>CANXME010001453.1:1374340-2748680 GCA_948144175.1 Closterium sp. NIES-65 | reverse complement strand
GGTGCTGATCGACTGGATCCGCGAGGCTCGTCTCCAGCTCAGGAAGAGCTTCGGCTCTGACTTCCCTGTTCTGCGTCTGCACTCGGACAGAGGCGGAGAGTTCTCTTCTCGCCTTCTGCGAGACTACTGTCGTGCACGGGGGATCCGCCAGACCTTCACGCTTCCGGACTCACCACAGCAAAATGGGATTGCTGAGCGCCGCATTGGCATGGTCATGGATGTCGCTCGTACGTCCATGATGCATGCGGCTGCCCCCCATTTTCTGTGGCCGTTTGCGGTGAGGTACGCGGCGCATCAGCTCAACCTTCACCCCCGGGTCTCTCGGCTTGTGATGTCCCCAGCCTTGCTGTGGACGGGGAAGGTTGGCGATGCGTCTGTGTTCCGTGTCTGGGGATCTCGGGCGTTTGTCTGCGACTTGTCTGCGGACAAGCTGTCCCCTCGTGCCGCTCCCTGTGTCTTCCTTGGCTTCCCCACTGACGCCCCAGGGTGGCAGTTTTACCACCCCTCCTCTCGTCGTGTTCTGTCCTCCCAGGACGTCACGTTCGACGAGTCAGTCCCCTTCTACCATCTCTTCCCCTACCGCACTCCTTCCCTCCCACCTCCCCCGGACTTCCTTGTGCCGGTTCCCCCTCCGGTAGACCCCCTCCCCCCTCAGGTTCCTGCCCCCTCAGGTGTGTCCCAAGTAGACGCCGTTGACCCGGTCGAGGTTACTGGTGACTCTGGTGCTGCTGCGGGTGCTGAGCCTGGGGGTGCTGACTCTTGGGGTGCTGTGCGCGGGGGTGCTGAGCCTGGGGGTGCTACTGCTGGGGGTGCTGGGCCTGAGGGTGCTACTGCGGAGGGTGCGGAGCCTGGGGGTGCTGAGCCGGGGGGTGCTGTGCCTGGAGGTGCTGGGTCTGGGGGTGCTGGGTCGGGAGCTGCTGAGCCTGGGGGTGCTGAGCTGGGAGCTACTGAGCCTGGGGGTGCTGCGTCTGGAGCTGTTGAGCCTGGGGTTTCTCCTATCGCTGCGTCTCGCCAAGAGCCCCTCTCTCCACAGGAGCTGCGCGAGTGGTTCGCTCGCCGCTGGAGGCGTGCTGCTGAGTCTGGAGGTGCTGCTGGAGCTGGAGCTGGAGCTTCTTTGACCGTCGAGGGTGCGGGTGCTGCCGGTCCCGGAGCTGCTGGACCTGCGGGTCCTCCTGGAGCCGGAGCTGCTGAGGGCGTTGGTGCTGCGCCTACTGCTGTCGGTCCTGCCGCTGGAGGTGTGGGTGGCGCTGGTGCTGTCGCTGAGGGTGCTGGTGCTGTCCCTGCTGAGTCTGGAGCTGCCGCGCGGCCTCGGCCGTACTTCGTTCCGCTCCTGCAGCAGGTTCTTGGTCTTTCTCCTCCGGTGGAGGGTCCACCGCCTGTCCAGTCGCAGTCCCTACTGGAGCCTTCCTCTCCACTGCCTGCTCCCTCTCCTTACACTGGTCCTACTGGAGGTCTTGCTGAGCGTCGTGAGCCTGCGTCTCATCCCGTGTCGCCTGTTCGTGCTGCTCACGCTAGTGGTCGCAGTTCGCGTCAGCGTCCTCCTCCTGTCCCTGGCACGCACCGGATGTCTCTGCGTCCGTCCACTGCTCCTCTGCGTGCCCCTTTGCCTTCTCCTCCTGAGTCCTCTCTTCCTGCGCTTGCCGACCCTGAGTCGGACTCTCTTCGTGCTGCCAGTCCTACTGTCACGCGTCTGCTTGCTACTGTCGTCACTGACCCCTCTTTTGCGTCCACTGCTGCGTCTGCTCTAGTCGCTGAGCTCGTCGACTTTGCTGCTCGCTGTCGTCTCGACTACGCTGCTAGTCTTGTTGCTGAGTCTGCGTCTGTCTGTCCTCCGTCCGTCGGGGGTGAGTGTGCTCTTGGCACGGACGTCCTAGAGGACAGGCAGGAGGAGTTACAGTGTCTAGCGGCTGCTTCACCTCATCTCGCGTCTGTACTGCTTGCCCCTGAGGGAGACCCGGATGCACTAGACATCCTGACTCCGCGTTCTTACGCGGAGGCCGTAGAGGGTCCCTACTCCTCTCAGTGGCAGGCAGCTATGGATGCAGAGATGGCTTCCTGGAAGTCCACAGGCACCTACGTTGACGCGGTTCCCCCTCCCGGGGCGAACATCGTCAGTGGCATGTGGATCTTCAGGGTGAAGCGGCCGCCGGGCTCTCCACCTGTCTTCAAGGCACGGTACGTCGCTCGTGGCTTCAGTCAGCGGCGGCAGGGAGTTGACTACTTTCAGACCTTCTCTCCCACCCCGAAGATGACTACTCTTCGGGTGCTGCTGCACATAGCCGCTCAGCGCGACTACGAGCTTCACTCTCTCGACTTCAGCACTGCGTTCTTGCAGGGTAGCCTGCACGAGGAGATCTGGCTTCGCCGTCCACCTGGCTTCACTGGGACTTTCCCTCTTGGCACCCAGTGGAGCCTCCGACGGCCAGTCTACGGTCTCCGCCAGGCACCGCGTGAGTGGCACGACACACTGAGGACTACGCTTGCGGCCCTTGGGTTTGCTCCTTCTACTGCTGACCCGTCGCTGTTTCTTCGCACCGACACTTCCCTGCCGCCGTTCTACATCCTCGTGTACGTTGACGACTTGGTCTTTGCCACAGCGGACACTGCTGGACTCGCCTACGTGAAGTCCGAGCTGCTGAAGAGACACACGTGCACAGACCTGGGTGAACTACGCAGCTACCTTGGCTTGCAGATCACTCGGGACAGAGCACGCCGCACCATTACCTTGACTCAGTCACACATGGTGCAGCAGGTCCTTCAGCGCTTCGGCTTCACGTACTCCTCCCCTCAGGCCACTCCTCTGCCTACTCGCCACTCACTCTCAGCTCTGCCTTCGGATGAGTCCGTAGAGTCGAGTGGTCCGTATGCAGAGCTTGTTGGCTGCCTCATGTACCTGATGACCTGCACACGACCTGACCTTGCATACCCTCTGAGCATTCTTGCACGCTATGTTGCTCCTGGGAGACACAGACCAGAGCACATGGCTGCAGCGAAGAGGGTATTGCGCTACCTGTGGAGTACGTCAGGCATGGGGCTAGTGCTTGGAGGGCGGAGTCCAGTGGTCCTTACCGGCCACGCGGACGCTTCTTGGGCTGACGACCAGGCTACGCAGCGGTCGTCACAGGGTTACACCTTCAGCCTTGGTTCCGGCTCTGTCTCGTGGCGGTCTACTCGCTCGTCTTCGGTTCTCGGCTCCAGTTGTGAGGCTGAGATCTACGCCGGGGCCATGGCTGCACAGGAGCTTCGCTGGCTCACCTACCTGCTGACCGACCTTGGAGAGCCGCCTCGTTCTCCTCTAGTGCTTTACGTAGACAACAAGGCCATGCTGGCCTTGTGTCGAGAGCAGCGCTTGGAGCACAGAACGAAACACATTGCTCTCCGCTACTTCCTTGCTCGTGAGCTGCAGCAGCGTGGTCAGTTGCGACTTGCGTACGTGGCCTCTGAGGCCAACACTGCTGATGTGTTCACCAAGGCACTCGCGCCTTGTGACCATCAGCGCTTTTGCACCCAGCTGGGTCTTGTGCCTGTCTTGCCTCACTTGCTCTCCTCTTGACTTCTTGAGGTAGGTGGCGAGCTGGCTTGCAGAGTATGATAGGTCCGGGCGGCAGGTGACGGCTGCGAAGAGGAGGCATCCTAGCTTCCTCTGGTAGTCGCGTGTGCCGGCGGGCTTGAGTAGAGTAGAGCCTCCCTTGATGTTTCCTGTCGTGTAGCGGTACGGCGTGGAGATGACGGTCGGTGTGAGTGCGAAGCGCTGGGCGATGGTGTCGGCATATTTCGCTGCGCTGAGATAGATCGCGTCTTCCTCTTCCTGGATGTTGAGCCCGAGGTACTGAGTGACGGTAGATGAGACCGTGAGTGTGAGGTCTTGCTGCAGCTCCCCTTCGAACCAGGTTGTGACACCATCAGTCAAGCCGATGTAGAGCAGATCGTCTACATAGACGATTAGTAGGATGTAATCGGTGCCTTTCGTAAGTCGGTACATGCCCTGATCGTGCGGTAGTTGCTTAAAGCCGATGCGAATGAGGCGAGCGTGCAGGTATTGTTGCCACAGTCTCGGAGCCTGCTTGATCCCGTAGAGCGACTTCAGCAGCTAACAGACTTGGTTAGGCTCTCCGTTGGAGCCGTGCGGTAACTCGACGAAGATTTCTGCGTCGACAGGTGCGTAGAGAAATGCGTTCGCGACGTCGATTTGTCCCAACTTCTTCTTCTTCATGGCGGCGATCGCGAGGAGGATTCGCAGTGAGGTATGTCTTCTGACCGGAGCAAATGTCTCGGTGAAGTCGTGTCCGTGTTCTTGGTCGAAGCCACGTATGACCCAGCGTGCTTTGAATTTGTCGATGGTGCCGTGTGCTTTTGTTTTCACTCGGAAAACCCCCTTTCCATAGAGAATCGTTTTGTTCCGCGCCACACTGATAGGGACGACTTTCCAGGTGTTGCGCTCCTCTAATGCCCTTAATTCCCTGTCCATGGCTTCGCGCCATTTTTCCTTATGCTCCCCCCCCAGAGCCTGCTGAACTGTGGCAGGCTCCTTAGGAATGGCCATGCCGTGGACTGCGGTGACGAGCCCGAGTATCTGGAGTCCACTCTGTGTGTAGCGGGGGAGTGACATGTTCGCGGGATAAACAGCTTCGTCTCCCGCTTCTGGATCAGGTGCGAAGTTGGGTCCTAAGCGTTCTGCTTCGTCGGTGTTGACTTGTGCAGGTGTAACGTAACCGTTGTCGGCGAAATGGTAATAGGTTTCGGCGTTGATGCTTTCGCGTGGGTTTTCGTGGTCCATTGGCACGTTGACGGAGCACTAGGGGAGAGGTCCGGCTTCTTCCGAGGCTCCTTCCACGTTCTGCTTGAAAAGAAGTGAACGAGAATGGATGAACTATGAATGAAGTGAGTACAAATATGAAACCCTAATTGGGTTGTACCCCCTATGGGATACCCCACTGTAGCCTACACAAATAAGTAAGCTACAATGTTCGGACACACCCCCATAGGCAAATTGGGGGAGAACAAGGGGTCACAAGACCAGTCAAGCAAAGCAAAGCAAAGCTCAGGGTGGATCACAAAGTTACCACACATTCCGAGCACAAGTTCAAGGGCCACAAGGCCAGTTCACATGCAAGATCATATATAGAGATATACAAGAGTCAAGTAAGCAAGAGCAAGAGTATATATAGGTCAAGGTACAAGTAAGGTCAAGAAGTGAGCAAGTGAGGCAAGACAGGCACAAGACCTAGCTGCGTGCAGCAACGCTGATGATCACAAGGCGCAAGTGCCTTGGTGAAAACATCAGCAGTGTTGGCCTCAGAGGCCACGTACGCAAGTCGCAACTGTCCACACTGCTGTAGCTCACGAGCAAGAAAATAGCGGAGAGCAATGTGCTTTGTCCTGTGCTCCAGTTGCTGCTCTCGACACAAGGCCAGCATGGCCTTGTTGTCTACGTACAGGACTGGAGGAGAACGAGGCGGCTCTCCAAGGTCGGTCAGCAGGTAGGTGAGCCAGCGAAGCTCCTGAGCAGCCATAGCCCCGGCGTAGATCTCAGCCTCACAACTGGAGCCGAGAACAGAAGACGAGCGAGTAGCCCGCCACGAAACAGAGCCGGAACCAAGGACGAAGGTGTAACCCTGTGACGACCGCTACGTAGCCTGGTCGCCAGCCCAAGAAGCGTCCGCGTGCCCAGTGAGGACCACTGGAATCCGCCCTCAAAGCACTAGCCCCATGCCCGACGTACTGCACAAGTAGCGCAACACCCTCTTCGCTGCAGCCATGTGCTCTGGTCGGTGTCTCCCAGGAGCAACATAGCGTGCGAGAATGCTGAGAGGGTATGCAAGGTCAGGTCGTGTGCAGGTCATCAGGTACATGAGGCAGCCAACAAGCTCTGCATACGGGCCACTCGACTCTACGGACTCATCCGAAGGCAGAGCTGAGAGCGAGTGGCGAGTACGCAGAGGAGTGGCCTGAGGCGAGGAGTACGTGAAGCCGAAGTGCTGAAGGACCTGCTGCACCATGTGTGACTGAGTCAGGGTAATGGTGCGGCGTGCTCTGTCCCGGGTGATCTGCAAGCCAAGGTAGCTGCGCAGTTCACCCAGGTCAGTGCACGTGTACCTCTTCTGCAGCTCGGGCTTCACGTAGGCGAGTCCAGCAGTGTCAGCTGTGGCAAAGACCAAGTCGTCGACGTACACGAGGATGTAGAACGGCGGCAAAGAGGTGTCGGTGCGCAGAAACAGCGACGGGTCGGCAGTAGAAGGAGCAAACCCAAGTGCCGCAAGCGTAGTCCTCAATGTGTCGTGCCACTCACGTGGCGCCTGGCGGAGACCGTAAACTGGACGCCGGAGACTCCACTGGGTACCAGGAGGGAAGACCCAGAGAAGCCAGGTGGGCGACGCAGCCAGATCTCGTCGTGGAGGCTGCCCTGCAAGAAAGCAGTGCTGAAGTCGAGAGAGTGCAGCTCGTAGTCACGGTGAGCAGCAACGTGCAGCAGTACCCAAAGAGTGGTCATCTTCGGGGTTGGGGAGAAGGTCTGAAAGTAGTCAACTCCCTGCCGCTGACTGAAGCCACGAGCCACGTAACGCGCCTTGAAGACAGGCGGAGAACCCGGCGGCCGCTTCACCCTGAAGATCCACATGCGACTGACGATGTTCGCCCCAGGAGGGGGAACAGCGTCAACGTAGGTGCCTGTGGACTTCCAGGAAGCCATCTCTGCATCCATAGCTGCCTGCCACTGAGAGGAGTAGGGACCCTCTATCGCCTCCGCGTAAGAGCGCGGAGTCGGGATGTCTAGTGCATCCGGGTCTCCCTCAGGGGCGAGCAGTACAGACGCGAGATGAGGTGAAGCGGCGGCCAGACACTGGAACTCCTCCTGCTTGTCCTTAAGGACGTCCGTGCCTAGGGCACACTCACCCCCGACGGACGGAGGACAGACAGACTCAGACTCAGCGACAAGACTAGCAGCGTAGTCAAGACGACAGCGCGCAGCAAAGTCGACAAACTCAGTGACAAGGGCAGATCAGCAGAAGACTCGAAGGAAGGGTCAGTGACAGCAGTAGCAAGGAGACGCGTGACAGTGGGACTGGCAGCACGAAGAGAGTCCGACTCTGGGTCGGCAAGAGCAGGAAGAGAGGACTCAGGAGGAGAAGGCAAAGGGGCACGCAGAGTAGCAGTGGACGGACGCAGAGACATACGGTGCGTGCCAGGGACAGGAGGAGGATGCTGACGCGAACTGCGACCACTAGTGCGTGCAGGACGAACAGGCGACGCAGGACGAGACGCAGGCTCACGACGCTCAGTAAGACCTCTAGTCGGACCAGCGTAGGGAGAAGGAGCAGGCAAAGGGGAGGCAGGCTGTAGCTGTGACTGGGACTGGACAGGCTGTGGACCCTCGAAGGGAGGCGGAGGAGGACCAAGAGAAGGCGTAAGACCAAGAACCTGCTGCAGGAGCGGAACGAAGTACGGTCGAGGCCGCGTGGCGACGCCAGAAACAGTAGGGAGAGCACCAGTACCTCCAGCAGGAGTACCCGCTCCAGCAGCACCTTCAGCAGCACCTCCAGCGCTAACACCCTCAGCAGCACCAGCTCCAGGAGAACCCTCAGGCCTAGCAGCTCAAGCACCCACAGCACGAGCACCTCCGGGACTCTTGGCAGCAGCACCCTCTGCAGCCGAAGAACCTCCAGCACCAGCAGCACGCCTCCAGCGCTAGGCAAACCACTCACGCAGCTCCTGTGGGGAGAGTGGCTCTCGGCGAGACGAAGCACCTCCAGGCAAAGAACCACCAGGCGAAGAACCTCCAGGCTCAGCACCCTTAGGCAAAGCACCTCCAGGCGGAGCACCCCCAGTCTCAGCACCCCCAGGCTCAGCACCCCCAGGCTCAGCACCCCCAGACTCAGCACCCCCAGGCTCAGCACCCCCAGACTCAGTACCCCCAGGCTCAGCACCCCCAAGCTCAGCACCCCCAGGCTCAGCACCTCCAGGCTCAGCACCCCCAGACTCCGCACCCCCAGGCTCAGCACCCCTAGGCTCAGCTCCCGCAGCAGCACCAGAGTCACCAGTGACCTTGACAGGCTCGACCGCGTCTACCTGGGACACACCTGAAGGGGCAGGACCCTGAGGGGGGAGGGGGTCTACCGAGGGGGGACCTGGTACCAAGAAGAGCGGGGGCGGGGGGAGGGACGGAGTGCGGTTGGGGAAGAGGCGGTAGTAGGGTACCGACTCGTCGAACGTGACGTCCTGGGAGGACAGAACACGTCGAGAGGTGGGGTGGTAGAACTGCCACCCAGGGGCGTCGGGGGGGAACCTCAGGAAGACGCAGGGAGCAGCGCGAGGGGACAGCTTGTCCGCAGACAAGTCGCGGACAAACGCCCGAGATCCCCAGACCCGGAACGCCGACGCATCGCCAACCTTCCCCGTCCACAGCAGGGCTGGGGAGGTCTCCGGCCTGGAGACCCTGGGGTGGAGGTTGATCTGATGCGCCGCGTACCTGACCGCAAACGGCCACAGAAAATGGGGGGCAGCCGCATGCATCATAGACGTACGAGCGACGTCCATGACCATGCCAATGCGGCGCTCTGCAATCCCATTTTGCTGCGGTGAGTCCGGAAGCGTGAAGGTCTGGCGGATCCCCCGCGCACGACAGAAGGCACGCAGAAGGCCAGAGGAGAACTCTCCGCCTCTGTCCGAGTGCAGACGCAACACAGGAAAGTCGGAGCCAAAGCTCTGCCTGAGCTGGAGACGAGCTGCGCGGATCCAGTCGATCAGCACCTCAGTGACATCACCCTTGCTGCGCAAGGGGAAGACTGTGGTGTAACGCGAGTAGTCGTCAACCACCAACAGGAAGTAGCGCTCGTGACCGAGTCCACGGACGCGGGCAGGGCCCCACACGTCCATGTGAAGTTTCTACAACGGAGCCTCTGTCGGAGGAAACTGGGAGGAGTGAGGGGCAGCACGCAGGCGCCCCTCGACATAGGGGACACAGGCAGGGCCATGGCCCTGAGGAAGGGGAGGGAGGGACCGGGGGAGACCAGACACAAGAAGACGGGAGGCCATGCCTCGGAGCCGAAGCAGAGAGGGGTGGCCAAGGCGGTGGTGCCAGAGGAGAGTCTCGTGAGACAGACGGCGACACGAACAGGGGGCAGACTCAGGACCACACCTGGACGCTGCAGCAAACACCTGACCAGACGAAGGGACTCTACCAGACTCAGCACCGGGAGGAGAAGTAGTGGTCAGTGTGTACAGGCTCGACCCTAGCTGACGTGTAAACGTAGCTAGGTGGCGACCTGTGCTAGCCTCTGTGCAGTGTGTCACCCGCTGACGAGCAGGAGTGAACTGGTGGACACCCACATCCTGTAGGTCAGCACCACTCACCAGGTTCGTAGAGAACGAGGGGAGGTAAAGACCAGCCACGGTGCCAGAGGGAGCCGCCGGACACGGGAGGACTGTGGAGAAACGAGACAGGACAGGACCCCCAGAGGGGTCAGCCAGGGACACTGCAACAGGCCGACTAAGCGGCGTGAGAGTGGTGCGGTCCCGAAAGAAGGAGCGAGACGCCCCAGAGTCAAGGGTGAAGGTGTGAGAGGCAGAAGCCGACACAGTACCTGAGAGGGCAGACTCACCAGTACCTGAGAGCACAGACGCACTGGCACCTAAAGCAGCAGCCTCACTGGCACCTGACGCAGCAGTACCAATGCCCGGGTCGGGCGGGAAACACCGGTAACAGTCACCATCATCACTAACATTCACAGCATACATGGCAGCAAGGATAGCATCAAAGTCAAGATAAAAAAACAGCTACACCAGCCCTAGACAGCTCTCCCCAGCGGTGGATCTCAGAGGCCTCCGGAAACTGCTGGCGCCAAGCGTCGGTCAAGCGGGCAAAGCAGCGACGAGCGGTGTGGGTGCCCCCACACTGCTCACCCGCGCGGTCGCCGGTGCGAAGGACGTAGTTGCAGGGACCGAACGCCCCACCACGCTGACGCTGCGAGTACCACTCACGGAGCTGCTGAGGGGCGGGGACGTCGCGAGAGCGCTGCTCCTGCTGCTGCTGCTGCTGCTGTTGCTGCTGCTGCTGCTGGCGCTGACCACCCCCAGTGCTGCCCCGCTGGGACGAGCCACTCCGACCACCTCCACCACCGCCACCTCCGCCTCCGCCGCCACCGCCGCCACCGCTACCCTCGCCCCCGCCGCTCCCACTGCCACCTCCGCCACCACCTCCGCTGCCACCTCCGCCTCCACTGCCGCCACCAGTACCTCCACTCCCGGCTCCACCCCCACCGCCACCCCCACTCCCCCCGCCGCCCCCACCTCCTCCGCCACCGCCCCCGCTAGCTCCACCCGCTCCCTTGCCCCCCTTGCTCCTGCCAGAGCGGCGCCTACCGCTGGGGGCAGACGCCGCACCGACCGACTCTAAACCAACGAGGTCGGCCGCAACAGCAGAGGCGACAGAGGGTAACAGAGGGGAAGGAGAACACCCCTCAAAGATGGGGGTGCGCGGGTCACCACGAGAGGCCCCTACAGCGACTATGCTCTTCTCGGCCGCTAGCAGGGACTTTTCGAGGAGGTCGACAGTGAGGGTGGTGGGACAGACAGAGAGAAACTGGTCCCTAACAGCACGAAGGGACTCAGGGAGACGGGTGACTAGAAAGTAGAGGGTGATGTACATGGGAGGGGGGTTTCACAGAGGAAGGCAGCAGGAAGCGCAGCTCGGTAGCGAGTGTCACTAGTGCGAAGGTGGGTAAAGAGGTCAGTGACTGTGGGAAAGGCAGCAAGGTCAGGGAAGAGGTACGGTAGCATGAGGCGGCTCAGTGTAGCAGTGGAAGGGGAGGAGTAGCGCGCAACTACAGCGTCGTACAAGGCCTGAGTGGTCTTGCACTGACTAAAGTGTGCACGCTCGGAGGAAGGGAGGTGGCGACGCACAGCAAGACGTGCAGCAGCATCGCGTGTGGCCCACTTGGAGCAAACAGTGGGGTCAGCATCAGCAGGAGGGGCAGGGACAGCGCCAGAGACAAAGTCAAAGAGAGAAACCTCATCGATCGCATCGCACAGTAAGTACAGTTGCAGGTCCTCAATCTAGACTGCAAAGTCAATGGCGCGACCCTCAGCGTCAAAAGTCAGGACACTGGGGGTGGCCATTGTAGCAGCTGACAGTCTCACCGGGCAGGAAGAGTCGGGTAGCACAGCGGCACAGCAACACGGCAGTACAGCAGCTGCGCTGGCCCAGGAGTTGTGGGAGCCCCACAGGAGCAAAAGATCGGCTCCTCGGGCGGCTCGGGCGGCTCGGGCGGCTCGGGCGGCGTGGGCGGCTCGGGCGGCTCGGGCGGCGTGGGCGTCTCGCGGGCGGCTCGTGGGCGGCTCGCGGGTGGCTCACAGGCGGCAGCACGGGCGGCTGGTGCGGCTCGTGGACAGCTGCACGGGCGGCTGGGGCGGCGAGCGGGCGGCTCACGGGCGGCTGCACGGGCGGCCGAGGCGGCCCACGGGCGACTGGGGCGGCTCGCAGGCTGCTCACGGGCGGCTGCACTGGCGGCCGCACGGGTAGGTGCACGGGCGGGTGCACGGGCGGCCGCACGGGTAGGTGTACGGGTAGGTGCACGGGCGGGTACACGGGCGGGTGCACGGGCGGGCACACGGGCTGCTGCACGGGCTGCTCGTCGGGCGGCGCTAGGGCGGCGCGTGGGCGGCGCGTTGGGCAGCGCGACGGGCGGCGTTAGGGTGGGCAGCGGGCGGCGCTACGGGCGGCGCGTTGGGCAGCGCGACGGGCGGCGCTAGGGCGGCTGCACGGGCAGCGCGACGGGCTGCGCTAGGGCGGCGCGTTGGGCGGCGCTAGGGCGGCACGTCGGGCAGCGCGTCGGGCGGCGCTAGGCTGGCGCGTCGAGCGGCGCTAGGGCGGCGCTAGGGCAGCGCGTCGGGCAGCGCTGTGGGCGGCGCGTCGGGCGGCTAGCGCTAGAGCAGGCAACGGACGGGCGCTAGGGCGCTAGGGGCGGCGCTCACGTTCGAGGGCGGGCGGTGCGCTAGCGGCTAGGGCAGAAAAAAGACGTTTCGAGGTGGTGGGCCCTAAGCACAGGTCCCACAGGGGAACCTGCTCGATACCATGAAAAGAAGTGAACGAGAATGGATGAACTATGAATGAAGTGAGTACAAATATGAAACCCTAATTGGGTTGTACCCCCTATGGGATACCCCACTATAGCCTACACAAATAAGTAAGCTACAATGTTCTGACACTGCTCGTCCCAGTCAGCTTCGTCGCCTGCCGAGGCGAAGGCTCGGGTGCCAAGAAAACTATCGGAACGATCGGGGTTTCTTTCTTGCAAGCTGGCAAGGTAATACCGGAGGGTGAGGTTTTCGTAGAAGATGACATCACGTGCTGCTACTGTTTCCTTTGTCTCGACGTCGAAAATCTTCCATGCGTTGTAGCGTTTTTCGATGCCGAGATGTAGTCCCCACTGTGCGAGTTGTGAGAATCGGCCAGCTCGTGCAGATGGAGGCCGGTACTGTACCATGCAGCCGAAGACCCTTAACATTTTTGTGCTTCCCAGTTTTCCTGTCCACAGCAGATGCGGTGATGCGTTGTTCGGGAGCGATGATGACGAGAGCAGGTTGTGTAGCATGACGGCGTGGTCCATTGCTTCGGGCCACTTGTGGTTGGGCAGGTGCATGCCACGTAGCAGCTTGCGCATGGTGTTCTGGAGGGTCCTGTTCATCCTTTCTGCTACACCCTGCTGTTGGGCGTAGGGAAGAGAGATGAGTCGCTTGATTCCTCTCTCTGCCAGGTATTTCTTGAACCTCTGTGAGGTGTATTCTCCTCCCCCGTCTGACTGGAAGCTTTTTAGTTTGACGCCCGATTCTCGTTCTGCTACTGGAAGCCAGGCGACGAAGGCTTCGAAGGCCATGTCCTTGCTTGGAAGATTTAGGTGCCAGACGTATCGACTGGCTGCGTCGATGAAGGTGATGGTGTAGTTGTACGCGTTTTGTCGAGGCTCGCGGCTGTACAGGATGTTGCTGTACACCTTCTTGAGTGGCGCGTAAGCTGGTGCGCTTGGGTTGTGGTGAGACGCGAACAGTTGATGCGGTAAGTCAGCTTCGGGACAGGTGAAGCATGTTCCACGGGCTCGCTGAAGTTCTCTGCCGTCAGTTAGGAATAGAGCACATGTGCAGCAATGGACCACGCCGTCATGCTGCACAACCTGCTCTCGTCATCATCGCTCCCGAACACGCCTGCTCTTATCGTGTTGTTTAACACCGTGTTGCTTGGGTGTCCCATTCTTGCTTGCCAGGTTCCTTCGGTTGCACGATGTCCGGGTGAGCGCCGATACATATCAGAGTTGGAATAGAAGCTGGCGGTAAAGTTGGCGCTTCGATGAACTTCTCGTGGTGCTGGGTGCAGATGCTGCGCGGGTGTCGGTCGTGTGTCGTCGGCGAAGATCGGTGCCGTTGAAGGACCAGCGATTGGTGTTGATGTTGCCGCTGTTGTCTCTGCTGCTACCGACGTTGTCTCTGCTGCTGCCGTTGTTGTCTCTGCTGCTGCCGTTGTTGTCTCTGCTGCTGCCGATGTTGTCTCTGCTGCTGCCGATGTTGTCTCTGCTGCTGCCGATGTTCTCTCTGCTGCTGCGGAATGTTGAATTGTCGCTAACTCTCTTGTTCTTTCTGCTTCAGGTATCGTGTGTGAATACCAGAAGCCGCCGGGGCTGAAGTCTGGGTAAAGGTCCGGTGGATGCGTCCAAGATGTGAAGGTGACGATGCCGTCGCTGTCGGCGATGCCGAGGTCTGGAACGAAGTCGAGAACGAAGACATTGTTCTTCAAGACTGCCTTGCCGATGTAGAGTCCTCCTCTCCCGTGATACAACTTGAACTCCTGGGTGGTGCTGTCTGCTTCGAGGTGAATCCCTTTTGCCATCAACTGGCTGACGCTCAGTAAGTTGTAGCCGAGTCCCTCCGCGATTAAAACCTTTGACATCTGTAGTATAACGTTTGTCTCTCTTGACTGAAGTTGAACTACGCCTTGTCGTCATGTGCGCAGGTTCTGGTTGTTGGCGACGGTGATGACTACTTCGCGTTGGAGTTGGTACTCTTGCTGCACGAAGCGTCCTGAAGAGCACATGTGCTGTCCGCAGCAATTGTCCAAGAACCAGGTGTCTTTCCCGGATGGCTCGCTCTGGGCGATGGCTGCGTACGTTGGATTCGGTTGAAGTGACTCGCACCGAGGTGTGTTGTTGTCAAGTTGTTCTTCCGGTGAGTAGTGTGGCGGTGACTCGCTGATGCAGGAGTCGGTCAATCTTGCCATACAGCTGACGATGTTTCTTGTTCCTTGTGCAGATTGTGTTGTCGGTGATGTCGTTGGGGACTGTAGTTGACTTGTGGGGTTCGCTTCCGTGGAGGCGACTTGACTGCTTGAGGGTCGAAGCTGTCGTTGTGACGGTGTTGACTGTTGTCGGTTCGGGCAGTGTGTGCGCGGGTGTCCTGACGTCTTGCAGAGGTGGCTGAACGGAGGTGCGGGCTTTGGTTGTTGTCGGTTGTTGTTGTTGTAGCGTTGCTGAGTGTAAAACGCGAATTCGGGTACTGATGCTTTCTTCTTGTGCCGTTCCTCTTGCAGGTCCATGTCTTGTTGCTCGGCATGTATTTCGGCGCAGAGCGCTCCCTCAGAGATTCTTCCATGAGCTCGGAGAATGGCCTTTGTGGCGCGCCATTGAGGGGCGAGGCCGCCGATGATGACTGTCACGAAGGCGTCTTCAGATATCGACCCTCTGCATCGAAGGAGTTTGTCGCGCAGCTCGCGACAACGGCTGATATACGCTATTCCCTTTTCGCCTGGTTTCATTTCCGCTGTTGTCAACTACGCCATTAGCCGACTCTGATTAACGCTGTCTGTTGCTTGGTACAGTTTTTTCAAGTGGTTGTATGCGAGCTCGGCGGAATTACCATATCCCTGGTAAGACCGTATATCCTGCTGCTGGTTTGGGGTGATGTTCCTCAGTAGAATCGTATACGCCATCATTGACTGATAGGTGTACTGCTGCTTCTCGTATTGTGTGCCGTTTGTTGGGTATGGCAGGGATCCGTCGAAGAAGCCAAGAATCTGCGCGCCTTCCATCATTAACTCGAACTCGAACGACCAGGTGAAGAAGTCCTTTCCGTCGAAAGGCCTTGACGTCTGCAGTTTTAAAACGTGCGCGAACTGCCACTGAACTTGAAGTGCGTCTAGTGGTTTCTCCTGTCCGGGTGCAGGCTGCGGTTGTGGCATAAAGCTGACGGAGCCGCGCTGGGGCTCGTACGGAGCAAAGGTAGGTTGCTACTGTTGATTTCCACGTGCGTAGGATGAACCGTCAAGGCTCATTGGAGTCATGTCGTTGTTGTTGTTGTTGCTGTTGTGTGACTGCGCAGGTACTGATTGCTGGTGTTGCTCGTAGAAGGACATGAAGGAGAAAAACTTCTCCATCATGCTTTGGTCGAAGCCTGCAGGTTGATTCGCAGGAGACTCTTTGGATGTTGCCCTGGGTCTTGTTGCCGTACCCTCCTCTGTCTGTAGGCCAGAGGCAGGAGGTGGAGTAGGAGTAGTGCCGGGAGAACCAATAGAGGAACTCCTTTCCTTCTGAGTAGCCATGTCTTCTGATGTTGTACGTGTTTTGATAGTTGAATTCCCCCTGATCGCTCTCATACCATGTTGGGCTGAGAAAAGCCCTTAGGATCTTTGCAGGGGCGAACTCTGGGTAGGACTGATGTAAAAGCGGAAGCGTTTAGTGAAGAATTGTGAACCACCTTGCGCTAGTATGTGAGGGCAAATTCGATTGATTAAAGCAAAGAGATACAGGATTATATAAGAGTACAAGGAATGTGAAGAGATACAGTTATAACTGCTTTACTATTGCTGTTGCGGTTCAATACAGTGACGACTCGGGCAACTGCTCTGTAGCGAGTCAGTTGTGTGTCCTTGTTGTCACGCTGTACTTGTCAGGTCAAAGGTCGCTGACCTTTGACTTTCGCGTAACCTCCAGCAGTTACTGTCAAACATTATACATGTTATGCTTGTGTAGGCTACAGTGGGTTAGCCTATAGGGGGTACACAATTCTAGGGTTTACTACTTGTACTCATTTCACTTCTAGTTCATTCATTCCTGTTCGCTTATTCTCACATGGTATAGAGCGGGTCCTTCTACGGACCGTTTTTTTGGGCCCACCGAAGCGCCCCCCGAGGCGCGACTTTTTTTTTAGCGACCCCTCGGGTCGTCATTTCCCCTGCGGCCCCGCCGCCTTCACTGACGCGGCCCCGCCGCCCTCTCTGACGGGGCCCCGTCGCCGGCCCTTACGCGGCCCCGTCGCCGGCTCTCACGCGGCCCCGCAGCCGGCTCTGTCGCGGCCCCGCCCCGGCCTTTACGCGGCCCCGCCGCCTGCTCTCACGCGGCCCCGTCCCGGCTCCTTCGCGGCCCCGCCGCCTGCTCTCGCGCGGCCCCGCCCCGGCTTCTACGCGGCCCCGCCCCGGCTTTCACGCGGCCCCGCCGACGGCTTTGTCGCGGCCCCGCCCAGGCCCTTACGCGGCCCCGCCACCTGCTCTCACGCGGCCCCGCCCCGGCTCCTTCGCGGCCCCGCCGCCTGCTCTCGCGCGGCCCCGCCCCGGCTTCTACGCGGCCCCGCCCCGGCTTTCACGCGGCCCCGCCGACGGCTCTGTCGCGGCCCCGCCCAGGCCCTTACGCGGCCCCGCCGCCTGCCCCCGTCGCGGCCCGGTCGCCTCCTGACGGCCCCGCCGTCCCTTCGTGACGGCCCCGCCGTCCCTTCCTGACGGCCCCGCCGTCCCCTCCTGACGGCTCCTGCCGTCCCCTTCTACCGGCCCCGCAACTGCACCTGCTGGCCCCGCCACAGCACCTACCGGCCCCCACCACCCCCCCCCCTTTTCCCGTCACCTGTCGAGGCGACCTGAGAGGCCAGCAGAGGGGTGGCAGGTGTGTGGCCTCCCCTGCTTCTCCTCCTCCTTCATCTCCCACTGCAGCAGCCGAGCCGCTCACCTGCAGCAGCCGAGCCGCCCCACCGCCGAGCCGCCCTGCACCCGAGCCGCCCAGCAGCCGAGCCGCCCTGCCGCCGAGCCGCCGGGTCGCTGAGCTGCTGAGCTGCAGTTGCTGCCGAGCCGCCCTGCCGCCGAGCCGCCGAGTCACCGAGCTGCTGAGCTGCAGTTGCTGCCGAGCCGCCTTGCCGCCGAGCCGCCCGAGTCGCCCGAGCCGTCGAGCCGCCGAGCTGCCGAGCCGCTGAGTCGCCGAGCCTACTCTTCCCACCACTGGTGAGCTCTTGCCCTGCTAGCACGCTGCGCGTCGCCTGCTTGCCTGCCTGCCTGCCTTTTGGCTTGCCTGGCTGCCTGCCTTCCTGCTGCTAGTCCTGCTCCTGCTTCTACTTGCGGAGCCAGATGCAGCCCCAGCGACGCCTGCGTGAGTCCCTCACGCCCCAGCAGCTGCGTGAGTGGTACGCTGGTTGGGGCTGTAGGGGTGGCGACGCTACTCCTACTACCACTCCTGCTGCTTCTACTCGTGGTGGCGGCCAGATGCAGCTCCCGCGACCCTCTCGCGTGTCTCTCACGCCTCGCCAGCTTCGTGAGTGGTACGCTCAGAGTGGAGGGTCTCTCAGTGCTGTTCGCTGCTCTTACGTGATTCGCACTGGTACTCGGACGGGTCAGCCTTGTGGGACACATAGTCATACACAGTCCCGCTGCTTCGCCCGTCTGAGCGACGCCTGGCGTACCGTGTTTGGCGACGAGGCTGAGCTTCCCGACTGGGTGGAGTTGCTTAGGCAGAGGGTAGATATATATGCTCTTGACTATGATGCTATTCTCACTGCCATGTATGCATTGCCTACTAGTGCTGACAGTGCCGGTCACATGTGCGTCCCGCCTGACCCAGGTATAGGACCTGCTGCTCTACCTACTGGTGAGGCTGCTGCTCTGGGTGCTAGTGAGTCTCCTGCTCCAGGTACAGGTGCGGCTGCTGCTCTAGGTGCTAGTGAGTCTGCTTCCTCAGGTGCGGGTGAGGCTGCGCTCTCAGGTACCGCGTTGGCTTCGGCCTCCCTCACCTTTACACTTGACTCTGGGGCTTCTCGCTCCTTCTTTCGGGACCGCACCACACTCACGCCGCTTGGTCGGCCGGTTGCTGTCTCCCTGGCTGACCCCTCTGGGGGTCCTGTCCTCGCTCACTTCTCCACTGTCCTCCCGTGTCCGGCTGCCCCCTCGGGCACCCTGTCTGGCCTGTACCTCCTCTCGTTCTCGACGAACTTGGTGAGTGGTGCAGACCTACAGGATGCGGGGGTTCACCAGTTCACTCCTGCGAGTCAGCGGGTGACCCACTGCACGGACGCACGCACAGGCCGGCACCTGGCCACGTTCTCGCGTCGGCCGGGGTCGAGCCTCTACACCCTGACCACTGAGTCTCCTCCTGTCCCCGCGTCCGGTCAGGTAGCAGCGTCGGGTCAGGTGTTTGCTGCTGCGTCCAGGTCTGGTCCTGAATCTGCCCCCTGTTCGTGTCGCCTCCTGTCTCACGAGACTCTTCTGTGGCACCACCGTCTAGGCCACCCCTCCTTGCCCCGTCTTCGGGGCATGGCTTCCCGTGTCCTTGTCTCTGGTCTTCCCCAGTCTCTCCCTCCCCTTCCTTCGGGACCAGGACCTTCCTGTGTCCCCTGTGTTGAGGGGCGCCTCAGGGCTGCTCCTCACTCCTCCCAGTTTCCCCCGACAGAGGCTCCTCTGCAGACGCTTCACATGGACGTGTGGGGCCCGGCCCCCGTCCGTGGGCAGGGTCACGAGCGCTACTTCCTGTTGGTGGTTGACGACTACTCGCGTTACACCTCAGTCTTCCCCTTGCGCACCAAGGGTGCTGTCACTGAGGTGCTGATCGACTGGATCCGCGAGGCTCGTCTCCAGCTCAGGAGGAGCTTCGGCTCGGACTTTCTTGTTCTGCGTCTGCACTCTGACCGAGGTGGGGAGTTCTCCTCTCGCCTTCTGCGAGACTACTGTCGTGCACAGGGGATCCGCCAGACCTTTACGCTTCCGGACTCTCCACAGCAAAATGGGATTGCTGAGCGCCGCATTGGCATGGTCATGGATGTCGCTCGTACGTCCATGATGCATGCGGCTGCCCCCCATTTTCTGTGGCCGTTTGCGGTTCGGTACGCGGCGCATCAGCTCAACCTTCACCCCAGGGTCTCTCGGCCCGCGATGTCCCCAGTGTTACTGTGGACGGGGAAGGTCGGCGATGCGTCTGCGTTCCGTGTCTGGGGATCTCGAGCGTTTGTCCGCGACTTGTCTGTGGACAAGCTGTCCCCCCGTGCTGCTCCCTGTGTCTTCCTTGGCTTCCCCCCTGACGCTCCAGGGTGGCAGTTCTACCACCCCTCCTCTCGTCGTGTTCTGTCCTCCCAGGACGTCACGTTCGACGAGTCAGTCCCCTTCTACCGCCTCTTCCCCTACCGTACTCCTTCCCTCCCCCCCCCACCGGACTTCCTGGTACCAGTTCCCCCCCCGGTAGACCCCCTCCCCCCTCAGGTTCTTGCCCCTTCAGGTGTGTCCCATGTAGACACGGTCGAGCCAGTCGAGGTTGCTGCTGAGTCTGGTCCTGCTGCGGCTGCTGAGCCTGGGGGTGCTGCTGCTGGGGGTGCTGAGCGTGGGGGTGCTGAGCCTAGGGGTGCGAGGCCGGGGGGTGCTGAGTCTGGGGGTGCTGAGCCGGGGGGTGCTGAGCCGGAGGGTGCTACGTCAGGAGCTGCTGAGCCTGGGGGTGCTGGGCCTGGAGGTGCGGAGCCTGCGCCTGCAGGACCTGGGGGCTCTCCGGTTCTTCCGTCTCGGCGGGAGCCGCTCTCTCCACAGGAGCTGCGCGAGTGGTTTGCTCGCCGCTGGAGGCGTGCTGCTGGAGCTGGAGCTTCTTCGCCTGCTGAGGGTGCTGCCGGTCCCGGAGCTGCCGGGCCTGCGGGTCCTACTGGAGCTGGAGCTACTGAGTCTGGGGGTGCTGAGTCTGGAGCTGCTGAGCCTGGAGGTGCTGAGTCTGGAGCTACTGAGCCTGGGGGTGCTACGTCTGGAGCTGCTGAGCCTGGGGTTTCTCCTGCTGCTGCATCTCGCCGGGAGCCCCTCTCTCCACAGGAGCTGCGCGAGTGGTTTGCTCGCCGCTGGAGGCGTACTGCTGGAGCTGGAGCTTCGTCGACCGTCGAGGGTGCTGGTGCTGCCGGTCCCGGAGCTGGTGGGCCTGAGGGTGTTGGTGCTGAGACTACTGCTGTCTGTCCTGGCTGTGGTTCTGCTGCTGGTGCTGCTGGAGGTCCTGCCGCTGGAGGTGTTGGTGGCGCTGGTGCTGTCGCTGAGGGTGCTGGTGCTGTTCCTGCTGAGTCTGGAGCTGCCGCGCGGCCTCGGCCGTACTTCGTTCCGCTCCTACAGCATGTTCTTGGTCTTTCTCCTTCGGTAGAGTGTCCACAGCCTGTCCAGTCGCAGTCACTGTTGGAGCCTTCCTCTCCTCTGCCTGCTCCCTCTCCTTACACTGGTCCTACTGGAGGTCTTGCTGAGCGTCGTGAGCCTGCGTCTCGTCCCGCGTCGCCGGTTCGTGCTGCTCGCGCTAGTGGTCGCGGTTCGCGTCAGCGTCCTCCTCCTGTCCCTGGCACGCACCGGATGTCTCTGCGTCCGTCCACTGCTCCTCTGCGTGCCCCTTTGCCTTCTCCTCCTGAGTCCTCTCTTCCTGCGCTTGCCGACCCTGAGTCGGACTCTCTTCGCGCTGTCAGTCCTACTGTCACGCGTCTGCTTGCTACTGTCGTCACTGACCCCTCTTTTGAGTCCACTGCTGCGTCTGCTCTAGTCGCTGAGCTCGTTGACTTTGCTGCTCGCTGTCGTCTCGACTACGCTGCTAGTCTTGTTGCTGAGTCTGCGTCTGTCTGTCCTCCGTCCGTCGGGGGTGAGTGTGCTCTTGGCACGGACGTCCTAGAGGACAGGCAGGAGGAGTTACAGTGTCTAGCGGCTGCTTCACCTCATCTCGCGTCTGTACTGCTTGCCCCTGAGGGAGACCCGGATGCACTAGACATCCTGACTCCGCGTTCTTACGCGGAGGCCGTAGAGGGTCCCTACTCCTCTCAGTGGCAGGCAGCTATGGATGCAGAGATGGCTTCCTGGAAGTCCACAGGCACCTACGTTGACGCGGTTCCCCCTCCTGGGGCGAACATCGTCAGTGGCATGTGGATCTTCAGGGTGAAGCGGCCGCTGGGCTCTCCACCTGTCTTCAAGGCGCGGTACGTTGCTCGTGGCTTCAGTCAGCGGCAGGGAGTTGACTACTTTCAGACCTTCTCTCCCACCCCGAAGATGACCACTCTTCGGGTGCTGCTGCACATAGCCGCTCAGCGCGACTACGAGCTTCACTCTCTCGACTTCAGCACTGCGTTCCTGCAGGGTAGCTTGCACGAGGAGATCTGGCTGCGCCGTCCACCTGGCTTCACTGGGACTTTCCCTCCTGGCACCCAGTGGAGCCTCCGACGGCCAGTCTACGGTCTCCGCCAGGCACCGCGTGAGTGGCACGACACACTGAGGACTACGCTTGCGGCTCTTGGGTTTGCTCCTTCTACTGCTGACCCGTCGCTGTTTCTGCGCACCGACACTTCACTGCCGCCGTTCTACATCCTCGTGTACGTCGACGACTTGGTCTTTGCCACAGCGGACACTGCTGGACTCGCCTACGTGAAGTCCGAACTGCTGAAGAGACACACGTGCACAGACCTGGGTGAACTACGCAGCTACCTTGGCTTGCAGATCACTCGGGACAGAGCACGCCGCACCATTATCTTGACTCAGTCACACATGGTGCAGCAGGTCCTTCAGCGCTTCGGCTTCACGTACTCCTCGCCTCAGGCCACTCCTCTGCCTACTCGCCACTCACTCTCAGCTCTGCCTTCGGATGAGTCCGTAGAGTCGAGTGGTCCGTATGCAGAGCTTGTTGGCTGCCTCATGTACCTGATGACCTGCACTCGACCTGACCTTGCATACCCTCTGAGCATCCTTGCACGCTATGTTGCTCCTGGGAGACACCGACCAGAGCACATGGCTGCAGCGAAGAGGGTATTGCGCTACCTGTGCAGTACGTCGGGCATGGGGCTAGTGCTTGGAGGGCGGAGTCCAGTGGTCCTTACAGGCCACGCGGACGCTTCTTGGGTTGACGACCAGGCTACGCAGCGGTCGTCACAGGGTTACACCTTCAGCCTTGGTTCCGGCTCTGTCTCGTGGCGGTCTACTCGCTCGTCTTCAGTTCTCGGCTCTAGTTGTGAGGCTGAGATCTACGCCGGGGCCATGGCTGCACAGGAGCTTCGCTGGCTCACCTACCTGCTGACTGACCTTGGAGAGCCGCCTCGTTCTCCTCCAGTGCTGTACGTAGACAACAAGGCCATGCTGGTCTTGTGTCGAGAGCAGCGCTTGGAGCACAGAACGAAGCACATTGCTCTCCGCTACTTCCTTGCTCGTGAGCTGCAGCAGCGTGGTCAGTTGCGACTTGCGTACGTGGCCTCTGAGGCCAACACTGCTGATGTGTTCACCAAGGCACTCGCGCCTTGTGATCATCAGCGCTTTTGCACCCAGCTGGGTCTTGTGCCTGTCTTTCCTCACTTGCTCTCCTCTTGACTTTAATTGTACTGTGACATATATATATACCTGCTCTTGCTTGTCTAGTTTTATATATATGTCTGTACTCCTGCATGTGAACTGGCCTCTGGCCCTGCTCTTGTGCTCGGACTGTGTGGTGACTTTGTGATCCACCCTGAGCTTGCTTTGCTTTGCTTGACTGGTCTTGTGACCCCTTGTTCTCCCCCACTTTGCCTATGGGGGTGTGTCAAACATTATACATGTTATGCTTGTGTAGGCTACAGTGGGTTAGCCTATAGGGGGTACACAATTCTAGGGTCTACTACTTGTACTCATTTCACTTCTAGTTCATTCATTCCTGTTCGCTTATTCTCACAGTTACTTCAACCTCCGAGGGTTGACTCGCTGGTGCCTCGATATGCTTTGCTTCGCTTGTGCCTTGGTGTTTCGACACGACAGAGGCGCTTAAGCTCGATTGTTTCCAACAATTTCGACATCATAATGTGGCATTATTACGTGAGTGTAATAGAGCGTGTCAACTTACATATACAAACGCTAAGCCTTCGAAGCAGTGCCCACAACATGTGGTGCAAGCAGTGACAGCCCCGGTACCATCACCTCCCTTGCTTGCACCGCACCAAACCCTGCTAGCTTGATGAAAGTCAGAGGGCTGCGCGTGAGATGACACCCGTCTGCCAATGCAGATTGCAGTGGGTCCAACAGTCGTTGCCAAGTGTGCAGAGCGGTGCCCTGCGGTGCCGCCACGTGCTCCAGAAAGTAGTAGCTGGGGCAGGTCGATTTGACCGGAAAAATGACAGGAAAAAGGTAAAATGGAAAAGGGGGGGAAAAAGGAGGTAGAAAAAAACAGGGAGAATGGAGGACAAGAGAGAGATGCAGGTCTAGTGCTTGTCATTGGTAATTCCAGGGTCCTGCAAGGCCTGACAATTCTCCTGCTCCTGCTTTGCATCTTTCTTTGTTGCAGCACGCACGCACTGCTTTCGGCCCACACAGTCCAATGACCATGAGAGATCGCAGAATCACTCGGCTTTAAGCACTCTAAGCTTTAGTCGCTTGGCCAATCACGTGTGGGCTGATTAGCCATTGCCCTGGCAGCATCACCTCCCTAGCTTTAACTGCAGCGAAGCCTGATAGCTTGATGGTGGGGAGGGGGTTGCGAGTGATGTGACAGCCGTCGTATAGCAGGGGCTGTAAGAGGTCTAGGATGGATTGCCAGAGGTGCAGAGAGGTGCCTTGCGGTGCTGCTACATGCTCCAGAAAGTAGTAGCTGGACAGAAAGGGGGGAGGTATGGAGAAAAGAGACGGAAGCAGGAAGGGACAGCGGGGAGAAGGGTGGGAAGCAGTGGGAGAGGGGGGAATACAGGGGACAGGTGGGGAATAAGAGGAAAAAGGGAGAAGAGGTAAGAGGAGAGAGAAGAGAGTATTGAAAAGGAGACAAAATGGGAAGGATAGGAATAATACTCCTCCTCACCTTCCTCCAGGCTTGAGAATCCGCTTTATCTCGCTGACGCACTGCCTGACGTCAGCTACCGAACACAGCACCAGGGAACACACTACCACGTCAGCACAGCCGTCATCCAATGGGAGCGCTTCCCCCACTCCTTGAACAAATCGAAATCGGTTCCCTGCCAACCCTGCTGCTGCTGCCGACGCCTCTGCATATGGCTGCATCGACGGATTCGGATCTACACCCACAACCTCGAAACCTGGCGCAGATTGCGTCTGTAACGAGTCCTGGGTGTAGAAGCGGAAGTTGGGGCCCGCTCCAACACCGATCTCCACCAATCTAAAAACCGCATCGCTCCCTGATTCCACCATCCCTCCTCCTCTAACTGCTTCACCACTCTCCACTCCTGTTACTATACCGATTTCCGATCGAAGAGGCTCAAATAAAGCCAGCTTATACCCCTCTACACTCTCCTCATACTCCTTCATACCGGTCGCCATCATCCACGCGAATAGCTCCTCCTGCCACCGCCATTTCCCGCCCCGCACCGCCGCCAGCGCTGCTTGCGCCGCCTCCGCAGTTTGCGCGGAATCGGCTGCGTTTGCGGGGAGCGCGGAGGCGGAGAGGAGGAGTGAAGCGGAGATGAGCGCGCGGCGGGAGCAGATGGCGCAGGGGCAGGGGAGGGGCGCGGGGGGGAGCGGGGAGGGGGGCGGGTGCACGGCGGAAAGGGGCGAGGAGGGGTCCGTTGTTGCCGAGTGGCTGGATGATGGTAACGAATCTGCTCTTATCGTAGCGGAATGTACGCGAGAGTGACGGGTCCTGAAGGCGCATTGGTGTTTAGGACGGCATGAGAGGTTCGGAACCCCGCCATGCGTAGCCGACAAGCTCATTGGGAGGTTTGGCACGCCGCGGAAGGGGGATGCGGAGAGATGGGAGAGGCGCGCGCGGGGATTTGTGGAGACATGTGGAGAGCGTGCGGATAGAGTCGGGGTAAAAACGAAGAGATGCTGCGGCGTTGCGCAACGGGCGGGTGGACGGCAAAGCGCCATTCACGGCGAATCTGGTGTGGCGCAAGGAGGACGCGGATGTGTGGTAATGAGCTAATGTCTAAAAAATGTGTCAATTTGATTTCTCTGTTCAGGAATTTATGCATTTCTCGAGATTCTGGCTGGGGGAATGGGATGTGAATTGCGCTATGCGGGAGTAACCCGAGTTGCCATTTTCGCTGATTGCAGTACCACCGGCGATCATCGTCCCTGGCAAATTGGGTTTCGGCAACTGTGGTTACGAATTCAGATTTCTGAACCCTCCGTCATAGGATGACAGTCTCGCCAAGAAAAAACCTTGCCGTGCGTGTAAGTGAACAAGCTAATCATAAAGCAAACTCAGTTCTGTACAAGCAAACTGCATACAGCTCCTCCTATCTATATTCCTGCATTCAAAACGGTCTCGCATTTCGGCCCAAGCCGAGCCTCAGCCCCGGCCTCCCAGACCTTCTCCTTCGGTCCGTGAGTGCGTCAAGCAGACACAGCAATGCATCGTCTATGGCGTCTGCTGCTTTTGATAACTGTTGTGTGTCCATCTCCTCCCTTTCGCCAAGCTCACGCAAAAGGCTTGATGCTGCTGCTGCTGTGCACGTCTTGTCTTCTGCTGGTTGAGGCCTGACACACGAAGGCAAACGTGATGCAGTGCACATGGAAAGGGTAATATGAATTCATAACCCAGACAATTAGCACGCATTTTGACCATTCACACAAATGTATGCCAAAATACGGAAGACTGATGCTGAGTAAAAAAACTGGTTAAGGGGCAGATCAGGGAGTGCATGACATGGCTTCAGTAAACGAAGCTACATATTTGATCAGCATTAAGGCAAGCGACCATCACCTAATGGCAAGTGAATGTTACCTGAGACCGTGCATGACTGATGGCTGTGGTGGTTGAAGAGACAGGAAAGGCAAGTCCCTCCCATCCCATGCCCTGTGTGCTGCTTCCTGCTCACAGAACAAGCCCGGGAATGCGAGTTGTGAGGACTTCAGAGCTTTCAGAAAGGTAATCAAGCCACATTCTGTGAGAACAGCTCATTGAACAAAACCCAGTACACACATGGAACAAACGAAGCCCACATAACAACACATGCAAATGCAGATGCCCCATCACATGCCACTGTGCCTTCACATGCATCTCACCTGAAACCTTCACCGTGCAATCATGACTGTGCCTTCATGGCCATGGCGTTTCTCTACATGCCTTCAAGCACAGCCCATTTCAACCACCCCTTCCTCTCCGCTCCCTCTTCCCCACTCCATACGCGTCGGCAACCCGAGACCAACCTTATGCCGTGCAATCATGATCTTCCACTTGCTTCCAATGCACACACCTTGAGCCGAGCAGTCATGGCCTTGGAGTTGCTCCACGTGCCGTCAATGAGAATGAAGTGAAGCGGTGAAGGTGAGGATGACGGCGACAGCGATGCAGGCGCTGCACTGTCGGCTGCTGCTGCTGCCAGTGCCGCACCCCCTGCTGCCTCTGGTGCTGCTGCTGCCTCTGCTGCTGCTGCTGCGACCTCTGCTGCCCCCGAATCAGCAGCAGCACTACTAGTGCCATCAGCAGCGGCGGTGGTGCTGTGGTGCGACTCAATTTGTCTCTGCTTCTTACTCGCTGGGGAGGGCGAGGATGAGGAGGAGGAGAAGGAGGAGGGTATGTGCATAGACGGCACGGTATCGGGGGGAGGAGAGGACGCCGGGTACACACACCTCACGAAGTCAGGACCTGGTGGGGGGAGAGAAGGGACAGGGTAGTGTGTTTACGTGACTTGATGAGTAGACCTGGTGACTGGGTGTTACTGGTATCAGGGGTGGGGAGAGGACGCCAGGTACACACACCTCACGGAGTCAGGACCTGGTGCGAGGGAGGGAGAGACGGACAGGATAGAGTATATGTGAGGCCAGGGCGGTTGGGGGAGGCTGTTTTTGAGGCGCCTCAAAAACAGACAGGATAGTGTGTGTGTGAGGCTAGGGAGGGGAAGAGACTGGGTACACAACACACAGAGTATGTATAAAAGGCTGACGGGAGGGATGATGGTGGGAGGGAGGGACCACGAGTTACTGTGCATGTGAGCGTGTCGACACACCTAAAAAATCGCCTCACCTTCTCTCCTCGTGAGCGTTGATACTGAAGACACACAGCCGGGCACTCTCTCTCTTCGCAGCACTTGCCACCCCATACACACACAGCCGAACCGATCCAGCGTGCTGACACGCACTCCCTCGCCCACTCACAAACACACACAGCACCATCGCACTCACCTGCTCGCTTCAGCTCCGCCCACATGCGCTAGTCGCTGGCATTGATGCCAAACACACACAGCCGAGCAGCATGCGACAGCAGCTTGCCACAGCAGCTTGCCACACACTCTCTCTCTCCTACTTCAGAACATCTCAGTGACACAAGTACACAACGCACCCACCTGCTCGCTTCAGCTCAGCCCACATGCGCTCCTCGTGACCGTTGATGCCAAACACACACAGCACCCATCGCACTCACCTGCTCTCTTCAGCTCAGCCCACATTCACAGCTCGCTTCAGCTTGCGTCATTCCTTGTGACCGTTGATGCCGAATACACACACAAGCTAGTGTGGCGCACACACTCCCTCTCCCAAACCGGAAGCTTCCCTCTCCACAAGGTGAGGCACGGCACGCAGAGGCAAGGCACATCCCTCTCTCACACGGAAAAAGTACCCGTTGCACTCACCTGCTCGCTTCAGCTCATCCCACATTCGCTCTTCATGGGCGTTGATGCCAAACACACACAGCCGGGCACTCTCCCCCCCCAGCACCTGCCACAGCAGCTTGCCTCACACACTCCCTTTCCCCCTACCCACCACCTCCTCCAACGCCCTGATTCAAAGCACCTCATCTCACCTGCTCGCTTCAGCTCATCCCACATTCTCTCCTCGTGAGCGTTAATGCCAAACACACACAGCCGCGCACTCTCACCCCCCAGCACCTGCCACAGCAGCTTGCCCGTGTTGTTGCGCCGCAGAAAGTCCTGAAGGGGTGAAGACGGGGGACGGACAAGGATGTGAGGCACAGTCAGAGTGGGGGACACGGGTGGGGGACACAGCAGACAGAGGGAACAGGGAGTGCTCGCCCCCCAGCACCTGCCATAGTAGCTTGCCTGTGTTGTGTTGTTGTGCCGCAGAGCGTCCTGTGAGTGAGAGGTTGGGGGGGGGCAGGGCAGCAAGGAGAATGGAGACACGGTAAGAGTGGCTGGGCAGCGAATGTGGGTTGGGGGGTGTTGTTACACACTCCTCCTTCCCCCCACCACCTGCCACAGAAGCTTGCCTGTGTTGTTTCGGCGCAGACATTCCTGAAGGGGTGAGGTGAGGGTGGGGCCAGCAGCGAGAAGCATTCGGATTTCAGGATGTCTGAGCTGACCCCATCGGTTTTTTGAGAATTCTGAATAACCAGATTCAGCATTCGGATTTGAGGATGTTTTTAGGAAGTGACTTTTGAGTCGACTCCAGAGTCACATCGGATATGAGCATCCCTGCGCCTGTTTTTTGAGAATTCTTAAAAACCAGATTCAGCATGTCCCTCATCAGGTGGTGAGGGATGTCCCTCAGGCTACTCTGAGCATATGCGGCTTCGTCCCTGTGCTGTGCATACGGGTTGAGAGAGGAACAAAGGGAGATGGAATTATGGGCAGTTCTTGTCTGCTACTGTTCTTGACACATGCACAGCACAGGGAGGAAGCCCCATATGAATAATCAGGAGGGGAGTCTCGGTTTTTGGCAGAGCCAGAGCAGTGCGAGTTGAGGAGCCTCGGTGTTTTTATTATGACGAGTACAGGAGGGCTCATCTCATCTGACCTTTGCCGACTTTTGAGGCGCCTCAAAAAGGATACTTTTGAGAATTCACAAAAGTGACACTCGAGCCGGAGATGAGAGGGAGAGACCAACCAAATGACCACGTTAATCAGCACGGAACCTCACATCTGATTATAACGAGTACAAGAGCACTCAGCTCACCTGAGGGTGCATGTAGAGCCAGATGACCACGTTGCTCAGCAGCAATGCGCGGGGCGTTGAACCTGACTATAACGAGTACAGAAAGGAAGGGAAGTCTTTTCACCTTGGGGTGCATGTAAAGCCAGATGACCACGTTGCTCAGCAAAGAAGGGTTGGGCGAGACCTCGTCACACGTGCAGTCCCCTCGTGGTAACCAGCACTGCAAGGAGCAGGGTGATTCAAATGCGGAGGAGGTATTGGTGGGATGCGGTCCGGAAGACACATCATGGGTTGGAAGGGGTTGGGCGACAACACCTCGTCACACGTGCAGTCGCCTCGTGGTAACCAGCACTGCCGGCAGGGAGGGTGGATTGGTGGGGGCGGGGGGGAAGGGAGGGAGATGAGGAAGAGTCTCAGGGTGACTTTTGAGTCGACTCAAAAGGCGTCTCAGGGTGACTTTTGAGTCGACTCAAAAGGCGTCTCAGGGTGACTTTTGAGTCGACTCAAAAGGCGTCTCAGGGTGAGAGCCTGGGTTGTAAGCCTCATCACACGTGCAGTCGCCTCGTGGTAACCAGGATTGCAGGGAGAGGAGGGGGGAGACCTCATCACACGTGCAGTCGCCTCGTGGTGGCCAGGATTGGCGGCAGGAAAGTGTGAATCAATGGAGTGAGGGGGGAGAGAGGTGTGGGGGGAGTATGGGGAAAAGGATGAGGGTGAGAGTCTGAGTTGGGAGCAGAGCAGGGAGGGGTTGGGCGAGACCTCATCACACGTGCAGTCAGCCCGTGGTAACCAGCATTGCCGCCAGGGAGGGCAAACCCTGCCCACGGGAGGGGGAAGATGTTGGGAGTAAGAGACTGGTTGGGAGTTGAATGCGGTTGGGTTAGGTGACACCTCATCGCACGTGCAGTCCGCTCGTGGTGGCCAGCACTGCCGGCAAGGAGGGTGGATCGGGAGGGAAGGGGGACGAGGTTGAGGGTGAGCGTCTGGGTTGAAACCTGGAGGGACGTCTGAGAGAGACACCTTGCATGACCGTCATGAACCCACACCACACCACACCACACCACACCACACCACACCACACCACACCACACCACACCACACCACACCACCACAGCACAGCACAGCACACCCGCGCACCTGCCTGCACGCCCCCCTATAAGCAGTAGTTAGCACCGCCATATGCCGCGCAGCAAAGGCACACAAACAGCCCTCCCCGGTCGCCCCAGAGACTGCATGCACTGCAACATTCACCACACCACACCGCACCGCACCCAACCATACCATCCCCCACTCATACTCACCGCCATCTGCAGCACAGCAAAGGCAGGCAGAAGAACAGACAGCCCACCCCATCCGCCCCTGAGACTGCCTGCATGCACTGCAACATACGGCAGAGCACAGCACACACACATAGCACACCCACGCACCTCTCTGCACGCCCCTCTGTACGCTGTAATCAGCTTCGCCGCCATACACTGAGCAGCAGAGGCGCGAACAGCCTTCCCCGTCCGCCCATGGGCTGCATGCACTGCAACATACACTGCACTGCACCACACCGCACTGCACCGCATAACACACCCACGCACCTCTCTGCACGCCCCTCAATAAGCAATCAGCTTCACCACCACCTGCCGCGCAGCGAAGGCGCGCAAACAGCCAGACAGCCCTCCCCGTGTAAACCCACGGGATGCATGCACTGCAACATACAGCACAGCACACCGCACAGCACACTCACCCACCTCTCTGCACGCCCCTCTATAAGCAGTAATCAGCTTCACCGCCATCTGCCGAGCAGCAAAAGCGCGCAAACAGCCCTCCCTGTCACTCCTCTTCCTCTCTCGACTCAAGTAGGCCACACGAAACCATGCCTCTATGGCCTCTGCTCCTGGGCTCTGAAAGAGATGGGGAGGACGGAGATGGAGTGGGAGATGGGTTGACGAGAGGTGGGAAGTCGTCTCTGGGGTACGCCATGCGGAACCACGCCTCTATGGCCTCTGCTCCGGGCCTCTGATGGGGACGTGGAGGGGTGTTGAGAGGTGAGAGCTGCCCGCTTCCTCTCTCTCTGCTGAGGTAGGCCACGCGGAACCACGCTTCTACTGCTTGTGCTCCTGGGCTCTGATGGGGGGAGCGGGGAGGGTGGAGAGCACGTGGAGAGGGGAATGGGGGGAATACGTGGTGCGAGAATGAGAAACACCCTCTTCCTCTAGCGGGTACGCTATGCGAAACCACGCCTCTATCGCCTCTGCTCATGGGCTCTGACGGGGGGAGGGTTGGGAGGCAACGTGGAGGTTGAGAATCGAGAGATGGGGGGGCACTTACATATTCTATAATAAATCTAAAAATAAGAATAAAACTTCAAATAAAAGGGGTACGGGTACCTGTTTCACGCCACTCCAGCTGAAATAAAAACTCGATTTCCACACAAACTCTCAAACACTCTCAAACTCTCTCAAGCGAACCAACTACCTACAATCTGCCTTCGAACGCTTGCCAAGCGATTAATTGTTGGATTAGAAGGTTTGAGAGATTTCAACACACGTGTCCCACGGAAACCGAGTAGTACCCGCCTCCCGGACAGCGAGGTGCCGGCTTGGCTGAAACGGCTTAAGAGGTAGTGGGGCATTGGGGCCCTGCGACACAATTTTACTACAAGAAAAGCTGTGGCATTGTCGGTGCCAAGTGAATTTTCGCTGGCCTCGTGGCCAACCGACCTTTGGGCTAGGCGGTGTATGATCACAACACGACAACTAAATCCGATATGCTGCGAACCACAGTTAGTGGGATGGGAAGTACAGACACTATATGGTACAAACACTATTTAGTGATCTGTACTTCCCACTAGCCGTGGTTCATTGCAGATCAGTTTCCAGTTGTCAGATTGTGACCATATCCCGCCTAGCCCAAAGGTTGGCGAGCCACGAGGCTGACGAAGGTTCACCTGATACCGACAATGCCACACCTTTTACTGTAGTAAGATGGTGTCGCAGGGCCCCAATGCCCCACTACCTCTTAGGCCGCTTCAACCAACCCGGCACCTTGCTATCCGGGAGGCGGGTACTACACGGTTTCTATGGGACACGTGAGTTGAAATCTCTCAAACTTCCTAATCCAACAATTGATCGCTTGGCACGCGTTCGAAGGCAGATTGTAGGTAGTTGGTTCGCTTGAGAGAATTTGAGAGTGTTTGAGAGTTTGTGTGGAAATAGAGTTTTTATTTCAACTGGAGTGGCGTGAACTAGCTACCAGGGTGGAAAAATGAAAAAAAGAAACAGTTTAAAGATAAGAAAAAAAAACACTCCGTGGTCTAGCGGGAAGGGAGAGGGTGGGAAAATGAAGAAATGCCATGAAGAAGGAAGAGAAAGGTCAAAGAGGAGAAAAAGGTGGGAGTGCGGATGGGAGCGGGATGAGGAGATAATATTTGAGACTAGATTCGGAGAAGGCCATTCTTAACCGTACACTACCGTACTGCTTTGCTTTCAATCGTACATTACCATACCTCGTCCAGGTACCCATCATCCTCATCTTCCTCATTCTCCCGATCGGCCCCTTCCACCTCTTCCGTCACCCCCTTCCCTCCTCTCTCTTCCAGCTCGCCTCCCCTCTTCTCCCTCCCACTCTCCCTTTCACTCCCCTCCTCCTCCTCTCGCCCTTCTTCCCCATTCAGCTTTACATCTCCTCTCCCTTCCATTCTCCCCTCCTCACCCCTCACTCCCTCCCTTACTCCCTCCCTCACTCCCTCCCTCAAGCCCTCCCCCTCTCTCATTTTCTCCTCTATCTCCACCACCTCGCGCATTATCTGCACCACCAGGGGGTCCAGCGCGCCCCCCATCCACGGCAGCTCGGCGCGCAGCACCCGCTCCAAATGCCGCCTGCGCGCGCCCACTGCGGAAGACGTGCCTGTCGAGGAAGTTCCGCCCATTTCGGGGATTCCACCAGCGCTTATCCCCCCCACTGGTTCTCTCACCCGCGTCGAATCTCGCAGCCCATTCGGTACATCTGGACCTTCCATTTCTCTTAAACCCTCTCCCAATCCTGAATTAACAGCCGTTGATTCTCCCAACCCTCCAGCCCCTCTTAAACCCTGTTCCGGCCTTGAAGCCTCGTTGGTAGCGGTTCCAGCCTGCTGAGTCAGCATCGGGTGCGCTGAGCTGGCAAGCGCCATTCTTCTGCTGCCGTTTGACCCGGATGACGTGGATCCGATGACGTGGACGGCTGCGGACGTGCGACGTTGATAAGTAGAGAACCCACTGCTAACAGAGTGTAGAGGCTTTATGCGTCGCGTGGAAGAACTTATATCGAAGCACTCTCCTGTCGGGGATATTCTCGAGAAATTGTTGGCCTTGGGGGTGACAAGTCTGGTAACGCGAGTGGATGACAACGGACGGCTGAGATTGCTCGAGGCAATTCCGATCATCGGCAGAACTCGACGCTGCGAGGCGCCCGCGTAGCTTATACCTGTACGCGATAAGAGCCGAGCGCACAAGCGCATAATGCGCGATCGATTGGAGGCGTAGTTACGAGCGGGAGGTGAGGGAACAGTAATGAGCAATCTAGGTGGGTAGCTACCACGCGACGACGAGTTGGGTGGGTGCGGCAACTTGTGATGTGTGCGGTGCAGTCGCGTTTCGAGGGAACTTCAAATCAGAGAGGAAACTTTCACCCTGTACCCGCAACAGGATGTCCTTGTTTGAACTATAATACCAGGAACAATGCATGCGAACTTACTGGATATAATACGCAGATACGGTATGTTGGGTAATAGATTAATCAATCACGAGATACATCGCAATAATCATACCCCGCTCCATATTCTTCCTATTCGGCGTGTCGGCACAAAAGCCTCGGGATCACATTCCTCGGGAACATAAACAGCCGCCAGACGATGCGAAAAAAATGCCGCCGTATGCGAAAATCCCGACTTAGTCAAAATGAGTGCATCACTCGACGCGAGAAGCAGCCATTCTGTTACAATGTCAATGTATGTGGAAGCCCCTTCTTCCGGAGTGAATTGCGCTGGTGAAACCGTTTGCGATGAAGGAGGGTGTGTGTCAGTGGGTGTTGGGTCCTGGGGCCATGTCAGGGTGTTGACGTGGCGAGGGACAATGTCTGATACCACCACCTGTGCCACAAACGAGGATGGCAATAGTGGAGCGGATGGGTGGTGGTGAGATGATAGGTCAAGGGTGAGAGCGGGGAGTGAGAGTGGGGACAATGTCTGATACCACCACCCATGCCACACCAAACGAGGATGGCAATAGTGGGGCAGATGGGTGGTGAGATGAGAGAGCGGTCAGGCAGGGATGAGGGTGAGAGTGGGGAGTAAGAGTGTGGAATGAGAGTGTGGAGTGAGAGTGTGGAGTGAGGGTGTGGAGTGAGGGTATGGATTGAGTGTGGAAAGTGAGCTTAGAGTGAGAGAGTGGAGTGAGTGTGGAATGCGAGTGTGAAAGAGGTAGAGAGGACAGAGGGAGTGCATACCCTATGGGGGTATTTGAGCCAGAGGGCGGTCTTGAGCGGCAGCGAGTTGGTGACGACGAGCCAGCGCACCTCATAAGGGGGCGAGGGCACCCACCACTCCTCTAATGCCTGCAGGGTGAGAGGGAGATGAGCGGATGGGACAAGTAAAGGGACGAACGAGATACGCGTGAATATCAGAAGGCAGTCTTGAGTGGCAGCGAGTTGGTACCCACGAGCCAGCACACCTCATAAGGTGGTGAGGCCACCCACCAGTCCTCTAATGCCTGCACGAATGGATGACAGGGGGGGGCGGAGAGGGGTATGAGAGGGATGAGAGGGGGAAGGAAACACGTGAACATCAGAGGGCGGTCTTGAGCGGCAGGGAGTTGGTGACGACGAGGCAACGACAGGTGCAGAGAGGTGGAAGCATGAGGGAGAGAGGAGAGCAGTGCGTGAAGTGTGGATGGAGAGGGGAAAAGGCGAGCTTGCCTTGTGGGGGTACTTGAGCCAGAGGGCGGTCTTGAGCGGCAGCGAGTTGGTGACGACGAGCCAGCGCACCTCGCAAGACCGCAGCCCTGTGTCCACTGTGGGGGCGCAAGGGCACCCACCTCATCCCTATCCCCCCCCTCCACCTTAGCCCACACCCACCTCGGCACATGATTGTTTCAGCTCACGAGAGCAGCACATCTGTCTGAGAAACATTGAGAGCCTTGGGATCGCCAAACCCCCACTCGCTCTCCCATACCATCATGTCTCCCGCTCTTATGTGCACCCCCACCACCACCACCCCTCGGTTTGAAGGGCGGATTTGGAAAGAGAAACCCACCTTGGCACACGATATGTACTGGTCAGCCCACGACAGCAGCGCATCCATCTGTGTGGCATTCAACGCCTTGGGATCGCCGAATCCCCATTCTCCCTCCCAAACCATTGTGTCCCCTGCTCTTATATGCATCCCCACCACCACCACCCCTCGGTTCGAAGGGCCATAGGAGGGGTGCGGGTGCGATGGGCGGAAGGAGGAGGGGGGCGGGGAGAGGAGGTGGTGGTAGATGGCTTGCACTCGAGAGATGACCGCTGGTTGCGGCCTGGGATGGGGAAGGGGGGTGTTGCGGGGGGGAAGGGGGGAGTTGCGGGGGGGAAGAAGAGACAAGAGAGGGTGAATGGGAATGTCAGATGTTGAGGGAAGCGCGTGTAAAAACTCAAATGAAGGGGAGAGGAGGTGGTGGTAGATGGCTTGCACTCGAGACCTGACCTCTGGCTGGGGCCTGAGTTAGAGAGGAAGAGGTGTGCAACGGGAGGGGATGAGGGAGGGGATGTGGGAGGGGATGTGGGAGGGGATGTGGAAGGGGATGTGGGAGGGGATGTGGGAGGGGATGTGGGAGGGGATGTGGGAGGGGATGTGGGAGGGGATGTGGGAGGGGATGTGGGAGGGGATGTGGGAGGGGATGTGGGAGGGGATGTGGGAGGGGATGTGGGAGGGGATGTGGGAGGGGATGTGGGAGGGGATGTGGGAGGGGATGTGGGAGGGGAAGCCATAAATGAAAGGGGAAGGGGAAGGAGAAAGGGAAAGGAACAGGGGGAATGGCTGAACGCACTGTACTCTGAAAACAATGTTGTTGTTTATGGATATATATATACATATATATATATATATTCACTACACACCATATCCGCGTGAAAGAAATGAACCATGTAACTGGCGAACTTTTGAGCTGACTCGAATATTGAACCCTGTAACTGGCCGACTCACTTGAGGAGGAATCGCAGGATGCAGCCAAAGGCAAAGGGAGGCCGCATGCCCATGTCCTTTAGTCTGTCCGCCCACTTCTTCTCAAATGCCTGTGACAGAGGTAGAGGGAGAGGTAGCAGCAGAGGAAGGGCAGAGGCAGAGGAAGCAGCAGCAGAAGACAGCGGAAAGGGAGTGGGGAGGGCAGATCACGTCTAGGCCACTCAAAGGGAGGCCGCATGCCCATGTCCTTTAGACTGTCCGCCCACTTCTTCTCAAATGCCTGCAGCAGCAGAGGTAGAGGCAGCAGAGGCAGGGAGAAGAAAGCGGTGAGAAGTGGAAGAAACCAGTGACACAGCCCTGCACCAGTGACACAGACCTGCACCAGTGACACAGACCTGCACCAGTGACACAGACCTGCACCAGTGACACAGACCTGCACCAGTGACACAGACCTGCACCAGTGACACAGACCTGCACCAGTGACAGACCTGCACCAGTGACACAGACCTGCACCAGTGACACAGACCTGCACCAGTGACACAGACCTGCACCAGTGACACAGACCTGCACCAGTGACACAGACCTGCACCAGTGACACAGACCTGCACCAGTGACACAGACCTGCACCAGTGACACAGACCTGCACCAGTGACACAGACCTGCACCAGTGACACAGACCTGCACCAGTGACACAGCCCTGCACGAGGAGGTAGGTGAGCAGGCCTCTATTCCAAGTCACCCGCACATTCAGTGCCTTATCCATGATCCCAAACACCCGCACCGCACTGACCCGCACTGACCCGCACTGACCTGCACGAGGAGGTAGGTGAGCAGGCCTCTATTCCCGCACGTTCATCGCCTTATCCATGATCCCAAACACCTCCTCGGGCTCCACAAACCGGTTTCTGAAATCCACCACCACCACCTCCACTCCACTTTACGCCCTTGCATCTCCACACCCCCCCTTCGCCTCCACAGCCCCCGTTGGACTTCCCCTCCCCACTCATGCACTTCCAACAACCAGCAACGAGAGCAAGGAACCAGTACTGACCTACACGAGGAGCAAGGAACCAGTACTGACCTACACGAGGAGCAAGGAACCAGTACTGACCTACACGAGGAGCAAGGAACCAGTACTGACCTACACGAGGAGCAAGGAACCAGTACTGACCTACACGAGGAGCAAGGAACCAGTACTGACCTACACTAGGAGCAAGGAACCAGTACTGACCTACACGAGGAGCAAGGAACCAGTACTGACCTACACGAGGAGCAAGGAACCAGTACTGACCTACACGAGGAGCAAGGAACCAGTACTGACCTACACGAGGAGCAAGGAACCAGTACTGACCTACACGAGGAGCAAGGAACCAGTACTGACCTACACGAGGAGCAAGGAACCAGTACTGACCTACACGAGGAGCAAGGAACCAGTACTGACCTACACGAGGAGCAAGGAACCAGTACTGACCTACACGAGGAGCAAGGAACCAGTACTGACCTACACGAGGAGCAAGGAACCAGTACTGACCTACACGAGGAGCAAGGAACCAGTACTGACCTACACGAGGAGCAAGGAACCAGTACTGACCTACACGAGGAGCAAGGAACCAGTACTGACCTACACGAGGAGCAAGGAACCAGTACTGACCTACACGAGGAGCAAGGAACCAGTACTGACCTACACGAGGAGCAAGGAACCAGTACTGACCTACACGAGGAGCAAGGAACCAGTACTGACCTACACGAGGAGCAAGGAACCAGTACTGACCTACACGAGGAGCAAGGAACCAGTACTGACCTACACGAGGAGCAAGGAACCAGTACTGACCTACACGAGGAGCAAGGAACCAGTACTGACCTACACGAGGAGCAAGGAACCAGTACTGACCTACACGAGGAGCAAGGAACCAGTACTGACCTACACGAGGAGCAAGGAACCAGTACTGACCTACACGAGGAGCAAGGAACCAGTACTGACCTACACGAGGAGCAAGGAACCAGTACTGACCTACACGAGGAGCAAGGAACCAGTACTGACCTACACGAGGAGCAAGGAACCAGTACTGACCTACACGAGGAGCAAGGAACCAGTACTGACCTACACGAGGAGCAAGGAACCAGTACTGACCTACACGAGGAGCAAGGAACCAGTACTGACCTACACGAGGAGCAAGGAACCAGTACTGACCTACACGAGGAGCAAGGAACCAGTACTGACCTACACGAGGAGCAAGGAACCAGTACTGACCTGCACGAGGAGCAAGGAACCAGTACTGACCTGCACGAGGAGCAAGGAACCAGTACTGACCTACACGAGGAGGAAGGTGAGCAGGCCTCGATTCCACGTCACCCGCACGTTGAGTGCTTTATCCATGATCCCAAACACCTCTTGCACTTTCAACTACCAGCAATAAGAGGAGGAAACCATACCAGCACTGACCTGTACGAGGAGGTAAGTGAGCAGGCCTCTATTCCACGTCACGCGCACATTGAGAGCCTTATCCATGATCGCAAACACCTCCTCAGGCTCCACAAACCGGTTTCTGAAATCCACCACCACCACCTCCCCCTCCTGCACCTCCACCTCCCCTCCTCCCCTCCTCTCACCCCCCGCACTCCTTCTCTCTCCCCCTCCCTCTCCCGCTCCGTCTCCCCCTCGCTCTCCTCCGCTCTCTCCTCCGCTCCCTCCCAGTTTTCCATCTTCCAGAGCAAGCCTCCGAGCCGGCTCGACAGGTACGTCCGGGGTCCACGACCAGTCCACCAGGTTCGGCGCAAAGGCAAGCGGGAGGTACGGGTGCCGGACCAGGAAGGCTCGGCGGGAGAGCAGCGCGCAGGCAAAGGCGGTGGCGAGGCCTGTGAGGAAATCCCCTAGTCCCCCTGCCTCGTCCGGCCACTCGTATGTGAGGAAACGGATGGAGGGGTCGAGAGGCGGGCGGGGGTATGGGGTTGGGGGAGGAGGGGAAGGGGGAGGCGGAGGGGGAGGCGGAGGGGGGGGTGAGAGGTGTGGAGTGGTTGGAGAGGGTGCTTCTGCTGCTGCTGCTGCTGCTGCACCGGCGACTGCTGCTGTTGCTACAGGTGCCGGTGCTGGTGCTGCTGATTGCCGTACTGCTTCACGTGCTGCTTCAGCAGCAGCAGCAGCAGCAGCAGCAGTTTGTGCGAGCGCAGGGGCATTGGTGCGAGCAGCCTGGCGAATTTGGGCGTGCAAGGCGGAGTAGGTGGGAGCCCAATCGCCACAGAGGGAGTCGGAGAAGGAAACATCCAGGAAGGGGGCGAGCGGGGAGGAGGACGCGAGGGGGGCCCAAGAGGACTGCGGGATGGGGGGGGAAGAAAGTGGGGGAGGGAGGGGACGAGAGAAGGCTTCTAGCGTCCCACAGGCGGAGAGGAGGGGGCCCAGGCGCCACAGAGGGAGTCGGAGAAAGAGCCATCGAGGAGGGGGAGGGGGAGGGGAGGGGGAGGGGGAGGGGGAGGGGGAGGGGGAGGGGGAGGGGGAGGGGGAGGGGGAGGAGGAGGGGGAGGGGAGTGTAAGAAGGCCTGTCTTTATGGCGGAGTAGGCGGGAGCCCAGGCGCCAGAGGGAGTTGGAGAAAGAGACCTCGAGGAAGGGGGTGAGGGGGGAGTGGGACGCGAGGGGGGGCCAAGAAGCCTGCGGGTTGGGGGGAGGAGCGGGGAAAGAAGGCAGCAGCGGAGGGAGGGAACAGGGGAGGGAGGGAGCAGGAGGGTGTGATAGAGAAGAACGGAGGGGAGGAGGGTCTGAGCGTCCTAAAAGTGGAGTAGGAGGGGGGCCAGGTGCCACAGAGGGATTTGGAGAAAGGGCCGTCGAGGAAGGGGGCGAGGGGGGAGTGGGACGCGAAAGCGGGGCCAAGAAGCCTGCGGGGTGGGGGAAGGAGCGGGGAAAGAAGGCAGCAGCGGCCGTCGAGGAAGGGGGCGGGTGGGGAGGGGAACGCGAGGGGAAGGCGAGAATATTGTTGAGGGGAAGGAGGGGGGAAGGAAGGGAGCAAGGGGGAGAAAGAGCAGTTGAGGGAGGGGCCAGGGGGATGTGGTAGAGAAGAACGGAGGGGAAAGAGATGCGGGTTCAACACACGCAGCAGTCAGTGGGACTCACTGCCAGGAAGAGGAGCACGATGCTACAGGTAAGCAGTCCCCTGCGACCTTGGAGTTGTCGCTTGCGACCTTGGAGTTGTCGCCTGCGACGTTGGAGTTGTCGCCTGCGACCTTGGAGTTGTCGCCTGCAACCTTGGAGTTGTCCCTTGCGACCTCGGAGTTGTCCCATTGGCCTGGTACGTTGTCTTCCGCTTATGCGCTGTCGCTTACGCGTACACGGCCAACACCCCTTTCTCGTTGAAATCCCATCATCTATCGTAACGGCAGGTTTTTCCTCGCAACTCCGTGACCCTCTGATGGCTGGATCGGCATTGCCCATCTCTCGCTTCCTCTCCTTCCTCTCGCCCATTGTCTTCCCCAATGAGGTTTCGATTGCGAAACATTCGGACCCCGTGCTACCACATCTCCGGGTTACCCTATTAATGCTGTCGTACGGGCGACTACTTGTGGCATAGTTCAACCGTCCGACGAGGAATACAGAATCCTACGGCTCGGAATCGCGAATGCAGCTGATGCTGATGCGGATAAGGAACCTACGGCTTAGATTCGCTGTTGAAAGCTACAGTGAGCGAGACAAACTGAGAACCTCCAGGATTCTGGAGTCGCGGCCATGATTTCATATAATTTCAGCAGCTCCAAGCATCACAGTCAGCAGCAACAGGCGTCACCGCATATTGCTAGGCCGCGCTGTTCAGTTCAGAACAGACACAACTTCCTCTGATTCTTTTGACGCATGGAAGTCAGAGGTGGTTTAGAGCAAGTTGATGCGATGGAGCGTGGTTCTAGTGCTTGGTTCGCTGGGCTGTCCATCCCCGTTACAAACTGTTCTCATTTCCCTTGGCGTGAAAAAAGTGCGCGAGTTTGTTTTCAAATCATGCAGCAAATTTTTTGTTCGGTTCGCTACTTTGAAAAGAGGTACACGCTAGAACCGTTGTGTACTACGAGGTATCCCACTGAAACGCACTGAGAGATGAGTCAGATTGAAACCACTCGGCAACATTCTACCTCGAGTCTACTCTCATCAGACCTGCTGCCAGTTTTAGGAATCCGTAGCCAGCGGACTGCACGGCAGCCTCGATGCCTACACCACCAATAGCAGCAAGCCCAGCCTCGCGTTACTGCACTGTACCGATGGCGGCAATACCGATGCTGTGGATATCAACAGAAGCAGCACCGATGGTGGTAACACCCCTGGCGATATTTAACGAATAGCACGCGAGCAGAACTGACTGGTAACCTTGGTCAAGCATTCGGCGGATAAGGAACAGTCAAGAACCATACACAGGCTGCAATGTTTCATGCGTCAGTGCAAGAGGCAGCAGATAGGCGTTCTGGAGTCCTTGTGTTCGCCGTCTCTCATCTTATTACCTCGGCGTATGATCAATCTGGTGTAATCACGTGAAGTACTTTCTTGGGAATTAGTACTTCCCTTATGGTCGGCTGGATTCGATTCTTGGTTGAGAAAATTGGTTGAAGAATGGATTCTTATGTGGGAAATACTTCGGAGGAAACTTCGCTGTTTGATCAGTGTCATTTCGACGGAGATTCGACCCAACATCCGGCTGAAAGCTTAGGCCGCGGTTTAGCGGCTTCTGCGATAGATTTTAATGGGTGAGAAGGGATCGAAGGCTTCGATTTCCTCAACACCGATACAGTTTACTACGAACCAAATCTTCTTTTTGAAGCTAAAAATGACGACGAAGGTCAGCCACGCGGTGACGTCAGAAGCGTACCATCTGACGTGGCAGACCCATGTGTAAATGGTGATAGGTGACGTGGAACTCCCGTTGGTGATTCTTCCTGGTTCGTCAGCTGACTCCCCCCTTGGTAATGCCTGCGACTTGGAAGCCATTCTTGACACGTCACCATTTGACACATCGCACGAAGAAATGTGGCTTCCAGCAATTAGCTGGAAGCCTTCCTGGGGACTCCCGTTTTCGGGAGTCCTGTCAATCTGCTTTCAATACTTGGGGTAATTGTGGGGCAACAGAACCACCCTGCAGTCAACCTGCGCACTGCCGAAACCAACCTGCGAGGCGATTGAAATGTGTAAGTTGCGCATTGCATGTCAGTTGGGGCGAGTAATCTAGTTTGTTACTTTCGGAAACGAATAGAAGGCCCTCGCACAGGCGAGAATTGATTAGTTCAGTTGTAACCACTCGCGTAACAAAATTGTTAAAGTTGGTTACCGCGTGATAACAATATGCGTATGTATAAAAGCGATAAAGAAAAGTTTAGTGGATATTTGTTCCTATTGGAGATGTAACAAGGCGACATTTAATTGAGATAACTACACTGCTAAAATTATGATCAGTAGAATTTCGAATGGGTTTATTATCAACAAATCAAAACAATTCCCTAATTATAATTAACTATTATTAAACGCTTAGAATACTAATTGGTTAGAAATTAATCAACAAAATATCACATACTAAACCTACATATGTGTCGGATTATTATTACTGATGCATGTTTGTAGGCTATAGTGGGGTAGCACATATAGGGTACAGCTTTCTAGGGTTGTATTTGTACCCAACTTTGACTTAGTCATTCCATTCCTGTTTTCCTTGCTTCACATGGTATAGAGCGGGTCCTGCCTTAGGACCGCTTTTTTTTAGGGCCCACCGAAGCGCGCCCCGAGGCGCGCCCCTTTTTTTTTTTTTAGCAACCCCTCGGGTCGCCTTTTCCCTCGCGGCCCCGCTGTCCCTCAGACGCGGCCCCGCCACCTCTCCTGATCGCGGCCCCGCCGCCTGCTTGACGCGGCCCCGCCGCCTCCCCTGACGCGGCCCCGCCGCCTCCCCTGACGCGGCCCCGCCTCTACTGCCGCGGCCCCCCCGCCGCCTCTGACGGCCCCGCCGCTGCACCCTACGGCCCGCCGCTGCACCCTACGACCCGCCGCTGCTCCTGCCGGCCCGCCGCCTCACCTGACGGCCCCGCCGCTGCTCCTGCCGGCCCGCCGCTGCTCCTGCCGGCCCGCCGCTGCACCTGCCGGCCCGCCGCTGCACCCAGCGGCCCGCCGCCTCTGACGGCCCCGCCGCTGCACCCTTCGGCCCGCCGCTGCTCCTGCCGGCCCGCCGCCTCACCTGACGGCCCCGCCGCTGCACCTGCCGGCCCGCCGCTGCACCCTACGGCCCGCCGCTGCACCCTACAGCCCGCCGCCTGCTCCTGCCGGCCCGCCACTGCACCTGCCGGCCCGCCGCTGCACCTGCCGGCCCGCCGCTGCACCTGCCGGCCCGCCACTGCACCGCTCGACCCGCCGCTGCACCTGACGGCCCCGCCCCTGCATCTCCCGGCCGAGCCGCCCCAGCAGCCGAACCGCCCGGGAGCCGAGCCGCCCAACGCCGAGCCGCCCGGGACCCGAGCCGCCCTGCCGCCGAGCCGCCCGGGAGCCGAGCCGCCCTGCACCCGAGCCGCCCAGCCGCCGAGCCGCCCGGGAGCCGAGCCGCCCTGCGCCCGAGCCGCCCAGCCGCCGAACCGCCCGGGAGCCGAGCCGCTGTGCACCCGAGCCGCCCGGTCGCTGAGCCGCCTTTCTGCATAGCTGCACGACCTGCCCTGCCTGGTGAGCACTGTCCCACTGACACTGCGAGCTCTTTCCCTACTGCTTGCACTGCGTCGCTGTCGTCGCCATGGCTACCCCTAGTGTCCTAGCTTTTGACGCTGAGGGTCGCGCCATTGATTTTGAGGTCTGGTTAGACGACCTGCAGCTGTTCTTACAGTGCGACAGGGCTGACGACCTTTCTCTCTTTGACCTCACCTCTGGCGCCTCTCCTGCTCCTGCTGCTGATGCTGATCCCGCTGTCCGCTCTAAGTGGGCCACCCGCGATGCTGCTGCACGTCTTGCTGTGCGTCGCCACCTCCCTACCTCTGAGCGTGCGCACTTTAGTCAGTACAAGAGTGCTCAGACCTTGTACGACGCTGTAGTTGCGCGCTACTCCTCCCCTGCCACTGCTGCACTGAGCCGTCTCATGCTTCCCTACCACTTTCCTGACCTCTCTGCCTTTCCCACTGTCGCTGACCTCATTACGCACCTCCGCACTAGTGACACTCGCTACCGCGCCGCCCTTCCTGCTGAGTTCTGCGCTAAGAACCCCCCCCCCCCCCATGTACATCGCTCTCTACTACGTAATCGCGCGCCTCCCTGACTCCCTTCGCGTCGTCAGGGACCACTTTCTCGCAGTCTGTCCCACCACCCTCACCGTCGACCTCCTCGAGAAGGCCCTCCTCGCAGCGGAGAAGAGCATAGTCGCTGTAGGTGCTTCTCGTGGTGACCCTCGCACCCCCATCTTTGAGGGGTGCTCTCCTTCCCCCTTGCTGCCCTCTGTTGCCTCTGCTGCTGCTGCCGACCTGCTTGGTCTTGAGTCGGTCGGCGCGGCGTCTGCCCCTAGTGGGAGACGTCGCTCCAGCAAGGGCAAGGGGGGCAAGGGCGCGGGTGGAGCTGGAGGGGGCGGTGGCGGTGGTGGCGGTGGCGGCGGAGGGAGTGGGGGTGGCGGGGGGACTAGTGGTGGAGGTGGTGGTGGTGGTGGCAGCAGTGGCGGAGACGGTGGTGGTGGTGCCAGCGGTGGTGGTGGAGGCAGCGGCAGTGGTGGAGGCGGCGAAGGTGGAGGCGGTGGAGGCGGCAGCGGAGGAGGCGGTGGTGGTGGAGGAGGTGGAGCTGGTCGAGGTGGTACGCAGCAGCGTAGCGGCGGTGGTGGTGGCCAGCGCTCGCAGCGGCAGCAGCAGCAGCGCTCGCGGGACATCCCTCCGCCTCAGCAGCTTCGTGAGTGGTACGCTGGGCGTCAGAGGGGTGGGGGTACTGGTCCCTGCACCTACGTTCTTCGTTCCGGCGACCGCGCGGGTGAGCAGTGTGGGGGTGCCCACGCCACCCAGCGCTGCTTTGGCCGCCTGACGGACGCTTGGCGTCGGCAGTTCCCTGGGGCTAGTGAGATCCCTCGCTGGGATGAGCTTCTCAGGGCTAGTGTAGCGATCGTTGATCTTGATTTTGATGCTATCCTTGCTGCTATGTATGTTGTGGATTATAGTGAGGAGAATGAGGGTTACCGGTGTTTCCAGCCCGACCCGGGCATTGGTACTGCTGCGCTAGGTGCTTGTGAGGCTGCTGCTCTAGGTGCCAGTGCGTCTGTGCTCTCAGGTACTGGTGAGACTGCGCTCTCAGGTACTGCGTCGTCCTAGTCCTCCCTCACTTTCACACTTGACTCCGGAGCTTCTCGCTCCTTCTTTCGAGACCGCACTACCCTTACGCCGCTCGGCCGGCCGGTTGCAGTCTCCCTTGCTGACCCCTCTGGGGGTCCTGTCCTGTCTCACTTCTCCACTGTCCTCCCGTGTCCGGCTGCCCCTTCGGGCACCCTGTCGGGTCTGTACCTTCCCTCGTTCTCTACGAACTTGGTGAGTGGAGCGGACCTGCAGGATGTGGGGGTTCACCAGTTCACTCCTGCGAGTCAGCGGGTGACCCACTGCACGGAGGCACGCACAGGCCGTCACCTGGCCACGTTCTCGCGTCGGCCGGGGTCGAGTCTCTACACCCTGACCGTTGAGTCTCCTCCTGTCCCTGCGTCTGGTCAGGTGGCTGCGTCGGGTCAGGTGCTTGCTGCTGCGTCCCGGTCAGGTCCTGAGTCTGCCCCCTGTTCTTGTCGCCTCCTGTCTCACGAGACTCTCCTGTGGCACCACCGTCTTGGCCACCCCTCCTTGCCCCGTCTTCGGAGCATGGCTTCCCGTGTCCTTGTCTCTGGTCTTCCCCAGTCTCTCCCTCCTCTCCCCTCCGGGCCAGGACCTTCCTGTGTCCCCTGTGTCGAGGGTCGCCTCCGGACTACTCCTCACTCCTCCCACTTCCCCCCGACAGAGGCTCCCCTGCAGACGCTTCACATGGATGTGTGGGGCCCAGCCCCCGTCCGTGGGCAGGGTTACGAGCGCTACTTCCTGTTGGTGGTTGACGACTACTCGCGTTACACCACAGTCCTCCCCTTGCGCAGCAAAAGTGCGGTCACTGAGGTGCTGATCGACTGGATCCGCGAGGCTCGTCTCCAGCTCAGGAAGAGCTTCGGCTCGGACTTTCCTTTTCTGCGTCTTCACTCTGACACAGGCGGAGAGTTCTCTTCTCGCCTTCTGCGGGACTACTGTCGTGCACGGGGGATCCGCCAGACCTTCACGCTTCCGGACTCCCCACAGCAAAATGGGATTGCTGAGCGCCGCATTGGTATGGTCATGGATGTCGCTCGTACGTCCATGATGCATGCGGCTGCCCCCCATTTTCTGTGGCCGTTTGCGGTGAGGTACGCGGCGCATCAGCTCAACCTTCACCCCCGGGTCTCTCGGCCTGCGATGTCCCCAGCCTTGCTGTGGACGGGGAAGGTTGGCGATGCGTCTGTGTTCCGTGTCTGGGGATCTCGGGCGTTTGTCCGCGACTTGTCTGCGGACAAGTTGTCCCCTCGTGCTGCTCCCTGTGTCTTCCTTGGCTTCCCCACTGACGCCCCAGGGTGGCAGTTTTACCACCCCTCCTCTCGTCGTGTTCTGTCCTCCCAGGACGTCACGGTCGACGAGTCAGTCCCCTTCTACCGTCTCTTCCCCTACCGCACTCCTTCCCTCCCCCCTCCCCCGGACTTCCTTGTGCCGGTTCCCCCCCCGGTAGACCCCCTCCCCCCTCAGGTTCCTGCCCCCTCAGGTGTGTCCCTGGTAGACGCCGTTGACCCGGTCGAGATTACTGGTGACTCTGGTGCTGCTGCGGGTGCTGAGCCTGGAGGTGCTGACTCTTGGGGTGCTGTGCGCGGGGGTGCTGAGCCTGGGGGTGCTACTGCTGGGGGTGCTGGGCCTGAGGGTGCTACTGCGGAGGGTGCGGAGCCTGGGGGTGCTGAGCCGGGGGGTGCTGTGCCTGGAGGTGCTGGGTCTGGGGGTGCTGGGTCGGGAGCTGCAGAGCCTGGGGGTGCTGAGCTGGGAGCTGCTGAGCCTGGGGGTGCTGCGTCTGGAGCTGCTGAGCCTGGGGTTTCTCCTGCTGCTGCGTCTCGCCGGGAGCCCCTCTCTCCACAGGAGCTGCGCGAGTGGTTCGCTCGCCGCTGGAGGCGTGCTGCTGAGTCTGGAGGTGCTGCTGGAGCTGGAGCTGGAGCTTCTTCGACCGTCGAGGGTGCGGGTGCTGCCGGTCCCGGAGCTGCTGGACCTGCGGGTCCTCCTGGTGCTGGAGCTGCTGGACCTGCGGGTCCTCCTGGTGCTGGAGCTGCTGAGGGCGCTGGTGCTGAGCCTACTGCTGTTGGTCCTGCCGCTGGAGGTGTGGGTGGCGCTGGTGCTGTCGCTGAGGGTGCTGGTGGTGTCCCTGCTGCGTCTGGAGCTGCCGCGCGGCCTCGGTCGTACTTCGTTCCGCTCCTGCAGCAGGTTCTTGGTCTTTCTCCTCCAGTAGAGGGTCCACCGCCTGTCCAGTCGCAGTCCCTGCTGGAGCCTTCCTCTCCACTGCCTGCTCCCTCTCCTTACACTGGTCCTACTGGAGGTCTTGCTGAGCGTCGTGAGCCTGCGTCTCGTCCCGCGTCGCCTGTTCGTGCTGCTCGCGCTAGTGGTCGCAGTTTGCGTCAGCGTCCTCCTCCTGTCCCTGGCACGCACCGGATGTCTTTGCGTCCGTCCACTGCTCCTCTGCGTGCCCCTTTGCCTTCTCCTCCTGAGTCCTCTCTTCCTGCGCTTGCCGACCCTGAGTCGGACTCTCTTCGTGCTGCCAGTCCTACTGTCACGCGTCTGCTTGCTACTGTCGTCACTGACCCCTCTTTTGAGTCCACTGCTGCATCTGCTCTAGTCGCTGAGCTCGTCGACTTTGCTGCTCGCTGTCGTCTCGACTACGCTGCTAGTCTTGTTGCTGAGTCTGCGTCTATCTGTCCTCCGTCCGTCGGGGGTGAGTGTGCTCTTGGCACGGACGTCCTAGAGGACAGGCAGGAGGAGTTACAGTGTCTAGTGGCTGCTTCGCCTCATCTCGCGTCTGTACTGCTTGCCCCTGAGGGAGACCCGGATGCACTAGACATCCCGACTCCGCGTTCTTACGCGGAGGCCGTAGAGGGTCCCTACTCCTCTCACTGGCAGGCAGCTATGGATGCAGAGATGGCTTCCTGGAAGTCCACAGGCACCTACGTTGACGCGGTTCCCCCTCCTGGGGCGAACATCGTCAGTGGCATGTGGATTTTCAGGGTGAAGCGGCCGCCGGGCTCTCCACCTGTCTTCAAGGCACGGTACGTTGCTCGTGGCTTCAGTCAGCGGCAGGGAGTTGACTACTTTCAGACCTTCTCTCCCACCCCGAAGATGACTACTCTTTGGGTGCTGCTGCACATAGCCGCTCAGCGCGACTACGAGCTTCACTCTCTCGACTTCAGCACTGCGTTCTTGCAGGGTAGCCTGCACAAGGAGATCTGGCTTCGCCGTCCACCTGGCTTCACTGGGACTTTCCCTCCTGGCACCCAATGGAGCCTCCGACGGCCAGTCTACGGTCTCCGCCAGGCACCGCGTGAGTGGCACGACACACTGAGGACTACGCTTGCGGCTCTTGGGTTTGCTCCTTCTACTGCTGACCCGTCGCTGTTTCTTCGCACCGACACTTCCCTTCCGCCGTTCTACATCCTCGTGTACGTCGACGACTTGGTCTTTGCCACAGCAGACAGTGCTGGACTCGCCTACGTGAAGTCCGAGCTGCTGAAGAGACACACGTGCACAGACCTGGGTGAACTGCGCAGCTACCTTGGCTTGCAGATCACTCGGGACAGAGCACGCCGCACCATTACCTTGACTCAGTCACACATGGTGCAGCAGGTCCTTCAGCGCTTCGGCTTCACGTACTCCTCGCCTCAGGCCACTCCTCTGCCTACTCGCCACTCACTCTCAGCTCTGCCTTCAGATGAGTCCGTAGAGTCGAGTGGTCCGTATGCAGAGCTTGTTGGCTGCCTCATGTACCTGATGACCTGCACACGACCTGACCTTGCATACCCTCTGAGCATTCTTGCTCGCTATGTTGCTCCTGGGAGACACAGACCGGAGCACATGGCTGCAGCGAAGAGGGTATTGCGCTACCTGTGCAGCACGTCGGGCATGGGGCTAGTGCTTGGAGGGCGGAGTCCAGTGGTCCTTACCGGGCACGCGGACGCTTCTTGGGCTGACGACCAGGCTACGCAGCGGTCGTCACAGGGTTACACCTTCAGCCTTGGTTCCGGCTCTGTCTCGTGGCGGTGTACTCGCTCGTCTTCGGTTCTCGGCTCCAGTTGTGAGGCTGAGATCTACGCCGGGGCCATGGCTGCACAGGAGCTTCGCTGGCTCACCTACCTGCTGACTGACCTTGGAGAGCCGCCTCGTTCTCCTCCAGTGCTGTACGTAGACAACAAGGCCATGCTGGCCTTGTGTCGAGAGCAGCGTTTGGAGCATAGAACGAAGCACATTGCTCTCCGCTACTTCCTTGCTCGTGAGCTGCAGCAGCGTGGTCAGTTGCGACTTGCGTACGTGGCCTCTGAGGCCAACACTGCTGATGTGTTCACCAAGGCACTCGCGCCTTGTGACCATCAGCGCTTTTGCACCCAGCTGGGTCTTGTGCCTGTCTTGCCTCACTTGCTCTCCTCTTGACTTCACTTGTACTGTGACATATATATATACCTGCTCTTGCTTGTCTAGTTTTATATATATGTCTGTACTCCTGCATGTGAACTGGCCTCTGGCCCTGCTCTTGTGCTCGGACTGTGTGGTGACGTTGTGATCCACCCTGAGCTTGCTTTGCTTTGCTTTGCTTGACTGGTCTTGTGACCCCTTGTTCTCCCCCACTTTGCCTATGGGGGTGTGTCGGATTATTATAACTGATGCATGTTTGTAGGCTATAGTGGGGTAGCACATATGGGGTACAGCTTTCTAGGGTTGTATTTGTACCCAACTTTGACTTAGTCATTTCATTCCTGTTTTCCTTGCTTCACAATATGCACTACAGCTACATAAAGCTACTAAACATCCTCTACAATCTGCCAATCCTTAACAATGACATCTCCAAAATAGTAGAACCCACTGACTAGTGGAATGCTAGCGTGACGGACCCAGCTCTCAACCTGGAACTTCCTCTTGGTCATTTTGCGGGTGTTGTTCTCGGAATCAGAAAACATGCTGCTTCGATCACGACATAGCATCTCAAACTCGACCTGCCAAGAAGAGAGCGAAATTAGCCGGTTGAAAACGGCAAGATAAAGCATTATAAATGCATGTTCGCTCACCGCGACCATGGTGTAGCACAGCTGGTCAATGCTCAGGGTGTAGACACCCCCCTCTTTCTTCTGCCACTTGCTTGCAGCAGCTAAGAACGCCTCGCTACAGAACGGCTTGTTCTCGTCAACATGCCACGGCAGGCCAAACTCCTCTGAAATTAAAAACACAGGAGTCACAAACAAGTCATAACTAGAGCAACAGCAATAAGATAACTCACGTACCAGAGACACAGGCTCGAGCATACTTGCGCCGATCCTCAACGGAGTTTTGAACGACTTTGCCATTAGGGTACTTCAGCAGCTTGAAACTCGCCTTCCGGGACTTGTTCCCGAGTTTCCCCCGCCGGCCGTTACAAATGCCGGTGCACCTCTTCGCCCACTAGCCCTTCTTCCAGTAGTCGTTAAACTTCCCGAAGTCTTCGGGCTCCAGAGCGAGATGAACCACAACGGCCGCCTTGAACTGCTCTTCGTCAGGGTAAATGACTCGCTGGGAGACATCTGATCCCTTGAGCAAATCATCGCACGCCTTCTTACAGGCATCCAGCGAAAAGAACGAGAGTTTAGAACATACACGCGTAAGCCAGACAAAACAATAAGCAAATAACGGACACTTACTTCCATGGTTTTCTCGTTGCACCAGCTCGGCTGGTGCACAATTTTGAGAAGATTCTTGACAGTAGCAGCCAGAGTCTGGTGGATCTCATCCGATACACGAAGCCGGTTTTCAATTCGCAGCATCAAAGTGCGAACGTCTTTCAGCTCGCCGCGTATGGCAGCGTCGATGTGGTTGTACGAGTTCTCCTCGGGGTGATGAACATCACGATCTGACGAGTGCACACCTGAAAACACAAGGGAGGTTTCATTAGAGCAAAACGTCATGACACTTAAATATTTATAATAAGGCCAAATGAAACAATGGAGTGAACGCTGACAGAAACAGAATAGTAATCAGTAAAACGTACCGCCAGTTCTAGCGGATGCGATGACATTTTCCGTAGCACCAGGTTGCGCCACGTGTGCGGTAGCGTTCGAAGCGTGGTTGGGAGAGGCAACTCCATTGTCTGCTGTGTGCTCGGCCTCAAGTGCCTCAAGGTCTTGCAGAGACTGGGGTTCCGCAGGCTGAGCGCTCGGGGTACCCACTTGCTGGGCTGGAGTAGAAATTCTACGAGCTCCTGTGGTTGGGCTACCAAGCTCGTAGCCTTCGAGACGCCTGTTAGAGGTTCGGGATCTCTTACGCTGCAACTCCATTATTTCTGGGGGCACGCCTACCGCCATGTTTCCTAAAGTGCCCACTAACAGGCGAAGGGCACGTAGATGAAAACGAGGCAAAAAAATAGTGGGACTAGGTGGAACTTTGAGAACGAGAGGAAGCTCGGCTGGTTGGAAACGAAGAGAAGCTGCTCTGGTAGGGTACGAGATGAGTAGCACATGTCGTTGGTATCGATGACTAAGAGGCATGTTGCGATGGGTATTGTTGACAGCGTGAAGGTTCACCCCGAGCTACTTTACAAGCAAATTATTACACCGATACCACACTTTGCGAGAACAGTGGACCAAACCCTTCACCTGGACTTTAATCAACGACCCTGCTCGAATGGACCAGAGCGTTAAACGCTAGTGCGATAGATGATACATCGCACTTAGTTGCGAGTCGTTTAGTAAGTACCGAACAGCATTACACACAACATGCAAATTCTACTAATGAAAAGGTGCTTTGGTTCATTTTTCGAAACGAGATTGTCCTTGAAATACGCCAAAACGCTCCACACATTGGTGCTGTATCTGGCAATGTATGGTCTCACGACACATACGTGGCAGACAACGCGACAACTGCGCCGCTAAACAACGAACTATTCAGCGAACAATGACAGAGCAAAAAGTTTAGTGACGTGTATCTTTCAAGGCGTGGTCGCTAGGCATGGAAGTCCAACGAATGAGAGGCTTGCCTGCGAAACTGGCAACATTGTCGAAGTCACTGGAAGGCTGACAGCTGTAAGTGACGTCCTGCGAAGCTGTTACGAAGGACCCATTTCTACTTTGCATCGAGCCAGACAAACCTTAACAATGGCATGGTGGACACAGCACAGCAGGCAGATAACTGCGCGCTAGCCAACGAGGCAGGAAAGGTTACCCAGTTGCGCGGCAGCATGCCAGCAAGCAACTGTGTAATGATTACTAGCGTGGCACAACATCGCCAACAATGCACGGGTGAATGTTACACTTCCAATCGGAACAAGGGATAATAGGGGAGAAATAGCGGACTAGTTTCAACAAGCGATGCTTACAATATTCGGAGTACAGAACTGATTGTGTTATGTCCATCGTTTTTTAATAAAATTTGAACTTGTTCATAACAAAGAGCCCCTCACTGACCGAAACCATATGAGCTACGCGCAGAATGTTATCAAGCTCAAGCAGTTGGTACTCGTTGTCACCTGCCTCCCAAGCATACACCGGGCATTTTGATGTGTGCACCACACTAGTGGCTCTGAAATAGCGGACAAATGTGTACGCGCGCTTGGAAAACGCCTTTGTCTCTAGCGTGTACACGCCGATGGTAAACAACAGCAGGAGTCTTGCATACCATATCACCTTCCGCCTTGTCGTTTGGCCTCCTGCAGCCTCAACCTCCTCTTCACCAAGCACTGCTACATCGTTGAACCATGGTTTGTCGCCGAAAGACGCGCACGCTCGCACATAATGTGTCTGACTGGAGTACTTGGTGAAATCCTCGTCGCCTGGAATAGCCATGCCGTTCTTCACACGTATGGTACCATTTAGTACCTCGCCTTCCTCGGCCTTGCCTTCCAACAGCCCCGCGAGCTTGGTCATGTCACCCGGCGCGGCCAGCGCATGTGCTTTCCACTTGTCACACCCATCCTCAATGCTTTCCTTCCAGCTAACACTAAAGCTGGTGGCTGCAAGCGTGTTGCTACCGCTCTCCATAGCCTGCAAAATGCATGTCCATTCAGGCATGGGTGCAAAAAAAAGGCTCGTTGTTTAGGCGATGTTGAATACAGGCACCCAAATACGTTTCAACAAGACTTGAAGCTCCATGCTCACAAGACATAATCCCAGTTACACACACATGCTCACGCATGCACAAACCCTCACACACAGACACACACACACATACTCACACACACACACGCATGCGCACACACACACACACACACACGCACACACATACACACACGCATACATACACCCTCGCACACACTCACACACACGCACGCGCACGCGCACACAGACATTTACACACACACACACGCACACGCACGCACACACACACACACGCACCCACGCTCGCACGCGCAAGCGCACAAACACACACAGGCACACATACGCATACATACGCACACACACACACACACACACACTCGCACACACTCACACACACGCACGCGCACACATACACTCACACACATACGCATACATACGCACACACACACACACACACACTCGCACACACTCACACACACGCACGCGCACACATACACTCACACACACACGCATACATACGCACACCTAAACACCCTCACACTCACTCACACACATGCCCGCGTATGCGCACACACAATACGCACACACACACATACACACTCACACACATACACACTCACACACACACACACACACACACGCATACACGCGCGCACACACACACACACTCGCACACACTAACACACGCGCATGCGCACACACACACTCACACACACACGCATACATACGCACACACACACCCTCACACACACTCACACACACAGACACACACACAGACACACACAGACACACACACACGCGCACGTACATACAAAAACACTTACACTCACACACGGACGCACGCACACACACACACTCACACACACGCATAGACGCCCACACACACACGCACATACATACAAATACGTGCACACACACACTCTCTCTCTAACACTCTCTCACACATACACACATACACACACACGCGCACGTACCTCCTGTAGTGCAACCATTCGCTTTGGTCCATCCTCGCTTGGTGCCTCCGATGCTTGGAGCACGCGTAGCATGTGCATTCGCACATCGTGCTTCACAATTTGAGGGATAGGATCCCTCTTGTTGCCTGCACGGTACGTTCGCTTCACGAGAGGTTGATGGAGATACTCGTACATGTTGGCGCTGTAATGCATCGGCACCCCCGATCGAATGATGTCCTCCACCACGTGTGCCAATGAATGCACTTTGGTGATGTCAAACTCAGACTTCTGAAGGCCTGCAAAGACTTCCTTCAAGAGCGGAATCAACCTGTTGGTGGGTATGGCTCACATGAAGAACATTGAAGAGACAAAACTCAATGGGCGCGAAAAAATTAGTAACACAAGACGTCGCAACACATTGGCAAGCATGGAATGCAAGGTATGAGATACATCGAACAAGAAAGAGAAAAACCCTAAACCATGCACAGTTGAGAAAGATGCTTACCTCTTGATGGCCTCATCAAGCTCTTATAGCGTCTTCGAGGTATGATACCAACGCCGGGCTGCGAGCATGTAGCAATCCACGAATGCTGCCACCGCACCAACCACCGAGTTCGGCACGCCGCAATTTGCAAGCACGATCGTGATCACTTGCATCACTGCGCGATGCTCAAACGCCTGAAACCGTGCAGCACCCGCAAAGTAACCACCCTTCTCGGAAGATGGGATACGGAAACCCGAGATTCGGGTGTCGGTCGCAATGCGCTGCAACTCGGTGTCGAGGGAACGCAGAAAGTCGCGATCTCGTGCGTAATATGCTCGAATGCAGGAAACGATGTGCAAGAAGACACCAAGGTCCATCGCGTGCATCACCTCGACAAGTAAGGCTCGGTATGGATTGCCGACAGGGGTACGTCCGCCTCTGAAGCCCCACAAGGCTACCTGCGCGGGGGCGAGTAAGTGAAAAACTGTTAGCACACACTTAATTTAACCCACACAACCAAGACAGAGAAACGCATGCACGCAGATTCTTAGAATAACGACACACGAACTAAAGAGGCACGAACAGACGCGCGTACACACACAAATACGCACGCAAAACGTATGGACGCACTCGCAAACCATACGTACCTTGATGGGATGGGTGCTGATTGATTTTGATGCCTTGTTCCGCTCGGGCCCACTCGGCAACGCCAACAACGCCTCAACTTTATCGCCCTGATCGACTTCCGTGCGATATTCGACCACCGCCTCCATGTTGCTTATGTCTTCACGTTTCACGAGACACCTGTGGCACGGGAACATCGCCTTGTGACTTGCAAACGTCCCCGCCAGCTTGCACGCTTCCGGGTGATCAGCCACATATGCGTAGACAGCGGGAAATACCACTTGCGTCTGCCCAAAAGGGTCTTCTATTACAATGCCACTATGTAGGTAGAAAAGGGTGATGAACATAGGAAAGATACAATTATAAGGGGAGGGGAAGTGGATTTGCACATGAGGTGAGCAAGAAAAAACTCATCGTAGCGATAAAGCATACTTGCAACACACACACCCACACCCAGTAGAATGAAAAGCACTCACCCGCACATTCAATAGACACTCACTCGTAAGATGCCTCTTTGAGCTCTTTAAGAACCACATCCAAAGCCAGTTGGAATACCTCCCGATGAAGCGCCTTCCCCTCGTCCGTCCTCGAGTCCACGTTCGGAAGTGGCGGAAGCATAGCAACCATCCGATGCCCGTGTGGTTGCCAACAATTCTTGAGCGTGACGTTTCCAAGTGTGAAATATACCGGATGTCCCGTAACACGCCCATCGTTGCTCAAGTTTGTCCCGTCGCTGTACAGGATGCACGCTGCAATTACACCACCCCTCGGGCATTCTTCTTGCATCTTAATCCATCCATCTCCCGTCTCGGGCCCCGCGTATATCCGCTGCTTCTTGTCGGACGTGTAGACTGCTGCCGGTTTCACCACAAAGCCGTCTCTGTTCGCGTTGTCCGAATACATCGCCACCAATGCTTCGACTATGGAGGTTACGTGCACAGTAACTTTCATGCCGTTGCTCAACTCCACCTCGACAGCTCTCCATTCCACCATGCCCGTAGTCTCCGCCAGTAAAGACTTTTCGTACTTCGCCAAGCCAGCACTGTTCTTGTATGATGGCTTCATGTAACCGGTCTCGTGCAAAACGCTCAGTAGAGTATTAGTGTCAGTTGCCGACATCCCCATGCCCCCATTAAAACCCCGAATCGCCTTCGCCAAAGCCAGGTCTGTGTCAAATGGGAGCTTCTGTGGACTAAGATCTGCCGTTGCATCCGTTGTTGAGAATTCTATGTCATCACCGTCGCCGTCGCTGTCATCCGACGTCGGAAAGTCAAACGGGGGAGGGTTCACACTGGTTTGTGCAGATGGTGCTCCGCTAGTGGTCAAAGGCGGACTTGCTGCGGCACGCGGAGCAACTCGTGCACGCAGCAGCCGGTTCACGTCATTAGCTTGTTTGCGCTTCAAACCCTCTAGAATCCGTACATTTGCTCTCTCTGACGCAGTTGGGCGCTTTCTACAAAACAATTTGTGATTAATCAAGCCCTGTCCAGTAGTGCAGGTGAATCCACAGGCACATGTAAACTCCATTATCAATTATAGGGATACAAGGATCTGTGCAAGCTTGGAGAAGAACTAAAATAGTGAAGAATAACAAGCAAGGTCTAACATATATGCAATGTCTTCAATAGCATCCCCTGGACCTGCATGCAAAGACCACAGAGCACAAACGGTCATGGCCCTCAGTGGCAAGAGGGGGCAAATCTGTGGCTCTAAAACGAACATGGCAAAAAAAAAGCCAAAAAACACTAAAAACGGTACTGACCCCACTAATCCCTCAAGCCGCGGCACTTTCGCGCAATATACCACGCGTCCGCACGCGGCGCATCCGATGGTACGGCGACGAAGTCGCTATTTCTGCCGGGCCGACCCTAAAACTAATGTAGAGAAACCAAAACGACGAAACCCTCGCGGCCCGTGGATCTGCAACAGCGGGACGCAAGTGTGAAAGTGTACGCCTTGTCGGCACGTCGCGCATGCACTGGTGTGTCGTCGAAAACGCGTTTCGGGCTATGGCGTCCCTAAAATTAGTACATCTAAAAAATTGAGCTCGGCTCGCGCCCTACGATCTACCCTAAGCTGGACGAGCACCCGTCTGGCATGCGGTACGAGGCAAAGAATGGATGGCGAGGCGTCGTTTCCTTAAAAAAAAAAACCGCCAAACTTGGGTAAAACGGGCGGTTCCAGCGAGTTAGCGGGTTCCAGGGAGGCGCCATGGCGGGCTACTTTATTACCACCTCTACGATAATAATGTGCACTTCGAGTGAGGAGGGAAATGGAGGGGTTGGAGGGGAACGGCCGCATGATGCAGGCACCGATAAAAATTCCGCAAAAACGTTCTCAACCGCGTTCCACACCCTTCGCCCCTAACTGCCACGGCGACAAAGCAAAAAGTTACGTGCCGTTTTCGCACGTAACAGGGTGTGCAACTCCATCATCATTCTGGTCCAGCTGGATTTTTCGCGCGCTGAAAATGAGCCGTCCGAAGGGCTCATTTACCTGGTTACCGCTACGGTCATTCGCCAACGGTAAAAGTTATGGTAACCGTAGGCGTACACGTTTCCATTTCTTCATGGGAATGAAACAATGTGATTATGCAAAATTACAAGCGATTCGTATACATTGACGTGTTCATATTCAGTCTTCACCATTTTTTTTACAATATTAGTTCAGCGCGGAGTTCTATACACCACCGCACCGAATTTCACCGAGCGGTGTTCATCGACCCAACGGGATGAGTTTTGCGCCAATTGCCCGCTAACTGCTCCGTGACTGCACGAATCGAAATTAGGGTAACTGCGGGAGATCGCAGGCAGCTCGGAAACAGAGGGCAATTAGAAAAAAACACCGCAAGCAAACTGCAGGGATGCGATATCGCCAAGCTTACCGCCGGCTGTTTCCCAGCGAACACCTGCAGAGTTGCGATGCATGGATACCCTGATTGACACGTCACCATCCCCAGCAGCTCAAAGCAAACCCTCTTTCCCTAACCCACCGCTTCAGACATGAATCCCAACGGAGATGGAGGGGACGACGTAAGACCCACTGTACAAAACTAATCCTCCTGCTACAGTAGTACCAGCGAAGCTTCCGTTCAGAGTTGAGAAGCTTCCTTCCAGAACTACGAACCTTCCCGGGGACACGTCACCCACTGGCAAGATTCGCAGGGGCGATCTGACCACTCGCCTAGCGTCACTAATCCATAGAATCTCTTCCAAGCCTCGACCGGCGGCTCGGCCCATGCCTGGCAGCCGAACCACGCAGTCAGGCTCGAATAAAGGCTCAGAATCAGAACCAGCAAGTGGTAACTCAGGTACGGAACACAGCGAGGTTCGGGCAAAGGGCATTAAGGGTATCGGCCTTGCACCTGGCCAAATCACTTTGCTTGAAAGAACACCCATAAGTTTGGGTGTGGGAGCAGGTCAAGGGGAAACGAGTAGGGAAGCAGAGGGGACGGTAGTAGGAGGGGGAGGGTCACCAGCAGCGGCTAGGAGTGCTGCGCAACGGGGGTTTGGAACAGGAATGGCTGTGCAGGGTGGGGTTGGAACAGGAATGGCGATTGAGATGGTGACTGTGTTGCAGAGCCTGTCGAGTGGGCTTGAGCGGTTGAAGGAGCTGCAAGGGGCGATGGAGGCTCAATAGAGACAGCAGCAGCAGCAGCACACGCAGTGGCAACAGCAACAGCCGGCGCAGCAGCAGCAGATGCAGTGGCAGCAGCAGACGATGTGGCAAGAGCAGGACCAGCAGCAAGAGCAAGAGTACAGGGAATTGCAGCTGCTGCAATCAGCACCTCTAGTGGAGGGGCGATTGCGGCAGCAGCAGCAGCAGCAGCAGCAACGAGGTTCTGTCCCACTCCACCAGCTTCAGTCCCAACGTGTTCAACTCGCAACTCAAGCCACCTCATCCTCCCGAATCTTCCAGCACCCACTCAGCGTCGCCCTCCCCTCACGTCCCTCCATAACTACCCCCACTTCTCCACCTTCTCCTCGCCCCTCCTCCCCTCAAGACCCGCCCCTCACCACCGCTCTCCACCTGCGCCCAAACCTTCAATTCGACTTCTCACTCTTCACAGAATCGTCCCTCCGTCGCGTGGGCATCCCATCGCTACCCAGCAGGGAGGAGGAGAGGGAGCGGCGGCTAAGACAACACGTGTTGGCGCTAGCAGAGGCCCATGCAGTGGGGGACTGGGCGCTGGTGCGGCGGTGGGGGAAGAAGGTGCGGGGGGAGGCGACTGCGGAGGGGGATGTGGTGCAGCGAGTGGCATGGTACATGCTGCAGGCTCTAGAAGCAAGGGCGGATGGCACTGCTGCTGTGAAATGGCGAGCGCCGGTCGAGTATAAAGTCAAGGTGGGTCGTTGCTGGTGTGGTGGTCTATGTGTGAGGCGAGAGGTGAGTGAGAGAGGGGATCTGGTGCAGCGCGTGGCATGGCACATGCTGCAGGCTCTGGAGGCGAGGGCGGATGGCACTGCTGCTGTCGAGTGGCGACATACGGTTAGGATGTGAGGTTGCTGTGACATGTGCTGCTATTGTCAGAACATATAGCTTACTTGTTTCTGTAGGCTATAGTGGGGTATCCCATAAGGGGTACAACCCAATCAGGGTTTCCTATTTGTACTCACTTCGTTCATAGTCATTCCATTCTCGTTCACTTCTTCTCATGGTATCGAGCAGGTTCCCCTGTGGGAACTGTTCGTAGGGCCCACCACCGCTACCGCTTAACTTTTTTTCTGCCCGGAGCGCGCTCCGGGCCCTCGTACTTCCTTTTTTTTTTTTTCGATCTGCCCTAGTGCTCTGACGGCCGCCCACTCTAGCGCCCGAACGCCGCCCGCCCTAGCGCCCTGACGGCCGCCCGCCCTAGCGCCCTGACGGCCGCCCGCCCTAGCGCCCGAGCGCCACCCGCCCTAGCGCCCTGACGGCCGCCCGCCCTAGCGCCCTGACGGCCGCCCGCCCTAGCGCGCGAGCGCCGCCCGCCCTAGCGCCCGAGCGCCGCCCGCCCTAGCGCCCGAGCGCCGCCCGCCCTAGCGCCCTGACGGCCGCCCGCCCTAGCGCCAGTGCGCCGCTCGCCCTAGCGCCCTGACGGCCGCCCGCCCTAGCGCCCGTGCGCCACTCGCCCTAGTGCCCTGACGGCCGCCCGCCCTAGAGCCCTGTCGGCCGCCCGCCCTAGCACCCGAGCGCCGCCCGCCCTAGCGCCCAAGCGCAGCCCGCCCTAGCGCCCTGACGGCCGCCCGCCCTAGCGCCCGTGCGCCGCTCGCCCTAGCGCCCGAGCGCCGCCCGCCCTTTCGCCCTTACGGCCGCCCGCCCTGACGCCTGAGCGCCGCCCGTCGTCGCCCCAGCGCCCTAGCGCCCGACGCCCGCGAGCCGCCCGTCGCAGCCGCCCGTGAGCTGCCTGTACGCCGCCCGCCGAGCCTCCCGTGCACCCGCCGTCCCTGAGCCGCCCGCGCCGCCGTCCCTGAGCCGCCTGTGCAGCCGCCCGCGAGCCGCCAGCGAGCCGCCCGTCGCGACGCCCGCGCCGCACGAGCCGCCCGTACAGCCGAGCCGCCCGAGCCGCCCGAGCCGCCCGAGCCGCCCGCGCCGCCCCAGCAACCCGAGCCGCCCGAGCTGCCCGAGCCGCCCGAGCCGCCCGAGCCGCCCGAGCCGCCCGCGCCGCCCCAGCAACCCGAGCCGCCCGGGCAACCTGAGGAGCCGAGCTCCTGCTCCTGCGTGGCTGCTGCTGCTCCGAGGCGTGCGCAGCTGCTGTTCTGCCGAGTTGCTGAGCCGCTGCGCTACCCGACTCTTTGTGCCCGGTGAGACAATCAGCTGCTGCAATGGCCACCCCCAGTGTCCTGTCTTTTGACGCTGAGGGTCGCGCCATTGACTTTCCAGTCTGGATTGAGGACCTGCAGCTCTACTTACTGTGCGATGCCATCGATGAGGTTTCTCTCTTTGACTTTGTCTCTGGAGCTGTCCCTGCCCCTCCTGCTGATGCTGACCCTGCTGTTCGCTCCAAGTGGGCCACACGCGATGCTGCTGCACGTCTTGCTGTGCGTCGCCACCTCCCTTCCTCCGAGCGTGCCCACTTTAGTCAGTGCAAGACCGCTCAGGCCTTGTACGACGCTGTAGTTACACGCTACTCCTCCCCTTCCTCCGCTACGCTGAGCCGCCTCATGCTACCGTTTCTCTTCCCAGACCTCGCTGCCTTTCCCACTGTCGCTGACCTCGTTACCCACCTCCGCGCTAGTGACGCTCGCTACCGCGCTGCCCTTTCTGCTGAGTTCCGCGCCGCAAACCCTCCTCCCATGTACATCACTCTCTACTTTCTCGTCACCCGTCTCCCTGAGTCCCTTCGTGTCGTTAGGGACCAGTTTCTCTCTGTCTGTCCCACCACCCTCACTGTCGACCTCCTTGAGGAGTCCTTGCTAGCGGCTGAGAAGAGCATCGTCGCTGTAGGGGCCTCTCGGGGTGACCCTCGCACCCCCATCTTTGAGGGGTGTTCTCCTTCCCCCCTGCTGCCCTCTGTCGCCTCTGCCGCTGCGGCCGACCTCGCTGGTTTTGAGTCGGTCGATGCGGCGTCTGCCCCCAGCGGTAGACGCCGCTCTTGCAAGGGCAAGGGGGGCAAGGGAGCGGGTGGAGCTAGAGGGGGCAGTGGAGGCGGAGGAGGTGGGGGTGGCGGAGGGAGTGGGGGTGGCGGTGGAGGTGCTGGCGGGAGTGGAGGTACTGGTGGAGGCGGTGGAGGCGGAGGTGGCGGCGGAGGCGGTGGCGGAGGAGGCGGGGGCGAGGGTACCGGTGGGGGCGGTGGCAGAGGAGACGGGGGTGGCGGAGGAGGCGGGAGTGGCGGTGGCGGCGGGGGTCGGAGTGGCTCGTCCCAGCGGAGCAGCTCTGGGGGTGGCCAGCGCCAGCAGCAGCAGCAGCAGCAACAGCAGCAGCAGCAGCAGCAGCGCTCTCGCACCGTCCCCGCCCCTCAGCAGCTCCATGAGTGGTACTTGCAGCGTCAGCGTGGTGGTGCGTTTGGTCCCTGCCCCTACGTTCTTCGCACCGGTGACCGTGCGGGGGAGAGGTGTGGAGGCACCCACGCAGCCCGCCGCTGCTTTGGCCGCCTGACCGACGCCTGGCGCCAGCAGTTTCCGGAGGCCGCTGAGATCCCCCGCTGGGGGGAGCTGTCTAGGGCTGGTGTAGCCATTTATGATCTTGACTTTGATGCTATTCTTTCTGCTATGTATGTTGTGACTGGTAGTGATGAGGATGACTGTTACCGGTGTTTCCCGCCCGACCCGGGCATTGGTACTGCTGCGTCAGGTGCTAGTGAGGCTGCTGCTCTAGGTGCCAGTGCGTCTGTGCTCTCAGGTACTGGTGAGTTTGCCCTCTCAGGTTCTGTGTCGGCTTCGGCCTCTCACACCTTCACCCTTGACTCTGGAGCGTCTCGCTCTTTCTTTTGGGACCGCACCACTCTCACGCCGCTGAGTCGGCCGGTTGCGGTGTCCCTGGCTGACCCCTCTGGGGGACCTGTCCTGTCTCGCTTCTCCACAGTCATTCCGTGTCCTGCGGCCCCCTCTGGCACCCTGTCTGGTCTCTACCTCCCCTCGTTCTCAACGAACCTGGTGAGTGGTGCTGACCTACAGGATGCGGGTGTCCACCAGTTCACTCCTGCTCGTCAGCGAGTGACCCACTGCACGGAGGCTAGCACGGGACGCCACCTGGCTACGTTTACACGTCGGCCAGGGTCGAGCCTGTACACACTGACCACTGCTTCTCCTCCAGGTGCTGAGTCTGGTAGGGTCCCTTCGTCTGGTCAGGTGTTTGCCGCAGCGTCCAGGTCTGGTCCTGAGTCTGCCCCCTGTTCGTGTCGTCGTCTGTCTCACGAGACCCTCCTCTGGCACCACCGCCTTGGCCACCCCTCTCTGCTTCGGCTTAGAGGCATGGCCTCCCGTCTTCTTGTGTCTGGTCTCCCCCGGTCTCTACCTCCCCTTCCTCAGGGCCCTGGCCCTGCCTGTGTCCCCTGTGTCGAGGGGCGCCAGCGTGCTGCCCCTCACTCCTCCCAGTTTCCTCCGACAGAGGCCCCGTTGCAGACGCTTCACATGGACGTGTGGGCCCCAGCCCGCGTCCGTGGACAGGGTCAGGAGCGCTACTTCCTGCTCGTTGTTGACGACTACTCGCGTTACACCACGGTCTTCCCCTTGCGCAGCAAGGGTGAGGTCACTGAGGTGCTGATCGACTGGATCCGCGCAGCTCGTCTTCAGCTCAGGCAGAGCTTTGGCTCCGACTTTCCTGTGTTGCGTCTGCACTCGGATAGAGGCGGAGAGTTCTCCTCTGGCCTTCTGCGTGCCTACTGTCGTGCGCGAGGCATCCGCCAGTCCTTCACGCTTCCGGACTCCCCGCAGCAAAATGGGATTGCTGAGCGCCGCATTGGCATTGTCATGGACGTCGCCCATACGTCCATGATGCATGCGGCTGCCCCCCATTTTCTGTGGCCGTTTGCGGTCAGGTACGCCGCGCATCAGATCAACCTCCACCCCAGGGTCTCCAGGCCGGAGACCTCCCCAGCCCTGCTGTGGACGGGGAAGGTTGGCGATGCGTCGGCGTTCCGGGTCTGGGGATCTCGGGCGTTTGTCCGCGACTTGTCTGCGGACAAGCTGTCCCCTCGCGCTGCTCCCTGCGTCTTCCTGGGGTTCCCCCCCGACGCCCCTGGGTGGCAGTTCTACCACCCCACCTCTCGACGTGTTCTGTCCTCCCAGGACGTCACGTTCGACGAGTCGGTACCCTACTACCGCCTCTTCCCCTACCGCACTCCGTCCCTCCCCCCACCCCCGCTCTTCTTGGTACCAGGTCCCCCCCCGGTCGACCCCCTCCTCCCTCAGGGTCGTGCCCCTTCAGGTGTGTCCCAGGTAGACGCGGTCGAGCCTGTCGAGGTCACTGGTGACTCTGGTGCTGCTGCGGGAGCTGAGCCTGGGGGTGCGGAGCCTGGGGGTGCGGAGTCTGGGGGTGCTGAGCCTGGGGGTGCTGTTCCTGGGGGTGCTGTGCCTGGGGGTGCGGAGCCTGGGGGTGCGGAGTCTGGGGGTGCTGAGCCTGGGGTTGCTGAGCCTGGAGGTGCCGAGCCTGGGGGTGCTGAGCCTGGGGGTGCTGAGCCTGGGGGTGCTGAGCCTGGGGGTGCTGAGCCTGGGGGTGCTGTGCCTGGGGGTGCCTCGTCTCGCCGGGAGCCACTCTCCCCACAGGAGCTGCGTGAGTGGTTTGCCAGGCGCTGGAGGCGTGCTGCTGGTGCTGGTGGTTCTTCGGCTGCAGAAGGTACTGCTGCCGCGCGTCCCGGAGGTGCTCGTACTGTGGGTGCTGGAGCTGCTGGGTCTGAGGGTTCTCGTGGAGCTGGTGCTGCTGAGGGTGTTGGCGCTGTGCCTGCCGCTGGCGGTCCGACTGACAGTGCTCCTGGTGCTGCTGCTGGAGGTTCTGGTGCTGCTGGAGGTGCTACTGTAGTGGGTGCTCCTGCAGGGGGTACTGGTGCTCTTCCTGCTGTTTCTGGCGTCGCCGCGCGGCCCCGACCGTACTTCGTTCCGCTCCTGCAGCAGGTTCTTGGTCTTACACCTCCTCCTCCCTTAGAGGGTCCGCAGCCTGTCCGGTCACAGCCACAACTACAGCCTGCCTCCCCTTTGCCTGCTCCTTCTCCCTATGCTGGTCCGGCTGGAGGTCTTACTGAGCGTCGTGAGCCTGCGTCTCGTCCTGCGTCGCCTGTTCGTACTGAGCGCGCTAGTGGTCGCGGGTCGCGTCAGCGTCCTCCTCCTGTCCCTGGCACGCACCGGATGTCACTGCGTCCGTCCACTGCTCCTCTACGTGCCCCTTTGCCTTCTCCTCCTGCTTCCTCTCTTCCTGCTCTTGCCGACCCGGAGTCGGACTCTCTTCGTGCTGCCAGTCCTACTGTCACGCGTCTTCTTGCTACTGCTGTCACTGACCCTTCCTTCGAGTCGTCTGCTGCGTCTGCCCTTGTCACTAAGCTTGTCGACTTTGCTGCGCGCTGTCGTCTAGACTACGCTGCCAGTCTTGTCGCTGAGTCCGAGTCTGCCTGTCCTCCGTCCGTCGGGGGTGAGTGTGCCCTTGGCACGGACGTCCTTGAGGACAGGCAGGAGGAGTTCCAGTGTCTGGCAGCCGCTTCACCTCATCTCGCGTCTGTACTGCTAGCCCCTGAGGGAGACCCGGATGCACCAGACATCCCGACTCCGCACTCTTACGCGGAGGCGATAGAGGGTCCCTACTCCTCTCAGTGGCAGGCAGCTATGGATGCAGAGATGGCTTCCTGGAAGTCCACAGGCACCTACGTCGACGCTGTTCCCCCTCCTGGGGCGAACATCGTCAGTGGCATGTGGATTTTCAGGGTGAAGCGGCCGCCGGGTTCACCGCCTGTCTTCAAGGCGCGTTACGTGGCTCGTGGCTTCAGTGAGCGGCAGGGGGTTGACTACTTTCAGACCTTCTCCCCCACCCCGAAGATGACTACTCTTCGGGTTCTGCTGCACGTTGCTACTCACCGTGACTACGAGCTGCACTCTCTCGACTTCAGCAGAGCTTTCTTGCAGGGCAGTCTGCACGAGGAGATCTGGCTGCGTCGCTCACCTGGCTTCACTGGGTCTTTCCCTCCTGGTACCCAGTGGAGTCTCCGGCGTCCAGTCTACGGTCTCCGCCAGGCGCCTCGTGAGTGGCACGACACACTGAGGACTATGCTCGCGGCACTTGGGTTTGCTCCGTCTACTGCCGACCCGTCGCTGTTTCTGCGCACCGACACCTCTCTGCCGCCGTTCTACATCCTCGTGTACGTCGACGACTTGGTCTTTGCCACAGCTGACACTGCTGGACTCGCCTACGTGAAGTCCGAGCTGCAGAAGAGACACACGTGCACTGACCTGGGTGAACTGCGTAGCTACCTTGGCTTGCAGATCACCCGGGACAGAGCGCGCCGCACCATTACCCTGACTCAGTCACACATGGTGCAGCAGGTCCTTCAGCGCTTCGGCTTCACGTACTCCTCGCCTCAGGCCACTGCCTACTCGCCACTCACTCTCAGCTCTGCCTTCGGATGAGTCCGTAGAGTCGAGTGGCCCGTTTGCAGAGCTTGTTGGCTGCCTCATGTACCTGATGACCTGCACACGTCCTGACCTTGCATACCCTCTTAGCATTCTCGCACGCTATGTTGCTCCTGGGAGACACCGACCAGAGCACATGGCTGCAGCGAAGAGGGTGTTGCGCTACTTGTGCTGCACGTCGGGCATGGGGCTAGTGCTTGGAGGGCGGAGTCCAGTGGTCCTCACTGGGCACGCAGACGCTTCTTGGGCTGACGACCAGGCTACGCAGCGGTCGTCTCAGGGTTACACCTTCAGCCTTGGTTCCGGCTCTGTTTCGTGGCGGGCTACCCGCTCGTCTTCTGTTCTCGGCTCCAGTTGTGAGGCTGAGATCTACGCTGGGGCTATGGCTGCGCAGGAGTTACGTTGGCTCACCTACCTGCTGACCGACCTTGGAGAGCAGCCTCGTTCTCCTCCAGTCCTGTACGTAGACAACAAGGCCATGCTGGCCTTGTGTCGAGAGCAGCGACTGGAGCACAGAACGAAGCACATTGCTCTCCGCTACTTTCTTGCTCGTGAGCTGCAGCAGCGTGGACAGTTGCGACTTGCGTACGTGGCCTCTGAGGCCAACACTGCTGATGTCTTCACCAAGGCACTTGCGCCTTGTAATCATCAGCGTTGTTGCACGCAGTTGGGTCTTGTGCCTGTCTTGCCTCACTTGCTCTCCTCTTGACCTTGCTTGTACCTTCGCTTATATATACTCTTGTTCTTGCTTGTTTGCCTCTTGTATATCTCTATATATGATCTTGCATGTGAACCGGCCTTCTGGCCTTTGAACTTGTGCTCGGAATGCGTGGTGACTTTGTGATCCACCCTGAGCTTTGCTTTGCTTTGCTTGACTGGTCTTGTGACCCCTTGTTCTCCCCCACTTTGCCTATGGGGGTGTGTCAGAACATATAGCTTACTTGTTTCTGTAGGCTATAGTGGGGTATCCCATAAGGGGTACAACCCAATCAGGGTTTCCTATTTGTACTCACTTCGTTCATAGTCATTCCATTCTCGTTCACTTCTTCTCAGCTATGCTGTGTGTTTTGCTGTGTCCTGTGTTGTGGCCTGTGCTCTCCCCTGTGCTGCGTCCTATGCTCTGTGAATCAACAATTGAGTCTTCTTGGAAAAACTCCCTGTCTGTCCCTTCACTCTTTTGCCTCATTTGAGCACAGCAGACGTGATGGAAGCGGTGGGCCACTCCCACGTGTCCAATATCCTGACAATCGACTTTGTCTAAGCTGCTCTCCTCCACAAAGTGCCTCGCACTCTGTGCACCACTAAATTCCCCAAAACACCTCCCTATCCCTCTCCACCGCTTTTTACCACCCACAGTCTGCAGCGGATTTGATGGCAGCAGTGGGGCATTCTCACGAGTCCAACATCCTGTCCATCAACTTCTAAATCCCCTCATATCACTTCCCTATTTGTCCGTACCGCTCTTTACCACACAGTCTGCAGCAGATGTGATGGCAGCAGTGGGCCACTTGCATGAGTCCAACATTCTGTCCATCAACTTCGTCTTTGCTGCCCTCCTCCACGAGGTGCCTCGTGCCCTGTGCACCACTACCACACACACGCCGCCACTAGCACCACCAGCAGCAGCCGTAACATCATCACCACCAGCACCAGCAGCAGCAGCAGCAACAACCGCACCAGCATCCACAGTCCGACCAGCTTCAAGAGCAGCAACAACAGCAGCAGCAGCAGCAACAACAGCAGCACCAACAGCAACAGCAACAGCAAGAGCAGCAGCAACAGCACCAGCTGCATTTCCCTCTTCTTTCCCCGTGCCTCCGCCCTCTTCCTCCTTGCCTCCGCCCTCTTCCTCCTTGCCTCCGCCCTCTTCCTCCTTGCCTCCGCCCTCTTCCTCCTTGCCTCCGCCCTCTTCCTCCTTGCCTCCGCCCTCTTCCTCCTTGCCTCCGCCCTCATCCTCCTTGCCCCCGCCCTCTTCCTCCTTGCCTCCGCCCTCTTCCTCCGTGCCTCCGCCCTCTTCCTCCTTGCCTCCGCCCTCTTCCTCCACGCCTCCCTCCTCGTCCCCCGCCCCACCCCCACGTCGCATTCACCTGGTAATGTTTGGCATTATCGGTGCGCCTCTATGGGTGCCTCTTCTATGCCGCATCGTTGCTGCCTGTGGCTTCCCTGCTGCTGCCGCTTCTGCAGCTCCTGCTGTTGCTGCTTCTGCTGGTGCTGCCCCGCTCGATTCAGCAGCACCCCCACTCTCCCCCACCTCTCTCCATCCGCGTAACAGGCATCAACGGCAGTGCTGTCCCGCTCGATTCAGCCCTCAGCGTCTCCGCCTTCGGGCAGCCGTTCTTCGGGCAGCTCGCAAAGTTTTTGGGGGTGCCCATGACCTTTGAGATGCTGGATGTGCCTCTGGATTCGCTGCATCCAGGCATGGTGAAGGTTCAGCCGGGGGAGGAGGTGGTGGTTTGCACCCTCTGGACGCTCATGCTCTTCCCAGATGACTCTGTTCTCCGCCACAACCCACGAGATGCCGTGCTGAAGGTGAGATGCGGTTTTAAGGGGAAGGTGAGACAGAAGCTGGATAGCTAACAGGGTGAGGTGGTGGTGGTGGTCTCCTTCTGGAAGCTCATGCTCTTTCCAGACGACTCTGTTTTTAGGCACAACTCAAGGGATGCTATGCTGAAGGTGCGAACTGCTGTTTTCTTGAATGTGCTCCATAATTTTGTAGGTTGATTTTGAGAACTCTCAAAAATCAACATACTCAAGGTGCGAGCTGCTGTGCTCTAGATCTGTGCTGTAGGTATTCTGTGGTGTTTACGCTGAGGAGGGGTGCAGGTGAGAGTAAAACTACCTGAGTTGTGGTGCTCAAGGCGAGTAGTGGTGCTCAAGGCGAGTAGTGGTGCTCAAGGCGAGTAGGCCCTTCGACTGAGTCTTGTGTCGACTCAAGACTCCCCTCCGCTCTGCTCCCGTTTCTTATCAATAGGATGTCAACACTTTTTGTACTCTATTTTAGATGCTGTAGGTTATTTTTGAGTTGGGTGTAGATTTGTAATTCCAACCCTATCTAGTTGGGATTCCCCCATAATCCAACAAATCTGCCAACTCACCATTAAAAATTTGATTGGATTCCCATTCCATCCTTTCCCTAGCTTTGCTCAACCCAAACCTTGTTTGTACTGAAAGCCTAGTGCCTTTTGTTCTAATCAATCAGTTCAGCTCCATTTCTATCATGGTATTGAGCTAGTAAATTCCGCTCACGCGGAATTCGATTCTTGACGTCGCGATCGTTCTCTTCCTCTCGGTTCCAACGTTTTCCGCCTTCACATCTCCGCGCTGGTCAAAAGTGCTTTCATGCTCCGTCTCCGTGCATTTCCGATTTCAACGACGGCACATTCCTTCTTCAACTTCCTTCATAGTAGGCTCAGGAATTACAATTTTCCGTGGCAAATTTTCCACATTCTTAACTTCGAACAGGTTTTCATCGGCGCAGCAGAGCAGGTTTCATCGACGCAGCAGAGCAGGTTCAGTGGCGCAGCTGAGCAGGTTCAGCGGCGCAGCAGAGCAGGTTCAGCGGCGCAGCAGAACAGGTCAGCGGCGCAGCAGAACAGGTCAGTGGCGCAGCTGAGAAGCGGAATAAGGGCAACGGCGAAGTAGAACAGGGGGCATCGGCGAAGCTAAGCAACAGATCAAGATCCGGGCTTTCGTTGTCGAAATTGTGCTTTTCCGCATTTCAGATTTCCTCAATTTCCGCTCCGCTACGTATCGGTGACTTTGGCGCTGCACTCCGCGCGAATGGTGACTTCAACTTCCACCCCCGTCGGAAACCTCATCATTCTCAATCTCGCTCCCAACAACACGAGCACCAACTTTGGGGGACAGTGCTATGGGGTGGAGAAGCATCTCTTTAGCACGGAAATGAAGGGGATTTGCCTCAAAACATCCTCCCCAACCGCGGCAAGGAAAAGATGCCTCTCTCTCCCGATCCTCTTGGCGAAGGAGTCACTGTCGCAGACAAGTCCGCTTTTGAAGCTAAGACCACCAAGTATGAGACCGATTTCAGTGTGTGGGAGCAGGCGGATGCAGCAATGATTAGGGTTTTCATCACCACCACTCCGGTTGAGCTTGTCAAATCCTACCGCACCTTTCGCTCCACGCATGACATTTGGAAGTACCTCCAAGAACGTTTCCATGACAAGACAGCAGTGGTGTTGTCATCCTCATTCCTCGAATGTTCCAGGTCCGCCTTGAGGAATGCCCTGGCATGGGGGACTACATCTCTGAGATCCGCAACATCCATGAGGAACTCAAGGATATTGGGATTACTCTCCCCGAACAGGCACCTTCAGTTGGACTACTTACCCCGACCTATAATGTTACTAGTTCCATTATAGGCAACTCCCCACCAAGAAACTCACATTCGAGAAAGTTTCATCGGCCCTCCTTTCTGCTGAAAAGGACCTGCAGCCGAGACATCCGTTAATGTTGTGCGTTACAACCCTGGTATCCCATTCCGATCCCAATAGGGACTGAAGCGCAATTCCCCTCCCCCATGCCCCAGTCAACGGGAGCGTTGCAAGGCCCCGTCCTCGCTTGGGCGGAGCCAACCTTGTGGTCGGATGTGCAGGGGTTGCAGCCGACCTGCAGCAGTGGGCACGGGGGCCACTACAAGGGCGCCGAGCAGGAGGACGCCGCCATGGACGCTTGGTTGGTGTCCCGGACGCCTGGACGGCGTCCTGGGAAGCTGGACACCGAGCTGGGCGTCGCCACGACTACCCGGGCGCCTTGTCGACGTCGTGGGCGTCTGCACGGCGTTCTGGAAGGCCAGACGCCGATCTAGGCGTCTGCACGGCGTCCTGGGGGCCCGGACGCCGACCTGGGCGTCCCGTGGGCCCGCGCACCGACCTGGGCGTCTGGTCGGCGTCCTGGGAGGAGGGACGCCGCTCTGGAGGTTTGGTCGGCATCCTGGGCGTTTGGACGCCGACCTGGGGGGTTCGGAAGGCGTCCTGGGCGCCTAGACACCGGACTGGGGACGCCAGGCATGCGTGGCCGGCTACGGACTGCGTGGGTCGACCAGGCGTGGTTGCCCGGTCGACCGGGATACCCGGGCGACGTGTGCGAGTGTCGCCAGGGTGGAGTCTGCGAGGCCGACCTCGGTGTGGTATCCCGAGGTCGACGTGGCTGGTGGGCGCAGACGCTGGCATGGAGTCTGCCAGGCGTCTGCGCTGTGCACGTGACAGGGAAGTGAGCGCCAACCAGCTCACGCACCTGCGAAGCAGGTGCACCGTTGTCCTGCAGGTGCAGCGCTGTGCAGCCGACTTGCTGCAGCGCTGGCACACCGTGGACTTGCAACGTTGGCAAACCGCTACTCTGCAACGCTGGAGCGGTGCGAGCGCTGCTGCGCTGGAGCGCGGTCGACCGTGCTGCGCTGGAGGTCGACCGGCAGCTTAGCTAGCACTGATGTAGTCTGTGATGCCAATGTTGTTGCTATCATTGTTGTCATGTTTTCCTAGTGAAACTCTTGCCAATTCTCCCCGTGAACTAGCAAGCAGCGTGAACACAAGGAAACGACTAAGTGAACGAACGCAGAGATCACACGAGCACACGTGCCTAGCCCGTAGCCTAGCTCCCGTTGCAGCAGGTATCTTCGCATGGTGCGGTGAGCGTGGACGACACCGCGACGTAGTTCAGTCTAGCCGACTTTGCACATACCGATCGTGTTCATAGACCGGCAGCTGTGTAGTCACTAGCGTGCGCGTAGGCAACGCCGAGGTGATGGACACCCTGGAGGGACGGCTGGAGGATGCGAGGAGACGCCATGAGGCCCAGGAGTATGGGGCGATACCCTGGGCAGTTGCGAAGCCGGACTCCGCTCCGTTTGGGCGGCGGAGCATCCCCCTTCTCGACCTGCCTCTCCTCGACCGGTGAACAACGACGGCGGCGTCGACGTGGGCGTCAACGCCGGTGGAGGTCAGGTCGGCAGCAGTGCAGGAGACACGTCGAGGCAGCGAGGTGTGATACACGCCGGTGAAGTCGGCGGCGTTCAGGCGCGAGGGATGCAGTCGTCGGCGGCTGCAGGCTCTTTGCAGGGTGACGTCGGAGGTCGACGGAGCGGGATGTCGCCGATGTCGGCGTCCCAGGTGACAGCAGGTGGAATTGCGCCGAGCTACGGCTACTTCAAGTTTACGCCGGACAGGATCTCGGTCACCCCTCCGCTGGTCGGTCGACCTGACATTCTCACCTGGAAGGAAGCTATCGAGCCCCAGCTGGAGATGGCCGGGCTGATCGGCTTCGCCCGAGGGACCGTGGCGATGCCGGGGGAGCACCACCCCGACCTGCGTGCTGAGTTTTGCGCCGTGCAGCTGTTGACCTTCACGGTCATCTCGCGGTGCTGCTCGCCGGGCGTGCAGATCGCCTTGAAGTGGTGCCAAGAGTACCTCGACGCCGCCCACCGGGCGTGGCACTTCATTGAGTCGACGTACCAGGTCACTGACGACCTGTTCATTGCCCAACTGGAGGGACAGCTGACACACCTGCGTATGGGCGACGATGAGAGTGCGACCGATTACTGCAACCGAGCCAGGCGAATTCTCGCCACCATCAGGATGGCCGGCGCGCAGTACTCCACGGCGTCGTACATCACCCATGTCATGCAGGGACTCTCTAGCAGCTACAACGTGCTGAAGAGGCTGTCTATGGCGCCGAGCACGAGGGCGACGCTCAACGAGGACAACCTGACCTCGTACATCCTGCAGGACGAGGCGATGCAGGAGGCTGAGCGTTCACAGGAACTATTGGCGCAAGCCAACTTCGTCGCCCCGACGAAGCAAGGAGGCTGACCAGGGCAGCGTGGGCAGTCAAGCGGCGGCGGTAGCGGTGGCTGGAAGCCAAGCAAGGACGCCGACAAGAAGAAGTCGGCCAAGGATAGCGGACGCAGAGGAGGAGATCGACATCGGGAATGCTGGCTTTGCGGCGACCCCGACCACCTCTCCTTCGAGTGCCCCGACCGCAGTGACTCCGATGACGACGACGCCAAGGGAGGCCGAGGAAGGTCTGGCAGCCGTCGTCCTCATCGAGGTGGAAGCAAGCCGCGCAAGGAGAAGCAGTCGACCAAGACGTCGACTTCGGCGAAGGACGCCGACTCCCCTGCTGGCGGCAAGGCGAGGGACAACAAGACGGCGTCGTGCTCGCTGATCGGCGTCGTGGAGCTGACCATCTCTCTGGCGCCGGAGGCCGGAGAGGACTTCCAGGCGGTGGCGGCAGCTGTGCAGGCAAACCCGGCGGTGGTCCTACTCGACAGCGGTTGCTCCCACCACCTGATGGGGACGAAGGAAGTCTTCGTCGACCTGCAGCCGAGCGGCGCCATCAGGCATGTGCGCGGCTTCAATGGGGTGCTGCAGGACGTCCAGGGCCGCGGCACCGTCGCTCTGCAAGGAGAGGCCGGGAAGCAGGTGCTCATCCCTGACGTGCTGTACGTCCCGGGGGTGCGGGCAAACTTGCTGTCGCCTGGCCAGCTGAAGGAGCACGGCGTGAAGCTGCAGGAGGACGGAGAGGGCATGCTGCTCGTCTCGGCAACAGGAGAGGTGCTCGGCCGGGCAATGTACACCGGGCGTGTTCTCTGCACCGACCTGCGCCCCTGCTCGGCCACGTCTACAACGCTTGCCACGGAGGTGGTGGCCCTGCGAGCGATCGTCTCGGCGACGAAGGCAACGCCGGACAGAATGCACGCAAGGCTTGCGCACGTCGGCATGGACACCATTCGGAGCTCGGCGAAGAACGAGGTCGCCATTGGGCTGGACCTCAATTCGGCAACGGGCGCCGACTCACCGTGTGTCTCGTGCGTTGGCGGGAAGCTGGCGCGGCACACCTTCCCCGACCAAGGCTCCGACGCCGACGACGTGCTGGCCGTCGTGCACATCGACCTGTGCGGGTCGTTCCGCGCGGCTGCCAAGGATGGCAGCCTGTACTTCTTGCTGCTGAAGGACCGCAAGACCCGCTACGTGTGGGTGAAGCCGGTCGCCAAGAAGTCAGATGTGTTTCCCGTGTTCGTGCAGTGGCTGGCGGTGGCTGAGCGGCAGACGAAGAAGTCGGTGTTGATGCTGCGCTCTGACCGGGGAGGGGAGTTCCTCGGGAAGCAGTTCACTGACTTCGTGAACGACAAGGGGATCGTCCACGACCTGACCTGCCCATACACCCCGCAACAGAATGGCATGGCGGAGCGGGAGATGAGGACGGTGGTGGAGTCGGTGCGGACAATGCTGCTGCACATGGGCGTGCAGCACCACTGGTGGCACCTCGCTCTCCGGCAGGCCGTCTGGGTCCGCAACTGCCTTGAGAGGTTGGCGCTGCCGCCAGGGACGACGCCGTACCAGCTGCTGACCGGGAAGAAGCCCGACTTGTCGCTGGCGCGGGTGTGGGGCTGCATGGCGCAGTTCTTAGTCCCTGAGTAGCAGCGTGGTGGGAAGCTGCAGCCGAAGGCACGGTGGGGCCTTCACCTTGGCGTGTCGGAGGAGAGCAAGGGTTGGGAGCTCCTCGACATCTCCGACAACCGGGTGGTCACCACGTCGGACGTGGTGTTCTACGAGGGCATGTCGCTGGACATGTGGAAATCGGCGCACGGGCCGGTGTAAGGACGGATGCCGGTTCACCCGCCAACGGACACCTCGACGGCGTCGGTGCCTCTGCTCGCCGAGGTCGGCCTGCAGACGCCGACTTGCATGGGCTGACCCCGACGTCGGCCTTCGGTGATGAGGGGAGATGTGGGGCGTCACCTGTGGCGCCGGCCCCAAGCATCGCCGGCGGCCGACATAATGCTGTGAAAGTCGGTGTGGGAGCAAAGCTGACGCTGACTGAGAGGCAGCATGTGGTGCAGCCGACTTTGGTGAGGCCGATGAAGGAGACACCGCCTGCAGAACAGCAGCTGACAGGGGAGCAGGCAGCAGTGACACCGACTAAGGAGCAGTCGGCGACCGGGCAGTCGGCAGGGGAGCCGACCACAGGGGAGAAGCCGGCTGGGACGCTGACCACAGGGCAGAAGTCGCCTGGGATGCCGGCTGAGGAGCAGCAGGACGCCGAGGGGAGCGACGACAGAGACGATGGAGGGGACGCCGAGGAGGTCCAGTCGGGACCACGGCGTTCAGGCCGACTTCGGAGGCCGCCTGACTTCTTCGTCCCCGCTGCCTTCACCACGGTGTACGATGTGGACGATGATGACGACGACCTGCTGTACGACGATGCCGAGGAGGATGAGGAGTTTCCAGAGCTCGACCCCGACATGCTAGCCGACCCCGAGCACCGTTGGGACATCTCGAAAATGACGGTGAAGGAGGCGTTGGCAAGCTGGAAGGGCCCGGCGGTGAAGGCCGCCATGGAGGAGGAGATTCGCAGCCTCATCAACATGGGCACTTGGAAGCTGGTCGAACGCCCGCCGGGGGTGAACGTCATGAAGAACCGGTGGGTGTTGATGATGAAGTACCACGTCGACGACACCGTCGAGCGAGAGAAGGCGCCGGTCGTGAAGGGCTTTACACAGGTGTACGGTGAGAAAAGTAGAACGAGAATGAGATGACTATGGAATGGAAGTGATACAAATATGCAACCCTAGAAATGTGTACCCCATATGAGCTACCCCACTATAGCCAACACAAGATTATAATTTGACTCACCCCCATAGGCAAAGTGGGGGAGAACAAGGGGTCACAAGACCAGTCAAGCAAAGCAAAGCTCAGGGTGGATCACAAAGTCACCACACATTCCAAGCACAAGTTCAAGGCCAGAAGGCCAGTTCACATGCAGGAGCACATATATATATATGAGGCTAAGCAAGCAAGAGCAAGAGTATATATATGTGACAGTACAAGCAAGGTCAAGAAGTGAGCAAGTGAGGCAAGACAGGCACAAGACCAAGCTGAGTGCAGAACCGCTGATGATCACAAGGCGCAAGCGCCTTGGTGAAAACATCAGCAGTCTTGGCCTCAGAGGCCACGTACGTAAGCCCCAACTGACCACGCTGCTGTAGCTCACGAGCAAGGAAGTAGCGAAGAGCAATGTGCTTTGTTCTGTGCTCTAGTCGCTGCTCTCGACACAAGGCCAGCATGGCCTTGTTGTCTACGTATAGGACTGGAGGAGAACGAGGCGGCTCTCCAAGGTCGGTCAGAAGGTAGGTGAGCCAGCGAAGCTCCTGTGCAGCCATGGCCCCGGCGTAGATCTCAGCCTCACAACTGGAGCCGAGAACAGAAGACGAGCGAGTAGCCCGCCACGAAACAGAGCCGGAACCAAGGCTGAAGGTGTAACCCTGAGACGACCGCTGCGTAGCCTGGTCGTCAGCCCAAGAAGCGTCCTCGTGCCCAGTGAGGACCACTGGACTCCGCCCTCCAAGCACTAGCCCCATGCTTGACGTACTGCACAAGTAGCGCAACACCCTCTTCGCTCCAGCCATGTGCTCTGGTCGGTGTCTCCCAGGAGCAACATAGCGTGCAAGAATGCTAAGAGGGTATGCAAGGTCAGGTCGTGTGCAGGTCATCATGTAGATGAGGCAACCAACAAGCTCAGGATACGGGCCACTCGACTCTACGGACTCATCCGAAGGCAGAGCTGAGAGTGAGTGGCGAGTAGGCAGAGGAGTGGCCTGAGGCGAGGAGTACGTGAAGCCGAAGCGCTGAAGGACCTGCTGCACCATGTGTGACTGAGTCAGGGTAATAGTGCGGCGTGATTTGTCCCGGGTGATCTGCAAGCCAAGGTAGCTGCGCAGTTCACCCAGGTCAGTGCACGTGTGTCTCTTCTACAGCTTGGACTTCACGTAGGCGAGTCCAGCAGTGTCAACTGTGGCAAAGACCAAGTCGTTGACGTACATGAGGATGTAGCATGGCGGCAGAGAGGTGTCGGTGCGCAGAAACAGCGACGGGTCGGCAGTAGAAGGAGCAAACCCAAGAGCCGCAAGTTTAGTCCTCAGTGTGTTGTGCCACTCACGTGGCGCCTGGCGGAGACCGTAGACTGGACGCCGGAGACTCCACTGGGTACCAGGAGGGAAAGACCCAGTGAAGCCAGGTGGGCGGCGCAGCCAGATCTCCTCGTGCAAGCTGCCCTGCAAGAAAGCTGTGCTGAAGTCAAGAGAGTGCAGCTCGTAGTCACGGTGAGCAGCAACGCGCAGCAGTACCCGAAGAGTGGTCATCTTCGGGGTGGGGGAGAAGGTCTGAAAGTAGTCAACACCCTGCCGCTGACTGAAGCCACGAGCCACGTAACACGCCTTGAAGACAGGCGGAGAACCCGGCGGCCGCTTCACCCTGATGATCCACATGCCACTGACGATGTTCGCCCCAGGAGGGGGGACAGCGTCAACGTAGGTGCCTGTGGACTTCCAGGAAGCCATCTCTGCATCCATAGCTGCCTGCCACTGCTCGTGTCTGCTCCTTTCTCACCAGACTCTCCTTTGGCCCCACCGCCTTGGTCACCCCTCCCTGCCTCGTCTCCAAGGCATGGCCTCCCGTGTTCTTGTCTCTGGTCTCCCCCGGTCTCTCCCTCCCCTACCTTCAGGGCCTGCCCCTACCTGCGTCCCCTGCGTGGAGGGGCGACAGCGCGCCGCCCCTCAGTCCTCCAAGTTTCCTCCGACAGAGGCTCCGTTACAGACTCTTCACATGGACGTGTGGGACCCCGCCCGCGTCCGTGGCTAGGGGCACGAGCGTTACTTCCTGTTGGTGGTTGACGACTACTCGCGTTACACCACGGTCTTCCCCTTGCGCAGCAAGGGCGACGTCACTGAGGTGTTGATCGACTGGATCTGCGCAGCTCATCTCCAGCTCAGAGAGAGTTTCGGCTCGGACTTTCCTGTTTTGCGTCTGCACTCTGACAGAGGCGGGGAGTTTTCCTCTGCCCATCTGGGAGCCTTCTGTCGAGCACAGGGTATCCGCCAGACCTTCACGCTTCCGGCCTCTCCATAACAAAATGAGATTGCTGAGCGCCGCATTGGCATGGTCATAGACGTCGCTCGTACGTCCATGATCCATGCTGCTGCCCCCCATTTTCTGTGGCCGTTTGCGGTTCAGTACGCGGCGCATCAGATCAACCTTCAGCCCCAGGTCTTCTTGCCAAAGACCTCCCCCACCCTACGGTGGACGGGGAAGGTTGGCGATGCGTCTGCGTTTCGGGTCTAGGGATCTCGGGCGTTTGTCCGCGACTTGTCTGCGGACAAGCTGTCCCCCCATGCTGTTCCCTGCGTCTTCCTTGGCTTCCCCCGTGACGCGCCTGGTTGGCAGTTTTACCACCCCACCTCGCGCCGTGTTCTGTCCTCCCAGGACGTCACCTTTGACGAGTCGGTGCCTTACTACCGTCTCTTCCCCTACCGCGCTGCGCCCCTTCCCCCGCCGCCGCTCTTCCTTGTGCCAGGTCCTCCCCCGGTAGACCCCCTCCCCCCTCAGAGTCCTGCCCCGTCAGGTGTATCCCAGGTAGACGCAGTCGAGCCTGTCGAGGTAGCTGTTGACTCTAGTGCTGCTAGAGGTGCTGAGCCTTCGGGTGCCGGGTCTGGAGGTACTGTGCCTGGGGGTGTTGAGCCTGGGGGTGCTGAGCCTGGGGGTGCTAAGCCTGGGGGTGCTGAGCCTTGGGGTCCTGAGTCTGGAGGTGCTGAGCCTGGGGGTGCTGAGCATGAGGGTGCGGAGCCTGGGGGTGCTGGGTCTGCTCGTGTGGCCTTTCGGGGTGCTTCGTCGAGGCGCGAGCCGCTCTCTCCGCAGGAGCTACGCGAGTGGTTTGCCCGCCGCTGGAGCCGTGCTGCTAGAGCTGGAGTTTCTACTATTGCCGCTGGTACTGGAGGTGCTCGTACTGGCGGTGCTGGAGCTGCTGGGACTGGGGGTGCTGCTCGAGCTGCTGGCAGTCCTCGAGCTTACGGTCCTGCTGGAGTTGGTGCTGCTAGAGCTGGTGCTGCTGGATCTACTGGAGCTGGAGCTGCTGGGGGTGTTGGCGCTGGTGGTGCTACTGGCGTTCGTGCGTCTGAGGGTGCTGGAGTTGGCACTGTTGGAGCTGGAGGTGCGGTTGATGCTGGTACTGCCGCTGAGGGTACTGGTGCTGTCCCTGCTGGTTCTGGCGGCGCTGCGCGGCCGAGGTTGTACTTTGTTCCCCTTCTTGGTCTCCCGCCCTCTACAGGTGCTGCTCCTCCCTTAGAGTATCCACAGCCTGTCCAGTCGCAGTCACAGTTACAGCCTGCCTCCCCCCTGCCTGCTCCTTCTCCCTACACTGGTCCTACAGGAGGTCTTGCTGAGCGTCGTGAGCCTGCGTCTCGTCCTGTGCGCCTTTTCGTGCTGCTCGCACCAGTCGTCGTGCTCCGCGTCCGCGTCCTCCTGCGGTACCAGGCACACACCAGATGGCACTATGTCCTTCCACTGCTCCTCTGCATGTCCTGTTGCCGTCTCCTCAAGAGTCCTCTCTTCGTGTTCTTGCAGACCCGGAGTCTGACTCTCTTCGTGCTGCCAGTCCTACTGTCACGCGTCTCCTGGCTACTGTTGTCACTAACCCTTCCTTTGAGTCCACTTCTGCGTCTGCCCTAGTTGCTGAGCTTGTCGACTTTGCTGCTCGCTGTCGTCTGGACTACGCCACTAGTCTTGTTGCTGAGTCTGAGTCTGTGAGTCCTCCATCCGTCGGGGGTGAGTGTGCTCTTAGCACGAACGTCCTTGAGGACACACAGGAGGAGTTCTTGTGTTTTGCTACTGCTTTGCCTCATCTTCTGTCCACGCTGATTGCCCCTGAGGGAGACCCGGATGCACCAGACATCCCGACTCCTCGATCGTACGCTGAGGCGATCGAGGGTCCCTACTCCTCACAGTGGCAGTCAGCCATGGACGCAGAGATGGCTTCCTGGAAGTCCACAGGCACCTACGTCGACAAGGTTCCCCCACCTGGGGCGAACATTGTCAGTCGCATGTGGATTTTCAGGGTGAAGCGGCCGCCGGGTTCTCCGCCTGTCTTCAAGGCGCGTTACGTGGCTCGAGGCTTCAGTCAGCGGCAGGGAGTTGACTACTTTCAGACCTTCTCTCCCACCCCGAAGATGACCACTCTTCGGGTGTTGCTGCACATAGCCGCTCAGCGTGACTACGAGCTTCACTCTCTTGACTTCAACACAGCTTTCCTGCAGGGCAGCCTGCACGAGGAGATCTGGCTGCGCCGCCCACATGGCTTCACTGGGTCGTTTCCTCCTGGTACCCAGTGGAGCCTCCGGCGGCCAGTCTACGGCTCCGCCAGGCGCCACGTGAGTGGCACGACACACTGAGGACTAAACTTGCGGCTCATGGGTTTGCTCCTTCTACAACCAACCCGTCGTTGTTTCTGTGCACCGACACCTCTTTGCCGCCGTTCTACATCCTCGTGTACGTCGACAACTTGGTCTTTGCCACTGCTGACACTACTGGACTCGCCCACGTGAAGTCCGAGCTGCAGAAGAGACACACGTGCACTGACCTGGGTGAACTGCGCAGCTACCTTGGCTTGCAGATCACCCGGGACAGAGCACAGCGCACCATTACCCTGACTCAGTCACACATGGTGCAGCAGGTCCTTCAGCGCTTCGACTTCATGTACTCCTCGCCTCAGGCCACTCCTCTGTCTATTCGCCACTCGCTCTCAGCTCTGCCTTCGGATGAGTCCGTAGAGCCGAGTGGCCCGTACCCAGAGCTTGTTGGCTGCCTCATGTACCTGATGACCTGCACACGACCTGACCTTGCATACCCTCTTAGCATCTTGGCACGCTATGTTGCTCCTGGGAGACACCGACCAGAGCACATGGCTGCAGCGAAGAGGGTGTTGCGCTACTTGTGCAGTACGTCGGTTATGGGGCTAGTGCTTGGAGGGCGACGTCGAGTGGTCCTCACAGGTCACACAGACGCTTCTTGGGCTGACGACCAGCCTACACAGCGGTCGTCACAGGGTTACACCTTCAGGCTTGGCTCCGTTTCTGTTTTGTGGCGGTCTACCCGTTCGTCTTCTATTCTCACCTCCAGCTATGAGGCTGAGATCTACGCGGGGGCCATGGCAGCACAGGAGTTATGCTGGCTCACCTACCTGCTGACTGACCTAGGAGAGCCGCCTCGTTCTCCTCCAGTTCTGTACGTAGACAACAAGGCCATGCTGGCCTTGTGTCGGGAGCACAGAACGAAGCACATTGCTCTTCGCTACTTCCTGGCTCGTGAGCTGCAGCACCGTGGTTAGCTACGCCTTACCTACGTGGTCTGTGAGGCCAACACTGCTGATATCTTTACCAAGGCACTTCCGCCTTGTGATCATCAGCGCTTCTGTACTATGCTAGGTCTTGTGCCTACTTGGCCTCACTTGCTCACTTCTTGACTTTGCTTAAACTGTGATCTTTCTATACCTTCTTTGCTTGTTTACCTTTATATATATGATCTTGCATGTGAACTGGCCTTGTGGCCTTGCTCTCGCGCTCGGACTGTGTGGTGACGTTGTGATCCACCCTGAGCTTGCTTTGCTTTGCTTGACTGGTCTTGTGACCCCTTCTTCTCCCCCAGTTTGCCTATGGGGGTGTGTAAGGCGTATATGCTATAGTCTGTGTAGGTTTTAGTGGGGTAGTTCATATGGGGTACGACACTTTAGGGTTCCCTACTTGTACTCCTCATCTTGCTCAATGCATTCATTCCTCGTTTCTTATCAACACGACCGCGAGATGCTGGCGATCATGCACGCATTCAAGGTGTGGCGATGTTACCTCACGGGAGCAGACGTGCCAGTACGGACAGACCACCGATCCCTACAGTACCTTCGCACCCAACCGAATCTCAACCCACAACAGATCCGCTGGTTGGACTATCTGGAGTCCAATTTCCACCACACGGTCACGTACAAAAAAGGCGCATCCAACATCGCCGACGCACTCACACGCCCCACCGCCCAACTCCACGCCATCCTACTCGCCCAAACCAACCCACTGTTAGCAGACCTATTCACCCACGGATACAGTACCGACCCATTTTTCACGACCGGAAATTCACAGCAACTCACATCGGCCAGGGGAGTCTATTACGTAAAAACAGGCACCAACCGCATCTGGGTACCCGCGTACTCACTACTGAGGGAACTGTTACTGCAAGAGGCACATGACGGGATTACCTCGGCACATTTCGGGGTGGAAAAAACGTGACAGCAACTGCAGCGGTATTACTACTGGCCGGAGCTGTTCACCGACGTACAGCACCACGTGGGCTCGTGTCGTACGTGTCAGGTGATGAAGAGCTCGCGAAAATGGAAGGCGGGTCAGTTGCAGCCGATTCCACTGCCTGAGCGCGCCTGGCAGCAGGTTACCATGGATTTCGTCACAGGGTTACCTTCGAACCCTGGGGGTAACAACGCGGTTATGGTCGTCATTGACAGGTTGACGAAGATGGCACACTTCCCTGCGTGCAAGAAATCGATCTTGTTGTGTGATGCAACCATATGCATTCACGTGTGTCTGCTGAGAAAATGTGAACGAGAATGGATGACTAAGGAATGGAAGTGACACAAATATGCAACCCTAGAAATGTGTACCCCATATAGGCTATACCCCACTATAGCCTACACAATATTATAATTTGACACACCCCCATAGGCAAAGTGGGGGAGAACAAGGGGTCACAAGACCAGTCAAGCAAAGAAAAGCAAAGCTCAGGGTGGATCACAACGTCACCACACATTCCGAGCACAAGGTCAGGGCCACAAGGCCAGTTCACATGCAGGAGTACACATATATATATAAGGCTAAACAAACAAGAGCAGGTATATATATATGTAAGAGTACAAGCAAGGTCAAAAGGTGAGCAAGTGAGGCAAGACAGGCACAAGACCCAGCTGAGTGCAGAAGCGCTGATGATCACAAGGCGGAAGTGCCTTGGTGAAAACATCAGCAGTGTTGGCCTCAGAAGCCACGTACGCAACTGCCCAATGAGGACCACTGGACTCCGCCCTCCAAGCACTAGCCCCATGCTCGACGTACTGCACAAGTAGCGCAACACCCTCTTCGCTGCTGCCATGTGCTCCGGTCTGTATCTCCCAGGAGCAACATAGCGTGCAAGAATGCTAAGAGGGTATGCAAGGTCAGGTCGTGTGCAGGTCATCAGGTACATGAGGCAGCCAACAAGCTCTGGGTACGGGCCACTCGACTCTACGGACTCATCCGAAGGCAGAGCTGAGAGCGAGTGGCGAGTAGACAGAGGAGTGGCCTGAGGCGAGGAGTACGTGAAGCCGAAGCGCCGAAGGACCTGCTGCACCATGTGTGACTGAGTCAGGGTAATAGTGCGGCGTGATTTGTCCCGGGTGATCTGCAAGCCAAGGTAGCTGCGCAGTTCACCCAGGTCAGTGCACGTGTGTCTCTTCTGCAGCTCGGACTTCATGTGGGCGAGTCCAGCAGTGTCAGCTGCGGCAAAGACCAAGTCGTCGACGTACACGAGGATGTAGAACGGCGGCAGAGAGGTGTCGGTGCGCAGAAACAACGACGGATCAGCAGTAGAGAGAGCAAACCCAAGAGCCGCAAGCGTAGTCCTCAGTGTGTCGTGCCACTCGCGCGGTGCCTGGCGAAGACCGTAGACTGGCTGTCGGAGACTCCACTGGGTGCCAGGAGGGAAAGTCTTAGTGAAGCCAGGTGGACGGCGCAGCCAGATCTCCTCGTGCAGGCTACCCTGCAGGAAAGCAGTGCTGAAGTCAAGGGAGTGAAGCTCGTAGTCACGCTGAGCGGCTATGTGTAGCAGCACACGAAGAGTGGTCATCTTCGGGGTGGGAGAGAAGGTCTGAAAGTAGTCAACTCCCTGCCGCTGACTGAAGCCACGAGCCACTTATTGCGCCTTGAAGACAGGTGGAGAGCCCGGCGGCCGCTTCACTTTGAAGATCCACATGCCACTGACGATGTTCGCCCCAGGAGGGGAAACCGCGTCAACGTAGGTGCCTGTGGACTTCCAGGAAGCCATCTCTGCATCCATAGCTGCCTGCCACTGAGAGGAGTAGGGACCCTCTACGGCCTCCGCGTAAGAGCGCGGAGTCTGGATGTCTAGTGCGTCCGGGTCTCCCTCAGGGGTAAGCAGTACGGACACGAGATGAGGTGAAGCAGCAGCCAGACACTGGAACTCCTCCTGCCTGTCCTCAAGGACGTCCGTGCCAAGAGCACACTCACCCCCGACGGACGGAGGACAGACAGACGCAGACTCAGCAACGAGACTAGCAGCGTAGTCTAGACGACAGCAGGCAGCAGATTCTATGAGCTCAGCAACAAGAGCAGACGCAGCAGTGGACTCAAAAGAGGGGTCAGTGACGACAGTAGCAATGAGACGCGTGACAGTAGGACTGGCAGCACGAAGAGAGTCCGACTCCGGATCGGCAAGGGCAGGAAGAGAGGACTCATGAGGAGAAGGCAAAGGGGCACGCAGAGGAGCAGTGGACGGACGCAGAGACATCCGGTGTGTGCCAGGGACAGGAGGAGGACGCTGACGCGAACCACGACCACTAGCGCGAGCAGCACGAACAAGCGACGTAGGACGAGACGCAGGCTCACGACGCTCAGCAAGACCTCCTGTAGGACCAGTGTAGGGAGAAGGAGAAGGCAGTGGGGAGGCCAGCGGTAACTGTGACTGTGACTGGACGGGCGGTGGACACTCTAAGGGAGGAGGAAGACCAAGAACCTGCTGAAGGAGCGGAACAAAGTACGGCCGAGGCCGCGCGGCGACTCCAGACACAGCAGGAACAGCACCAGCACCCCCAGCGGCAGCACCAGCGCCAACAGCACCTCCAGCTCCAGTACCTCCAGCAGCACCAGCAGCACCCGCAGCAAGACTGCCGCCACGACGGATAGCAGTATCCTCAGCGCCAACACCCTCAGCAGCGCAGACTCCACTAACACTCGCAGGCCCAGCAGCTCCAGCACTTCCAGGACTAGCACCTCCGAGACCGGCGGCACCAGCACCCTCAGCAGCCGAAGAAGCACCAGCTCCAGCAGTATGCCTCCAGCGCCGGGCAAACCACTCGCGCAGCTCCTGTGGAGAGAGTGGCTCCCACCGAGACGAAGCACCCGGAGAACCACCAGCCCCAGCACCGCCAGACGCCACACAAGCAGGTCCAGCGGCAGCGGGCTCCGCACCCCCAGGCTCAACAGCTCCAGACTCAGCACCCCCAGGCTCAGCAGCTCCAGACTCAGCACCCCCAGGCTCAACAGCTCCAAACTCAGCACCCCCAGGCTCAACAGCTCCAGACGCAGCACCCCCAGGCTAAGCAGCTCCAGACGCAGCACCCCTAGGTGAAGGACCCCAGGCTCAGCACCCCAAGTCGTAGCACTCCCAGGCTCATCACCCCAAGTCGCAGCACCCCCAGGCTCGGCACCCCCAGGCTCAGCACCCGCAGCAGTACCAGAGTCACCAACAACCTCGACCGGCTCGAGTGCGTCTACCTGGGACACACCTGAAGGGGCAGGACCCTGAGGGGGGAGGGGGTCTACCTGGGGGGTACCTCGCACAAAGAAGTGTGGCGGCGGGGGGAGGGAAGGAGTGTGGTAGGGGAAGAGACGGTAGTAGGGGACCGACTCGTCAAACGTGACGTCCTGGGAGGACAGAACACGACGAGAGGAGGGGTGGTAGAACTGCCACCCTGGTGCGTCAGGGGGGAAGCCAAGGAAGACACAGGGAGCAGCACGAGGGGACAGCTTGTCCGCAGACAAGTCGCGGACAAACGCCCGAGATCCCCAGACACGGAACGCAGACGCATCGCCGACCTTCCCCGTCCACAGCAAGGCTGGGGAGGTCTCCGGCCTGGAGACCCTGGGGTGAAGGTTGATCTGATGCGCCGCGTACCGAACCGCAAACGGCGACAGAAAATGGGGGGCAGCCGCATGCATCATGGACGTACGAGCGACGTCCATGACCATGCCAATGCGGCGCTCAGCAATCCCATTTTGCTGTGGAGAGTCCGGAAGCGTAAAGGTCTGGCGGATGCCTTGCGCACGACAGTAGGCTCGCAGAGGGCCAGAGGAGAACTCTCCGCCTCGGTCAGAGTGCAGACGCAGAACAGGAAAGTCCGAGCCAAAGCTCCTCCTGAGCTGGAGACGAGCTGCGCGGATCCAGTCGATCAACACCTCAGTGACATCACCCTTGCTGCGCAAGGGGAAGACTGTGGTGCAACGCGAGTAGTCGTCAACCACCAGCAGGAAGTAGCGCTCATGACCCTGTCCACGGACGCCGGCTGGGCCCCACACGTCCATGTGAAGCGTCTGCAGCGGGGCCTCTGTCGGGGGAAACTGAGAGGAAAGAGGGGCAGCCCGGAGCCGCCCCTCGACACAGGGAACGCAGGAAGGACCAGGCCCTAGAGGAAGGGGAGGGAGGGACCGGGGGGGACCAGAGACAAGGACACGGGAAGCCATGCCTCGGAGACGAGGCAGGGAGGGGTGACCAAGACGGTGGTGCCACAGGAGAGTCTCGTGAGATAGGTGGCGACACGAGCAGGGGGCAGACTCAGGACCAGACCTGGACGCTGCAGCAAACACCTGACCCGACGCAGCTACCTGGCCAGACGCAGGGACAGGAGGGGACGAAGTGGTCAGGGTGTAGAGGCTCGACCCCGGTCGACGCGAAAACGTGGCCAGGTGTCGGCCCGTGCGTGCGTCCGAGCAGTGGGTCACCCGCTGACTCGCACGAGTAAACTGGTGAACCCCCGCATCCTGCAGGTCAGCACCACTCACCAAGTTCGTCGAGAACGAGGGGAGGTAAAGACCAGACAAGGTGCCGGAGGGGGCAGCCGGACACGGGAGGACAGTAGAGAAGTGAGAGAGGACAGGACCCCCAGAGGGGTCTGTCAAGGAGACTGCAACCGGCCGACCAAGCGGCGTGAGTGTGGTGCGGTCTCGAAAGAAGGAGCGAGAAGCCCCCGAGTCAAGTGTGAAGGTGAGGGAGGCCGAAGCCGACGCAGTACCTGAGAGCGCAGCCTCACCAGTACCTAAGGGCGCAGACGCGCTGACACCTAGAGCAGCAGCCTCACCAGCACCTAGCGCAGTAGTACCAATGCCCGGGTCGGGCGGGAAACACCGGTAACAGTCACCCTCATCACTAATAGTCACAACATACATGGCAGCAAGGATAGCATCAAAGTCAAGATCATAGATAGCTCTCCCCAGCGGGGGATCTCACTAGCCTAGACAGCTCTCCCCAGCGGGGGATCTCACTAGCCTCAGGGAAGTGCTGACGCCAAGCGTTGGTCAGGCGGCCAAAGCAGCGCTGGGTGGAGTGGGCACCCCCACACTGCTCACCCGCGCAGTCGCCGGAGCGAAGGACGTAGGTGCATGGACCGAAACCCCCACCACCCTGACGCTGCGTGTACCACTCACGGAGCTGTTGAGGAGGGGGGATGTCCCGAGAACGCTGCTGCTGCTGCTGCTGCTGCTGGCGCTGACCACCACCGGACCCGCTCCGCTGGGAAGTACCACCTCGACCAGCTCCACCTCCTCCGCCACCGCCGCCTCCACCTCCGCCACCACCGCCGCCTCCGCTCCCACCGCTGCCGCCTCCGCTGCCTCCGCCTCCGCTGCTGCCACCACCACCTCCACCCCCGCCACCACTCCCACCGCCACCCCCACTCCCTCCGCCGCCTCCACCGCCACCTCCACCACCCCCGCTAGCTCCACCCGCGCCCTTGCCCCCCTTGCCCTTGCCAGGGCGGCGTCTCCCGCCAGGGGCAGACGCCGCACCGACCGACTCAAGACAAACGAGGTCGGCCGCAGCAGCAGAGGCGACAGAGGGCAACAGGGGGGAAGGGGAACACCCCTCAAAGATGGGGGTGCAAGGGTCACCACGAGAGGTTCCTACAGCGACTATGCTCTTCTCCGCTGCTAGGAGGGCCTTCTCTAGGAGGTCAACAGTGAGAGTGGTGGGACAGACTGAGAGGAAGTGGTCCCTGACTACGCGAAGGGAGTCAGGGAGGCGAGTGACTATATAATAGAGAGTGATGTACATGGGTGGGGGGTTCTTGGCGCAGAACTCAGCAGGAAGTGCGGCGCGGTAGCGAGTGTCACTAGTGCAGAGGTGCGTAATGAGGTCAGCGACTGTGGGAAATGCAGCAAGGTCAGGAAAGAGGTACGGTAGCATGAGGCGGCTCAGTGCAGCAGTGGCAGGGGAAGAGTAGCGCGCAACTACAGCGTCGTATAAGGTGTGAGCACTCTTGTACTGACTAAAGTGCGCGCGCTCAGTGGTAGGCAGGTGGCGACGCACAGCAAGACGTGCAGCAGCATCGCGCGTGGCCCACTGGGAGCGAACAGTGGAGTCAGCATCAGCAGCAGGGGCAGGAGAGGCGCGAGAGGTGAGGTCAAAGAGGGAGAGACCGTCTGCCCTATCGCACTGTAAGAAGAGCTGAAGGTCATCTACCCAAACCTCAAAGTCAATGGCTCGACCCTCAGCGTCAAAAGCGAGAACACTAGGGGTAGCCATGATAGTAGTAGACTAGCGAGACCAACTGTAGGACAGGGGTAGTGCAGTGACAGAAGCGCTGGTCTCACCGGACAGGGCAAGTCGGGCAGCTCAGTAGTGCAGTAACACGGCAACACGGCTACTCGGACGGCTCAGCAGCAACTGCGGCTCTGTGGCGCCGGCGACTCGGCTGATCAGGCGGCTCGGGCGGCTCGGGCGGCTCGGGCTGTTTGGGCAGCTCGGGCGGCGCGGGCGGTGTAGGGCGGCAGGGCTGCTGGTGAACGGTGGCGGGGCCGCTGAGTAGGGCGGCGGGGCCGCAGGAGTAGGGCGGCGGGGCCGCAGGAGTAGGGCGGCGGGGCCGCAGGAGTAGGGCGGCGGGGCCGCAGGAGTAGGGCGGCGGGGCCGTAGGAGTAAGGCGGCGGAGCCGTTGATTGGGGCGGCGGGGCCGCTGCAGAAGGGCGGCGGGGCCGCTGCAGAAGGGCGGCGGGGCCGCTGAGCAGGGCGGCGGGGCCGCTGCAGAAGGGCGGCGGGGCCGCTGAGCAGGGCGGCGGGGCCGCGAGGTAGGGCGGCGGGGCCGCGAGGTAGGGCAGCGGGGCCGGGAGGTAGGGCGGCGGGGCCGCGAGGTAGGGCGGCGGGGCCGCGAGGTAGAACGGCGGGGCCGCGAGGTAGGGCGGCGGGGCCGCGAGGTAGGGCGGTGGGGCCGCGAGGTAGGGCGGCGGAGCCGCGAGGTAGGGCGGCGGGGCCGCAATACGGGGCGACGGGGCCGAAACGACGGGCGGCGGGACCGAAGCGACGGGCGGCGAGGCCGAAGCGACGGGCGGCGGGGCCGCTAGGGGAAAGGGCCGCTAGGGCGTTAGGGCCGCTAGGGCGTAAGGGGCTGCTAGGGCGGCTCGACGAGGTGAGAGCCCGAAGCGCGACTCGGGCGGAGCGCGCTTCGGGCAGGAAAAAAAAGGTCGATGTGGTGGGCCCTTGGCACAGTTCCCACGGGGGAACCTGCTCGATACCATGAGAAAATGTGAACGAGAATGGATGACTAAGGAATGGAAGTGACACAAATATGCAACCCTAGAAATGTGTACCCCATATAGGCTACCCCACTATAGCCTACACAATATTATAATTTGACATCTGCCTCCCATCTTGTGTTTGTGCGTTGCATGCGTGGTGTGAGCGTGTGCAAGAAATTTGTGTCTTGTGTGGTTTGGATTTTCTCTGTGTGTGTATGTGTGTGTGTGTGTGTATGTGTGTGTGTGTGTGTATGTGTGTGTGTGTGTGTGTGTGTGTGTGTGTGTGTGTGTGTGTGTGTGTGTGTGTATGTTATTTGGCTTGAGCAGATATCTGAAGTGATTCCTCTACTCAAGAGCTTTCCAACGAACCATGAACCGTCGCGATCGAAGCACAACCAAGAAAGTTACGAACATTGGAGTTCGTATGCTTATATATTTTGGTTGCAGCTACTTTGGGAAGTTATGGCATTGACTCAATATGGGGTACAGACTTGTGGGGGTTGGGAAATTCGAACCCATCACTGTAGATGCTGCCAAGAGGTTGGGTGAAGCCAAACCAGGTTGGTAAGTGTGGTCAAGTTGAGGTGAGGTGGATGGCATGGGTTGGAAAGTGACAAAGGTCAGAGTTTGTTGCCTATGGGGAAGGGAATTGTGTGGCATGGGGTTTCCTTGGTTAGGGACTCTCTCTTGGGACCTTCCCTTTCGTCCTCCTCTTCCCCTCCTACCAGGTTTAGTGCTACTCTAATGTTCTTTTGTGGGACTTGTGAGTTAATTGTGATTGAGTTAAATTTCTAAGGCAGCATACCCCCTAGTGCGCCGAAAAGCATAACTCGAGATATGCTTCATATTTTGATACGATTCAAATTGGGAAATGTAGCCACAGTCTAGGGCTACAACATATTCGAATTCGTGGGATTCTAACAGTGCACCTTTCGTCGACAACGTTTCTTGTGAAGTCGACAATTCTGTCCAGAAATTGAGACCAACGATTTTGAGAAATTTGGGCACCTAATCTTCATAGACTCCGTTCTTAGTCTCTAACAGATCTCAGCCGAAGAAACCGCTCGCCTGTTCATCGCAGCCGTCGTTCGACTGCACGGGATACCAGTCGCAATAATCAGCGATCGCGACACGAAATTCACCAGCAACTTCTGGAAGAACCTCTGGGAGCAGTTCGGGACAAGGCTACAGTTCAGCTCGTCGTACCACCCTAAGACCGATGGTTAAACGGAGTGGACGAATCAGACGATGGAGCAGTTGATTCGTGCCACGTGCGACGACCCGACCACTTGGGAGCAGCAGCTGCCGCTGATCGAGTTCGCGTACAACAACGCCACGTAAGCGACGACGTAGCAGTCCCCCTTCTATCTGAACTACGGGTAAAACCCTACAGTGCCCATAACGCCGAGTCCGGACAACCCAACACCACGTGCACAGCAATTCGCCGAAATTCTGCAAGCTGTCCGCACCAGAGCCGCAGAAGCAATTAAAAAAGCCAACGTCATCGCTAAGCGCAACGTTGACCGCCACCGCCGCCCAGTCACGTACCAGTCACGAGATTACATACTGCTCGATACGCAAAACTTAAGACTGCCCGTCGTACCAAAATTACGACCCCGCTGTGGACCATTCCAAATCAGCCACATGATTACCCCAGTAACAGCTCACCTACTGTTGCCGACAGACTGGTACATCAGCCCTTTGTTCCACGTCAGCTTGCTTCGCCCATAAATCCCAACCACAAGCCAACTGCCTCGCCACCGCCCGCCATCCATGACTCGCCCTGCATCGGAGCCGATCATCGAGCCCGAAAAAATCCTGAGCCATCGGATTCGACACCCCACGGGAATCAGGAGGATTGAATTCCTCGTTCGCTGGAAGGATCGCACGCTAACTGAGGATAGCTGGGTGCCCCTGGCCAACATAAAAAACCACCCTGCCCTGCAAGTGTACCTGAGGAGCCGGGGCTTCCGCGATATACACGCACTCGCGTAGCGGAGGGGGCTTCTTGAGGGGGGGGGGGGGGGGGGGGTAGTGTAAGGAATTTTCTCGATATTCCTTAGCGCACCCCGCAACATCGCGTACAGCAGCAGCCGTTGTTCGCCCGTTACTGCTAACGGGGCTTCGCCGACTTCGCGCGCACTGTTTCACCAAACCCCGCACTGCTGGCCTGGCCGTGTCGGCCTACGCTTCGGACTAGCCCGAGCCTTGCTTCCAGCGTAGCACTAGCTAGCTCGCACGCACCGCGTTACCGTTTGCATGTTTCGCGTATAAATGTTCGCTCATGCCTTCGCTCACATTTTGTACTCGTTTGACACCTTAGTGCAATTCTTGCTACTTCGATTCATTGCACCCGTAACACAAGGGCGGTGCTCGCCAGCAACTCAGAAAACGACGGCATTTTGGTGGCATCGGCATGGTGACCGAATCCGGAACCGGAGTCGAAACCCGCTCAAGAGGTCTGGGCGTAATGCGGTCCGCGAAACTTCAATCCCCAAAACAGGAAATTTCACAACCGCATATGGAACCCCCAGCCCCACCTTCCTCGTCGAGTGGCGCGAATTTTACGCGCCACTAACCAGTGCCAGACCGAGGGCCAAAAACGAACCAGGGTAACAAGCGCAAAAAAAAAAAAACAAACCAATCTCAAATACAACCTCTGAGACCCCTCGTACTCAATCCACTCACAAGGTGTGTTCGGGAGGGGAAAAATGGAGGGTATTCGAACCCCCCTTTGTCAAACAAATGGCTTGTTCGGAGGTTCCCCTCTGAACGGCAATGCGACGGTTGTGCCATCGCTGTGCTTCGAAAAACGCGGCATGGCGATGGCATGGCTTGGGGATAGAACTTTTCCAGAGGACGAAGTTGCTTCCCCGCTTCCATATGCCATCGAGCAGTTCGTTTTGGTGGACAAATGGAGGCGTTCGCCAGACAACCACTTTGATTGTACGTTCGGACGGTTGGGGAGGCTCGGCACCTTTTTTTCGGGCTGACCAGGCTGACGGAGGTAAACGAACCCTAACTCACGGGATCAGAAAGGCGAGACCCACCTTCCTGATCCCGTCATATCCCTTCGTTTTTTGCTTCATTGGTGCTGGCGAACAGCACCAAGGTGTATTTCTGGTGTGGAGCATCTTTGTTCAAATGGTGACCATTGATACGGGAGTCCACAAGAGCTTTCTCATGACCTTCCTTCGCGCAACCAGTTTCGTTGACTGGGCTCGCATCGTCCCGTTGACTGGGCTTCTGTAACGGAAACATTACACGCCACGATTTCGTCCAGTCCCGTCCCGCCCCCAAATTTTGTCAGGCGCGAGCGCTCCCGGCCACACAATGTCGCGCCGCGCACCTCCCGTCTACAGAGCCCACCACCCTCCCCAACCACTTTTAGTCTTACTGAATCCTCCAATCTCTTCCGAACTCCATGATTATATCACCCATCTCATTGCAGCTGTGACCACTTGAGGGAGCATTTTTTGGTGGAGCCCCTTTCAGCAGCAGTGAAGTGCAGTGAGATACTGCCTGACGCAACCACACATACATATCTGCTCTGCTCTGGAAGAAACAAACTTGGAAGTAACGTCAGGTGGCGTATAGTGCTGTGTTGCGTACAGTGCGTAAAGCCTTAGTTCTGTCCTGACTCTAAATGTATGATTTTTATGCGCTCCTCTGACTGAGCTCAATCTGAGTATAAGATGGACGAGATAACATGACCTGGACAGGGATGGGACCTATGGCGTCGCGTCGATGGGGCACAACAGATGGCAGCATAGAGTATCCTTCGCGTCGCGCGTGTAGTGGACCCGTGTTATCCTGACGTCGCTTGCTGCAGGGCACAGAGAAACTTAGAAACTCTCGATTATATTATTGTGTACACCGCAGACCCGACTTCGCCAAACTCCTCCTCTAATAATGGCGAGCTGTTATTCTACGTCATACTACCTAGTCAGGATATATCAACTAATCATGTCTCACGAGTACGACTCGGCGTAAAGTCACTGTAGCGGGTCGATGGGCAACGGAAATGAACGTACATGGGGGAACGAAATAAACGCCACGGCAAGGGCTCCGCGACAGAATCCTGTTTCAGTTCCACTCCCATCTAATGCTCGCAATTGGTTCGCTAAATGCGACTTTTTTCTAGCCGTGACGTAAAGGCCCGGGGTTGCATTGCATTTTACATCCCCGTAAAACAGAAATGCTAGTAACGGTGGCGCGGCTCGGCTTCCGGAGCTCCACTGTACTCACCACAAGTCATGCTATAATATTACTAGCCACTGTACCAATAACCACATCAGATCGCCTCCATTCGTGCGTTGTCCCGTTCGATGCGAGCTCGTGGAACCCTCTCAATTCCCGGAGGCCATGCCGAATTTTGGAGCGCTCGAAATAACGGACAGAATTCTGTCAGTTCGTGCGTTGTCCGATGCGATATTCCGCTGCTCGCAGCTCGCATTACCACCAAAATGCGGACCTGTGGCCAAAGGTTTTCGTCAATGTTCCCTCCGGTAGGTAATGACATTGCCCCGGCGCATACTCTTATTAATAAAGGGGTGATCAAAGTACTGCACCAACTCGACGTCGAGGGATGTCGGTGAATATCAACCCTCGGATCAACGGTTCCAACCGTCAGGATTTACCGAGATCCCTCGACGTCGAGCTGGTGCAGTACTTCGATCACCCTGTAAAGCTGTGATTTCGGGGAGCAGCATTCGCGCGTACAACTTGTACTGAGGACCAACGACCTTAAACAGCTCTAACTGCACGGAAGGAGTAGCAGAGCACGCATGAGACAAATGCGGCCATCTTTTATTCGCCGTGGATCGCGGATAACCCTAAACCCTGAAGCATTTGAAGAGCGGAGCCTCGCTTTCGAACCGCCGGTGGAAACCGCTGTAGCCCACAGCGGGACATGAGGGCCGCTAGTCCGACTGCCGCAATCGTTCCTGCGAATCAGCCAGCCACCTAGCCAGGCCGCTGGATGGTTTCGTAAAAGTCAGGTCAACAGCGCATCCTTATTAGTTCGCCCGTCGCTCGTCATTCATACCACTGCATTCACTTCAGCTCGAGTCTGTTGTCTCGTGAATATAAAACGAGCACATCTCGTGGTGGTGGCTTTCCGAAAGCCAGGAAGGGTTTGTGACGCCAAGAAGCTGAAAAACCGAGAAAGCCGAGAAGCCGAGAAGTCGAGAAGCTGAGAAGCTGAGAAGCCAAGAAGCCGAGACTCTGAGGAGCGGAGAAGCTGTAACGCTTTGAAGCTGAGAAGTTGTGCCAGCGGTCAAACGGTCAACCCTCCCAAGGGCAGCACTGCCACAGCGGCTGCTGCATCAGCATGACGGCTGGAGCAAGGACCCGTACCTTTGGCCGGGCATGGACCCCTGAGGTGAGCTGCTCTCATTGCTTCTTAGCATTTTGACTCATTGCTTCAAGGCTCTTCTCGTACCTCTAAATCCGTTCACGAAGAGGAAAGTGTTGGCTTTCAATCTCCTTTTTGGGTTGCGTAGCAACCTTATACATTCGTTTTCACTTTTTGGTTGGCTGATGTGAACAGTGAATTTCTCTTATAAATTTTGAAAGAAATCACTGTTCACATAGCTTCCCCAAAAATGTGAAAACAAATGTTTCCAATCATTCCATAATCGTCGATAAGTACGGCGAATGGAACAATTGGAGAATTGTTCTAGCACTAAAGATGATATGGTACCGAATGACACACGAACACAAAGGACAACACAAAAATTACTACAGTACCACCAAGAAACACACATACACAAATGACCACAAAAACGATGGTGTACAAGAACCGTCGTACATGTTTTGAAGGGGATAGTAAATGCATCAATGCAACAACTGAGACTGATATGGTACGGAAGAGGCGAGCAAAGCTGCCCCACCGACGATCACAATCCCAGTTGCATACACGATACACTTAGCACCACACCCCCGAAACAAGCACAGACGATAACACATAAATGATTATGAAAACAGAAGACAACGTTTAAGAATGTTTCAAAGCGGATGCTAAATGCATCAGTGCTGCAACTGAGATTGATATGGTACGGAAGAGGCTAGCAAAGCTGCCCCACTGACGATCACAATCCGAGTTGCATTCACGAGGCACTTAGCACCACACCCTGAAGCACGCACAACACACGTATGCATATGTACGCACTCACACACATACACGCTCACACATATACAGACACACACAATGCAAAAACATACAGCTATTGTAATAAGCATGCAAGCATAATGAATAAATTTCAGCCTTGTATAAATTAATTATCTCTATCTTGTCCCCCGTTCCCCTCCCTCCCTCCCTCATTTCCCTCATCTCCCTTCTCCCCATCTCTTTTCTCCGCAAGAAACAAAGGCTGCAGCTTGGACTCCTTGCACAGGAAAGGAAAATCAGCGAATGCAACTCACTCCCTGCACAAACAAGAACAAAACCAGAGAATACAACTTGCATTAGTTGCACAAGAAAACAAAATCAGAGAATGCAGCTGAAAAACAAAGTAAGCGCAACAGAAATTCACACGCAAACTCCCACGTTCTCTCACGCGCTCCCACGCTCTCAGGGGGGAGCGGCAACGGCGGGGAGGAGGGAGAGGCAACCGCGTGGAGGGAGAGGGGACGGCGGGGAGGAGGGAGAGGCGACGGCGGGGAGGAAGGAGCGGCGACGGCGGGGAGGAAGGAGCGGCGACGGCGGGGAGGAGGGAGAGGCGACGGCGGGGAGGAGGGAGAGGCGACGGCGGGGAGGAGGGAGAGGCGACGGCGGGGAGGAGGGAGAGGCGACGGCGGGGAGGAGGGAGAGGCGACGGCGGGGAGGAGGGAGAGGCGACGGCGGGGAGGAGGGAGAGGCGACGGCGGGGAGGAGGGAGAGGCGACGGCGGGGAGGAGGGAGAGGCGACGGCGGGGAGGAGGGAGAGGCGACGGCGGGGAGGAGGGAGAGGCGACGGCGGGGAGGAGGGAGAGGCGACGGCGGGGAGGAGGGAGAGGCGACGCCGAGGAGGAGGGAGAGGCGACGGCGGGGAGGGGGGAGAGGCGACGGCGGGGAGGAGGGAGAGGCGACGGCGGGGAGGAGGGAGAGGCGACGGCGGGGAGGAAGGAGAGGCGACGGCGGGGAGGATGGAGCGGCGACGGCGGGGAGGAGGGAGAGGCGACGGCGGGGAGGAGGGAGAGGCAACGGCGGGGAGGAGGGAGAGGCGACGGCGGGGAGGAGGGAGAGGCGACGGCGGGGAGGAGGGAGAGGCGACATCGGGGAGGAGGGAGAGGCGACGGAGGGGAGGTAAGGAAGAGGAGATCGCGGTGTGGGGCTGAGTGACTGTGAGGTGAATAGGAGAGGTGAAGGTGGGTAGTGAGGGAGAGGATACGGCGGGATAGGAGCAAGAGCGACGGCTGGGTGGGAGAACTGGCGAGAAATTGGGGTGGGGGGAAGGAAGAGGAATAAGAGCAGAGCAGGTGTGCTTGTCGAGTCGAGAGGAACCAGAAAACAAGAACCAAGAAAAGAGCACAGAAATTGAGTTGGCAGTTGTGAAAGGGACGGATGCCAGCGCAGAGATGAAATTTCTGCCAGCGCAGAACAAGACAATTTCTGCCACCGCAGAACGATACAACTTCTGCCAGCGCAGAACGAAGCACCATATACAGTATACCGTTTTAAGTTAATAATTGGTCTAGTCATAATTGTAACACACATACGGATATGCGTTATGAGAAAAACCAATTACAGATGGGGAGATCATACATGGAGATCAGTCCGCTCATATCGAGTTTCCAGCACCTACGCAACCCATACGACGTTGAACGTCGAGTCTTGTTTTATTATTTTCTTTCCCTTCTCTTCTCAACCCTGTCAGGAGGATCGCAAGCTGCTGCTGCACGTGGCAGCGCACGGCACGAGGCAGTGGAGGGCCGTTCTCAACGCGGGGCTGCTGCCAGGCCGGGACAGCAAGGCCTGTTGCAACCGATTCATCGTTCTCAAGAGGTACCATTGGCTTCTTTATCGTGCACAGTATGGTTTTCTGTGTTTCTTCATTCTTTCTTGTTTTCCTGGTTAGAAATGAGATCAGTATTTTTTTTTCCGTCTGTATTTCATCTTCTTCTTTCTCATCTCTTCGTCTAGGGGGGTAATTGGCTGACTTGAATGACCACTTCGACTATTTCCCATCCCTCCCATGTTCTCTTCTGCAGGAAGTATTTCAACTTCCGGGAGAGACTACAGGGCCAATTCCATCCATTACTGGGATTTTCTGAGGACGTTTTCCCTTTGCAAAAGACTGGCGAAGATGGGTCTGACAACGGAAGTATAGAAGCTGCTTTGGCTGATCTGGCTAACAATATCGGCACCGCTGTGTGTGCTGCACCTGAGTCGGATAAAGGCATCATTTTCACTGAGTATGCTGCACCAGTGCCTGCTATCGAGGCTGCTGCTGCTAGTGAATCTGCTCTTACTGAGTATGGTTCCCCTGGGGTGAGCACTGGATCTAACGCCATTGCGACTCAAGCTGCTCCGGCGGACACAAATGCGAGTGCTGCTCACGGTGGTAATCCCACTTCTGCTGCTGCTGCTGCTGCTGCGGCAGCCTGGGTGGCAAAAGAAGCAGGCGTAATCAACCTTCTTCCAGTCCCACCACACGAGCCTGTGCATGAATTGACGGGTGGTCATTTAAGAGGGGCGCCGGGGGCTCGCGCCGCTCCAGCTGCTGTTTCTGCAGCTGCTCCTGCTCCCGCTCCGGCTGCTGTTTCTGCAGCTGCTCCTGCTCCCGCTCCTTCTGCTTCTGCAGCTGCTCCTACTCTCACTCCTTCTGCTTCTGCAGCTGCTCCTGCTCTCGCTCCTTCTGCTTCTGCTGCTGCAGCTGCTGCTGCTGCAGTTTTTCCAGGAAGGGAGGCGGCAAGGGAAACAAGAGCCTTGAATGTCCCTCCAACTCCCAAACTGCATGGGACTGAGCATTGGAGGTTCCGTACAGAGAGTGTCTATCAAGCTGTACCAGATTTGCAACACAGGCATTTTGAAGAAAGCAATGCAGGCAGTTTCTTGGAAGCTGCTCTGTTGAACCTGATAAGCAGAATGCCAGCAGCTCCAGCTTGCATTCAACCGAATTCCCTTCCTTTGTCTCCTTGGGTGTCTGCCGACCCGGCCATGCCTGTCGAACCGACCAAGGCGATATGTGAAGGAAGAAGCAGCAGCAGCTTTGACTCGGGAGCCAATGAGCTGGCACTTAAAGAATGCAGCGGACTACAAGGCCTGCGGAATCCATTATCTGGGGAGCAAGGAGCAGGTTCGGCGTTGGAGTTTCCAGCAACCTTCCCAGTACTGGATGATAGTGAAACGTGGGGGAGTGGCTAGCTTCCCTCGACTACCGGGCGCAAAGAGGGCGCCATGCACATGCACCCAGCCAGCCCAGGCAAACGTGGGTGAATGGTGGGTGCAACAGGCTCCCTGCAGACCAACAGCAGGCTCCAAGTGGGTCTGGTTTAAATGGTGCAGGCGTTGAGGATTTGCTGGAGAGTCCTTGCTCCCAGGGAGGGCAAAGTCAGCCTAGGCAAACGTGGGTGAATGGCGGGTGCAACAGGCTCCCTGCAGACCAACAGCAGGCTCCAAGTGGGTCTGGTTTACATGGTGCAGGCGTTGAGGGTTTGCTGGAGAGGCTTTGCTCTCAGGTTGGGCTTGGATCCGGCAGTCCTTGTAGAATGCGACCAGACTCAATATTTGAGGCCATGGCTAGTGGGAGCTGGTCCCTTCAGTAAAATATCCCTTTGTAATGGTTGTGTTTTGTTAGGTTTTGTATCGTTGCGATTTTTTTTTTTTGTGTCTGTCTAGTTGTGTTGATGAATTGATTTGTATTAGGGGATTTTGAAAGAAATATTGTTGCAACATCCAGCATTAATTCTCGGCACAAGCAGTCCACACACTAATCTCAAAACGAGGTTTACAACAGCGCGTTCTTATCAGGCTTGCAGGAATGATCACGATCTCCTCGGGGTACGTCCCTGCAACGCGATTGAATACGTTAAACGACGTTGCAATACGTTTTAAGCTACTAAGACAAGGTTGCATTTCGGTGGCGACTCGATCAATATTGAACTTTTGGGTTGTTGATATTGGTATGTGTTTGTGATCTCTAGGTTCTCCGTTCTCCCTTCTCTCTGTGCTGCAGTGCCGTAGGGCATCCAGTGACCACCGATCTTAGCACCGCCGCCAATCCCTCTCTTCCCACACCTCCAGAAGCAAGGAGTAGGGACCCTCTATCGCCTCCGCGTAAGAGCGCGGAGTCGGGATGTCAAGTGCATACGGGTCTCCCTCAGGGGTAAGCAGTACGGACACGAGATGAGGTGAAGCAGCTGCCAGACACTAGAACTCCTCCTGCTTGTCCTCAAGGACGTCCGTGCGAAGGGCACACTCACCTCCGACGGACGGAGGACAGACAGACGCAGACTCAGCGACAAGATTGGCAGCGTAGTCTAGGCGACAGCGGGCGGCAAAGTCGACGAGCACAGTAACAAGGGCAGACGCAGCAGTAGACTCGAAAGAAGGGTCAGTGACGACAGTAGCAAGGAGACGCGTGACAGTAGGGACAGCACCAGTACCCCCAGCAGGAGCACTTGCTCCAGCAGCACCTCCAGCAGCTCCAGAACCTCCAGCAGCACCAGGAGCACCTCCAGTAGGACCGCCAGTGGTAGTCTCAGCGCCAACACCCTAAGCAGCACCAGCTCCAGTCGAACCTGCAGGCCCAGCAGCTCCAGTACTCCCAGTACGAGCACCTCCGGGACCCGCGACAGCAGCACCCTCAGTAGTCGAAGAGCCTCCAGCACCAGCGGCACGGCTCCAGCACCGGGCAAACCACTCGCGCAGCTCCTGTGGAGAGAGTGGCTCCCGGCGAGACGAAGCACCCGGAGAACCTCCAGGCAGAGCACCTCCAGGCTCAGCACCCCCAGGCCCAGCACCCCTAGGCAAAGCACCCCCAGGCCCAGCACCCCCAGGCTCAGCACCCCCAAGCTTAGTACCCCCAGACTCAGCACCCCCACGCGTAGTACCCCCAGGCTCAGCACCCCCAGGCTCAGCACCCCGAGGCTCCGCACCCCCAGGCCCAGTGCCCCCAGGCTCAGCACCCCCAGGCTCAGCACCCCCAGTCTCAGCACCCCTAGGCTCAGCACCCGCAGCAGCACCAGAGTCACCAGTGACCTCGACATGCTCGACTGCGTCTACCTGGGACACACCTGAAAGGGCAGGACCCTGAGGGGGGAGGGGGTCTACCGGGGGGGGACCTGGTACAAGGAAGAGCGGGGGCGGGGGGAGGGACGGAGGGGGGTAGGGGAAGAGGCGGTAGTAGGGGACCGACTCGTCAAACGTGACGTCCTGGGAGGACAGAACACGACGAGAGGTGGGGTGGTAGAACTGCCACCCAGGCGCGTCAGGGGGGAACTCCAGGAAGACGCAAGGAGCAGCACGAGGGGACAACTTGTCCGCAGACAAGTCGCGGACAAACGCCCGAGATCCCCAGACCCGGAACGCCGACGCATCGCCAACCTTCCACGTCCACAGCAAGGCTGGGGAGGTCTCCGGCCTGGAGACCCTGGGGTGAAGGTTGATCTGATGCGCCGCGTACCTGACCGCAAACGGCGACAGAAAATGGGGGGCAGCCGCATGCATCATAGACGTACGAGCGACGTCCATGACCATGCCAATGCGGCGCTCAGCAATCCCATTTTGCTGCGGTGAGTCCGGAAGCGTGAAGTTCTGACGGATGCCTCGTGCACGACAGTAGGCTCGCAGAAGGCCAGAGGAGAACTCTCCGCCTCTGTTCGAGTGCAGACGCAGAACAGGGAAGTCCGAGCCAAAGCTTTGCCTGAGCTGGAGACGAGCTGCGCGGATCCAGTCGATCAGCACCTCAGTGACATCACCCTTGCTGCGCAAGGGGAAGACTGTGGTGTAACGCGAGTAGTCGTCAACAAGGAGCAGGAAGCAGCGCTCGTGACCCTGTCCACGGACGCGGGCTGGGCCCCACACGTCCATGTGAAGCGTCTGCAACGGGGCCTCTGTCAGAGGAAACTGGGAGGAGTGAGGGGCAGCACGCTGGCGCCCCTCGACACAGGGGACACAGGCAGGGCCAGGGCCCTGAGGAAGGGGAGGGAGGGACCGGGGGAGACCAGACACAAGAAGACGGGAGGCCATGCCTCTGAGCCGAAGGAGAGAGGGGTGACCAAGGCGGTGGTGCCAGAGGAGAGTCTCGTGAGACACGAGACGACACGAACAGGGGGTAGACTCAGGGCCAGACCTGGACGCTGCAGCAAACACCTGACCCGACGCAGCTACCCTACCAGACTCAGCAACGGGAGGAGACGCAGTGGTCAGTGTGTACAGGCTCGATCCTGGCTGACGAGTAAACGTAGCCAGGTGTCGGCCTGTGCTAGCCTCAGTGCAGTGCGTCACCCGCTGGCGCGCAGGAGTGAACTGGTGGACACCCGCATCCTGTAGGTCCGCACCACTCACCAGGTTTGTAGAGAACGAGGGGTGATAGAGACCAGACAGGGTGCCAGAGAGAGCCGCCGGACACGGGAGGACTGTGGAGAAGCGAGACAGGACACGGCCCACAGAGGGGTTAGCCAGAGACACCGCAACCGGCCGACTAAGCGGCGTGAGTGTGGTGCGGTCCCCAAAGAAGGAGCGAGAAGCCCCAGAGTCAAGGGTGAAGGTGAGGGAGGCCGAAGCCGGCATAGTACCTGAGAGCGCAGACTCACCAGTACATGAGGGCGCAGACGCACTGGCACCTAGAGCAGCAGCCTCACCAGTACCTAGAGCAGCAGTACCAATGCCCGGGTCGGGCGGGAAACACCGGTAACAGTCACCCTCATCACTAATAGTCACAGCATACATTGTAGCAAGGATAGCATCAAAGTCAAGATCATAGATAGCTACGCCTGCCCTAGAAAGCTCTCCCCAGCGGGGGATCTCACTGGCCTCCGTCAGGCGGCCAAAACAGCGCTAGGTGGGGTGGGCACCCCCACACTGCTCACCCGCGCGGTCGCCGGTGCGAAGGACGTAGGTGCAAGGACCAAAGCCCCCACCACGCTGACGCTGCGTGTACCACTCACGGAGCTGCTGAGGGGGGGGAGATATACCGAGAACGCTGCTGCTGCTGCTGCTGGCGCTGACCACCACCAGTGCTGCTCCGCTGCGAAGCGCCACCCCGACCACCTCCACCTCCTCCTCCACCGCCTCCTCCACCTCCGCCACTACCGCTGCCTCCGCTAGGACCGCCGCCGCCTTTGCCGCCTCCGCCTCCACTGCTGCCACCGACACCTCCACCCCCGCCACCACTCCCACCGCCACCCCCACTCCCCCCGCCGCCTCCACCGCCACCTCCACCGCCCCCACTAGCTCCACCCGCACCCTTGCCCCCCTTGCCCTTGCCAGAGCGGTGTCTCCCGCTAGGGGCAGACGCCGCACCGACCGACTCAAGACAAACGAGGTCGGCCGCAGCGGCAGAGGCGACAGAGGGCAAAAGGGGGGAAGGAGAACACCCCTCAAAGATGGGGGTGCAAGGGTCACCACGAGAGGCCCCTAAAGCGACTATGCTCTTCTCCGCTGCTAGGAGGGCCTTCTCTACGAGGTCAACAGTGAGAGTGGTGGGACAGACCGAGAGAAAGTGGTCCCTGACTACACGAAGGGAGTCAGGGAGGCGGGTGACTATAAAATAGAGAGTGATGTACATGGGGGGGGGGGTTCTTGGCGAAGAAGTCAGCAGGAAGCGCGGCGCGGTAGCGAGTGTCACTAGTGCGGAGGTGCGTAATGAGGTCAGCGACTGTGGGAAAGGCAGCAAAGTCAGGGAAGAGGTACGGTAGCATGAGGCGGCTCAGTGCAGCAGTGGCAGGGGAAGAGTAGCGCACAACTACAGCGTCGTACAAGGTCTGAGCACTCTTGTACTGACTATAGTGCGCGCGCTCAGCGGTAGGCAGGTGGCGACGCACAGCAAGACGTGCAGCAGCATCGCGCGTGGCCCACTGGGAGCGAACAGTGGGGTCAGCATCAGCAGCAGGGGCAGGAGAGGCGCCAGAGGTGAGGTCAAAGAGAGAGAGACCGTCTGCCCTATCGCACTGTAAGTACAGCTGCAGGTCGTCGACCCAGACCTCAAAGTCAATGGCGCGACCCTCTGCGTCAAAAGCGAGGACACTAGGGGTAGCCATGACAACAGCAGACTAGCAGTACCAACTGCAGGACAGGGGCAATGCAGTGATAGAAGCGCTGTTCTCACCAGACAGGGCGTTTCGGGCAGCTGGGCAGCACATAAAAAACGGCAACACTACTGCTCGGACGGCTCAGCAGCAACTGCGGCTCGGCGGTACCAGCGGCTCAGCTCCTCAGGCGGCTCGGGCGGCTCGGGCGGCTCGGTACCTCAACGGCTCGGGCAGCTCGGCTCCTCAGCGGCTCGGGCGGCTCAGCAGGGTCGGGCAGCTCGGGCGGCTCAGGTTGCTCGGGCGGCTCGGCTCCTCAGAGGCTCAGGCGGCTCCTCAGGCGGCCCGGCTCGTCAGGCGGCTCGGGCGGCTCGGCTCCTTAGCAGTGTAGGCGGCTGGGGCGGCTCGGGCGGAGCGGGCGGTGAGGGGCGACGGGGCCGCACGGTAGGTGGCGGGGCCGCAAGGTAGGTGGCGGGGCCGCAAGGTAGGCGGCGGGGCCGCAAGGTAGGTGGCGGGGCCGCAAGGTAGGCGGCGGGGCCGCAAGGTAGGTGGCGGGGCCGCAGTAGGAGAGGCGGCGGGTCCGCAGAAAAGGGCGGCGGAGCCGCTGAGAAGGGTGGCGGGGCCGCTGCGAGAGAGGCGGCGAGGCCTCAGAGTGAGGCGGCGAGGTCGCAGCGAAGGGCGACGGGGCCGCTGAGAAGGGCGGCGGGGCCGCTGAGAAGGGCGGCGGGGCCGCAGCGATAGAGGCGGCGGGGCCGATCGACGGGCGGCGGGGCCGTCAGGGCGGCGGGGCCTAATCGACGGGCGGCGGGCCGAATCGACGGGCGACGAGGCCTAAGCGACGGGCGGCGGGGCCACTAGGGCGATGGGGCCGGTAGGGCGTAGGGGCCGCTAGGGCGTAGGGGCCGCTAGGGCAGCTCGACGAAGTGAGGGCCCGGAGCGCGACTCAGGCTGAACGCGCTTCGGGCAGAAAAAAAAAAAGTAATTCGATGTGGTGGGCCCTAGGCACAGTTCCCAGGGGGGGAAATTGCTCTATACCATGAGAAAAGTAGAACGAGAATGAGATGACTATGGAATGGAAGTGATACAAATATGCAACCCTAGAAATGTGTACCCCATATGAGCTACCCCACTATAGCCTACACAAGATTATAATTTGACATACGGCGCCGACTACGACGAGACGTTCGCGCCGGTGGGCAGCTACGTCACGTTGAGAATCTTCCTCAGCATCGTCGCCGTCCTCGACCTTAACCTGATGCAGCTCGACATGAAGAACGCCTTCCTGCAGAGCAAGCTCGATCGGGTGCTGTACATGTCCCAGCCGGACTACTTCAACGATGGAACCGGCCGGGTGTGCAAGCTGCTGAAGAGCCTGTACGGGCTGAAGCAATCGCCGCTGTTGTGGTACTTGGCGCTCAACGATGTGCTGGTCGGCGTCGGGTGGAAGAAGAGCCAGGTCAACGAGGCTCTTTACTTCAAGGTCGGCGAGGGTGGAGTGACCTGCTGGGTGCTGGTCTACGTCGACGACCTGCTTGCCGCCAGCAGCAGCGCCGCAATGCTGAAGGAGCTGAAGGAGCTGCTGGAAGCCGCCTTTGAGCTGCGCGAGATCTCGCCGGTGCAGAAGTACCTCGGGCTGGAGATCGTGCGCGACAGGTCGGCGGGGAAGCTGTGGCTGCACCAGCAGGGCTACGCCAACAAGCTGCGTAGGCGCTTCATCGACGAGGAGCAGACCGGGCGCACCCCGAAGACGCCGGTCTCGGTCGGCGCCTACGCCGAGCTCACCTTCGACGACGAGGAGGCGCAAGAGCGATAGGAGGAGGAGTACCGGCAAAAGGTTGGCTCGCTGCAGTTCGCGGCGACAACGACGAGGCCGGACATTGCCTTTGCCTGCAGCAAGCTGGGGAGCGGCCTCACGGTGAGGAGCAACCAGCACTGGGGCGAGGTCGACCGCTGCCTCGCCTACCTCGCCAACACCCGTGACACCGCCCTAGAGTTTGGCGGTGGACCTGAGTCGCTGGAGCTGGTCGGCTACGTGGACGCCGATGACGCCGGTGACAAGCAGAACAGGACGAGCACGGGCGGCTACGTGTTCGTCTACGGAGGGGCCGCAGTCTCCTGGTCGAGCCAGCGCATCAAGTGCGCGACTTTGTCGTCGAAGTACGTGGCGGCCACTGAAGCTGGCAAGGACGGACGCCGCCTTCGCCTCCTTCTTGCAGAGTTCCGGCAGCTGGACGCCGGGAAGCCGACTGTCCTGCGAGTGGACAACAAGTCGGCTATCACAGTCGCCGAGGGCATGGGGTTGACGGGCAACCTCAAGCACATGGAGCGGCGTCAGGCCTGGCTGCAGCACATGGTGAAGCGCGGGGAGTTCTCGCTGCAGTACATCCCGACCGCCGAGCAGCCGACCGACTTCTTGACAAAGGCGCTGCACTATCCGGCCTTCAACCGGTGTTCCGTCGCTATCGGCCAGGTGCGCTTGGCCGACGTGGACGACGGCAACAACGACGTGCAGTAGTAGGTGCCATGCCCTCTTGCATGGCTGGTGCGATGATCGGCGTGCTGTGTGTTGTGTGCACGCCGCTGGGCTTTTCTCCGAGGAGTACTGCCGTATGGGCTAGGGGGCCCAAGCGTGAACGCGGCAGGGGAGAAGCGCAATTCCCTTCCCTACGCGTGATCAGGCACCTTCAGTTGGACTACTTACCCCGACCTATAATGTTACTAGTTCCATTATAGGCAACTCCCCACCAAGTAACTTACATTCGAGAAAGTTTCATCGGCCCTCCTTTCTGCTGAAAAGGACCTGCAGCCGAGACATCCGTCAATGTTGTGCGCTGAAGCGCAATTCCCTTCCCTACGCGTGAACAGGCACCTTCAGTTGGACTACTTACCCCGACCTATAATGCTACTAGTTCCATTATAGGCAACTCCCCACCAAGAAACTCACATTCGAGAAAGTTTCATCGGCCCTCCTTTCTGCTGAAAAGGACCTGCAGCCGAGACATCTGTCAATGTTGTGCGCTACAACCCTGGTATCCCATTCCGATCCCAATAGGGACTGAAGCGCAATTCCCTTCCCCCATGCCCCTACATCATTAGGGGCAGAAATGCAGAGGCACCAACCACCCTTAGGCAACTTGCTTTAAAAAGCGAGATGACGAGTGGTATGATGTCCATGGTGTCTCCAACAACAAGCGTGCTCCTAATCAGGCCCCACCCCGTCGCGTGAACCAGGTCGAGGCAGTGGAGGCACCTGATCCCGCAGTTGCTAGCACCCCATTTGATGTTCGCCTCAATCTGTTGTTCTCTGGTGCTGGTATTATTAATGAGAAGGGGTCGCAGTACATCGGTGTTCTAAACACACAGAGGCGAGAGTTTATACTAGACAGTGGCACCACCCATACAGTACTTAAGAACCAAAACGGATTCATTCCCTACCAGGCTCCCAACCCACTCCTTGGAGCCGATTCTAGTTTCCTCATCGAATGCCATGGGTCCTCCACAGTTTCTTGTCCAACTTTCCCATCCGGCACAGTCACTGGCATCTGTGCCTCAACCCTCCACCACAACCTCCTTGCACAGCGTGATATCAAACAGGCAGAAGTAGACACCATCTTTCCCAATGATGTTGACTACTATGACATCTTCGATGCCAATACCTACATCCATATTGCCCGCTTCACCTTGAACTCCAACAACCTCTACACACTAGATGTACCTCTCATTCAATCATGCTCGCTTACCAATCTTCCGCTTCCTTCCTCAGACTCCTCCAACTGTCACTGCCGTCTCCTTTCTGACAAAACTACGCTATTTCATCACCGCCTCGGCCACATCAACTTCCACGCACTCTCAGACTTTGCCACAAAACAGCTCTGTCACGGGCTACCAGCCTCATTCCCATCACCTACTTCCCACCTCGGGCTGCCTTGCCTTGACTGTGCACAGAGTAAGCTTGGTGAACAGCCCCATACTCCCATCGAGTCCATCTCAGTTGCACATCTCAATCGCGCGCACATGGACCTTTGAGGACCAGCTTCTGTTCGTTCGCGTGGCAGACACTTCTACTTCTTTGTCATCATTGATGAGTATTCCCGCTATGTGTCTGTCCATCTTCTCACCTCCAAGTCTGAAGCCACATTCGTAATCATCGAATGGGCCCGGCACGCTCATAAACACTTCAAAACCACAATCAAAGTTCTTCACTTTCAAGGTGGCAGTGAATTCCGCAACAACACTCCCAAACCTGCTGCTCTACTGAGGGTATTCTTCAGACCTTCACTCTCCCAGACAGTCCTCAACAGAACGGTGTTGCTGAGAGCCAGAACCGCATCTTGGTGCAGATTGCTCGCTGCCTCCTCACTCACGCCTCTGCCCCTCGCTCTCTTTGGGGTACGCCATGCTCCATGATGTCGCCCTCCACAATCTCCATCCTCATCCTCACCACCACCACACCACTCCCGCTGAGCTGTGGACGGGTCAAAAGCTGTCCGTTTGTCCTCTTCGTGTATGGGAGTGCACTTCCTATGTCCTCTTCAACTCCTAAGCCCATCGTGCAGCAAGCGGCAAACTTGCTCCCAAAACAATCTCGTGCGTGTACCTTGGCCACAACTCAGACTCGCCCGACTATCTCTTCCTCCATCCTTCCACCAACAAGCTCTATCGCAGCCGGGTCGTTTTCTTTGATGAGCCTCACCCGTTCTACCCCTCCTCCAAGGCTTCCCCCTCTGCTTCGCCTCTTTCTCTTACTTGGGCTGACTTTGACAGCCTTCCTCCTCCCGCCACTCCATCAGCCTTCCTGATCCCTCCACCGTCTCTGACCCACCACCACCCGCTTCCCCCTCCAGCACCACGCAAACTCCACGGCTTCTTCCCTCTCCCTTCCCTCCACCACCGGCTCCCCCTCTTTCCTCTCCTCCCGCTCTAGCTCCTGCTCCTACTCCGACTCCTCCTTCCAAGCCTCCTCCTCTCAAAACCTACCATCGCCGTCCTCCAACTCCTGCTCCTACTAGAGTTGAGCATGTGGCCCGACCCGACCCGACCCAACCCGATTTGGCCGGGCCATTCGGGCCCTTGGGTTGGGTCGGGTCGGGCCGGGTTCGGGCCAGATTCCTGAAACAGCTGGCCCGACCCGGGCCTAAGAACTTGGGTCAGAGGTTACCCGAGTTCGGGTCGGGCCGGGCCGGGTCGGGTCAGGAAACCCGATTTCGCCCGCGCTCTGTGCAGATCGGCGCTTTCGTTCGCCGATATGCGCAGATCGGCGATTTCTCCCGCCGATCTGGGCGGATCGGCGATTTCTCCCGCCGATCTTCGCGGATCGGCGATTTCTCCTGCCGATCTGCGCGGATTGGCGATTTCGCCCGCCAATCTACGCAGATCGGAGCTTTCGTCCGCCGATCTGCGCAGATCGGTGAGTTCTTTGGCGTAACTCTGCAAATCGTCAATTTCGCTGGTCGATCCGGTGGAGATTGGGAGTTTCGTCGTGACACTCGTTTCCGACGAATGTGTTGGAACAAATATTTCCAACCAATTCGCCACTCCTCACCACTCCTTACCGTATTAAATCTACCATTCCCAACCCTCCCCCTCCCACTCTTTACAGATCTCTCGACATTGAGCCTCTCCACAAAGTCGTCTTGTAACTTGTCGCATCATTCTTTGGCTGCAAACTAAGTAGTTATGGTTCCTAGGTGCCTTTGGTCGCTGGAGGAAGGATATTAGGTTTGCGGTAATGAATTGATGTTGAGAGGAAAAAAATACCCTTGGAATAGAATGTGTAAGGGTTTCGGGTCCCCCCCTGTGTCGAAATCGGGTCGGGTCTGACCCTACCCGATTTCCCAAGTCTTGACCCGATTTCGGGTCGGGTCAAAGCTGACCCGAAACCCGACCCGACTCGGCTCGAGTCTCATGCTCGGGTCGGGTTTTAGCCCGGGTCGGGTCGGCCCGCACGGGGCAGGCAATTGAAACCGCTGACCCGACCCGGGCTAAACCAGCGGGGCAAACGCTCATCTCTAGCTCCTACTCCTTCTGCTCCAGCTCCTGGTCCTACTCTTGCTCCCCCTCCCACTTCACCCACCTCTCCGCCTCCATCTCCCATCGCTTCTCCGGCTCTCATAAAGCTCCAAAGCCACTCTCCCTTTCCATTCGTGTCTCCTTCAATCCTCCTCCTGTCGGGGGTGATTACTCTCTCATGCCCTCCCTCCTTGAGGACAAACATGAGGAGTTGATTGACATCGACTCAGCCATACACGCGCTCTGCTTTCTCTTTCCTGATATCGCTAGCTCTCCCACCCTCAATCTCTTCGACAACCCCTCCATCCCCACACCTCTCACATATGCTGAAGCAGTTTCATAAACTCATGCCGCCCAGCGGTTGGGGGCTATTGTTGCAGAATGATGAGGCTTTCATTCACACATGAACTTTCACAGATGTCTCTCCTCCCTCGGGCGTCAACATCGTGAAGGGAAAATGAGTTTTTCGTGTGAAACAACTTCCAGGCGAACTCTCTGTCTTCAAAGCCCGGTACTGTACCAAGAGATTTACCTAAAAGCATGGACTGAACTTCTTTGAGACATTCGTTCCCACCACCAAACCCCCCACACTACACACCCTTCTCGATGTAGCCGCTCGAGGTGACATGGAGGTTGACTACATGGATGTCTCATCTGCATTCCTCCAAGGGGTCCTTCAAGAGGACATCTATATGGAGCGGCCCGAAGGGTTTCCAGCTTCCTTTCCACCAGGCATTATATGGAAGCTGAATCGAACCAGTGTATGGCCTCAAGCAAGCACTCCAAGAACGGCACAACAAGCTCAAGAGCACCTTAGGGTCCCTCGACTTTCACCCATCGACCTCCGACCCCAGCCTCTTCATCCGAGCAACACCATCCCGCTTCTTCATCTTGGTTTATGTCGATGACATGATCCTTGTCACCAAGGATCAGGCTGAGTTGGCAGTACTCATAACCGCACCTGGTGAGAAGCTGGCCATGAAGGATCTTGGAAAGCTGACGAACTATTTGGGCATGGGAATCGCACGTGATCGCACGGCTCGCCCCATCACCCTCTCACAGAAGTTTTATATCAGCAATGTCCTGACACAGTTCAAGATGCAGGAAGCAACATCAATGCCTTCCCCACTCTCTTTGCAGCACCAGCTCACTGCACCCTCTGTTCCCTCACCTAAACCCTGTGACGAGCCATACCCCGAGCTCGTTGGATCCCTCATGTACACGATGATATGCACTCGGCCACACTTGGCCTACCCTGTCAGTGTCTGTCTCAGTACGTTGCACCTGGTCACTTCACTCGCCACCACTGGTCTGCCTCCAAACGGGTCCTTCGCTATCTGAAAGGCACACAGGATTATGTGCTCACTCTTGGCGGCTCTTCACCTGTTCGCCTTGAGGGATACAGTGACTCGTCATACGCTGATGACCAGAGTGATCGGCGATCTTCTCAAGGGTATTGCTTTACCCTTGGCAGCGGGGTTGTGAGTTTGCGCTCCACTCGTTCATCCTCAATCTCACTGTCGACCTGTGAGGTAGAGCTCTATGCCGAGACCATGGCTGCCCAAGAGGTCCGTTGGCTCTCTTTTCTACTGGCAGAACTCGAGTATCCTCAACCAACCCCAACGCTTTGGTGTGGCAACGAGAGCACCATTCATCTCACCAAGGACCCATTCTTCCACGGCCACATCAAGCACATTGAGATCCGTCATTACCTTCTTCGTGAGCTAGTGCAGCGCGAGCAACTGAAGATTGAACACATTTCCTCCGACTGCAACCTTGCTGACTTGTTTACCAAGTCACTTGTTCGCCAGAATCATTACCCGTCTCCTCTCGTCCATGAGTGTTGGGCCTCCCTGTGGCTGATGTGTTGCAGCCTAGGGGGTGTGTTAGAAATAGGTTGTCAACACTTTGTGTACTCTATTTTATATGCTGTAAGTTATTTGTGGGTTAGGTGTAGATTTGTACTATATGGTTGGGATTCTCCCGTAATCCAACAAATCTGCCTACTCACCATTGAAGAAGATTTGCTTGGATTCCCATCTCATCCTTTCCCTAGCTTTGCTCAACCCAAACCTTGTTTGTACTTAAGGCCTAGTGTCTTCTATTCTAATCAATCACTTTACTGCCATTTCTATCACCCTTCCCTCCCCTACCCTCCTTTTCAATCCCCTCCAGTGAAACCAGTCCCTTAAACCCCGTGTTGTCCTTCTCGCAGAGTAGACGTGGCCCTCAACGACCCCTTCTTCCTCGCCTTGGCTTGGCTTTTGAGTTGACACAAAACTTTCCTCTTCTTCCTTTCACCTCCCTCCTCTCTCCAGTGGATCAAGGCACTCAAGCCCCGCCTGGTGCTGCTAGCAGAAATAGACGCACCCCTCAACGGCCCCTTCGTCCTCGCCCTGGCTCTTTTGTCGATTCAAAAACCTTCCCTTCCATCCAAACCCCTAAAAACCCTTTTAATCCCCTCCAGTGGATCTAGGCTCTTAGACCCTGTCTTGTCCTTCTAGCAGAGGTCGATACAGCCCTTAATGGCCTGTTCTTTCCTTTTGCTCCCTTCCTCCCAAACCCCGACAAACCCCTCTGAACCTCTCCAGTGGATCCAGGGCCTCAAGCCCCGCCTTATCCTCCTAGCAGAGGTCGACACGGCCCTCAATGGCCCCTTCTTCCTTGCCCGTGTGCGCGAGACCTTCCGATCCATGCTCGCTTTCATCTCAGCCTTTCATGCCGCCAAGCCTGATGCCTTAATCTCGCCCGTCCATTCCATGTGGGAGGCGGTGCTGTTCCGCGAGCTCATCAACTGCGTCGGATGCGAGGGGATCATACGGCTGATACGCGCCGAGAGGCTGGAGCAGTGGCAGGAGCGGATGCGGAGGTTAGGGTTTGAGGCGGTGGGGTTGGGGAGCGGGACTTTTGCTGCTATGAGGGAGGCAACAGAGGGGAGGGACGGGAGATTTGAAGTGGTGTCGGTGGGGGGTGCTGCGAGGCTCATGTGGAAAGGACAGCCGGTGCTGGCTGTGTCTGCTTGGAGGTGATTAGTTGCATGGGCTTGAGCAATGGAGGGGAAGGGTAGAGGATGGAGGTAAGGAAGGAAGGGGTTACGTTGCAAGTGGTTCAATTGGGTGGTGGTGGGAGGTGTGGCGAGTGAGGCTCATATGGAAAGGGCAGCCGGTGCTGGCTGTGTCTTCTTGGGGGTAATCGAGGGCATAAGTTTGGGAATCACGCGGAAATGGAAGAGGATAGAGGCACGGAAGGGATTGTTTACGTTGAAAGCGGGTCAAATTAATGCAATGGTCAGCTGGTGCTAGTTGTGTCTGCTTGGAAATGAAGGGGGCATGAGCTTGGGCACCGGGCCCGGACTCTCATTGTGAGAGCATGGGGTTGGGAATAGCTTACCATCAAGCTGGGAGGATTTAAAGGTGCAGGCAAGCGAGGTGATGGTGCTGCGACGGGAATGTCACTGCTGTGTCATACGATGTCGGCAAGGCTGTTAACGGAAGCCTTGATTGGCTGACATTTTTCTTTGAACAAGGCATGTTGGGTCAAAGGAATTGATTCAGTTTGTTTGTGCATATATAATGGTAAACATTCTGGCATGTGTTGGTATCCTGTAGTTAAATAAACTTGTAAAGAGGATACAGCTCTTTAAGAAAAGAAATATATTAATTGCTTAATAATCACCTCATACCGTCATACCCCGGATAAACCCCCATGGGGGGCACTAAAAAAACATGTTTTTTTTAGGGGGTGGGCTTATAAGCGCCGGCGTTTATGTTATGTCAAAAATGAAATTTGTTTTTAAATATACCAAATCGAAGCATTCTCAAAGGCGAATTCACCTGAGTCGAGAACGTTCGAAATTGTGCATGCTTTGCGCGTGAAACGGCCAACAAGGCGTGGCATGCAGGCCCTCAGATTCACTTTAAGGGACGTTGATGCATCAGGGTCCCTGTGAACAAAACCCTGATTTTCAGTGTTCCTAAAAAAAAACCCTGAATTTTCAGGGTCCCTAAAAATCAAAGCCTGAATTTTCAAGCAAATGAAAACCATGTGTACTAGGATAGGCTTGACGAATCATATCAGCTAAGGGATTCGAACTAGGCCCTCACCTGTCGGTAGAAAATCACTAACCACTGAGACAGTTGATCCTCTAAACCGTCAATCTCTTACGTATTCGTACGTTTAATACCTGAAAATGTTGGTTGACAGGAAGGATTCGGAATTTGCATTTAGTGTACACTTCGATAAAAGACTGAAAAATCAGTGTCAACTATGAAATAAAGGCTGAAAAATCAGTGTCACAAAATTCTCAACACTGAAAAATCAGTGTAGGTACCAAAAAATCCCTGAAAATCAGGAATTTCAAGGAAAAATTCCTGATATCGTAGGGCCTGGTGGCATGACGCCTTCCACGCCTTGTTGGTCAGGCCAGGTTCATCGAACGTGAACCTGGCCCATGCCAGCGCACACGTACTTCGCATCACAGCGGCCCAATCATGGTTGCATGCGATCGTGGGCACGTCGTGGTTCAGCCACGACGTGCCCATCAACATCAAGATTCCCTGCCACTGAGGCAAAGAGCTTCCCAGCTCAGCTCCTCTGCGGGGAATCTTGACTGTGGTTGGACTTTCCCCGCAGAGGAAGCCGGGCCGCAAAACTGAAGGGGTCTCGAGCAAGGGCTTCATACGGCTCTCATTCTCAGCTTTTGATTCAGTTTTCTTTGTTCGTTTGGCCTGCCGTGGCCATGGCGGGCCTTCCAGGCTTTCATTTCTTGTTCCGCCGCCAACCTGCTGCTAGAGAAAGTACCCGCAGAGACACCCGTGACTACTCTCAATGGCAATCGCGCCCTGCGCCCGTCCCTCCATCACAACCAGTAGTGCCTCCCGTTCCTCCCACTCCTCCTACGCCTCCTACCCCTCCCGCTCCTCCGGCGCCTCCTATTCCTCCCGTTCCTCCGGCCCCTCCCGTCCCGCCTGCTTTTGGTGTTCCGGGACAGGGGGTTCTGCAGCTTCTCCTCCCGCCTGGCTACTCGGCGTTCGACGCCTTCCTGTCCGACCCTGAACGCAGCGGCGGCGAAGGATCTTCCTCCGCACCGGAGCCACGGTGGGGAGCGCCGGCTGATTGCCCGTTGGACGAATCCGCAACCGGTGCAGACGACGACGTGGAAATCTGGGCTGCTGACGGTCTCCCCGAGCACCTTCCAATTCCCTCCTTCCCCCCTCCGAATAAAAAAAGGCCCCCACCCATCTCGGGATAATCGTGATGCCCGTCCTCCCTCCCCCAGGCACAAGCCAACAAAGCACAGGCGCAATTCCTACACCTCGCATGAGAAGCTGCAATGGATTCTGAAGCTCGAAAACAGAGAGATGAGTGTGCGGCGCATGTCTCGCGAATCCGGCATCTCCCGAAGGTGTCTCACGGAGTGGAAGAACCGCAAGGCTGAGCTTGAGGGCGCGCACGGTGCACGCTGTCGCCTGCACGGCCGCGGAAGGAGCTCGTGGTATCGCGACATGGAAGCGGAGGTGTACCGGAGGTTTCTCGCCCACCGCAAGAAGTGCCTCGCCGTCTCGATCGCACGACTGCAGAAGTGGTCGCACGAGGTGATGAAAGAGTTACACCCAGGTGAAAAGTGGGCCGGCTCTCAGCGGTGGACTCAGCGCTTTCGCCGCCGCTGGAACCTGACGACCAGAGCCAAGACCCGGGTCGGCTAGAAGCTTTCGTCAAGTGAGTTATTTGGTGGTGTTGTTGTTTGTATGAACCGTCTATTCACGGCTCTCACTCTGTGTTTGTGCTTTCTGTTCCTCCCATCCCGTGTCCCAGACTGCGAGAGTGATGTCAAGAGCTTCTGGACGTACGTGCGTCACTCCCGCCGCCAGTACAAGATCGACCTGCCGTGGATCTTAAACGCGGACCAGACGCCCCTCTGGCTTGAGATGCCATCCGAACGCACCGTTGAAGAGGTTGGCTCGTGCTCCGTGCCCGTCCGCAGCGGCGGCTACCAGAAAGAGCGGGTTACCGTGATGCTCGCCTGCACCGCCAGCGGGGAGAAGTTGAAGACGTGGGTCTTCTTCAAAAGGAAGACCGTCCCCAAAGGAGATTTTCCTTCAGGTATGAAGCACACGTCGATTACGCGGTGGCATGTTCATGTCAGGTGATAAACGTACGGTAACTAACATCGTGGTTTTTATGTTGTGCAGATATCCACGTGGGGGTCCATCCCAACGGTTGGATGGACGCGGACGGGGTCATCGAGTGGCTGGACGGGGCGGTGAAGCCGTACATCAACCCCAAGTTCGGAGTCCGTCCCTGCAAGGCTCTGCTCGTCCTCGATTCGTACCGCGGGCACCTGACCCCGGAGGTGAAGAAGAAGTTTGGCGAGCTCAACCTGGTCCCTGCGGTTATCCCTGCTGGCTGCACCTCGGAGATTCAACCCCTCGATGTCGCGGTTAACCGCTCCTTCAAGGCCGCCGTTCGCCAGCTCTACCAGGAGTGGTTTGAGCGTGAGGGGGTCGACACCTTGACGAAGAAAGGTGAGAGGTGCAGCACTGATTACGTTTTTATTTCTTTAACCTGTGCTGACCCGGTCTGTGGATTTGCGTGGCAGGCAACATCAAGAAGCCTCCTGTCGAGCTGACGCTCAAGTGGATCTCGGCGGCCTGGAAGTCCGTGCCCAAGGAGCTCATTCAACGAGCGTTCCTCACCTGCGGCATCAGCAACGCCCTGGATGGGTCCCAGGACAAGCTCTGCCTGCAACACAGGCGAGACGAGCTCAAGGGCGAGGAGGTTGACATGGATGATGAAATTGCAGCAGACGGTTTCTTCTGCAACAACGTAGAGGAACCTGAGTCGGACTCTGAGGCCGACCCAGATGACCCCACTGTAGCTGATGATTAGAGTAGGGTAGAATTCTAGAAAATGGTGAAGCCTGTGTGAGGCTCGTAGGTAGAATTATGTCAGAATCCCAGCCACTAGACCATTGGGATAAAAGGGCTTGTTTAAGTAGCGGGTCAGTGCGCCCATAACCCCCCAGGCCAACGTGCCTGTAACCCTTCCCTAGGATCAATCGGGGATCACCAGTGGACCTCTGACACCCCCCCGCACTGGGATGCCCGAAGTGCATACACCGGGATTCGAAGCCGAGACCTTCGCTCTGATACCATGTCAGAATCCCAACCACTAGACCATTGGGATAAAAGGGCTTGTTTAAGTAGCGGGTCAGTGCGCCCATAACCCCCCAGGCCAACGGGCCTGTAACCCTTCCCTAGGATCAATCGGGGATCACCAGTGGACCTCTGACAAATTAGATTAACTAGAAGTATATAAACTAGTTGTAGATTAACTAACATGATATGCTAGTGGATAAAATGTATAAAATGTCTTCAAATTTAAAAAACAACAAAAAACCAGGGTGGCGGTTATAATGTGTTCGGTATAGGTATGCGGTTATAATCTGTAAGCCTTTTAGGTATGCGCTTATAATCGAGCACCGGATATAAGCGCCACACGCCAATTAAAAGCGCCAGGCGCTTATCCGCGGGTGGCGCTTATATCCGGGGTATGACGGTGAACAATTGTGTACCGAGTTTCTCTTGGTGACGCATTCCCAAGCCAACAACGGTTCTGTCCCCTCCCTCCACACCCCAACCCACGGTCCCTTCGAGCTTCCCGCCATTTTGCTGGAGGAGCGGTCGTCCTCATGCTCGTAGTTCGAAAAAGGCAGAGAAAGTTAAGGCAGTGGAGTGGACAGAACACTCACAAAGACGTACTAGATTCTCGCTTGTAACCCTATGCCCCTGACCGTGACTGCACGCCGTAACGAATCACGCAAGACTTTCAATGCTCGTATATTAGGCGATCAGCGAAGTTCAGCAAGTGTTACGAGTGCAATTAAGCGAGCGAGCGAGAATTGCACTATCGAAGCAGAAACAATACAGTTAGCGAAGGCATGAGCGAAGAATATCTAGTGAAGCTAGCGTGGTAACTGTAACGCGAGAAAATGGGGTGCGCTACGGGCCTAGCGCCGAGGCTGGGAAATGTTGAGGCGGAGGTCCGGAGCGCGGGTTACCAACCGAACCGTGAGGTTGGGTCGCATCGTGAGCAGTGGCAGGAGTCGTAGTCGAGGCGAGTGTCACCGTTGGGTGCCGATGGCGGGAATGGTCTTGTACGCGGTAAGCAGGGGCGCGAAGTAAGGAAAGGAGATTTCCTTACACTATCCCCCTCCCCAAGGAGGCCCTCCTTACGAGAGCGCATGTACATCTCGAAAGTTTTGGCTGCGCAGATACTCAGTGAGGACAGGGTGGTTCTCAATTCTATCCAGGGGAGCCCAATTGTCTTTAGTGGGCGTGCGGTCTTTCTAGCGGATCAGAAATTCGATCCTGCGGGCTTCCCGTAGGTCACGTACTCGGTGGCTCAGTGTTTTTTCGGGCGTGATGATTGGCTCTGTCAGTGGGCGTGCCATGCCGGCGGGGCGGTTGCGAGACAGTTGGCTGGATGAAATATATGGGCGAAGCAGATTGACATGAAATGCCGGGCTGACGTACCGGTCAGCAGGGAGGAGGATATGGGCGGTGACAGGGGTGATCATGTGGCTGATGCGAAATGGCCCGCAATATCGAGGGCAGAGTTTTTGGAGTGACGGGTAGGCAGAGGTTTTGAGTGTCGAGTAATACCAGGTCGTCGGGTTGGTAAGTGACGCGGCGTCAGTGGCGGTCGGCGTTGCGCTTAGCGATGACGTTTGATCTTTTTTATTGCTTCTGCTGCTCGGATATGTGCTGCTTGTAATATTTCTGCGAACTGTTGCGCACGTGATACTGGGTTGTCAGAATCCGAGGTCATGGGTACTGTAGGATCTTGTCTGCAGTTCATGTAAAACGGTGACTGTTGGGTCGTGGCGGATGGCGAGATAATGTATGCGAACTCGATGAGTGGCAGTTGCTGCTCCCACATGGTCGGGTCGTCGCACGTGGTTCGGATGAGGTGTTCCATGGTCTGATTTGTCCGTTCTGTCTGTCCGTCAGTTTCGGGGTGGTATGATGAACTGAATTGCAGTCGCGTGCCGAACTGCTGCCACAGGTTCTGCCAGAAGCTGCTGGTAAGTTTCGTGTCGCGGTCGCTGATGATCGCCGCTGGTATCCCGTGCAGTCGAACAATGGCGGGGATGAAGAGGCGAGCTGTTTCTTTGGCTGTGATCCATTTCTTGCAGGTTGCGAAGTGTGCCATTTTCGTCAGCCGATCGACGACAACCAGGATCTCGTCATTCCCACTTGCTCCAGCCGGTAACCCCGTGACGAAGTCCATCGTCACCTGCTGCCAAGCACGCCCTGGGGGTGGTATCGGCTGCAACTGTCATGCTGGTCGCTGTAGTGACAACTTCATGAGCTGGCAGGTGGGACACGATGCCACGTGTCGTTGCACGTCGGTCAGCATTTCGGGCCAGTAGTAATACCGCTGCAGCTGCTGCCGTGTTTTTTCTACTTTGACACCTGAAGGAGCAGGACCCTGAGGGGGAAGGGTGTCTACCGGAGGGGGACCTGGAGAGAGGAAAAGCGGCAGGGGAGGAAGAGGGGCCACGAGCGGCGCACGCAGTAACGCCAGTACCATAGCCCATTGTATCACCCGCTACTTGGCCGCGCCCTTGCATATCTGCGCCCGTGGCAGCAGCAGACGTTTCAGCGGACGCAGCGTCAGCCGTCACACCCTCCTCGGCTCGGCCTTTGTCCTGCCCCGCTACAGCAGCCGTCACAGCCCCAGCCACCGGTACCGGTGGCGCCGCCCTCGCCGCTTCCTCTGCCTGTCCTTGCTCCGCCGCCTGTGCCCACTCCTCAGCCAGCGGCGGTGCCACCGGGGCAGTGGCAGAGGGTGCAGTTGAGCCGTCGCCAGCACCAGCGGCAACAGCAGCAATCACGGGCGCCACCTCCTCCTGTGCCGGCGGTGCCGCTCCACTCGCGGGCGCAACCGCCTTTGCGAGTGCCGGCCGTGTCAAAGATAGGAGTACGGCCTAGGCTTAGTAGCCTAGGCCATAGTAAGACTACGAAAGGAGGCGCCAAGTGCTAGCTAGGATTGTGTGCAGGAACAGAATTGAGAAGGAATGATTGAACTAGCAAGCAGCAGGATACAAATAGCAAACCCTAAGGAACTGTACTCACTATTGAGTGCCCCACTGCAGGCTACACAAACAACATATTCTGACACACCCCCATAGCCAAAGTGGGGTGTAATCAGCACAGCAAGCAAAGCAGAACAAGCTCAGGGTGGATCACAAAGTCACCACACATTCTGAGCACAAGTACAAGAAGCAACAGTTTAAAGTTCACAATTATGAGCAAAGCTAGTGGTAGTCACAGTGGGCAAGTGAGGAGGAGGAGGGACTGTGAGAGGAGAGAAGATGGGAGACGACGGCTGAAGCTGCAGACACACGGGCAACAGGAGCGGCTGGCACAGTGGCTACCAGGACAGCGCCCCGGACTACTGGAGTAACTGGCTCACGGGCTACGAGGAGCTACAGGAGCAACGGACCCACGGGCAACAGGCGCAGCACGCTCTCTGGGCTACCAGGACAGTGCGCCTCGGACTACAAGTGCTGCGGACGACAAGACAGCAGCTTCCACTCAACCTCCCCAAACAGTCCCACACCCCCCTACACACACCCCCAGTTTCACCCCTAGCTCCACTCCCACATCACCCCCCTAGCTCCACTCCCCACAGCTCCCACACCTCCACCCCCCTCAGCGGCAGCTGCAGCAGTGGGAGATGAAAAAGGAGGAGGGGAGTGTTACAGACTAAGGACAGAGTCTATGAAGAATAGGTACTCAAATTTCTCAAAATCGTTGGTCTCAATTTCTGGACAGAAACGTCGACTTCACAAGAAACGTTGTCGACGAAAGGTGTACTGTTACAATCTCACGAAATTCAACTATGTTGTAGCCCTAGACTGTGGCTATATTTCCCAATTTGAATCGTATCAAAATATGAAGAATATTTTGAGTTATGCTTTTTTGCGCACTAGGGGGTATGCTGCCATAGAAATTTAACTCAATCACAATTAACTCACAAGTCCCACAAAAGAACATTAGAGTAGCACTAAACCTGGTAGGAGGGGAAGAGGAGGACGAGAGGGAAGGTCCCAAGAGAGAGTCCTCAACCAAGGAAACCCCATGCCACACAATTCCCTTCCCCATAGGCAACAAACTTTGACCTTTGTCACTTTCCAACCCATGCCATCCACCTCACCACAACTTGGCCACACTTACCAACCTGGTTTGGCTTCACCCAACCTCTTGGCAGCATCTACAGTGATGGGTTCGAATTTCCCAACCCCCACAAGTCTGTATCCCATATTGAGTCAATGCCACAACTTCGCAAAGTAGCTGCAACCAAAATATATAAGCATACTAACTCCAATGTTCGTAACTTTCTTGGTTGTGCTCTGATCGCGACGATTCTTGGTTCTTCGGAAAGCTCTTGAGTAGAAGAATCACTTCAGATATCTGCTCAAGCCAAATAACATACACTCACTCTGAAAAACCAAACCACATCAAACACAAATTCTTGCACACGCTCACACCACGCATGCAACGCACAAACACATGATGGGAGGCAGACAGATGTGAATGCATATGGTTGCATCACACAACAGGGAGAACCCACACCTCTCACCCCCATGCTTGCCACCCCACACCCCCACCACCGCGAAACGCACGGCGGAATGGGAGCAATGGGCAGCACGGGGGGGGGGACGGGACGGGCTTCCGCAGGGGCGGCTCGCGCGGGTCCTGGGGCGGCTGCTGCAGGTACGGGCTGTCAGAACTTTATAGCTTACTCATTTGTGTAGGCTATAGTGGGGTATCCCATAGGGGGTACAATCCCATTAGGGTTTCCTATTTGTACTCACTTCATTCATAGTCATTTCATTCTCGTTCACTTCTTCTCACGGGCTGCTCCAGGGGCGGCTACTGTAGGTGCGGGCTGCTCCAGGGGCGGCTGCTGCAGGTGCGGGCTGCTCCAGGGGCGGCTGCTGGAGTGGAGGGCGGCTCCAGGGGCGGCCGGTGCAGGTGAAAGGTAGGAGGAGGTGAGGGGGGGGGGGGGGGGGGGGGGGGGGAAACGCACGGCCCCCAGGGCGCCCCGAGGGGCGACGAGAAGGGAGCCGCGCGCCCCCCCCCCCCGGGGCGCCGCGACGGGCACCAGGGAGGGCGCCGCGACGGGCCCCCAGAGCCGCCTCGACGGGCGACGGGGAGGGCGCCGCGCGGCCCCCCCGAAGTCGCCTCGACGGGCGACGGGGAGGGCCGCGCACGGCCCCCGAAGTCGCCTCGACGGGTGACGGGGAGGGCGCCGTGCACGGCCCTCGTGGTTGCCACGACGGGCGACTGGTGGGGAGGCCGCGCGGGCCCCCAAGGTCGCCTCGACGGGCGACGGGAGGGGAGGCCGCGCGGATCCCCGAGGTCGCCTCGACGGGCGACGGGAGGGGAGGCCGCGCGGGTCCTCGAGAGCGCCTCGACGGGCGCTTCGACGGGAGGGGACCGCGAAGGCCCCCCCAAGGGCACCACGACGGGCGCCACGGAAGGGAAACCCGCCAGGCGCCCCGAGCGTGCGGCGGGCAGAAATTAGGGTTTCGCCGCCGCGCACCACGGGGCGCGCGGCGGACAGTACGGCAGCGGATGCGGGTGGTGGGCCCATACACAGGAAGGTGGCAGACATGCCGTCCTCTGATACCATGTCAAAGATAGGAGTACGACCTAGGCTTAGTAGCCTAGGCCACAGTAGGACTACGAAAGGAGGCGCCAAGTGCTAGCTAGGATTGTGTGTAGGAACAGAATTGAGAAGGAATGATTGAACTAGCAAACAGAAGGATACAAATAGCAAACCCTAAGGGGCTGTACTCACTATTGAGTGCTCCACTGCAGGCTACACAAACAACATATTCTGACAGGCCGACCTGGGACTGTGGCCGACGCCGAAGGATCTGACCAGTTCCGCACCGATCCCCCTCCGTCCTCCCCTGCTCACTCAGACCTCCGCCTCGACTGCTCCATCGCCGGCGGCGACGGGGTACCCGCAGCTGTTCCTTGGTGTTAGGCGCATCCAAATTTCTTGGGAGGAGTTGGGGCATCCGATGGCGGGGGACGCTCAAGTTGTGCAGTCACCGCCGTCGTCACCTCCGCCGCTGACACATCCTCCCTCTGTCGATACTGATCCCCCCTCCCCGCTGTCTCCGGAGGAGATCTCGTCGCCGAGCTCCCCTCCACGCCACAGGGGAGGTCGTGTCGAGCAGCGCGTTAGGCAAGTGGGAACTTGCCTGGCCCTGTTGGCGATGGTCCTAGACCAACTGCATGCATACCAGATGCAGCTGTCACGTCCTGAGGATGTTCCTCCAACGATGTCGCAACTGGAGTAGGAGGAAGCTGCTGCGGCGGCGATAGAGATGCTGCGGATGTTGCCCGCGATCGTACTGGTGCCTAGCTCCCCTAGCTCCGCCTTGGGGCCTGGCCCTGCTTCGCTGAGGCGGCTTGCTCTTGCCGCCCTGCAGGCCCCACGGGACATCGTACCAGCCGCCGCAACCGTGCTGCGCTGGTTGGACGGGCGGTTGTGTTGGATCCTGGCCGAGTAGCGGCCCCATTCTCTTTGCTCGCTTGCTTGGTTCCCGGCCTAGCCTTGGGCTTCCCCATGGTGGTTACTCCACGCCTGGGGGTGTTGTTCTTGTTGTGTATTGTCACTGATGCATGTTGTACCGCTCCTTCTTATAATGCTTGCCTTCCCCCTTTCCTTGTCACACCTCACGCGAGCCGCCAGCTTTTTTAGAGTTAACTGAACTCACTAGTGAATAATGAGCCCCATGGGCAAGGAACTAGGGACTTTATACTAGGGAGGCACTACTGAAAACGGCTAAGGACTAAGGACTAGTCTAGAGAGGCTAAAAAAAACGGCTAAGGACTAGTCCCAAGCCATCCCCGGCCTCCTAAGCCACTCATGTATGTATAGGGTTCATAAGGTACAAGCATGGCAGATGGTGGCTACTAGATTGTCTAAGCATGTATGCGACCGTGAGGCTAAGATAGCAAAGCCATCAAGCAAACAAGCCAGCAAGCAAGACAAGTGATGCCACATCGTCAGAGTGTGCACACACTGAACACCACACACGAAGGCACCCCAGCCGGCCAGCATCGAGGCCACCGGTCCCACATTCCTCCTGCTCCCGATCTTCCCACCTCGCTCCTAACTCGTAGTCCTTAATCCTCTTCCCTGCCGCTAGCTAACATCTCCCTGCCACTGCCTTCGTTCAATCCCCGGCTTCCTAATCCGCTATAGCAGGAGCTTGACGCTCCTCATACTCGTCCTCCTACATCTGCCAGAGGTCCCCCAGTCGAGGGGCCCAGGGGTCCACCGCCGCTTCTGCTGCCCGGTTTGACTTAGAGAGGGGTGAAGTCGCCTGGCTGCGTTGGAGCATCACCGACCACCGCTGCCGGTATTGTGCGTTGAGGCGGGCTGCAGTGGTAGTGAGGCGCCCCTGGCGGTATTTTTTCTTTGCCGAATAGGTAGCCAACATACGGAGGAACTGCTGGGTGTCAGCCGCTAGAGGCCCATAGGTCTCAACCGCCAGGCTGAAGGAACCGACGTAGCTAGGACGCCCTTCGTAGAGCCGGTGCTTTGTCTGCGAAGCCTCCTCAGATGCCCATCCTGGCGGCTTTCGGGCCCTCACATCCCTCCTCTGCAGAACCGGGTCAGTAACTGTCACGTCCGTAGCCCAAGTCTCGCCCGATTCCTGGTCCTTGATGGCAAGGTCGGCCCATCTGCTCAGGACAGGGGGCGAGAAAGCGGTCTTCTCGTGAAAAGTCTTGTACCCCGCCTCCTGCGCCATGCGCATAGCAGCATGGACCAGGGTGTTGTGGGTGCGGATGGCGTCTCCGCCATCCGCACAATGTAGCAGGTGGTTCGGCAAACTCTTGTCGACTATTGTGGAGTTTGATCTATTGCAAGGGCAGACCTCCGCTACCGGCAGCTCTATGCCAAGGTGCAAGCCTTGTGCCATGGAGAACTGACCAGGGGATATTGAAAGGTCAGCTCTCGTGGGCACTGCATGAAGCCAGTTACCGGCTCCCACTCCTTTCAGACTAATGAGCCAAATAGCATGGCCCCGGTCCACGCCTGGTGTGTCAACAATAGTATCCGCCAGTAGCTCATCCGCCCGCGTATGGTTAATGGCCTTGGAAAGCCCCAATTGCAAGTTGTCCACGTGTGGTTCTCCCTGTAGCTGCGTAGAACCACCTGTGCCTGTGCTGGGAGCCTTGCCTCGAGTGGGGACAGCGGATTCACCCGGGGGGGAGGTGGGGTCCATGTGGGGGAGAGCAGTTCCCTAGCCCTATGAAGTAGGTAGTCTGGCGGCAGGCTCAGCTGCTGTAGTAGAAGCTGCGCCACTGCAGTCGAGGCGAGGTACGTGGCCGGGGCTTCAGAGATGGGATGAATGATTCCCAGGCCCCCCAGCCGAACAAAGAGCGTTGCCTTGCGCCAGAGTAGGCTTTGCTCTAGCTCGCTCGACGGGATCTATAGCTTCGATGCCGTGAGCCCTGCTCCTACCAACACTTCGCTCCACTCCCTCCATTCCGTACGAGCTAGTGCCTCCGCTGGTGTTGTGCGCAGTAGGTACGAGATGCGGAGGGAGATGCTACGGGAGAGCATGAGGAGGGCATGCTACGGGTTAAGTTGGGAGAGCTAGTGCCTCCGCCGGTGTTGTGCGCAGTAGGTACGAGATGCGGAGGGAGATGCTACGGGAGAGCATGAGGAGGGCATGCTACGGGAGAGCATGAGGAGGGCATGCTACGGGAGAGCATGAGGAGGGCATGCTACGGGTTAAGTTGGGAGATGAGGGGTAGTGGCGCAGCTTCCCCCGTGAGAGCCGCCCGAACCTGTTCGGTGCAGAAAGCGTTGCTACCGATGGGACTGCCCAACACCCTTATACAGCATGGGTGAACAGGCAGACAGTGCGGTAGATAATCTCCCCCCTCCTCCTTCGTGGCACACCACGCTGCCGACGTACTGATGTTTCACCGCAATCCGCATGAAGCAAGCTCCGCCACCACCGTGTTCAAAGCTACGCATGCTGCTAGACGGGGCCCGGCAATGGTGATATCGTCAGCATTTGCTACTACCGCCACCTCCAAGACGCTCATGGCCACACTAAGCAGTATGGGCTGGATAGCCCGCGAAGAGAAGGGGCCTTAGCGAGTCCCCTTGGCGAACACCCCTGGAACTCTGGATGTGATCTACTTCGAGACGTGGGCCCACCAAAAGGCGCGAGGGTACATCATAGAGGTTCCGGACGAGCGGGAGCCTTAAGTGTCGACCACTGGAGGGCGGAGAGAAATGAAGCGTGCTCAACGCTATTGAATGCATTCTCCACATCCAGCTGGAGAGCTATGCGGGTCTCGTCTTCTTTGAGGAGGGACCGGACCGTGTGGATAATACAGTCAGCACCTCCTAGGACAGCTATGCCGAACTGAACGGGAAGGAAGAACTCTCAAATCTGTGCGGGCCTAAGCTGTGTAGAGCTGCTTTTGCCACCACGCGAAGTAGTGCCTCTCCCATTGCGATCGGTCTTACTCCTCCCCCAGGCTTCTTTTGTGCTATAAGACAGGAAGGGAGTAGTAGGTCGCGGACTGGTTGGCTCTGGAAAGAACTGGCGAGACGGTTAACCACGTTCGCCAGGAGCAGCATTATTTCCTCAATCGCCAGGGCTGGGTCTCTCAGGTGTTCAAAACAACAGCCCGAGGGTCCCGCTCCTACCCCATTCGGGCACTTCGCGAGGATTTCGCGAAGGGCTTCCAGCGGGACACTGATCTCCCGAGCCGGTGATCCCAGTAACCCAGGTTGGCGTTGGAGTGCTAGAGGACGGGTGTTTCGCTCGCAGGGCAGTCACCGTCGCCACGTTCGGTTTGGCGAGGGGGCTCATGCGTAACACTGCAAATGTTTTTGAAATGTTACTCTTTTTAATCAAACCCTCTGCCCTTGTGCAAACGCCCTTGCCGTTGTTTTGATGTCTAAGTGGAGCACCCGTGTCAGGGATGGTGCAGGCAGCCTCAAACAAACCATCCCAATCTTCCTGCTAGAACCGATGCAGCCGAGCCTCAACTGATGCCCATCGGCTACTAGTTACTGGCTCTGGTGATGGACGTAGTGTGAGCCTTGGGAGGTACAGTAGGACCCCCCATGCACGTGGACATTCCGCGTTTGTTGATAGCTGCAGGAGTGGTGCGAGGAGGCACAGGCAATATTTATCCAACACCTGGGGTGGCAACCGTCTGACTAGGAAGGGTTGGTCCATCCGTTGGAGAAGATCCATGGTCCACGTGCCTGCCACCTGCCAGATGGCATCATCCTCTGCCATGGTGGCTGGCGACTTCACTTTGTTGGTGACCGCAGCAACTGGTATAGTCACTACCGCATCTTGGGATGTTACTCCGTCCACTCTCTCTCCCACGCCCCTCGCTCGATTCCATCCCCTTCCCACCTCCTCCTCGTTTTCCAGTGAAACATCTTCTGACTCTGGCTCCAGTTCCTCACCACACATAAACTCGGGGTCTTCTCTCTCCTCGGCAGAGTCAGTGTCACCCTCATTGGCTGGAGCCTCTGTACGCTCAGGCAAATCGTAGCATTCCCGCCAAGGGCCCGTTCTCGCTTGGATCTCAGATCCCCTTAGGCGCGTGACACCTCCCCCCCCCCCCCCCCCCCCCCCCCCTCTTCCCCCCTCCCTCGCCTTTCGCGGCTAGCTCCGCGCAAACCACGGCCTATCACCGGCGCAGATCGGACCGTGGCCTCCAGTCCCGCGCGTCCCGCCGGCATCCACGGCATGCGGCCTCCCCTTGGAGAACCCCACGTGACGGTGCCCAGCCTCGCCGAGCGCCGCGTGGCGACGTTTTCAGTAGCTGGGGCAACTAGGCTTGGCGATGAGTTCACCAGTGCTTCGTTTTCCCGATTAGAAACTGACGTCGCTGCTTGGCAGGTTGTTGTGGTCTATGCTTCATTCAATCCGAAGCCCCCCCACCCCCCACCCACCCCCCCGCCGCATGCGGTTGCGCAGATGACGACGGACGCGCTAGCACTGGTGGCGGTTGCCCTTGCAGAACCCAGCCCAGGAGGGGTCCCGAGAAGCCAGGCCCCAGCCCTGCTCCGGGCCGTCTCGGCGCTGGCTGGGCACGCAGCTTCTTCTTTGACTTCGCCTGCACAGCACCGAAAGCAGCACCGTTCGCGGGTCCCAGACTCTCACCCTCCACCTGGCTGTGCTCCGTCCTGTTTGCGGCCGATGCAGCAACAGACGTTCCAGCGCACGCAGCGGCACTCGGCGCGCCTTCCGCCGCCGAGACTCTGCCCTGCTCCCCTGTCGCAGCAGACACCACCGCCGCCAGCACAGCCAACGTTACCGGTGCCGGTGACACGGACTATGCCACCTCCCTGGTCTGCTCCGGATGTGCACACAGCCTCGTCTCCTCAGCCTGCAACTGTGCCACATGTGGGGTGGCAGAAGGTGAAGATGATCCGCCGCCAAAGGCAGCAGCAGAACCACAAGCACGCACCGGACCCGCCACCGTCTCCGCTGCAGGCACGGCAGCAGCAGCCGCCTCAGGCACCGCAGCAGCCACCACCCGGGGTAACGCAGCAGCTGCCGGCTCAGTCACCACTACGTCGCTTTCCCCTGCCCCCCCAGCCGTGGCAGCCTCGTCCCTTGATGTCCCACGTTCCTCCGTCACCTCTCCTACACGCTCCAACCCCTCAGGCAGTACCGGCCCTGACGTCATTCCCTCGGTACTTTTATGGCGGGCCCCATGTGCAACGTCCGCCGAAGCCGGTGACGCCTCCCACCCAGCCACCTCCTCGTGCCGTGGTTCCTGGCAAGCTAACGCTTCGCGTCGAGTAGCGCGTGATGCACGTGGGGACTTGCTTGACGCTCCTGTCATATGTGCTCAACCAGCTTCACATGACCCTGGCGCAGCAGGGGGTGCAGATCGAGGGGATGCAGCCTGCAGAGCAGTCAGCGGCGGAGTCGGCAGCGGAGGAGTGCAGCATTATCTCCCACTGATTGGCTTTGTGCCGGGATCCCCTTGGGCTGCCCTCCGGCCGGCTCTGAAGCTTTGGCGCGGCTTGCCGATTCTGCCCGGGAAGAACCACTCGACCTTGTAGCAGCAGCCGCGTCCGTCCTACAGTGGCTGGATAGGAGGTTGTGTTGGATCCTTGTTGAGTAGCAGCCGCCTTTCCCTTGCCGGCCCCCTTGGTAGCAGGCATGGCCTTAGGCTTCCCCATGGCGGTGCAGTCACGCCTGAGGGTGTTGTTGTAGTTGTTGTTGTTTTACGGCTGAATGTTGTACTGCCACTTGCTATGCTTGTCGCTCTTTTCCCTTGTCACCCCTCATGCGCGGCCAAAGGCCGCGCCAACGAGCGGTGGCCGCCGCCGCCGGTTTTGGAGAGTGAACCAAACTGACCGGTGAAGAATAAGCTCACCAGGCATGGAACTGGGACCTCTATACTATAGAAACACTGCTGAAAACCGCTAAGGACTAGGAATAAGAGGCTAAAAAACGGCTAAGGACTAACCCCAAGCCATCTCTATGAGGCAGTCCTTCATTGATGGGCTCATAAGGATACAGACATGCAAGCAGTCTACGACCAACTTCCAGACTGATAGTCCTGCATAGACGGCAAAGTAGCAGGCAAGCAAGGTAGCCACCAAGCAGAGAGACAACCAGTAAGTAGGCCGCCAGGTAAGCTGACAAAGGAGCTAGCCACCATGTGAGCATGCAGACAAACGAGCAGGCCAGGAAGCACACCAGCAGTCAAGCCATCACACGGGCAAGCAAGCAAGCAAGTGATCCTGCCTCCTAGCCGACCCAATAAACATCTTGGCACCTACTCCAGCCGCCTACTCTTGATCCGCCCCTGGCCCTATGCCTGACCCCTCTGCCATGTCCCCCCCCTGTCCCCATCTCCGGCCCATAGCTCGCCCTCTCCTTCCCTAAACCAACAGTGTAAAAAAAACAACAGTGTAAAAACAACAACAGCTGAAACACCAGTACAAGGTGTGTGGCGTCACTGCTGTGATATGTCAGAATGAACAAGAGTGATTGAACTAGGAAAGAGTTGGGTACAAGTAGGAAACCCTAAACTTACTGTACCCCATAGTAACTACCCCACTACAGCCTAAACAAACTGTAGCAGATATAACATTTGACACACCCCCATAGGCAAAGTGGGGGAGAGCAAGGGGTCACAAGACCAGTCAAGAAAGGCAAAGCAAGCTCAGGGTGGATCACAACGTCACCACACACTCTGAGCACAAGCAAAGGGCCACAAGGCCAGTTCACATGCAGAGGCATATATGCAACACAAACAGCACAGTGATCTCTACCTAGCAAAGCAAGCATGCAAGCATATATATAGATCACAGTACAAGCAAAGCCTACAGCAAGTGAGGAAAAGTGGGCACAAGCCCTAGCATAGTGCAGAAACGCAGATGATCATGAGACTGAAGTGCCTTGGTAAATAGATCAGCACTGTTTGCCCGAGTGGCCACGTAACGCAGACGAAGCTGACCACGCTGCTGCAACTCTTGAGCCAGGAAGTAACGCAGAGCGATGTGCTTCGTTATGTGCTCCAGTCTGTGCTCCTCACACAAGGCCATGGCAGCCTTGTTATCGATGTACAGCACTGGAGGAGAACGAGGCCGCTTTTCCAAGTCGGTTAGCAGGTAGGTGAGCCAGCATGACTCCTGTGCAGCCATGGTTGTGGCGTAGATCTGAGCCTCACATCTGGAGCTGAGAACTGAAGACGAGCGAGTAGAACGCCAAGAAACTGAGCCAGAGCCAAAGCTGAAGGTGTAACCCTGTGACGACCGCTGAGTAGCCTGGTCGTCAACCCAAGAAGCGTCTGAGTGCCCAGTGAGCAGTAGCCCCATGCCTGATGTGCTGCACAAGTAGCGCAGTACCCTCTTAGGGGCAGCCATGTGCTCAGGTCGGTGCCGACCAAGAGCCACGTAGCGAGGCAGAAGACCAAGAGGGTACGCAAGGTCAGGACGAGTGCAAGTCATCAGGTACATGAGGCAGCCAACTAGCTCTGGGTAAGGACCACTCGGCTCTACGGACTCGTCCGAAGGTGGAGCTGAGGGTGAGTGACCTGTAGCCAGAGGAGTGGCCTGTGCTGAGGACCAGGTGAAGCCGGAGCGCTGAAGGACCTGCTGCACCATATGTGACTGAGTCAGCGTCATGGTGCGGCGTGCTCTGTCCCGGGTGATCTGCAAGCCAAGGTAGCTGCGTAGTTCACCCAGGTCTATGCACGTGTGTCTCTTCTAGAGCTCCGACCTCACGTGGATGAGAGCCTCAGTGTCAGCAGTGGCAAAGACCAAGTTGTCGACGTACACGAGGATGTAGAACGCCGATAACGACGTGTCGGTGCGCGGAAACAGCGACGGGTCAGCAGTAGAAGGCGCGAACCCAAGAGCCGCAAGTGTAGTCCTCAGTGTGTCGTGCCACTCACGTGGGGCCTGGCGGAGACCGTAGACCGGCCGTTGGAGGCTCCACTGGGTACCAGGAGGGAACGACCCAGTGAAGCCAGGAGGGCGGCGCAGCCAGATCTCTTGTGCAGGCTGCCCTACAAGGACGAAGGGCCATCTGGTGAGTGCCTGGGACAGCAAGAGGACGCTGACGCGAAACACGACGACCAGTGCGAGCAGCACGAACAGGTGACGCAGACCGACACTCAGGCGACACAGGACGAGACTCAGGCTCACGACGCTCTGTAAGACTGCCTGTCGGACCAGTGTAGGGAGAAGGACCAGGGAGTGGCGAGGTAGGCTGTAGCTGTGACTGCGACCGGACAGGCGAAGGACACTCTAAGGAGGGAGCAAGACAAGGAGGAGGCGGCTGACCAAGAACCTGCTGAAGGAAGGGAACGAAGTACGGCTGTGGCCGTGGAGTGCCCCTAGAACTAGCAGAGACAGCACCAGAACCTCCAGTAGTAGTGCCTATGCCCACAGCACCCCCAGCAGCTCCAGTACCTCCGGAAGCACCAGCAGCACCCCCAGCGGGACCAGCACCAGCAGCACCTTCAGCGCGACCAGCACCAGCAGCACCTCCAGCAGCTCTAGTACCTTCAGCAGCACCATCAACACCTCCAGCGGGACCAGCACCAGCAGCACCTCCAGCGGGACCAGCACCAGCAGCACCTCCAGCAGCTTCAGCAGCACCTCCTGCAGGACCAGCACCGACAGCACCTCCAGTAGCTCCAGAACCTCCAGCAGCATTAGGGCCTCCAACGGGCGGCACCAGAACACGAGAAGCTCCACTCCGTAGGCTGCAGCGTCGAGCGTACCACTCACGTAGCCGCTGAGGGGAGGGAGGCTCCGGACCCGACACTGCACCTGCGGGACCACCAGCCCCAACTCTAGTAGAGCCCCCAGCTCCAGTAGCCCCACGCCGGAGGCTGTAATTCTGGGAGTACCACTCACGCAGCTGCTGTGAAGAGGGAGTACCAACAGGCGCAGCACGGTCAGTCTCAGAACCCCCAGCCTCAGCTCCTCTAGGCTCAACACCCCCAGGCGCAGTACCCTCAGGCTCAGCACCCCCGATCTCAGCACCCTCAGGCTGAGCTCCTGCAGTCCCCGCACCCCCAGGCTCAGCACCCCCAGTCTCCACACCCCCAGGCTCAACACCCACAGTCTCAGTACCCCCAGACCCAGTACCACCAGGCTCAACACGCTCAGCACCTTGCGCAGGACTAGAGTCGACAGCTACCTCGACAGGATCGACCGGGTCTACCTGGGACACACTGGAGGGAGCAGCACCCTGGGGAGGGAGGGGGTCTACTGACGGGACACCTGGGGTGAGGAAGAGCGGCGGGGGGGGGGGGGGAGCGGGGCAGTGCGGTAGGGGAAGAGACGGTAAAAGGGTACCGACTCGTCAAAAGTGACGTCCTGAGAGGGGAAGACACGACGCGAGGTGGGGTGGTAAAACTGCCAGCCAGGCGCGTCAGGGACAAAGCCAAGGAAGACACATGGAACGGCACGGGAGGAGAGATTGTCCGCGGACGTATCCCGGACAAAAGCTCGACATCCCCAGACTCGGAACACCGACGCATCGCCAACCTCCCCCGTCCAACGCATTGTGGGCGAGGTCTCTGGAGCAGAGACACGGGGCCAGAGGTTGAGCTTATGCGCGGCGTACTGCACTGCAAACGGCCACAGGAAATGGGGGGCAACCGCATGGATCATGGAGGTACGAGCGACCTCCATGACCAAGCCAATGCGGTGCTCAGCAACCCCATTCTGCTGAGGAGAGGCCGGAAGAGTGAACGTCTGGCGGATGCCGTGCTCCGTACAGTAGGCTGCCAAGAGGTCGGAGGAAAACTCACCACCCCTGTCAGAGTGCAGGCGCAGGATGGGAAAGTCCGACTAGAACCGCTTGCGGAGCTGGAGACGAGCAGCGCGGATCCACGGGATCAAGACATCAGGGACCTCACCCTTGGTACGCAAGGGGAAGACCGTGGTGTAGCGCGTGTAGTCGTCGACGACCAGAAGGAAGTAACGCTCATGGCCCTGTCCCCGGACGCGGGCTGGGCCCCACACGTCCAAGTGGAGAGTCTGCAAGGGAGCCTTTGTGGGAGGGAACGAGGAGGAGTGAGGAGCGGCACGCTGCCGCCCCTCGACACAGGGAAGACAGGGAGGAGCAGGCGAGTGTGGGAGGGGAGGGAGAACCCTGGGAAGACCAGAGACAAGGTACCGGGAGTGCATGCTGTGAAGGCGCTGCACTGACGGGTGACCAAGGCGGTGGTGCCAGAGGACAGTCCGGTGTGACAGGGAGCGACACGAGCAGGGGGGCGACAGCTCACCTGACGCAGACGCAGACGCAGCTACCTGAGGGGACTCAGTGGTCAGCGTGTACAAGTCCGACCCCAGCTGCCGAGTGAAGGTAGCCAGGTGACGACCCGTCTGGGCACACGTGCAGTGCGTCACACGCTCGTAGGGAGGGGTGAACTGGTGAACACCCGCATCCTGGAGCGCGGAGCTCGCCACCAAGTTTGTAGAGAACGAGGGGAGGTAAAGGCCCGACAGTATGCCAGACGGGACAGCAGGACAAGGGAGGGCAGTGGTGGAGGTCGCAAGGACTGGACCCCCAGAGGGGTCAGCCAGGGAGACAGCAACCGGCCTAGGGAGCTGCTCGAGGGCAGTGCGGACGCGAAAGAAACAGCGGGAAGCACCCGAGTCTAGTGTGAAGGTGCACAGTGCCACAGTAGACGTAGTACCTGAAAGCGCAGACTCACAAGCACATGAAACAGCAGACTCACGAGCGCCTAGAGCAGCAGCCTCACCAGCACCTGGAGCAGCAGACTGGATACCGGGGTCAGGCGACACACACAGGTGACAGGCTCCCTTGGTACTAGTAGACAATGCATACATTGCAGTGAGAATAGCATCATAGGCAAGAGCAAAGATATCTACCCTCTACCTAAGCAGCTCCACCTAGTCGGGGAGCTCAGCGTCGTCGCCAAACTCTGTTCGCCAAGCGTCGTTCAGACGGGCGAAGCAGTGAGACTCTGTGTGACCAGGCGTCCCGCAAGACTGACCAGTCCGGGCACTTGTGCGAAGAACGTACAGGCAGCGAGCAGTACGCAGCGACCCTCAACTCTGAGCGTACCACTCACAAAGCTGCTGGGGCGAACGAGTCTCGCGCAGACAACGCTGCTGCGGCACCGAGCCACTACAAGAAACACCCAAACTACGCACTCCTGGACGACTCCCACTACTGCCACCCCGACAACCCCAACTGGCGTACCACTCACGAAGGTGCTGGGGCATGAGGGACACACGCGGACGGCCCTGGAGCTGCATCTGGCCACGCCAGGAGCAGCAGGAGAAGCAGTAGCAGCAGGAGCAGCAATAGTAGTAGCAGCAGCAGTAACAGCAATAGCAGTACGGGTAGGGACGTGCTCACAAGTGGTGGAAGGGCAAGCGCACGACAGAGGCAACTGTGGGGCCGCTACAGTGGCAGGGCGGGGCCGCGACCACGGCAAGGAGCTCCGCGACAATTGCTCTAGGGCGGGACCGGGCCGCGACGGCAGCTGCTGCAGGGGCGGCTGCTCCAGAGGCCAGGGGCGGCTGCTGCAGTGGCGGCTGCTCCAGGGGCAGCTGCTCCAAGGGCGGCTGCTCCAGAGGCCAGCGGCGGCTCCTGCAGTGGCTGCTGCTCCAGTGGCCAGATGGCGGCTGCTGCAGGGGCGGCTGCTCCAGGGGCCAGGGGCGGCTGCAGGTGCGGCTGCTCCAGGGGCCAGGGGCGGCTGCTCCAGGGGCCAGGGGCGGCTGCTGCAAGGACGGCTGCTCCAGGGACCAGGCGTGGGGTAGGGGCGACGCGGTGGGCAGGGCGGGCGCGGGGTACAGTAGGGCGACGCGGCGGGCAGGGGCGACGTCGCGACGAGCGAGGGCGACGCCCGGGTCCCGCTGGGGCGGCGCGACGCGCAGGAGCCGTGCCTCGCGGGTCCCGCAGGGGCGTCGCGAAGAGGCAGGGGCGACGCGCGGGTCCCGCAGGGGCGTCGCGACGAGGCGGGGGGGGGGGGGACGTGCGGGTCCCGCAAGGGCGTCGCGAAGAGGCAGGGGGCGACGCGCAAGGCCCGCAAGGGCGTCGCGAAGAGGTAGGGGCGACGCGCGGGTCCCGGCGTGCACAGCCGCGGCGCGCGGGGTACAGCCTGCGCGCGAGCGTCAGCCTATGGGCGGCGGCGGCCTACGGGCGCCCTACGGGCTGCGTAAGGGCGGCCTACGGGCAGCGTACGGGCGGCAAGCAGCCTACGGGTGGCGGCCTACGTGCAGGCAGGTCGCGGGCGGCTCGAGGGGCCTCGTGAGGCCGGTACGAACTGCGTGGGCGGCTAGTGGGCTGTGCGCGGGCGTCGATCAAGCAGCGTGCTGGTGGCTAGCGGGCCACGCGCGCACGGGCAGAGGACGGCGCGCGGGCAGAACGAAGGGCGGGGCGCGCGAGGGCGCACTAGCAGAAAGAAGGCGCACGAGGGCGCACGAGCAGAGAAAGGCGCACGAGGGCGCACGTAGGGTAGGGCGCACGAGGGCGCTTCTAGCGGAATAGTGGGTCCGTAGTAGTAAGCGGTCCTAGGTGGCAACCTAGGCTCGTGATACCATGTCCGAATGAACAAGAGTGATTGAACTAGGAAAGAGTTGGGTACAAGTAGGAAACCCTAAACTTACTGTACCCCATAGTAACTACCCCACTACAGCCTAAACAAAATGTAATAGATATAACATTTGACATGATACGGTAGGTTTCAGCGAGGCTAAACACTTCATTCGGCGTGCATATCTGTACAGCGCATGCGAAATAACTCCATGTGTGTGGGTGGGTGGGGTTTCGTGAATCACCGGAAGGTACAGACTGTACACGCGCACCCTATCCTCCCCCCCTTCCCCCCGCCACCCCACGCAGTCAAGTCCGTTTTAGTGTGACTCACGTCACTATACTGATTCGTTAGTGTTACTTGTACAGCAACATGCAAAATGGCTAGTGTCGCAAGGTAGGTTATACTGAAATTTCATTGCAAATTCAAAGCATATGCTGAATTTTCAGGGAAAACGAAAATCACGGTTACAAAATCAGCCTAATCAGCGTGTTGTACGCTGACATCTGAGGGTCTGTACACAATGCAAAGCAGTAATGGACTACAACATATGCTAGCATGCAAGCTGGTCGACTGCCAGCGCCGCATGGTCGACCGCGTTCCAGCACTGCATGGTCGTCCACGCTCCATCAGTGCAATGGCGTGGTCTGCCAACGCTGCAAGTCGAAGGCGTGACAACGCTGCAGCAAGGCGGCTGCACAGCGTTGCACCCACAGGCCAGCAGCGCACCTGCTTCGCAGGTGCTCGCAGCTGGTTGGCGTGCTGTGCCTCGTCACGGTCACGGCGCAGACACCTAGCTTACCATATGTGCCCACCACTGAACCTGATCCTCCACGTCGACCTCGAGATACCACACCGAGGTCGGCTTCGCACACCCCGCAGTGTCCATCGTCCGGGTAACTGAGTCGGCCGAGCAACCAGGTTGACGCCACCAGGTCGGCATCTGCCCGAGTCGGTGTCGAGGCGCCCAGGACGTTGTGCTGACGCCTAGGTCGGCGTCCCTCACATGTAGGCGCCCCTCCATGTCGGCGCCCTTCCCAGGTGCAGGTCGGCTGCACATCCGACCACCAAGTCGGCTCCGCCCAAGCAAGGACGGGCCCAGCACACAACTCCCGTTGACCAGTAAGGGTGAATCACCCTAATATCCTGAGGCCTGGGTGTATGTGAGCAGTCAATGGGAGAGGGCCAAAGTCAATCAGAAGCAATTACAACGTCACGTCATACATATAAGAGCTAAGAACAAGGATCCCTACTAGGCGAGGATATAGTTGCGCACTGGTCTGGGTGTGTTGATCCGAAGGAGACGCATAACAGCCCTGTCGGACCGAGCCTGCTCTTTTAGACGGCTGGAGTTGTGGTGTCGTGTATACTATGAAAAAAAGGGGAAATTCCTCATGTGATGTCTTTATTTTTTTAAGATTTGCACATTATACCCTGGGAATTATACGCTTGTGTCAGAACATTATAGCTTATACATGTGTGTAGGCTGTAGTGGGGTAGCCCATAAGGGGTACAACCCAATTAGGGTTAGTACTTGTACCCAACTGTTTCATAGTTCATTCATTCTCGTTTCTTCTCATAGTATCAGAGCAGGTTCCCTAGTGGGAACGCTACCTAGGGCCCACCACGATATTTTTTTTCCTGCCCGGAGCGTGCCTCACTCCTGCCCGAGTCGCGCTCTACCTGCCCTCCCTACCCTCGATCCGCCCTTAGTGGCCCCTCTCACGGCCCCTCGCGTCGCCCCTTAAGGCCCCTCGCGTCGCCCTTGCGGCCCTCGCGCGGCCCCTTTCGGCCCCTCGCGGCGCCCTTTCCGGCCCCTTACGGCCCCTTCTAGGCCCTTTGAGGCCCCGCTACGGCCCCGTCTAGGCCCCTCCGCGGCCCCGTCTTGGCCCCTTACGGCCCCGCTACGGCCCCGTCTAGGCCCCTCCGCGGCCCCGTCTAGGCCCCTTACGGCCCCGCTACGGCCCCGTCTAGGCCCCTCCGCGGCCCCGTCTAGGCCCCTTACGGCCCCGCTACGGCCCCGCTACGGCCCCAATACGGCCCCGCTACGGCCCCGCTACGGCCCCGCTACGGTCCCGTCCAGGCCCCTTAAGGCCCCACCGCGGCCCCGTCCAGGCCCCTTACGGCCCCGTCGCCGCCACGGGCGGCCCCGTCACCGCCACCAGCGGCCCTGTCGCCACCACCTGCGGCCCCGTCGCCGCCACCTGCGGCCACGCAGCCGCCGCCTGCGGCCCCGAACCGCCCACCTGCCGAGCAGCCGAGCCGCCCAGGAGCCGAGCCGCCCAGCAGCCGAGCCGCCCAGCAGCCGAGCCACCCAGCCGCCGAGTTGCCGAGCCGCCCAGCAGCCGAGCCGCCCTGCCGCCGAGCTGCCGAGCCGCCGAGCCGCCCTACTGTCGAGCCGCTGCTGTTCCAACCGATGCTCTCTGGCCCTCCTTCCTCGGACTGGTGAGCTCACTCCCTACTAGGCCGCTGCAGTCATGGCTACCCTTGGTGTCCTTACTTTTGATGTTGAGGGCCGTGCCATTGACTTTGAGGTTTGGGTCGATGACCTCCAGCTCTTTCTCCAGTGCGATAGGGCAGACGGCCTCTCCCTCTTTGACCTCACTTTTGGTGCCTCTCCTGCCCCTACTGCTGATGCTGACGCCATTGTTCACTCACAGTGGGCCACACGTGATGCTGCTGCTCGTCTTGCTGTGCGTCGCCACTTACCGACCACTGAGCGTGCACAATTTAGCCAGTACATGAGTGCTCGGACCTTGTACGACGCTGTAGTTGCACGCTAATCCTCCCCTACCACTGCTGCACTGAGCCGCCTCATGCTACCGTAACTCTTCCCTGACCTTGCTGCCTTTCCCAAAGTCGCTGACCTCATTACGCACCTTCGCACTAGTGACACTCGCTACCGCGCTGCGCTTCCTGCTGAGTTCTGCGCCAAGACCCCCCCCCCCATGTACATCACCCTCTACTACATAGTCACCCGCCTCCCTGACTCCCTTCGCGTAGTCAAGGACCACTTCCTCTCAGTTTGCCCCACCACTCTCACCGTTGACCTCCTCGAAAAGGCCCTCCTAGCAGCTGAGAAGAGCATAGTCGCTGTAGGAGCCTCTCGTGGTGACCCTCGCACCCCCGTCTTTGAGGGGTGTTCCCCCTCCCCCCTTTTGCCCTCTTTTGCCTGTGCTGCTGCGGGTGACCTCGTTGGTTTCGAGTCGGTCGGCGCTGCGTCTGCCCCTAGCATGAGACGCCGCACCGGCAAGGGCAAGGGGGGCAAGGGCGCTGGAGGGGCAGGCGGGGGCGATGGAGGTGGCGGTGGAGGCAGTGGAGGGGGTGGGGTTGGTGGTGGGAGTGGTGGCGGGGGTGAAGGTGTCGGTAGCAGCAGTGGTGGCGGGGGAGTCGGTGGCGGTGGTGGAGGTAGCGGAGGCGGCGGAGGTGGTGGAGGCGGCGGAGGTGGCGGAGGCGGCGGAGGCGGCAGAGGCGGCGGCGGCAGTAGTGGACCTGGTCGTGGCTCTTCGCAGAGGAGTGGCTCCGGTGGTGGTATGCGCCAGCAGCAGCAGCGCAGCCGTGAGACCCTCTCCCCTCAGTAGCTTCGTGAGTGGTACGCTGCGCGTCAGCGCGGTGGGGGTACGGGTCCCTTCACCAACGTTCTCCGCACCGGCGACTGCGCTTGTGAGCAGTGCAGGGGTGCGCACTCCACTCAGCGCTGCTTTGGCCGCCTGACGGACGCTTGGTGTCACCACTTCCCTGAGGCCACTGAGATCCCACGCTGGGGCGAGTTGTCTAGGGCGGGAGTAGCTGTCTTTGACCTTGAATTTGATGCTATTCTTGCTGCCATGTATGCTGTGACTATTAGTGATGAGGGTGACTGTTACCGCTGTTTTCCGCCCGACCCGGGCATTGGAGCTGCTGCTCTAGGTACTGGTGAGGCTGCTTCTCTAGGTGCCAGCGAGGTTGCTGCTCCAGGTGCTAGTGCGTCTACTTCCTCAGGTGCTGGTGAGTTTGCTCTCTCAGGTACTGCGTCGGCTTCGGCCTCCCACACCTTCACCCTTAACTCGGGGGCTTCTCGCTCCTTCTTTCGAGACCGCACCACACTCACGCCACTTGGTCGGCCATTTGCAATCTCTCGGGCAGACCCCTCTGGGGGTCCTGTCCTTGCTCACTTCTCCACTGTCCTCCCGTGTCCGGCGGCCCCCTCTGGCACCCTGTCTGGTCTTTACCTCCCCTCGTTCTCTACGAACTTGGTGAGTGGTGCTGACATACAGGATGCAGGGGTTCACCAGTTCACTCCTGCGAGCTAGCGGGTGACCCACTGCACGGACGTTCGGACGGGCCGACACTTGGCCACGTTTACATGTCAGCCGGGGTCGAGCCTGTACACACTGACCACTGAGTCTCCTCCAGTCACTGCGTCGCGTCAGGTAGCTGCGTCGGGTCAGGTGTTTGCTGCGGCGTCCAGGTCTGGTCCTGAGTCTGCCCCGTGTTCCTGTCGCCTACTGTCTCACGAGACTCTCCTCTGGCACCACCGACTTGGTCACCCCTCCCTTCTTCGTCTCCGAGGCATGGCCTCCCGTGTCCTTGTCTCTGGTCTTCCCCGGTCCCTCCCTCCCCTTCCTCCGGGGCCTGCCCCTGCCGGCGTCCCCTGCGTCGAGGGGCGGCAGCGGGCTGCCCCTCACTCCTCCCGGTTTCCTCCGACAGAGGCCCCGATGCATACGCTTCACATGGACATGTGGGGCCCGGCCCGCGTCCGTGGACAGGGTCACGAGCGCTACTTCCTGCTGGTGGTTGACGACTACTCGCGTTACACCACAGTCTTCCCCTTGCGCACCAAGGGTGATGTCACTTAGGTGTTGATCGACTGGATCCGCGCAGCTCGTCTCCAGCTCAGGCAGAGCTTCGGCTCGGACTTTCCTGTTCTGCGTCTACACTCGGACAGAGGCGGAGAGTTCTCCTCTGGCCCTCTGCGAGCCTACTGTCGTGCACGAGGCATCCGCCAGACCTTCACGCTTTCGGACTCTCCACAGCAAAATGGGATTGCTGAGCGCCGCATTGGCATGGTCATGGACGTCGCCCGTACGTCCATGATGCATGCGGCTGCCCCCCATTTTCTGTGGTTCGGTACGCGGCGCATCAGATCAACCTTCAACCCAGGGTCTCCATGCCGGAGACCTCCCCAGCCTTGCTGTGGACGGGGAAGGTTGGCGATGCGTCTGTGTTTCGTGTCTGGGGATCTCGGGCGTTTGTCCGCGACTTGTCTGCGGACAAGCTGTCCCCTTGTGCTGCTCCTTGCGTCTTCCTTGGCTTCCCCTCTGACGCGCCAGGGTGGCAGTTCTACCACCCCACCTCTCGCCGTGTTCTGTCCTCCCAGGACGTCACGTTTGACAAGTCGGTCCCCTACTACCGTCTCTTCCCCTACCGCACTCCGTCCCTCCCCCCGCGTCCGCTCTTCCTTGTGCCAGGTCCCCCCCGGGTAGACTCCCAGGTCCTGCCCCTTGAGGTGTGTCCTAGGTAGACACAGTTGAGCCTGTCGAGGTCGCTGGTGACTAAGGTGCTGCTGAGGGTGCTGAGCCTGGGGGTGCTGACTCTGGGGGTGTTGAGCGTGTGGGTGCTACTCCTGGGGGTGCTGAGCCTGAGGGTACTACGACAGGGGGTGCTGATCCTCAGGGGTGCTGAGCCTGGGGGTGCTGAGTCTGGGGATGCTGAGCCTGGGGGTGCTGAGCCTAGGGGTCCTGAGCCTGGGGGTGCTACGCCTGGGGGTGCTCAGCCTGGGGGTGCTACGCCTGGGGGTGCGGAGCCTGAGGGAGCTGGGCCTGCTCGTGTGGCGTCAAGCCGTGCTGTGCGTGGCGTTTCTCCGGGTGCTTCGTCTCGACGGGAGCCACTCTCTCCACAGGAGCTGCGCGAGTGGTATGCCCGGGGCTAAGGCGTGCTGCTAGAGCTGGAGTTTCTTCGGCTGCTGAGGTTGCTGGTGCCGTAGGTCCCGGAGGTGCTCGTACAGGGAGTACTGGAGCTGCTGGGCCTGCAGGTACTTCTGGAGCTAAAGCTGCTGAGGGTGTTGGCGCTGAGACTACTGCTGTCGGTCCTGGAGGTGGTCCTCCTGGGGGTGCTACTGGTGCTGCTGAAGGTACTGGAGCTGGAGGTGCTGCTAACGCGGGTGCTACCCTTGGGGGTACTGGTGGTGTCCCTGCTGTGTCTAGAGTCGCCGCGCGGCCTTGGCCGTACTTCGTTCCGCTCCTTCAGTAGGTTCTAGGTCTCCCGCCTTCTACTGGTCCTCCTCCTCCCTTGGAGTGCCCACAGCTTGTCCCGTTACAGTTACAGTTACAGCCGGCCTCCCCACTGCCAGCTCCTTCTCCCTACACTGGTCCTACTGGAGGTCTTGCTAAGCGTCGTGAGCCTGCGTCTCGCCCTGCGTCGCCTGTCTGTGCTGCTCGCACTAGTGGTCGTGGTTCACGTTAGCGTCCTCCTCCTGTCCCAGGCAGGCATCGGATGTCTCTACGTCCGTCCACTGCTCCTCTGCGTGCCCCTTTGCCTTCTCCTCCTGCGTCCTCTCTTCCTGCTCTTGCCGACCTGGAGTCGGACTCTCTTAGTGCTGCCAGTCCTACTGTCACGCGTCTCCTTGCTACTGTCGTCACTGACCCTTCCTTTGAATCCACCGCTGCGTCTGCCCTAGTTGCTGAGCTCGTCGACTTTGCTGCTCGCTGTCGTCTAGACTACGCTGCTAGTCTTGTCGCTGAGTCTGAGTCTGTCTGTCCTCCGTCCGTCCGGGATGAGTGTGCCCTTAGCACGGACGTCCTTGAGGAGAGGCAGGAGGAGTTCCAGTGTTTGGCTGCTGCTTCACCTCATCTTGTGTCGGTATTGCTTACCCCTGAGGGAGACCCGGATGCACTTGACATCCCGACTCCGCGCTCTTACGCGGAGGCGATAGAGGGTCCCTACTCCTCTCAGTGGCGGGGAGCTATGGACACAGAGATGGCTTCCTGGAAGTCCACAGGCACCTACGTTGACGAGGTTCCCCCGCCTGTGGGGAACATCGTCAGTGGCATGTGGATTTTCAGGGTGAAGCGGCCGGCGGGTTCTCCGCCTGTCTTCAAGGCGCGTTACGTGGCTCGTGGCTTCAGTCAGCGGCAGGGAGTTGACTACTTTCAGACCTTCTCTCCCACCCCGAAGATGACCACTCTTCGGGTACTGCTGCACATAGCTGCTCACCGTGACTACGAGCTGCACTTTCTTCACTTCAGCACTGTTTTCTTGCAGGGCAGCCTGCACGAGGAGATGTGGCTGCGTCCCCCACCTGGCTTTACTGGGTCTTTTCCTCCTGGAACCTAGTGGAGCCTCCGGCGGCCAGTCTACGGTCTCCGCCAGGCACCACGTGAGTGGCACGACACACTGAATACTACATTTGCGGCTCTTGGGTTCGCTCCCTCTACTGCCGACCCGTCGCTGTTTCTGCGCACCGAGACTTCTTTGCCGCCGTTCTACATCCTCGTGTTCGTCGACTTTGGTCTTTGCCACAGCTGACACTGCTGGACTCACCCGCATGAAGTCCGAGCTACAGAAGAGACACACGTGCACTGACCTGGGTGAACTGCGCAGCTACCTTGGCTTGCAGATCACCCAGGACAGAGCACGCCACACCATTACCCTCAGTCAGTCACACATGGTGCAGCAGGTCCTTCAGCGCTTCAGCTTCACGTACTCCTCGCCTCAGGCCACTCCTCTACCTACTCGCCACTCGCTCTCAGCTCTGCCTTCGGATGAGTCCGTAGAGTCGAGTGGCCCGTACCCAGAGCTTGTTGGCTGCCTCATGTACTTGATGACCTGCACACGACCTGACCTTACATACCCTCTTAGCATTCTTGCACGCTATGTTTCTCCTGGGAGATACAGACCGGAGCACATGGCTGCAGCGAAGAGGGTGTTGCGCTACTTGTGCAGTACGTCGGGCATGGGGCTTGTGCTTGGAGGGCAGAGTCCAGTGGTCCTCACTGGGCACGCAGACGCTTCTTGGGCTGACGACCAGGCTACGCAGCGGTCGTCACAGGTTTGCACCTTCAGCCTTGGTTCCGGCTCTGTTTCGTGGCGGGCTACGCGCTCGTCTTCTGTTCTCGGCTCCAGTTGTGAGGCCGAGATCTACGCAGGAGCCATGGCTGCACAGGAGCTTCGCTGGCTCACCTACCTGCTGACTGACCTCGGAGAGCCGCCTCGTTCTCCTCTAGTCCTGTACGTAGACAACAAGGCCATGCTGGCCTTGTGTCGGGAGCAGCGACTGGAGCACAGAACGAAACACATTGCTCTCCGCTACTTCCTTGTTCGTGAGCTGCAGCAGCGTGGTCAGCTGCGCCTTGCGTACGTGGCCTCTGAGGCCAACACTGCTGATATCTTCACCAAGGCGCTTGCGCCTTGTGATCATCAGCGTTTCTGTACTCAGCTGGGTCTTGTGCCTGCCTTGCCTCACTTGCTCACCTCTTGACCTTGTTTGTACTGTTACATATATATATACACCTGCTCTTACTTGTCTAGCCTTTTATATATATGTACTCCTGCATGTGAACTGGCCTTGTGGCCTTGAAATTGTGCTCGGAATGTGTGGTGACTTTGTGATCCACCCTGAGCTTGCTTTGCTTTGCTTGACTGGTCTTGTGACCCCTTGTTCTCCCCCACTTTGCCTATGGGGGTGTGTCAGAACATTACAGCTTATACATGTGTGTAGGCTGTAGTGGGGTAGCCCATAAGGGGTACAACTGAATTAGGGTTAGTACTTGTACCCAACTGTTTCATAGTTCATTCATTCTCGTTTCTTCTCAGCTTGTTAGCTAGTTTGGATTCTAGAACCTTCCACCCTATCCACCTAATATTGTATCCAATGCTGTTTGTTTTTAGCGAGGACATCTTCCGTGGGCCCACTTCGCGTCCCTAAAACTCTCCAAACCCCGGACGTGTCAACTCCCAAGTCATTTCGGCGATCGATCGTGCGGAGTGTACAGTGTTTTGACGAAGTCGTCAAGACAGCGATCGATCGCGCAGTTGTGGCGATCGTGAAAATTTGCCCCAGATTTTTTCAACGTCGCCTGTGGCTCGATGGAGCCCCTCGATCGCAAATCGGCTGTTGGGAACACCGGTGTGGTGATAGATCGGTGTGCAGAACCGAACCTCCCCTGATCTTGCCAATTTGGGAGTTGACGCGTCCTCACGATTTTTCCAATGCTGCTTCTTTTTAGCGAGGACATCTTCAGTGAACACACCTCGCATTTCCCTCCAAGGACATTCTCGCTTTGCAGTTTCGACCCCTCCTCGCGTCCCCTCCAAACAACCTTGGTGACCTGATCCATTGAGACAGCAAGTAGCTAGTCTTGCCTGCCTTAGTTGCTTTCTTTGCTGCCATGGCAGCGGGCAAGGGAACGAGCGCTGAGAGCTTTAATCGCGTGGATCGCGGGCAGGTGGAGCGAGCCGTGCAGTCGTTAGTCAAATGGATGACCGCACGGCGAAAAGCGAAATCGGAACACGAGCTTTTTGCGGAGGACGACGACGAGCTGATTCACGTGGTAATCGGGCTCAAGTCTTCGCCAGACTTCGCCAAGACGAGCGGGTTTCGCCTGCCGATCCCGCACTCGCTGTATCCATTGGATGCGGGCAAGGAGGTCTGCTTGCTGGTCAATGACGACCCTAAGGGCGGCCACAAAAAGTCCAAGGAGAAGTTTCTGAAGCAGGTCTGTGCGTCGTTCGGAGAGCGAGGCTTCACATTAAGAGGGCTTTGGGGAAGCTGGGGTTTAAGAATGGTTCTATTGCTGTGTGTGAGGAACAAGCGGGTCACGGAGGTTTCTGGATTTCTCTTCAAACGGGGATGGCGGCGCGGGTTTTAAGAGGGTATCGTCGGTCGCTGGAGGGACGTAAATCACCATGCGCGTAATCATTTATGTCCCTCTTCGCAAGGGTGAAATCCTGAATACGAGCATCGTAGTTTTGGCATATCCATCTATACACGTCGCAGCATGACAGCAGAATTCCCACATGAATGCGTGAACGTGAAACTCACTTAATTTCTCTTAGACTCACGCAGACACACGCGGGCGCACGCGGACATGCGTGCATTCGCGCGGACCACACTATGTGCAAACGTCATCAGAAAAGGCAAACATATCCCACCTCATTCTACCCTACTCCACCCTGCTACCCCGTGTTATCCAACCCCACACATCCTCCCCTCTTCGCTCTAGCTCAGGGCTGTCGTTTGGCCAGCGGACATCACCAAAGTCACATGCGTGACGAAGCTTCGCACAAGCAGTACGAGGCCAATCGTGTAACGTGACCTAGTTTCGCTTCTCCTTTCCACCTTTGCATCTCTCTCCCAGATTCGAGCAGGGATCACTAAGCTGATGAGTCCAACCAATCACAAGCAGTACGATGCCAAGCTCCTCACCATGCCTTATTCTTATCCCGCCCCCACCTACCACTCGCCAGGGTTCAGCACGGGTCACCAAGGTGATTGACCTAACCAAGCTGCGCTTTAAATACAAGCAGTACGTGGCCAAGCATTACTCCCTTCCCCCCCCTTCCTTAATCCCCCCTGGGTTCAGCCGGCATTACCGAGGTGATCGGGCTGACCAAGCTGCGCACCAAGTACAAGCAATGCGAGGCGAAGCCCCTTAACATGCCCTATTTTCCCTCCCTCCCTCCCCACACCACCTTTGAAACTCCCCAGGGTTCAGCCGGCATCACCAAGGTGATCGGCCTCACCAAGCTGCGCACCAAGTACAAGCAGTACGAGGCGAAGCGGCAACTGCTCGGTTCGTACGACCTCTTCCTGGCCGATATTGACATCATCCACCAGCTGCCCCCCCTTATTGGCACAAAGTTCTTCAAGAAGAAGAAGCACCCCATCCCTGTGAAGCTCCGGGGGAAGGAGTGGGCGAAGAGTGTGCGAGAGGCGTGTGACAGCACGTACTTGTATGTGAGTGGGGGCCCATCCATGAGCGTGCGGGCGGCGAGGTTCGGCATGAGCGAAGCGGAGATTGTGGGGAATGTGATGGCGGTGGTGGCGGGGGCGGTGGAGCATGTGCCGAAGAAATGGAAGAATGTGAGCTCGTTGCATATACGAGCCACGGACTCGCTCGCTCTGCCGATCTACATGGCGGAGGTTGATTTGCCGACGAAAATGGCTGTGAAGGTGGCGGAACGGCAAGGGGAGGAGGAGGGTGTGGAAAGGGCGGAGGGAGGAGGGGATAAGGAGGTGGGCAAGGGGAAGAGGAGAAGAGGGAGCACAGGGGGTAAAGTGGGAGGTGTGAAGGCCAAGAAGCCGAAAGTAATGAAGAGGAGGTTGTCGACTTGAAGGGCGCCCGTGGTAAGAAAGGGCCTGCAATCTTGTCGCAAGCTCTTGAAGGGCGCTCGTGGTAAAATTTCTTTGGGAACAGTAAACCGTGCAATATCCCATCCCATGTACCGTACATTCTGGTACATATAACCCTCTGTAACATCTATGCAGTCTGCTTATTTCCTTGGGAGCTTGGCTTGCTGAAGTGTTGTTCTCTGCTCTATATGCTTGCAGCTGCCAAGTGCCCTACTCTGCTGCCAAGTCAACACTGTTTTTTGCTGCAGATCAAGTGGGGTGTGGCATTGTTAAGTTTGCAATTGATGTAGGCGGGTGCACTCCTGTGTCGTGGTGTAGCTTTGGCAGGTTCGTGATTCACATGAGTCGGTTCGGTTCGGGCCTCCACTTGGATACACACCTGATCACTAGGTGATTACACATCGGATTACGAGGTGTCAAATGTTGTAGCCTATAGTGAGGTTTGTCTTAGGGGGTACAGAAGTTAGGGTTTGTCATATGTACCCCAACCAACATCAATGGCATCACCCATTCCTCATTCTGACATGGTATCAGCTAGGTTAGGATCCTGTGGGATCCCGTTCCTCCGTTCTCCGTTCGTACCTCCCGAGCCTGACCCTACCTCTCGTTCGTACCAGTTCCGTTGTTACCGCGCCTAGTACCGAGCCTAGCGCCCTTTCCCCCCGTCGCTTAGCGCCCTTTCTCCCCGTTACCTAGCGCCCTTCCCCCCCCCCCCCCCCCCGTCGCGTCGCCCTGTCCCGTCGCGTCGCGCCCTTTCCCCCCGTCGCGTCGCGCCCTTTCCCCTCGTCGCGTCGCGCCCGTTCCCCCCGTCGCGTCGTGCCCGCCCGTTCCCCCCCGTCGCGTCGTGCCCGCCCGTTCCCCCCCGTCCCGTCGCCCTGTTCCGTCGCGTCGCCCTGCCCCGTCGCGTCGCCCTGCCCCGTCCCGTCGCCCTGTCCCGTCCCATCGCCCTGCCCCGTCGCGTCGCCCTGCCCCGTCTCGTCGCTCCCGCCCTTTCTCCCGTCCCGTCGCCCTGCCCTACGCCCTAGCCCGTCGCCCTACTCTAAGCCCTGGCCCGTCGCCCTACCCTAAGCCCTGCCCCGTCGCCCTTACCTCCGCCCTGGCCCGTTGCCCTTCCCTACGCCCTGGCCCGTCGCCCTACCCTAAGCCCTGGCCCGTTGCCCTACCCTACGCCCTGGCCGGTTGCCCTACCCTACGCCCTGGCCCGTCGCCCTAGCCCGCTCTTCCGCTGCGACTGAGTACTCTTCCTCCCGGTTGTTACTCGCCTGTTCGTTTGCGTTAGTTCTCACTATGGCGACTCCGCGAGTTCTTCGTTTCGACGCTGACGGTAGACCCCTTGACTTTTCCGTCTGGCTTCTTCGCGTTCGCCGTCTGTTAGAGAGTCAGGTCCAGGGGGGCGAGACCCTCTGGTCGCACGCTACTGGTGACCTCCCCGAGCCCCCCGAGCCTACAGCTTTAGGCTCTGCCCCTGACGACGCTGCTACGGCTCGCTTTGCCCGTCAGCGCGCTGACCGGACGGCTTGGACGTCGCGTGACGCTGCGGCCTGCATCGCACTCAGCAGCCTCCTCCCTGAGTCAGAGGAGGTCCACTTTACTCAGGTTCGCACCGCTGCTGCGTACCTCACTGCGATTAAGGCCCGCTACTGTACTCCCGCTACTGTCTCTCTTGGCCGTCTTTTCCTCCCGTTCCTGTTTCCTGATCTCACCTCGTTTGAGCGCTCTGCTGACTTGATCGCTCACCTCCGCTCGCTCGACGCTAGTTACCGCGCTGCTTGCACTGAGGCACAGCTTGCACTGCTTCCTCCCCCCCATGGCGATTACTGTCTATTTCATCGCCACTAGCCTCCCTGACCGCCTAGCCTCCGTTCGTGACGCGCTTCTGCTGAAGCACCCTAGTGAGCTGACTATCGAGGTCCTTGAGTCTGCACTCAAGGACGTCGAGAGCAACCTTCACTCGGTAGCTGCCGCCTCTGGTACTGTGTCCCCCCCACTCTTCCACGGGTGCACAGTCCCGCAGTTACCCACCTTCACTGCCTCTCTCGCCACTGCCGCTACTGACGCGACTGCGGCTGCTGTTACGACTGCGTCGCGGTCCCGCGGCAAGGGGGGCAAGAAAGGTAGTTCTGGTGGAGGTGGAGGTGGAGGTAGCAGAGGTAGTGGGGGTGCTGTTGCGACTGGCGGTGGTGGGAGTGCAGCGTCTGGAGAGACCCCTCGTGCAGCGGCTGGTGACTCCACTGCGCCTGCTGGTGGCGGCGACCCCCGAGCTCGTCAGTCGCCTCCTGTACTGCCGGCCCCGCTAGGTGGAGCAGCGGCGTGGTACCAGGCTCAGCGGCAGCAGCACCTTCAGCAGCAGCAGCAGCCCCTTTCCTCCCAGCAGCCTCAGCAGCAGCATCGTCAGCAGCTGGCTCCGGGGTCGGGGCTGCGTCAGCCCCAGCGCGGTACTGCTTACCCTCCCTGCCCCTACCAGGTTCTGACAGGTCCTCGTCGGGGCCACCCTTGTGGCCGCTTTCACCCCCCTGGTCAGTGCTTTGCTCAGCTCACTGACACGGTCCTGACTGGCTTCCTCTGGTTCAGCGCTACGGCTCCGCTCTGTGGGGCATGTCTGTTGAGCAGTTAGTTGATCTGATTAGTGCTCCTCATGCTATGTATGCTGTTGTTGACTCTAGTGTTTCTGACTCTGTTTACTCTGGTGTTGTTAGCTTAGGTGCTAGTCTTGCTCAGTTGCCTGTTGCTAGTGTAGGTACTTGTGTAGACTCTAGACCAGCGACTACCTCAGAGGACGCTTCGCTGTCGTTCACGCTGGACTCTGGAGCCTCCCACTGCTTCTTCCGGGACAGCACGACACTTACACCTCTTCCTGCGCCTGTTTCTGTTGCGTTGGCTGATCCCACTACGGGACCAGTCACTGCACGTCACACTACCACTTTACCGTGTCCTGCTGCTCCCTCCGGGTCTCTCACTGGGTTTCACGTCCCCTCGTTCTCCCGGAACTTGGTGGGCGTGCGACCCCTCGTGAGTCAGCACGTGGGTGTGTGGTTTGAGCCTTCTGGAGAGACTGCGGTGTGTGTTGACGGAGACTCTTACCAGCCTCTTGCTACCTTTACTGCTGAGCCGGGCTCGGGTCTCTACACTCTTCACACTGGCCCGCGTGCGCCGCAGCAGCAGCCGCAGCAGCAGCAACAGCCGCAGCCGCAGCAGCAGCAGCAGCAGCAGCACCAGCGGCCGCACCAGCAGCCCCCCCTACTGCCACTGCCCCCGGTCCCCCCCCCCCGTTCGGGTCCCCGCGTCTCACCAGGTTGCTTCGTCCCCCCAGGTGTCTGTGTCGTGTCTGGTTCCTACGTCTGTTCCAGTCGCTGCGTCGTGCTCCTGCCGGACGCTTGCCCACCCCACCGTTCTGTGGCACCACCGGATGGGGCACCCGTCCCTTCCTCGTCTGCGCGCTATGTCCAGTCAGCGTCTTGTCCTAGGCCTCCCACGTGTCTTGCCGTCGCTGCCGCCTTCGCTTGCGCCGCCGTGTGGTTCCTGCGTCGAGGTCGGCTGCGCGCCACCCCTCACTCCTCCTCCCTACGTCCGGCCACCGAGCCTTTTGAGACGCTTCACTTGGACGTCTGGGGCCCCGCCCCTCGTCTAGGCCCTGAGCGTGAGCGTTACTTTCTGGTGGTCGTTGACGACTTCTCCCGCTACACCACAGTGTTCCCTCTGGCGAAGAAGTCTGAGGTGACTTCTACGCTGATCAGGTGGTTGCTCACCACCGAGGACACTCGTGGTCGTCGTGTCAGCTGTCTCCACTCCGACCGTGGGGGTGAGTTTCGCTCCGGCATTCTCGCTGGATTCTGTCGCGAGCAGGGCATTCGTCAGTCCTGGACGCTTCCAGAGTCCCCACAGCAGAATGGGGTTGCTGAGCGCCGCATAGGCCTGGTCATGGAGATCGCCCGCACCTCCCTGACTCACGCCTGTGCCCCCCATTTTCTGAGGCCCTATGCGGTCAGGTACGCCGCGCACCAGCTGAACCTCTGGCCACGTGTCTCTCGACCAGAGGTGTCACCGACCAGTCTTTGGACAGGGTCCCCTGGTGTTGCGTCGCGGTTTCGCGTCTGGGGGTGCTTGGCTCTTGTCCGCGACACCTCCGCGGACAAGCTCTCGCCTCGTGCCGTCCCCTGTGTCTTCCTTGGTTTTCCTGAGGACTCCTCTGACTTCACCTTTTACCACCCTCCCTCTCACCGGTTCTTTGACTCCCGTGACGTCCGTTTCGAGGAGTCCACTCCGTACTACGTCAGGTACCCCAGTCGAGGTCTCCCGGCTCCTCCTCCCCCCTTCTTCCTGACTGCAGCCCCCACTCCTGCTCCCCCGGTACAGCCTCCCCCCCCTGGTCCAGCCCCGTCAGGTGTGTCCCAGGCTACCCCTCCTCCTTCGGTAGCCCCTCCGGTACAGCCTCCCTCCCCACAGTCCTCCTCGCAGCGTGCCGCTGGTGCTAGCTCTCGAGAGGTTGGTGCTGCGCCTGTTCCTGTACCGGTTTCTTGTTCTGGGGGTGCTGGAGTTGGAGCTGGAGTTGGTGCTGGAGTTGGCACTAGAGTTTCTGGTTCTGGGGGTGCTGGAGTTGGAGCTGGAGTTGGAGCTGGAGTTTCTGGTTGTGGAGTTGGAGCTGTCCCGGTGGGTGCGGAGGACTCTTGTCGTCCGGGAGCTGGTGCTGGTCGCGCGGCCACTGGGGGTGCTGCGTCTGGGGGTGAGGGTGCGCCTCCTTCGGGTTCAGGTGAGCCTGGGTCTGGAGCTGGTGTTAGTGCTGCCTCTGGGGGTGGTGCGCCTAGTTCTTCTGGGGTGGACTCTGAAGCTGCCGCTGCTTCGGACACTACTCCACCCCCCCACCCCTACCCGACTAGGCACCAGGCTCGTGTTCGCCGTGCCCGTGACGAACAGCTTGTGTTGGAGAGAGAGGAGAGGGAGTTACAGCGGCTGGAGGAGCAGCAGCAGCAGCTGGAGCCGCAGGAGCAGCAGCAGCAGCAGCTGGACCCGCAGGAGCAGCAGTCCCAGCAGCAGCCGCTTCCGCAGCAGCAGCAGTCGCAGCAGCAGCAGCAGCAGCCGCTTCCTCCTCCTGTCTCGGGTCTTCGGACCCTTGGTCTCCCCTCCCCTTCTCCTCCCTCCTCCGCCTCTCCTCCTGTCTACGGTCCCACGTTTCCTCCTCCTGACTCCTCCCCCGCTGTTTTCCCCAGTTCTCCGCCTTTGTCCTCTCCTCCTCCGTCTCGTTCTTGGGCTACTCGTCGCTCCCCTCGTGCTCGTCCCTCGTCTCCTGTTCCCTTCACTGACCTTCGTACTGCCTTACTTTGTTCCAGTCCACCTCGTCCGTCTCAGTCTGTGCTTCCGTCTCCTCCTGAGTCGGCCCTCACTGTGTCGCTCCCTACTCTTGTCACTGACTACTACCGCACGTACCGTCCTGTTCTCTCTCGTGTTCTCGCCTCTCTTGTTACTCACCCTCGTGTCTCTGTGTCCTCTGTGTCCGCTCTTACTGCCGCGGTTACTGACTTTGCCTCTACCCGCCGCCTTGACTACGCCACCACGCTTGTGGCTGCTCCTCCTACCAGTCCTCTGGTCGTCGGGGGTGTGTCTGCCCTTGGCTGTGACGCCCTAGAGGACAGGCAGTTTGAGCTAGAGTTCCTGGCGGCCGCTTCCCCTCATCTCTGTGCCATGCTCCTCGCCCCTGAGGGTGACCCCGACGCCCTTGACATTCCGACTCCTCACACTTACGCTGAGGCAGTGTCAGGGCCTTGGGCCTCTCAGTGGAGAGCTGCCATGGACGCAGAGATGGCCTCCTACAGATCCACAGGCACCTACGTCGATGAGGTTCCCCCCCCTGGGGCGAACGTAGTCGACGGCATGTGGATCTACAGGGTGAAGCGGCCACCGGGATCTCCCCCGGTCTTCAAGGCGCGCTACGTGGCTAGAGGTTTCAGTCAGCGCGAGGGAGTTGACTTCTTTCAGACCTTCGCACCTACCCCAAAGATGACCACTCTTCGGGTGTTACTACACGTAGCAGCACAGAGAGACTACGAGTTACACTCTCTCGACTTCTCCACTGCTTTCCTTCAGGGCAGCCTACACGAGGAGGTCTGGTTGCGTCGTCCCTCGGCCTTCACTGGCACTTTCCCTCCTGGGACCCAGTGGAGGCTGAGGCGACCTGTTTACGGTCTTTGCCAGGCCCCTCGTGAGTGGCACGAAACTCTGCGTTCTACCCTCTCTGACCTTGGGTTCCAGCCGTCTTCTGCCGACCCGTCGCTGTTCGTTCGTCGTGGCTCCACACCGTTCTTTGTTCTGGTCTACGTCGACGACCTCGTTTTCGCCACTCCGGACAGGGTTGCTTTGGCAGACGTGAAGTCCGAACTGCAGAAGAGACACACGTGCACTGATCTTGGTGAGCTGCGCCACTACCTTGGCCTGCAGATCACCAGGGACAGAGCCGCTCGCACCATTACACTCTCACAGTCACACATGGTGCAGCAGGTCCTTCAGCGGTTCGGGCTTCAGCACTCCACCGTACAGCGCACACCTCTCGCTGTTGACCACAGACTCACTGGTCCCTTTCCTGACGAGCCGTTTGAGCCTAGTGGTCCCTACGCAGAGCTTGTGGGTTGCCTCATGTACCTGATGACTTGTACTCGCCCGGACCTCGCCTTCCCTCTCAGCATCCTTGCGCGCTTTGTTGCGCCAGGGAGACACCGTCCTGTTCACTGGACGGCAGCTGTGAGGGTGGCGAAGTACCTAGCGACTACATCAGGCGTGGGGCTAGTTCTTGGAGGGCAGCAGTCTGTCGTACTCACAGGTCACTGTGACTCCTCTTACGCTGACGACGCTGAGACTCACAGGTCTACTCAGGGGTACTGTTTCAGTCTGGGTTCTGGAGCTGTTTCCTGGCGTTCCACGCGCTCCTCTTCTGTCTCGACCTCTACAGCTGAGGCTGAGATTTACGCTGGTGCCATGGCGGCACAGGAGTTGCGGTGGTTGACCTTCTTGCTCGCCGACCTTGGTGAGCGGCCGAGCTCTGCACCGACCTTGTTCACTGACAACAAGGCGTCGATCCTCCTCTGTCGTGAGCCGCGACTGGAGAGCAGAGTGAAGCACATTCACGTCAGGTACTTTCTTCTGCGAGAGTTGCAGAGGCGTGGACAGGCTCGCTTCGAGTTTGTGGAGTCCGAGGCCAACACTGCAGACATCTTCACCAAGGCGCTTCCGCCTCGTGACCACCAGAGGTGTTGTGTGCAGTTAGGCCTTGTTGACACAGGTTCTAGTCATGTGTAGGCTTGAGTTTATTGGCTGCTTCGTCTATACTCTTGCTATATATACTTGTGATCTCTTGGACTGGCCTTGTGGCCACTGTTGCTTGTGCTCAGAGTGTGTGGTGACGTTGTGATCCACCCTGAGCTTTGTTTTCTTTTGGACTGGTCTTGTGACCGTACTCTTTTTATTTTGCTAGACACCCCTCACTTAGGCTATGGGGGTGTGTCAAATGTTGTAGCCTATAATGAGGTTTGTCTTAGGGGGTACAGAAGTTAGGGTTTGTCATATGTACCCCAACCAACATCAATGGCATCACCCATTCCTCATTCTGACACGAGGTGACTTAAGGGTTTGCTTTGCAGACGACACAATGCAATGCATACATGCAGGGGCTGGAAGGTGATACCGTATTCTCCCGGACATAACACCCTAGGGTATAGCTAAAAATACAGTGAAAAAATGGGGGGGGTCTCCTCATAGGAAAAAAATGCATAATACCCGGGTCTTTACATATGGCATATCTTAGTGTTAGTGTTTTTTTAATTAGTCAATGTGGGTGTTTTGCTGGTCGTTTTAGCATCACTGCCTGAGGCGCGAATGTGAATTTCGGCCTAGAACTTCATCGCCCCCACGAAAATGGCATGTGGCACCTCTCTTGCCACTTGCAACGGAAGATTCACCTGCACGTGGCGACAGAGAAATAGTGGGAGGGGGCAAATCTCGGCAAAATTTCATTGAGGGAGAAATTCACACGACATTCTTCTGTATTGCAGCTACTCGTTAACGACTATAATAATGAATCCGTAAGAAAAGGGGGGGTGTTATAGAAAATCAGCCAAAAAGGGGGGTATAGTAGAAACGAGGTCTATCATAACACCCACCCCGCACAAGCTACCCGGAGGTGTACAATTATGGGGGGGTGTTTTGTCCGGGAGTATACGGTATGAATCTGCTGTCACCCACACGAGCCTGTCTAAAGATTCTGACAGTGGTATGCAAGCTTCTGGAACATACGGTAGTTGTTAGCAGATCACAAGCATTGATAAATTACACAAGCAAGGTCAGTGTCTAGGGGAAAGCAAGACGGTGGTACCAGCAAGTGTATGAGGATAGATTACACAACCCAACAAGGGCAATCACCTAAGGTTCCATGAGATCTGTATGGAATTGAACCAATGGCAGAAACAAGGATTGCAGTGCAGTGATGACAGAAGCAAGAAGTGCTGTGCTGTGCTGTGAGTACCGTAGGTCACATCAAGTGATGCACACGTACAGCACCATCTTTTCATCCTTTTCAGGCCTTCATTCTCCTCTTAGTACTTGTTGGAAAAAATCGGTCCTAAGTGCCTCTGTCGTGTCGACACACTAAGGCACAAGCGAAGCAAAGCATATCGAGGCACCAGCGAGTCAACCCTCGGAGGCTGAAGTAACCGCTGGAGGTTACGCGAAAGTCAAAGGTGTTGGGAACAACAAGTCTTAAACGCCTCTGTCGTGTCGAAACTCAGGACACAAGCGAAGCAACTCAAATCGAAGCATCGCGAGTCAACCATCGGAAGTTAAAAGTAACCGCTGGAGGTTACACGAAGGTCAAAGGTCAGCGACCTTTGACTTGACAAATGCAGCGCGACAGCAAGGACATACAACTGACTCGACATTGAGCAGTTGCCCGAGTCGCACTGTATCGAACCGCAACAGTAAAACAGTTTAATTATATCTATTCGTATTCCTTGTACTCTTATATAAACCTTTGTATTTGCTTGTCTTAATCAACTTACTTCGCCCTCACATACCGTATACTCCCGGACAAAACACCCCCCCATAATTGTACACCCCCGGGTAGCTTGTGCGGGGTGGGTGTTATGATAGACCCCGTTTCCACTATACCCCCCTTTTTGCCTGATTTTCTATAACACCCCCTTTTCTTACGGATTCATTAGTATAGTCGTTAACGAGTAGCTGCAATACGGAAGAATGTCGTGTGAATTTCTCCCTCAATGAAATTTCGCGGTACATTCAAAGGCAATCTGCCGAGATTTGCCCTCTCCCACTATTTCTCTGTTGCCACGTGCAGGTGAATCTTCCGTTGCAAGTGGCAAGAGAGGTGTCACATGGCATTTTCGTGAGGGCGATGAAGTTCGAGGCCGAAACGGACATTCGCGCCTCAGGCAGTGATGCTAAAACGACCAGCAAAACACCCACATTGACTAATTAAAAAAACACTAACACTAAGATATGCCATATGTAAAGACCCGGGTATTATGTATTTTTTTCCTATGAGGAGACCCCCCCCATTTTTTCCCTGTATTTTTAGCTATACCCTAGGGTGTTATGTCCGGGAGAATACGGTACTAACGCAAGGTGGTTCAAGGACTTTTATTCAAACGCTTCCGCTATTACATCATCCTACTTAGACTTTAACTCTACAAAGATCCTAGGGCACCTCAGCCCAACATGGTATGAGAGCAAGTTAGAGTTCAAAGTTATTTTCTTTTAACACTCAATACAAAGAAGACATGTCTGCTAGAAAGGAGAGGAGCTCCTCCAACAACTCTCCCGGCACTACCCCTACTCCACCTCCTGTCTCTGGCCTACAGACAGAGGAAGGGACAACCACGAGACCAGCAGCTGGGTCTACGGAAACATCCGCGGGCTTCGATCAAGTATGATGGAGAAGTTTTTCTCCTTCATGTCCTTCTACGAGCAGCATCAGCAAGGAGTACCTGCGCAGTCAAACAACAGCAACAACAACAACGTGACACCCATGAGTCTCGACGGCTCATCCTACGCACGCGGGAATCAACAACAACAACAACCTACCTTCGCTCCGTACGAGCCCCAGCGTGGCTCCGTCAGCTTCATGCCGCAACCGCAATCTGCACCGGGACAAGAAAGAGCACTAGACGCATTACAAGTTCAATCGCAATTCGCGCATGTCCTGAAGCTTCAAACGACAAAACCCTTCGACGGTAAAGATTTCTTCACCTGGTCGTTCGAATTCGAGCTGATGATGGAAGGAGCACAGATCCTTGGCTTCTTCGACGGGTCCCTGCCATATCCAACAAACGGCACGCAGTATGAGAAGCAGCAGTACACCTATCAATCAATGATGGCGTACACAATACTATTGAGGAACATCACCCCGACCCAGCAGCAGAACATCAGAACTTACCGAGGCTACGGCAACTCCGCGGAGCTCGCGTACAACCACCTGAAGAACCTGTATCAAGCAACAGACAGTGTAAACCAAAGCCGGTTAATGGCGCAACTGACAACAATCGAAATTAAACCAGGCGAGAAAGGCATGGCATATATCAGTCGCTGCCGCGAACTGCGCGACAAGCTTCTTCGATGTGGAGGATCAATTTCAGAAGACGCCTTCGTCACGGTAGTCATCGGCGGTCTTGGCCCCCACTGGCGTGTGAGAATAAGCGAACAGGAATGAATGAACTAGCAGTGAAATGAGTACAAGTAGGAAACCCTAGAATTGTGTACCCCCTATAGGCTAACCCACTGTAGCCTACACAAGCAGAACATATATAATGTTTGACACACCCCCATAGGCAAAGTGGGGGAGAACAAGGGGTCACAAGACCAGTCAAGCAAAGCAAAGCAAGCTCAGGGTGGATCACAAAGTCACCACACAGTCCGAGCACAAGAGCAGGGCCAGAGGCCAGTTCACATGCAGGAGTACAGACATATATATAAAACTAGACAAGCAAGAGCAGGTATATATATATATATGTCACAGTACAAGTGAAGTCAAGAGGAGAGCAAGTGAGGCAAGACAGGCACAAGACCCAGCTGGGTGCAAAAGCGCTGATGGTCACAAGGCGCGAGTGCCTTGGTGAACACATCAGCAGTGTTGGCCTCAGAGGCCACGTACGCAAGTCGCAACTGACCACGCTGCTGCAGCTCACGAGCAAGGAAGTAGCGGAGAGCAATGTGCTTCGTTCTGTGCTCCAAGCGCTGCTCTCGACACAAGGCCAGCATGGCCTTGTTGTCTACGTACAGCACTGGAGGAGAACGAGGTGGCTCTCCAAGGTCAGTCAGCAGGTAGGTGAGCCAGCGAAGCTCCTGTGCAGCCATGGCCCCGGCGTAGATCTCAGCCTCACAACTGGAGCCGAGAACCGAAGACGAGCGAGTAGACCGCCACGAGACAGAGCCGGAACCAAGGCTGAAGGTGTAACCCTGTGACGACCGCTGCATAGCCTGGTCGTCAGCCCAAGAAGCGTCCGCGTGGCTGGTAAGGACCACTGGACTCCGCCCTCCAAGCACTAGCCCCATGCCCGACGTACTGCACAGGTAGCGCAATACCCTCTTCGCTGCAGCCATGTGCTCTGGTCTGTGTCTCCCAGGAGCAACATAGCGTGCAAGAATGCTCAAAGGGTATGCAAGGTCAGGTCGTGTGCAGGTCATCAGGTACATGAGGCAGCCAACAAGCTCTGCATACGGACCACTCGACTCTACGGACTCATCCGAAGGCAGAGCTGAGAGTGAGTGGCGAGTAGGCAGAGGAGTGGCCTGAGGCGAGGAGTACGTGAAGCCAAAGCGCTGAAGGACCTGCTGCACCATGTGTGACTGAGTCAAGGTAATGGTGCGGCGTGCTCTGTCCCGAGTGATCTGCAAGCCAAGGTAGCTGCGCAGTTCACCCAGGTCTGTGCACTTGTGTCTCTTCAGCAGTTCGGACTTCACGTAGGCGAGTCCAGCAGTGTCCGCTGTGGCAAAGACCAAGTCGTCGACGTACACGAGGATGTAGAACGGCGGCAGTGAAGTGTCGGTGCGCAGAAACAGCGATGGGTCAGCAGTAGAAGGAGCAAACCCAAGAGCCGCAAGCGTAGTCCTCAGTGTGTCGTGCCACTCACGCGGTGCCTGGCGGAGACCGTAGACTGGCCGTCGGAGGCTCCACTGGGTGCCAGGAGGGAAAGTCCCAGTGAAGCCAGGTGGACGGCGCAGCCAGATCTCCTCGTGCAGGCTACCCTATAGGAACGCAGTGCTGAAGTCGAGAGAGTGAAGCTCGTAGTCGCGCTGAGCGGCTATGTGCAGCAGCACCCGAAGAGTGGTCATCTTCGGGGTGGGAGAGAAGGTCTGAAAGTAGTCAACTCCCTGCCGCTGACTGAAGCCACGAGCAACGTACCGTGCCTTGAAGACAGGTGGAGAGCCCGGCGGCCGCTTCACCCTGAAGATCCACATGCCACTGATGATGTTCGCCCCAGGAGGGGGAACCGCGTCAACGTAGGTGCCTGTGGACTTCCAGGAAGCCATCTCTGCATCCATAGCTGCCTGCCACTGAGAGGAGTAGGGACCCTCTACGGCCTCCGCGTAAGAACGCGGAGTCAGGATGTCTAGTGCATCCGGGTCTCCCTCAGGGGCAAGCAGTACAGACGCTAGATGAGGTGAAGCTGCCGCTAGACACTGTAACTCCTCCTGCCTGTCCTCTAGGACGTCCGTGCCAAGAGCACACTCACCCCCGACGGACGGAGGACAGACAGACGTAGACTCAGCAACAAGACTAGCAGCGTAGTCGAGACGACAACGAGCAGCAAAGTCAACGAGCTCAGCGACTAGAGCAGACGCAGTAGTGGACTCAAAAGAGGGGTCAGTGACGACAGTAGCAAGCAGACGCGTGACAGTAGGACTGGCAGCGCGAAGAGAGTCCGACTCAGGGTCGGCAAGCGCAGGAAGAGAGGACTCAGGAGGAGAAGGCAAAGGGGCACGCAGAGGAGCAGTGGACGGACGCAGAGACATCCGGTGCGTGCCAGGGACAGGAGGAGGACGCTGACGCGAACCGCGACCACTAGCGCGAGTAGCACGAACAGGCGACGCGAGACGAGACGCAGGCTCACGACGCTCAGCAAGACCTCCAGTAGGACCAGTGTAAGGAGAGGGAGCAGGCAGAGGAGAGGAAGGCTCCAACAGTGACTGCGACTGGACAGGCTGTGGACACTCTACCAAAGGAGAAAGACCAAGAACCTGCTGTAGGAGCGGAACAAAGTACGGCCGAGGCCGCGCGGCAGCTCCAGACTCAGCAGGGACAGCACCAGCACCCTCAGCGACAGCACCAGCGCCACCAACACCTCCAGCGGCAGGACCTCCAGCAGCACCAGCAGCAGAACCACCGCCAGGACAGACAGCAGTAGTCTCAGCACCAACACCCTCAGCAGCTCCAGCTCCAGTAGGACCCGCAGGCCCAGCAGCTCCGGGACCGGCAGCACCAGCACCCTCGACGGTCGACAAAGCTCCAGCTCCAGCAGCACTCCTCCAGCGGCGAGCAAACCACTCGCGCAGCTCCTGTGGAGAGAGGGGCTCCCGGCGAGACGCAGGAGCAGGAGAAACCCCAGGCTCAGCACCTCCAGACTCAGCACCCCCAGGCACAGCAGCTCCAGACGTAGCACCCCCAGGCTCAGCAGCTCCAGACTCAGCACCTCCAGGCTCAGCAGCTCCAGAATCAGCACCCCCAGACTCAGTAGCTCCAGCTCCAGTAGGACTCGCAGGCCTAGCAGCTTCGGGACCGGCAGCACCCTCAGCAGGCGAAGAAGCTCCAGCTCCAGCAGCACGCCTCCAGCGGCGAGCAAACCACTCGCGCAGCTCCTGTGGAGAGAGCGGCTCCCGCACAGCAGTCGCAGGCTCCGCACCTCCAGGCTCAGCACCCCCAGGCTCAGCAGCTCCTGACGTAGCACCCCCCGGCTCAGCACCCCCTGCAGCAGCACCCCCAAGCTCAGCACCCCCCGGCCTCGCACCCCCAGGCTCAGCACCCCCAGCAGCAGCACCCCCAAGCTCAGCACCCGCAGGCGTAGCACCCCCAGACTCTGCACCCGCAGCAGGACCAGACTCAGCAGCAACCTCGACTGGCTCGACTGTGTCTACCTGGGACACACTTGAAGGGGCAGGAACCTGAGGGGGGAGGGGGTCTACCGGGGGGGGAACTGGCACCAGGAAGTCCGGTGGGGGGGGGAGGGAAGGAGTACGGTAGGGGAAGAGGCGGTAGAAGGGGACTGACTCGTCGAACGTGACGTCCTGGGAGGACAGAACACGACGAGAGGAGGGGTGGTAGAACTGCCACCCTGGAGCGTCAGGGGGGAAGCCAAGGAAGACACAGGGAGCAGCACGGGGGGACAGCTTGTCCGCAGATAAGTCGCGGACAAACGCCTGAGATCCCCAGACACGGAACGCAGACGCATCGCCGACCTTCCCCGTCCACAGTAACACTGGGGACATCGCGGGCCGAGAGACCCTGGGGTGAAGGTTGAGCTGATGCGCCGCGTACCGAACCGCAAACGGCCACAGAAAATGGGGGGCAGCCGCATGCATCATGGACGTACGAGCGACATCCATGACCATGCCAATGCGGCGCTCAGCAATCCCATTTTGCTGTGGAGAGTCCGGAAGCGTAAAGGTCTGGCGGATCCCCTGTGCACGACAGTAGTCTCGCAGAAGGCGAGAGGAGAACTCCCCACCTCGGTCAGAGTGTAGACGCAGAACAGGAAAGTCCGAGCCGAAGCTCCTCCTGAGCTGGAGACGAGCCTCGCGGATCCAGTCGATCAGCACCTCAGTGACAGCACCCTTGCTGCGCAAGGGGAAGACTTAGGTGTAACGCGAGTAGTCGTCAACCACCAACAGGAAGTAGCGCTCGTGACCCTGCCCACGGACGGGGGCCGGGCCCCACACGTCCATGTGAAGCGTCTGCAGAGGAGCCTCTGTCGGGGGAAACTGGGAGGAGTGAGGAGCAGCCCTGAGGCGCCCCTCGACACAGGGGACACAGGAAGGTCCTGGTCCCGAAGGAAGGGGAGGGAGAGACTGGGGAAGACCAGAGACAAGGACACGGGAAGCCATGCCCCGAAGACGGGGCAAGGAGGGGTGGCCTAGACGGTGGTGCCACAGAAGAGTCTCGTGAGACAGGAGGCGACACGAACAGGGGGCAGACTCAGGACCAGACCTGGACGCAGCAGCAAACACCTGACCCGACGCTGCTACCTGACCGGACGCGGGGACAGGAGGAGACTCAGTGGTCAGGGTGTAGAGGCTCGACCCCGGCCGACGCGAGAACGTGGCCAGGTGCCGGCCTGTGCGTGCGTCCGTGCAGTGGGTCACCCGCTGGCTCGCAGGAGTGAACTGGTGAACCCCCGCATCCTGTAGGTCTGCACCACTCACCAAGTTCGTCGAGAACGAGGGGAGGTACAGGCCAGACAGGGTGCCCGAGGGGGCAGCCGGACACGGGAGGACAGTGGAGAAGTGAGCGAGGACAGGACCCCCAGAGGGGTCAGCCAGGGAGACAGCAACCGGCCGACCAAGCGGCGTGAGTGTGGTGCGGTCCCGAAAGAAGGAGCGAGAAGCCCCAGAGTCAAGTGTAAAGGTGAGGGAGGCCGAAGCCAACGCGGTACCTGAGAGCGCAGCCTCACCCGCACCTGAGGAAGCAAACTCACGAGCACCTAGAGCAGCAGCCGCACCTGTACCTGGAGCAGGAGACTCACTAGCGAGTTCAGGAGCTCTGATACCATGTGAAGAAACGTTCTTAGTAGGAAGGCATAGAAGCCATAGTGAGTTCAGTAGTAGAGATCGAGCTCAAGTGAGTAGGGTTAGGAGAGTCGAGAGGGTTTCAACAAAGAGCAAGCAGTACAAATAGGCAAGATGAAAGGTGTACCACCACAACTGAACATTATATAACTACAGTAGTCTACACTACAGGCAGTTACAAAACAATATATAGGTTTATATATTATTCTGACACGCCCCCATAAGTGCCTGTAGGGAAGAATATGCAGTCAACGCCCCCATAATGGGGTACACCAAACAGGCCGCAGCGGAAATCATAGCAACAGGCAAGTGCAGTGACAACAGGTGCAGTGATGGTAGATCCAGCTGTACCAACCCCTTTACCAAGGTAAAAACAGTAGGAGGTGGTGGGGCGGCAGGTCGCCTGAGGAGAAGGCTCTGTGGCTGCAACATGCAGCAGGACAGCAGCGGCTCGACGGCAGCACCTGCAGGCCCCAGCACAAGGTAGCAAAAAACAGAGACAACAAAAAAAAAGGTAGGTGGTAGCAGGGGCGGCAGCTGGAGGTGCCACGGTAGCAGCTGGCGTCAGCAGCAGATGACCGGCTGACTTCCGTCGCCCCCTCACTCCCCCCCCCACAGCGGCACGTGCGGCAGTGAGAGAGAGAGGAGGGGCGGCAGCTTCTTGCTCACACCCGCCTCCCCAAAGCCTCCCCCCCACACTGTTGCACGTGCAGTAGCGAACAGAGGGGCGTCAACCACCCTCGCGCCTCCCCCTCCCCCCCCTCCACACCGTCGTCCACAGTGGAAGAAAACGGCAGCGGGCTCGGGTGGGGTTGGTGAGCTGTCGGGTAGGAAGGGGGAGTAACGGGTGGGTGCAACAGGTGCCGCGACGAGCGCCTGCGCACAGCTCGTCGTCGCTTGCGAGGCAGCTGCAGTGGTAGCAGCCGCATTGTCGACAGGAGGGCGGGGCAGGGGGTGCGATCGGCGGCTGAAGTAACTCGGCTGCCACACCCGCCGTCTCCCCCCAAAGCGAACGTCGATGCAGACGTTCGGGGCTGCGACCGGGCGTGACGAGGTTGCAGGAGGGCGCGACGGGCAGACGACGGGGCCGCCGACGAACAGACCTAGACCCGCCACGCGCGACGTCACGACTAGCGGCTGAACGGGTGCTTGGGAGGCCGCGACGAGCGCCATGGCAGGAACGAGAAGTGGTGGGCCCATGGGAAAAAAAAATCAGGTCCTAGGATAGGAACCTCACTCTGATAACATGTGAGAATAAGCGAACAGGAATGAATGAACTAGCAGTGAAATGAGTACAAGTAGGAAACCCTAGAATTGTGTACCCCCTATAGGCTAACCCACTGTAGCCTACACAAGCAGAACATATACAATGTTTGACATGGCGCTCCACTCGCGCCATACTACGAGCACACGGGAGAATCTCCGAAGCAGCACTATGCGCCGAAATCCATGCCGAGCAACAAGACATGGACCTGAAAGAAGAACGACACAAGAAGAAAACGTTAGTACCGGAGTTCGCATTTCACACTCAACGACGCTACAACAACAACAACAACCGACAACAGCAACAAGTGAAGACAGTACCTCCGTTCTGCCACATCTGCAAGACTTCGGGTCATCCTCGTACGCACTGCTCGTCTCGTCAGCAATCGACAACACCACAGCGACAACTTCGGCCTTCAAGCTCCCAAGTCACCTCAACGCAAGCAAATCCGACAACTTCAATCCAAGCTTCAACGACTCCAACAGGACAACCTGCACAAGGAGCAAGAAACATCGTCAACTGCATGGTGAAGATAACAGACTCCTGCACAACCGAGTCACCACCTCACTACTCACCAGAAGAACAACTCGACAATAGCACGCCTCGCCGCGAGTCACTCCAGCCGAACCCGACGTACGCTGCCATCGCTCAGAGCGAACCGTCCGGACAAGACACTTGGTTCTTGGACAGTTGCTGCGGACAACATATGTGCTCCTCAGGACGCTTCGTTCAACGCGAACATCGACTTCAACGAGAGGTAGTCATCACGGTCGCCAACAACCAGAACCTGCGCACACGACGACAAGGAGTAGTACAACTTCAGTCACGAGAGACAAACGTTATATTGCACATGTCAAAGGTGCTAATCGCGGAGGGACTCTGCTACAACTTACTGAGCGTCAGCCAGTTGATGGCGAAAGGCATCCACTTGGAAGCCGACAGCACCACCCAGGAGTTTAAGCTGTACCACGGGAAGGGCGGTCTCTACATCGGAAAGGCGGTTTTAAAGAACAACGTCTTCGTCCTTGATTTCGTCCCAGACCTGGGCACTGCAGACAGCGATGCCATCGTCAACTTCGCCGGCTGGACACATCCCCCGGACCTCGATCCCGACTTCAGCCCGTGAGGCTTCTGGTACTCGCATACAATCCCTGAAGCAGAACGAACACGCGCGTTTGCGACAATTCAACAATCGGCAGCAGCAGAAACAACATCGGCAGCAGTAGAGACAACATCGGCAGCAACAGAGACAACATCAGGAGCAGCAGAAACAACATTGGCAGCAGCAGAGACAACATCGGCACCAGCAGAAACATCATCGGCAGCAGCAGGACCAACGACACCAGTCTTCGTCGACGAAGCACCACCAACACCCGCACAGCAGCTGAACCCGACTCAACGAGAAGTCCACAAAAGCGCAAACTTCGTCGCCAGTTTCTACTCCAACTCCGACGCGTATCAACGCTCACCCGGACATCGCGCTCCTGAAGACATCTGGCATGCACGCACAAGACATCCAAGCAACACAGTGTTAAACAATACAATACGAGCAGGAGTCCTGGACAAGGATTTGCTACTACTACCCGACGGCAGAGAACTTCAACGGGCACGAGGAACTTGCCTCATCTGCCCCGAAGCCGACTTACCACATCGACCGTTTACTTCCCACCACAACCCGAGCGCACCCGCGTACGCACCACTCGAGAAGGTGTACAGCGATATTCTCTTCAATCGAGAACCGGGACAAGTTACTTACAACTACACGATAACCTTCATCGATGCCGCCACTCGATACGTCTGGCACCGAAACTTACCCAGCCGCGACATGGCACTCGCAGCATTCGCCGCCTGGCTACCAGTAGCAGAGAGAGAATCGGGAACACAACTGAAAAGCTTCCAGTCAGACGGAGGAGGAGAATACACCTCTCAGCGCTTCAAGCAGTACCTGGCGGAAAGAGGAATCAAGCAGCTCCTCTCCCTTCCCTACGCCCATCAGCAGCAAGGTGTCACAGAAAGAATGAACAGGACCTTACAGAACAGCATGCGCAAACTGCTACGTGGCATGCGGCTACCCAACCACCAGTGGTCTGCAGCAATGGACCATGCTGTCATGCTGCACAACTTGTTGTCGTCGTCCTCACTTCCGAACAACGCATCACCGCATCTGCTGTGGACAGGGAAGCAGGGCAGCACAAAAATGTTACGAGTTTTCGGGTGCATGGTACAGTACCGACCCCCAGAAGCACGAGCGGGAAGATTTTCGCAACGGGCACAGTGGGGACTACACCTCGGCATCGAAAAGAATTACAACGCGTGGAAAATCTTCGACGTCCACTCAAAGGAAACAGTAGCAGCAAGTGACGTGATCTTCTACGAGCGACTCACACTTCAGACGTACCTCGCCAACTTGCACGAAAATCAGGACCCCACAGGTGGCTTTCGTGGTGACCGAGCCTTCGCCTCAGCAGCGGACGAAGTAGACTGGGACGAGCAGAACGTCGACAACGCATCGAAAGAAGCCGGAACTCTACCGTTCTGCTCCGTCAACGTCCCCATGGACGAAGAAAATCCTCGCGACAGTGTAAACGCCGAAGTCTTCTACCACTTTGCCGACAACGGTTACGTAACACCTGCGACAGTCAACACAAACGAAGCAGAACGGATAGGGCCGAATTTCATACCCGGCCCAGAAGCGGGAGACGAAGCAGCTTATCCCGAGGACCCAACACTCCCCCGCTACTCACAGACTGGACTGCAGATTCTCGGCCTCGTCACCGCAGTCCACGGCAACGCTCTTCCTAAAGAGCCTGCGACGGTTCAGCAGGCTCTGGGGGGGGAACACAGGGAAAAATGGCGTGAAGCCATGGAAAGAGAATTAAAGGCACTGGAGGAACGCAACACCTGGAAAGTCGTTCCCGCAAGCGTGGCAAGGAACAAGACCATTCTCACCGGGAAATGGGTCTTCCGCATCAAAACGAAAGCAGACGGCACAATCGAGAAATTCAAAGCACGTTGGGTCGTGCGTGGATTCGACCAGGAGCACGGACGAGACTTCACCGAGACATTCGCCCCGGTTAGTCGACATACCTCTCACCGAATTCTTCTCGCGATTGCCGCCATGAAGAAAAAGAGATTGCGACAAATTGATGTCGCCAACGCATTCCTCTACGCACCCGTCGACGCGGAAATCTTCGTCGAGCTCCCACACGGTACCCACGGGAAACCTAATCAGGTTTGCCAGCTGCTGAAATCGCTCTACGGAATCAAACAAGCCCCGCGGCTGTGGCAACAGCACCTACACACTCGCCTCTCTCGCATCGGATTCCGCCAACTGCCTCACGACCAAGGGATGTACCGACTCACCAAAAACGCCGATTATATCCTGCTGATCGTCTACGTCGACGACCTACTCTACATTGGCTCCACCGACGACATCACCACCTGGTTTGAAGGGGAGCTACAGAGGGACCTCACGCTCACGGTTTCCTCTACCGTCACTCAGTATCTCGGACTCAACATCCGCGAAGAAGAGAATGCGATCTACCTCAGCGCTGAAAAATATGCCGACACCATCGCCAAGCGCTTCTCGCTTACACCTACCGTTATCTCCACGCCATACCGCTACTCGACAGGGAACGACAAGGGAAGTCCCACTCTACTCAAAACTACCGGAATACGCGACTACCAGAGGAAGCTGGGCTGCCTCCTCTTCGCAGCCGTCACCTGCCGCCCAGATCTGTCCTACTCCGCAAGTCAACTCGCTACCTACCTCAAGAGACCCGAAGCAGAGCACCTGGCGGAACTCGACCGCGCACTACACTACTTCGTGAGCACTCCGACGATCGGCCTGACTTACCACAAGAGTAAAACTACGTCAACAAAACTAATCGGCTACGTCGATGCCGATCACACCGGCGATTCAGACAGCAGGCGCTCCCGCACTGACTACATCTATCGCCTAGAACCCATCGGACCCATCTCCTGGCAGTCGAGCAAGCAGGAACTAATCGCTCTCTCTTCAGCTGAAGCAAAATATATCGCCCTCTGCTCAGCCACCAAGGAAGGACTCTATCTTCGCGAGCTGCTGGAAGAAGCAAAGTTAGCCGAGTTAACAAATTTCACTCTGTTCTCCGACAACCAATCTGCGATTCGCATCGCCAACAAGAGCGGATTCGTGAACAGAACAAAGCATATCGCTCTGAGATACTTCTTCGTGAAAGACGAGATCGAGAAAGGGAAACTCGAACTATCCTACTGTCCCACGTCCGAGATGGCAGCCGACTACTTGACCAAGAAGCTCGGAAAACAGAAGTTCGAGTACTGCATGCTGCTGACTGGACAAGGCCACGTCACCATCAGCGACACTCCAGAAGCGAAGGGGAGTGTTGGGAACAACAAGTCTTAAACGCCTCTGTCGTGTCGAAACTCAGGACACAAGCGAAGCAACTCAAATCGAAGCATCGCGAGTCAACCATCGGAAGTTAAAAGTAACCGCTGGAGGTTACACGAAGGTCAAAGGTCAGCGACCTTTGACTTGACAAATGCAGCGCGACAGCAAGGACATACAACTGACTCGACATTGAGCAGTTGCCCGAGTCGCACTGTATCGAACCGCAACAGTAAAACATTTTAATTATATCTATTCGTATTCCTTGTACTCTTATATAAACCTTTGTATTTGCTTGTCTTAATCAACTTACTTTGCCCTCACATACTAGCGCAAGGTGGTTCAAGGAATTTTATTCAAACGCTTCCGCTATTACATCATCCTACTTAGACTTCAACTCTACAAAGATCCTAGGGCACCTCAGCCCAACAAAAGGTCAGCGACCTTTGACCTGACAAATGCAGCGCGACAGCAAGGACACACAACTGACTCGTTACAGAGCAGTTGCCCGAGTCGTCACTGTATCGAACCGCAACAGCAACAAGTAAAACAGTTATAACTGTATCCTTTCATATTCCTTGTACTCTTATATAAACCTGTATCTCCTTGCTTTAATCAACTTACTTTGCTCTCACATACTATCGCAAGGTGGTTAACAACTCTTTGTTAACGCTTCCGCTACTACACCAACTCTACCAAGAGTTCACCCCTGCAAAGATCGTAAGGGCCTTATTCAGCCCAACGTGGTATGAGAGCAATCAGGGGGAATTCAACTTCTATACCAACAGTATCAATCAGCATGGCTACACAAAAGGAAAGGAGCAACTCCAACGGCTCCCAGGGCACTACTCCTACTCCACCTCCTGCCTCTGGCCTACAAACAGAGGAGGGCACGGCGACAAGACCCAGAGCAACATCTACTGAGACTCCCGCGAATCAACCTGCAGACTTCGACCAGAGCATGATGGAAAAGTTTTTCTCCTTCATGTCCTTCTACGAGCAACACCGGCAATCGGCACCTGCGCAGTCACACAACAGCAACAACAACGGAGCAACACCCATGAGTCTCGACGACTCATCATATGCACGAGGAAATCAGCAACAGCAGCCTACCTTTGCTCCATACGAGCGCGGGTCCATCAGCTTCATGCCACACCCACAGCCCTCACCTGGACAAGAAAAACCACTGGACGCATTACAAGTTCAGTCGCAGTTCGCACACGTTCTGAAGATGCAGACGTCAAGACCCTTTGATGGAAAGGACTTCTTCACTTGGTTGTTCGAGTTTGAGCTGATGATGGAAGGCACGCAAATACTCGGTTTCTTCGACGGGTCTTTGCCATACCCAACAAACGGCACACAGTACGAGAAGCAACAGTACACCTATCAGTCAATGATGGCGTACACGATCCTACTGAGGAACATCACCCCGACTCAACAGCAGAACATAAGGACTTACCGAGGTTATGGTAACTCCGCGGAGCTCGCGTACAACCACCTGAAGAGCCTGTATCAAGCAGCAGACAGCGTAAGCCAAAGTCGGTTAATGGCGCAACTAACAACGGTTGAAATGAAACCAGGGGAGAAAGAAATGGCGTATATCAGTCGATGTCGCGAGTTGCGCGACAAGCTTCTTGTTACAATCCTAGTGCTAGGTAGGCTTAGGAGCCATAGTAGCTTAGGAGAAGTTCGAGTTGAAGGGTGTAAGTGAAATGTCGAGAGAATTGTGGAAGGCGAATGGATGTTCACTATAGCAAGAGAGTACATATAGCAAACAAGTGAAGAAAGAGGTGCACCACCTATAAAGTTCATATCTACACTACAGCTAGAACTACATGCAGGTATAAGAATATAATTCTGACATCCCCCCGTAACTGCATGCAAGAATAGCTAAGTGCAAAACACAACCTGCAGGGGTACACCACAGACTGATAATGCAGCAACAGCAGGTACGGTAGCAAGAAATTCCTGCCACCCCCTTACCCTCTCCCCCCCAACCACAGGAGGGGCAGCAGGGAGAGTGAGGAGGCGGGCTGGCTCTGGCTAGTCACCCCCTCCATCTCCTCACCCTCCCCCTCCCCCTCCCCCTCCCCCCCACACTGCTGCAGGAGCAGCAAAGGGGGGAAGAGAGGAGAGGTGGAGGGACGGTTGCTGGTTGCTCCCCCACACCCTCACACCCTCCCCCCCAGCAGCAGTTGCAGTAGTGGGAACGAAAGGAGGAGGAGGGGAAGGGAAGCACACCACCCATCACCCCCACACCCGCCACCCCCAGACCCTCCCCCCCGCAGCTGCAGGGAGACGAAGGAGAAGGGGGGAGGGGGGGGGGGGGAAGGGGAGGGGGGGGGCCAACGCACGGCCTCCCAGGGCGCCAAAGCAGGCGGCAGAGGGGGCGACGCTTGCCCCCCCCTTCCAGGTCAGCCCCCGAAGGAGCCGCGACGGGCGACGGGAAAAGGGGGGGGGGGGGGGGGGGGGGGGCGGTGCACGTGCCCCCGGTGTGCCGCGGCTGGCGACGGGGCATGGCCGGGGCGAGGTCGGGGCCGCAAGTGGCAGCGACGGGGCCGCTGGCGGCGGCGACAGAGCCGCTGGCGGCGGCGACCGGCCGCTGAAAGTGCGGCGACGGACCGCTGAAAGGGCGGCGACGGGCCGAGGGAAGGGCGGCGACGGGGCCCGCTGAAGGGCGGGCGGCGACGGGGCCGCTGGTAGGGCGAGCGACGGGCCGCTGGTAGGGCGGCGACGGGCCGCTGGAAGGGCGGCGACGGGGCCCGCTGAAAGGGCGGGCGGCGACGGGGCCGCTGAAAGGGCGGCGGTGGGGCCGCTGAAAGGGCGGGCGACGGGGCCTGCTGAAGGGCGGACGACGGGGCCGCTGGTAGGGCGGCGACGGGCCGCTGAAAGGGCGGCGGTGGAGCCGCTGAAAGGGCGGGCGACGGGGCCTGCTGAAGGGCGGGCGACGGGGCCGCTGTAAGGGCGGTGACGGGGCCGCTGAAAGGGCGGCGACGGGGCCGCGGAAGGGCGGTGACGGGGCCGCGAAGGGGCCGCGAGGGGCTTGAAAGGGCGGCAACGGGGTCGCTAAGAGAAAGTAAAGGGGCAAGCCACGGGGCGTGCCGAACACAGAGTAGCAACAGAAGCAGTAGGGCGGGCCCACAGGCCAGGACCGTAATCACTCTGATAGCATGTTACAATCCTAGTGCTAGGTAGGCTTAGGAGCCATAGTGGCTTAGGAGAAGTTCGAGTTGAAGGGTGTAAGTGAAATGTCGAGAGAATTGTGGAAGGAGAATGGATATTCACTATAGCAAGAGAGTACATATAGCAAACAAGTGAAGAAAGAGGTACACCAACTATAATGTTCATATCTACACTACAACTAGAACTACATGCAGGTATAAGAATATAATTCTAACACTTCTTCGATGAGGAGGGTCGATTTCTGAAGACGCCTTCGTGACAGTCATCATCGGCGGCCTCGGTCCTCAATGGCGTGCCACAAAGGCCATTTTCCGAGCTCACGGAAAAATCTCCGAAGCAGCGCTCTGCACCGTAATCCACGCCGAGCAGCAAGACATGGACCTGCAAGAAGAACGACACAGAAAGAAGACATCAGCACCGGAATTCGCGTTCCACACTCAGCGAGGCTACAACAACAAAAACAACCGGGAGCAACAACCGAAGCCACTATCTCTGTTCTGTCACATCTGCAAAACTTCAGGACACCCAAGTACGCACTCCCCGAATCGTAAACAGTCAACAACCCCACAGCGGCAACTTCGACCTTCAAGTAGCCAAATCGCCTCAACGCAAGCAAATCCCACGACTCAGATTCAAGCTTCAACGACCTCAACAGGACAACCTGCACAAGGAGCAAGAAACATCGTTAGCTGCATGGCAAAGCTGAGTAACTCCTGCATCAACGAGTCACCACCACACTACTCACCGGAAGAACAACTCAACGAAACCACACCCCGCCGCGAGTCACTTCAGCCAAACCCGACATACGCCGCCATCGCCTTCAGCGAACCATCCGCAAGGGACACATGGTTCTTGGACAATTGTGTGAAGAAATGAGGAATGAATGAACTAGCAAGCAGGTGGGTACAAGTAGGAAAGCCTAGAAGTGCTGTACCCCATATTGTATACCCCACTACAGCCTACACATACTATAGCATATGAGTTTGACACACCCCCATAGGCAAAGTGGGGGAGAACAAGAGGTCACAAGACCAGTCAAGCAAAGCAAAGCAAGCTGAGGGTGCATACCAACGTCACCACACAATCTGAGCACAAGAGCAAGGCCAAAAGGCCAGTTCACATGCAAGATCATATGTAAAGGTAAACAAGCAAGTGCAGGTATAGAAAGATCACAGTACAAGCAAGGTCAAGAAGTGAGCAAGTGAGGCCAAGTAGGCACAAGACCTAGCATCGTACAGAAACGCTGATGATCACAAGGCGGAAGTGCCTTGGTAAAGATATCAGCAGTGTTGGCCTCAGAGGCCACGTAAGCAAGGCGCAACTGACCACACTGCTGCAGCTCACGAGCAAGGAAGTAGCAAAGAGCAATGTGCTTTGTTCTGTGCTCCAGTCTATGCTCCCGACACAAGGCCAGCATGGCCTTGTTGTCTACGTACAGGACTGGAGGAGAACGAGGCGCCTCTCCTAAGCCAATCAGCAGGTAGGTGAGCTAGCGTAACTCCTATGCAGCCATGGCCCCGCGTAGATCTCGGCCTCACAGCTGGAGCCGAGAACAGAAGACGAGCGGGTAGACCGCGACAAAACAGAGCCGGAGCCAAGGCTGAAGGTGTAGCCCTCTGACGACCGCTGCGTAGCCTGGTCGTTAGCCCAAGAAGCGTCTGCGTGACCTGTGAGGACCACTCGACGTCGCCCTCCAAGCACTAGCCCCATGCCCGACGTACTGCACAAGTAGCGCAACACCCTCTTCGCTGCAGCCATGTGCTCTGGTCGGTGTCTCCCACGAGCAACATAGCATGCCAAGATGCTAAGAGGGTAAGCAAGGTCAGGTCGTGTGCAGGTCATCAGGTACATGAGGCAGCCAACAAGCTCTGGGTACGGGCCACTCGGCTCTACGGACTCATCCAAAGGCAGAGCTGAGAGCGAGTGGCGAGTAGACAGAGGAGTGGCTAGAGGCGAGGAGTACATGAAGTCGAAGCACTGAAGGACCTGTTGCACCATGTGTGAGTGAGTCAGGGTAATGGTGCGCTGTGCTCTGTCCCGGGTGATCTGCAAGCCAAGGTAGCTGCGCAGTTCACCCAAGTCTGTGCACGTGTGTCTCTTCTACATCTCCGACTTCACGTGGGCAAGTCCAGCAGTGTCAGCACTGGCAAAGACCAAGTCGTTGATGTACACGAGGATGTAGAACGGCGGCAGAGAGGTGTCGGTGCGCATAAATAGCGACGGGTCAGCTGTAGAAGGAGCAAACCCAAGAGCCACAAGTGTAGTCCTCAGTGTGTCGTGCCACTCACAGGGCGCCTGGCGAAGACCGTAGACTGGCCGCCGGAGGCTCCATTGGGTACCAGGAGGAAACGACCCAGTGAAGCCAGGTGGGCAGCGCAGCCAGATCTCTTCGTGCAGGCTGCCCTGCAGGAAAGCTATGCTGAAGTCAAGAGTGTGAATCTCGTAGTCGCGCTGAGCGACTATGTGCAGCAGCACCCGAAGAGTGGTCATCTTTGGGGTGGGAGAGAAGGTCTGAAAGTAGTCAACTCCCTGCCGCTGACTGAAGCCTCAAGCCACGTAACACGCCTTGAAGACAGGCGGAGAACTCGGCGGCCACTTCACCCTGAAAATCCACATGCCACTGACGATGTTCGCCCCAGGTGGGGGAACCTCGTCAACGTAGGTGCCTGTGGACTTCCAGGAAGCCATCTCTGCGTCCATGGCCGACTACCACGGAGAGGAGTAGGGACCCTCGATCGCCTCAGCGTACGATCGAGGAGTCGGGATGTCTGGTGCATCTGGGTCTCCCTCACGGGCAATTAGCGTGGACACGAGATGGGGCAAAGCAGCACCAAAGCACTGGAACTCCTCCTGTGTGTCCACAAGGACGTCCGTGCTAAGAGCACACTCACCCCCCGACGGATGGAGGACAGACCGACTCAGACTAAGCAACGAGACTAGCAGCGTAGTCTAGACGACAGCGAGTAGCGAAGTCGACAAGCTCAGCAACTAGGGCAGACGCAGCAGTGGACTCAAAGGAAGGGTCAGTGACAACAGTAGCCAGGAGACGCGTGACAGAAGGACTAGCAGCACGAAGAGAGTCAGACTCCGGGTCAGCAAGAATAGGAAGAGAGGACTCTGGAGGAGACGGCAACGGGACACGTAGAGGAGCAGTGGAAGGACGTAGCACCATCTGGTGTGTGCCGGGGACCGCAGGAGGAAGCGGACGCGCAGTACGACCACTAGTGCGAGCAGCACAAACAGGCAACGCAGGACGAGACGCAAGCTCGCAACGTTCAGCAAGACCTCTAGTAGGACCAGTGTAGGGAGAAGGAGCAGTTAGAGGGGAGGCGGGTTGAAACTGTGACTTCGACTCTAAGGGAGTAGAAGGACCAGTAGAGAGCGGGAGACCAAGAACCTACTCCAGGAGCGGAACGAAGTACGGCCTCGGCCGCACAGCGCCTCCAGAACCAGCAAGGACAGCACCAGTACCCCCAGCGGCAGCACCAGCGCCAGCACCACCTCCAGCTCCAACAGCGCCAACTCCAGCACCATCAGAAGCACTAGGGCCAGCAGCACCGCCAACGCCAACACCCCCAGCAGCTCCAGCTTCAGCAGCTCTAGCTCCAGCAGCACCAGCTCCAGTAGGACCGTCAGCTCCAATAGCCTCAGCAGCACCCCTTGACGCACCAGCGCCAGTAGAAACACCAGCGCCAACACCCCCAGCAACTCCAGCTCCAGCAGCACCAGCATCGCCAGTAGTTCCAGCAGGACCAACTCTAGTAGCCCCAGCAGCACCCCCAGTCCCAGCAGCTCCAGGACCGCCAGTATGAGCACCTTCGGGACCAACAGCACCAATAGCACCTCGAGCTCCAGCAGCACGTCTTTAGCGGCGGGCAAACCACTGGCGCAGCTATTGTGGAGAGAGTGGCTCCCGCCTCGACGAAGCACCGCCGACGGCCACACGAGCAGACCCAGCGCCCCCAGGCTCCGCACCCCCAGGCTTCGCACCCCCAGACCCAGCACCCCCAGGCTCAGCACCCCTAGACTCAGCACCCACAGTCTCAGAACCCCCAGACTCAGCACCTCCAGACCCGGCACCTGCAGGCTCAGCACCTCTAACAGTACCAGAGTCAACAGCTACCTCGACAGGCTCGATTGCGTCTACCTCACCTTACGGGGCAGGAGCCTGAGGGGGGAAGGGGTCTACCGGGGGAGGACCTGGCGCAAGGAAGAGCAGCGGCGGGGGGAGGGGCGCAGTGCGGTAGGGGAAGAGACGGTAGTAAGGCACTGACTCATTAAAGGTGACGTCCTGGGAGGACAGAACACGGCGCGAGGTGGGGTGGTAAAACTACCACCGAGGCTCGTTAGGGGAGAAGCCAAGGAAGACGAAGGGAACAGCACGGGGGGACAGTTTGTCCGCAGACAAGTCGCGGACAAACGCCCAAGATCCCCAGACCCGAAACGCAGACGCATCGCCAACCTTCCCAGTCCACCGCAAGGCGGGGAGGTCTCTGGCAAGGAGACCCGGGGCTGAAGGTTGAGCTGATGCGCGGCGTACTGAACCGCAAACGGCCACAGAAAATGGGGGGCAGCCGCATGCATCATGGACGTACGAGCGACATCCATGACCATGCCAATGCGGCGCTCAGCAATCCCATTTTGCTATGGAGAGGCCGGAAGCGTGAAGGTCTGGCGGATGCCCTGTGCACGACAGAAGGCTCCCAGACGGGCAGAGGAAAACTCCCCGTCTCTGTTCGAGTGCAGTCGCAGAACAGGAAAGTCCGAGCCGAAACTCTCCCTGAGCTGGAGGCGAGCTGCGTGGATCCAGTCGATCAACACCTCAGTGACGTCACCCTTGCTGGGCAAGGGGAAGATTGTGGTGTAACGCAAGTAGTCGTCAACCACCAGCAGGAAGTACCGCTCGTTCCCCTGCCCACGGACGCGGACGGGGCCCCACACGTCCATGTGGAGCGTCTGCAGCGGAGCCTCTATCGGAGGAAACTCGGAGGAGTGAGGGGCGGCGCGCTGTCGCCCCTCGACGGAGGGGACGCAGGTAGGGCCAGGCCCCGGAGGTAGGGGAGGGAGAGACCGAGGGAGACCAGAGACAAGGACACGGGAGGCCATGCCTCGGAGACGAGGCAGGGAGGGGTGACCAAGGCGGTGGTGCTAGAGGAGAGTCGGGCGGGACAGTAGACAACACGAGCAGGGAGAAGACTTAGGACCAGACCTGGACGCTGCAGCAAACACCTGACTCGACGCAGCTACCAGGCCAGACTCCGCAGCCGGAGGAGACTCAGTAGTAAGGGTGTACAGGCTCGACCCTGGCCGACGGGTGAACGTGGCCAAGTGTCGGCCTGTCCGAGCACACGTGTTGTGAGTCACTCGCTGACTCGCAGGAGTGAACTGGTCAACCCCCCTATCCAGGGTCCGCTCCACTCACCAAGTTCGTAGAGAACGAGGGGAGGTAGAGACCTGACAGGGTGCCAGAGGGGGCTGCCGGGCACGGTAAGACAGTGGAGAAGCTAGCAAGGACAGGTCCCCTAGAGGGGTCCACCAGGGAGACTGCAACCGGCCGAGTGAGCGGCGTAAGAGTGGTGCGGTCTCGAAAGAAGGAGCGGGATGCACCCAAGTCAAGGGTGAAGGTGTGTAAGGCCTAAGCCAGCGTAGTATCTGAGAGCGCAGACTCACCAGCACCTGGGGCAGCAGACGCACTAGCACCTAGAGCAGCAGCCTCACCAGCACCTAGAGCAGCAGCCTCAATGCCCGGGTCAGGCGGAACACACAGGTAACAGTCACCCTCATCACTAGTAGGCAATGCATACATGGCATTGGGGATAGCATCATAGTCAAGAGTATAGATATCGACCCGCAGCCGAAGCAGCTCCACCTAGTCGGGGAGCTCAGCCACGTCGCCAAACTCCGTACGCCAGGCGTCTCTCAGACAGGCAAAGCAGTGGGACGGTGCGTAACCAAACGTCCCGCAAGGCTGACCAATCCGAGCACCAGTGCGAATGACGTACGGACAGCGAGCAGTACCCCGTGACCCGTCACGCTGTGCGTACCATTCACGAAACTGCTGGGGCGAGAGGACTACTCGCGGACGACGCTGAGGCTGCACCTGGCCACTACAAGTAGCTGCCGAACTACTCACTCCAGGACGACTCCCACTACGGCCACCCCGACAACCCCAACTAGCGTACCACTCACGAAGCTGTTGGGGGGTGAGGGACTCACGCGGGCGACGCTCCAGCTGCACCTTGCCACTACAAGCAGCTATGGAACGACTCACTCCATGACGACTCCCACTACGGCCACCCCGACAACCCCAACTAGCGTACTACTCACGAAGCTGTTGGGGGGTGAGGGACTCACGCGGGCGACGCTGGAGCTGCATCTGGCCACGCCAGGAGCAGCAATAGCAGTAGAAAGAGCACCAGCAGTAACAGCAGTACGGGTAGGGCAGTGCTCACCAGTGGCGAGAAGGGCAGGCGTACGACGGCGGCAACGGCGATGCCGCTACCACTGTAGAGCGAGAGCTCCGCGGCAGCTGCAGTGGCGGCTGCTCCAGGGGCGCCTGATGCAGTGGCGACTGCTCCAGGGGCGGCTGCTGCAGTGGCGGCTGCTCCAGGGGCGGCTGCTGCAGTGGCGGCTGCTCCAGGGGCGGCTGCTACAGTGGTGGCTGCTCTAGGGGCGGCTGCTGCAGTGGCGACTGCTCTAGGGGTGGCTGCTGCAGTGGCGGCTGCTCCAGAGGTGGCTGCTGCAGTGGCGAGTGCTCCAGGGGCAGCTGCTGCAGTGGCGGCTGCTCCAGGGGCGGCTGCTGCAGTGGCGGCTGCTCCAGGGGCGGCTGCTTCTGCTGGGCGGCTCGGCGGCTTGGCTGCCCGCTAGGGGCGGCGACGGGGCCGCCTAGGGAGGGGAGCGGTGACGTGGCCGCTAGGGGCGGCGACGAGGCCGGGTAGGGGTGGCTACGGGGCCGCTAGGGGCGGCGTCGGGGCCGCCTAGGGAGGGGAGCGGCGACGTGGCCGCTTTGGGGCGGCGACGGGGCCGCGTAGGGAGGGGAGCGGCGACGGGGCCGCTAGGAGCGGCGACGGGGCCGCGTAGGGGCGGCGACGAGGCCGCGTAGGGGCGGCAACGGGGCCGCGTAGGAATGTCAGCGGCGACGGGGCCGCTAGGGGCGGCGACGGGGCCGCTAGGGGCGGCGACAGGGCCGCGTAGGGGCGGCGACAGGGCCGCGTAGGGGCGGCAACGGGGCTGCGTAGGGAGATTAGCGGCGACAGGGCCGCTAGGGGCGGCGACGGTGCCGCTAGGGGCGGCGACGGGGCCGAGTAGGGGCGGCTACGGGGCCGCGTAGGGAGGGGAGCGGCTACGGGGCCGCTAGGGGCGGCGACGGGGCCGTGTAGGGGCGGCTATGGGGCCGCTACGGGCGACTACGCGGCCGCGTAGGGGCGGCAACGGGGCCGCGTAGGGGCGGCTACGGGGCCGCGTAGGGAGGGGAGCGGCTACAGGGCCGCTAGGGGCGGCGACGGGGCCGCTAGGGGCGGCTACGGGGCCGCTAGGGGCGGCTACGGGGCCGCGTAGGGGCGGCAACGGGGCCGCGTAGGTAGGGAGGCGGCAACGGGGCCGCTAGGGGCAGCGACGGGGCCGCGTAGGGGCGGTGACGGGACCACTAGGGGCCGCGAGGGGCCTTGAAGGGCGGCTACGGGGCCGCTAGGGGCGGCGACGGGGCCGCTGAGGGTGGCGCGAGGGGCCATGAGAGGGGCCTCTAAGAGAGGTCGACAGAAGGGCAGCTCATAGGGCGCGCCTCGAGCAGGAGCGACTGTCGCTCCGGTCAGAAAAAAAAGTTTCAGTGGTGGGCCCAAGGAAGCGTTCCCACTAGGGAACCTGCTCTATACCATGTGAAGAAATGAGGAATGAATGAACTAGCAAGCAGGTGGGTACAAGTAGGAAAGCCTAGAAGTGTTGTGCCCCATATTGTATACCCCACTACAGCTTACACAGACTATAGCATATGAGTTTGACAAGTTGCTACGGACAGCACATGTGCTCCTCGGGACGCTTCGTTCAACGAGAACACCAGCTTCAACGCAAAGTTGTCATTACAGTCGCCAACAATCAGAACCTGCGAACACGACGACAAACCCTAGTTCAACTTCAGTCAAGGAAAACAAACGTTGTACTGCAGATGTCAAAAGTACTAATCGCGGAGGGACTCGGCTACAACTTACTGAGCGTCAGTCAGCTAATGGCGAAGGGGATTCACCTCGAAGCAGACAGCACCACCCAAGAATTCAAGCTGTATCACGGGAGAGGAGGAATCTACATCGGCAAGGCGGTCCTCAAGAACAACGTCTTCGTTCTTGATTTCGTTCCTGACCTTGGCACCGCCGACAGCGACGCCATCGTTAACTTCACCGACTGGACACACCCTCCAGACCTTGATCCATACTTTAGTCCAGAAGGCTTCTGGTATTCACACACCATCCCAGAAGCAGAAAGAACAAGGGCATTAGCAACAATTCAGACAACATCGGCAGCAGCAGAGACAACATCGGCAGCAGCAGAGGCAATATCGGCAGCAGCAGAGACAACATCAGCAGCAGCAGAGACAACATCGACAGTAGCAGAACCATCAACGGCACCAGCGGGAACGTCAACACCAATTGCTGGTCCTTCAACGACATCGCTCCTCATCGACGACACACCACCGACACCAGCGCAACAACTACACCCAGCACCATGAGAAGTTCATCGTAGCGCCAACTTCACCGCCAACTTCTACTCCAACTCCGATATGTACCGACGATCACCCGGACATCGCGCCGACGAAAGCACCTGGCACGCAAGGATGGGACACCCAAGCAACACAGTATTAAATAATACGATAAGAGCAGGAGTACCCGGCAAGGACTCACTTCTACTAACCGACGGACGAGAACTTCAACGAGTACGCGGAACGTGCTTCACCTGCCCCAAAGGTGACTTACCACATCGACCGTTTACGTCTCATCACAACCCGAGTGCACCCGCGTACGCACCACTCGAGAAGGTGTATAGCGACATCCTGTTCAACCGGGAACCAGGACAAGTAACATACAACTACACGATCACCTTCATCGACGCCGCCACCCGTTACGTCTGGCACCTAAACCTCCCTAGCCGCGACATGGCATTCGCAGCCTTCGTTGCCTGGCTACCAGTAGCAGAGAGAGAATCGGGCGTGAAACTGAAAATCTTCCAGTCCGACGGAGGAGGAGAATACACCTCTCAGCAATTCAAGCAGTACCTGGCGGAAAGGGGAATCAAACGGCTCATCTCCCTTCCCTATGCCCATCAGCAGCAAGGTGTAGCAGAAAGAATGAACAGGACCCTGCAGAATAGCATGCGCAAACTGTGACGTGGCATGCGGCTACCCAACCACCAGTGACCTGCAGCAATGGACCACGCCGTCATGCTGCACAACTTGCTGTCGTCATCATCGCTTCCGAACAACGCATCACCGCATCTGCTATGGACAGGGAAACAGGGCAGCACAAAAATGTTACGAGTATTCGGATGCATGGTACAGTACCGACCCCCAGCAGCACGAGCGGGCCGATTTTCTCAACGAGCACAGTGGGGACTACACCAGGGAATCGAAAAGAACTACAACGCATGGAAAATCTTCGACGTCCACTCCAAGGAAACAGTAGCAGCACGTGACGTAATTTTCTACGAACGACTCACGCTCCAGACATACCTTGCCAACCTGCAAGAAGATGAAGATCCCACAGATGGTTTTCGTGGTGACCGAGCCTTCGCCTCACCAGCGGACGAAGCTGACTAGGACGAGCAGAATGTGGACAACGCATTAGAAGAAGCCGGACCTCTTCCGTTCTGCTCCGTCGATGTTCCCATGGACGAAGACAGCCCTCGCGAAAGTGCCAACGCCGAAACCTTCTACCATTTCGCCGACAACGGTTATGTAACACCTGCAACAGTCAACACCAATGAAGCAGAACAAATAGGACCGAACTTCATACCTGATCCTGAAGCGGGAGATGAAGCAGCTTATCCCGAGGACGTAAATCTTCCCCGCTACTCACAGAGCGGACTGCAGATTCTCGGACTCGTCACTACAGTCCACGGCACCGCCACTCCTAAAGAGCCTGCGACGGTTCAACAGGCTCTGGGGGGGGAACATAAGGAAAAATGGCGCAAAGCCATGGACAAGGAGCTGAAGGCACTGGATGAACGCAACACGTGGAAAGTGGTTCCTATCGGCGTGGCACGGAACAAGATAGTGCTCACCAGGAAGTGGGTCTTCCGTGTGAAGACAAAGGCCGATGGCACCATTGACAAATTCAAAGCTCGCTGGGTTGTACGCGGCTTCGACCAAGAACACGTACAAGACTTTACCGAAACATTCGCTCCGATCAGCCGACACACCTCGCTACGCATCCTTCTCGCGATCGCCGCCATGAAGAAAAAGAAGCTGCGGCAAATCGACGTCGCTAACGCATTCCTCTACGCATCTGTTGACGCAGAGATCTTTGTCGAGCTACCACACCGCTCCAGCTCGGACTCGAACCACGTTTGTCAACTACTCAATTCGCTCTATGGCATCAAGCAAGCTCCGCGGCTATGGCAACAATACCTACACGCTCGCCTCATTCGCATCGGCTTCAAGCAATTGTCGCACTACCAGGGCATGTACCGGCTCACGAAGGATACCGACTGCATCCTGCTAATCGTTTATGTAGACGATCTGCTCTACATCGGCTCAACTGACGGCATTACAACCTGGTTCGAAGGGGAGCTACAACAAGCCCTCACACTCACGGTCTCATCTACCGTCACACAGTACCTCGGCCTCAACATCCGGGAAGAGGAAGACGCTATCTACCTCAGCACCGCGAAATACGCCGACACCATCGCCAAGCGTTTTTCACTCACACCGACTGTCATCTCCACACCGTACCGCTACACGACAGCAAACAACAAGGAAAGCTCTGCTCTACTCAAGCCCGCCGGCATACGCTGTCAAACATTATATGTTTGTGTGGTTCTAGGCTGTAGTGGGTCACACCATAGGGGGTACACCAGTTTAGGGTTTCATATTTGTACTGTTGTTCTTGCTAGTCACACACATTCCTGTTTCTCATTCTGACATGGTATTACGAGCCTAGGTTCCACCTAGGACCGGAACGTTAGGGCCCACCGTTTCCGCTAGCCGCGCCCTCGTGCGCCTCGTTCCTAGCGTCGCCCCTTCAGGCCCCTCACGGCCCCTCACGTCGCCCCTTACGGCCTCTCACGACCCCGTCTTAAGACCCCGCGCTAGCCCCTTAAGGCCCCGCGTCGGCCCCGCGCTAGCCTCTCACGGCCCCCTATGGCCCCGCGCTAGCCCCGAACGGCCCCGTGTAGCCCCGCGCTAGCCTCCCACGGCCCACCTACGGCCCCGCGCTAGCCTCCTACGGCCCCGATTGGCCCCGCGCTAGCCTCGAACGGCCCCGTGCGGCCCCCGCGCTAACCTCCCACGGCCCCATAAGGCCCCGCGCTAGCCTCCCACGGCCCCTTCAGGCCCCGCGCTAGCCTCCCACGGCCCCTTAAGGCCCTGCGCTAGCCTCCTACGGCCCCCAAATGGCCCCGCGCTAGCCCCGACCGGCCCCCGAACGGCCCCTCCCGTGCTCGCCCCTCTACGGCCGAGCCGCACAGCGCGACCCCAGCTGCACCGCGCGACCCGAGCCGAACCGCGCGACCCAGCCGAGCCGCGCCGCCCCAGCCGAGCCGCGCCGCCCTAGCCGAGCCGCGCCGCCCTAGCCGAGCCGCGCCGTCCTAGCCGGGCCGCGCCCTCCTTACCTGAGCAGCAGCACCACTACTGCTACTGCTACTACTACCACTGCTGCTGCTGCTACTGCCACTGCTACTGCTACTTCTGCTACTGCTACTTCAGCTATGGCTAGCCCTCCAGTTCTCTCGTTCGATGCTGAGGGCCGCCCGATTAAGTTTGAGACCTGGCTCGATGATCTGCACCTGTTCCTCCAGCTCACTGCCAGAGAGGATATCTCACTGTACGATCACGCACTAGGCACAGTCCCTCCTCCTGCTACTACTGCTGCTGCTACTGCTCGCTCACAGTGGCAGACTCGCGATGCCCACGCCCGCTTTGCTATTCGCAACTCCCTGCCAGTCGACGAGCGCGAGCACTTTGGCCAGCATCAGACTGCGCAGGCCCTGTACACTGCTGTAGTTGCGCGCTACTCCTCCCCGGCCTCAGCTGCACTAGGCCGCCTCTCGCTTCCCTACCTGTTCCCCGACCTGTCCGCCTTCCAGACAGTCGCTGACCTCATCACTCACCTCCGCACTAGTGATGCCCGCTTCCGTGCCGCCATGCCCGCTGAGTTTCTTGCCTCCAACCCTCCCCCGCTCTGGCTCACTCTCTACCACCTAGTCACCCACCTCCCTGACACTCTGCGTACAGTCAGGGACCACTTCCTAGCTCGCTGCCCCACTGAGCTCACCATTACCGCCCTAGAGAAGGAACTACTTGCAGCTGAGAAGAGTATTGTAGCTGTAGGTACCTCTCGTGGCGACCCCCGCACCCCTTTCTTCGAGGGGTGTTCCCCCTCCCCCCTGCTCCCCTCTGTCGCCTCTGCTGGTGCTGTCGACCTCCTTGGTGCTGAGCAGGTCGGCTCTGCGTCCGCTCCCAGCGGGCGTCGCAGCGGCAAGGGCAGGGGAGGCAAGGGCGGTGGGGGTGACGGCGGGGAAGGCGGTGGTGGGGGTGGTGGCGGCGGTGGGGGTGGTGGCGGGGCTGGAGGGGCTAGTGGCAGCGGTGGGAGTGGTGGAGGCAGCGGCGGCGGCGGTGGCCGGGGTGGGGGCGGTGGTGGTGGCGGCAGTGGACGTGGAGGCGGCAGGGGCGGTGGTGGTCGTGGTGGAGGCGGCGGTGGTGGTCGTGGAGGCTCTGGCACTGGCCAGAGCGCGCAGCACCCTCAGTCCTCCCAGGAGCTTCGTGAGTGGTACTTACAGCACGGGGGTGGGGGGGGTAGCCTTAGCTGCACGTACGTCATCCGCACTGGTCGCCGCAAGGGACAGACGTGCGGGAGGGCGCACACTGCGCAGCGCTGCTTCTCTCGCCTAGATGACGCGTGGCGTGCTCAGTTTCCTGACGCTTCTGAGCTCCCTCAGTGGGCTGATCTCCTCAAGCAGGATATCGATATCTATGCTCTTGATTTTGATGTTATTCTCAAAGCCATGTATGCATTGACTATTCGTGGAGAGGAGGACCAGTACCTGTGTGTTCCGCCTGACCCAGGCATCCGCACGAGTGAGGCTGCAGCCCTAGGTGCTTGCGTGTCTGCTGCCCCAGGTGCTAGTGAGGCTACTGCTCTAGGTGCTTGTGTGTCCGCCACCCCAGGTACTACTGAGTCCACTGAGGCACTGCACACCTTCACTCTAGACTCAGGCGCTTCGCGCTGTTTCTTTCGTGACCGCACTGCTCTTGAGCCCCTTGCTCGACCAGTCGCTGTCTCGCTCGCTGACCCCTCTGGGGGTCCGGTCATTCCGACCTCCTCCACTGTCCTTCCTTGTCCTGCTGTCCCGTCGGGCACACTGTCAGGTCTCCACCTCCCCTCGTTCTCTACGAACTTGGTGGCGGGTTGTGCGCTTCAGGATGGGGGTGTTCACCAGTTCACCCCTGCCTACGAGCGTGTCACACACTGCACGTGTGCTCGGACGGGCCGTCACCTGGCTACCTTCACTCGGCAGCTGGGGTCGGACCTGTACACACTGACCACTGAGTCCCCTCAGGTAGCGGCGTCTGCGTCTGCGTCTGCGTCAGGTCAGCTGTCTGCCCCCTGCTCGTGTCGCTCTCTAGCGCACAAGACTGTCCTCTGGCACCACCGACTTGGTCACCCGTCAGTGCAGCGCCTTCGGGGCATGCACTCCCGGTACCTTGTCTCTGGTCTTCCTCGGGTACTCCCTCCCCTCCCACCCTCCCTTGCTCCTGCTTATCTTCCCTGTGTCTAGGGGCGGCAGCGCGCTGCCCCTCACTCCTCCTCGTTCCCCCCGACGACAGCTCCTTTGCAGACGCTCCACATGGACGTGTGGGGCCCAGCCCGCGTTCGTGGTCAGGGCCAGGAGAGGTACTTCTTGATCGTCGTTGACGACTACTCGCGCTACACCACGGTCTTCCCCTTGCGCACCAAGGGTGAAGGGCGCACCACGGTCTTGATCAGCAGAGCACGTCTTCAGCTGCGAGAGCGTTTTCGCTCGGAGTTTCCTGTCCTGCGCTTGCACTCTGACAGAGGTGGCGAGTTCTCCTCCGACCTCTTAGCAGCCTACTGTGCCGAGCACGGCATTCGCCAGTCGTTCACGCTTCCGGCCTCTCCACAGCAGAATGGGGTTGCTGAGCGCCGCATTGGCTTGGTCATGGAGGTCGCTCGTACCTCCTTAGTCCACGCGGCTGCCCCCCACTTTCTGTGGCCGTTTGCGGTCCGGTACGCTGCGCATCAGCTCAACCTCTGGCCCCGTGTCTCCGCTCCGGAGACCTTGCCCACACTGCTGTGGACGAGGGAGGTTGGCGATGCGTCACGCTTCCGTGTCTGGGGATCCCGAGCTTTTGTTCGCAACACGTCTGCGGACAAGCTCTCCTCTCACACTGCTCCCTGTGTCTTTCTTGGCTTTGTCCCGGATGCGTCTGGCTGGCAGTTTTACCACCCCGCCTCGCACCGCATCTTCCCCTCTCAGGACGTTACTTTTGACGAGTCCGTGCCCTTCTACCGCCTCTTCCCCTACCGCACTGCCCCGCTCCCTCCCCCGCCTCTCTTCCTCGCGCCAGGTGCTGCAGTGGTAGACCCCCTTCCCCCTCAGGGTGCCGCTCCCTCAGGTGTCTCTCAGGTAGACCCGGTTGAGCCTGCCGAGGTAGCTGTCGACTCGCGTCCTGCTAGAGGTGCTGAGCCTGAGCGTGCGGAGCCTGAGCGTGCGGAGCCTGAGCGGGTGGAGCCTGGGGGTGCTGAGTCTGGGGGTGCTGAGACTGGGGGTGCTGAGCCTGGGGGTGCTGGGTCTGGGGGTACTGAGCCTGGCGTTGCTGAGTCTGGGGGTGCTGAGCCTGGTGGTGTTGCAGTTGACTGTGAGGCGCCTGGAGGACCTCCCTCTTCGCAGCAGCTACGTGAGTGGTACTCACGGTACTGCAGCCTCCGGCAGGGTACGTCTCGGGCTCGTGGTGCTACTGGAGTTGGTACTCGTGTTTCCCCACCACGGCGGGAGCCGCCCTCTTCCCCACAGCTTCGAGAGTGGTACGCTCGGCACATCAGTCTCCGGAGTGGAGCTGCTGGTGCTGGGGTCCCCGGAGTTGACGCTGCTACGGGTGCTGCGGACCCTGGTGCTGGAGGTGCTGCTGCTGCTGGCGGTGCTGCTAGAGGTGCTGCTCGTACTGAGGACCCGGGCGTTGGAGCTGCTGTGGGTGCTGCGGACCCTGCTGCTGGAGGTGCTGCTGCTGCTGGAGGTGCTGCTGGTGCTGCTGGAGGTGCTGCTGCTGCCGCTGGAGTGGGGGACCCGGAGGGTGGAGCTTCTGCTGGTGCTGAGGACCCTGCCGCTGGTGTCTCTACTGGTTCGGGAGTTGCTGCACGGCCACGGCCGTACTTCGTTCCGCTCCTTCAGCAGGTTCTTGGTCAGACTCCTCCTCCTTGTCCTCCTCTCGCCTTAGAGTGTCCGCCGTCTGTCCAGTCACAGCCACAGTTACCGCCTGCCTCCCCACTCCCTGTGCCTACTCCTTACACTGGTCCGACTGGAGGTCTTGCTGAGAGACGTGAGCCTGCGTCACGTCCTGTGTCACCTGCGTCTCGTCGAGCGTCGCCTGGTCGTGCTACTACCACTAGTAGTCGTGTCCAGCGTCAGCGTCCTCCTGCTGTCCCAGACACTCACCAGATGGCGCTTCGTCAGTCCACTGCTCCACAGCGTGTCGCTCTCCCGTCGCCTCCTGCGTCCTCTCTTCCTACTCTTGCTGACCCGGAGTCAGACACCCTTCGCGCTGCCAGTCCTACTGTCACACGTCTCCTGGCTAAAGTTGTCACTGACCCTTCCTTTGAGTCCGCTGCTGCGTCTGCCTTAGTCACTGAGCTTGTCGACTTTGCAGCTGCGTGTCGTCTGGACTACGCTGCGAGTCTTGTTGCTGAGTGTGAGTCTGTCTGTCCTCCGTCCGTCGGGGGTGAGTGTGCTCTTGGCACGGACGTTCTTGAGGACAGACAGGAGGAGTTTAGTTGCCTTGCCGCTGCTTTGCCCCATCTCGTGTCCATGCTTGTTGCCCCTGAGGGAGACCCGGATGCACCAGACATCCCGACCCCACACTCTCAGGCAGAGGCGATGGCCGGTCCCTACTCCTCTCAGTGGCAGTCAGCCATGGACACAGAGATGGCTTCCTGGAAGTCCACTGGCACCTACGTCGACGAGGTTCCCCCACCTGGGGCGAACATCGTCAGTGGCATGTGGATTTTCAGGGTGAAGCGGCCGCCGGGCTCTCCGCCTGTCTTCAAGGCGCGTTACGTTGCACGAGGCTTCAGTCAGCGAGAGGGAGTTGACTTCTTCCAGACCTTCTCCCCGACCCCGAAGATGACCACTCTTTGGGTTCTGCTACACGTCGCCGCTCAGCGTGACTACGAGCTCCACTCTCTTGACTTCAGCACAACTTTCTTGCAGGGCAGCCTGCACGAGGAGATCTGGCTGCGCCGCCCACCTGGCTTCACTGGGTCGTTTCCTCCTGGTACCCAGTGGAGCCTCAGGCGACCAGTCTACGGTCTCCGCCAGGCGCCACGTGAGTGGCACGACACACTGAAGACTACACTTGCGGCTCTTGGGTTCGCTCCTTCTACTGCTGACCCGTCGCTGTTTCTACGCACCGACACCTCACTGCCGCCGTTCTACATCCTCGTGTACGTCGACGACTTGGTCTTTGCCACTTCTGACACAGCTGGTCTCGCTCACGTGAAGTCCGAGCTGCAGAAGAGACACACGTGCACAGACCTGGGTGAACTGACAAGCTATCTTGGCTTGCGGATCACCCGGGACAGAGCACGGCGCACCATCACCTTGACTCAGTCACACATGGTGCAGCAGGTCCTTCAGCGCTTCGACTTCACGTACTCCTCGCCTCAGTCCACTCCTCTGCCTAAGGGACACTCGCTCTCAGCTCTGCCTTCGGATGAGTCCGTAGAGCCGAGTGGTCCGTATCCAGAGCTTGTGGGCTGCCTCATGTACCTGATGACCTGCACTCGACCTGACCTTGCATACCCTCTCAGCATCTTAGCACGCTATGTCGCTCCCGGCCGTCACCGGAAGGAGCACATGGATGCAGCTAAGAGGGTGTTGCGCTACTTGTGCAGTACGTCGGGCATGGGGCTAGTGCTTGGAGGGCGAGACCGGCCTGTTCTCACTGGGCACTCAGACGCTTTTTGGGCAGACGACCAGGCTACTCAGCGGTCGTCTCAGGGTTACACCTTCAGTCTTGGCTCTGGCTCTGTCTCTTGGCGTTCTACTCGTTCCTCTTCTGTTCTCGGCTCCAGCTGTGAGGCTGAGATCTACGCCACGGCCATGGCTGCCCAGGAGCTTCGCTGGCTCACCTACCTGCTGACTGACCTTGGAGAGCAGCCTCGTTCTCCTCCAGTGCTGTACGTCGACAACAAGGCAACCATAGCCTTGTGTCAGGAGCACAGACTGGAGCACAGGACGAAGCACATTGCTCTGCGTTACTTTCTAGCTCGAGAGCTACAGCAGCGTGGTCAGCTTCTTCTGCGTTACGTGGCCACTGAGGCCAACACTGCTAATGTGTTCACCAAGGCGCTTCCGCCTGTTGACCATCAGCATTTTTGCACTCTTCTAGGCCTTGTGCCGACTGTTCCTCACTTGCTTACTTCTTGACCTTGCCTGTACTGTGATCATTATATATATACCTGCATGTTTGCCCTTGCTAGGTTGTGATCATTGTACCTCTTGCTCTGTTATAAAACCGCATGTGAACTGGTCTTGTGACCGCTTACTTGTGCTCGGAATTTGTGTGGAATCCTCGAGATCCACCCTGAGCTTGTTTGCCTTGCTTTGCCTTGACTGGTCTTGTGACCCCTAGGTCTCCCCCACTTTGCCTATGGGGGTGTGTCAAACATTATATGTTTGTGTGGTTCTAGGCTGTAGTGGGTCACACCATAGGGGGTACACCAGTTTAGGGTTTCATATTTGTACTGTTGTTCTTGCTAGTCACACACATTCCTGTTTCTCATTCTGACATACGCGACTACCAGAGAAAGCTGGGCTGCCTTCTCTTCGCAGCTGTCACCTGCTGCCCAGATCTATCCTACTCTGCAAGCCAGCTCGCCACCCACCTCAAGAAGCCTGAAGCGGAACATCTGGCGGAGCTCGACCGCGCTCTTCACTACCTTGCCAGTACCCCGACGGTCGGCCTAACTTACCATAAGAACGCAACTACAACGCCTAAGCTAATCGGTTACGTCGACGCAGATCACGCGGGCGACTCCGACAACAGACAATCGCGCACCGGCTACATCTACCGCCTCGAACCTATTGGACCTATCTCCTGGCAATTGAGCAAGCAGGAACTAGTTGCTCTCTTGTCAGCTGAAGCAGAATATATTGCACTGCTCAGCCACCAAGGAAGGACTCTATCTTCGCGAGCTGCTGGAAGAAGCGAAGTTAGCCGAGTTACCCAACTTTACCCTGTTCTGCGACAACCAGTCGGCGGTTCGCATTGCCAACAAGAACGGCTTCGCGAACAGGACGAAACACATCGCCCTGTGATATTTCTCTGTGAAGGACGAGATCGAGAAGGGAAGGCTCGAGCTGTCATACTGCCCCACGTCCAATATGGCAGCTGACTACCTGACCAAGAAGCTAGGAAAGCAGAAGTTCGAATACTACATGCTGCTGACTGGACAGAGCCACGTCAGCGACACTCCAAAAGAGAAGGGGAGTGTTGGAAACAATCGGTCCTAAGCGCCTCTGTCGTGTCGAAACACTAAGGCACAAGCGAAGCAAAACATATCGAGGCACCAGCGAGTCAACCCTCGGAGGTTGAAGTAACAGCTGCAGGTTACGCGAAAGTCAAAGGTCAGCGACCTTTGACATGACAAATACAGCGCGACAGCAAGGACACACAACTGACTCGTTACAGAGTAGTTGCCCGAGTCGTCACTGTATCGAACCGCAACAGCAACAAGTAAAACAGTTATAACTGTATCCTTTCATATTCCTTGTACTCTTATATAATCCTGTATCTCCTTGCTTTAATCAACTTACTTTGCCCTCATATACTAGCGCAAGGTGGTTCACAACTCTTTATTAACGCTTCCGCTACTACACCAACTCTACCCAGAGTTCACCCCTGCAAAGATCGTAAGGGCCTTTTTCAGCCCAACAAGATACGAGCCTGTCTAAAGATTCTGATAGTGGTATGCAAGCTTCTGGAACATACGGTAGTTGTTAGCAGATCACAAGCATTGATAAATTACACAAGCATTGATAAATTACACAAGCAAGGTCAGTGTCTAGGGGAAAGAAAGACGGTGGTACCAACCAGCAAGTGTATTAGTGTAGATTACACACCCCAACAAGGGCAATCACCTAAGGTTCCATGAGATCTGTATGGACTTGAACCAATGGCAGAAACAAGGATTGCAGTGCAGTGATGACAGAAGCAAGAAGTGCTGTGCTGTGCTGTGAGTACCGTAGGTCCCATCAAGTGATGCACACGCACAGCACCATCTGTTCATCCTTTTCAGGCCTTCATTCTCCTCTTAGTACTGGCGGGCAGGGCCCAAAATTCAAGGGTGTTTTACCCTTTCTACCCTTGCTATGGGCCGCTTTTCTAGGATTGCCCTGATTTAGTACGTGTATTTGCCAAACGACCCTGACTGTAAAAATGAAGTATTTGAAATACACTTTCAAAATCAGGCCTCCCCGATTTTTCCCCTGACGAGTCAAGGTACTTTTTGAAATGAACTGAAACAGACTTCCTTTGTGTCATTTCTGTGCAACAGGGCCCGTGTGGCCACTCGACTGAGATTGGTTACAAAACTGGCCCCAGCAATCACTTTCGCACTGTCAGCTCTACAAAACACACCACACCACAAGTATGAGGTAGTGGCATTTGGATTTTGCTCTTGCATTCAGGGTGGTTCCATAGATACGCTTACAAAGACAGAATACTGGCCAAAACATACTGATTAGCACTGGGCAATTTTTTTTTTCACCGTGACTGTCAGGCAAAGGGGCCAGGGGGACCCTGATATGGCACGGTGCCCCGAAACCAATTTTTGGCCCTGCTGGCGGGCTTGCCCTCCGACTTGATCTCCTGTGCCTCCTCTTCGAAGTCTGCTGCTCTGAAGATGTCCACTTGTCAATGCAGGGGATGGTGGTGAGCATGGAAGAAACTTTGAGTCGACTCAGAAGGTTCCTTGTGACTCTCAAATGTACCCCTGTCAAGCTCTCCTACTCTGAAGATGTGAACCTGCCATCTCAGGAGATGGTGAAAAGACACACGGCAGAAGCATTCAAGTTACTTGTTTCCAACACTCCCCTTTGTAAGAATCTAGCAGCAGGAATAATTGAACTATGAAAGAAATGGGTACAAATATGAAACCCTAAAAGGGGTTGTACCCCATATTGGCTACCCCACTACAGCCTAAGCATATAAAGCACATATATCATTTCACACACCCCCAAAGGCAAAGTGGGGGAGAACAAGGGGTCACAAGACCAGTCAAGAGAAGCAAAGCAAGCTCATGGTGGATCACAACGTCACCACACACACTAAGCACAAACAAAGGGCCAAAAGGCCAGTTCACACGCAGAGGTAGAAAAGCAACAACAGCAGCACAGTGATCTCTACCTAGCAGAGCAAGCATGCAAGTACAAAAATGTAGATCACAGTACAAGCAAAGTCCACAGCAAGTGAGAAAAAAGTGGGCACAAGCCTTAACAAAGTGCAGAAACGCTGATGATCACCAGACGAAAGTGCCTTGGTGAATATAGCAGCAGTGTTGGCCCGAGTGGCCACGTGAGCAAGACGAAGCTGACCATGCTGCTGCAACTCTCGAGCCACAAAGTAACGCAAAGCGATGTGCTTCATTTTGTGCTCCAGTCTGTCCTCCTAACACAAGGCAATGGCGGCCTTATTGTCGACGTACAGCACTAGAGGAGAACGAGGCCGCTCTCCCAAGTCGGTCAGCAGGTAGGAGAGCCAGCGTAACTTCTGTGCAACCATGGCTGTGGCGTAGATCTCAGCCTCACAACTGGAGCTGAGAACCGGAGACGAGCGTCTAGAACGCCAAGAAACTGAACCAGAGCCAAGGCTGAAGGTGTAACCCTGTGACGACCGCTGCGTAGCCTGATCGTCAACCCAAGAAGCGTCTGAGTGCCCAGTGAGGACAGCTGCGCTCCGCCCTCCAAGCACGAGCCCTATGCCCGATGTACCGCACAAGTTGCGCAGTACCCTCTTAGCAGCAGCCATGAGCTCTAGTCGGTGCCTACCAGGAGCCACGTAGCGAGCGAGAAGGCCAAGAGGGTACGCGAGGTCAGGACAAGTGCAGGTCATCAGGTACATGAGGCAGCCCACTAGCTCTAGGTAAGGACCACTTGGCTCTACGGACTCGTCCGAAGGAGTGTGCTGTGGTGAGGACCAGGTGAAGCCGAAGCGCTGAAGGACCTGTTGCACCATGTGTGACTGAGTCAGTGTGATGGTGCGGGGTGCTTTGTCCCGCGTGATCTGCAAGCCAAGGTAGCTCCGCAGTTCACCCAGGTCTGTGCACGTGTGTCTCTTCTACATCTCCGACTTCACCAGGGCTAGAGCCTTAGTGTCATTAGTAGCAAAAACCATGTCCTCGACGTACACGAGGATGTAGAACGGCGGCAGCGACGTGTAAGTGCACAGAAACAGCGACGGGTCAGCAGTCGACGGAGCAAACCCAAGAGCCGCAAGTGTAGTCCTCAGTGTGTCGTGCCACTCACGTAGTGCCTGGCGGAGACCGTAGACTAGCCGCCGGAGGCTCCACTGGGTACTAGGAGGGAACGACCCAGTGAAGCCAGGAGGGCGGCGCAGCCAGATCTCCTCGTGCAGGCTGCCCTGTAAGAGAGCTGTGCTGAAGTCAAGAGAGTGAAGCTCGTGGTCACGTTGAGCGGCAACGTGCAGCAGCACTCAAAGAGTGGTCATCTTCGGGGTGGGGGAGAAGGTCTGGAAGAAGTCAACTCCCTCTCGCTGACTGGAACCTCGAGCAACGTAATGAGCCTTGAAGACAGACGGAGAACCTGGCGGCGGCTTCACCCTGAAAATCCACATGCCACTGACGATGTTCGCCCCAGGAGGGGGAACCTCGTCAACATAGGTGCCTGTGGACTTCGAGGGTGCCATCTTTGCGTCCATGGCTGTCTGCCTCTGAGAGGAGTACTCACCCGCGATCGCCTCAGCGTAAGAGCGCGGGGTCAGGATGTCTGGTGCATCCGGGTCTCCCTCAGGGGCAAGCAGCATGGACACGAGATGAGGCGCAGCGGCTGCAAGACACTCAAGGTCCTCGTGCCTGCCCTCAAGGACGTCCGTGCCAAGAGCACACTCACCCCCGACGGACGGAGGATAGACAAACTCAGACTCAGCAACAAGACTAGCAGCATAGTCTAGACGACAGGCAGCAGCAAAGTCGACAAGCTCAGTGACTAAGGCAGGCGCAGCAGTAGACTGAAATGACTGGTCAGTGATAACTGTGGCTAGCAGACGCGTGACAGTAGGGTGAGCAGCACGCGTGCTGTCAGACTCAGGCTCAGGAACGGTAGGCAGAGAAGACGCAGGCGGGGACGGTAGGGGAACATGTTGCGGAGGAGAGGAAGGACGACGAACTACGAGGTGAGTGCCGGTGACAGCCGGTTGACACGAACGAGGAAAACGACCGGGACAGACACGCGAGACAGGACGCGACGCAGGCTCACGACGCTTAGTAAGACCCTCTGGCTGCTCAATATAAGGAGAAGGAGTAGGCAGCGGTGAGCCAGGCTATAACGGAAGACCAGTAGACGAAGGGAGACTAAGAACCTGGCGAAGCACAGAGTCAGACGGTGGCTGAGACGACGGAGACAGTGGAGCAAAGAACAGGCGCGGCTGTACAGAACCACCAGCACCCACAGCTCCAACACCCCCAGCAGCTCCAGCACCGTCAACAGCTCCAGAACCCTCAGTGCCAGCTCCACCAGTAGCAGTACCCCTAGAACCGGCACCTCCAGTCCGAGGGTCTCCAGCCTCAGTGCCTCCAGTAGTAGCACCCTCAGGCGCAGCACCTCTAGCCCCAGCAGCTCCACTACCTCTAGTACGAGCACCTCCGGGACCAGCACCACTCCTAGCTCCAGTGACGCCAGCAGAAGTACCTCCAGCGGCAGAGCCCCGAGCTCTAGAAGCGTGACTTTGACGGCGACCGTACCAGTCGTGCAGCTGCTGTGAGGTGAGAGGCACACGCGGACGAAGGCAGCTACTCCAAGGAGACCGCGCAACAGCCGACTCAGAACCCTCAGCGCCTGCACCCGCAGCAGCTCCAGAACCTCTAGCGCCAGCACCCGCAGCAGCTTCAGAATCTCCAGCTCCACCACCTTGAGCAGGTTCAGAACCTCCAGTAGAAACAACTCTAGTAGCAGAGTCACCAGCTCCAGTGCCTCCCGCAGCAAGGCCCCTAGCTCCAGCAGCGCGACCCTGACGGGCAACGTACCACTCACGCAGATGCTGTGGGGAGAGAGGGAGTCGACGACGAGAGTGCAGCGGCGAGGTACCAGCGGAGCGACTACGGAGACGGCTGCCCCAGGGAGACTGCTCACCACACGCCTCAGCGCACCCAGGTGCAGCACCCCCAGACTCAGTACCCCCAGGCTCAGCACCCCCAGACTCCTCACACCCAGGCTCAGCACCTCCTGTCTCCGCACCTCCAGTCTCCGCACCCCCAGGCTCCGCACCCCGAGGCTCAGCACCGCCTGAAGGAGCACCCCGAGCACGACGTGACCTCAACCGGCGCAGTCAAGGGACGAGGGTCTACCTAAGACACACCTGAAGGAGCAGGACCGGGAGCGGGGAGGGGGTCTACCTGGGGAGCACCTGGAGTTAGGAAGAGCGGCGGGGGGGGGGGGGGGGGAGAGGGGCAGTGCGGTAGGGGAAGATACGGTAAAAGGGAACCGACTCGTCGAACGTGACGTCCTGAGAGGGGAAGACACGGTGCAAGGTGGGGTGGTAAAACTGCCAACTAGGCGCGTCAGGGACAAAGCCAAGGAAGACCCAGGGAACAGCGCGGGCGGAGAGCTTGTCCGCGGTGGTATCGCGGACAAAGGCACGAGCACCCCAGACCCGGAAACGCGACGCATCACCAACCTTCCCCGTCCACAGCAGTGTGGACGAGGTCTCCGGCAAGGAGACACGGGGCAAGAGGTTGAGCTGATGCATTGCGTACCGGACCGCAAACGGCCACAGAAAATGGGGGGCAGCCGCATGGATCATGGAGGTACGAGCGACCTCCATGACTAAGCCAATGCGGCGCTCAGCAACCCCATTCTACTGCGGAGAGGCCGGAAACGTGAACGTCTGGGTGATGCCGTGCTCCTCACAGAAGGCTGCCAAGAGGTCGGAGGAAAACTCCCCACCTCTGTCAGAGTGCAGACGAAGGACGGGAAACTCTGTCTCGAACCGCTGGCGGAGCTGAAGACGAGCAGCGCTAATCTATGGGATCAAAACATTAGGGACCTCACCCTTGGTGCGTAAGGGAAAGACCGCGGTGTAACGCGTGTAGTCGTCGACGACCAGCAGGAAGTACCGCTCGTGGCCCTGTCCACGGACGCGGGCTGGGCCCCACACGTCGAAGTGGAGAGTCTGCAGGGGAGCCTCTGTGGGAGGGAACGAGGAGGAGTGAGGAGCGGCACGCTGCCGCCCCTCGACACAGGGAAGTTAGGGAAAAGCAAGCGAGGGTGGGAGGGGAGGGAGAACCCTGGGAAGACCAGAGACAAGGACACCGCGGTGCATGCTGCGAAGGCGCTGCATCGAGGGGTGACCAAGGCGGTGGTGCCAAAGGAGGGTCTGGTGCGATAAGGCGCGACACGAGCAGGGGGCCGACAGCTGACCTGACGCAGACGCAGACGCAGCTACCTGAGGGGACTCAGTGGTCAGTGTGTACAGGCCCGACCCCTGCTGCCGAGTGAAGGTAGCCAGGTGACGACCTGTCTGAGCACACGTGCAGTGTGTCACACGCTCGTAGGCAGGGGTGAACTAGTGAACACCCGCGTCCTGGAGCGCAGAACACACCACCAAGTTCGTAGAGAACGAGGGGAGGTAAAGACCCGACAGTGTGCCGGACGGGACAGCAGGACAAGGGAGGACAGTGGAGGTCGCACGGACTGGACCCCCAGAGGGGTCTGCCATGGAGACTGCAACCGGCCGACTGAGCGGCGTGAGGGTGGTGCTGTCGCGAAAGAAAGAGAGAGAAGCACCAGAGTAAAGTGTGAAGGTGTACAAGTCCTCAGCAGGCGCAGTACCAGAGAGAGCAGACTCACCAGCACCTGGAGCAGCAGCCTCACCCGTACCTATAGCAGGAGACACACTAGCCCCTAGAGCAGCAGCCTCACCAACACCTAGAGCAGCAGGCTCTATAACTGGGTCAGGCGGTACGCACAAGTAACTGGCACGGTCAGCACTAGTAGGCAATGCATACATGGTAGTGAGAATAGCATCATAGTCAAGAGCAAATATATCTACCCTCTTCCCAAGTAGCTCCATCTAGTCGGGGAGCTCAGCCTCGTTGCCAAACCCGGTACGCCAAACGTTGCTCAGACGGGCAAAGCAGAGGGAGTGTGTGTGACTAAGCGTCCCGCAAGCCTGACCAGTCCGAGCACCAATGCGAATGACGTACGGGCAGCGAACGGTACTCAGAGACCCTCTACTATGAGCGTACCATTCGAGAAGCTGCTGGGGCGTAAGAGACTCGCACGGACGTCGCTAGAGCTACATCTGGCCACCGCCAGTAGCAGCAGTAGCAGTAGTAGCAGCAGTAACAACAGTAGCAGCAGCAATAGCAGTAGCAGCGCGGCCACCCCTACAACCCCAACAAGCGTACCACTCACGAAGCTGCTGGGGCGTGAGAGACTCACGCGGACGTCGCTGGAGCTACATCTGGCCACCCCCAACAGTAGTGACAAAAGGAGCAGCAGTAGTAGCAGTGGCAGCGAAGGTAGGGCAGGCGCCGCAAGCAGGCAGGTAGGCAGTCGTGGCAGGCAGGCAGGTAGGCGGATGGCGCGGTAGTGCGCGAACAAGGCAGGTGCTCACCAGTGGCGGGAAGGGTAGGCGCACGACGGCAGCGACGGCGAGGCTGCGACAGCTGCGGCAGAGCAGGTCCGCGAAAGTTGCTGCAGGGCGGGGCTGTGACAGCTGCAGGGCGGGGCCGCAACGGTGGCAGAAGGCTCCGCGGCAGCTGCTGCAGGGCGGGGCTGCAACCATGGCAGGAGGCTCCGCGGCAGCTGGTGCAGGGTAGGGCCGTGACCGCGGCAGGAGGCTCTGCGACAGCTGCTGCAGGGCAGGGACAGACGACGGCAGAAGGCTCCGCGGCAGCTGCTTCAGGGCAGGGCCGCGACTGTAGTAGGGCGCTCCGTGGCAGCTGCTGCAGGAGCGACGGTGGCAGTCAGGCAGGGGCGGTGTCCAGGGGCAGCCGCGACGCGCGAGGCTGCAGCGCGACGCGCGGGCAGCGAACACACGCGGGGCTGCAGCGCGACGCGCGGGCAGCGAACGCAACGCGCGTGGCTCGCGACGCGCGGGCAACGGGCGCGACGCGCAGGGCTGCACCGCGACGCAGAGGCAGCGCGCGCGTCGCGCGGGGCGGCGACCTGGCCTGACGGGCGTGCAGGGGCGGCTTGCTGGCCTGACGGGCCTGCAGGGGCGGCTTGCGGGCCTGACGGGTCTGTAGGGGCGGCTAGCGGGCCTGCAGGGTCGGCTAGCGGGCCTGACAGGCCTGCAGGGTCGGCTAGCGGGCCTGACAGGCCTGCAGGGGCGGCTAGCAGGCCTGACGGGCTTGCAGGGGCGGCGCTCTGGCCTTACAGGCCTGCAGGGGCGGCGCTCTGGCCTGACGGGCCTGCACGGGTGGCTCGCGGGCCTGCCGGGCCTGCAGGGGCGGCTAGTAGGCCTGACGGGTCTGCAGGGGTGGCGCACGGGCCTTACGAGTCTGCAGGGGCGGCGCGCTGGCCTAGGGCAGCAGTAGGCAGCGCGAGGGCTGCATGACGGCGCGCGCAGTGCAGCACATCACAAGGCAAGGCAGGCAGGCAGGCAGACGCAGGACAATACGTGGGGTAGCACCTCCAGGCTCAGCAGCTCCAGACGTGGCACCCCCAGGCTCCGCACCTCCACCCGTAGCACCCCCAGGCCCAACACCCCCAGGCATGCACCTCCAGGTTCAGCACCCCCAGGCTCAGTACCCCCACTCGCAGCACCCCCAAGCTCAGCACCCACAGGCGTAGCACCCACACGCTCAGCACCCCCAGAGTCAGCACCCCAAGGCGCAGCACCCCCAGCAGCACCAGAGTCACCAGTAACCTCGACAGGCTCGACTGCGTCTACCTGGGACTCACCTTAAGGGGCAGGACCCTGAGGGGGGAGGGGATCTACCGGAGGGGGACCTGGCACAAGGAAGAGCGGTGGCGGGGGGAGGGACGGAGTGCGGTAGGGGAAGAGGCGGTAGTAGGGGACCGACTCGTCAAACGTGACGTCCTAGGAGGACAGAACACGACGAGAGGTGGGGTGGTAGAACTGCCACCCTGGCGCGTCAGGGGGGAAGCCAAGGAAGACGCAAGGAGCAGCACAAGGGGACAGCTTGTCCGCAGACAAGTCGCGGACAAACGCCCGAGATCCCCAGACACGGAACGCCGACGCATCGCCTACCTTCCCCGTCCACAGCAAAGCTGGAGAGGTCTCCGGCATGGAGACCCTGGGGTGAAGGTTGATCTGATGCGCCGCGTACCGAACCGCAAACGACCACAGAAAATGGGGGGCAGCCGCATGCATCATGGACGTACGGGCGACGTCCATGACCATGCCAATGCGGCACTCAGCAATCCCATTTTGCTGTGGAGAGTTCGGAAGCTTAAAGGTCTGGCGGATGCCTCGCGCACGGCAGTAGGCTCGCAGAAGGCCAGAGGAGAACGCGCCGCCTCGGCCAGAGTGCAGACGCAGAACAGGAAAGTCTGAGCCAAAGCTCCTCCTGTTCAACAGAGACAAGGACACGAGAGACGAGCTGCGCGGATCCAGTCGATCAACACCTCAGTGACATCACCCTTGCTACGCAAGGGAAAGACTGTGGTGTAACGCGAGTAGTCGTCAACCACCAGCAGGAAGTAGCGCTCGTGACCCTGTCCACGGACGCGGCCCGGGCCCCACACATCCATGTGAAGCGTTTGCAGCGTGGCCTCTGTCGGGGGAAACTGAGAGGAGTGAGGGGCAGCCCGCAGCCGCCCCTCGACACAGGGGACATAGGAAGGGCCAGGCCCCGGAGGAAGGGGAGGGAGGGACCGGGGAAGACCAGAGACAAGGACACGGGAGGCCATGCCCAGGAGACGAGGCAGGGAGGGTTGACCAAGGCGGTGGTGCCAGAGGAGAGTCTCGTGAGACAGGAGGCGACACGAGCAGGGGGCAGACTCAGGACCAGACCTGGATGCTGCAGCAAGCACCTGACCCGACGCAGCTACCTGACTAGACGCAGGGACAGGAGGAGACTCAGTGGTCAAGGTGTACAGCCTCGACCTCGGCCGACGCGTAAACGTGGCTAGGTGCCGGCCTGTGCGAGCGTCAGAGCAGTGGGTCACCCGCTGAGTCGCAGAAGTATACTGGTGAACCCCCGCATCCTGTAGGTCAGCACCACTCACCAAGTTCGTAGAGAACGAGGGGAGGTAAAGACCAGACAAGGTGCCAGAGGGGGCAGCCGGACACGGGAGGACAGTGGAGAAGTGAGAAAGGACAGGACCCCCAGAGGGGTCTGCCAGGGAGACCGCAACCGGCCGACCAAGCGGCATGAGTGTGGTGCGGTCTCGAAAGAAGGAGCGAGAAGCCTCGGAGTCAAGCGTGAAGGTGAGGGAGGCTGAAGCCGACGCGGTACCTGAGAGCGCATACTCACCAGCACCTGAGGACGCAGACGCACTGGCACTTGGAGCAGCAGCCTCACTGGCACCTAGAGCAGCGGCCTCACCAGTACCTAGAGCAGTAGTCTCAATGCCCGGGTCGGGCGGGAAACACCGGTAACAGTCACCCTCATTACTAATAGTCACAGCATACATGGCAGCAAGAATAGCATCAAAGTCAAGATCAAAGATAGCTACACCCGCCCTAGACAGCTCACCCTAGCGGGGGATCTCAGTGGCCTCCGGGAACTGGTGACGCCAAGCGTCCGTCAGGCGGCCAAAGCAGCGCTGGGTGGGGTGTGCACCCCCACACTGCTCATCCGCACGGTCGCCAGTGCGTAGGACGTAGGCGCACGGACCAAAACCCCCACCACGCTGACGTGCAGCGTACCACTCACGGAGCTGCTGAGGGGGGGGGGATGTCTTGAGAACGCTGCTGCTGCTGCTGCTGGCGCTGACCACCACCGGAGCTGCTCCGCTGTGAAGCACCACCCCGACCAGCTCCACCTCCTCCACCACCGCCTCCTCCACCTCCGCCACCACCGCCGCCTCCGCTCCCACCACTACCGCCTCCGCCGCCTCCGCCTCCACTGCCGCCACTGACACCTCCACCCCCGCCACCACTCCCACCGCCACCCCCACTCCCTCCGCCACCTCCACCGCCACCTCCACCACCCCCGCTAGCTCCTCCCGCGCCCTTGCCCCCCTTGCCTTTGCCAGAGCGGCGTCTCCCGCTAGGGGCAGACGCCGCACCGACCGACTCAAGACCAACGAGGTCAGCCGCAGCAGCAGAGGCGACAGAGGGCAAAAGGGGGAAAGGAGAACACCCCTCAAAGATGGGGGTGCGAGGGTCACCACGAGAGGCTCCTACAGCGACTATGCTCTTCTCCGCTGCTAGGAGGGCCTTCTCTAGGAGGTCAACAGTGAGAGTGGTGGGACAGACTGAGAGGAAGTGGTCTCTGACTACACGAAGGGAGTCAGGGAGGCGGGTGACTATATAATAGAGAGTGATGTACATGGGGGGGGGGGTTCTTGGCGCAGAACTCAGCAGGAAGCGCAGCGCGGTAGCGAGTGTCACTAGTGCGGAGGTGCGTAATGAGGTCAGCGACTGTGGGAAAGGCAGCAAGGTCAGGGAAGAGGTACGGTAGCATGAGGCGGCTTAGTGCAGCAGTGGCAGGGGAAGAGTAGCGCGCAACTACAGCGTCGTACAAGGTCTGAGCACTCTTGTACTGACTAAAGTGTGCGCGCTCAGTGGTAGGTAGGAGGCGACGCACAGCAAGACGTACAGCAGCATCGCGAGTGGACCACTGTGAGCGAACAATGGGGTCGGCATCGGCAGTAGGGGCAGGGAAGGCACCAGAGGTGAGGTCAAAGAGGGAGAGACCGTCTGCCCTATCGCACTGTAGGAACAGCTGCAGGTCATCCACCCAAACGTCAAAGTCAATGGCCCGACCCTCAGCGTCAAAAGCGAGAACACTGGGGGTGGCCATGACAGCAGTAGACTAGCAGTGCTAACTGTAGAGCAGGGGCAGTGCAGTGACAGAGGCGCTGCTCTCACCAGACAGGGTGGTTCGGGCAGCTCGGCAGCACAGCAGCTCGGCAACACGGCGGCTCGGGCGACTCGGGCGGCTCGGCAGCAACTGTTGCTCTGCGGCACCCGCGGCTCGGCTCCTCAGCTGCTCAGGCGGCTCGGGCGGCTCGGGCGGCTCGGGCGGCTCGGGCGGCTCGGGCGAAACGGGCGGCTCGGGCGGTGCGGGCGGTGCGGGCGGCTCGGCTGCGTAGGGCGGCAGGGCCGCTGGTAGGGCGGCAGGGCCGCTGGTCGGGTGGCGGGGCCACTGGTAGGGCGGCGGGGCCACACGTAGGGCGGCGGAGCCGCTGGTAGGGCGGCGGGGCCGCAGGTAGGGTGGCGGGGCCGTTGGTAGGGCGGCGGGGCCACAGGTAGGGCGGCGGGGCCGCTGGTATGGCGGCGGGGCCACAGGTAGGGCGGCGGGGCCGCTGGTAGGGCGGTGGGGCCACAGGTAGGGTGGCGGGGCCGCTGGTAGGGCAGCGAGGCCGCTGGTAGGGCGGCGGGGCCGCAGGTAGGGCGACGGGGCCGGGTCGAAGGTAGGGCGACGGGGCCGGGCCGAAGGTAGGGCGACGGGGCCGGGTCGAAGGTAGGGCGACGGGGCCGGAGCCGGGGCGCAGGTAGGGCGACGGGGCTTGGGTCGGAGGTGGGGCGACGGGGCCGGGGTCGCAAGTAGGGTGACACGGCCGGGGCCGGGGCGCAAGTAGGGCGACGGGGCTAGGGCCGGGGCCGCAGGTATGGCGGTAGGGCCAGGGTCGCAATGGGGCGACGGGGCCGGGGTCGCAGGTAGGGCGACGGGGCCGGGGTCGCAGGTAGGGCGACGGGGCCGGGGCACAGGTAGGGCGACGGGGCCGAGGCGCAGGTAGGGCGACCGGGCCGGGGCCGTAGGTAGGGCTACGGGGTCGCTAGGGAGACGAATCAGGGGCCACTAAGGCGGCGCGACGTGGCCGCTAGGGCGGCTCGACGAAGGCAGAGAGGGGAGCGCGACTCGGGGAGCGCGCTCCAGGCAGAGAAAAAAAAAAAAAAAAAAAAACTTTCGATGTGGTGGGCCCTAGGTACAGTTCCCACGAGGGAACCTGCTCGATACCATGAGAAAGTTGAAACGAGAATGGATGCACTAAGGAATGAAAGTGGTACAAATATGCAACCCTAGGAATGTTTACCCCATATGGGCTACCCTACTACAGCCTACACAACAATATAATTTGACAGCAGTATGCAAGCCACCGTGGTTCTCGTACATGGAGCTCTTCCAGAACAACAGGGTCGTGGCCCACCCTCACGCAATCGATGGAGGTGGTGCGACACACATCAATGTGCCAACCAGGTTCGCGGTACCGTCTACGTCCACGCCGTGCACCTCTACCTCGACGTTCACTGGTGAGTTCCTTATCCATATTCGCTTGTGTAGGTGGATTGTGTTTGATAACTTGTTATCTTAACTAAATATACTAGGTACATCATGTTGGTGTAAGGGCCAAATAAACTCAAGCTATGAAGACTTTATCAAACCCTCTCCTCGGGGTCACCTCCAAGGGTCCTTGGGTGCCTGGTATAAGACCAGCCCCTTGTCAGAACATTATAGCTTATGCTGTTGTATAGGCTATAGTGGGATATCCCATAGGGGGTACAACCCAATTAGGGTTTCCTATATGTACTCACTTCATTCATAGTTCATTCATTCTCGTTCTAGGGCCCACCACATCGATTTTTTTTTTTCTCTCCTGCCCGAAGCGCGCTCGCCCAGAGTCGCGCTCCGGGCCCTCTCTCGTTTTGTCGAGCCGCCCTAGAGGCCCTGCCGCCCGTCGATTAGGCCCCGCCGCCCTTAGTTTCGGCCCCGCCCTTCGTCGCGGCCCCGCCCTTAGTCGCGGCCCCGCCCTTAGTCGCGGCCCCGCTCTTCGTCGCGGCCCCGCCCTTCGACGCGGCCCCGCCCTTCGTCGCGGCCCCGCCCTTCGTCGCGGCCCCGCCACCCCTCGCCGCAGCCCCACCGCCTCTGTCGACGCGGCCCTGCCGCCCTTTGACGCAGCCTCGCCACCCCTCGTCGCGGCCCCGCCGCCTCTCTCGACGCGGCCCTGCCGCCCTTCGTCGCAGCCCCGCCGCCTCTGTCGTCGCGGCCCCGCCGCCTCTGTCGTCGCGGCCCTGCCGCCCTTCATTGCGGCCCCTGCCTCCCTTTGTCGCGGCCCCGCCACCTTTCTTTGCGGCCCCGCCGCCTCTCCCGACGCGGCCCCGCCGCCCTTCTTAGCGGCCCTGCCGCCCTTCCTCGCGGCCCCTGCCGCCCTTCGTCGCGGTCCTGCCGCCCTTCGTTGCGGCCCCGCCGCCATTCTCCACCGCGGCCCCGCCACCTCCCTTGCGGCCCCGCCGCCCTGCACCGCCCGCTCCGCCCGACTCACCTGAGCCGCCCGAGCCGCCCGAGCCACCTGAGCCACCCGAGCCGCCTGAGCCGCCTCAGCTGCCCGAGCCGCCCGAGCCGCTGAGGAGACGAGCCGCCCGAGCCGCCTGTGCCGCTGAGGACCCGAGCCGCCCGAGCCTCCCGAGCCGTCCGAGCCGCCTGCGCCGCCCGAGCCGCCCGAGCCGCCTGAGGAGCCGGGCCGCTGGTCCTGCGGAGCTGCTGTTGCGGCTGGGCCGGCCGAGCAGCAGTATTGCCGTGTTGCTGCTCTGCTGAGCTGCCCGAACCGCCCTGTCTGGTGAGAACGGCACCTCAGTCACTGCACTGCCCCTGTCCTACAGTCACCACTGCTAGTCTACTGCTGTCATGGCTACCCCTAGTGTCCTAGCTTTTGACGCTGAGGGTCGAGCCATTGACTTTGAGGTCTAGGTCGACGACCTGCAGCTGTTCTTACAGTGCGATAGGGCAGACGGTCTCTCTCTCTTTGACCTCACCTCTGGCGCCTCTCCTGCCCCTGCTGCTGATGATGACCCTACTGTTCGCTCCCAGTGGGCCACACGCGATGCTGCTGCACGTCTTGCTGTGCGTCGCCACCTCCCTACCTCTGAGCGTGCGCACTTTAGTCAGTACAAGAGTGCTCAGACCTTGTACGACGCTGTAGTTGCACGCTTATCCTCCCCTGCCACTGCTGCACTGAGCCGTCTCATGCTACCGTACCTCTTCCCTGACCTTGCTGCCTTTCCCACAGTCGCTGACCTCATTACGCACCTCCGCACTAGTGACACTCGCTACCGCGCTGCACTTCCTGCTGACTTCTGCGCCAAGAACCCCCCCCCCATGTACATCACTCTCTATTTCATAGTCACTCGTCTCCCTGACTCCCTCCGTATAGTCAGGGACGTCGCTCGTACGTCTATGATGCATGCGGCTGCCCCCCATTTTCTGTGGCCGTTTGCGGTCAGGTACGCGGCGCATCAGATCAACCTTCACCCCAGGGTCTCCAGGCCGGAGACCTCCCCAGCCCTGCTGTGGACGGGGAAGGTTGGCGATGCGTCGGCGTTCCGGGTCTGGGGATCTCGGGCGTTTGTCCGCGACTTGTCTACGGACAAGCTGTCCCCTCGCGCTGCTCCTTGCGTCTTCCTGGGGATCCCCCCCGACGCGCCTGGGTGGCAGTTCTACCACCCCACCTCTCGCCGTGTTCTGTCCTCCCAGGACGTCACGTTCGACGAGCCGGTCCCCTACTACCGCCTCTTCCCCTACCGCACTCCGTCCCTCCCCCCGCCCCCACTCTTCCTTGTACCAGGTCCCCCCCCGGTAGATCCCCTCCCCCCTCAGGGTCCTGCCCCTTCAGGTGTGTCCCAGGTAGACGCAGTCGAGCCTGTCGAGGTCACTGGTTACTCTGGTGCTGCTGAGGGTGCTGAGCCTGGGGGTGCTGAGCCTGGGGGTGCTGGGCCTGGGGGTGCTGAGCCTAGGGATGCTGAGCCTGGGGGTACTGAGCCTAGGGGTGCTGAGCTTGGGGGTGCTAGGCCTGGGGGTGCTAAGCCTAGGGGTGCTGAGCCTGGGGGTGCTACGCCTGGGGGTGCTGAGCCTGGGGGTGCTGAGCTTGGAGGTGCTGGGCTTGGAGGTTCTCCGGGTGCTTCGTCTCGCCGGGTGCCACTCTCTCCACAGGAGCTGCGCGATAGTTTGCCTGGCGCTGGAGCCGTGCTGCTGGTGCTGGAGGTTCTTTGCCTACTGAGGGTGCTGCTGTTGCGGGTCCCGGAGGTGCTCGTACTGGGAGTACTGGAGCTGCTGGGCCTGCGAGTTCAACTGGAGCTGGTGCTGCTGAGGGTGTTGGCGCTGAGACTACCACTGGCGGTCCTGCTGGGGGTGCTCCCTGGTGCTGCTGGAGGTTCTGGAGCTTCTGGAGGTGCTGCTGGAGCGGGTGCTCCTGCTGGGGGTACTGGTGCTGTCCCTGCTGTTTCTGGCGTCGCCACGCGGCGTCGACCGTACTTCGTTCCACTCCTGCAGCAGGTTCTTGGTCTTCCACCTTCTACTAGTCCTCCTCCTCCCTTGGAGGGTCCCCAATCTGTCCCGTCACAGCCACAGCTACAGCCTGCCTCCCCTTTGCCTGCTCCTTCTCCCTATGCTGGTCCTACTGGAGGTCTTACTGAGCGTCGTGAGCCTGCGTCTCGTCCTGCGTCGCCTGTTCGTGCTGCTCGCGCTAGTGGTCGCAGTTCGCGTCAATGTTCTCCGCCTGTCTCTGGCACGCACCGGATGTCTCTGCGTCCGTCCATTGCTCCTCTGCGTGCCCTTTTGCCTTCACCTCCTGCGTCCTCACTTCCTGATCTTGCCGACCCGGAGTCGGACTCTCTTCGTGCTGCCAATCCTACTGTCACGCGTCTTTTTGCTACTGCCATCACTGACCCTTCTTTCGAGTCTTCTGCTGCGTCTGCTCTTGTTGCCGAGCTCGTCGACTTTGCTACTCGATGTCGCCTAGACTACGCTGCTAGTCTTGTTGCTAAGTCTGAGTCTGTCAGTCCTCCGTCCGTCGGGGGTGAGTGTGCCCTTGGCACGGACGTTCTTGAGGATAGGCAGGAGGAGTTCCAGTGTCTGGTAGCTGCTTCACCTCATCTCGTGTCCGTACTGCTTACCCCTGAGGGAGACCCGGATGCACTTGACATCCCAACTCTGCAATCTTACGCGGAGGCGATAGAGGGTCCCTACTCCTCTCAGTGGCAGGCAGCTATGGATGCAGAGATGGATTCCTGGAAGTCCACAGGCACCTACGTTGATGCTGTCCCCCCTCGTGGGGCGAACATCGTCAGTGGCATGTGGATCTTCAGGGTGAAGCGGCCGCCGGGTTCTCCGCCTGTCTTCAAGGCGCGTTACGTGGCTCGTGGCTTCAGTATGCGGCAGGGAGTTGACTACTTTCAGACCTTCTCCCCCACCCCAAAGATGACCACACTTCGGGTACTGCTGCACGTTGCTGCTCACCGTGACTACGAGCTGCACTCTCTCGACTTCAGCACAGCTTTCTTGCAGGGCAGCCTGCACGAGGAGATTTGGCTGCGCCGCCCACCTGGCTTCACTGGGTCTTTCCCTCCTGGTACCCAGTGGAGTCTCCGGCGTCCAGTCTACGGTCTTAGCCAGGCGCCACGTGAGTGGCACGACACACTGAGGACTACACTTGCGGCTCTTGGGTTTGCTGCTTCTACTGCCGTCCCGTCGCTGTTTCTGCGCACCGACACCTCTCTGCCGCCGTTCTACATCCTCGTGTACGTCGACGACTTGGTCTTTGCCACAGCTGACACTGCTGGACTCGCCTACGTGAAGTCCGAGCTGCAGAAGAGACACACGTGCACTGACCTGGGTGAACTGCGCAGCTACCTTGGCTTGCAGATCACCCGGGACAGAGCACGCCGCACCATTACCCTGAGTCAGTCACACATGGTGCAGCAGGTCCTTCAGCGCTTCGGCTTCACGTACTCCTCGCCTCAGGCCACTCCTCTGCCTACTCGCCACTCGCTCTCAGCTCTGCCTTCGGATGAGTCCGTAGAGTCGAGTGGCCCGTATCCTGAGCTTGTTGGCTGCCTCATGTATCTGATGACCTGCACACGACCTGACCTTGCATACCCTCTTAGCATTCTTGCACGCTATGTTGCTCCTGGGAGACACCGACCAGAGCACATGGCTGCAGCGAAGAGGGTGTTGCGCTACTTGTGCAGTTCATCGGGCATGGGGCTAGTGCTTGGAGGACGGAGTCCAGTGGTCCTCACTGGGCACGCGGACGCTTCTTGGGCTGACGACCAGGCTACGCAGCGGTCGTCACAGGGTTACACCTTCAGCCTTGGTTCCGGATCTGTTTCGTGGCGGGCTACCCGCTCGTCTTCTGTTCTTGGCTCCAGTTGTGAGGCTGAGATCTACGTCGGGGCTATGGCTGCCCAGGAGCTTCGCTGGCTCACCTACCTGCTGACCGACCTTGGAGAGCCGCCTCGTTCTCCTCCAGTCCTGTACGTAGACAACAAGGCCATGCTGGCCTTGTGTCGAGAGCAGCGACTGGAGCACAGGACAAAGCACATTGCTCTCCGCTACTTCCTTGCACGTGAGCTACAGCAGCGTGGACAGTTGCGGCTTGCATACGTGGCCTCTGAGGCCAACACTGCTGATGTTTTCACCAAGGCATTTGCGACTTGTGTGTGGGAACTGCTGACGCCAAGCGTCCGTCAGGCGGCCAAAGCAGCGCTGGGTGGAGTGGGCACCCCCACACTGCTCACCCGCGCGGTCGTCGGAACGAAGAACGTAGGTGCACGGGCCAAGACCCCCACCACGCTGACACTGCGTGTACCACTCACGGAGCTGCTGAGGCGGGGGGATGTCCCGAGAAAGCTGCTACTACTGCTGCTGCTGGCGCGGACCACCACCAGAGCCGCTCCGCTGCGGGGCACTACCCCGACCGGCTCCACCTCCTCCGCCACCGCCGCCTCCACCTCCGCCACCACCGCCGCCTCCGCTCCCACCGCCGCCTCCACCTCCGCTCCCGTCGCCGCCTCCGCTGCCGCCACCACCACCACCACCCCCACCACCACTCCCACCGCCACCCCCACTCCCTCCGCCACCGCTACTGCCACCTCCACCGCCCCCGCCAGCTCCACCCGCGCCCTTGCCCCCCTTGCCCTTGCCAGTGCGGCGTCTCCTGCTAGGGGCAGACGCCGCGCCGACCGACTCAAGACCAAGCAGATCGGCAGCAGCAGCAGAGGCAACAGAGGGCAGCAGGGGGGAAGGAGAACACCCCTCAAAGATGGGGGTGCGCGGGTCACCACGAGAGGCTCCTACAGCGACTATGCTCTTCTCCGCCGCTAGGAGGGCCTTCTCGAGGAGGTCGACAGTGAGGGTGGTGGGACAGACTGAGAGGAAGTGGTCCCTGACTACGCGAAGGGAGTCAGGGAGGCGAGTGACTATGTAATAAAGAGCGATGTACATGGGGGGGGGGGTTCTTGGCGCAGAACTCAGCAAGAAGTGCGGTGCGGTAGCGAGTGTCACAAATGCGGAGGTGCGTGATGAGGTCAGCGACTGTAGGAAAGGCAGCAAGGTCACGAAAGAGGTACGGTAGCATGAGGCGGCTCAGTGCAGCAGTGGCAGGGGAAGAGTAGCACGCAACTACAGCGTCGTACAAGGTCTGAGCACTCTTGTACTGACTAAAGTGCGCACGTTAGTGGTAGGCAGGTGGCGACGCACAGCAAGACGTGCAGCAGCATCGCGGGTGGCCCACTGAGAGCGAACTGTGGGGTCAGCATCAGCAGCAGGAGCAGGGGAGGCGCCAGAGGTGAGGTCAAAGAGAGAAAGACCGTCCGCCCTATCGCATTGTAAAAACAGCAGCAGGTCGTCGACCCAGACCTCAAAGTCAATGGCTCGACCCTCAGCGTCAAAAGCGAGGACACTAGGGGTAGCCATGTCGACAGACTAGCAGTGCAAGCAGTGGGGGAAGGGCACGCAGTAGCAGTGGGGCTGTGCTCACCAGACAGGGTAGGTCGGGCGGCTCGGCAGTAGTGCGGCTCGGCTGCGGGGCGGCTCGGCGGTACTGCGGCTCGGCGGCTTGGCGGCTCGGCGGCGGCTGCTGGGCGGCTCGGCTGTACTGCGGCTCGGCGGCCCGGCGGCTCTGCGGCTGCTGCTGGGCGGCTCGGCTGAACCGCGGCTCGGCGGCCAGGCGGCCCGGCGGCTGCTGCTGGGCGGCTCGGCTGCTCCGGTACTGGGCGGCATGGCGGGCGGCTGCTCGGGCGGCTCGGCTGGAGGGGAGACCGGCGGGGCCGCGAAGGTGAGGCGGCGGGGCCGCTACGTGAGGGCGGCGGGGCCGCGAAGGTGAGACGGCGGGGCTGCTACGTGAGGGCGGCGGGGCCGCGACGTAAGGGCGGCGGGCCCGCGTAGGTAAGGGCGGCGAGGCCGCGTAGGTAAGGGCGGCAAGGCCGCGTAGGTAAGGGCGGCGGGGCCGCGAAGGTGAGGGCGGCGGGGCCGCGAAGGTGAGGGCGGCGAGGCCGCGAAGGTGAGGCGGCGGGGCCGTGACGTGAGGGCGGCGGGGCCGCGACGTAAGGGCGGCCGGGCCACAACGTGAGGGCGGCGGGGCCGCGACGTGAGGGCGGCGAGGCCGCGACGTGAGGGCGGCAGGGCCGCGACGTGAGGGCGGCGGGGCCGCGACGTGAGGGCGGCGGGGCTGCGACGTGAGGGCGGCGGGGCTGCGACGTGAGGGCGGCGGGGCCGTGACGTAAGGGCGGCGGGGCCGCGACGTGAGGGCAGCGGGGCCGCGACGTAAGGGCGGCGGGGCCGCGTAGGTAAGGGCAATGGGGCCGCGTAGGTAAGAGCGGCGGGGCCGCGTAGGTAAGGGCGGCGTAACGGGCCGCTAGGGGCGACACGGAGGGTCGCTAAAAAAATGGAACGCGCGCCTCGGGGCGCGCTTCGGTGGGCCCTGGGAACAGTCCCTAGGAGGGGACCTGCTCTGATTCCTTGTGAAATAGTGAACGCGAATGAATGAACTATGAATGAAGTAGATACAAGCACTAACCCTAATTGTGTTGTACCCCCTATGGGATACCCCACTATAGCCTACACAAAAGCATAAGCTATAATGTTCTGACATTGTGATCATCAGCGCTTCTGCACTCAGCTGGGTCTTGTCTTTGTTTTGCCTCACTTGCTCACCTCTTGACCTTGCTTGTACTGTTACATATATATATACCTGCTCTTGCTTGTCTAGCCTTATATATATATATATATGTGTGTGTGTGTGTGTACTCCTGCATGTGAGCTGGCCTTGTGGCCTTGAACTTGTGCTCAGAATGTGTGGTGACTTTGTGATCCACCCTGAGCTTTGCTTTGCTTTGCTTTGCCTGACTGGTCTTGTGACCCCCTGTTCTCCCCCACTTTGCCTATGGGGGTGTGTCAGAACATTATAGCTTATGCTGTTGTGTAGGCTATAGTGGGGTATCCCATAAGGGGTACAACCCAATTAGGGTTTCCTATAGGTACTCACTTCATTCATAGTTCATTCATTCTCGTTCTACTTTTCTCACCCCTATCCTCGGGTCCGAGATTGCAGAGAGAGGGATCAAGAATGACTTAGTCAAAATAACAAGAGTACCTTGAACGTCGCGCAGCGTATCGTGCGGACCGTCGACCGGATGAAGCTGAGAATTTCCTATATCGAAGCTCACTCCAAGAGCTTTAAAATAAGCCAAGTTGCCTCGCGAAAAAGTTCTGCCATTACAAAGTTATGGCTCGAACAGCGTTTGCCTAGCGTTGGAGTGCTAGCGTACTAGCATTGACTCGGGTAGCATTCCGCCGTCGCACCGCGTAGAAACGAAATTCCAGGAAGGGAGGAATTCGCTTGAATCAAATTGACTATATTCAGGTACAAACAGAGAAGGAATAAATAGCTCTAGCTAGCAAGGACCTTGAGAATCAACCTAGGAACAACCAGGGATGATCCCAAATAATTCCAAGCAGCAAATCCAACCTGGCTGGACAAAACAGCAGGTGGTAAACAACCTCTGGTTCTGTTTTTCCAACCTGGGAAAAAAACAACTAGGTTCAGGTCCTAAAAAACAGAACCTGGTTTGTCTTTGCCCAACCAGCCAAATGCTGGTTCCACTAGTTTCCTCTGGCCCTGTAGCATGCAGATACAGACAAACAACATCTAACCTTCACCTAAATTGTACCCCTATAGCGCCTACCCTGCTACACTATAGTCAACCAAACAAAACAGTACAATTTCGAGTTGGATAGAACTGAATCTGCACAATCAATTCAACCGAACCGCAAAGCTTCCATCTTGGGTTCCTTTGCGAGCTCGTCCTTTCTGCTTGTACTGTTCATAGCGCGTACAATGTTGTGTTGAAGCGCATAATGCGCGAGTACCTGCAAATGCTTCAAGCAAAAATTGCGAAAGAAAAGAAACACACGAACATTCCATTCACACCCAAATGCATTCGCACACGCATACTCATACAAGCAGACGGCAGGATGTCGTGCAATGTGAATTTGCACCCAACACACTCCCCCTCAGCCTGCCGGCTGCATCCCCATCATTCCATACTAGTTCATGCTCATTCCACTCATCCGCACACAACGCCAATGAGGCTCATCCGCAAGCCTCTTGGTGAGGAAGTCTGCTGGCTGCTGGTGAGTCTTGATGTAGATCGGATTCACCGTCCCCCTCTTCACCTCCTTACGCAACCAGTGCCACTTGATACGCATGTGCTTGTTCAACCCATGAAGCACAGCGTTCTTGGCCATCCCAAGAGCTCCCTTGCTATCACAAAACAGCAGCGTAGCAACCTTTTGCTCCTGGCCAGTCTCCTCTAACAGCCTCCTCAGCCAAATCACCTCCTTCACCCCATGGAACATCGCCATGTACTCTGATTCCACAGAAGAAAGTCCTGTCTCCGTCTGCTTCTTTGACCTCCAACTAACAGGTCCTCCTCCAACTACGCAGATGTATCCTCCCACAGATGAGGAATCCTACTTCTCAGAGGCCCACGTAGCAACGGTAAAGCAAGTGAGAAAGAGCTTGCCTTCTCCAAGCCTCTCCCCCTTCTCTTTTAGCACCTCAACCCCTTTCTCCTTCACTTGTGCAGATGCGGAGTATTGACCTCCAATGCTTGGGTGAGGGTTCAGATACTTCACCACACGCTCAGCTGCATCCACCTGCTCCTCTGATGGATTCTGCACCACCCTAGCCAGCTGCCCAACCGAGAAAGAGATGTCGGGCCTTGTGTGAACTGCTGCATACAAGAGGCTGCCCACCAAGGACTGAAATTGCTGCTGCTCCTCGGCTTCAACCCCTTCATCCTCTGCAGCTTTCACAAGCTTGAATTCTGCTGGCAGGGGAGTTGCAACTTTGCGCTCATTCTCAATCCCGTACTTCTCCCCCAGCTCCTTGATAAACTTCTCGTGGTGCAGCTTCAACCACCTGTGATCCAGATCCCTCTCCACGTGCATCCCGAGATAGTACTTTACCTCCCCAAGGTTCTTGCACTTGAAGTTCTCCATCAGCTGCTGCTGCACCTTCTGGATCTCCTTCATGCTGCTGCTAAAGAGAAGAATATTGTCCACATAGACCAGAAACAGCACCAGCTTCTCCCCCTCCCCCTTGAGAAAGAGGCTCTCATCATAGCTGCTGGTCCTGAATCCCATCTCCTCTAAAACAGCTGCCAACTTCTGGTACCAGCAGCGTGGCGCCTGCTTCAAGCCGTATATGGACTTTTTCAGCTTGCACACCCTACCCGTACCATCCTCATACCCAGGCGGCTGCGTCATGTACACATCCTCCTCTAAAATCCCATTGAGGAATGCCGTAGATATATCCATCTGAATGATGAATTTCCCACTAACGGTTGCATCTGCCAACAAGACACGGAGGGTTGGGGGTTTGGCAGTGGGAGCAAAGATCTCATTGAAGACCCGCTTCTCCTTCTGCATAAACCCCTTAGCCACCAGCCTACTCTTGTAGATGGTGACCTGTTCCTTGTCATCGGTCTTCATCCTTAGCACCCACTTGCACTGTACGGCTTTCTTCCCCTCAGGCAGCACCACCAGCTCTCATGTCCCATTCTCTAGCAGGCTCTGGTACTCAGCATCCCTGGAAACCAGCCACTTCTCCCTATCTGGTCCAGCTAATGCCTCCACCATGCTAGCTGATTCTTCTGGTGCACGGGCAAGAAAATAGCAGGCAGGTTCATCCTCCTCATCCGGATCATAGCCATGCGGTAGAATCAGCAATGCCTTCTCTCTCCCAAGCTGGTGCTCTGCTACATCAGCTTATGCAGTCAGCTTCTTAGTAGCCATACGGGTACGTCCTAGCCTGGAGACGGGTGTCTCCCATCCCTTCATAACAACACCCTTCGGCTTCTTAGTTTTTCCCTGCTGCTGCTCTCCCCCCTCGGATCCGGCAGCTCTACTGGTGCTAGTCTCCACATCATTTTCTCCACCAGCAGGTGCCTCCTGTACCTTCTTTCCATCACCACCCTCTGCAGCTACCTCCTCTCCCTCCTCCCACACACTAAGAGTTAGGTCTAGTTGCATGGTGATCTGCTCCATCTGCTGGGACACCCTGGCCTCCGGCTGTTTCTCCCAGCTCCCATACATCATGCCCTCAACAAACTTCACATCCCTGCTGTCAAACAACACACCCTTGGAAAGTTCCCACAGCAGCCATCCCTTGCTCTCAGTAGCCAGCCACAAATGCACACACTAGATTGCACTCGCCCCCAACTTACTGCGGTAGGTCTTGGAGACGTGGGCGACTGCCATGCAACCGAACACCCTCAGCATGTCCACCGGCGGCTTCCTCCCAAACCACCTCTCCAACGGCACCCACAAGTCATCCCCAACCTTGGTGAGTACCCTGCTCCTAGCGACGGTAGCGTGCCGAACAGCATGGGGCCACATCAAGTTGCCCAGCCCAGATTCAATGAGTAGCGCCCTAGCTGTCTCCAGAATTGTCCGGTTTGCCCGTTCTGCTGCACTGTTAGACTGTGGTCAGCTCCCTCTGGATGCCCTGCTTCTTGAGCCAGGCCATCATCTCAACTCCAAAGAACTCACCACCCCGATCTGTCCTAATCCGCTTTACCACACACTCCGCTTGCTTCTCCACGAATGGCAGCCAATCTTCCCGTATCGTAGAGGCGGCATGGTCCTTCTGCTTCAGCGAATATGCCCACATAAGCCTGCTCCAATCATCCACTATGGTCAGAAATTACCGCTCCCCCTTGTGCCCCTGAACCGGCAGCGGCCCCACCAAGTCCATGTGGACCAGCTCCAACGGCTTCTTGCTCCTGCCAGCCACTCTATGGAAGGGGAAACGGGTGAACTTTGAGAGCAAACAGATTTCAAAATTCTCATCAGGTGGCTGTCCGTTCAGCTTCAGACCCTTAATGGCTCCATCTTTCTCCAACTGCTTCAATAAGGGCATTGCCACATGCCCCAATCGTCGGTGTGCCGTTGCCCAATCTGTCACCCCAGATCTGGCCGAAACTTTCACACCTACCCCTCCAACGGCGTTGCACCCCCCCTGGGATGCAGACCCCTCTCCAGCCTGCCCCCCACCATGCCACGCCAACGCCGGCAGCTGCCACATGGATCTGTACACGTCCGTGCTCTCGTGCAGATCCCAAAGCACCCGATTGCCCAGCTGCCCCTTGTAAGTGCGTGCCCCATCCGTGCTAGTACTCACCCTATCCTTGCCAAGCTTACGGAGGGAGATGAGGTTGGCCTTGAGTTCAGGAATGAGAAGAACGTCGTGCAGCACCACCGGCTTGCCATCCGCTCCCTTAAACGCAGCTCGTCCCGCACCAGCCACCTTCAGGCGGAGCACACCTCGTTGATCGGTGCAGCGCGTACGTGGTCCAGCAGGGACTTGTGTGGCATCATCGTCCAAGCAGCGCCCGTGTCCAACACACAATAATCCAGTGGGTGCAGCTCTGCTCCAACCTTAGCAGAGGCGTCTTCATGCTCCCCCTGCTCTCCTTGCTCTCCAATATGGAAGAACTGGCCCGCGGTGCGCTCCTTCTTCTTTTCCGCACCGCCGTTGCTCTTCGGGTTGTTGTCGCACGAATCGGCGACCATGCTCGCGCCGTTTTTCTGGTTCCTCCGCGCGCCGCCATCCTGGTGACAATTCTGGGGGGTCCATCCATCGGGTTTCTTATAGCACAAAAACCAGGGGTGCCCCTCCTTCTCACAATACCAGCAACTCCCTTTCATTATGCCACCAGCACCCGACTTGCCCCGACGTCCAGATTTCGCACCGCGGCCCCGACTGTCAGAACATTATAGCTTATGCTATTGTGTAGGCTATAGTGGGGTATCCCATAGGGGGTACAACCAATTAGGGTTTCATATTTGTACTCACTTCATTCATAGTTCATTCATTCTCGTTTCAGTTTTCTCATGGTATCGAGCAGGTTCCCTCGTGGGAACTGTTCCTAGGGCCCACCGTCTTTTTTTTTTCATGCCCGGAGCGCGCTCTGCCCCTGCCCGAGTCGCGATCCCCTCTCTCTCGGCCCCTAGTGGCCCCTTTAGCCGCCCGTCACGGCCCTTAGACGCCCGCGCGCCGCCTGTCCCGGCCCTTAGACGCCCGCGCGACGCCCGTCCCGGCCCTTAGACGCCCGCGCGCCGCCCGTCCCTGCCCTGAGACGCCCGCGCGCCGCCCGTCCCGGCCCCTAGACGCCCGCGCGCCGCCCGTCCCGGCCCCACGCCGCCGTCGCGCCGCCCTTCCTGACCGCGCGCCACTGCTCCGGCCCGTCGACGCCCGTGCGCTGCCCGTCCCGGCCCCTTGACGCCCGTGCACTGCACGTCCCGGCCCCACGCCGCCCGTGCGCCGCCCGTCCCGGCCGTGCACCGCCGTCCTGGCCCCACGCCGCCCGTGCGCAGCCCGTCCCGGCCCTTCGCCGCCGTCCCGGCCCCAAGCCGCCCGTGCGCCGCCCGTCCCGAACTTGCGCCACCGTCCCGGCCCCCACGCCGCCCGTGCGCCACCCGTCCCGACCGTGCGCCGCCAACCCGGCCCCACGCCGCCCGTGCGCCACCCGTCCCGGCCGCGCGCCGCCGTCACGGCCCCACGCCGCCCGTACGCTGCCGTGACACCTGAGCCGCCCGAGCCGCCCGTGCCACCTGCGCCACCCGAGCTGCCTGAGCCGCCTGTGCCGTTGAGGAGCCGAGCCGCCCGAGCCGCCTGTGCCGCTGAGTACCCGAGCCGCCCGAGCCGCCTGTGCCGCTGAGTACCCGAGCCGCCCAAGCCGCCCGAGCCGCCCGAGCCGCCAGCGCCGCCTGAGCCGCCCGAGTCACCTGAGGAGCCGACCCGCAAGACCCGCGGAGCTGCTGTTGCTGCTGACTGGCCGAGCAGCAGTGTTGCCGTGTTGCTGTGCTGCTGAGCTGCCCGAACCGCCGTGTCTGGTGAGAACGACACCTCTGTCACTACACTGCCCCTGTCCTACAGTCGCTACTGCTAGTCTACTGCTGTCATGGCTACCCCTAGTGTCCTAGCTTTTGACGCTGAGGGTCGCGCCATTGACTTTGAGGTCTGGGTCGACGACCTGCAGCTGTTCTTACAGTGCGATAGGGCAGACGGTCTTTCTCTCTTTGACCTCACCTCTGGCGCCGTCCCTGCCCCTGCTGCTGATGCTGACCCCACTGTTCGCTCCCAGTGGGCCACACGCAACGCTGCTGCACGTCTTGGTGTGCGTCGCCACCTGCCTACCGCTGAGCGCGCGCACTTTAGTAAGTACAAGAGTGCTCAGACCCTGTACGACGCTGTAGTTGCGCCCTACTCCTCCCCTGCCAGTGCTGCACTGAGCCGTCTCATGCTACCGTACCTCTTCTCTGACCTTGCTGCCTTTCCCACAGTCGCTGACCTCATTACGCACCTCCGCACTAGTGACACTCGCTACCGCGCTGCCCTTCCTGCTGGCTTCTGCGCCAAGAACCCCCCCCCCATGTACATCACTCTCTACTTCATAGTCACTCGTTTCCTTGACTCCCTTCGTGTAGTCAGGGACCACTTCCTCTCAGTCTGTCCCACCACTCTCACTGTAGACCTCCTCGAGAAGGCCCTCCTAGCGGCCGAGAAGAGCATAGTCGCTGTAGGGGCCTCTCGTGGTGACCCTCGCACCCCCATCTTTGAGGGGTGTTCTCCTTCCCCCCTTTTGCCCTCTGTCGCCTCTACCGCTGCGGCCGACCTTGTTGGTCTTGAGTCGGTCGGTGCGGCGTCTGCCCCTAGCAGAAGACGCCGCCTTGGCAAGGGCAAGGGGGGCAAGGGCGCGGGTGGAGCTAGCGGGGGCGGTGGAGGTGGAGGTGGAGGCGGCGGAGGGAGTAGGGGTGGCAGTGGAGGTGGTGGCGGGGGTGGAGGTGCTGGTGGCGGCAGTGGAGGCGGAGGCGGCGGAGGCGGCGGAGGCGGCGGAGGTACTGGCGGGGGCGGCGGTGGTGGCGGAGGTGGAGGGGGCGGAGGTGGAGGTGGTGGAGGTGGTCGGAGTGGCGCTTCGCAGCGGAGCAGCACTGGGGGTGGTCAGCGCCAGCATCAGCAACAGCAGCAGCGTTCTCGCAACGTCCCTACCCCTCACCAGCTCCGTGAGTGGTACACACAGCGTCAGCGTGGTGGGAGTTTTGGTCCCTGCACCTACGTCCTTCGCACCGGCGACCGCGCGGGTGAGCAGTGTGGGGGTGCCCACCCCGCCCAACGCTGCTTTGGCTGCCTGATGGACACTTGGCGCCAGCAGTTCCCGGAGGCCACTGAGATCCCCCGCTGGGGTGAGCTGTCTAGGGCTGGTGTAGCTATCTTTGATCTTCACTTTGATGCTATCCTTGCTGCCATGTATGCTATGACTATTAGTGATGAGGGTGACTGTTACCGGTGTTTCCTGCCCGACCCGGGCATTGGTACTGCTGCTCTAGGAGCTATTGAGGCTACTGGTCTAGGTGCCAGTGCGTCTGTGCTCTCAGTTACTGGTGAGTCTGCGCTCTCAGGTACTGGTGAGTCTGCGCTCTCAGGTACTACGTCGGCTTCGGCCTCCCTCACCATCACCCTTGACTCTGGGGCGTCTCGCTCCTTCTTTCGGGACCGCACCACACTCACGCCGCTTAGTCGGTCGATTGCGGTGTCCCTGGCTGACCCCTCTAGGGGTCCTGTCCTGTCTCGCTTCTCCACAGTCCTCCCGTGTCCGGCGGCTCCCTCTGGCACCCTGTCTGGTCTCTACCTCCCCTCATTCTCTACGAACCTGGTGAGTGGTGCTGACCTACAGGATGCGGGTGTCCACCAGTTCACTCCTGCTCGTCAGCGGCTAGCACAGGCCGACACCTGGCTATGTTCACCCGTCAGCTTGGGTCGAGCCTGTACACACTGACCACTGCGTCTCCTCCCGTTCCTGCGTCTGGTGGGGTAGCTGCGTCGGGTCAGGTGTTTGCTGCAGCGTCCAGGTCTCGTCCTGAGTCTGCCCCCTGTTCGTGTCGTCTCTTGTCTCACGAGACTCTCCTCTGGCACCACCGCCTTGGTCACCCCTCTCTGCTTCGGCTCAGAGGCATGGCCTCCTGTCGTCTTGTGTCTGGTCTCCCCCGGTCCCTCCCTCCCCTTCCTCAGGGCCCTGGCCCTGCCTGTGTCCCCTGTGTCGAGGGGCGCCAGCGTGCTGCCCCTCACTCCTCCCAGTTTCCTCCGACAGAGGCCCCGTTGCAGATGCTTCACATGGACGTGTGGGGCCCAGCCCGCGTCCGTGGACAGGGTCACGAGCGCTACTTCCTGCTCGTTGTTGACGACTACTCGCGTTACACCACAGTCTTCCGCTTGTGTAGCAAAGGTGATGTCTCTGAGGTGCTGATCGACTGGATCCGCACAGCTCGTCTCTAGCTCAGGTAGAGCTTTGGCTCGGACTTTCCTGTGTTGCGTCTGCACTCGGACAGAGGCGGAGAGTTCTCCTCTGGCCTTCTGCGAGCCTACTGTCGTGCACGAGGCATCCGTCAGACCTTCACGCTTCCGGACTCACCGCAGGAAAATGGGATTGCAGAGCGCCGCATTGGCATGGTCATGGACGTCGCTCGTACGTCTATGATGAATGCGGCTGCCCCCCATTTTCTATGGCCGTTTGCGGTGAGGTACGCGGCGCATCAGATCAACCTTCCCCCCCGACGCACCTTTGTGGCAGTTCTACCACCCCACCTCTCGCCGTGTTCTGTCCTCCCAGGACGTCACGTTCGACGAGTCGGTCCCCTACTACCGCCTCTTCCCCTACCGCACTCTGTCCCTCCCCCCGCCCCCGCTCTTCTAGGTACCAGGTCCCCCCCCGGTAGACCCCCTCCCCCCTCAGGGTCCTACCCCTTCAGGTGTGTCACAGGCAGACGCGGTCGAGCCTGTCGAGGTCACTGGTGACTTTGGTGCTGCTGCGGGTGCTTAGCCTAGGGGTGTTGAGACTGGGGGTGCAGAGCCTGGGGGTGCTGAGACTGGGGGTGCTATGTCTGGGGGTGCTGAGACTGGGGGTGCTACGCCTGTGGGTGTTGTGTCTGGGGGTGCTACGCCTGGGGGTGCTACGCCGGGGGGTGCTGAGCCTGGGGGTACTGAGCGTGGGGGTGCTGAGCCTGGAGGTGCTGGGCCCTGGGGGTGCTACGCAAGGGGGTGCTGAGACTGGGAGCGCTGAGCCTGGAGGTACTCCGCCTGGAGGTTCTCCGGGTGCTTCGTCTCGCTGGGAGCCACTCTCCCCACAGGAGCTGCGCGAGTGGTTTGCCCGGCGCTGGAGCCGTGCTGCTGGTGCTGGAGGTTCTTTGGCTACTGAGGGTGCTGCTGTCGCGAGTCTCGGAGGTGCTTGTACTGGGAGTACTGGAGCTGCTGGGCCTGCAGGTTCGACTGGAGCTGGTGCTACTGAGGGTGTTGGCGCTGAGACTACTACTGGCGATCGTGCTAGGGATGCTCCTGTTGCTGCTGGAGGTTCTGGAGCTCCTGGAGGTGCTACTGGAGCGGGTGCTCCTACTGGAGGTACTGGAGCTAACCCTGCTGTTTCTGGCGTCGCCACGCGGCCTCGACCATACTTCGTTCCACTCCTGCAGCAGGTTCTTGGTCTTCCACCTTCTACTGGTCCTCCTCCTCCCTTACAGGGTCCACAGCCTGTCCAGTCACAGTCATAGCTACAGCCTGCCTCCCCTTTGCCTGCTCCTTCTCCCTACGCTGGTCCTACTGGAGGTCTTACTGAGCGTCGTGAGCCTGCGTCTCGTCCTGCGTCGCAAGTTCGTGCTGCGCGCGCTAGCGGTCGCGGTTCGCGTCAGCGTCCTCCTCCTGTCCCTGGCACGCACCGGATGTCTCTGCGTCCGTCTACTGCTCCTCTGCGTGCCCCTTTGCCTTCTCCTCTTGAGTCCTCTCTTCCTGCTCTTGCCGACCCGGAGTCGGACGATCTTCGTGCTACCAGTCCTACCGTCACGCGTCTCCTTGCTACTGTCGTCACTGACCCTTCTTTTGAGTCTACTGCTGCGTCTGCCCTCGTTACTGAGCTCGTCGACTTTGCTGCTCGCTGTCGTCTGGACTACGCTACTAGTCTTGTCGCTGAGTCTGTGTCTGTTTGTCCTCTGTCCGTCCGGGGTGAGTGTGCCCTTGGCACGGACGTCCTTGAGGACAGGCAGGAGGAGTTCCAGTGTCTGGCAGATGCTTCACCTCATCTCGTGTCCGTACTGCTTACCCCTGAGGGAGACCCGGATGCACTTGACATCCCGACTCTGCGCTCTTACGCGGAGGCGATAGAGGGTCCCTACTCCTCTCAGTGGCAAGCAGCTATGGATGCAGAGATGGCTTCCTGGAAGTCCACAGGCACCTACGTTGACGCTGTCCCCCCTCCTGGGGCGAACATCTTCAGTGGCATGTGGATCTTCAGGGTGAAGCGGCCACCGGATTCTCCGCCTGTCTTCAAGGCGCGTTACGTGGCTCGTGGCTTCAGTATGCGGCAGGGAGTTGACTACTTTCAGACCTTCTCCCCCACCCCGAAGATGACCACTCTTCGGGTACTGCTGCACGTTGCTGCTCACCGTGACTACGAGATGCACTCTCTCGACTTCAGCACTGCTTTCTTGCAGGGCAGCCTGCACGAGGAGATCTGGCTGCGTCGCCCACCTGGCTTCACTGGGTCTTTCCCTCCTGGTACCCAGTGGAGTCTCCGGCGTCCAGTCTACGGTCTCCTCCAGGCGCCACGTGAGTGGCACGACACACTGAGGATCTACTGCCGACCCGTCACTGTTTCTGCGCACCGACACCTCTCTGCCGCCGTTCTACATCCTCGTGTACGTCGACGACTTGGTCTTTGCCACAGCTGACACTGCTGGACTCGCCTACGTGAAGTCCGAGCTGCAGAAGAGACACACGTGTACTGACCAGGGTGAACTGCGCAGCTACCTTGGCTTGTAGATCACCCGGGACAGAGCACGCCGCACCATTACCCTGACTCAGTCACACATGGTGCAGCAGGTCCTTCAGCGCTTCGGCTTCACGTACTCCTCGCCTCAGGCCACTCCTCTGCCTACTCGCCACTCGCTCTCAGCTCTGCCTTCGGATGAGTCCGTAGAGTCGAGTGGCCCATATGCAGAGCTTGTTGGCTGCCTCATGTACCTGATGACCTGCACACGACCTGACCTTGCATACCCTCTTAGCATTCTCGCACGCTATGTTGCTCCTAGGAGACACTGACCAGAGCACATGGCTGCAGCGAAGAGGGTGTTGCGCTACTTGTGCAGCACGTCGGGCATGGGGCTAGTGCTTGGAGGGCGGAGTCCTGTGGTCCTCACTGGGCACGCGGACGCTTCTTGGGCTGACGACCAGGCTACGCAGCGGTCGTCACAGGGCTACACCTTCAGCCTTGGTTCCGGCTCTGTTTCGTGGCGGGCTACGCGCTCGTCTTCTGTTCTCGGCTCTAGTTGTGAGGCTGAGATCTATGCGGGGGCTATGGCTGCCCAGGAGCTTCGCTGGCTCACCTACCTGCTGACCGACCTTGGAGAGCCGCCGCGTTCTCCTCCAGTCCTGTACGTAGACAACAAGGCCATGCTGGCCTTGTGTCGAGAGCAGCGACTGGAGCACAGGACAAAGCACATCGCTCTCCGCTACTTTCTTGCTCGTGAGCTGCAGCAGCGTGGACAGTTGCGGCTTGCATACGAGGCCTCTGAGGCCAACACTGCTGATGTCTTCACCAAGGCACTTGCGCCTTGTGATCATCAGCGCTTCTGCACTCAGCTGGGTCTTGTGCCTGTCTTGCCTCAGTTGCTCACTTCTTGACCTTGCTTGTACTATCACATATATATTCTCCTGCTCTGGCTTTCTTAGCCTCTTATATATGTATATGTGCTCTTGCTTGTGAACTGGCCTTTTGGCCTTTGAACTTGTGCTCGGAATGTGTGGTGACTTTGTGATCCACCCTGAGCTTTGCTTTGCTTTACTTGACTGGTCTTGTGACCCCTTGTTCTCCCCCACTTTGCCTATCGGGGTGTGTCAGAACATTATAGCTTATGCTATTTTGTAGGCTATAGTGGGGTATCCCATAAGGGGTACAACCAATTAGGGTTTCATATTTTTACTCACTTCATTCATAGTTCATTCATTCTCGTTTCTGTTTTCTCACCAACAGGTACCTCCTTGTTGGTCGTTGGAGTCGTCGTCCTTCTTTGCACCGCGTCCAGCACCACCGAAGCCACGTCCTCTGCCACGTCAGCTTCCTTGCATCTCGTAGCCGCTGCTGCCGTCGTCTCCACCCCTCAGTTGGCGGCGACGGAAGTCTTCCTCCAGAATCTTTGTCTGCACCCACTCAAGTGTCCACGAGCTCTGGTTCTGCGGCAGGCTCAATCCGCTCGTGAATTAAAGCCACGATTCCGGCAGCAGCGAGAGCATCTTCAGGCAATTGGTCTGCTCCGGGTAGGTGATTCCCGCGGTCGCCAACTTCGCGTAGAGGTCGCGCAATTTGTCCAGGACAGGTTGCACAGGCTCTCCCTCGCTCAAGCACAACGCGGACAGCTCCCTCTCTAGCATCAACGTTGCAACAACGGAGGTCAGGGCGTGCAGCTCCTTCAACACGGTCCACGCCTTCGGACCACACTCAACCTCCGGCAGCAGGTGCATGACGTGGTGACGCTGGCTCAGCTCCGAACTCTGCAAAATCAAATAGTAGCCAGCCGAGGAGCGCTCGTCCCAATCTTCTTGCAGCGTGGGGTCATTCTGTTTAGGCTCCTCCCCAATCATTAGTTTCAGCAATCCAATCTGACGGAAATATAGTTGCATTTTCCAGGCCCAATCATCATAGCCCTCACCATTGAGCTTCTCGACGGTGAAATTTTCAGCACCTCCTTGACCAGCGAGCCTTGGTTTGTTCGCGCTCCCCTTGGCGGTGAAACACCATAATCATGGCTGCCGCTACAATCTTGGGCTGAAGATTCAACCAGCTCCCGTCGAGGTGTTGCCCGCCATAGCTACCTATATCTAGGATCACTATAATGCAGCTCTGATACCAGATTGTTGGTGTAAGGGCCTAATAAACTCAAGCTATTAAGACTTTATTTGACTTAAAACCTCTCCTCGGGGTCACCTCCAAGGGTCCTTGGGTGCCTGGTACAAGACCAGCCCCTATCCTCGGGTCCGAGTTAGTAGAGAGAGGGATCAAGAATGACTTAGTCAAAATAACAAGAGTACCTTGAACGTCACGCAGCGTATCCTGCAGACCGTCGACCGGATTAAGCTGAGAATTTCCTATATCGAAGCTCACTCCAAGAGCTATAAAATAAGCCAAGTTGCCTCGCGAAAAGTTCTGCCATTACGAAGTTATGGCTCGAACAGCGTTTGCCTAGCGTTGTAGTGCTAGCGTACTAGCGTTGACTCGGGTAGCATTCCGTTGTCGCACCGCGTAGAAACAAAATTCCAGGAAGGGGGGAATTCGCTTGTATCAAATTGACTATATTCAGGTACAAACAGAGAAGGAATAAATAGCTCTAGCTAGCAAGGACCTTGGAAATCAACCTGGGAACAAACAGGGATGATCCTAAATAATTCCAAGCAGCAGAACCAGCCTGGCTGGACAAAACAGCAGGTGGTAGGTTGGTAAACAACCTCTGGTTCTGTTTCTCCAACCTGGGAAAACAACAACCAGGTTCAGGTCCTAAAAAACAGAACCTGATTTGTCTTTTCCCAACCAGCCAAATGCTGGTTCCACCGGTTTCCCCTGACCCTGTAGCATACAGATACACACAAACAACATCCAACCTTCACCTAAATTGTACCCCTATAGTGCCTGCCTTGCTACACTATAGTCAACCAAACAAAACAGTACAATTTCGAGTTGGATAGAACTGAATCTGCACAATCAATTCAACCGAACCGCAAAGCTTCCATCTTGGGTTCCTTTGCGAGCTCGTCCTTTCTGCTTGTACTGTTCATAGCGCATACAATGTTGTGTCGAAGCGCATAATGCGCGAGTACCTGCAAATGCTTCAAGCGAAAATTGCGAAAGCAAACAAACACACGACCATTCCATTCACACCCAAATGCATTCGCACATGCATACTCATACAAACAAACGGGAGGATGTCGTGTTATGTGAATTTGCACCCAACAGTACACAGCGAGCCAGCTTGCCACCTACCTCAAGCAGCTCGAAGCATAGCACATGGCGGAACTCGACCGCACGTTACACTACATCGTCAGCACAGCAACGATCGGCCTAACCTACGATAAGACCGGAACCACAACTCCAAAACTAATCGGCTATGTGGACGCTGATCACGCACACGATTCTGACAACAGGCAATTGCGCACCAACTTTATTTATCTGTCACAAGAGTAAGCATAGTGAGGAGCCATAGCTAGGGTTTAGCTAGCTAGGCAAGAGAGAAATGAACAAAGGAGAGGGTTCAATAGTAAGCAGGGCAGTACATATAACAAACCCTAATTTGGGTTGTACTCACTATAGAGTACCCCACTTCAGACTAGACAATGATAACATTCTGACACACCCCCATAGTCAAAGTGGGGTATAATCAGTACAGCAAGCACTCATCGAGCACGTTCTCAAGGACAAGCAAAGCTAGAGGCAATCGCAGAGGGCAAGTGAGGAGGAGTGACTGTGAGAGGAGAGGGGATGGGAGGCGACGATGGAAGCTGCAGACACGCAGGAGCGGCTGGCTCAGTGGCTACCAAAGCAATGGCCCGGACTACAGGAGTAACTGGCTCCGCGGAGATTGTAGCCTCCTGACTAGAGCAACTCACCCACAGACGACTGGCGACTACCGGAGATTGTAGCCTCCGGACTACTGGCGCTGCTGGCGACACGACTGCTGCCTCCGATCGACTTCCCCCAAATGTCCCACACCCCTTTCACACACCCCCTGCTGAACCCCTAGCTCCACTCCCACGTCACCCCCCTTAAACCCTTAACCCCCGGCTCCCACACACCCACCCCCCTCAGCGGCAGCTGCAGCAGTGGGAGACGGAGGAGGGGGAACTGCAGGTTACCCACACTGTTCACCCCCATGCCCGCCACCCCCAAACCCTAACGCAGGTAGGAGCGCGGGAAGCAGCTCGGGCGGTTCACCAAGGGAAAGGGAGGAGGCAGGGGGGGTCTCCTGGGCGCCACGAAGGAGTAGGGCGCGGGCCCCCCGAGGGCGCCACGGCTGGTGACGGAAGGGGGGCCGCGCTCGGGCCCCCGAGGGCGGCTCGACGGGCGACGAAAGGGGCCGCGCGCGGGCCCCCAAGGCGCCGCGACGAGGCAACGGGAGGGGGCGACGCGCGGGCCCCCAAGGTGCCGCGACGAGGCGACGGGAGGGGGGGAACGCGCGGGCCCTCAAGGCGCCGCGACGAGGCGACGAGAGGGGCCGGCGCGCGGGCCCCCACGAGATCGCCACGATGGGTGACGGGAGGGGGTGGCGCGCTGGCCTCCGGGGCGCCGCGACAAGTGACGGGAGGGGGCAGCGGGCGGGCCCCCTGAAGACGCCGCAACGGGCGACGGGGGGCAGCACACGGGCCCCCTGAAGGCGTATCGACGGACGGTTAAACCGCCACGCTCCCCGAGCGCGCGGCGGGCAGAAAAAGCCGCCACGCGCTCCGAGCGCGTGGCGGAAAGAAAATAACACGTCGCGTACCACGGGGCGCGCGACAAACAGAATGACAGCGGAAGCATTTGGTGGGCCCACAGGCCAGGAGCGTAAATGCTCTGATACCATGTCACAAGAGTAAGCACAGTGAGGAGCCATAGCTAGGGTTTAGCTAGCTAGGCAAGAGAGAAATGAACAAAGGAGAGGGTTCACTAGTAAGTAGGGCAGTACATATAGCAAACCCTAATTTGGGTTGTACTCACTATAGAGTACCTCACTTGACAATGATAACATTCTGACGCTATCGACTTGAGCTCGTCATCCTATCTCTTGGCAGTCGAGCAAGCAAGAACTAATTGCTCTCTCCTTTGCTGAAGCAGAATACATTTCACTCTGCTTAGCCACCAAGGAAGGACTGCACCTCTGCAAACTACTGGAAGAAGCAAAGCTGGCCCAGTTACCCAGCTTCTCTCTCTTCTGCGAGAACCAATCGGCAATTCGCATAGCGAACAAGAGCGGGTTCGCATACCGAACGAAGCACATTGCCTTACGCCATTTCTTCGTGAAGGACGAAATCGAGAAAGGAAGACTTGAGCTATCCTACTGCCCCACGACCGAGATGGCAGCAGATTACTTGACCAAGAAACTTGGAAAGCAGAAGTTTGAGTACTACCGTATGGCCCCGGATATAGGCGCCTGCCTATTACAGGCGCCGGTGCTTCTATTTGGAGCATGGCGCTTATGGCCGATCCTCGATTATAAGTGCCACCCCTTTTGTACTCTTCCTTATTATAAGCGCCACCCTCAATATTAACACTTTTTTTTACCACCACAACAAAAGCAAAACAAGTATAACATCGTTCGCTTCAACGTATACTACAAGTCAATACACAATTTTAGACTTAATCTGCTATTCTACCTAGGTGCTAGTACCGGAACTACTCCTCGTCAGACTCGTGCTCCTGGCAGTTGTTGCCAAAGAATCCGTCGCCGATGATGTCGTCGTCTACATCCACTGCCGCCGTCAGCTGGCTCCGCCTGTGCGCCATGGCGAGGTGGTCCTCACTGCCGTCAAGCGCGTTGCTAATGCCGCAGGTGAGGAAGGCGCGCTTGACGAGGTCGGAGGGTACTGCTTTCCAGGCTTGTGAAATCCATCGAAGGACCACTTCTGGGGGGGGATTCTTCAGATTCCCTGCACCGCAACAGAGACACCCGGGAAAGTCGTGTCAATGACCAAGGGTGAAAGGGGGATAAACATGCGTGTTTAACGGAAACAACGTACCTGTAGCTGTCAGTTGCTCTTGGCCCTCCTCCTGAAACCACTTCTGGTACTGCTGACGAACAGATGCTTTGAAGCTCTTGTTGATGGAGAAGTCGAGCGGCTGAACCTCACCCGTACAACCCGACGGGATGACAGCAGGCACGCAGTTGATCTCGCGGAGCTTCTCCTTCACCCCCTCAGTAAGGTGGCCGCGGTAGGAATCCAGCACAAGCATAGAGCTCTTCGCACACCTGCCAAATCGGGGCTTCAAGAAGGGCTTCACACATTCCTCAAGCCAGCGGATGACGCCTTCTGCGTTCATCCACCCGTTCTCGTGGCAAGCCACGACCACATCTGCACACACAAATGGCACTTAAACTGTTAGCGCGGCATGAGAAAAGATACGGTAAGACAGCGGTAGTTGCTACTTATTACCAGGAGGAAAGTTGCCCTTCGGCAGCGTCTTCCGCTTGAAAAGTACCCACGGCTTGAGCTTTGCCCCGTCCGCCGTGCACGCCAGCATCACGGTCACACGCTCCTTCTGGTAACCTGCACTCCGGATGGGCACCGACCGTACGCCCGTCTGATCCACGGTCGTGGTGGCGGGCATCTCCAGCCAGAGCGGCGTCTGGTCAGGTTGAGGATCCAGCATGGCTCGATGCCGCGCGCGCGACGCATGTGTCGGACAAAACGCCAGAATTTCTGGCACTGCTCCGCAAGATCTGTGAGACGGAGGAAAGTGGGCGGGATAGACGGCAGTTTAGTAAGTGAACCTGAAACTTAGACATAAAAGCAAGGGGCGTAATCTTACGAGCGGCTGTTTTCTGAGCAACCCGCGTCTTCATGCGGACGCTCAGATTCCACAGCTTCCGAAACCGCTCCGACCATCTCTGACTCCCGCTCCACTTGTCGTCCGGGTAGAGGATCTTCATGAACTCCCTCGACCACTCCCGCAGACGGCCGACCGACACGGCGGTGCCTTTGCGGCGCCAGTCCAGGAGCCGCTCGTACACCTTCAACTCCATGGGGCGGTACCACGAGGCCCGCCCGCGACCGTGCATGCGCTTCCGCCCGGAGTGTGCTTCTTTGAGAAACCCCGCTGCCACCTTCCAGTTGGCGAGACACATCCGGTGAATCCCACACTCCCGAGCTAGTGCGCGCACCGACTTCGCCACATCCAGCATCGCGACGTACTTCAACTTCTCCGCAGCGGTGTAGCCTTTGCGCTTGTGATCGCTGATCTTGTGCCTGGGAGAGGGGGGGCGGGCATCACGGTTCTGGGTAGACAGGTGGGGTCGCTTGCGGTTAGCTGGTGGAAAGGAAGGTATCGGCAGTTCCTCGGGGAGCCCGTCACGTGACCAGTACTCGACACCGTCGTCGTCGTCGCCACCAGGTACGCCCTCAGGAAACACATCCTCAGCGGTGCCGCCCTGCGCGCCACCTTCCTCAGCCTCGTCGTCGTCAGCACGGCTCGCTTCCTCGTCCTCAGCCACGTTGTCGTCAGCTCCGAGTGCAGATTCGTCCCACGTGGTGCAATCATCGGGCCGGCCCCAACGTGGTCCAAGGTAAGGTGCGCCGGGTACCTCAACATCTGGGGCCTTGTTGCTTTCCGGTTCATCCAGCCACTCGTCGAACGCAGTCGGGAGCAGGAGCGTGAGCACGGGCGGATCCCCTGTGTACTGAGGACATCCCAAAATCGGAGGAGACGGAGGAACAGGAGGAGCAGGAGGCACAGGCGGCAAAGGAGGAGCAGGAGGAGCAGGCGGCGCAGGAGGCGCTGGAGGCTGTGGTGGCTCTAGTGGTTTAGCTGGGACACGGGAGTACCATCCGTCGACGTCGACTACAAAGGCGGGCCTATGCGCGGGCTTCTTCTTGAACAAAAAGTGTGTGCCTGAGAATTCCGCCATGGCTGTCGCAGCCAGGCGGGCGAGAACAAGAATCGGACTACCAAAACTGAATGAATCGAGTGCTGAAATGAAAGATTAGCGGGGACCCCCTCTGAGTTGCGGCTTGGGGTCCTCATCGGGGATAGACGGGTGCCCCCCTGCCTGAACCCGGAGATGAGAGTATCGCGGCACGAATCTGCTGCGCTGGCTAGGAGATTCCACCCCCTTGTAGATGGTTCGGGTGTAATGTTGCACCCTGGCAGCGCATGACGTTCCTATTGGGCCGCACGCCAGGATGCACGTCATCGCTGGCAGGTGCGTTGCTCCAGGACAGGTTCTGTGCGGTGGGAAATCGAGTCGCGGCAGTTTTCGCCGGAATCTCATGCACGATCCCATGCGCAACGTACACAGTTGTGTTCGCCTTATTGTGGGCTTCGCTTTAATACTTCGAAAACCAAAATTGGAATTTGACATTTTATAAGCGCCGGCGCTTATGGCCGTTCCTCAATTACAAGCGCCACCCCTAAAAAATCATTACTTATTATAAGCGCATATGGGCTTATATCCAGGGCCAGACGGTATGCTGACTGGAAAGAGCCACGTCATGAGCAACGAAGGCAACGACACTTAAGAAGCAAAGGGGAGTGTTGGAAACATATAGTTCGCGCTTCTGATTTGTCAGGCAAGATAACGTCAGCGAAGCGAACTACAGCGAAATAACAACGAGTCAACCAAAGCGGTTGACAAAAAGAAAACAGGAAGTAGTTAAGTGAAGGTCAAAGGTCAGGGACCTTTCACTCGTCAAAAGCAGTGCGACAGCAAGGAAACATAATTGACTCGCTATTGAGCAGTTACCTGAGTAGTCGCTGCATCGAACCGCAACAGCAGTTACAGTTAGTAAAACCTTTCACATTCCTTGTAATCATATAAAGCCTGTATCTCTTTGCTATAATCAACTTATCCTGTTCTCACACACCAGTGCAAGGTGGTTCAATCAGTCCTCATTGAACGCTTCCGCTAATACATCATTATCCTGAGCCTTCGTCTTGAAAACGATCCTAAGGGCTTTTCTCAGCCCAACATTTTCTTTGTGCGAAATGTTTTTTAAGGACTGATTCTAGCTTGCCAACCCTGAACGAACAGACAGCCGCTTTGCTGGAGACTGAGGAACCCTAAATCTGGCCGTAGTGCCATCAGTGTAGAAGGGTTTTTTTTTTTTTTTTTTTTTTTTTTTTTTGGAATCAAGGGGGCCAAATTTGAAATGTCAGTGTCAAATGTTGTAGCCTGTAGTGAGGTTTGTCTTAGGGGGTACAGAAGTTAGGGTTTGTTATATGTACCCCAACCAACATCAATGGCATCATCATTCCTCATTTTGACATGGTATCAGCTAGGTTAGGATCCTGTGGGATCCCGTTCCTCCGTTCTCCGTTCGTCCCTCCTGAGCCTGATCCTACCTCTCGTTCGTACCGGTTCCGTTGTTACCGCGCCTAGTACCGAGCCTAGCGCCCTCTCCCCCGTCGCTTAGCGCCCTTTCTCCCCGTCGCCTAGCGCCCTTTCCCCCCCCCCCCCCCCCCGTCGCGTCGCGCCCTTTCCCCCCGTCGCCTAGCGCTCTTTCCCCCCGTCGCGTCGCGCCCGTTCCCCCCGTCACGTCGTGCCCGCCCTTTCCCCCCCGTCCCGTCGCCCTGTCCCGTCGCGTCGCCCTGCCCCGTCCCGTCGCCCTGCCCCGTTGCGTCGCCCTGCCCCGTCCCGTCACCCTGCCCCGTCGCGTCGCCCTGCCCCGTCGCGTCGCCCTGCCCCGTCCCGTCACCCTGCCCCATCGCGCCGCCCTGCCCCGTCGCGTCGCCCTGTCCCGTCCCTACGCCCTGGCCCGTCGCCCTACCCTACGCCCTGGCCCGTCGCCCTACCCTACGCCCTGGCCCGTCGCCCTACCCTACGCCCTGGACCGTCGCCCTACCCTACGCCCTGGCCCGTCGCCCTACCCTACGCCCTGGCCCGTCGCCCTACCCTACGCCCTGGCCCGTCGCCCTACCCTACGCCCTGGCCCGTCGCCCTACCCTACGCCCTGGCCCGTCGCCCTACCCTACGCCCTGGACCGTCGCCCTACCCTACGCCCTGGCCCGTCGCCCTACCCTACGCCCTAGCCCGTCGCCCTACCCTACGCCCTGGCCCGTCCCCCTAGCCCGCTCTTCCGCTGCGACTGAGTCCCCTTCCCACCTGAACCCTAATTTGCCTCTTCTCCCCGGTTGTTACTCGCCTGTTCGTTCGCGTTAGTTCTCACTATGGCGACTCCGCGAGTTCTTCGTTTCGACGCTGACGGTAGACCACTTGACTTTTCCGTCTGGCTTCTTCGCGCTCGCCGTCTGTTAGAGAGTCAGGTCCAGGGGGGCGAGACCCTCTGGTCGCACGCTACTGGTGACCTCCCCGAGCCCCCCGAGCCTACAGCTTTAGGCTCTGCCCCTGACGACGCTGCTACGGCTCGCTTTGCCCGTCAGCGCGCTGACCGGACGGCTTGGACGTCGCGTGACGCTGCGGCCTGCATCGCACTCAGCAGCCTCCTCCCTGAGTCAGAGGAGGTCCACTTTACTCAGGTTCGCACCGCTGCTGCGTACCTCACTGCGATTAAGGCCCGCTACTCTACTCCCGCTACTGTCTCTCTTGGCCGTCTTTTCCTCCCGTTCCTGTTTCCTGATCTCGCCTCGTTTGAGCGCTCTGCTGACTTGATCGCTCACCTCCGCTCGCTCGACGCTAGTTACCGCGCTGCTTGCACTGAGGCACAGCTTGCACTGCTTCCTCCCCCCATGGCGATTACTGTCTATTTCATCGCCACTAGCCTCCCTGACCGCCTAGCCTCCGTTCGTGACGCGCTTCTGCTGAAGCACCCTAGTGAGCTAACTATCGAGGTCCTTGAGTCTGCACTCAAGGACATCGAGAGCAACCTTCGCTCGGTAGCTGCCGCCTCTGGTACTGTGTCCCCCCGACTCTTCCACGGGTGCACAGTCCCGCAGTTACCCACCTTCACTGCCTCTCTCGCCACTGCCGCTACTGACGCGACTGCGGCTGCTGTTACGACTGCGTCGCGGTCCCGCGGCAAGGGGGGCAAGAAAGGTAGTTCTGGTGGAGGTGGAGGTGGAGGTAGCAGAGGTAGTGGGGGTGCTGTTGCGACTGGCGGTGGTGGGAGTGCAGCGTCTAGAGAGACCCCTCGTGCAGCGGCTGGTGACTCCACTGCGCCTGCTGGTGGCGGCGACCCCCGAGCTCGTCAGTAGCCTCCTGTACTGCCGACCCCGCTAGGTGGAGCAGCGGCGTGGTACCAGGCTCAGCGTCAGCAGCACCTTCAGCAGCAGCAGCAGCCCCTTTCCTCCCGCCAGCCTCAGCAGCAGCAGCGTCAGCAGCTGGCTCCGGGGTCGGGGCTGCGTCAGCCCCAGCGCGGTGCTTCTTACCCTCCCTGCACCTATCAGGTTCTGACAGGTCCTCGTCAGGGCCACCCTTGTGGCCGATTTCACCCCCCTGGTCAGTGCTTTGCTCAGCTCACTGACACGGTCCGGTTGGCCTACGGGGTTGGCGGTCCTGCTCTTGACTGGCTTCCTCTGGTTCAGCGCTACGGCTCCGCTCTGTGGGGCATGTCTACTGAGCAGTTAGTTGATCTGATTGGTGCTCCTCATGCTATGTATGCTGTTGTTGACTCTAGTGTTTCTGACTCTGTTTACTCTGGTGTTGTTAGCTTAGGTGCTAGTCTTGCTCAGTTGCCTGTTGCTAGTGTAGGTTCTTGTGTAGACTCTAGACCAGCGACTACCTCTGAGGACACTTCGCTGTCGTTCACGCTGGACTCTGGAGCCTCACACTGCTTCTTCCGAGACAGCACGACACTTACACCACTTCCTGCGCCTGTTTCTGTGGCTTTGGCTGATCCCACTACGGGACCAGTCACTGCACGTCACACTACCACTTTACCGTGTCCTGCTGCTCCCTCCGGGTCTCTCACTGGGTTTCACGTCCCCTCGTTCTCCCGGAACTTGGTGGGCGTGCGACCCCTCGTGAGTCAGCACGTGGGTGTGTGGTTTGAGCCTTCTGGAGAGACTGCGGTGTGTGTTGACGGAGACTCTTACCAGCCTCTTGCTACCTTTACTGCTGAGCCGGGCTCAGGTCTCTACACTCTTCGCACTGGCCCGCGTGCGCCGCAGCAGCAGCCGCAGCAGCAGCCGCAGCAGCAGCAGTAGCAGCAGCAGCTGCACCAGCGGTCGCACCAGCAGCCGCCCCTACTGCCACTGCCCCCGGTTCCCCCCCCCGTTCGGGTCCCCGCGTCTCACCAGGTTGCTTCGTCCCCCCAGGTGTCTGTGTCGTGTCGGGTTCCTACGTCTGCTCCAGTCGCTGCGTCGTGCTCCTGCCGGTCGCTTGCCCACCCCACCGTTCTGTGGCACCACCGGATGGGGCACCCGTCCCTTCCTCGTCTGCGCGCTATGTCTAGTCAGCGTCTTGTCCTAGGCCTCCCACGTGTCTTGCCGTCGCTGCCGCCTTCGCTTGCGCCGCCGTGTGGTCCCTGCGTCGAGGGTCGGCTGCGCGCCGCCCCTCACTCCTCCTCCCTTCGTCCGGCCACCGAGCCTTTTGAGACGCTTCATTTGGACGTCTGGGGCCCCGCCCCTCGTCTAGGCCCTGAGCGTGAGCGCTACTTTCTGGTGGTCGTTGACGACTTCTCCCGCTACACCACAGTGTTCCCTCTGGCGAAGAAGTCTGAGGTGACTTCTACGCTGATCAGGTGGTTGCTCACCACCGAGGACACTCGTGGTCGTCGTGTCAGCTGCCTCCACTCCGACCGTGGGGGTGAGTTTCGCTCCGGCATTCTCGCTGGATTCTGTCGCGAGCAGGGCATTCGTCAGTCCTGGACGCTTCCAGAGTCCCCACAGCAGAATGGGGTTGCTGAGCGCCGCATAGGCCTGGTCATGGAGATCGCCCGCACCTCCCTGACTCACGCCTGTGCCCCCCATTTTCTGTGGCCCTACACGGTCAGGTACGCCGCGCACCAGCTGAACCTCTGGCCACGTGTCTCTCGACCAGAGGTTTCACCGACCAGTCTTTGGACAGGGTCCCCTGGTGTTGCGTCGCGGTTTCGTGTCTGGGGGTGCTTGGCTCTTGTCCGCGACACCTCCGCGGACAAGCTCTCGCCTCGTGCCGTCCCCTGTGTCTTCCTTGGTTTCCCTGAGGACTCCTCTGACTTCACCTTTTACCACCCTCCCTCTCACCGGTTCTTTGACTCCCGTGACGTCCGTTTCGAGGAGTCCACTCCGTACTACGTCAGATACCCCAGTCGAGGTCTCCAGGTTCCTCCTCCCCCCCTCTTCCTGACTGCCGCTCCCCCTCCTGTTCCCCCGGTACAGCCTCCCCCCCTTGGTCCAGCCCCGTCGGGTGTGTCCCAGGCTACCCCTCCTCCTCCGGTAGCCTCTCCGGTACAGCCTCCCTCCCCACAGTCCTCCTCGCAGCGTGTCGCAGGTGCTAGCTCTCCAGAGGTTGGTACTGCGCCTGTTCCTGTACCGGTTTCTGGTTCTGGGGGTGGTGGAGTTGGAGCTGGAGTTGGAGCTGGAGTTGGAGCTGGAGTTGGCACTGGAGTTTTTGGTTCTGGGGGTGCTGGGGTTGGAGCTGGAGTTGGAGCTGGAGTTTCTGGTTCTGGAGTTGGAGCTGACCCGGTGGGTGCAGAGGACTCTTGTCGTCCGGGAGCTGGTGCTGGTCGCGCGGACACTGGGGGTGAGAGTGCGCCTCCTTCGGGTTCTGGTGAGCCTGGGTCTAGAGCTGGTGTTAGTGCTGCCTCTGGGGGTGGTGCGCCTGGTTCTTCGGGGGTGGACTCTGGAGCTACCGCTGCTTCGGACACTACTCCGCCCCCCCACCCCTACCCGACTAGGCACCAGGCTCGTGTTCGCCGTGCCCGTGACGAGCAGCTTGCGTTGGAGAGAGAGGAGAGGGAGTTACAGCGGCTGGAGGAGCAGCAGTAGCAGCTGGAGCCGCAGGAGCAGCAGCAGCAGCAGCTGGACCCGCAGGAGCAGCAGTCCCAGCAGCAGCCGCTTCCGCAGCAGCAGCAGTCGCAGCAGCAGCAGCAGCAGCCACTTCCTCCTCCTGTCTCGGGTCTTCGGACCCTTGGTCTCCCCTCCCCTTCTCCTCCCTCCTCCGCCTCTCCTCCTGTCTACGGTCCCACGTTTCCTCCTCCTGACTCCTCCCCCGCTGTTTTCCCCAGTTCTCCGCCTTTGTCCTCTCCTCCTCCGTCTCGTTCTTGGGCTACTCGTCGCTCCCCTCGTGCTCGTCCCTCGTCTCCTGTTCCCTTCACTGACCTTCGTACTGCCTTCCTTCTTTCTAGTCCACCTCGTCCGTCTCAGTCTGTGCTTCCGTCTCCTCCTGAGTCGGCCCTCACTGTGTCGCTCCCTACTCTTGTCACTGACTACTACCGCACGTACCGTCCTGTTCTCTCTCGTGTTCTCGCCTCTCTTGTTACTCACCCTCGTGCCTCTGTGTCCTCTGTGTCCGCTCTTACTGCCGCAGTTACTGACTTTGCCTCTACCCGCCGCCTTGACTACGCCACCACGCTTGTGGCTGCTCCTCCTACCAGTCCTCTGGCCGTCGGGGGTGTGTCTGCCCTTGGCTGTGACGCCCTAGAGGACAGGCAGTTTGGGCTAGAGTTCCTGGCAGCCGCTTCCCCTCATCTCTGTGCCATGCTCCTCGCCCCTGAGGGTGACCTCGACGCCCTTGACATTCCGACTCCTCGCACTTACGCTGAGGCAGTGTCAGGGCCTTGGGCCTCTCAGTGGAGAGCTGCCATGGACGCAGAGATGGCCTCCTACAGATCCACAGGCACCTACGCCGATGAGGTTCCCCCCCCTGGAGCGAACGTAGTCGACGGCCTGTGGATCTACAGGGTGAAGCGGCCACCGGGATCTCCCCCGGTCTTCAAGGCGCGCTACGTGGCTAGAGGTTTCAGTCAGCGCGAGGGAGTTGACTTCTTTCAGACCTTCGCACCTACCCCGAAGATGACCACTCTTCGGGTGTTACTACACGTAGCAGCACAGAGAGACTACGAGTTACACTCTCTCGACTTCTCCACTGCTTTCCTTCAGGGCAGCCTACACGAGGAGGTCTGGTTGCGTCGTCCCTCGGCCTTCACTGGCACTTTCCCTCCTGGGACCCAGTCGAGGCTGAGGCGACCTGTTTACGGTCTTCGCCAGGCCCCTCGTGAGTGGCACGACACTCTGCGTTCTACCCTCTCTGACCTTGGGTTCCAGCCGTCTTCTGCCGACCCGTCGCTGTTCGTTCGTCGTGGCTCCACACCGTTCTTTGTTCTGGTTTACGTCGACGACCTCGTTTTCGCCACTCCGGATAGGGTTGCTTTGGCAGACGTGAAGTCCGAACTGCAGAAGAGACACACGTGCACTGATCTTGGTGAGCTGCGCCACTACCTTGGCCTGCAGATCACCAGGGACAGAGCCGCTCGCACCATTACACTCTCACAGTCACACATGGTGCAGCAGGTCCTTCAGCGGTTCGGGCTTCAGCACTCCACCGTACAGCGCACACCTCTCGCTGTTGACCACAGACTCACTGGTCCCTTTCCTGACGAGCCGTTTGAGCCTAGTGGTCCCTACGCAGAGCTTGTGGGTTGCCTCATGTACCTGATGACTTGTACTCGCCCGGACCTCGCCTTCCCTCTCAGCATCCTTGCGCGCTTTGTTGCGCCAGGGAGACACCGTCCTGTTCACTGGACGGCAGCTGTGAGGGTGGCAAAGTACCTAGCGACTACATCAGGCGTGGGGCTAGTTCTTGGAGGGCAGCAGTCTGTCGTACTCACTGGTCACTGTGACTCCTCTTACGCTGACGACGCTGAGACTCACAGGTCTACTCAGGGGTACTGTTTCAGTCTGGGTTCTGGAGCTGTTTCCTGGCGTTCCACGCGCTCCTCTTCTGTCTCGACCTCTACAGCTGAGGCTGAGATTTACGCTGGTGCCATGGCGGCACAGGAGTTGCGTTGGTTGACCTTCTTGCTCGCCGACCTTGGTGAGCGGCCGAGCTCTGCACCGACCTTGTTCACTGACAACAAGGCGTCGATCCTCCTCTGTCGTGAGCCGCGACTGGAGAGCAGAGTGAAGCACATTCACGTCAGGTACTTTCTTCTGCGAGAGTTGCAGAGACGTGGACAGGCTCGCTTCGAGTTTGTGGAGTCCGAGGCCAACACTGCAGACATCTTCACCAAGGCGCTTCCGCCTCGTGACCACCAGAGGTGTTGTGTGCAGTTAGGCCTTGTTGACACAGGTTCTAGTCATGTGTAGGCTTGAGTTTATTGCCTGCTTCGTCTGTACTCTTGCTATATATACTTGTGATCTCTTGGACTGGCCTTGTGGCCACTGTTGCTTGTGCTCAGAGAGTGTGGTGACGTTGTGATCCACCCTGAGCTTTGTTTTCTTTTGGACTGGTCTTGTGACCGTACTCTTTTTTTTATTTTGCTAGACACCCCTCACTTAGGCTATGGGGGTGTGTCAAATGTTGTAGCCTGTAGTGAGGTTTGTCTTAGGGGGTACAGAAGTTAGGGTTTGTTATATGTACCCCAACCAACATCAATGGCATCATCATTCCTCATTTTGACAGTCAGCCCTGGAGTAGGGTCATGGGGAAGGGTTTATGACGATTTTAGGCTTCAGGTTGGCGCGGTGAGATTGCATATCTTCCCATGCCAACGTTCTTGCTGCTACTGCTACAAGTCTCCACCACAAGGTCCGAGGTCGTGAAACGATGCTCTGGGTGCTGCTACTTCTTGTGCCAATTTCTTGCCTCTCTGGGCCCTTGTTACCAACATTTCATGCCTGCAGGTGAATGAGCATGCAATGGAACTCGAGCATGCAATGGAACACCCATCCCAGAAAACTTTCCTGCTCGAGGGGCAATCAAGAGCTCATGAAGCAGATTGACTACAGTGACCATTTCTGTCAAGATAAGAGCTTAGAGGCTAGGGTTTGTGAAGAGAGGGTTTGCCAAGAGAAGGGGTTGCACTATAGAATGCAGTACAAGTTATAGGAAAAGGGGGGAGGTGGTGAAGGCAGGTAGACCACCTAAGACAAGATAGGTGATACTACACTAACTAACTAAACATGCAAATATTTAAGAAATACAAAGTCTGACAGTTTCCCCTTATCAGTCCAAGCTTGAGGAAATAGAAATGCAACTGAATAGCTCCTATTCAGATGCCAGCACGAATGTGCGTCTGTATGGCACGGGGATGTCCAGGGGATCCCATGACCTTAAAGAGGCTATGGAACTACTGTGGCGTGGGGCCATGTGGTGTACTCCTCAGCTATGATTTACACGGTGTGCTGCACCGAGTACAAGTGCATACAGTGCAGGTGGTGAGATAGCTCGCTCACCACCCAGTGCTTCTCAGCGTCACTCAGAGTCTCGCCGAACCTGTAATTCTGCTGCTCCTCTACAAGCACACACACCAGATTTGACGGCGTACGCGCTGCCTGATACCCTGCTGGCACCCTTGCAGCGGCAGCACGAGGGCCACGAGTGGCAACAACGCCATGCACTGGCGGTGGTGGCTGTGGCGAATTCAAATCGCGGACCGCGATGGCTTGCAACCTGGACGTGCTACCGCGCTGCTCCAAGGCCTTGCCCTTCCGGGTGGTAGTGATGCAAAAAAAATCAGGTGACAGCAGAATGGTTTCAAAGTTACCATTGGCTTCAACCCAATCAGCAATCCACCTGACACGGGCAGGGCAGGGCCGAGAGCAGCATAGTGTGGAACGTGGGAGGCAGAGAGATGAGGGAATGAGTATGGTGTGAAAAGATGGGAGCTGACGGTTGGACAATTTGGCGATTGATTGTGTAGTGAAATGAAGGGCTTGCTTGGTAAGTGACCATCCATGCAGTATCATGTGGCAATGTGGCATGCTACAGCTCCCGCATTCCCAATTGCACGGAGGTACCCACAAGGGGAGGATGCAGATCGTGCAGGGCACGACGAGTACGAGCACAGTCTGTAAGGAAGGGTGGGGAGAATTGAGAGGGCGGGCAGGGAACAAGGGTGATGCACGGGAGAGAGGAGAACGTAGGGGGTGAAGGGGCGAGAGAGCAGAGGTACAAGCAGGTAAGAGCAATTGGAAGGGGGGAGTTTCTGGTGAAAGGGAATGGGAGGAGAGGGGCTTCCCGTGAGGAGGGGGCCTTGCACGGGAGGAGAGTGACTGGCGAGAAGATCCTTTTAGTACACAGAGAGAGCAGCGCTTCTTACAAGAAATAGGTTGAGGGAATCGTGTCATCGGCTCACCATAAGGAGAGCGGCAAGGCAGACGACGTCGTCCCCCATAAGAGAATCTCCCGGCATGTGCACCTTCAGCGCCCCGCCCTCCACCGGTGATATCACCTGCGGCCACGGTGGAACCGGGTAGGAGTGCAATGGAATGTCATGTCAAAGTGTCATGGCACCAACGCATAGGCATGGCGCGCTGATCATAACAAGCAGGCCTCGTTGGAGATGTCTACTCCTTGTTGTCTGAACCAATGAGTGCGCTGCTGCATGTAAACCCGTCAGCCTACGGGCAAGGCAGCGGAGCGAGGGAAACAGGGAAGACTCTCAACGAGTCCCACGCACAAGAAATGATCTTATCATCACTAGTTCTACTAGCATCACTGTGAGAAACGCGTACCACATTGCTTCCATCGGGTTTAGCGCAACGAGAAGGCCACGGTGACGGCACGGGAATGCCCATAACGGGAGGTGGCGGGACACGCTGGGGGAGAGGCGGAAAATATTGGGGGAGAGGCGGAACGTATTGGGGGAGTGGCGGAACGGGGAGTGACGGGACTTGGAGGAGAGGCGGAACAGGCTGCGGAAGGGAAGCGGCTGCGGTAGGGACGGCATGCGAAGTATTAGCGGTGCTAATCGGAAGCGCAAAGTCCGCTTCAGCTTGCTCGGGCGTTGTAGCCGCCGCCTCTTGATGCATTTCTTGAGCCATGCTTTCCGAGTTAGGTGTTATTCAAGCCCTAATTCCGTCCTACCCTGTTCGGTGTTGTAAAAGACTAAGACTTAGGGACCCCCTGACTGACGAGAAAGCAGACCACCCAGAGAGCGGATAGGGTGCGTCACGTTTAGATGAACGGCTTTTTTTTTTCAGAGTTTGGTCATACAAGGGTTCAGCTCAGATGACAGTACCTTCAAGGGCACTGTAATTGAGCGTGTCCAGCGAAGCCCTTGCTACATGCGACCTGACACACTCATAGTACAGAACTATTGCACGGCGAAATAGCCAGGGTTACTAGCGTTCGCTGAGAAAAACCAGGGTTATCCGGTCTCGCGACCGAAACCATGTAACTTGCTTCTCCACTTGACATGGTTTACGAGCGGCGAGACGTATTTCCGATGGTTGGCATTACGTGCATCACACGTTGAGTTGTCAAACCCAAAATTGTTCGTCAATCAACGCATAGCACTGTTTTTATCTGTTACATGACAGAAACGGGTTACTGATAGGGGAAAGAAATGGGGGAAAAAAAACTCTACATTTTCATCTAACGTAACGCGCCCTTCGCTGGGTCGTGGGAGAAATTGCGGAGGGAGGGAAAAGGCGTGCAGCTTTGACTCAAGAAATGAGCGAGGGAGGGTCAAGTCAAGTTGGCGTATTGGCTGTTGGAATCGTGGTTCGTCGAACCACCCTAGACGGACCAACAGGTTAGGCAGTGGCGTGTGGAAAAGGATCAACGAAAGAAATACAATTGATGCCTGTTTGAGCCCCTCCCGGTTGCCGTGTGAAGGGGGTGTATAAGCTGAATCGTGCATTTCGCATAAGTTTCGTCAATTTGCAGCTAGCTAAAAAGGATTCGCAGGTGCTTATATTAAGTATCTGTAACCTTATCCGTTGACATTTTGACTTCAGTCTCTTCAGTTTGACTTCAGTCTGTTCATTAATATTGGTCCATAACCACGCGACACGCTTGTATCGTGGGTACAACAAGCTGGGGAAAAGACATCGGGTGCAGCGTTTCCATCCGGTATAGGGCAAATTCGCGTGCACTGGTTAGGCATCATATGTACAGCTGCCCAATAGGCTCACGCCACCCTAGACGGCTTCGTTAATTTCGGCAAGGGCGAAATTGGGACTTTTATGAACCTAGAATTTACAATTCCTAAATACATGGAAATTTGGGGATGACATTCTTTGGTGTATTTGGGCACTTGCACAATTGTAGATGTATTCTTCTAGGCACTTGCGCATTTGTAGATGTCTTTTTCTTCATGTTCGATAGAATGTTCTTTTAGACGACGTGTCATTGTCCGTGTTCAAATGCTCAAATGATAGGTTGTGAAGTTAGACTACGTGGGGAAAGCATGGGTTTGTCGGAATCCCAACCATTAGACCATTGGGATAAAATGACTTGTTAAGTAGCGGGTCAGTGCGCCCCTAACCCCCCAGGCCAACGTGCCTGTAACCCTTTCCTAGGATCAATCAGGGATCTTCAGTGGACCTCTGACACCCCCTCGCACTGAGATGCCCGAGGTGCACACACTGGGATTCGAACCCGAGACCTTCGCTCTGATACCATGTCAGAATCCCAACCACTAGACCATTTGGATAAAAGGGCTGTGAGAATAAGCGAACAGGAATGAATGAACTAGCAGTGAAATGAGTACAAGTAGGAAACCCTAGAATTGTGTACCCCCTATAGGCTAACCCACTGTAGCCTACACAAGTATAACATATATAATGTTTGACACACCCCCATAGGCAAAGTGGGGGAGAACAAGAGGTCACAAGACCAGTCAAGCAAAGCAAAGCAAGCTCAGGGTGGATCACAAAGTCACCACACAGTCCGAGCACAAGAGCAGGGCCAGAGGCCAGTTCACATGCAGGAGTACAGACATATATATAAAACTAGACAAGCAAGAGCAAGTATATATATATGTCACAGTACAAGTAAAGTCAAGAGGAGAGCAAGTGAGGCAAGACAGACACAAGACCCAGCTGGGTGCAAAAGCGCTGATGATCACAAGGCGCGAGTGCCTTGGTGAACACATCAGCAGTGTTGGCCTCAGAGGCCACGTACGCAACTCGCAACAGACCACGCTGCTGCAGCTCACGAGCAAGGAAGTAGCGGAGAGCAATGTGCTTCGTTCTGTGCTCCAAGCGCTGCTCTCGCCAGCATGGCCTTGTTGTCTACGTACAGCACTGGAGGAGAACGAGGCGGCTCTCCAAGGTCAGTCAGCAGGTAGGTGAGCCAGCGAAGCTCCTGTGCAGCCATGGCCCCGGCGTAGATCTCAGCCTCACAACTGGAGCCGAGAACCGAAGACGAGCGAGTAGACCGCCACGAGACAGAGCCGGAACCAAGGCTGAAGGTGTAACCCTGTGACGACCGCTGCGTAGCCTGGTCGTCAGCCCAAGAAGCGTCCGCGTGGCCGGTAAGGACCACTGGACTCCGCCCTCCAAGCACAAGCCCCATGCCCGACGTACTGCACAGGTAGCGCAATACCCTCTTCGCTGCAGCCATGTGCTCTGGTCTGTGTCTCCCAGGAGCAACATAGCGTGCAAGAATGCTCAGAGGGTATGCAAGGTCAGGTCGTGTGCGCGTCATCAGGTACATGAGGCAGCCAACAAGCTCTGCATACGGACCACTCGACTCTACGGACTCATCCGAAGGCAGAGCTGAGAGTGAGTGGCGACTAGGCAGAGGAGTGGCCTGAGGCGAGGAGTACGTGAAGCCGAAGCGCTGAAGGACCTGCTGCACCATGTGTGACTGAGTCAAGGTAATGGTGCGGCGTGCTCTGTCCCGAGTGATCTGCAAGCCAAGGTAGCTGCGCAGTTCACCCAGGTCTGTGCACGTGTGTCTCTTCAGCAGCTCGGACTTCACGTAGGCGAGTCCAGCAGTGTCCGCTGTGGCAAAGACCAAGTCGTCGACGTACACGAGGATGTAGAACGGCGGCAGTAAAGTGTCGGTGCGCAGAAACAGCGACGGGTCAGCAGTAGAAGGAGCAAACCCAAGTGCCGCCAGCGTAGTCCTCAGTGTGTCGTGCCACTCACGCGGTGCCTGGCGGAGACCGTAGACTGGCCGTCGGAGGCTCCACTGGGTGCCAGGAGGGAAAGTCCCAGTGAAGCCAGGTGGACGGCGCAGCCAAATCTCCTCGTGCAGGCTACCCTGCAGGAACGCAGTGCTGAAGTCGAGAGAGTGAAGCTCGTAGTCGCGCTGAGCGGCTATGTGCAGCAGCACCCGAAGAGTGGTCATCTTCGGGGTGGGAGAGAAGGTCTGAAAGTAGTCAACTCCCTGCCGCTGACTGAAGCCACGAGCAACGTACCGCGCCTTGAAGACAGGTGGAGAGCCCGGCGGCCGCTTCACCCGGAAGATCCACATGCCACTGACGATGTTCGCCCCAGGAGGGGGAACTGCGTCAACGTAGGTGCCTGTGGACTTCCAGGAAGCCATCTCTGCATCCATAGCTGCCTGCCACTGAGAGGAGTAGGGACCCTCTACGGCCTCCGCGTAAGAACGCGGAGTCGGGATGTCTAGTGCATCCGGGTCTCCCTCAGGGGCAAGCAGTACAGACGCGAGATGAGGTGAAGCAGCCGCTAGACACTGTAACTCCTCCTGTCTGTCCTCTAGGACGTCCGTGCCAAGAGCACACTCACCCCCGACGGACGGAGGACAGACAGACGCAGACTCAGCAACAAGACCAGCAGCGTAGTCGAGACGACAGCGAGCAGCAAAGTCAACGAGCTCAGCGACTAGAGCAGACGCAGCAGTGGACTCAAAAGAGGGGTCGGTGACGACAGTAGCAAGCAGACGCGTGACAGTAGGACTGGCAGCGCGAAGAGAGTCCGACTCAGGGTCGGCAAGCGCAGGAAGAGAGGACTCAGGAGGAGAAGGCAAAGGGGCACGCAGAGGAGCAGTGGACGGACGCAGAGACATCCGGTGCGTGCCAGGGACAGGAGGAGGACGCTGACGCGAACCGCGACCACTAGCGCGAGCAGCACGAACAGGCGACGCGGGACGAGACGCAGGCTCACGACGCTCAGCAAGACCTCCAGTAGGACCAGTGTAAGGAGAGGGAGCAGGCAGAGGAGAGGAAGGCTCCAACAGTGACTGCGACTGGACAGGCTGTGGACACTCTACCGAAGGAGAAAGACCAAGAACCTGCTGTAGGAGCGGAACGAAGTACGGCCGAGGCCGCGCGGCAGCTCCAGACTCAGCAGGGACAGCACCAGCACCCTCAGCGACAGCACCAGCGCCACCAACACCTCCAGCGGCAGGACCTCCAGCAGCACCAGCAGCAGAACCACCGCCAGGACAGACAGCAGTAGTCTCAGCACCAACACCCTCAGCAGCTCCAGCTCCAGTAGGACCCGCAGGCCCAGCAGCTCCGGGACCGGCAGCACCAGCACCCTCGACGGTCGACGAAGCTCCAGCTCCAGCAGCACTCCTCCAGCGGCGAGCAAACCACTCACGCAGCTCCTGTGGAGAGAGGGGCTCCCGGCGAGACGCAGCAGCAGGAGAAACCCCAGGCTCAGCAGCTCCAGATTCAGCACCCCCAGGCACAGCCGCTCCAGACTCAGCACCTCCAGGCTCAGCAGCTCCAGACTCAGCACCCCCCGACTCAGTAGCTCCAGCTCGAGTAGGACCCGCAGGCCCAGCAGCTCCGGGACCGGCAGCACCCTCAGCAGGCGAAGAAGCTCCAGCTCCAGCAGCACGCCTCCAGCGGCGAGCAAACCACTCGCGCAGCACCTGTGGAGAGAGCGGCTCCCGCCGAGACGGAAGAACCGGAGAGCCCCCAGGTCCAGCAGGCGTAGGCTCCGCACCTCCAGGCCCAGCACCCCCAGGCTCAGCAGCTCCTGACGTAGCACCCTCCGGCTCAGCACCCCCCGGCTCAGCACCCCCAGACTCAGCACCCCCAGCAGGACCAGACTCAGCAGCAACCTCGACTGGCTCGACCGTGTCTACCTGGGACACACCTGAAGGGGCAGGAACCTGAGGGGGGAGGGGGTCTACCGGGGGGGGAACTGGTACCAGGAAGTCCGGTGGGGGGGGAAGGGAAGGAGTACGGTAGGGGAAGAGGCGGTAGAAGGGGACTGACTCGTCGAACGTGACGTCCTGGGAGGACAGAACACGACGAGAGGAGGGGTGGTAGAACTGCCACCCTGGAGCGTCAGGGGGGAAGCCAAGGAAGACACAGGGAGCAGCACGGGGGGACAGCTTGTCCGCAGACAAGTCGCGGACAAACGCCCGAGATCCCCAGACACGGAACGCAGACGCATCGCCAACCTTCCCCGTCCACAGTAACACTGGGGACATCGCGGGCCGAGAGACCCTGGGGTGAAGGTTGAGCTGATGCGCCGCGTACCGAACCGCAAACGGCCACAGAAAATGGGGGGCAGCCGCATGCATCATGGACGTACGAGCGACATCCATGACCATGCCAATGCGGCGCTCAGCAATCCCATTTTGCTGTGGAGAGTCCGGAAGCGTAAAGGTCTGGCGGATCCCCTGTGCACGACAGTAGTCTTGCAGAAGGCAAGAGGAGAACTCCCCACCTCGGTCAGAGTGCAGACGCAGAACAGGAAAGTCCGAGCCGAAGCTCTTCCTGAGCTGGAGACGAGCCTCGCGGATCCAGTCGATCAGCACCTCAGTGACAGCACCCTTGCTGCGCAAGGGGAAGACTGAGGTGTAACGCGAGTAGTCGTCAACCACCAACAGGAAGTAGCGCTCGTGACCCTGCCCACGGACGGGGGCCGGGCCCCACACGTCCATGTGAAGCGTCTGCAGAGGAGCCTCTGTCGGGGGAAACTGGGAGGAGTGAGGAGCAGCCCTGAGGCGCCCCTCGACACAGGGGACACAGGAAGGTCCTGGTCCCGAAGGAAGGGGAGGGAGAGACTGGGGAAGACCAGAGACAAGGACACGGGAAGCCATGCCCCGAAGACGGGGCAAGGAGGGGTGGCCTAGACGGTGGTGCCACAGAAGAGTCTCGTGAGACAGGAGGCGACACGAACAGGGGGCAGACTCAGGACCAGACCTGGACGCTGGAGCAAACACCTGACCCGACGCTGCTACCTGACCGGACGCGGGGACAGGAGGAGACTCAGTGGTCAGGGTGTAGAGGCTCGACCCCGGCCGACGCGAGAACGTGGCCAGGTGCCGGCCTGTGCGTGCGTCCGTGCAGTGGGTCACCCGCTGACTCGCAGGAGTGAACTGGTGAACCCCCGCATCCTGTAGGTCTGCACCACTCACCAAGTTCGTCGAGAACGAGGGGAGGTACAGGCCAGACAGGGTGCCCGAGGGGGCAGCCGGACACGGGAGGACAGTGGAGAAGTGAGCGAGGACAGGACCCCCAGAGGGGTCAGCCAGGGAGACTGCAACCGGCCGACCAAGCGGCGTGAGTGTGGTGCGGTCCCGAAAGAAGGAGCGAGAAGCCGCAGAGTCAAGTGTAAAGGTGAGGGAGGCCGAAGCCAACGCGGTACCTGAGAGCGCAGCCTCACCCGCACCTGAGGAAGCAGACTCACTAGCACCTAGAGCAGCAGCCGCACCTGTACCTAGAGCAAGAGACTCACTAGCACCCAGAGCAGCAGCCTCACCAGTAGCTAGAGCAGCAGGTCCTATACCTGGGTCAGGCGGGACGCACAGGTGACCGGCACGGTCAGCACTAGTAGGCAATGCATACATGGCAGTGAGAATAGCATCATAGTCAAGAGCATATATATCTACCCTCTGCCTAAGCAACTCCACCCAGTCGGGAAGCTCAGCCTCGTCGCCAAACACGGTACGCCAGGCGTCGCTCAGACGGGCGAAGCAGCGGGACGGTGTATGACTACGTGTCCCACAAGTTTGACCAGTCCGAGTACCAGTGCGAATCACGTAAGAGCAGCGAACAGCACTGAGAGACCCTCCACTCTGAGCGTACCACTCACGAAGCTGGCGAGGCGTGAGAGACACGCGAGAGGGTCGCGGGAGCTGCATCTGGCCGCCACCACGAGTAGAAGCAGGAGCAGGACTAGCAGCAGGGAGGCAGGCAGCCAGGCAAGCCAAAAGGCAGGCAGGCAGGCAAGCAGGCGACGCGCAGCGTGTTAGCAGGGCAAGAGCTCACCAGTGGTGGGAAGAGTAGGCTCGGCGACTCACCGGCTCGGCAGCTCGGCGGCTCGGCGGCTCGGGCGACTCGGGCGGCTCGGCGGCAAGGCGGCTCGGCAGCAACTGCAGCTCAGCAGCTCGGTGACTCGGCGGCTCGGCGGCAGGGCGGCTCGGCAGCAACTGCAGCTCAGCAGCTCAGCGACCCGGCGGCTCGGCGGCCGGGCGGCTCGGCTGCTGGGCGGCTCGGGTGCAGGGCGGCTCGGCGGTGGGGCGGCTCGGCTGCTGCAGGTGAGCGGCTCGGCTGCTGCAGTGGGAGATGAAGGAGGAGGAGAAGCAGGGGAGGCCACACACCTGCCACCCCTGCCCCCGAAGGAGCCGTGACGGGCGACGGGAAAAGGGGGGGGTGGGTGGTGGGGGGGGCCGGTAGGTGCAGCGGCGGGGCCAGCAGGTGCAGTTGCGGGGCCGGTAGAAGGGGACGGCAGGAGCCGTTAGGAGGGGACGGCGGGGCCGTCACGAAGGGACGGCGGGGCCGTCAGGAGGTGACCGGGCCGCGACGGGGGCAGGCGGCGGGGCCGCGTAAGGGCCTGGGCGGGGCCGCGACAGAGCCGTCGGCGGGGCCGCGTGAAAGCCGGGGCGGGGCCGCGTAGAAGCCGGGGCGGGGCCGCGCGAGAGCAGGCGGCGGGGCCGCGAAGGAGCCGGGGCGGGGCCGCGTGAGAGCAGGCGGCGGAGCCGCGTAAGGGCCTGGGCGGGGCCGCGACTAAGCCGTTGGCGGGGCCGCGTGAAAGCCGGGGCGGGGCCGCGTAGAAGCCGGGGCGGGGCCGCGCGAGAGCAGGCGGCGGGGCCGCGAAGGAGCCGGGGCGGGGCCGCGTGAGAGCAGGCGGCGGAGCCGCGTAAGGGCCTGGGCGGGGCCGCGACAAAGCCGTCGGCGGGGGCCGCGTGAAAGCCGGGGCGGGGCCGCGTAGAAGCCGGGGCGGGGCCGCGCGAGAGCAGGCGGCGGGGCCGCGAAGGAGCCGGGGCGGGGCCGCGTGAGAGCAGGCGGCGGAGCCGCGTAAGGGCCTGGGCGGGGCCGCGACAAAGCCGTCGGCGGGGCCGCGTGAAAGCCGGGGCGGGGCCGCGTAGAAGCCGGGGCGGGGCCGCGCGAGAGCAGGCGGCGGGGCCGCGAAGGAGCCGGGGCGGGGCCGCGTGAGAGCAGGCGGCGGAGCCGCGTAAGGGCCTGGGCGGGGCCGCGACAAAGCCGTCGGCGGGGCCGCGTGAAAGCCGGGGCGGGGCCGCGTAGAAGCCGGGGCGGGGCCGCGCGAGAGCAGGCGGCGGGGCCGCGAAGGAGCCGGGGCGGGGCCGCGTGAGAGCAGGCGGCGGGGCCGCGACAGAGAGGGCGGCGGGGCCGCGTCAGTTTAGGCGGCGGGGCCGCAGGGGAAATGGCGACCCGAGGGGTCGCTAAAAAAAAGATCGCGCCTCGGGGGGCGCTTCGGTGGGCCCAAGAAAAAACGGTCCGTAGAAGGACCCGCTCTATACCATGTGAGAATAAGCGAACAGGAATGAATGAACTAGCAGTGAAATGAGTACAAGTAGGAAACCCTAGAATTGTGTACCCCCTATAGGCTAACCCACTGTAGCCTACACAAGTATAACATATATAATGTTTGACAAGGGCTTGTTAAGTAGCGGGTCAGTGCGCCCCTAACCCCCCAGGCCAACGTGCCTGTAACCCTTCCCTAGGATCAATCGAGGATCTCCAGTGGACATCTGACAGGGTTGGACTACGTCGCATAACTAGCAAAAGTTGGCAAGAGTTTTATTCGCAAAACTTGGATGCAATGATGCAAAAGAATTTTGTCAATAGTAACCGCCTATGGGATATAGCTGCGAAGAGTCACTACATAATGAGAGTGGACTACGGAGGAAGGCACGGGTTGTGCGGGTGATCGTAGCGTTGCACTAGGCGTTCTCACTACTTGCTATGTTCAGTAAGAGATTTGGTAAGAGTTTTACTAGGAGATTGAAAGAACATTATATTACAAATGAGGCATGCAAGTCGATATAGGTAGAAAGGCATTACAACACCTAACCAGCCCTCTCAAGGGCGAACTATGCCAGCGCGGCAGAAGAGCGGCTTGCCAACGCTGCAGCAGAGTAGTGTGCCAGCGTAGTATAGCAGTGGTCTGCCAGCGCTGCAAAGGCAGATGAGCTTCTGCGCATTTGCGCACCTACAAAAGTAGATGTAGGTAGACGGACGCGCCGCCAGGCACATTGCGCAGGTGCCACGTAGAACACGTGTTGACGGTTTCGCTAGCGCTGCACCGTCGAGCACGTGATGTCAGAATCCCAACCACTAGACCATTGGGATAAAAGGGCTTGTTTCAGTAGCGGGTCAGTGCGCCCATACCCCCCTTGGCGAACGCGCCTGTAACCCTCTCCAGGATCAATCGGGAATCCACAGTGCAGATCTATTGACACCCCCCCACACTAGGAGGTCCAGGACTAAGCACAGCGGCAATGGCCTACATGTGCGTACACCGGGAATCGAACCCGAGACCGCTCTGATACCATGTCAGAATCCCAACCACTAGACCATTGGGATAAAAGGGCTTGTTTCAGTAGCGGGTCAGTGCGCCCATAACCCCCCAGGCAAACGCGCCTGCAACCCTCTCCAGGATCAATCGGGCATCCACAGTGCAGATCTACTGACACGTGATGCTGTTCCACAGGCCGACTTCGCAAAAACCTCCTGAAGTGAAGTTCGCGCACATCTGCGACCTTTGCAGGTGAGCAGCTTCGGTTAAGTGATTTGACGATGCTCCGTCGAACAGCCTTCGCCGAGACGAGCGCGCCGAACTGTACTTGTCGACCGATCTCGTTGATGAGCTCCTTCACAAGCCTCGTATAGGAGCTCCTGTACCGGCCTCATCGAGGAGCTCCTATACCAAACTCATCGACGGGCTGGTTGACTAGCATCCTCTACGAGCTCGTCGACCGCGTCCTCTGCGATCTCATAGACCAGCGTCCTCTGCGGACACGTCGAACAGCGTCCTCTATGGACACGTAGACCAGCGTCCTCTGCGGACGCGTCGAGGTCGAACTATACAAGCAGGTCAAGGTCGAACTCCTCGCGCAGTCTACGACAACTTCTGCGCGCCCCCCGAATTGCAAGGTCTGCTTCGCCCAAGCAAGGGCAGGGCCGATTCCCATCAACACTCCCCTGCCGCGCTCACGCTTGGGCACCTCACACACTAGGTCTACCCAGAACCCAAGGGATAGAATAGAATGAGAAACTCCATCTGCGTGCACCCAACACATAGCACGCATGTCACCACACTAGCCGTGCAGAAGGGCACGGCACCTACTACTGCACCTTATCATCACCGTTGCCTATGTCCGCCAGACGCACTTGGCCGATTGCAACGAAGCAGCGGTTGAAAGCTGGGAAATGCAGCGCCTTTGTCAGAAAATCGGTCGGCTGCTCGGAGGTCGGGATGTACTGCAGAGTAATCTTTGCGCGCTTCACCATATGCTGCAGCCAGGCATAGCGACGCTCCATGTGCTTGAGGTTGCCCTTGAGCCCCAAGCTCTCTGCGATCGTGATTGCCGACTGGTTGTCCACGTGCAGAACAATCGGCTTCCTTGCGTCGAGCAGGCACAATTCTGCACGGAGGAAGCGCAGACAGCGAGCCTCTTTGCCAGCTTCGGTGGCCTCGGCCTACTCTCATTTGGTCAATGAGAGCATCGCGCATTTGATGCGCTGGCTCGACCATAAGACTACGGCTCCGCCGAAGACGAACACATAGCCGCCCGAGCTTGTTCGATTCTGCTTGCTACCAGCGTCGTCGACATCTGCATAGCCGACAAGAACCAGCGACTCTGGCCCGCCGCCGAACTCCAAAGCGGAGTCACGGGAGTCAGCGAGGTAGTGCTGACAATGGTCGACCTTGCGCCAGTGGTTATCGCTTCGCACAGTCAGGCCGCTTCCCAACTTGTTGCACGCAAAGGCAACGTTCGGTCTCGTCTTTGTCGCCACAAACTTCAGCGAGCCGACCTTCTGCCGATACTCCTCCTCTTCGCGCAATTTTGCGTCCTCGTCGTTGAAAGTCATCTCTGCGTAGGCGTCGATGGAGACAGGCGTCTTCTGCACTCGCCCGGTCTGCTCCTCGTCGATGAAACGCCGACGGAGCTTGACGACGTAGACTTGTTTATGGAGCCACAGCTTCTGCGGAGGTCGGTCGTGCACAATTTCCAGCCCGAGGTACTTCTCGACCGGCTTGATCACCATAGCAAGGCTGCTACTGGCGGCGAGAAGGTCGTCGACGTAGACGGGCACCCAGCACATCAATCCGTCGTCATCAACCTTGAAGTAGAGAGCCTCGTCGACCTGACTTTTCTTCCAGTCGACGCCAGATAACACGTTGTTGAGCGTCTTAAACCATAGCAGCGGCGACTGCTTCAGCCCGTAGAGGCTCTTCAGTAGCTTGCACGCTCGGCTGGTCCCGTCGTTGTAGTAATCCGGCTGGTACATGTAGAGGACGCGATCTTGCTTGCTCTGTAGAAACGTGTTCTTCATGTCGAGCTACATCAGATGCAGGTCGAGGACGGCTACGATGGTGAGGAAGAGCGGTAAATTTACGTAGCTGCTCACTAGTGCGTACGTCTTGTCGTAGTCTGTGCCGTAGACCTGCGTGAAACCCTTCACGGCCAAGCGCGCATTCTCGCGTGTGACCGTGTCGTCGATCTGTCAGAACATTATAGCTTATACATTTGTGTAGGCTGTACTGGGGTAGCCCATATGGGGTACAACCCAATTAGGGTTAGTACTTGTACCCAACTCTTTCATAGTTCATTAATCCATTCTCACTTCTCGTCATGGTATCGAGCATGTTCCCGAGTGGGAATTCTGCCTAGGGCCCACCACGTATTTCTTTTCCTTCCGTGCCCGGAGCGCGCTTAGCTCCTAACCCGAGTAGCGCCCCGAGTCGCCTTAGTGGCCCCTTTTGGCCACCCTTACTACTCCTCGAACGGCCCCGCTACGGCCCCGTCGGCCCCGTTACGGCCCCGCTTCGACCCCGCTACTGCCCCGTCGGCCTCGCTTAGGCCCCGCTACGGCCTCGCTACGGCCCCGTCGGCCCCGCTTAGGCCCCGTCGGCCCCGCTACGGCCCCGTCGGCCCCGCTTAGGCCTCGCTACGGCCCCGTCGGCCCCGCTTAGGCCCCGTCGGCCTCGCTACAGCCCCGCTTAGCCCCGCTACGGCCCCGTCAGCCCCGCTTAGGCCCCGTCGGCCCCACTACGGACCCGTCGGCCCCGCTTAGGCCCCGTCGGCCCCGTTGCGGCCCCGCTTAGGCCCCGTCGGCCCCACTTAGGCCCCGTTGCGGCCCCGCTACAGCCCCGCTATGGCCCCGTCGGCCCCGCTACGGCCCCGCTACGGCCCCGTCGGCTCCGCTTAGGCCCTGTCGGCCCCGTCACGGCCCCACTTAGGCCCCGTCGGCCCCACTTCGGCCCCGCTGCGGCCCCGCTACGGCCCCGCAGCGGCCCCCCTTCGGCCCCGTCGGCCCCGCTACGGCCCCACTTCGGCCCCGTCGCCCACTTCGGCCCCGTCGGCCCCTCTTAGGCCCCGCTGCGGGCCCGTCGCCCACTTCGGCCCCGCCCACCCTTGCGGCCCGCCACCACCTGCGACCCCACCTCCCAGCGCCCGCAGCGCTGAGCAGCTGCACCGCCGGCCAGCTGAGCCGCCCGAGCCGCCCAGCAACCGGGCCGCCCGGCAGCCGAGCCGCCTAGCAGCCGAGCCGCCCTGCAGCCGAGCCGCTCTGCAGCCGAGCCGCCCAGCAGCCGAGCCGCCTGAGAAGAAGTGAACGAGAATGAAATGACTATGAACGCAGTGAGTACAAATAGGAAACCCTAATTGGGTTGTACCCCTTATGGGATACCCCACTATAGCCTACACAAATATATAAGCTATATGTTCTGACACACCCCCATAGGCAAAGTGGGGGAGAACAAGGGGTCACAAGACCAGTCAAGCAAAGCAAAGCAAAGCTCAGGGTGGATCACAAAGTCACCACACATTCCGAGCACAAGTGCAAAGGCCAAAAGGCTAGTTCACATGCAAGATCACATATAGAGATATACAAGAGTCAAGCAAGCAAGAGCAAGAGTATATATAGGTGAAGGTACAGGCAAGGTCAAGAAGTGAGCAAGTGAGGCAAGACAGGCACAAGACCCAGCTGCGTGCAGCAACGCTGATGATCACAAGGCGCAAGTGCCTTGGTGAAGACATCAGCAGTGTTGGCCTCAGAGGCCACGTACGCAAGTCGCAACTGTCCACGCTGCTGCAGCTCACGAGCAAGAAAGTAGCGGAGAGCGATGTGCTTTGTCCTGTGCTCCAGTCGCTGCTCTCGACACAAGGCCAGCATGGCCTTGTTGTCTACGTACAGGACTGGAGGAGAACGCGGCGGCTCTCCAAGGTCGGTCAGCAGGTAGGTGAGCCAGCGAAGCTCCTGGGCAGCCATAGCCCCCGCGTAGATCTCAGCCTCACAACTAGAGCCGAGAACAGAAGACGAGCGGGTAGCCCGCCACGAAACAGAGCCGGAACCAAGGCTGAAGGTGTAGCCCTGTGACGACCGCTGCGTAGCCTGGTCGTCAGCCCAAGAAGCGTCCGCGTGCCCAGTGAGGACCACAGGACTCCGCCCTCCAAGCACTAGCCCCATGCCCGACGTGCTGCACAAGTAGCGCAACACCCTCTTCGCTGCAGCCATGTGCTCTGGTCAGTGTCTCCCAGGAGCAACATAGCGTGCGAGAATGCTAAGAGGGTATGCAAGGTCAGGTCGTGTGCAGGTCATCAGGTACATGAGGCAGCCAACAAGCTCTGCATACGGGCCACTCGACTCTACGGACTCATCCGAAGGCAGAGCTGAGAGCGAGTGGCGAGTAGGCAGAGGAGTGGCGAGAGGCAAGGAGTACGTGAAGCCGAAGCGCTGAAGGACCTGCTGCACCATGTGTGACTGAGTCAGGGTAATGGTGCGGCGTGCTCTGTCCCGGGTGATCTACAAGCCAAGGTAGCCGCGCAGTTCACCCAGGTCAGTACACGTGTGTCTCTTCTGCAGCTCGGACTTCATGTAGGCGAGTCCAGCAGTGTCAGCTGTGGCAAAGACCAAGTCGTCGACGTACACGAGGATGTAGAACGGCGGCAGAGAGGTGTCGGTGCGCAGAAACAGTGACGGGTCGGCACTAGAAGGAGCAAACCCAAGTGCCGCAAGCGTAGTCCTCAGTGTGTCGTGCCACTCACGTGGCGCCTGGCGGAGACCGTAGACTGGACGCCGGAGACTCCAATGGGTACCAGGAGGGAAAGACCCAGTGAAGCCAGGTGGGCGACGCAGCCAGATCTCCTCGTGTAGGCTGCCCTGCAAGAAAGCAGTGCTGAAGTCGAGAGAGTGCAGCTTGTAGTCACGGTGAGCAGCAACGTGCAGCTGTACCCGAAGAGTGGTCATCTTCGGGGTGCGGGAGAAGGTCTGAAAGTAGTCAACTCGCTGCCGCTGACTGAAGCCACGAGCCACGTAACGCGCCTTGAAGACAGGCGGAGAACCCGGCGGCCGCTTTACCCTGAAGATCCACATGCCACTGACTATGCTCGCCCCAGGAGGGGGAACAGCGTCAACGTAGGTGCCTGTGGACTTCCAGGAAGCCATCTCTGCATCCATAGCTGCCTGCCACTGAGAGGAGTAGGGACCCTCTAACGCCTCCGCGTAAGAGCGCGGAGTCGGGATGTCAAGTGCATCCGGGTCTCCCTCAGGGGCTAGCAGTACAGACGCGAGATGAGGTGAAGTGGCGACCAGACACTGGAACCCCTCCTGCCTGTCCTCAAGTACGTCCGTGCCAAGGGCACACTCACCCCCGACGGACGGAGGACAGACAGACTCAGACTCAGCGACAAGACTAGCAGCGTAGTCTAGACGATAGCGCGCAGCAAAGTCGACGAGCTCAGTGACAAGAGCAGACGCAGCAGAAGACTCGAAAGAAGGGTCAGTGACAGCAGTAGCAAGGAGACGCGTGACAGTAGGACTGGCAGCACGAAGAGAGTCCGACTCCGGGTCGCTAAGAGCAGGAAGAGAGGAAGAAGGAGGAGAAGGCAAAGGGGCACGCAGAGGAGCAGTGGACGGACGCAGAGACATCCGGTGCGTGCCAGGGACAGGAGGAGGACGCTGACGCGAACCGCGACCACTAGTGCGCGCAGTACGAACAGGCGACGTAGGACGAGACGCAGGGTCACGACGCTCAGTAAGACCTCTAGTCGGACCATCGTAGGGAGAAGGAGCAGGCAAAGGGGAGGCAAGCTGTAGCTGTGACTGGACAGGCTGTGGACCCTCTAAGGGAGGAGGAGGAGGACCAAGGGAAGGTGTAAGACTAAGAACCTGCTGCAGGAGCGGAACGAAGTACGGTCGGGGCCGCGAGGCGACTCCAGAAACAGCATGGACAGCACCAGTACCCCCAGCAGGAGTATCCGCTCCAGCAGCACCTCCAGTAGCACCTCCAGTAGCTCCAGAACCCCCAGCAGCACCTCCAGAAGTCCCGGAACCCCCAGCAGCACCAGGAGCACTGCCAGCTGGACCGCCAGCGGTAGTCTCAGCGCCAACACCCTCAGTAGTACCAGCTCCAGAAGAACTCTCAGGTCCAGCAGCTCCAGTACCCCCAGTACGAGCACCTCCGGGACGCGTGGCAGCAGTACCCTCTGCAGCCGAAGAACCTCCAGCACTAGCAGCACGCCTCCAGCGCCGAATAAACCACTCACGCAGCTCCTGTGGGGAGAGTGGCTCTCGGCGAGACGAAGCACCTCCAGGCGGAGAACCTCCAGGCGAAGAACCTCCAGGCTCAGCACCCCCAGGCCCTGCACCCCCAAGCTCAGCACCCCCAGGCCCAGCACCCCCAGGCTCAGCACCCCCAGACTCAGTACCCCCAGGCTCAGCACCCCTAGGCTCAGTACCCCCAGGCTCAGCACCCTCAGACTCCGCACCCCCAGTCTCAACACCCCCAGGCATAGCACCTCCAGTCCCAGCACCCCCAGGCTCAGCTCCCGCAGCAGCACCAGAGTCACTAGTGACCTCGACAGGCTCAACCGCGTCTACCTGGGACACACCTGAAGGGGCAGGACCCTGAGGGGGGAGGGGGTCGACCGGGGGGGGACCTGGTACCAAGAAGAGCGGGGGCGGGGGGAGGGACGGAGTGCCGTAGGGGAAGAGGCGGTAGTAGGGTACCGACTCGTCGAACGTGACGTCCTGAGAGGACAGAACACGTCAAGAGGTGGGGTGGTAGAACTGCCACCCAGGGGCGTCGGGGGGGAACCCCAGGAAGACGCAGGGAGCAGCGCGAGGGTACAGCTTGTCCGCAGACAAGTCGCGGACAAACGCCCGAGATCCCCAGACCCGGAACGCCGACGCATCGCCAACCTTCCCGGTCCACAGCAGGGCTGGGGAGGTCTCCGGCCTAGAGACCCTGGGGTGGAGGTTGATCTGATGCGCGGCGTACCTGACCGCAAACGGCCACAGAAAATGGGGGGCAGCCGCATGCATCATAGACGTACGAGCGACGTCCATGACCATGCCAATGCGACGCTCTGAAATCCCATTTTGCTGCGGTGAGTCCAGAAGCGTGAAGGTCTGGCGGATGCCTCGCGCACGACAGTAGGCACGCAGAAGGGCAGAGGAGAACTCTCCGCCTCTGTCCGAGTGCGGACGCAACACAGGAAAGTCCGAGCCAAAGCTCTGCGTGAGCTGGAGACGAGCTGCGCGGATCCAGTCGATCAGCACCTCAGTGACATCACCCTTGCTGCGCAAGGGGAAGACTGTGGTGTAACGCGAGTAGTCGTCAACCACCAATAGGAAGTAGCGCTCGTGACCGAGTCCACGGACGCGGGCAGGGCCCCACACGTCCATGTGAAGCGTCTGCAACGGAGCCTCTGTCGGAGGAAACTGGGAGGAGTGAGGGGCAGCACGCTGGCGCCCCTCGACACAGGGGACACACGCAGGGCCAGGGCCCTGAGGAAGGGGAGGGAGGGAGGGACCGGGGGAGACCAGACACAAGAAGACGGGAGGCCATGCCTCTGAGCCGAAGCATAGAGGGTGGCCAAGGCGGTGGTGCCAGAGGAGGGTCTCGTGAGACAGACTGCGACACAAACAGGGGGCAGACTCAGGACCAGACCTGGACGCTGCAGCAAACACCTGACCAGACGAAGAGACCCTACCAGACTCAGCACCTAGAGGAGAAGCAGAGGTCAGTGCGTACAGGCTCGACCCTGGCTGACGTGTGAACGTAGCCAGGTGGCGACCTGTGCTAGCCTCTGTGTAGTGTGTCACCCGCCGACGAGCAGGAGTGAACTGGTGGACACCCGCATCCTGTAGGTCAGCACCACTCACTAGGTTCGTAGAGAACGAGGGGAGGTAGAGACCAGACAGGGTGCCAGAGGGAGCCGCCGGACACGGGGGGACTGTGGAGAAACGAGACAGGACAGGACCCCCAGAGGGGTCAGCCAGGGACACCGCAACCGGCCGACTAAGCGGCGTGAGAGTGGTGCAGTCCCGAAAGAAGGAGCGAGACGCCCCAGAGTCAAGGGTGAAGGTGTGAGAGGCCGAAGCCGACACAGTACCTGAGAGTGCAGACTCACCAGTACCTGAGAGCACAGACGCACTGGCACCTAGAGCAGCAGCCTCACTGGCACCTGACGCAGCAGTACCAATGCCCGGGTCGGGCGGGAAACACCGGTAACAATCACCCTCATCACTAACAGTCACAGCATACATGGCAGCAAGGATAGCATCAAAGTCCAGATCAAAGATAGCTACACCAGCTCTAGACAGCTCTCCCCAGCGGGGGATCTCAGAGGCCTCCGGAAACTGCTGGCGCCAAGCGTCGGTCAGGCGGGCAAAGTAGCGGCGGGCGGTGTGGGTGCCCCCACACTGCTCACCCGCACATTCGCCGGTGCGAAGGACGTAGGTGCAGGGACCGAACGCCCCACCACGCTGACGCTACAAGTACCACTCACGGAGCTGCTGAGGGGCGGGGACGTCGCGAGAGCGCTGCTGCTGCTGCTGCTGCTGGCGCTGACCACCCCCAGTGCTGCTCCGCTGGGACGAGCCACTCCGACCACCTCCACCACCGCCACCCCCGCCTCCGCCGCCGCCGCCGCCACCGCCACCCTCGCCCCCGCCGCTCCCACCGCCACCTCCACCGCCACCTCCGCCGCCACCTCCGCCTCCACTGCCGCCACTAGTACCTCCACCCTCGCCCCCACCTCCACCGCCACCCCCACCCCCTCCGCCGCCCCCACCTCCTCCGCCACTGCCCCCGCTAGCTCCACCCGCTCCCTTGCCCCCCTTGCCCTTGCCAGAGCGGCGCCTACCGCTTGGGGCAGACGCCGCACCGACCGACTCTAAACCAACGAGGTCGGCTGCAGCAGCAGAGGCGACAGAGGGTAACAGGGGGGAAGGAGAACACCCCTCAAAGATGGGGGTGCGGGGGTCACCACTGGAGGCCCCTACAGCGACTATGCTCTTCTCGGCCGCTAACAGGGACTTCTCGAGGAGGTCGACAGTGAGGGTGGTGGGACAGACAGAAAGAAACTGGTCCCTAACAGCACGAAGGGACTCAGGGAGACGGGTGACTAGAAAGTAGAGGGTGATGTACATGGGAGGGGGGTTTTCGGCGCAGAAGGCAGCAGGAAGCGCAGCTCGGTAGCGAGTGTCACTAGCGCGAAGGTGGGTAAAGAGGTTAGCGACTGTAGGAAAGGCAGCAAGGTCAGGGAAGAGGTAAGGTAGCATGAGGCGGCTCAGTGTAGCAGTGGAAGGGGAGGAGTAGCGCGCAACTATAGCGTCGTACAAGGCCTGAGCGGTCTTGCACTGACTAAAGTGTGCACGCTCAGAGGAAGGGAGGTGGCGACGCACAGCAAGACGTGCAGCAGCATCGCGTGTGGCCCACTTGGAGCGAACAGTGGGGTCAGCATCAGCAGGAGGGGCAGGGACAGCGCTAGAGGCAAAGTCAAAGAGAGAGATGTCATCTACTGAATCGCACTGCAAGTACAGCTGCAGGTCCTCGACCCAGACCGCAAAGTCAATGGCGCGACCCTCAACGTCAAAGGCCAGGACAGTAGGGGTGGCCATGATAACAGCCGACAGTCTCACCAGAGAGGAAGGGTCGAGCAGCTCAGTAGGACAGCAACACGGCAGCTCAGCAAATCCGCCGGCCTAGGAGTAGCAGTAGCCTCACAGGACCCGGCGCTCGGCACCGTAGGCGGCTCGGGCGGCTCGGGCGGCTCGGGCGGCTCGGGCGGCTCGGGCGGCTCGGGCGGCTCGGGCGGTTCGGGCGGCTCGGGCGTTCAGCGGCTCGGGCGGTTCGGGCGGCTCGGGCGGCTCTCTGCTCGGGCGGCGCTCGCGGCTCGGGTGACATGGGCGGCTCGGGCGTCGTGAGGGGCTGCCCACGAGCGGCTCACGGGCGGCTTCACAGGCGGCTGCACGGGCGGCTGAGCGGGCGGCTGAGGTCGGCTGCACGGGCGGCTGAACGGGCGGCTGAGGGCGGCTGCACGCTGGGCGACTGCACGGGCGGCTGCACAGGCAGCTGCACGGGCGGGTGCGCAGGCGGCTGCACGGGCGGGTGCGTGGGCGGCTGCACGGGCGGGTGCGCGGGCGGCTGCACAGGCGGGTGCGCGGGCAGCTGCACGGGCTGCGCACGCGCGGCGCGTCGGGCGGCTAGCGGGCGCGCGGGCGCTAGGGCGGCGACGGGCGGCGCGTCAGGCGTCGGGCGCGCGGGCGCGAGGGCGGCGACGGGCGGCGCTCAGGCTCTAGGGCTGGCGGCCGTCAGGCTCTAGGGCGGGCCGCGCGCGGGCGCTAGGGCGGGCGGCGCTATGGCGCTAGGGCAGGCGGCGCTCAGGCTCGAGGGGCCGTTAGGGCAGATAAAAAAAAAAGGAGAAAGGGCCCGGAGGACGCTCCGAGCAGAAAAAAAAAGTTGCGAGGTAGTGGTGGTGGGCCCTAAGCACAGTTCCCACAGGGGAACCTGCTCAATACCATGAGAAGAAGTGAACGAGAATAAAATGACTATGAACGAAGTGAGTACAAATAGGAAACCCTAATTGGGTTGTACCCCTTATGGGATACCCCACTATAGCCTACACAAATATATAAGCTATATGTTCTGACACCGCCCAACAGCCGAGCCGCCCAGCAGCCGAGCCGCCCTGCAGCCGAGCCGCCCAACAGCCGAGCCGCCGAGCAGCCCGATCGCTCCACCTACCCAGTAAGAGCAGAGTCTCTGCCACTACACTACCCTACCTACTGCTGTTATGGCTTCCTCTAGCGTTCTCACCTTTGACGCTGAGGGTCGGGCAGTGGACTTTGAGGTCTGGGTAGATGATATGGAGCTTTTCCTGCAGTGCGATAGGGCAGACGGCCTCTCCATGTTTGACCTCACTTCTGGTGCCTCCCCTACCCCTGCTACTGATGCTGAGGCCACTGTTCGCTCACAGTGGGCCACACGTGACGCTGCTGCTCGCCTTGCTGTGGGCCGCCATTTACCGACCACTGAGCGTGCACACTTTAGCCAGTACAAGAGTGCTCAGACCTTGTACGACGCTGTAGTTGCACGCTACTCTTCCCCTACTACTGCTGCACTAAGCCACCTCATGCTACCGTACCTCCTTTGACCTTGCTGTCTTTCCCACTGTCGCTAACCTCATTACGCACCTCCGCATTCTTGACACTCGCTACCGCGCTGCGCTTCCTGCTGACTTCTTCGCCAAGAACCCCCCCCCCCCCCCCCATGTACATCACCCTCTACTATATAGTCACCCGGCTCCCTGACTCTCTTCGCGTAGTCAGGGACCACTTCCTCTCAGTTTGCCCCACCACTCTCACCGTTGACCTCCTCGAGAAGGCCCTCCTAGTGATAGAGAAGAGCATAGTCGATGTAGGAGCCTCTCGTGGTGACCCTCGCACCCCCGTCTTTGAGGGGTGTTCTCCCTCCCCCCTCTTGCCCTTTGTCGCCTCTGCTGCTACGGCCGACCTCGTTGGTTTCGAGTCGGTCGGCGCTGCGTCTGCCCCGAGCGGGAGACGCCGCACCGGCAAAGGGCAAGGGGGGCAAGGGCACTGGAGGGGGTGGAGGGGGCGGTGGAGGTGGTGGTGGAGGCGGTGGAGGGAGTGGGGGTGGTGGTGGGAGTGGTGCCGGGGGTGGTGGCGGCGGCGGCAGCAGTGGAGGCGGCGGAGGCGGTGGAGGTGGCGGAGGGAGCGGAGGTGGCGGAGGTAGTGGAGGAGGCGGAGGTGGAGGAGGCGGTGGAGGCAGCGGAGGCGGCGGCGGCGGCGGAGGCGGCGGCGGCGGCGGAGGCGGCGGTGGTGGGGCGAGTCGCGACTCTGCGCCGAGGAGCAGCGCCGGTGGTGGTCAGCGCCAGCAGCAGCAGCGGAGTGGTGTGACCATGTCCCCTCAGCAGCTTCGTGAGTGGTACACTGCACGCCAGCGCGGTGGGGGTTTTGGTCCCTGCTCTTACGTTCTCCGTACCGGCGACTGCACTGGTGAGCAGTGCGGAGGTCCGCACTCCACCCAGCGCTGCTTTGGTCGCCTGACGGACGCGTGGCATTGCAAGTTCCCTGAGGCGTCAGAGATCCCTCGCCGGGGAGATCTGGCTAACGCTGGGGTTGCTATCTTTGATCTTGACTTTGATGCTATTCTTGCTGCCATGTATGCTGTTGCTGATAGTGTTAAGGGTGCTTGTTACATGTGTGTACCGCATGACCCGGGCATTGAGGGTGCTGCGCTACGTGCTGGTGAGGCTGCTCCTTTAGGTGCCAGTGCGTCTGCTGCCCCAGATGCTGGTGAGTCTGCTCTCTCAGGTACTACGTCGGCTCAGGCCTTCCACACCTTCACCCTAGACTCGGGTGCGTCCCGCTCCTTCTTTCGAGCCCGCACCACTCTTACGCCGCTTAGTCGGTCGGTTGTGGTCTCCCTGGCAGACCCCTCTGGGGGTCCTGTCCTTGCTAGCTTCTCCACTGTCCTTCCGTGCCCTGCAGCCCCCTCTGGCACCCTGTCTGGTCTGTACCTCCCCTCGTTCTCTACGAACTTGGTGAGTGGAGCGGATCTATAGGATCGAGGGGTTGACCAGCTCACTCCTACGAGTCAGCGAGTGACCCACTGCTCGTGTGCTCGGACAGGCCGACACTTGGCCACGTTCACTCGTCGGCCAGGGTCGAGCCTGTACACCCTTACTACTGAGTCTCCTCCTACTGCTGAGTTTGCCCAGGTCGCTGCGCCGAGTCAGGTGTTTGCTGCGGCGTCCAGGTCTGGTCCTGAGTCTGCCCCCTGCTCATGCCGTCTGCTGTCCCACCAGACTCTCCTTTGGCACCACCGCCTTGGTCACCCCTCCTTGCCTCGTCTCCGAGGCATGGCCTCCCGTGTCCTTGTCTCTGGTCTTCCTCGGTCTCTCCCTTTCCTTCCTCCGTGGCCTTGCCCTACCTGCGTCCCCTGCGTCGAGGGGCGACAGCGCGCCGCCCCTCACTCCTCCGAGTTTCCTCCGATAGAGGCTCCGCTACAAACTCTACACATGGACGTGTGGGGCCCAGCCCGCGTCAGTGGGCAGGGGCGAGAGCGGTACTTTGTGCTGGTCGTTGACGACTACTCGCGTTACACCACTGTCTTCCCCTTGCGCAGCAAGGGTGATGTCACTAAGGTGTTGATCGACTGGATCCACGCAGCTCGTCTCCAGCTCAGAGAGAGTTTCGGCTCGGACTTCCCTGTTCTGTGTCTGCACTCGGACAGAGGCGGGGAGTTTTCCTCTGCCTGTCTGGGAGCCTTCTGTCGTGCACAGGGCATCCGCCAGACCTTCACGCTTCCAGCCTCTCCACAGCAAAATGGGATTGCTGAGCGCCGCATTGGCATGGTCATGGAGGTTGCTCGTACGTCCATGATGCATGCGACTACCCCCCATTTTCTCTGGCCGTTTGCAGTTCAGTACGCCGCGCATCAGCTCAACCTTCAGCCTCGGGTCTCCTTGCCAAAGACCTCCCCCGCCTTGCGGTGGACAGGGAAGGTTGGCGATGCGTCTGCGTTTCGGGTCTAGGGATCTCGGGCGTTTGTCCGCGACTTGTCTGCGAATAAGCTGTCCCCCCGTGCTGTTCCTTGTGTCTTCCTTGGCTTCCCCCTCGAGGCGCCTGGCTGGCGGTTTTACCACCCCACCACGCGCCGTGTTCTGTCCTCCCAGGACGTCACCTTTGACGAGTCGGTGCCTTACTACCGTCTCTTCCCCTACCGCACTGCGCCCCTCCCCCTGCCGCCGCTCTTCCTTGCGCCAGGTGCTACCCAGGTAGACCCCCTCCCTCCTCAGGGTCCTGCCCCTTCAGGTGTGTCCCAGGTAGACGCAATGGAGCATGTCGAGGTAGCTGTTGACTCTGGTGCTGCTAGAGGTGCTGAGCCTGCGGGTGCCGGGTCTACGGGTGCCGGGTCTGGGGGTGCTGAGTCTGGGGGTGCTGAGACTGGGGGTGCTGAGCCTGGGGGTGCTGAGTCTGGGGATGCTGAGCCTGGGGGTGCGGAGCCTGGGGGTGCTGGGTCTGCTCGTGTGGCCGCCGGCGGTACTTCGTCGAGGCGGGAGCCGCTCTCTCTACAGGAGCTGCGCGAGTGGTTCGCCCGCCGCTGGAGACGTGCTACTGAGTCTGGGGGTGCTGCTGGAGCTGCTGTCGGTGCTGGTGCTGCTGGAGGTGGAGTTGCTGGGGGTGTTGGCGCTGGTGTTTCTACTGGTGCTGGTGCGTCTGGGGATGCTGCTGAGGCAGCTGATGCTGACGATCCTACTAGAGTTAGTGCTGCTGGAGCTGGAGCTGCTGGAGGTGTTGGCGCTGGCGGTGCAGCTCGCGCTTATGCTTTTGAGGGTACTGGAGTTGGCGCTGTTGGAGCTCGAGGTTCTGCTAGCGCTGGTGCTGCCGCTGGGGGTACCGGTGCCGTCCCTGCTGGTTCTCGAGGCGCTGAGCGGCCGAGGTCGTACTTCGTTCCGCTCCTGGAGCAGGTTCTTGGTCTCCCGCCCTCTCCTGGTCCTGCTCCTTTCTTAGAGTGTCCACAGCCTGTCCAGTCGCATTCACAGTTACAGCCTGCATCCCCGCTACCTGCTCCTTCTCCCTACACTGGTCCTACTGGAGGTCTTGCTAAGCATCGTGAGCATGCGTCTCGTCCTGCGTCACCTGTTCGTGCTGCTCGCAATAGTCGTCGTGCTGCGCGTTCACGTCCTCCTGCGGTCCGCGGCACACACCAGATGGCACAACGTCCGTCCACTGCTCCACAGCGTGTCCCTTTGCCGTCTCCTCCAGAGTCCTCTCTTCCTTCCCTTGCTGACTCGGAGTCTGACTCCCTTCGTGCTGCTAGTCCTTTGGTCATGCGCCTTCTTGCTACTGTTGTCACTGACCCTACCTTTGAGTCCACTGCTGCGTCTGCTCTAGTTGCTGAGCTTGTCGACTTTGCTGCTCGCTGTCGTCTAGACTACGCTGCCAGTCTTGTTGGTGAGTCTGAGTCTGTCTGTCCTCCGTCCGTCGGGGGTGAGTGTGCTCTTAGCACTGACGTCCTTGAGGACAAGCAGGAGGAGTTCCAGTGCTTTACGGCTGCTTTGTCCCATCTCGTGTCCATGCTGATTGCCCCTGAGGGAGACCCAGATGCACCAGACATCCCGACTCCTCGATCGTACGCTGAGGCGATCAAGGGTCCCTACTCCTCTCAGTGGGAATCGGCCATGGACCCAGAGATGGCTTCCTGGAAGTCCACAGGCACCTACGTCGACGAGGTTCCCCCACCTGGGGCAAACATCGTCAGTGGTATGTGGATCTTCAGGGTGAAGCGGCCGCCTGGCTCTCCGCCTGTCTTCAAGGTGCGTTACGTGGCTCGAGGCTTCAGTCAGCGACAGGGAGTTGACTACTTTCAGACCTTCTCTCCCACCCTGAAGATGACCAATCTTCGAGTGCTGCTGCACATAGCCGCTCAGCGCGACTACGAGCTTCACTCTCTTGACTTCAGCACAACTTTCCTGGAGGGCAGCCTGCACGAGGAGATCTGGCTGCGCCGCCCTCCTGGCTTCACTGGGTCATTTCCTCCTGGTACCCAGTGGAGCCTCCAGCGGCCAGTCTACGGTCTCCACCAGGCGCCCCGTGAGTGGCACGACACGCTGAGGACTACACTTGCGGCTCTTGGGTTTGCTCCTTCTACTGCCGACCCGTCGCTGTTTCTGTGCACCGACACCTCTTTGCCACCGTTCTACATCCTCGTGTACGTCGACGACTTGGTCTTTGCCACTACTGACACTGCTGGACTCGCCCACGTGAAGTCCGAGCTGCAGAAGAGACACACGTGCACAGACCTGGGTGAACTGCGCAGCTACCTTGGCTTGCAGATCACCCGGGACAGAGCATGCCGCACCATTACCCTGACTCACTCACACATGGTGCAGCAGGTCCTTCAGCGCTTCGGCTTCACGTACTCCTCGCCTCAGGCCACTCTTCTGTCTACTCGCCACTCGCTCTCAGCTCTGCCTTCGGATGAGTTCGTAGAGTCAACTGGCCCGTACCCAGAGCTTTTTGATTGCGTCATGTACCTGATGACCTGCACACGACCTGACCTTGCATACCCTCTTAGCATCTTGGCACGCTATGTAGCTCATGGGAGAGACAGACCAGAGCACATGGCTGCAGCGAAGAGGGTGTTGCGCTACGTGTGCAGTACGTTGGGCATGGGGCTAGTGTTTGGAGGGCGATGTCGAGTAGTCCTCAAAGGTGACGCTGACTCTTCTTGGGCTGACGACCAGGCTACTTAGCGGTCGTCACAGGGTTACACCTTCAGCCTTGGCTCCGGCTCTGTTTCGTGGCGGTCTACCCGCTCGTCCTCTGTTCTCGGCTCCAGTTGTGACACTGACATCTACGCAGGGGCCAATACTGCACAGGAGCTACGCTGGCTCACCTACCTTCTAACTGACCTAGGAGAGCCGCCTCATTCTCCTCCAGTTCTGTACGTAGACAACAAGGCCATGCTGGCCTTGTGTCAGGAGCACAGACTGGAGCACACAACGAAGCACATTGCTCTCCGCTACTTCCTTTCTCGTGAGCAGCAGCAGCGTGGTCAGCTCCGCCTCACCTACGTGGCCTCTGAGGCCAACAGTGCTGATGTCTTCACCAAGGCACTTCCGCCTTGTGATCATCAGCGTTTCTGTACTGTGCTAGGTTTTGTGCCTACCTGGCCTCACTTGCACACGAACATTCCATTCACACCCAAATGCATTCGCACACGCATACTCATACAAACAGACGGCAGGATGTCGTGCAATGTGAATTTGCACCCAACACACTCCCCCTCAGCCTGCCAACTGCATCCCCATCATTCCATACTAGTTCATGCTCATTCCACTCATCCACACACAACGCCAATGAGGCTCATCCGCAAGCCTCTTGGTGAGGAAGTCTGCTGGCTGCTGGTGAGTCTTGATGTAGATCGGATTCACCGTCCCCCTCTTCACCTCCTTACGCAACCAGTGCCACTTGATACGCATGTGCTTGTTCAGCCCATGAAGCAGAGCGTTCTTGGCCATCCCAAGAGCTCCCTTGCTATCACAAAACAGCAGCGTAGCAACCTTTTTCTCCTGGCCAGTCTCCTCTAACAGCCTCCTCAGCCAAATCACCTCCTTCACCCCATGGAACATCGCCATGTACTCTGATTCCACAGAAGAAAGTCCTGTCTCCGTCTGCTTCTTTGACCTCCAACTAGCAGGTCCTCCTCCAACTACGCAGATGTATCCTCCCACAGATGAGGAATCCTACTTCTCAGAGGCCCACGTAGCAACGGTAAAGCAAGTGAGAAAGAGCTTGCCTTCTCCAAGCCTCTCCCCCTTCTCTTTTAGCACCTCAACCCCTTTCTCCTTCACTTGTGCAGATGCGGAGTATTGACCTCCAATGCTTGGGTGAGGGTTCAGATACTTCACCACACGCTCAGCTGCATCCACCTGCTCCTCTGATGGATTCTGCACCACCCTAGCCAGCTGCCCAACCGAGAAAGAGATGTCGGGCCTTGTGTGAACTGCTGCATACAAGAGGCTGCCCACCAAGGACTGAAATTGCTGCTGCTCCTCGGCTTCAACCCCTTCATCCTCTGCAGCTTTCACAAGCTTGAATTCTGCTGGCAGGGGAGTTGCAACTTTGCGCTCATTCTCAATCCCGTACTTCTCCCCCAGCTCCTTGATAAACTTCTCGTGGTGCAGCTTCAACCACCTGTGATCCAGATCCCTCTCCACATGCATCCCGAGATAGTACTTTACCTCCCCAAGGTTCTTGCACTTGAAGTTCTCCATCAGCTGCTGCTGCACCTTCTGGATCTCCTTCATGCTGCTGCTAAAGAGAAGAATATCGTCCACATAGACCAGAAACAGCACCAGCTTCTCCCCCTCCCCCTTGAGAAAGAGGCTCTCATCACAGCTGCTGGTCCTGAATCCCATCTCCTCTAAAACAGCTGCCAACTTCTGGTACCAGCAGCGTGGCGCCTGCTTCAAGCCGTATATGGACTTTTTCAGCTTGCACACCCTACCCGTACCATCCTCATACCCAGGCGGCTGCGTCATGTACACATCCTCCTCTAAAATCCCATTGAGGAATGCCGTAGATATATCCATCTGAATGATGAATTTCCCACTAACGGTTGCATCTGCCAACAAGACACGGAGGGTTGGGGGTTTGGCAGTGGGAGCAAAGATCTCATTGAAGTCCCGCTTCTCCTTCTGCATAAACCCCTTAGCCACCAGCCTACTCTTGTAGATGGTGACCTGTTCCTTGTCATCGGTCTTCATCCTTAGCACCCACTTGCATTGTACGGCTTTCTTCCCCTCAGGCAGCACCACTAGCTCCCATGTCCCATTCTCTAGCAGGCTCTGGTACTCAGCATCCCTGGAAACCAGCCACTTCTCCCTATCTGGTCCAGCTAATGCCTCCTCCATTCTAGCTGGTTCCTCTGGTGCAGGGGCAAGAAAACAGTAGGCAGGTTCATCCTCCTCATCCGGATCATAGCCATGCGGTAGAATCAGCAATGTCTCCTCTGTCCCAAGCTGCTGCTCTGCTATATCAGCTCCTGCAGTCAGCTTCTTAGTAGCCATACGGGTACGTCCTGGCCTGGAGACGGGTGTCTCCCATCCCCTCATAACAACACCCTTCGGCTTCTTAGTTTTTCCCTGCTGCTGCTCTCCTCCCTCGGATCCAGCAGCTCCACTAGTGCTACCGCTAGTCTCCGTCGGATTTGCCTGTACAGCGGCTGTGACCACCTTTAAGTCCTCCCCGACCTTAGGCGCCAGAAAGACGGTCAACTCTACGACTTCGACCATCAAGCACGACGCCTCCCTGTCGCCTCGACCTTTACCGGTAGAGGAGTCAGCATTCTTCGTCGACGGCGTCGATTTCGACGACAGCTTCTTGCGCGGCTCGTTGTCGCGGCGTCGAGGACCGCCATTGGACTTCCCGCGGCCTCCCTTGTCGTCTCGTCGCTCTTGTCGCGTTCGGGGCACTCGAAGGAGATGTGGAGGCGAGGTAGACGCGCCGTCTTCATTGGCGCCCACTGTGCGCAAGTACCTAGGATTGCCCACTCTAAGGGGACCTCGCTGAACTTGCGAGCTGTATAGCGTCTCCTAACATCAGCCTCTCGAGTCTCCAAAGTATCCTCTACGCCCGCTTTAACAACGGGGTCAACCATGGCGACTACGAAAGCTGCTGGCTTACCAACGAATTAGGTAATGGGCACGTAAGTCGGCTACTCCAAAGGTATCCTCGCAGGGCCGTCCACGCTCAACGCACCATGCGGAGAGTAACTATACAATGGGAGTGGACTACGGAGGAAGGCACGGGATTATGCAAGTGATCGTAGCGTTGCACTAGGCATTTTGACTACTTGCTATGTTCACAAAAAGATTTGGCAAGAGTTTTACTAAGAAATTGAGAGAACATAATATTACAAATGAGGCATGCAAGACAATATAGGTGCAATGGCATTGCAACATCTAACCAACCCTCTATAGGGCGAACTATGCCAATGCAGCAGAAGAACGGCTTGCCAACGCTGTAGAAGAGTAGTCTGCCAGCGTGGTATAGCAGCGGTTTGCCAGCGCTGTTGTGGTAGGTGAGCTTCTAGGAATGTGCACACTTATCAAGTTGATGCACGTAGACGGACACGCCGCCAGGCACATTGTGCAAGTGCCACATAGAACACGTGTTGACGGTTTCGCCAGCTGTGCACTGTCGAGCACGTGATGCCGTTCCGCAGGCCGACTTCGCGAAAACCTCGTGAAGCGAAGTTCGCGCACATTTGCAACATTTGCAGCTGAGCAGCTTCGGTTGGGTGATTCGACGATGCTCCGTCGAACAGCCTTCTCCGAGACGAGCCGGCCGAACTGTATTTGTCGACCGATCTTGTCGATGAGCTCCTTCACAAGCTTCGCATAGGAGCTCCTATACCGGCCTCATCGAGGAGCTCCCATACCAAACTCATCGACGGGCTGGTCGACTAGCATCCTCTACGAGCTCGTCGACCGCGTCCTCTGCGATCTCGTAGACCAGCGTCCTCTGCAGACACGTCGAACAGCGTCCTTTGTAGACACGTAGACCAGCGTCCACTGCGGACGCGTCGAGGTCGAACTATACAGGCAGGTCGAGGTCGAACTCTGCGCGTAGTCTACGACTACTTCTACGCGCTCACCCAACTGCGAAGTCCGTTTCGTCCAAGCAAGGGCGGGGCCAATTCCCTTCAACAATAGCAAGCCTAGCAACAAGCGGATCGACCTCCAGCGCTACACAGGGGCGGCCTGGTAGCGCAGCAAGTTGACAGCGTGCCAACGCAGCTCGAAGGCTTCTTGCAAGTCGGCAACATGCTAGCAGCGCACCGGTGCAGCTTGCCAACGCAGTAGCAAAGCAGCTTGCTAGCGTTGCAACCGCACATACGCATGTGCACGTACCTGCTTTGAAGGTGCATGTAGATGGTTGAACACATCATGCACCGCCACGCACATTGCGCAAGTGCCAAGTTGGCCACGTGCCATCGGTTGTGCCACGCCGACGTCGTGCGCACGTGATGTTGTCACGTAGGCCGGCTTCACCAAAGTGACAAAAATGACGTTTGCGCACCCTAACCAGGTCACACGATCGACCGAGGAAGGTCACCAACGACCACATGTCAGCGCCTGCAAGTTGGCGTCATGTTGATAAAGACCCATGTCGACTGCCAACTTCGCTTTGTCGTCCTACCATGAGCAGCTTCGCCAAAGCAGGGTCCGCTGTGGTCGACTTCCCAGAAGTCAGCTAACCAACCCGACTTGTTCCTCTAAGTCAGCGTCAACCTCAAAGTCCGCTTCGCCATTCATTGAAGTCAGCTCCGCGGTGGTGAGCTTACCAATGTCAGCTCAATTGAGGTCAGCCAAACAAGCAGGCTTGCTCCTCTGAATCGGCGCCAACGACGAAGCCTAGCCATTTGCGCACCTTGCAAGCTGGACAATGTAGTTGGCTTCGCCCAAGCATAGGCTGTTGGGTGCAAATTCACATTGCACGACATCCTGCCCTCTGTTTGTATGAGTATGCGTGTGCGAATGCATTCGGGTGTAAATGGAATGTTCGTGTGTTTGTTTGCTTTCGCAATTTTTGCTTGAAGCATTTGCAAGTACTCGTGCATTATGTGCTTTGGCACAACATTGTACGCGCTATGAACAGTACAAGCAGAAAGGACGAGCTCGCAAAGGAACCCAAGATGGAAGCTTTGCGGTTCGGTTGAATTGATTGTGCAGATTCAGTTCTATCCAACTCGAAATTGTACTGTTTTGTTTGGTTGACTGTAGTGTAGCAGGGCAGGCACTATAGAGGTACAATTTAGGTGAAGGTTGGATGTTGTTTGTCTGTATCTGCTTGCTACAGGGCCAGGGGAAACCAGTGGAACCAGCATTTGGCTGGTTGGGCAAAGACAAATCAGGTTCTGTTTCTTAGGACCTGAACCTGGATGTTGTTTTCCCAGGTGGGAAAAACAGAACCAGAGGTTGTTTATCAACCTACCACCTGCTGTTTTGTCCAGCCAGGCTGGTTCTGCTGCTTGGAATTATTTGGGATCATCCCTAGTTGTTCCCAGGTTTATTCCCAAGGTCCTTGCTAGCTAGAACTATATATTCCTTCTCTGTTTGTACCTGAATATAGTCAATTGATTCAAGCGAATTCCTCCCTTCCTGGAATTTCGTTTCTACGCGGTGCGACGACGGAATGCTACCCGAGTCAACGCTAGTACGCTAGCACTCCAACGCTAGGCAAACGCTGTTCGAGCCATAACTTCGTAATGGCAGAACTTTTCGCGAGGCAACTTGGCTTATTTTAAAGCTCTTGGAGTGAGATTTGATATAGGAAATTCTCAGCTTAATCCGGTCGACGGTCTGCACGATACGCTGCGCGACGTTCAAGGTACTCTTGTTATTTTGACTAAGTCATTCTTGATCCCTCTCTCTACAAACTCGGACCTGAGGATAGGGGCTGGTCTTGTACCAGGCACCCAAGGACCCTTGGAGGTGACCCCGATGAGAGGTTTTAAGTTTGATAAAGTCTTAATAGCTTGAGTTTATTAGGCCCTTACACCAACAAGCTGGTATCAGAGCTGCGTTATAGTGATCCTCGATATAGGTAGCTATGGCGGGCAACACCTCGACGGGAGCTGGTGAATCTTCAACCCAAGATCATAGCGGCAGCCATGATTCTGGTGTTTCAGCGCCAAGGGGAGCGCGAACAAACCAAGGCTCGCTGGTCAAGGAGGTGCTGAAAAATTTCACCGTCGAGAAGTTCAATGGTGAGGGCTATGATGATTGGGCGTGGAAAATGCAACTATATTTCCGTCAGATTAGATTGCTGAAACTAATGATTGGGGAGGAACCTAGACCGAGTGACCCCGCGCAGCAGGAAGATTGGGACGAGCGCTCCTCGGCTAGCTACTATTTGATGTCGCAGAGTTTGGAGCTGAACCAGCGTCACCACATCATGCACCTGCTGCTGGAGGTTGAGTGCGGTCTGAAGGCGTGGACCGTGTTGAAGGAGCTGCACGCCCCGACCTCCGTTGTTGCAACGTTGATGTTGGAGAGGGAGTTGTCCGCGTTGCGCTTGAGCAAGGGAGAGCCTGTGCAACCTGTCCTGGACAAATTGCGCAACCTCTACGCGAAGTTGGCGACCGCGGGAATCACCTACCCGGAGCAGACCAATTGCCTCAAGATGCTCTCGCTGCTGCCGGAATCGTGGCTTCAATTCACAAGCGCATTGAGCTTGCCGTAGAACCAGAGCTCGTGGACACTCGAGTGGGTGCAGACAAAGATTCTGGAGGAAGACTTCCGTCGCCGCTAACTGAGGAGTGGAGACGACGGCAGCAGCGGCTATGGGATGCAAGGAAGCCGACGTGGCAGAGGACGTGGCTTCGGTGGTGCTGGACGCGGTGCAAAGAAGGACGACGACTCCAACGACCAACAAGGAGGTACCGGTTGGGGTCGCGGTGCGAAGTCTGGACGTGGGGGCAAGTCGGGTGCTGGTGGCAAAATGAAAGGGAGTTGCTGGTATTGTGAGAAGGAGGGGCACCCCTGGTTATTGTGCTATAAGAAACCCGATGGATGGACCCCCCAGAATCGTCACGAGGATGGCAGCGTGCGGAGGAACCAGAAAAACAGCGCGAGCATGGTCGCCGATTCGTCCGACAACAACCCCAAGAGCAACGACGATGCGGAAAAGAAGAAGGAGCGCACCGCGGGCCAGTTCTTCCATATTGGAGAGAAGGGAGAGCAGGGGGAGCAAGAAGACGCCTCTGCAGAGGTTGGAGCAGAGCTGCACCCCCTGGATTATTAGGTGTTGGACACGGGCGCTGCTTGGACGATGACGCCGCGCAAGGACCTGCTGGACCACGTACGCGCTGCACCGATCAACGAGGTGTGCTCCGCCTCTGGACACGCGCTGAAGGTGGCTGGTGCGGGACGAGCTGCGTTTAAGGGAGCGGATGGCAAGCCGGTGGTGCTGCACGACGTTCTTCTCGTTCCTGTACTCAAGGCCAACCTCATCTCCCTCCATAAGCTTGGCAAGGCTGGGGTGAGCACTAGCACGGATGGGGCACGCACTTACAAGGGGCAGCTGGGCAATCGGGTGCTTTGGGATCTGCACGAGAGCACGGACGTGAACAGATCCATGTGGCAGCTGCCGGCGTTTGCGTGGCATGGTGGGGGGCAGGCTGGAGAGGGGTCTGCATCCCAGGGGGAGTGCAATGCCGCTGGAGGGGTTGGTGTGAAAGTGTCGGCCAGATCTGGGGAGACGGATTGGGCAACGGCACACCGACGCTTGGGGCATGTGGCAATGCACTTGTTGAAGCAGTTGGAGAAAGATGGAGCCGTTAAGGGTCTGAAGCTGAACGGACAGCCACCTGATGAGAATTGTGAAATCTGTTTGCTCTCAAAGTTTACCCGTTTCCCCTTCCATAGTGTGGCTGGCAGGAGCAAGAAGCCGTTGGAGCTGGTCCACATGGACTTGGTGGGGCCGCTGCCGGTTCAGGGACACAAAAGGGAGCGGTAATTTCTGAGCATAGTGGATGATTGGAGCAGGCTTATGTGGGCATATTCGCTGAAGCAGAAGGACCATGCCGCTTCTACGATACGGGAACATTGGCTGCCATTCGTGGAGAAGCAAGCGGAGTGTGTGGTGAAGCGGATTAGGACAGATCAGGGTGGTGAGTTCCTTGGAGCTGAGATGACGGCCTGGCTCAAGAAGTAGGGCATCCAGAGGGAGCTGACCACGGCTTACACCCCACAGTCTAACGGTGTAGCAGAACGGGCAAACCGGACAATTCTAGAGACAGCTAGGGCGCTGCTCATAGAATCTGGGCTGGGCAACTTGATGTGGCCCCATGCTGTTCGTCAAGCTATCGTTGCTAGGAACAGGGTACTCACCAAGGTTGGGGATGACTTGTGGGTGCCGTTGGAGAGGTGGCTTAGGAGGAAGCCGCCGGTGGACATGCTGAGGGTGTTCGGTTGCATAGCAGTCGCCCACGTCTCCAAGACCTACCGCAGTAAGTTGGGGGCGAGTGCAATCTGGTGTGTGCATTTGGGGCTGGCTGCTGAGAGCAAGGGATGGCTGCTGTGGGAACCTTCCAAGGGTGTGTTGTTTGACAGCAGGGATGTGAAGTTTGTTGAGGGCATGATGTATGGGAGCTGGGAGAAACAGCCGGAGGCCAGGGTGTCCCAGCAGATGGAGCAGATCACCATGCAACTAGACCTAACTCCTAGTGTGTGGGAGGAGGGAGAGGAGGTAGCTGCAGAGGGTGGTGATGGAAAGAAGGTACAGGAGGCACCTGCTGGTGGAGAAAATGATGTGGAGACTAGCACCAGTAGAGCTGCCGGATCCGAGGGGGGAGAGCAGCAGCAGGGAAAAACTAAGAAGCCGAAGGGTGTTGTTATGAAGGGATGGGAGACACCCGTCTCCAGGCTAGGACGTACCCGTATGGCTACTAAGAAGCTGACTGCATAAGCTGATGTAGCAGAGTAGCAGCTTGGGAGAGAGAAGGCATTGCTGATTCTACCGCATGGCTATGATCCGGATGAGGAGGATGAACCTGCCTGCTATTTTCTTGCCCGTGCACCAGAAGAATCAGCTAGCATGGTGGAGGCATTAGCTGGACCAGATAGGGAGAAGTGGCTGGTTTCCAGGGATGCTGAGTACCAGAGCCTGCTAGAGAATGGGACATGAGAGCTGGTGGTGCTGCCTGAGGGGAAGAAAGCCGTACAGTGCAAGTGGGTGCTAAGGATGAAGACCGATGACAAGGAACAGGTCACCATCTACAAGAGTAGGCTGGTGGCTAAGGGGTTTATGCAGAAGGAGAAGCGGGTCTTCAATGAGATCTTTGCTCCCACTGCCAAACCCCCAACCCTCCGTGTCTTGTTGGCAGATGCAACCGTTAGTGGGAAATTCATCATTCAGATGGATATATCTACGGCATTCCTCAATGAGATTTTAGAGGAGGATGTGTACATGACGCAGCCGCCTGGGTATGAGGATGGTACGGGTAGGGTGTGCAAGCTGAAAAAGTCCATATACGGCTTGAAGCAGGCGCCACGCTGCTGGTACCAGAAGTTGGCAGCTGTTTTAGAGGAGATGGGATTCAGGACCAGCAGCTGTGATGAGAGCCTCTTTCTCAAGGGGGAGGGGGAGAAGCTGGTGCTGTTTCTGGTCTATGTGGACAATATTCTTCTCTTTAGCAGCAGCATGAAGGAGATCCAGAAGGTGCAGCAGCAGCTGATGGAGAACTTCAAGTGCAAGAACCTTGGGGAGGTAAAGTACTATCTCGGGATGCATGTGGAGAGGGATCTGGATCACAGGTGGTTGAAGCTGCACCACGAGAAGTTTATCAAGGAGCTGGGGGAGAAGTACGGGATTGAGAATGAGCGCAAAGTTGCAACTCCCCTGCCAGCAGAATTCAAGCTTGTGAAAGCTGCAGAGGATGAAGGGGTTGAAGCCGAGGAGCAGCAGCAATTTCAGTCCTTGGTGGGCAGCCTCTTGTATGCAGCAGTTCACACAAGGCCCGACATCTCTTTCTCGGTTGGGCAGCTGGCTAGGGTGGTGCAGAATCCATCAGAGGAGCAGGTGGATGCAGCTGAGCGTGTGGTGAAGTATCTGAACCCTCACCCAAGCATTGGAGGTCAATACTCCGCATCTGCACAAGTGAAGGAGAAAGGGGTTGAGGTGCTAAAAGAGAAGGGGGAGAGGCTTGGAGAAGGCAAGCTCTTTCTCACTTGCTTTACCGTTGCTACGTGGGCCTCTGAGAAGTAGGATTCCTCATCTGTGGGAGGATACATCTGCGTAGTTGGAGGAGGACCTGTTAGTTGGAGGTCAAAGAAGCAGACGGAGACAGCACTCTCTTCCGTGGAATCAGAGTACATGGAGATGTTCCATTGGGTGAAGGAGGTGATTTGGCTGAGGAGGCTGTTAGAGGAGATTGGCCAGGAGCAAAAGGTTGCTACGCTGCTGTTTTGTGATAGCAAGGGAGCTCTTGGGATGGCCAGGAACGCTGTGCTTCATGGGCTGAACAAGCACATGCGTATCAAGTGGCACTGGTTGCGTAAGGAGGTGAAGAGGGGGACGGTGAATCCGATCTACATCAAGACTCACCAGCAGCCAGCAGACTTCCTCACCAAGAGGCTTGCGGATGAGCCTCATTGGCGTTGTGTGCGGATGAGTGGAATGAGCATGAACTAGTATGGAATGATGGGGATGCAGCTGGCAGGCTGAGGGGGAGTGTGTTGGGTGCAAATTCACATTGCACGACATCCTGCCGTCTGTTTGTATGAGTATGCGTGTGCGAATGCATTCGGGTGTGAATGGAATGTTCGTGTGTTTGTTTGCTTTCGCAATTTTCGCTTGAAGCATTTGCAGGTACTCGCGCATTATGCGCTTCGGCACAACATTGTACGCGCTATGACCGGTACAAGCAGAAAGGACGAGCTCGCAAAGGAACCCAAGATGGAAGCTTTGCGGTTCGGTTGAATTGATTGTGCAGATTCAGTTCTATCCAACTCAAAATTGTACTGTTTTGTTTGGTTGACTATAGTGTAGCAGGGCAGGCACTATAGAGGTACAATTTAGGTGAAGGTTGGATGTTGTTTGTCTGTATTTGCTAGCTACAGGGCCAGGGGAAACCAGTGGAACCAGCATTTGGCTGGTTGGGCAAAGACAAACCAGGTAAAACCTACCAGTCACCCAAGGACCCTTGGAGGTGACCCCGAGGAGAGGTTTTAAGTTTGATTAAGTCTTAATAGCTTGAATTCATTAGGTCCTTACACAAACAAGGGCGGGGCTTTTCTCGTCAATAATCCCCTCCCTTGCTCAAGCTTAGGCACCCACACATAAGGTCCATCCACGACCCAAATGGATAATGTACAAGGAGAAAAGTCATCGGGTTGCACATAACACACATCACGCAGGTCACCGCGCTAGCCATGCTGAAGGGCATTGTCTAGTGCTGCACATCAGTGTCGCCGTCGCCGACATTGGCTTGACGCACTTGGCCAATTGCAACGGAGCACTGGTTGAAGTCCGAAAACTACAGGGCCTTCTTCAGGAAGTCGGCTGGCTGCTTGGTGGTCGGGATATATTGCGTGGCGATTTTCCTGTGCTTTACAATATGCTCTTGCCAGATGTATCGTTGCTCTATGTGCTTGAGGTTGCCCTTCAGCCCCGAATCTTATTTATTTTATAACCTTACATCAATCATCCTCGTATAGCCCCTTAGCGATCGCAACGGCCGATTGATTGTCCGTGTCAGGACGATCGGTGTCCCATCATCAAGCAGCTAGAACTCGGCGAGGAGGAAGCGAAGGCGGCGAGCCTCCTCGCCAGCCTTGATGGCTGCACTGTACTCCGACTCAGTCGACTAGAGCGTCACGCACTTGATTACTATGCTTGTTATAGTTTGTTAGTTTAGTCTAGTTTTTTCATAGGGTTACTATCTACCGGGTACACCTTCTTAAAGGTTTGCTATATATTTCCTTGTACTCCTTGTTTCTAGTCATTCGTTCTTCCGTTCCTATCTTAATATGGTATACAACTTAGCTTGTTCCCATGGGCCCACCGCTAGTCGCCCGTTAGCCTTTCATTCGCCACTTTGCGCTCCGCGCCTTATCCCTTAGCGTGCTCTGTTCCCCGCGCGCCCGCGTAGCCCAGAGCGACCCGTCACCCCATATCCCAGCACAACCCGTCACCTCACAGCACAGAGCGCCCCGTCACCCTGTAGCCAAGCGCGATCCATCACCCCATTGCCCATAACTCCCCGTCACCCTATAGCCTAGAGCAACCCGTCACCCCGCAGCCCAGTGCGTCTAGTCACCCCGCGGCATAGCGCGTGTCATTACCACGCAGACCAGCGCGATCAGTCACCCCATAGCCCAACGCGTCCCGTCACCTCGCAGCCCAGGGTGAGTCACGCCTTGTTACCTTCCTGCCTATCGCCAGCTCGTAGCCCGTCATGCCGCATCACCCCGCCGCTTGTAGCTAGCCGGTAGCCCGTCGTGCGTCACGCCCTACTAGCCCGCCTGCTCGCTAGTCACCCGCTCGCCCGCTTGCTCGCCCATCCCCCGCACCCGCCCCCCCCCCCGCCCCCCCCCCCCCCCTGTGTAACCCTAATCAGTCGTCTGCCCGCTCGCGTCCCATTTGCCCCGCCCGTCCCTTCCACCCCCCCTCCCCCCCCCCCCCCCTCCACCCTCCCCCTCTCCCTCGTAACCCTAATTCCCTGTACCTGCTACTCGCCACTCGCACCCGCTGCCTGCCACCTGCCGCTACCCGCCACAATACCCGCTACCCGCGGCCCTACTTATACCCACCGCCCACTTGCTACCCATCACCCTACCTTCTATTTGCCCCCCCACCTGCCCCTGCTACCCGCCACCCCACCTGCTACCCGCCGCCCCACCTGCTACACGCTGCCCCACCTGCTACCCGCCATCCCAACTGCTACCCGCCTCCCCACCTGCCACCCGCCGTCCCACTTGCTACCCGCCGCCCCACCTGCTACCCGCCGCCCCACCCGTACCCGCCTAACCGGTGCCACCACCTACAACCTGCCACCCTGCCCGTGCCCTCTACTCGCCCTGCCCGGTGCTACCCACTAACAACAAGAAGCACAACGCTAGCTGTGGAGATAACCCTAGCGATGGGAGCTGGTCTATGGGATAGGCACGGTTGTGAGGGTGATCTCAACATTCATTCCTTAGTCGTTCACTTGTGCTCTCACTACTTGCTCATTCATTGAGTTTCACTGGGAAAAGTTTACAACAATGGTAGGCGATGGCAAAGCAAGACTTACCACACTAGGAGCTAGCATGCAAGCAGGTCAACTACCAGCGCAACACGGTCGACCACGTTCTAGCACGACATGGTCGACCACGCTCCAGCAGTGCAAAGTTGCGATCTGCTAACGCTGCAATTCGACGGCATGTCAAAGCTGCAGCAAGGCGGATATTATGCTATTTCTAGCATAGGATAATTATATGCATGTATGAATTGCTTGATTTCCTAGACTAGGTGCTTTCCTATATTTTATTCTAGTTATAGCACCGAGCTAGGCTGCGTGCACCGAATTCTGGCTTTTCGGTTGCCACCGAATTGCCTTCTACCGAATTCGATAAGGATCTGTTCGGGACGCTTCGCGACCCGCGGAACCTTCGCGTAACTCCTGGTTACGGGGCCTTGTGTCGAGCCTATATATAGCCTCGTGTTGTACCCACGTCATAATTGAATTCATATTCTCTAATCTGAGCTCGATCCTAGATCCTCACACTTGGTAATCAGAGCCCGTTTACACACGGAGTTTTTTCGACCGCTAAAACCAGTCTTAAAAAACCGCGGGGGCGACGCTGTTAAACATCGATTTTGGGTACGTAAAACCGGTTCTGTGTTTTTTCGCTCCCCCTCGATTTGGTTTTTCGGACACGCTAATTGTCAGAATCCCAACCACTAGACCATTGGGATAAAAGGGCTTTTTTTAGTAGCGGGTCAGTGCGCCCATAACCCCCCAAGCGAACGCGCCTGTAACCCTCTCCAGGATCAATCGGGCATCCACAGTGCAGATCTACTGACACGTGATGCTAAGCATGGAGGGCCAAGGCGACAACTACGCGACCATGAGCGACATCGCGAGCCTCCGCATCGACATGGAGCAGACGCAGGCGACGCTTCGTCGGCTCGAGGCCCTTCTGACACACCAACCTGGGATTGCCACCGCAGCAGCAGTGAATGCAGCAGCGACAACACCCGCAGCAGTGGCGACACCGACATTTCACGGACCGATGGCACCACTGTCGCTGAACCTCGAAGCAGCACGATCGAGGCTCCCTAAGGCGTTCGATCCAAGCGCGAAGGGATCCGACGTCCGGCGATTCGTGGCAACCCTCGAAATTTACTTCGAGGCCATTGGCTGTTCGGCCCCGCAACACGACGCAGCACAGATCCGGCTTGCAGCGACACTGTTACGTGGACCAGCACTCGAATGGATTTACTACACCAACTTAGCCCGCGGGGAGAAAACGTGACAGCAGTTTCGGGCAGATTTAATCGAACGTTTCCAACCGATTAATACGACCTACATGGCGCGGCAGCAGATTAAACGACACAAGGAATACAACAGTGTAGCTCAGTTCACGCAGCAGATGGAGTCACTGTTCATTTGCATTACCGACTTGACCGAAGGCGAAAAAATCCAGGTGTACACAAAAGGATTAAAAAAGGAGATTCAGCCGCAGGTGATTGCGGCGAATTACAACAACTACAGAGACATCGTGCGTGCTGCCGAACAATATGACGCGCTGAATCGAGGTCAAGCCAAAACACGACGCTTCACGCCAAACCGTACATTTGGCACGGAGTGATCGGCACCCCCCATGTTCGCCGAACCGATGGACATCGACAAATACGACGCGAAGCAGCAGCCGACAAAATGCGAGTTTTGCGGCGCAGCAGGGCATCAAATTTTGTCGTGCTTCAAAATGAAAATGGTACGTGCGGCAGTGCAGGGCGGTAATGGTGGAGCACTCATGAAGTAAAAAAAACGGCAGTCGCCAGTAGCCGCGGATCGACGTGACGATCGCGTAAAGATCTAGAAAGCAAGAAAGGGCAACGACGTGGCGACTTCGGAGCGGGTGAAAAAAGGAGAAAATGATGGCGCGAAGAAAAAACGTCACGACCGGCTGGCATTAGGGGAAATCGCCGAGGTGAATGGAGGCTCCGCGAAAAAAGACTCTGCACCGACCGGGAAACTCTAGCCGAACACCCACGAAAGTAAGAATTCGTTAAAAGTATCCTATAAAGATACTCTAATGAAGAATATTGCTTCTCGTGGTTTTCAAGCCTTTGAAAAATTCAGGGGAGGTTTAGAGGCCAAGAAAAAGCCTTTAGAAATTATTCAGATACCTGAAAAGTTGGGCAAAGTACTAAGGAATGTAGAAAAGGGTCGTGCGTTCCGAAGAGTTAATATTCTCTCCCCGCAGCACACTGTTAAGGCTCCCCGTTGCCCATAGGTGAAGCCTTCACAGCTGCCAAAGCTTAGAGGAGACATCCAGGCTCAGGAAAAATTATACAAGCTTCGGAACAATCCACCTACTCCCCACTTTAAGCTAGAAAGTGCTGAGTCGGGTATAGGAAAAAGGGAAGGTATTCACTTTGGTGTACCCTATGATCCTATTAATGAGACCCTCTTTGGCTACTCAGCGCAGCAGAGACCACTACTCCTCGAGGTGTTATGCAATGGGCGACACCTCCAGGCACTGGTGGACAGCGGTGCATCTCACTCGGTCGGTGACTGCGAAACATTGGAGAAAATTGGAGAGAAGGCAGAGGAGACCGAGTTTTCAACAACCATGGTGGACGGTACGAAGCTTCCTATCCACGGCGAAGCATCACTGCAGCTGCATATCGGTGCGTTGAGGTGGAAGCCAAAACTACCAGTAACCAACATCAAAGGCTTTGATTTTATCTTGGGGCGAGATTTCCTGAAGCGGTTCAACCCCGAGATCGATTGGGTCAACAGCAAGGTGTGCATCTACAACAACGGGAAGCGGATAGCACTGCGAAGCTGGACGGATACAGGGGACATTCCTGAAACGACACTAGCACGGTTCGAAAAGATGCTGAACGAGAGTAACACGGGTGACCTAGCACTGGTTATGGCAGCAGAAGAGGAGGAGAAGCCGAAAGCACAACTACCTGCAGCAGTGAAGGAGGTCTTTGAGCAGTACAAGGAGATAATGCCCGACGACCTACCCGCAGGCATACCTCCAGCACACACCCACGAGCACGAGATCGTGGAGGAACCAAGTGCGAAACCCGTCTCACAAGCACCATACCGATTGAGTCTGACCAAGCTGACAGACATGAAGAAACAAATCGAGTATCTAGTGGACACACAGCTGATCCGCCCATCCACCTCTCCCTACGGCGCACCAGTTCTCTTCACACCAGAACCAGACGGCAGTTTACGGATGTGCATCGACTACCGCGCACAAAACAAACAGACAGTAAAAAACAAATACCCCATACCGCGCATCGACGACTTACTGGACCAACTACGTCGTCCAATAGTCTTCTCGAAGTTGGAACTACGGTCGGGATACTGGCAGATCAAGATGGCGGACAACTCGATCACCAGGACAACGTTCCGTTCAAGATGTGGCTCCTACGAATACTTGGTGATGCCGTTCGGACTCTGCAACGCACCAGCGACGTTCCAGGCGGAAATGAACCATATTCTACGACCCCTGCTGGACGAGTGCGTAGTGGTGTATCTGGACAATATCCTCATCTACTCCAAGAACATGAAGGAGCACGTGGAGCATCTACGGAAGGTATTCGAGATCCTGCGGAAAAATAAGTTCTACGTGAAATTGTCGAAGAGCGACTTCGCATCGAAGAAGGTGCAATTTCTTGGGCACATGGTGAGTGCCGAGGGCGTGCATGTGGACCCGCAGAAGATCAAAGCCGTTAAAAAATGGAAAGTTCCAAAGAACGTGAAGGAGTTGCAGCACTTCCTAGGCTTCACCAACTACTACAAGAAGTTCGTGCCACAGTACGCAAAGATAGCAGCGCCACTGGCCGACCTACTAAAAAAGGATACGCCCTTCAAATGGGATACTCCTCATCAGCAAGCCATGGAACAGTTACAGACAGCACTGACCACAACATCAGTACTCATCCTAGCGGCCCCCGAGAAGGACCATGTAGTTGAAGCAGACGCTAGTGACCAGGCAGTCGGAGCAGTGCTAATGCAGGATCACAGGAACGGGTTACAGCCTATTGCCTAACTCAGTAAGAAGCTACACGGAGCAGAACTGAACTACCCCATCCATGACAAGGAAGTCTTAGCGATAGTCATAGCCTTCAAGGCGTGGAGGTGTTACCTAGAGGGAGCCAAGACCACAGTCTATATTGACCACTGCAACCTCAATTACTTGAAGTCGCTTTCAACACTCTCACGAGGACAGGTGCGGTGGGTGGACTTCCTGGAAACTCACTTCTACTACGACATCGTCTACAAGCCCGGGCTACACAACAAGGCAGACGCGTTGAGCCGCCGCGGACATGTAGCACGCATCCAGCTTGACGGGATGAACCCTCTACTCAAGGGTCTACTCCAGCATGGGTACTCCGTGGACGCAGAGATCGGTATCGCACAGACTAAGAAGCTCTTACAGTGGGAGAAAGACTTAGCTGTAAGGAAGGGTTCAGGAAAGATTTGGGTACCGAATTATGCCCCGCTACGGCAAATCCTATTGGAGGAGTTTCACGACGTACCATACGTGGGACATTTCAGGAGCAACAAGACGTTAGCATGGATAGCGAAGTATTATTACTAGCTCGGGATGGCTGCAGATGTGCAGCAGTTCGTCACCTCTTGCGACACATGCCAGCGGATGAAGAGCAGCAAGCAGAAAAAAGCAAGGTTGTTTCAGCCTCTACCCGTATCGGAGCAGCCATGGCAAGTCGTTAGCCTTGACTTCATCACGGGACTTCCTTCGACCTCACAAGGGCATGACACTAAACTCGTGGTGATCAACAATTTCTCTAAAATGGGTCACTTCATTCTGACCAATGCCACAGCTACAGCTGAAGCAACTGCTCGCCTCTTCTTCGACCGCATCATCACCATCCACGGCATCCCCGCTACAATAATCTCAGACAGAGACCCAAAATTCACGAGCAAGTTCTGGAAGGAGCTCATGGGATTATTGGGGACCAAACTTGCAATGTCCTCAGCATACCACCCACAGACCGACAGACAAACAGAGCGACTCAATCAAGTGGTGAAACAATTTCTGCGCACAGCTTGCAAAGACCACGTTAGCCAATGGGACACACAGTTACCGACCCTAGAGTTCGCTTACAACAACGTATCACATGCGGCCACAGGGAAAACTCCTTTCTTCCTGTGTTACGGATGAGAACCACTGACACCACAGCAGCCAACGACACCGGCACACGTCCAAGACGCACATGACTTCGTCACCACCATGCAGCAGCTATGGGAGAAGACTCAGCGGCGTCTCACCACGATGCAGAACTCCCAGAAGTAGTACGCCGATCGTCAGCGACGTGATCACTCAGTAGCAATTGGAGATCAGGTGCTTCTTGACACGCGCAACTTGAACCTATCTCACCTCCCATCCAAACTCCGGCCTCGCTTCTGTGGTCCTTTTCTCGTTGAGGCACAGGTGACACCAGTTACTTTTCGCTTGCGCTTACCAGACACATGGAAACTTCATAAAGCTTTCCATGTCCAGCTACTGAAACCCTACAAGGACCCCAACCAAAAGTTCCAGGGACGCTAGCTACCGCCACCACCACCTGTTGTTATACAGGATGAACTCGAGTACGAAGTGGAACGTGTTCTCACTCATCGGCGCCGCGGCGGCAAGACCCTCGAGTTCCTGATCCGCTGGAAGGGATACGACCCCACTGAGGACAGTTGGGTTGCAGAAGCTGATATGGGCAACGCACACCGTGCTCTCAAGGACTATCTTGTCAAGCAGGGTGTATCTCACGCCACCCAGCTTTGAGGGGGGGACGTGTGAGAGTACGACGGCTTATGCTAGCTATGCTTGCGTGCCTTACTTTGTTATGCTATTTCTAGCATAGGATAATTATATGGATGCCTGAATTGCTTGATTTCCTAGGCTAGGTGCTTTCCTATATTTTATTGTAGTTATAGCACCGAGCTAGGCTGCGTGCACCGAATTCTGGCTTTTCGGTTGCCACCGAATTGCCTTCTACCGAATTAGGAAAGGATCTTTTCGGGACGCTTCGCGACCCGCGAAACCTTCGCGTAACACCTGGTTACAGAGCCTTGTATCGAGCCTATATATAGCCTCGTGTTGTACCCAGGTCATAATTGAATTCACATTGTCTTTTCTGAGCTCGATCCTAGATCCTCACAATTGGCGTGCTGTGCCTTGTCACCTGCACAGCGCAGACACCAAGGCGACCACGTGCCCACGACTGAACCTGATCCGCCCACGTCGACCTCGAGATACCACCTCCGAGGTTGGTTTTGCCAGAACCACCTGGGCGAATGTCGCGCACCTTCACAGAGCCTCGTCACCCGGGAAATTTGGTCGACTTCTTCGGGGAAAGTCAACTTGAAGTTGTACGTGCTCGTCGACTGCCCAAGTCGACGACCACTAGCCGAATTCACCAAGTCGGCCACTCCCCAACTCGGCGCCCCTCAAGTCGGCGCCACTCCTCTTCGTGCCCGTTGACTGCCCAGGTCACATATTCAGCTTCACCAGGTTGGCGTTACCAAGTTGACGCCCTCCTAGGTCGACCTTTCAGGTTGACCTCCCGAAGTCGGCGCCATCCCAGGTCGACGTCATCCTTCGTCGACCACCAAGTTGAAGTCGTCTGCTGCTGTCCCCAAGTCGGCAGCATTGCAGTACTCCAGTGCAGGTCGACCAACCCGTCTATCAGCTCGCGCAAGCTGGCGTCGCCTACTGCTGTTGGTCGGCTACACCTTCTGCACACTCGACCACGAAATCAGCTCGGCCGAAGCGAGGACAGGGCCAACATACTGCTCCCGTTGACACTCCACGCTTGGGCCTCTAGCCTATACAGCAGCACAACTTGGAGAATAGCTCATCGGTGTGCACACAACACACAGCACGTCATCACCGCACTAGCCACGCAAAAGGGCATGGCACCTACTGCTTCACATCATCGCCAGTGTCGCTGACGTCGGCCAGGTGCACTTGGCCGATTGCGACAGAGCACCCGTTGAAGGCCGGATAGTGCAGCGCCTTCGTCAGGAAGTCAGCCGGCTGCTTAGTGGTCGGGATGTACCTCAGCACAAACTTCCCGCGCTTCACCATATGCTGCAGCCAATCATATCGCCGCTCCAGGTGCTTGAGGTTGCCCTGCAGCCCCAAGCCCTCGACGACCGTAATGGCCGACTTGTTGTCCACCCGAAGGACGGTCGACGTCCCAGCGTCCAGCAGCTAGAACTCTGCAAGAAGGAAACGGAGCTGGCGTCCCTCCTTGCCGACCTCCGTGGCCGCCACATACTCCGGCTCGGTCGACAACAACGTCGCGCACTTGATGCGCTGGCTCGACCAGTAGACTGCAGCCCCTCTGAAGACGAACACGTAGCCGCCCGTGCTCGTCTAGTTTTGCTTGTCGCCGTTGTCGTTGGCGTCCACGTAGCGGACCAGATTCAGCGACTCTGGTCCACCACCGAACTCCAGGGCGGTGTCTTGCGTGTTGGGCAAGGTAGGTGAGGCGGTCGACCTCGCGCCAGTGTTGGTCGCTCCTCACCTTGAGGCCCCTCCCCATCTTACTGCAGGCAAAGGTGATGTCCGGCCTCGTCGTCGTCGGCGCAAACTGCAGCGAGCCGATCTTCTGCCGGTACTCCTCCTTCTGGCACTCCTGTGCCTCCTCCTCGTTGAACGACAGCTCGGCGTAGGCGTCGACGGAGACCGGCGTCTTGGGGTTGCGCCCGATCTTCTCTTCGTCGATGAAAAGCCTACGCAGCTTATCCGCATAGCCTTGCAGGTGCATCCACAGCTTCCTCGTCAACTTGTCACGCACGATCTCTAGCCCGAGGTACCTCTCCACCAGCGAGATCTCGCGCAACTCGAAGGCGGCCTCCAGAAGCTCCTTCAGCATTAGGGTGCTGCTGCTGGCGGCGAGAAGGTTGGCACACCATCTCTGCCGACCTTGAAGTACAGAGCCTCGTCGACCTGGCTCTTCTTCCACCCAGCGCCAACCAGCACGTCATTGAGCGCCTTGTACCACAGCACCAGAGACTTCTTCAGCCCGTACATGCTCTTCAACAGCTTGCACTCCCGGCTGGTCCCGTTGTAGTAGTTTAGCTTGTACATGTACAGCACCGGGTCCAGCTTGCTCTGGAGGAAGGCGTTCTTCATGTCGAGTTGTAGCTGGTGCAAGTCTAGGATGGCAACGATGCTGAGGAAGATCGTCAGTATGACGTAGCTGCTCAACGGCGCGTACGTCTCGTTCTATTCGGCGCCGTACACCTGCGTGAAGCCCTTCACGACCAGCCTTGCCTTCTTCCGGGCGTCCGTATCGTCGATGTGGTACTTGGTCATCAACACCCGCCAGTTCTTCATGAAGTTGACCCCGCGCGGGCGTTTGACCAGCTCCCAAGTCCCCATGCCAATCAATCTGAGTATCTCTTCGTCCATGGTGGCCTACACCGCCTTGCCCTTCCAGCTCGCCAACGCCTTCTTCTCCGTCATCATCACGATGTCCTAATGGTGCTTGGGGTCGGCGTGCATGTTTGGGTCGAGCTTTGGCAGGTTGACGTCATCCTCAGCGCCGTCGTACAGCAGGTCGTCGTCGACCTCATTGTATAGCGTAGTGTAAGCAGCTGGCGGCAAGCAAGCATGGTAGGACAGGAAGTCTGGCGGCCCCCAGACTCGGCCCGAACGCCGTTGTCCAGGCTGGACCTCCACCACGTCGCTATCGGTGGACTCCTTGGTCCCCCTCCATCATCACCGGCGTCGCTGCCTTCAGCATCCTATGTTCCATGGTCGGCGTCTCTGCTGACGTCTCCTCTATCGTCGGCTCCCCTGCCAAAAGCCCGGTCGCCAATTGCTTCGTGGTCGGCTTCACTGCTAGCTACTCCCCTGTCATCGGCTCCCCTGTCATCGGCTCCCCTGCCAACGCCTCCTTCACCGGCTCCACCAGAGTCCGCTGCACCTCCTCTGCCTGCTTCTCCCCTGTCAGTGCCGACTTCACTCCCACGCCAACTTGTTTGACGTCACCTAGGCCACCGACGATGCTCTTGGTTGGCGCCGCAAGCGACGCCCCACTTCTCCTCTTATCGCCGCTGGCCGACGTCGATGTCAGCTTACGAAGGTCGGCGACAATGGGTGGGGCAGGAGGTGCAGGGGGAGGGGAAGGAGGGCGGACAACCTCAGCATCCTCATCAGCAACCTCACCGACCTTGGCAAGCAGAGGAAGCGTCGCCGTCGAGGTGTCTGTCGGCGGGTTGACTTGCTCATTTCCTGACGCTGACCATGCTCCGACTTCCACACCTCTAGCGATATCGTCTCGTAGATCACCACGTCCGACGTGGTGACCACCTGGTTGTCGGTGAGGTCGAGGAGCTCCCAGCCCTTGCTATCCTTTGAAACACCGAGATGAAGGCCCTACCTGGCCTTCGGCTTCAGCTTCCCACCACGCTGCTGCTCGGGAATCAGGAACTGTGCCATGCAGCCCCACACCCATGCGAGCGACAAGTCGGGCTTCTTCGCGGTGAGCACCTAGTACGGTGTCGTCCCTGGCGGTAGCGTCCACCTCTCAAGGTACTTGTGGACCCAGGTGGCTTGCTGCAGGGTGAGGTGCCACCGGTGGTGCTACACGCCTATATGTAGCAGCATCATCCGCACCGATTCCACCACCGTCCTCCTCTCTCGTTCTGCTCTGCCTTTCCTTGCATGCCACCTGGCCTGTGTCGACTTCGTCGCCGCGACTATTGCCCGCAGAGCTACCACCTCCATCGTGGTCGTCGTCGACGTCATTGAGCAGAGATGCAGGTCGAGGCAGAGGACCTGGCCGGTGTACGTCGCCCGACCGAGCACATTTCCAGCCGCCGAGACGAGCAACATCCCGCCGCCATCGTTCTGCAGCTTTACCCCACTCTCCTTCAGCTGACCGGCTAACAACAGGTTTGCCTGTATGCCCGAGACATAAAGGACATCAGTGATGAGCACCTACTTCCCGGCCTCCCCTTGCAAGGCGACTGTGCCTGGGCCCTCGGCGTCCTGAAGCGCCCCGTTGAATCCGCACACATGCTTGACGTCGCCGCTCGGCCCCAAGTCGACAAATACCTCCTTCGTCCCCACCAGGTGGTGCGAGCAACCACTGTCAAGCAGGACCGCTGCCGAGCTTGCTTGCACCACTTCTGCCATCGCCTGGAAGTCCTCGCCGGCCTCCGGGGCCAGCAAGACAGTCGGCTCTACGACGCTGACCAGCGAGTATGATGCCTCCTGGTCACCTCGCCCTTTGCCGCCATAGAAGGAGTTGGCATCCTTTGATGAGGTCGACAACTTGGTCGACTGCATCTCCTTGCACGGCTTACATTCCGGATGAGGGCGATGCCCGGCCGAACTCCCTTGGCCTCTCTTGGTGTCGTCGTCGTCGGAGTTACTCTTGTCAAGGCACTCGAAGGAGAGGTGGTCGGGGTCGCCACACAACCAACACTCCCGAAGTCGATCTCCTCCTCCGCGACCACCCTCCCTGGCCGGCTTCTTCTTGTCGGCATCCTTTGCCGGCTTACCATCTCTGCTTCCACCCCCGCCAGACTGCCCGCGCTGCCCCGGTCAACCACCTTGCTTCGTCGGGGCGGCGTAGTTCACCTGCGGCAGGAGCTCCATGGACCGCTCGGCCTCCTGCATCCCCTCGTCCTTGGGGATGTACGATGTCAGGGAGTCCTCGTTGAGCGTCGCCCGCGTGCCCGGTACCACCGACAACCGCTTCATCAAGTTGTAACTGTTCGGCAGCCCCTTCTGGACATGCCTAACATACGACGACGTCGAGTACTGCACGCCAACCATCCTCATGGTGACGAGAAGTCGCCGAGGCCGATTGCAGCAGTCGTTCGCCGTCTCCTAGTCGCCCATCCGTAGATGCGTTATTTGCTTCTCCAGCTGGCCGATATACAGGTCGTCGGTGATCTGGTACGTCGACTCGATCAAGTGCCACTTCTGGTGGCCAACGTCCAAGTAGTCCAACGACTTCAATGCGATCTGCATGCCTAGCGAGTAGCACCGCGAGATGACCGTAAAGGTCAGCAAGTGCACAATGCGAAACTCTGCACGCAGCTCGTGGCTGCTCTCCAGCCGTGTCGCCACGGTGCCTTCGGCAAAGCATTTCAACCCGGCCATCTCAAGCTGAGGCTCGATCGCCTCCTTCCACGTGAGGATGTCGGGACTACCGACCAGCAAGGGGGTGACGGAGAGCCTGTCCGGCGTAAACTTGAAGCAGTTGTAGGATGGCGCTTTCCCACCCGCCGTCACATGGGTCGCCGACGACAACATCAAACTGCTTCGACGTCTTCCGACATCGCGCTACGAGGACCTTGCAGCCCTCTGTTGTTCAGGATCCGTCACTTTGAGAACTTATGACGAACCCATTACTCAACTAAACGCGAATCCGCTCTGTAGGATTGTGCGCCTTAGGCTTAGCTACCATCCCCAAGTTGAATCAGTCATTAAGATGGTCTACAGAGTGAGAACCAAGTAAAAAAGTCCAGCAGCAGCATGACTAGGATGGTGGAGGAAGTTGGAGTTGGGGACTCCAAGAGAACCATGAGAGGAAAGGGGTTCTCCAAGAGCTAGGGAAGGATGGTAGGAACCTTCTTAGCAGCAAGGATGCATGACGTTCTTGAGGTGTCACATGCAAAATCCAATCTAGTTGGATTTTGCCTACGTGTTGCAACATTTGCAACCCATGCTTGAGACTTCTAGCCACCCCAATCCAAAAGTCAAAGTTGCCTTCCTAACCACCCAGCCAAATATCCCTTTCTAGTCATGTCCAAGTAATCACCTAAATTAGATATAACCCGAAGAGGTAATCAGAAATACAAGTATTGGAAATCTTGTAACTTGGGCGATCTTGATCGGAATATGGCGATCTTGGTATAGTTGGAAAGCTCTGAATTTCTCCTGCATGATCAAGCATTTAAACTTGGAGAAAAACACGGAGATGATAATATCCAACAGCCATGCACAATGACATATGCTCATGCAAATCATGCACACACAAATAGCATGAGCACTCGGCAGGACGTTAGGATGACATACACTCAGAATGACGTGCATTCGACAAACTCCGCCTCAGACTAACGGACCGCATGCACACACACTCATACACATGCCAACTCTCATGCACACAATCACACATGCACTCATGACACTGCTGCCCACACTAGTGCAATGCCATGCCACACATCTTAGCACACTTCTAATGTGCGCTCTTGGGAAGTCTCTTGGTGAGAAAGTCTGCCGCCTGCTTGCTAGCCTTCACATGGTGAAGCTCAACAAGCCCCTCCTTCACCATCTGCCTCGCCTAGTGCCACTTTATCTTCATGTGGTTGTTCAGCCCATTCAGGATAGGATTATTGACCATGCCAAGAGCGGCCTCGCTATCGGAGAAAAGTGGTGTAGGTCCCTCCTGTTCAGCTCCCATGTCCTCCAGCAGCTTCCTCAGGAGCACAATGTCCTTGATGGCATAGTACATTGCCATGTGCTATGCCTCTCCGGAAGACTAAGCAATCTCACTCTGCTTCTTGGACCTCCAGCTCACTGATCCACCTCGACCATGCACACAAAGCCGCCAACTTATAACTGATCCTCCTCCTCTCAGGCCCACGTAGCGTCGGTGAAGCACGACAGCTTCAAGGTTCCAGGCGTGACCCCAACTGCTCTAATCTGTTTCAGCTGGCCGCTAGCTGAAAACTAAACACCAGCACATGCCGTTGATTCGAGGTAGCGCACCAAGCGCTTTGCCACCTCCAACTGCTCCTTAGTGAGCTGCTTCACAACTCTGGCCAGCTGCCCCACTCCGAAGGAAGCATCAGGTTGCGTATGCACAGCTGCATACATCACACTTCCAATGAGTGACTGGTACTCATTCTGCTGCTCATCCTCGAGTACATCATCCTCCTCAGCTGCCTTCTTCAGTTTGAAGCCCGCAGGGAACGGTGTCATCACAGTCAACCCCCAGTCACACCATACCGCTCCATGACACCAGAGATGTAGTGTGACTCATGCACCTTCAGCCACCTCCTCTCAACATCCCTCTCAATATGTAGCCCCAAATAGTAGTGGACATCCCCCAGCATCTTGCACTTGAAGTTGTCCATCAACAGCTTCTGTGTCCTCTCAATCTGCTCCATAGAAGGCGAGAACAGCACTATGCCATCGACATACACCAGCAGCAAAAGCAGCTGCTCCCCCTCTCCAAGCAAAAATGAGATATGATCTGCTTGAAGCCTCCACCCAGCAGCACCTCCTTCAGCTTCTCGTACCAACACCTGGGCTCTTGCTTAAGGCCATAGATGGCCTTCTTAAGCTTGCACACCCGGCTGGTCCCATCCTCATAGCCGTCAGGCTGCGCCATGTATATATCCTCCAACAACACTTCATAGAGGAACGCAGTGGTGATATCCATCTGCTTCACGTTCCATCCCTTCACAGCTGCGCCAACCATCAAAGTCCTTAGTGTTACTGGCTTAGCAACGGGAGCGAAGATCTCCCCAAATTCGACCTTCTCTTTCTGCTGAAACCCCTTGGCGACCAAATGGCTCTTGAACCACTCCAACGCACCATCAGTACCACTATTCACCTTGAAGACCCACTTGCTGCTGATCAGCCGTCGCCCCTCGGGTAACTCAACAAGTTCCCAAGTCCCATTCTCAATGAGACTGTTAAACTCCGCATCCATGGCAGCCTTCCACTCCTCCTTCTGGGGTCCACTCAGTGCCTCCTCCAATGTGGCTGGTTCTCGAGGCTCAGTTGTGAAGAAATAGAAGGCCATCTCCTCATCATCTCCCTCATCCGCCTGAACCGCCATGGCACCTTGCTTGGGTCCTCCCAAACGGCTATACTTCAGCCTTGAGGGTGCTGCTGCTACTCTCTTCTCGCAGGTTGCAATCTGCTGCCCATGTGGTGAAGCTCCTTTCTGCACACTACTCTCGGTGACCTTGGCAGTTGCAGCAGGCTTGGGCTGAGATGGTGAGTCCTCACGTGCCGACTCATCCTCCAACCCCTCCTCTGCAGCAGGACCGGAAACTTGCTGCTCACCACTGCCACTGTGATCACTGGTCAGCTCTGACCCAGGGAGATCCTCAAGGTGCAGCTAAATCTCCACTGCAGACCACTCAAACTCCTGCAGACCCAAGCGAATATGCACCTGCTGCTGCTGCCAGTCCTCGTACATGACGTCCTCCACAAACTTGACATAACGGCTGACCAGCGTTTTCTTGCTCTTGGGGTCCCACATCAACCACCCCTTCGAGTCAGGAGCCATCCCAAGATGGGCAGCCCACAGAGCAGCACCTTCCAGCTTGTGCCTCTGCTCCTTAGGCACCGTCACAAGCCCCTTGCATCCCCACACCCGCAGCATGTCAATGGATGGCTTCTTTCCAAGCCAACGCTCGTACGGCACCCAATGCTTGTCACCAACATGCGTCAAGACCCTGCTCTTGACCGTAATGACATGGCGAAGGGCATCAGGCCAGAACTTGTAGGGCATCCCGGCAGCCCCCAATAGAGTCTTGGCCGCCTCGCGAATGGTCCGGTTGGCACGCTCAGCAATGCCGTTCTGCTGCGGTGTTCCAGGGCAGGTCAGCTGGTGCCGTATGCCATTCCTCTTGAGAAACTTGGTGAATTCCGCTCCAAGGAACACTCCACTACGGTCGCTCCTCAGCACCTTCACCAGCCGCATCTCTTGTCACTCCACCATCGGCAACCAATCCTCCTTGGTCGCCGCTGCAGCATCGCTCTTCTTGGACAAGGGATGAGCCCATGTGAATCTGCTCCATTCATCCACCATGGTGAGGAAGTACAGCACTCCCTCTGTCCCCTCCGTCCTCAAAGGACCCACTAGGTCCATGTGCACCACCTCCAAGGGTGCCTTCGCCGATCCCTCTGCACGTGGAAATGGGAACCGCGCGAACTTGTTTCCCATGCACGCCTCGCAGCTGCCATAGTGAGCGCCATCTCCTTGCAATTGCAGCCCATGCACACACTTCTCCTTGTGCATCACCTCCAATGTAGAAACAGCCACGTGTACAAGTTCTCGATGCCAAGACTCCCAGTCCGCTTAGCTCGAGGTAGCCGACGCCTTCACCGCCGCGCTTCCTCCAATCAGCTCCTCTCCTTGCACACCTTGCTGCTCCTCCTCAGTGACGCTCTCCTCCATAGATGCCGCCATTGCCGCCTTGCCCGATTTCCGCCAAGGGAGGATCGGGATCTGCCACATCCGCTTGCGAACATCCCCTTTCCACTGCAGGTCCCAAATCAGCCGCTCATCGTTGTAGGCACGATAGCGCTCCGAGCCAATTGTCTCGGTGTTCACACCCGTATCTCCCAACCGGCTGGTAGAAATCAGGTTCGCACACAAGTCCGGCACCCACAGCACATTCTTCAGCCCCACAAGCTCTCCATCCACTCCCATGAACCTGGCGCATCCCATACCCATGACCTTGGCCTTGGCGCCCGTCGCGGATGTGACTGTAGAGATGGGTGCGGGCTGAATCTCATCGAGAAGGTCCGCACGAGGAGTCATGTGCCAAGAGCTCCCGGAGTCAATCACCCAATGGGTGAAAGGGTGTAGGAGAACCTTGGCAGCCACAGCAAGGTCGGTTGCGCCTTCGTTCATGAAGAAGAACCCGGCCTTCCGCTCCTCATATTTGCCGCCTTTCTGCTCCTCCTTCTCCTCTCCACTAGCTCCCATGACACCCACACTCCTCGTGCCACCACACTGGTTGCTTGATGAAGGCGGGGTTCAATCCTTGGGTCGTTGGTAGCACTTCCGCCAACGATGTCCGCGCTTCTTGCAGTACAAGCACACCTCCCCTTGACCCCCGCCGCCATCCTCCTTAGGTTTGTCCTTGTCATTGCCCTTCCACTTTTTCTTGAAGCCACTCTTTCCACCTCCAACTCCATAGCAAGCCCCCTCCTCCGAGCGCTCCACACTCCACCGCAACAAGTCCTCCTCTAGGATGCGTGCGCGAATGTAATCCACGCTCCACTGGGGCTGTTGAGAATTGAGGTTGATTGCAAGGGCAGACCACGACTCCGGCAGCCGTATCACGATCTCCACGCATTGCACGAGCTCCGGTTACACCACACCGCCGCCTTGGAGCTTCGTGAAGATGTCCCGCATCTCATCCAACACCGGTTGCATCGGCTCTCCATCAACGAACTTGATGTCGTGCAGCCGCCGCGCGAGTAGTACGATGCCGGTAGCATGTGTCGGTGAGTGCACATCAAGAAGCTTCCTCAAAGCCTTGGGGCCACAATCTGGATCACCCAAGAGGTCCTTGATGTGGTCAAGTTGTCGCCTGCCAACCGCTTGCACCATTAGCATATACGCGTCGGACGTTCGCTTCATCCACACTCCTCTCAACTCTGCGGCCTCCGGCATCTTCTCCTTCCCCTCCACCAGATCCAATAGCTTGTATTGGGTGTACATCAGCCTCATGCGGAAGCTCTAGTGCTCGTAGTCCTCACCCATGAGTTTCTCAATAGAGAAAGCCTTCACAGGATCCACGGTTGTAGGAGATGGTGTAGAAGTTGAGGGTAGCGTAGGGTTGGCTGGTTGGTGAGTCCCCATTCCTCCACCAGCAACTCCCCCTTGCTCTCCAGCCTCTCTAATTCTATCCATCTTGCCACTAGCACCTCCGGAGTTCGTACCAACCTTATTGAGGCCTTATGAATGGTGGAAACTTGAGAAATTGTTTGGAAAGAATTCTGCCAGAAATTTCGATTCCAAGAAAATCGTGGTCGCGGACTGGATACTTCGAATGAGAACGCGGTTTGACCACCAATCAAGAATTCGCAAGCAGAGCTACTAGAAAATGGTCTCACTTGTCAACATTTGTTGAGAATTCATGACAATTCGTCGTCTCCAAGTCGACTACCCGCTCTGATACCATTTGTTGTTCATGATCTATTACTTTGAGAGCTTATGACGAACTCATTACTCAACTAAACGCAAATCCGCTCAGTAGGATTGTGCGCCTTAAGCTTTGCTACCATCTCCGACTTGAATAAGTCATTAAGATGGTCTAGAGAATGAGAACCAAGTAAAAACGTCCAGGAGCCGCATGACTAGGATGGTGGAAAAAGTACAAGCATTAGAGCATGGACAGTTGGAGTTGGCGACTCCAAGAGAATCATGAGAGGAAAGGGATTCTCCAAGAGCTAGTGAAGGATTGTAGGAAACTTCCTGTCAGCAAGGATGCAACCCTCATCATGACGTCCTTGAGGTGTCACATGCAAAATCCAATCTAGTTGGATTTTGCGTAGGTGTTGCAACATTTGCAACCCATGCTTGAGACTTCTAGCCACCCCAATCCAAAAGTCAAAGTTGCCTTCCTAACCACCCAATCAAAGTTCCCTTTATAGTCATGTCCAAGTAATCACCTAAATTAGATATAACCCCAAAAGGTAATAAGAAATCCAAGTCTTGGAAATCTTGTAACTTGGGCGATCTTGATCGGAATAAGGCGATCTTGGTATCGCTGGAAAGCTCTGGATTTCTCCTGCATGATCAAGCAGTTAGACTTGTGGCGTCTCCTCGCATCCTCCAGCCGTGCCTCCAGGGTGTCCACCACCCCTGCGTCTACCATGGTGACTAAGATAACTACCAGCTTACGAACGAAGTCGAGAGGTAAGTCGTGGTGCCGTCCATGATCACCGCACCATGCGGAGATAACTCTAGCAACGGGAGCTGGTCTACAGGCTAGGCATGGTTGTGAGGGTGATCTCTACGTTCGTTCAGTTGGTGTAAGGGCCTAATAAACTCAAGCTATTAAGACTTCATCGAACTTAAAACCTCTCCTCGGGGTCACCTCCAAGGGTCCTTGGGTGCCTGGTACAAGACCAGCCCCTATCCTCGGGTCCGAGATTGTAGAGAGAGGGATCAAGAATGACATCGTCAAAATAACAAGAGTACCTTGAACGTCGCGCAGCGTATCGTGCAGACCGTCAACCGGATTAAGCTGAGAATTTCCTATATCGAAGCTCACTCCAAGAGCTTTAAAATAAGCCAAGTTGCCTCGCGAAAAGTTCTGCCATTACGAAGTTATGGCTCGAACAGCGTTTGCCTAGCGTTGGAGTGCTAGCGTACTAGCGTTGACTCGGGTAGCATTCCGCCGTCGCACCGCGTAGAAACGAAATTCCAGGAAGGGAGGAATTCGCTTGAATCAATTGACTATATTCTGGTACAAACAAAGAAGGAATAAATAGCTCTAGCTAGCAAGGACCTTGGGAATCAACCTGGGAACAACCAGGGATGATCCTAAATAATTCCAAGCAGCAGAACCAACCTGGCTGGACAAAACAGCAGGTGGTAGGTTGGTAAACAACTTCTGGTTCTGTTTTTCCAACCTGGGAAAACAACAACCAGGTTCAGGTCCTAAAAAACAGAACCTGATTTGTCTTTGCCCAACCAGCCAAATGCTGGTTCCACTGGTTTCCCCTGGCCCTGTAGCATGCAGATACAGACAAACAACATCCAACCTTCACCTAAATTGTACCCCTATAGTGCCTGCCCTGCTACACTATAGTCAACCAAAACAAAACAGTACAATTTCGGGTTGGATAGTACTGAATCTGCACAATCAATTCAACCGAACCGCAAAGCTTCCATCTTGGGTTCCTTTGCGAGCTCGTCCTTTCTGCTTGTACTGGTCATAGCGCGTACAATGTTGTGCCGAAGCGCATAATGCGCGAGTACCTGCAAATGCTTCAAGCGAAAATTGCAAAAGCAAACAAACACACAAACATTCCATTCACACCCAAATGCATTCGCACACGCATACTCATACAAACAGACGACAGGATGTCGTGCAATGTGAATTTGCACCCAACACGTTCCTTAGTTGTTTACTTGTTCTCTCACTACTTGTTCATTCATAGGGAGATTTGGCAAGAGTTTCACTAGCAAAATTTCATATCAATGGTAGACAATGGCAAAGCAAGACTGACTACATCAGGAGCTAGCATGCAACCAGGTCGACTACCAATACAGCACGGTCGACCGCGTTCCAGCACGACATGGTCGACCGCACTCCAGAAGTGCAAAGTTGCGATCTGCTAATGCTGCAATTCGACGGCGTGCCAAAGCTGCACCAACGCGGCTGCACAGCGTTGCACCCGCAGGACAGCAGCGCACCCGTTTTGCAGGTGGACGCAGTTGATTGGCGTGCTGTGCCTTGTTATCTGCACAGCGCAGACACCAAGTCGACCATGTGCCCACGACTGCACCTGATCCGCCCACGTCGACCTCGGGATACCACCTCCAAGGTTGGCTTCGCCAGAACCACCTGGGCGACTATCTCGCACCTCCACGGATCTTCGTCACCCGGGTAATTTGGTCGACCTGGAAACCACCAGGTCGCCGTCGACTTCTTCGGGGAAAGTCAACCAGAAGTTGTACGTGCTCGTTGACTGCCCAAGTTGACGACCACCAGCCGACTTCACCAAGTCGACCACTCCCCAGGTTGGCGCCCCCCAAGCTGACGCCACTCCTTTTCGTGCGCGTCGACTGCCTGGGTCGACAACCACCACCGATCGACCACACGAAGTCGACCACACCCTTGATCGACTAGACCTAGGTTGACCAGCCCTGCTGTTAGCCGACCCCACATAGTCGGCTTTACCAGGTTGGCGTCACCTAATCGACGCCCTCCTAGGGCGACCTCCCAGGTCGACCTCCCGCATTCGGCGCCCTCCCAAGTCGACGTCACCTCTCGTCGACCAGCGGGTTGAAGTCGTCCGCCAGCGTCCCTAAGTTGACGGCACAGCAGTGGCCCAGTGCTGGTCGACCAACCCGTCGACCAACTCGCCTAAGTCGGCGTTGCCCATTGCTGCTGGTCGGCTACAACTCCCGCACACCCGACCACGAAGTCGGCTCCGCCCAAGTGAGGACACGGCCAACACAAAAACCCTATTGACACTAGCTACTCATACCCGCCCCCACCCGCAACCCCAACCTTGGAACCGCACTCAACCGGAATGGACCGTGCTAGCCACACTTAACCGCACTAGACCGCACCCGACCGCTTCTAGTCATTTTCCACTGCGCTAGACTGTACTAGACCACTCCTAACCACCCCCCCGCCCCCCCTCCAGCCCCCCCACCCCACCCCCTGCGCTCGGCTGTCTCTTTGCTCCCGCCATGGCGTCCGCTAGATTTCTGTTGCTGCAGGTTCAGGTACAGTGACAGCACCTACAACACTCCCGACAATAGGGACTTGAGGGTCCTAAGAGATCCGGCCACGGCAGCGGCTCAGCCAGCGGTGGGTGCGACGTCAGTCGATGCGAGTACCGGATCCTGACTAGCCCTGGTGCTGGTACTACATACGGGCGTCTTGATCACTCCATATCCCGCTACTACCGTCACCTCGACGACCTTAACTGTGGGCGGTTTGGACCTGACGCAATTCCACCGCACTAGCCCTCGCGTCTTTGCCAGAGTACTATTGGCCCTGTTGAGTCGCCTCTACCTCGTCTAGAACCTTTCCCGGCTGCACGGGTTGGGACTTGTGTTTCCACTCTTGGTGCGTGTGTAGTTTCTAGCCTAGGTGCCTCCGAGGGTCTTTGTGTGGGAGTTGCAGCTACCACTAGCCTAGTATCAATCTTTATCGCTTACTCGGGTATGACCTTAGCGACTGTGCCACTTTTCTTCACTCGAAGATTGGCCATCTTCAGGAATCTTCCAAGAACTTCTCTCGACAGTGAGTTACAACGGGTTTTTCCCTTCCGTAAGAATTCGGTCCTTGGGGATGGTGCTTGTTTATATTGGTGACTATCCATAGCATTATTTGGCAGTCAATTCTAGTGGAATATGATTAAACATGCGAATATTTACTGTGTTCGCTTACACTGGGAGGATTACAAAAACATGGTCATTATAGGTATGTAACACCATAAGATAGGTACATCAGGCATATTGAGCAACCCTCGGTATGGGGTTCAGCATGTGAACTGGAAGCGTTTAGTAAACTTTATAAAAGAATCGGTTATCATATTGTTTAATAATAAAGATTGGGCACAATATGAAGGCATAGAATTTTGTGGACAAAGGGGACCATTCCAATTTGCTTTGTGGACAAGGGTGATCATGGACACTTGCTTAGTGGAGGTGGGGTATTTAGCGAGTCGTTTGTACAGAATGTTGAATATGAAGGAAGATGTGACAGCGAGAGAATGAACGTTGTATCAGCAAATTTGTATGACGCGAATGCGTCTCTGTCAAACTATGATGTTGTGTGTGTTGTGTAGGCCGCCCGACCCTGGTATAGAGGCTGCTGCTCTAGGTGCTAGTGAGTCTTCTCTCTCTGGTATTGCGCTTGCTAAGGCCTTGCACACCTTCATGCTTGACTCTGGTGCTTCTCGCTGCTTCTTTCGCGACAGTACCACAGTCACACCACTCCCTGCACCTGTTGCAGTCTCTCTAGATGACCCCTCCAAAGGCCCAGTTCTTGCACGTTCCTCCACTGTACTTCCGTGTCCGGCGGTTCCGTCTGGCACACTGACTACTGAGCCTACTCAGGTTGCTGCGTTTGGTCAGGTGTCTGCGTCAGGTCAGCTATCAGCCCCTTGTTCGTGTCGCCTCCTCTTTCACTAGACTCTCCTCTGCCACCACCGCCTTGGTCACCCCTCCCAGCCACGCCTACGTGGCATGCACTCCTGCCTCCTTGTCTCTGGCATTCCCAGGTCTCTGCTGCCCCTCCTGCGCTCGCCTGCCCCGCCCTGCCTTCCTTGCGTCGAGGGGCGGCAGCGCGCCGCTCCTCACTCCTCGTTTCCCACGACGACTGCTCCCGTGCAGACTCTCCACACGGACGTGTGGGGCCCAGCCCGCGTCCGTAGAAAGGGCTGCGAGCGATACTTTTTGCTGGTTGTTGACGACCACTCGCATTACACCACGGTCTTCCTCTTGCGCAGCAAGAGGGAGGTCCCTGATGTTTTGATCCCTTGGATCCACGCTATCCGTCTCCAGCTCCGCGAGCGGTTCTGCACGGACCTTCCTCTCCTACGTCTGCACTTGTCGAGAGTAATACGAATAGGTAAGTTGAGAGGTAGAAAGGTGGGGCCTAGGCTTAGTAGCCTAGGCCCGAGCTTTAGGTGTCGAGCGGTTTTGGGCCTAGGTAGGAGTTTGAGTGAGTTGAGAAAAGTTGGAGAAATGTGTGGCTTCACTATAGTTTGGAAGTACATATAGCAAAGGAAACACATAAGGTGCACCACCAATACAAAGTTTAAATAACTACACTAACTACAGCTACAGGCAGTTACAAATATAAGTTGACACTCCCCCATAACTGCCTGCAGCAGGAGTATGTGCAGAATGCAACCTGCAGGTGTACACATGCAAAGTAATAACAAGCAAGCAACAGCAGGTAATGCAGGCGGGCTGACACTAGTTGGTCACCCCCTCCATCTCCTCACCCTCCTCCTTCCCCTCCCCCACACTGCTGCAGAAGCAGCAGAGAAGGGGGGAAGAGAGGAGAGGTGGAGGGACGGCTGCTTGTTGCCTCACACCCGCCACCCCGGTACCACTCCCCCTGCTCCCCCACATCCTCACACCCTCCCCCCCCAGCGGCAGCTGCAGCGGTGGGACTGAAAGAAGGAGGAGGGGAAGGGAGAGAGGTGACGCCACACTCCAACACCCTCCACCCCCATACCCTCCTCCCCACGGATGCAGGGAGACAAAGGAGGAGGGGGGTGGGAAGGAAGAAAGCCGCAGAGCGGCGAAAAGGTGTCGGTGCAGTTGGGTCAGGGGCGGCTCCAGGGAGTGCAGGGGCGGAAAGGCCCGTCGCGGGCCAGTGCCACGGGGCGCACGACGGGTAGGAGAAGAAACCGGGCCCGATCGTGCGCCTAGGGGCGCACGACGAGCAGGGCACCATCGTGTGCCACGGGGCGCACGATGGGCAGATGAAGGGCACCGTCGCGTGCCACGGGGCGCGCGACGGGCAGAGAAGGAGCCACACACCCGTGGGCGGGACTAATTAAAAAATCGTCACGCGCCCTAGACGCGCGACTGAAAACTCATCGCGGAAGCGTAAGGCGGGCACACAGGCCAGGTCGTAAAAAGCTCCGATAACATGTCGAGAGTAATACGAATAGGTAAGTTGAGAGGTAGAAAGGTGGGGCCTAGGCTTAGTAGCCTAGGCCCGAGCTTTAGGTGTCGAGCGGTTTTGGGCCTAGGTAGGAGTTTGAGTGAGTTGAGAAAAGTTGGAGAAATGTGTGGCTTCACTATAGTTTGGAAGTACATATAGCAAAGGAAACACATAAGGTGCACCACCAATACAAAGTTTAAATAACTACACTAACTACAGCTACAGGCAGTTACAAATATAAGTTGACAGCACTCTCACAAGAGTGGTGAGTTTTCCTCTGGCCTCTTGCAGGACATTTGTCATGGGGAGGGCATCCGCGAGTCGTTCACGCTTGAGCCTCTCTGCAGCAGAATGAGGTTGCTGAGCGCCGTATTGGCATAGTCATGGAGGTTGCTCGTACCTTTATGATCCATGCGGCTGCTCTCCATTTTCTGCGGCCGTTTGCGGTCCGGTACGCTGCGCATCAGCTCAACCTCTGGCCCCTTGTCTCCTTGCCGGAGACCTCGCCTACACTGCGTTGGACGGTTGAGGTTGGCGATGCCTCGGTGTTCCGGGTCTGGGGCGCTCGTGCCTTTGTCTGCGATACTTCCACGGACAAGCTCTCCTCCTGCGCCATTCTCTGTGTCTTCCTTGGCTTCCCCCCTGACGCGCCTAGCTGGCAGCTTTACCACCCCACCTCGCGCGGTGTTCTGTCCCCTCATGACGTCACGTTTGACGAGTATGTTCCTTTTTACCGTCTCTTCCCCAACCGAACTGCGCTTCTCCCTCTCCCCCCCCCCCCCCCCCCCCGCGCCGCTCTTCCTCGCTCCAGGTCCCCCTCTGGTAGACCCCCTCCCCCCTCAGGGTCTTGCTCCTTCAGGTGTGTCTCAGGTAGACCCACTCACCTTGGTTGAGCCTGTCGAGGTCACAGGTGACTCTAGTGCTATGTCTAGGGGTGCTGAGCCTGCGGGTGCGGAGCTTGGGGGCGCTGAGCCTACGAGTTCGGAGCCCGGGGGTGCTAGCATGAGCGTGCGGAGCCTGGGGGTTCTGAGCCTACGGGTGCGGAGCCTGGGGGTGCTGAGTCTGAGCATGCGGAGCCTGGGGGTGGTGAGCCTGCGAGTGCGTAGCCTGGGGGTGCTGAGTCTGTGGGTGTTGAGCCTAGGGGTACTGCGTCTACATTACGGGAGCTTGACTCACAACATCAGCTGTGCGAGTGGTACACTCGGCGCACCCACTGTCGGAGTGGCGCTGCTGGAGTTGGAGGCACTAGAGCTGCCAGAGTTGGTTGTGTTGCAGGTGTTGGAGGTGCAGGGGGTGCTGGAGCTACTAGTCCTGGAGGTCCTACTAGTGCCTCGCCCCAGCAATCTAGCCGGCAGGAGCCTCGCTCACCACAGCAGCTTTCCGAGTGGTGCGCTTGGTGCAACCGCCTTCGGAGTGGCGCTGCAAGAGGTGGAGGCCCTACTCCTGGAGGTGCTGGCGCTAGAGGCACTAGTACTGCTGGTGTTTCAGGCACTGCTGATCCCGAAAGTGCTCGTGTTGGAGGTGCTGGAGCTGCCGGAGCTGGTGGTTTTGCGGGCTCTAGAACTGGAGGCACTGAAGCTAGAGGAGCTGGAGCTGGTGACCCGGGAGCTGGAGGTGCTAGAGCTGGAGGCGCTGGAGCTAGAGGCGCTGGAGCTGGAGGTACTGCAGATGCTGGAGCTGCTAGTCCTGGAGGTGCTGGCGGTCCTGCTGGAGCTGGAGGTACTGCAGGTGCGGGAGCTGCTGGTATTGTAGGGCTTGTGCTGGACGCACTGAAGCTGCCGGAGCTGGTGGTGCTGGTGGTGCTAAAGGTACTAGAGGAGCTGGAGGTACTTGAGCTGGAAACCTTGGAGATGGGAGTGCTAGAGCTGTCAGTACTTGTGCTGGAGGCACTGTGCAACCGGGACAGAACTTTGTTCCACTGATTCGCCAGGTTCTTAGTGTCCCGCCTTCTACTGACCTTACTGCACCTTTGATGAGTCCACCGCCTGGCCAGTCACAACCACAGTTACTGCCAGCCTCCCCACTGCCTGCTCCTTCTCCTTACACTATGCAGACAGACTCTCTTACAGAGCGTCGTGAGCCTGCGTCTCGCCCTACCATGCTTGTTCGCTCTCGTTGCACTGGTCGTCGTGTTCCGCGTCCGCGTCCTCCTCCAGTCCAAGGCACTCACACTATGGCACTTCGTCCTTCCTCTGTCCCTCTGCGAGATTCCCTACCGTCTTCTCCTGCGTCCTCTCTTCCTGACGGTCCAGACCCTAAGTGTGACTTAGTTTGTGCTGCTAGTTCTACTGTCACACATCTTCCGGCCATTGTTGTCACCGACACTTTGTGCGAGTCCACTGCTGGGTCTGCCCAAATTGCTTAGCTTGTCGCCTTTGCTGCTAGCTGTCGTCTCGACTACGCCGCTAGTCTTCTTGCTGACTCTGAGTCTGACTGTCCTCCGTCCTTCAGGGGTGAGTGTACTCTTAGTACAGACATCCTTGAGGACAGGCACGAGGACTTTGAGTGTCTTTCAGCTACTGTACCTCATCTTGTATACATGCTGTTTGCACCTGAGGGGGACCCGGATGATCCAGACATCCCGACTCTACGCTCTTACGCAGAGGCGATTATGGGTCCCTACTCCTCTCAATGGCAGACAGCCATGGACGCAGAGATGGCTTCCTGGAAGTCCACAGGCACCTACGTTGACACAGTTCCCCTTCGTGGGGCGAACATAGTCAATGGTATGTGGATTTTCAGGGCGAAGCGGCCATCGAGTTCACTGCCTATCTTCAAGGTCCTTAAGTTGCACGAGGCTTTAGTCAGCGACAGGGAGTTGAATTCTTCCTGTCATCCCCTACCTCAAAGATGACCACTCTTCAGGTGCTGCTACACGTCGCCGCTCAGCGTCACTACGAGCTTCACTCTCTTAACTTCAGCACAGCATTCTTCTAGGGCAGCCTGCACGAGGAGATCTGGCTGCGCCGCCCACCTGGCTTCACTGGGTCTTTTCCTCCTGGTACCGACTGGATCCTCCAGCGGTCAGTCTACGATCCCCGCCAGGCTCCTCATAAGTGGCACGACACACTGAGGACGACAATTGCGGCTCTTGGGTTTGCTCCTTCGACTGCTGACCCGTCGCTGCTTCTACACACAGACACTTCGCTGCCGCCGTTCTACATCCTCATGTACGTCGACGACTTTGTCTTTGCCTTTGCTAACACTAAGGGACTAGCCCTTGTAAATTTGTAGCTGCAGGAGAGACATACGTGCACAAACCTGGGTGAACTGCGCGGCTATCTTGGCTTTCAGATCATCCGAGACAGAGCACAGCGCACCATCACCTTGACTCAGTCAGACATGGTGCACCAGGACATTTAGCGCTTCCGCTTCGAGTACTCCTCGCCATAGTCCACTCCTCTACCCACCAGTCACTCGCTGTCAGCTCCACCTTCGGACAAGTCCGTAGTGCTGAGTGGCCCGTATATGGAACTTGTGGGCTGCCTCATGTACCTCATGATCTGCACTCGACCTGTCCTTGCTTACCCGCTTAGCATCCTTGCACGCTACGTCCCACCCAGGAGACACCGACCAAAGCACTTGGAGGCCGCTGTGAGAGTACGATGGCTTATGCCAGCTATGCTTGCTTGCCTTACTTTATTATGCTATTTCTAGCATAGGATAATTATATGCATGCATGAATTGCTTGATTTCCTAGGCTAGGTGCTTTCCTATATTTTATTATAGTTATAGCATCAAGCTAGGTTGCGTGCACCGAATTCTGGCTTTTTTGGTTGCCACCGAATTGCCTTCTACCGAATTTGGGAAGGATCTGTTCAGGACGCTTCGCGACCCGCGGAACCTTCGCGTAACACCTGGTTACGGGGCCTTGTGTCGAGCCTATATATAGCCTCGTGTTGTACCCAAGTGATCATTCAATTCAATTCAATTACAATTCTCTTTTCTGAGCTTGATCCTAGATCCTCAAACTTGGTAATCAGAGCCTGTTTGCAAGCGAAGGTTTTCGACCGCTTAAACCAATCTTTTAAAACCGCGGGGGCGACGACGGAAAGTGCCGATTTCGAGTACGTAAACCAGTTCCGCGCTATTTTCTAACGTCCCCCTCGAACCGGTTTTCGAACACTCCTCAAGTCCAGTGGCGAAAAAGTTGGAATTTCGACCGTCGGATCGATTCGAATCTCAACGGCCTCGAGAATTTCGCCCAAAAAAGTTGGAATTTGGGGCGTCGGATCGAATTTCTTCTCCACGGCCGAGATCAGACGCGAATTTCGACTAACAGAGAATAACGCGACCTACTGAATCAGCCCTCGTCATTTCTGCTGTTAACTCGACTCATGGTAAGATGACCATCGCCTAAAATTCATATATTTTCGTCGCAAATCTTCTTATAGATCGCCAAATGGAGGAAAACGGTGATAATTCCGTACGGAAAATTACGGAGTTACACACCGGCCTGGACCAGACGCGAGCGGCACTCCAGCGAATAGAGGAGCTTCTCGCAAACCAGTCGGCAGCCGCCATAGCAGCAGTGAACGCAGCGGCGAATGCAGTAGCGACGTCAGCAGCAGCAATGGCGACACTGAGACTTAACCCAGCAGCAGCCGCAGTGGCTATAGTGAATCTTGAGGCGGCACGTCCGAGGCTACTGGAGACGTTCAATCCAAATGCGAGAGACACTGACGTTCGTCGATTCATTGCAACTCTCGAAATTTACTTCGAGGCCGTTGGCTGTACAACCCCGACACACGATGCAATGCGGATTCGGCTCGCAGCGACACTGTTACGAGGCCCGGCGCTCGAGTGGATTTACAATAGCAACGAGGTCCGAGGCGAGGGGTCATGGACGCAGTTTCGGGAAGCTTTAATTCAACGTTTGGAACCAATCAACTCCAGCTACATGGTGCGGCAGCACATTCATAGGCATAAATAGTTCGGCAGTGTAACACAGTATACGCAGCAGGTGGAGATCCTCTTCAACCGAATTACGGACCTGACCGAAGGGGGAAAAATCCAAGCGTATACTCAGGGGCTAAAGATGGAAACCCGCCGACAGGTGATTGCCGCAAACTACAACAACTACCGCGACATGGTGTATGCAGCAGAGAGATTCGATGCGCTAATACGATGTGAGCTCGAGACACGACGCCACGTGCCGAACAGATCATTCGACACGAAGCGATCGGCACTGTGAAAAACGAGAAATGAAGAGGAAGGGAGGGTTTCACTAGCAGCAATGAGGATACATATAGCAAACCATGGGTTGTACTCGCTATAGAGCACCCCACTACAGGCTAGAGAATAACATTCAGACAAGCACCACCCTCGATCGCCGACCCGATGGATATGGACAAGATCGACGCGAAGCAGCGGCCGACAAAATATGAGAAGTGCAAATTTTGCGGCGCAGCAGGACATCGACTTTTGGCGTGTTGGAAGTTGAAGAAGGTACTAGCGGAGCTACAGGGCAACAACAGTTCGACATCCACGATGGCGAATTTAAAACGCCACGACTGGCCGGCAACAGGAGAAATTGCCGAGACAAATGGAGGCTCCGCGAAACAAGACTCTGCACTTACCGGGAAACTCCAGCCAAACACCCCCAAGCGTAAGAATATTCCCTCTCGAGGTTTTCAAGCCTTTAAAAAATTCAGGGGAGATTTCAAGGCCAAGAAAAAGCCTTCAGACATTATTCAGGTACCTGAGAAGTTGGGCAAACCACTCCGAAGCGTTGTAAAGGGTCATACGTTCCAAGGAGTTCACATTCTCTCCCCGCAGCATTGTCTTAAGGCTCCCAATTGCCCACAAGTGAAGCCTACACAGCTGCCAAGGCTTAAGGGAAGGTTCCAGGCCAAGACGAAGCTGAATCAGCCTCGGATAAATCCTTCTAACCCAACTCAGCTGGAAACTGATATGGAGTCAGCACCTTCGAGCGCAGGACCGAGGGATGATCTATTCAACGTACCCTACGATCCTATAAGCGAGACCATCTACGGTTACTTGGAACAGCAAAAACCACTACTACTCGAGGTGATCTGCAATGGGCGACGCCTCTAGGCAATGGTGGACAGTGGTGCGTCCCACTCAGTGTGCGACTGCGGGACGTTGGAGAAAATTGGAGAATTTTTGGAGGAGACCAAGATCTCGGCAACAATGGTGGACGGTACGAAACTTCCCATCCACGGCGAAGCATCACTGCAGCTGCACATAGGGGCGCTGAGGTAGAAGCCGACGTTGCCGATCACGAACATCAAAGCTGTAGATTTCATCTTGGGGCGAGATTTCCTGAAGCGGTTCAACCCTGAGATCGACTGGATCAACAGGAAGGCGTGCATCTACAACAACGGGAAACGAGTGGAGTTGCGAAGCTGGACGGATACAGGGAGCGTTCCTGAAACGACACTGGCACGGTTCGAATAGACAGTGAACAAAAGTAACACGGGTTACTTAGCACTGGTTATGGCAGCAGCAGAGGAAGAGAAGCCGAGTTCTGAGCTACTCGCAGTAGTAAAGGAGTTGTTGGAGCAGTACAAGGATATAATGCCTGACGACCTACCCGCACGCGTACCTCCAGCACGCACCCACGAGCACGAGATCGTGGAGGAACCAGGTGCAAAACCCGTCTCACATGCACCATACCGACTGAGTTCGACCGAACTCACAGACATGAAGAAACAGATAGAGTATCTACTGGACAAACAACTCATCCGCCCATCCACCTCTCCCTACGGTGCACCAGTCCTCTTTACTCCAAAACCAGACGGTAGTTTACGGATGTGCATCGACTACCGCGCACTCAACAAACAGAGAGTCAAAAACAAATATCCCATACCGCGCATAGACAACCTACTCGATCAACTGCGTAGAGCAACAGTATTTTTGAAGCTGGACCTACGATTGAGTTACTGGCAGATTAAGATGGCAGACAACTCGGTCCACAAGACGGCGTTCCGTACCACATACGGCTCCTATGAATACTTGGTGATGCCGTTCGGACTCTGCAATGCACCAGCAACGTTTCAGGCGGAGATGAATCACATCTTACGACCCCTGCTGGACGAATGCGTGGTGGTGTACCTGGACGAAATTCTCATCTACTCCAAGAACATGAAGGAGCACGTAGAGCATCTGCGGAAGGTGTTCGAGATCCTGCGGAAAAACAAGTTCTAAGTGAAGCTGTCGAAGAGCGACTTCGCCCTGAAGAAGGTGCAGTTTCTCGGGCACATGGTGAGTGCCGAGGGCGTACACGTGGACCCGCAGAAGATCAAAGCCGTCAAGAAGTGGAAAGTACCGGAGAACGTGAAGGAGTTGCAGCAGTTCCTAGGCTTTGCCAACTACCACAACAGGTTTGTGCCGCAGTACGCAAAGATAACAGCACCACTGACCGACCTACTGAAAAAGGATACGCCCTACAAATGGGATACCCCTCATCAGCAAGCCATGGAGCACGTACAGATAGCACTGACTACAGCGCCAGTACTCATCCTACCAGATCCAGACAAGGACTACGTGGTGGAAGCAGACGCTAGTGACCAAGCAGTCGGAGCAGAACTGATGCAGGATCACGGAGGCGGTTTGCAGCCCATCGCCTAACTCAGTAAGAAGCTACACGGAGCAGAACTGAACTATCCCATCCATAACAAGGAAGCCTTGGCGATAGTCATAGCCTTCAAGGCGTGGAGGTGTTACCTAGAGGGAGCCAAGACTACAGTCTATACTGACCACTGCAGTCTCAAATATCTGAAGTCACAACCGACGCTATCACGACGACAGGTGTGGTGGGTGGACTTCATGGAAACTCACTTCCTCTACGACATCGTCTACAAGCTCGGGCTACACAACAAGGCAGATGCGTTGAGCCGCCCTGGACATGTAGAAGGCATCCAGCTGGACAAGATGAACCCTCTGCTCAAGGGTCTATTCCAACATGGGTACTCCGTGGACGCAGAGATCACTACAGCACAGAACCAGAAGTTGTTACAGTGGGAGAAAGACCTAGCGGTAAGGAAGGGTTCAGGAAAGATTTGGGAACCGAATTACGCCCCACTACGGCAGATCCTATTGGAGGAGTTTCACGACGTACCTTACGCGGGACATTTCGGGAGCAACAACACGTTAGCACGGATAGCGAAGTATTACTACTGGCCCGGGATGGCAGCAGATGTACAGCAGTTCGTCACCTCTTGCGACACGTGCCAGCGTTTGAAGAGTAGCAAACAGAAAAAAACAGGGTTACTTCAGCCTCTACCCATACCGAAGCAGCCATGGCAGGTCGTTAGCCTCGACTTCATCACAGGACTTCCTTCGACCTCACGGGGGCACGATTCCATCCTCGTCGTCATCGATAAGTTCTCTAAAATGGGTCACTTCATACCAACCAACACCACAGCTACAGCTGAAGCAACTGCTCGCCTCTTCTTCGACCGCATCATCACCATCCACGGCATCCCCGCTACACTCATCTCAGACAGAGACCCAAAATTCACGAGTAAGTTCTGAAAGGAGCTCATGGGACTGTTGGGGACAAAGCTTGCAATGTCTTCAGCATACCACCCACCGACTGATGGACAGACCGAGCGACTCAATCAAGTGGTTGAACAGTTACTACGCACAGCTTGCAAGGACGACGTCAGCCACTGGGACACACAGTTACTGACCCTAGAGCTCGCTTACAACAACGCATCACATGCGGCCACAGGGAAAACTCCTTTCTTCCTGTGTTACGGACGGGAACCACTCACACCACAGCAGCCAACCACACCGGCACACGTCCAAGCCGCAAATGACTTCGTCATCACCATGCAGCAGCTATGGGAGAAGACTCAGCGACGTCTCACCACGATGCAGAACTCCTAGAAGCATTATGCCGATTATCAGAGACGAGATCACTCAGAAGCAGTCGGAGATCAGGTGCTTCTTGACACACACAACTAGAACTTGTCTCACCTACCATCCAAGCTACAGCCTCGCTTCTGTGGTCCTTTTCTCGTTGAGGCACAGACGACACCAGTTACATTCCGCTTGCACTTACGAGATACATGGAAGCTTCATGTGAGGATCTGGGATCGAGCTCAGAAAAGTTGATTCAAATTGAATTGAATGATCACCTGGATACAACACGAGGCTATATATAGGCTCGACACAAGGCCCCGTAACCAGGTGTTACGCGAAGGTTCCGCGGGTCGCGAAGCGTCCCGAACAGATCCTTACCGAATTCGGTAGAAGGCAATTCGGTGGCAACCGAAAAGCCAGAATTCGGTGCACGCAACCTAGCTCGGTGCTATAACTATAATAAAATATAGGAAAGCACCTAGCCTAGGAAATCAATCAATTCATGCATGAATATAATCATCCCATGCTAGAAATAGCATAATAGAGTAAAGGCAAGCAAGCATAGCTGGCATAAGCCGTCGTACTCTCACACGTCCCCCCCTCAAAGCTGGGTGGCGTGAGATACACCCTGCTTGACAAGATAGTCCTTGAGAGCACGGCGTGCATTGCCCATATCAGCTTCTGCAACCCAACTGTCCTCAGTGGGGTCGTATCCCTTCCAGCGTATCAGGAACTCGAGGGTCTTGCCACCGCGGCGCCGTTGGGTGAGAACGCGCTCGATCTCGTACTCGGGTTCATCTTGTATGAGAGCAGGTGGTGGTGGCGGTAGTTGCCGTCCCTTGAACTGTTGGTTGGGGTCCTTGTAGGGTTTCAGTAGCTGCACATGGAAAGCATTGTGAAGCTTCCATGCATCTAGTAAGCTCAAGCGGAATGTAACCGGTGTCACCTGTGCCTCAACGAGAAAAGGACCACAGAAGCGAGGCCGGAGTTTGGATGGAAGGTGAGACAGGTTCAAGTTGCGCGTGTCAAGAAGCACCTGATCTCTGACTGCAACTGAGTGATCACATCGCTGACGATCGGCATACTGCTTCTGGTAGGTCTGCATCGTGGTGAGTCGTCGCTGAGTCTTCTCCCATAGCTGCTGCATGGTGGTGACGAAGTCATGTGCGGCTTGGACGTGTGCCGGTGTAGTTGGCTGCTGTGGTGTGAGTGGTTCCCGTCCGTAACACAGGAAGAAAGGAGTTTTCCCTGTGGCCGCATGTGATGCGTTGTTGTAAGCAAACTCTAGGGTTGGTATTTGTGTGTCCCAGTGGCTGACGTCGTCCTTGCAAGCTGTGCGCAGTAACTGTTCAACCACTTGATTGAGTCGCTCTGTCTGTCCGTCAGTCTGGGGGTGGTATGCTGAAGACATTGCAAGCTTTGTCCCCAACAGTCCCATGAGCTCCTTCCAGAACTTACTCGTGAATTTGGGGTCTCTGTCTGAGATGAGTGTAGCGGGGATGCCGTGGATGGTGATGATGCGGTCGAAGAAGAGTCGAGCAGTTGCTTCAGCTGTAGCTGTGGCGTTGGTCGGTATGAAGTGACCCATTTTGGAGAACTTATCGATCACCACGAGGATGGAATCATGTCCCCGTGAGGTCGAAGGAAGCCCTGTGATGAAGTCGAGGCTAACGACCTGCCATGGCTGCTCCGGTACGGGTAGAGGCTGAAGTAGCCCTGCTTTTTTCTGCTTGCTGCTCTTCATCCGCTGGCACGTGTCGCAAGAGGTGACGAACTGCTGCACGTCTGCTGCCATCCCGGGCCAGTAGTAATACTTCGCTATCCCTGCTAACGTCTTGTTGCTCCCGAAATGTCCCGCGTAAGGTACGTCGTGAAACTCCTCAAATAGGATCTGCCGTAGCGGGGCGTAATTCGGTACCCAAATCGTTCCTGAACCCTTCCTTACAGCTAAGTCTTTCTCCCACTGTAATAGCTTCTTGGTCTGTGCTGTAGCAATCTCTGCGTCCACGGAGTACCCATGTTGGAATAGACCCTTGAGCAGAGGGTTCATCCCGTCGAGCTGGATGCCTGCTACATGTCCGGGGCGGCTCAACGCGTCTGCCTTGTTGTGTAGCCCGGGCTTGTAGACGATGTCGTAGTGGAAGTGAGTTTCCAGGAAGTCCACCCACCGCACCTATCGTCGTGAGAGTGTCGGCTGTGACTTCAGGTATTTGAGACTGCAGTGGTCAGTATAGACTGTAGTCTTGGCTCCCTATAGGTAACACCTCCACGCCTTGAAGGCTATGACTATCGCTAAGGCTTCCTTGTCGTGAATGGGTAGTTTAGTTCGGCTCCGTGTAGCTTCTTACTGAGGTAGGCGATGGGCTGTAAACCGCGTCCGTGATCCTGCATCAGTACTGCTCCGACTGCTTGGTCACTACCGTCTGCTTCCACCACGTAGTCCTTGTCTGGATCCGGCAAGATGAGTACTGGCGCTGTAGTCAGTGCTGTCTGTAGCTGCTCCATGGCTTGTTGATGAAGGGTATCCCATTTGTAGGGCGTATTCTTTTTCAGTAGGTCGGTCAGTGGCGCTGCTATCTTAGCGTACTGCGGCACGAACCTGTTGTAGTAGTTGGCAAAGCCTAGGAACTGCTGTAACTCCTTCACGTTCTCTGGTACTTTCCACTTCTTGACGGCTTCGATCTTCCGTGGGTCCACGTGTACGCCCTCGGCACTCACCATGTGCCCGAGAAACTGCACCTTCTTCAGGGCGAAGTCGCTCTTTGTCAGCTTCACGTAGAACTTGTTTTTCCGCAGGATCTCGAACACCTTCCGCAGATGCTCCACGTGCTCCTTCATGTTCTTGGAGTAGATGAGAATGTCGTCCAGGTACACCACCACGCATTCGTCCAGCAGGGGTCGTAAGATGTGATTCATCTCCGCCTGAAACGTTGTTGGTGCGTTGCAGAGTCCGAACGGCATCACCAAGTATTCGTAGGAGCCGTATCTGGTACGGAACGCTGTCTTGTGGACGGAGTTGTCTGCCATCTTGATCTGCCAGTAGCCCGATCGTAGGTCCAGTTTCGAAAATACTGTTTCTCCACGCAGTTGATCGAGTAGGTCGTCTATGCGCGGTATGGGATATTTTTTTTTTACTGTCTGTTTGTTGAGTGCGCGGTAGTCGATGCACATCCGTAGACTGGCGTCTGGTTTTGGAGTGAAGAGAACTGGTGCGCCGTAGGGAGAGGTGGATGGGCGGATCAGTTGTCTGTCCAGTAGATACTCTATCTGTTTTTTCATGTCTGTCAGTTCAGTCGGACTCAGTCGGTATGGTGCACGTGAGACGGGTTTTGCACCTGGTTCCTCCACGATCTCGTGCTCGTGGGTGCGTGCTGGAGATACGCCTGTGGGTAGGTCGTCGGGCATTATATCCTTGTACCGCTCCAAGACCTCCTCCTCTGCTGATGCTATAACCAGTGCTAAGTAACCCGTGTTACTCTCGTTCACTGTCCGTTTGAACCGTGTCAGTGTCGTTTCAGGAACGCTCCCTGTATCCGTCAAGCTTCGCAGCTCCACTCATTTCCCGTTGTTGTAGATGCACGTTTTTCCGGTTGACCCAATCGATCTTGGGGTTGAACCGCTTCAGAAAATCTTGCCCCAAGATGAAATCTAATCCCTTGATGTTCGTGATCGGCAACGTCGGCTTCCACCTCAACGCCCCTATCTGCAGCTGCAGTGTTGACTTTCCGTGGATGGGAAGCTTCGTACCGTCCACCATCGTTGCTGTAAACTGGGTTTCTTCTTAGGATTCTCCAATTTTCTCCAACGTCCCGTGATCCCACACCGAGTGGGACGCACCACTGTCCACCAGGGCCTGGAGGCGACGCCCGCTGTAGATCACCTCGAGTACTAGTGGTTGTTGCTGCTCCGAGTATCCGTAGATGGTATCGCTTATAGGATCATAGGGTACGTCGAATATGTTATCCCTAGGTCCTGCGCTCAAAGATGCAGCTTCAGTATCAGTTTTCAACTGAGAAAGGTTAGAAGGATTTATCCGAGGCCGATTCGGCTTCTCTTGGGCCTAGAACCTTCCACTAAGCCATTGCAGCTGTGTAGGCTTCATCTGTGGGGAACAGGGAGCCTTTAAACAGTGCTGCTGGGAGAGAATATTAACTCCTCGGAACGCTCGACCCGTATTAGCGCTCTGGAGTAGGGTCCCCATAATACCCGATACCGGTTTAATTTCTGACTCTCCCTTAATAAAGGCTTGAAACCCACGAGAAGTAATATTCTTACTTGTCGGGGTATACGGCTGGAGTTTCCCGGTCGGTGCAGGGTCTTGTTTCGCGGATCCTCCATTAGTCTCGGCGATTTCCCCTGGTGCCGGCTGGTCTTGACGTTTTAAATTTGCGCCACCATATTCTCCTTTTTTCGCCCTCTCCGAAGTTGCCACGTTGTCCGTTTTCTGCTTCGGGGGTGCCGCACTGTTCTTGTCCTTCAGCTCCGCACACCTTCTCTTCATTTTCCAACACGCCAAGATACGATGTCCTGTAGCGCCGCAAAATTTGCACGTCTCATTATTTGCTAGCCGCTGCTCCACATCGCCCTCGTCGTTCTCCATCGGGTCGGCAGTCGTGGGTGGTGCCAATCGCCCCAAGCCACTAGTTGGCTTGTTGCGTCGTGTTCCGTAGTAGCTACTGTTCAACGTGTCGAACTGTTCGATCAGTGTTGCCGGAACCTGCGCCCACGTCCCCTCGCCTTGGACTATTCTGTTGTTGATCCACTCTAGAGCTGGGCCCCGTAACAGTGTTGCTGCGAGTCGTATGCGCATTGCGTCTTTTGTCGGGGTCGTGCATCTAACGGCTTCGAAGTAAATTTCGAGTTCAGCTACAAATCGACGAACGTCGTTCCTTTTTACTGTAGGATCGAACGCCTCCGGTAGCCTCAGCTTCACTACTTCGAGGTTAACTGTAGCTGCCGCCGTTGTCGCATGTAGAATTGTCGGTGTAGCCGCTGCTGCTGCTGCTACTGTTGTCGCTGCTGCTGTGGCGGTTGCCGACTGGTTCGCAAGGAGTTTTTCGAGTCGTGGGAGCGCTGCACGTATTTGCTTATGCTCAGCACGTAACTCCGCGATTTTCTGTACTGAAATATCTCCTTTTCCCTCCATTTGGTGATTTACAGGAAGATGCGCGACGAAAATAATCGAATTCTAGGTGCTGGTCGACTTACTGCGAGTCAAATTGACTGTAGAATCGACGAGCGCGAATTGTGTAGGTTGCGTAAATCTCCCTTAGGCGAAATTCGCGTCCAATCTTGGCCGTTGAGGAGAAAATCGATCCGACGCTCCAAATTCCAACTTGTTTGGGCGAAAATATCTGGGCCGTTGAGATGAAACTCGATCGAACGGTCGAAACTCCTACCTTTCCACCAGTAAATCTGAGGGGTGTTCGAGAACCGAATCGAGGGGGACTTAGAAAAATTGCGCGGAACTGGTTTTACATACCCATATCGGCGCTTTCGTCGTCGCCCCCGCGGTTTTTAAAGCCCGGAACTAAGCGGTTGAAGACCTCGTGTTTAAACCCGCTCTGATTACTAAGTGTGCAGATCTAGGATCGAGCTCAGAAAAGATGATTCAAATTGAATTGAATTGAATGTCCACCTGGGTACAACACGAGGCCATATATAGGCTCGACACAAGGCCCCGTAACCAGGTGTTACGCGAAGGTTCCGCGGGTCGCGAAGCGTCCCGAACAGATCCTTACCGAATTCGGTAGAAGGCAATTCGGTGGCAACCGAAAAGCCAGAATTCGGTGCACGCAACCTAGCTCGGTGCTATAACTATAATAAAATATAGGAAAGCACCTAGCCTAGGAAATCAAGCAATTCATGCATGCATATAATCATCCCATGCTAGAAATAGCATAATAAAGTAAAGGCAAGCAAGCATAGCTGGCATAAGCCATCGTACTCTCACACTTCACAATAATTTCCATGTCCAGCTACTGAAGCCCTACAAGGAGCTTAACCAACAGTTTCAGGGACAGCAACTATCGCCACCACCACCTGTTGTTATACAGGATGAACCCGAGTACGAAGTGGAGCGTGTTCTCACTCATCGGCGCCGCGGCGGCAAGACCCTCGAGTTCCTGATACGTTGGAAGGGATACGACCCCAGTGAGGACAGTTGGGTTGCAGAAGCTGATATGGGCAACGCACGCTGTGCTCTCAAGGACTATCTTGTCAAGCAGTGTGTTTCTCACGCCACCCAGCTTTGAGGGGGGGGCGTATGAGAGTAGGACGGCTTATGCCAGCTATGCTTGCTTGCCTTACTTAATTATGCTATTTCTAGCATAGGATAATTATCTGCATGCATGAATTGCTTGATTTCCTAGGCTAGGTGCTTTCCTATATTATAGTTATAGTAATAGCAACGAGCTAGGTTGCGTGCACCGAATTCTGGCTTTTTGGTTGCCACCGAATTGCCTTCTACCAAATTCGGGAAGGATCTGTTCGTGACGCTTCGCGACCCGCGGAACCTTCGCGTAACACTTGGTTACGAGGCCTTGAGTCGAGCCTATATATAGCCTCGTGTTGTACCCAGGTGATAATTCAATTCAATTCAATTACATTTCTCTTTTCTGAGCTGGATCCTAGATCCTCACAGCCGCTAAGAGGGTTTTGCGCTACTTTTGCAGTGTATCGTGCATGGGGCTCGTGCTTGGAGGATAGAGTCGTGTTGTTCTTACTGGCCACACAGACTCGTCTTGGTTTGACGACTTGGCTACGCAGCGGTCGTCAGAGGGTTACACCTTCAGCCTTGGCTCCGATTCGGTTTCTTGGCGGTCTACCCGCTCGTCTTCTCTTCTCAGTTCCGGTTGTGAGGCTGAGATCTACGCAGGGGCCATGGCTGCACAGGAGTTACGTTGGCTCACCTACCTGCTGACTGTCTTGGGAGAGCGGCCTAGTTCTCCTCCAGTTCTGTACGTAGACAACAAGGCCATCATTGCTTTGTGCTAGGAGCACAGACTGTAGCACAGTACAAAGCACATCACTCTGAGTTACTTCCTTGCTCGAGAGTTGCAGCAGCCTGGTCATCTTCGTATTGCTTACGTGGCCACTCAGGCCAATACTGCAGGTATATTTACCAAGGCACATCAGGTTGGTGATCATCAGCATTTAAGGCCTTGTGCCTACTTTGCCTCACTTGCTCACTTCGTGACTTTGCTTGTACTATGGTCTATATACTTGTACCTGCATGCTTATACTTGTTAGGTTGTGATCACTGTACTTCTTGTTCCTATTTATATTGATTTTGCATGTGAACTGGCCTTGTGGCCGATTGCTTGTGCGCAGAGTGTGTGGTGACTTTGTGATCTACCCTAAGCTTGCTTTGCTTTACTTGACTGGTCTTGTGACCCTTTGCTCTCCCCACTTTGCCTAATGGGGTGTGTCAAACTATGGTCTTGTGTGTGTTGTGTAGGTTGTAGTGGGTTAGCCCATTTGGGGTAGCATATTTAGGGTTAGCACTTGTACCCACCATTCTCATAGTTTATTCATTCTCACTTAGTCTTCTAACAGTCTCAATTAATTTCAATTGTGGAATCATTGGAGGATCAACCCACGTATGAGAACAAAACACCGAATGATGTGGATGTAAACGACATTTTGGACGGTAGAGTTGATATCAAATTGTGGTATTCATGTCTCCATTCTTAAGATTCAAGTCTAAGACACGAAATTTATTGGGGTCATAAAATGTGGTTCTAATTTTTTCTTTGCGAGACTAATGCCAACACATAAGAAAATTGTTGATGGACTCTCTTCAGAATTTCATGCTGCTTGGGCACGACAATATGCTATTCTATGATCCCATAAATGCCAAGAAAAAAAAAACGCTTTCCATTTGATATATATATATATGTATTTTTTGGTGTAAAACGATAAGCCTGTGCCTAATGTGTTTCTTGACACTATTTTTGAATTCAATATTATTTACGAGTTGGCACAAGAAGCCTGCAATTATAGTAGTGTTTATAAAGGATGTAATATCTATGATTTTACACTAATCGTACGTGGAAAAACTATATGTACGAAAGTGGAACTCCGAATAATCCGCGGCATATGCAAGGCATCAGCTTTTACGCCTTTTGTTTCGTCCAAATTGTTCTACAATGCCACCATTTAATGTTGAAAACTTTTATAATAACGTTAATCGTGATTCATTCTATTATCGCCACGTGACATTGACGAGAAACGAGAATGGATGCATTAAGCAGAAAGAGGAGTACAAGTAGGAAACCCTAAAGTGTTGTACCCCATATGAACTGCCCCACAACAGCCAACACAAACTATAGCATATATGCCTGACACACCCCCATAGGCAAAGTGGGGGAGAACAAGGGGTCACAAGACCAGTCAAGCACAACAAAGCAAGCTCAGGGTGGATCACAATGTCACCACACAGTCCGAGCACAAGAGCAAGGCCATAAGGCCAGTTCACATGCAAGATCATATATATAAAGGTAAACAAGCAATTGCATGTATAGAAAGAGGACAGTACAAGCAAGGTCAAGAAGTGAGCAAGTGAGGCCAAGTAGGCACAAGACCTAGCATAGTAGAGAAGCGCTGATGATCACAAGGCGGAAAGGCCTTGGTGAAGATATCAGCAGTGTTGGCCTCAGAGGCCACGTAGGTGATGCGGAGCTGACCACGTTGCTGCAGCTCACGAGCCAGGAAGTAGCGGAGAGCAATGTGCTTCGTTCTGTGCTCAAGTCTGTGCTCACGACACAAGGCCAGCATGGCTTTGTTGTCTACGTACAGAATTGGAGGAGAACGAGGCGGCTCTCCTAAGTAAGTCATCAGGTAGGTGAGCCAGCATAGCTCCTGTGCAGCCATGGCCCCTGCATAGATCTCAGCCTCACAGCTGGAGCTGAGAACAGAAGACGAGCGGGTAGACCGCCACAAAACAGAGCCGGAGCCAAGGCTGAAGGGGTAAACCTATGACGACCACTGCAAAGCCTGGTCTTCAGCCCAAGAAGCGTCTGCGTGTCCTGTGAGGACCACTCAACGTCGCCCTCCAAGCACTAGCCCCATGCCCGACGTACTGCACACGTAGCGCAACACCCTCTTCGCTGCAGCCATGTGCTCTGGTCGGTGTCTCCCAGGAGCAACATAGCATGCCAAGATGCTAAGAGGGTATGCAAGGTCAGGTCGTGTGCAGGTCATCAGGTACATGAGGCAGCCAACAAGCTCTGGGTACGAGCCACTCGACTCTACGGACTCATCCGTAGGCAGAGCTGAGAGCGAGTGGCGACTAGACAGAGGAGTGGCCTGAGGCGAGGAGTACGTGAAGCCTAAGCGCTGAAGGACCTACTGCACCATGTGTGACTGAGTCAGGGTAATGGTGCGCCGTGCTCTGTCCCGGGTGATCTACAAGCCAAGGTAGCTGTGCAGTTCACCCAGGGCTGTGCACGTGTCGCTCTTCTGCACCTCGGACTTCACGTGGGCGACTCCAGCAGTGTCAGTAGTGGCAAAGACCAAGTCGTTGACGTACACGAGGATGTACAATGGCGGCAAAGAGGTGTCGGTGCGTAGAAACAGCGACGGGTCGGCAGTAGGAGTAAACCCAAGAGTCGCAAATGTAGTCCGCAGTGTGTCGTGCCACTCACGGGGTGCCTGGCGGAGACCGTTGACTGGCCGCCGGAGGCTCCACCAGGTACCACAAGGAGACGACCCAGTAAAGCCAGGTGGGCGGCGCAGTCAGATCTCCTCGTGCAGGCTGCCCTGTAGGAAAGCCGTGCTGAAGTCAAGAGAGTGAAGCTCGTAGTCGCGCTGAGCGGCTATGTGCAGCAGCACCCGAAGAGTGGTCATCTTCGGGGTGGGAGAGAAGGTCTGAAAGTAGTCAACTCCGTGCCGCTGTTTGAAGCCTCGAGCCATGTAACGCGCCTTGAAGACGGGCGGAGAACCCGGCGGCCGCTTCACCCTGAAGATCCACATGCCACTGGCAATGAACGCCCCTGGCGGGGGAACCTCGTCAACGTAGGTGCCTGTGAACTTCCAGGAAGCCATCTCTGCGTCCATGGCCGACTGCCACCGAGAGGATTAGGGACCCTCGATCGACTCAGCGTACGATCGAGGAGTCGGGATGTCTGGTGCATCCGGGTCTCCCTCAGGGGTAATCAGCGTGGACACGAGATGGGGCAAAGCAGCAGCAAAGCATTGGAACTCCTCCTACCTGTCCTCAAGGACGTCCGTGCTAAGAGCACACTCACCCCCGACGAACGGAGGACAGACAGAGCCAGACTCAGCAACGAGACTAGCAGCGTAGTCTAGACGACAGCGAGCAGCCAAGTCAACAAGCTCAGCAACTAGGGCAGACGCAGCAGTGGAATCAAAGGAAGGGTCAGTGACAACAGTAGCAAGGAGACGCGTGACCGAAGGACTAGCAGCACGAAGAGAGTCACACTCCGGGTCAGCAAGAGTAGGAAGAGAGGACTGTGGAGGAGACGGCAAAGGGACACGCAGAGGAGCAGTGGAAGGACGCAGCGCCATGTGGTGTGTGCCGGGGACCACAGGAGGACGCAGACGCGCAATATGACCACTAGTGCGAGCAGCACGAACAGGCGACGCAGGACGAGACGCAAGTTCAAGACGCTCAGCAAGACCTCTAGTAGGACCAGTGTAGAAATAAGGAGCAGGTAGTGGGGAGGCGGGCTGTAACTGTGACTGTGACTGGACAGGCTGTGGACATTCTAAGGGAGAAGCAGGACCAGTAGAGGGCGGGAGACCAAGAACCTGCTCCAAGAGCGGAACGAACTCCAGCCTCGGCCGCGCAGCGCCTCCAGAACCAGCAAGGACAGCACCAGTACCCCCAGCGGCAGCACCAGCGCCAACAGCACCTCCACCTCCAACAGCGCTAACTCCAGCACCTACAGAAGCACTAGGGCCAGCAGCAACGCCAGCGCCAACACCTCGAGCAACTTCAGCTCCAGCAGCTCCAGCTCCAGCAGCACCAGCTCTAGTAGGACCGTCAGCTCCAGCAGCCTCAGCAACACCCCCAGACGCACCAGCGCCAGTAGAAACACCAGCGCCAAAACCCCCTGTAGCTCCAGCTCCAGCAGCACCAGCACCGCCACTAGATCCAGCAAGACCAACTCCAGTAGCCCCAGCAGCACCCCCAGTCCCAGCAGCTCCAGGACCGCCAGTACGAGCACCTCCGGGACCACCAGCAGCAGTAGAACCTTCAGCTCCAGCAGCACGTCTCCAGCGGCGGGCAAACCACTCGCGCAGCTCCTATAGAGAGAGTGGCTCCCGCCTCGACGAGGCACCGCCGGTGGCCATACGAGCAGACCCAGCGCCCCCTGGCTCTGCACCCCCGGGCTCCGCACCCCCAGACCCAGCACCCCCAGACTCAGCACCCCCAGAATCAGCACCCCCAGTCTCAGCACCCCCAGACTCAGCACCTCCAGACCGGCACCCGCAGGCTCAGCACCTCTAGCAGCACTAGAGTCAATAGCTACCTCGACAGGCTCGACTACGTCTACCTGGGACACACCTGACGGGGCAGGACCCTGAGGGGGGAGGGGGTCTACCGGGGGAGGACCTGGCGCAAGAAAGAGCGGCGGCGGGGGGAGGGGCGCAGTGCGGTAGGGGAAGAGACGGTAGTAAGGCACCGACTCGTCAAAGGCGACGTCCTGGGAGGACAGAACACGGCGCGAGGTGGGGTGGTAAAACTGCCACCCAGGCGCGTCTGGGGGGAAGCCAAGGAAGACGCAGGGAACAGCACGGGGGGACAGCTTGTCCGCAGACAAGTCGCGGACAAACGCCCGAGATCCCCAGACCCGAAACGCAGACGCATCGCCAACCTTCCCCGTCCACCGCAAGGTGGGGGAGGTCTCTGGCAAGGAGACCCGGGGCTGAAGGTTGAGCTGATGCGCCGCGCACTGAACCGCAAACGGCCACAGAAAATGGGGGGCAGCCGCATGGATCATGGACGTACGAGCGACGTCCATGACCATTCCAATGCGGCGCTCAGCAATCCCATTTTGCTGTGGAGAGGCCGGAAGCGTGAAGGTCTGGCGGATGCCCTGTGCACGACAGAAGGTTCCCACACGGGCAGAGGAAAACTCCCCGCCTTTGTCCGAGTGCAGACGCAGAACAGGAAAGTCCGAGCCGAAACTCTCTCTGAGTTGGAGACGAGCTGCGCGGATCCAGTCGATCAACACCTCAGTGACGTCACCTTTGCTGCGCAAAGGGAAGACTGTGGTGTAACGCGAGTAGTCGTCAACCACCAGCAAGAAGTACCGCTCGTGCCCGTGCCCAGTGACGCGGGCGGGGCCCCACACGTCCGTGTGGAGAGTCTGCAGCGGAGCCTCTGTCGGAGGAAACTCGGAGGAGTGAGGGGCGGCGCGCTGTCGCCCCTCGACGCAGGAGACGCAGGTAGGGCCAGGCCCCGGAGGTAGGGGAGGGAGAGACCGAGGGAGACCAGAGACAAGGACACGGGAGGCCATGCCTCGGAGACGAGGCAGGGAGGGGTGACCAAGGCGGTGGTGCCAAAGAAGAGTCTGGTGGGACAGTAGACGACACGAGCAGGGAGTAGACTCTGGACCAGACCTGGACGCTGCAACAAACACCTGACTCGACGCAGCTACCTCGCTAGACTCAGCAGCCGGAGGAGACTCAGTTGTAAGAGTGTACAGACTCGACCCTGGCCGACGGGTGAACGTGGCCAGGTGTCGGCCTGTCCGAGGATATGTGCAGTGGGTCACCTGCTGACTCGCAGGAGTGAACTAGTCAACCCCCCTATCCTGTAGGTCCGCTCCATTCACCAAGTTTGTCGAGAACGAGGGGAGGTAGAGACATGACATGATGCCAGAGGGGGCTGCCGGGCACGGTAAGACAGTGGAGAAGCTAGCAAGGACAGGACCCCCAGAGGGGTCCGCCAGGGAGACTGCAACCGGCCGACTAAGCGGCGTAAGAGTGGTGCGGTCTTGAAAGAAGGAGCGGGACGCATCCAAGTCAAGGGTGAAGGTGTGTAAGGCCTCAGCCGACGTAGTACCTGAAAGAGCAGACTCGCCAGCACCTGGGGCGGCACACGCCATAGCACCTAGAGCAGCAGTCTCACCAGCACCTAGCGCAGTAGCCTCAATGCCCGGGTTAGGCGCTACACACAGGTAACAAGCACCCTCAACACTATCAGCAACAGCATACATGGCAGCAAGAATAGCATCAAAGTCAAGATCAAAGATAGCAACCCCGGCCTTAGCCAGATCTCCCCAACGAGGGATCTCTGACGCCTCAGGGAACTGGCGACGCCACACGTCCGTCAGGCGACCAAAGCACCGCTGGATGGAGTGCGGGCCTCCGCACTGCTCACCAGTGCGGTGGCCGGTACGGAGGACGTAAGTGCAGGGACCAAAACCCCCACCGCGCTGACGCGCAGTGTACCACTCACGAAGCTACTAAGGGGACAGAGTCACACCACTCCGCTGCTGCTGGCGCGGGCCACCACCTGAGCCACTCTTCTGCGCAGAGTCGCGACCCGCTCCACCACCGCCGCCGCCGCCGTCGCCTCCGCCGCCTCCTCCACCTCCGCCTCCTCCGCCACCTCGGCCGCCTCCGCTCCCTCCGCCACCTCCACCGCCTCCGCCGCCTCCAATACTGCCGCCGCCGCCGCCACCCCCGGCACCACTCCCACCACCACCCCCACTCCCTCCACTGCCTCCACCACCACCTCCACTGCCCCCTCCAGCCCCTCCAGTGCCCTTGCCCCCCTTGCCCTTGCCGGTGCGGCATTTCCCGCTCGTTGCAGACCCATCGCCGACCGACTCGAAACCAACGAGGTCGGGCGCAGCAGTAGAGGCAACAGAGGGCAAGAGGGGGGAGGGAGAACACTCCTCAAAGACGGGGGTGCAAGGGTCACCACAAGAGGCTCCTACAGCGACTATGCTCTTCTCTATCGCTAGGAGGGCCTTCTCGAGGAGGTCAACGATGAGAGTGGTGGGGCAAACTGAGAGGAAGTGGTCCCTGACTACGCGGAGAGAGTCAGGGAGCCGGGTGACTATGTAGTAGAGGGTGATGTACATGGGGGGGGGGGGGGGGTTCTTGGCGCAGAAATTAGCAGGAAGCGCAACGCCGTAGCGAGTGTCACTAGTGCGGAGGTGCGTAATGAGGTCAGCGACTGTGGGAAAGGCAGTAAGGTCAGGGAAGAGGTACGATAGCATGAGGCGGCTCAGTGCAGCAGTGGCAGGGGAAGTGTAGCGTGCAGCTACAGCGTCGTACAAGGTCTGAGCACTCTTGTACTGGCTAAAGTGTGCACGCTTAGTGGTTGGTAAGTGGCGGCGCACAGCAAGGCGAGCAGCAGCATCACGCGTGGCCCACTGTGAGCGAACATTGGCGTCAGCATCAGCAGCACGGGCAGGAGAGGCACCAGAAGTGAGGTCAAACAAGGAGAGACTGTCTGCCCTATCGCCTTGTAGGAAAAGCTGCAGATCATCTACCCAGACCTCAAAGTCAACTGCCCGACCCTCAGCGTCAAAGGTGAGAACACTAGGGAAGGCCATGACAGCAGTAGAGAGGCAGTGAGTACAGTGGAGCAGGGCAGTGCAGTGGCAGAGACGCTGCTCTTACCAGACAAGTGGGGAGGTCCCGGGCAGGCCGACAGGCAGCAGTGCTTGGCTGCGGTGCGGCTCGGCGGCTCGGCTGCTGGACGGCTCGGCGCTCGGGCGGCTCGGCTGCAAGATGGCTCGGCTGCTCGGTGGCTGGGCTGCTCGGCGGCTGAGCGGCAACGGGGCCGTGGAAGGGCGGCGACAGGGCCGCTGAAAGGGCGGCGACGGGCCGCTGAAAGGGCGGCGACGGGCCGCTGAAAGGGCGGCGACAGGGCCGCGAAAGGGGGGGGCGCGACGGGGCCGCGGAAGGGCGGCGACGGGGCCGCTGAAAGGGCGGGCGTCGACGGGGCCGCTGAAAGGGCGGCGACGGGCCGCTGAAAGGGCGGCGACTGGGCCGCGGAAGGGGGGGGGAGGGCGACGGGGCCATTGCAGGGCGGGGACGGGGCCGCGGAAGGGCGGCGACAGGGCCGCTGAAAGGTCGGGCGGCGATGGGGCCGCTGAAAGGGCGGCGGCGGGGCCGCTGAAATGGCGGCGACGGGGCCGCTGAAGGGCGGCGACGGGGCAGCTAGAGGGCGACGACTGGGCCGCAGAAGGGCGGTGTCGGGGCCGCAGAAGGGCAGCGACGGGGCCGCTGTAATGGCGGGCGGCAAGGTCGTGGAAGGGCGGCGACGGGGCCGTGGAAGGGCGGCGACGGGGCCGCTGAAAGCGCGGCGACGGGGCCGCTGAAAGGGCGGCGATAGGGCCGCAGTAAGGGGCGGCGACGGGGCCGCTTAAAGGGCGGCGCGACGGGGCCGCAAGGGCGGCGCAACGGGGCCGCAAGGGCGGCGCGACAGGGCCGTTAGGGGCCGTAAAAGGGGCCGCTAGAGGCCGCTAGAGGGGGAACGACACGGGGCGCGACTCGGGCAGGGGCCAAGCGTACTCCGGGCAGGAAAAAAAAGTCGGTGAGCCCTAGGAACAGTTCCCATGAGGGAACCAGCTCTATACCATGTGAAAGTTAGAACGAGAGAATGGTTGGACTATGAAAGAGTTGGGTACAAGTACTAACCCTAATTGGGTTGTACCCCTTATGGGCTACCCCACTACAACCTACACAAATGTATAAGCTATAATGTTCTGACAACTTTGACACATCGAGCACACCGATTTTGTCAACACCCGCCAAAAAGAGACAGGACGTGAGCACCCTTCTTATTGTGGTTATCTACATGTGCTCATCATAATAGTAGTTTGATTGACGTATATCAATTTTTTCTTACACTTGGAAATTGCCCCCTCTTTTTTGTGCAGCGATGGTGAAGCTGTGAGCGATTTGGAACAGCGGGGAAGATGCTCAAAGGGGTTTAAAAGGTTAATGGGTTAATAATTAGACATTTGAACAGACCATGAAAACGAGTACAAACTTTCGCGAGAGTGAGAACAACGAGTGTGAGACAGATGAAAGGTATTAGTATGCTAAACGACTTTATAAATTTGTGTCGGTATGCGTTGTGTTGTGTGCGTATGCGTTTTCATTCATGTTTTCTTGCATTAATATAAATTGGGATCAAACTATCATTTCCGAGAAGGTTCTTTGCGCACTTAGTGAGTGTGTCCATTCAAACTGGATTTGATAGAATTGACCCTTTTTTATATCACACAGATTGTGTTGTTTCATGTAACAATTGAATGATTCAAAAACTATGCTAATGAGCTCCCCCCCATGCTAGGCAGGGGACGCGGTAGCATAGGGTCGGCGTCAATTAACTGATACGCATTTCCATCATGCTATGCATTAATTTCACTACCGGTAGTGTATGCATTATACTTATGCATTTGCATTTACTTCACGCATAACAGCATCAGACATATGCATCACGGAATAAACAGTCACACGTTCACAGTACATCATTTTGGCAACTCATGAAATATAGGTTCAGTCAAAACAAACTAGGAAATGAGAAGGAATGTGGTTCAGCACGTGGTAAATTGACGCGGCAAATACATAGTAGTTGTCAGAACATTATAGCTTATACATTTGTGTAGGCTGTACTGGGGTAGCCCAAAAGGGGTACAACCCAATTTGGGTTAGTACTTGTACCCAACTGTTTCATAGTTCATTCATTCCGTTCTCACTTCTCGTCATGGTATCGAGCAGGCTCCCGAGTGGGAATACTGCCTAGGGCCCACCACGAACTTTTTTTTCCTTCCCTGCCCGGAGCGCGCTTAGCTCCTAACCCGAGTAGCGCCTCGAGCCGCCTTAGTGGCCCCTGTTGGCCGCCCTTACTGCCCCTCGAGCCGCCCTCTATGGCCTCGCTTAGGCCGCTTACGGCCCCGTCGGCCCCGCTACGGCCCCGCTTAGGCCCCGCTACGGCCCCACTACGCCCCCGTCGGCCCTGCTACGGCCCCGCTTGGGCCCCGCTACGACCCCGCTACGGCCCCGTCGCCCCTGCTACGGCCCCGCTACGGCCACGCTACGGCCCCGTTACGGCCTCGTCGGCCCCGCTACGGCCCCGCTTAGGCCCAGCTTCGGCCCCGCTACGGCCCCGCTTAGGCCCCGCTACGGCCCCGCTACGGTCCCGTCGACCCCGCTACGGCCTCGCTTAGGCCCCGCTTCGGCCCCCGCTACGGCCCCGCTTAGGCCCCGCTACGGCCCCGTCGCAGCCCCGCTACAGCCCCGCTACGGCCCCGCTTAGGCCTCGCTACGGCCCCGCTACGGCCCCACCTCGGCCCCGCTACGGCCCCACTTAGGCCCCGCTTAGGCCCCGCTACAACCCCGTCGCCACCTGCGGCCCCTTCGCCACCTGCGGCCCCGTCGCCCACTTCGGCCCCGTCGCCACCGCGGCCCCGTCGCCCACTGCGGCCCCGCCCACCCTTGCGGCCCGCCACCACCTTAGGCCCCGCCGCCAACCGCAACCTCGCCACCACCTGCGACCCTGCCGCCCAGCGCCCGCAGTGCCGAGTAGCCGAACCGCCAGCCAGCTGAGCCGCCCGACCGCCCGACCGCCCGAGCCGCCCATCAACCAAGCCGCCCGACCGCCGAGCCGCCCAGCAGCCGAGCCACCCGACAGCCGAGCCGCCCAGCACCGTGCAGCCGAGCCGCCCAGCAACCGAGCTGCCCAGCAGCCGAGCCGCCCGACAGCCGAGCCGCCGAGCAGCCCGATCGCCCCACCTGCCTGGTAAGAGCACAGTCTCTGCCACTGCACTGCCCTGCCTCACTATCCTCACTGCCTGCCTACTGCTGTTATGGCTTCCCCTAGCGTTCTCACCTTTGACGCTGGGGGTCGGGCAGTGGACTTTGAGGTCTGGGTAGATGATCTGCAGCTTTTCCTGCAGTGCGATAGGACAGACGGCCTCTCCCTGCTTGACCTCACTTCTGGTGCCTCCCTTGCCCCTGCTGCTGATGCTGACGCCACTGTTCGCTCACAGTGGGCCACACGTGACGCTGCTGCTCGCCTTGCTGTGCGCCGCCACTTACCGACCACTGAGCGTGCACACTTTAGCCAGTACAAGAGTGCTCAGACCTTGTACGACGCTGTAGTTGCACGCTACTCTTCCCCTGCCACAGCTTCACTGAGCCGCCTCATGCTACCGTACCTCTTCCCTGACCTTGCTGCCTTTCCCACTATCGCTGACCTCATTACGCACCTCCGCACTAGTGACACTCGCTACCGCGCTGCGCTTCCTGCTGAGTTCTGCGCCAAGACCCCACCCCCATGAACATCACCCTCTACTACATAGTCACCCGGCTCCCTGACTCTCTCCGCGTAGTCAGGGACCACTTCCTCTCAGTTTGCCCCACCACTCTCATCGTTGACCTCCTCGAGAAGACCCTCCTAGCGATAGAGAAGAGCATAGTCGCTGTAGGAGCCTCTCGTGGTGACCCTCGCACCCCCGTCTTTGAGGGGTGTTCTCGCTCCCCCCTCTTGCCCTCTGTTGCCTCTGCTGCTGCGGCCGACCTCGTTGGTTTCGAGCTGGTCGGCGCTGCGTCTGCTTCGAGCGGGAGACGCCACACCGGCAAGGGTAAGGGGGGCAAGGGCACTGGAGGGGCTGGAGGGGGCGGTGGAGGTGCTGGTGGAGGCGGTGGAGGGAGTGGGGGTGGTGGTGGGAGTGGTGCCGGGGGTAGCGGCGGAGGCGGCAGCAGTGGAGGCGGCGGAGGCGGTGGAGGTGGCGGAGGGAGCGGAGGCGGCGGGGGTAGTGGAGGAGGCGGAGGTGGAGGAGGCGGCGTAGGCGGCGGAGGCGGCGGCGGCGGAGGCGGCGGCGGCGGAGGCGGCGGTGGTGGAGCGAGTCGCGACTCTGCGCAGAGGAGTGGCGCCGGTGGTGGTCAGCGCCAGCAGTAGCAGCGAAATGGTGTGACCCTGTCCCCGCAGCAGCTTCGTGAGTGGTACATTGCACGCCAGCGCGGTGGAGGTTTTGGTCCCTGCTCTTACGTTCTCCGTACCGGCGACCACACTGGTGAGCAGTGCGGAGGCCCGCACTCCACCCAGCGCTGCTTTGGTCGCCTGACGGACGGGTGGCGTCGCCAGTTCCCTGAGGCGTCAGAGATCCCTCGCTGGGGAGATCTGGCTAAGGCCGGGGTTGCTATCTTTGATCTTGACTTTGATGCTATTCTTGCTGCCATGTATGCTGTTGCTGATAGTGTTGAGGGTGCTTGTAACCTGTGTATAGCGCCTAGCCCGGGCATTGAGGCTGCTGCGCTAGGTGCTGGTGAGACTGCTGCTCTAGGTGCTAGTGCGTGTGCCGCCTGCTGGTGAGTCTGCTCTCTCAGGTACTACGTCGGGTCAGGCCTTCCACAACTTCACCCTGGACTCGGGTGCGTCCCGCTCCTTCTTTCGAGACCGCACCACTCTTACGCCGCTTAGTCGGCCGGTTGCAGTCTCCGTGGTAGACCACTCTGGGGGTCCTGTCCTTGCTAGCTTCTCCACTGTTCTCCGTGCCCTGCAGCCCCCTCTGGCACCCTGTCTGGTCTCTACCTCCCCTCGTTCTCTACGAACTAGGTGAGTGGAGCGGACCTACAGGATCGAGGGGTTGACCAGTTCACTCCTGCGAGTCAGCGAGTGACCCGCTGCTCGTGTGCTCGGATAGGCCGACACTTGGCCATGTTCACCCGTCGGCCAGGGTCGGGCCTGTACACCCTTACTACTGAGTCTGCCCAGGTGGCTGCGTCGAGCCAGGTGTTTGCTGCGGCGTCCAGGTCTGGTTCTGAGTCTACCCCCTGCTCATGTCGTTTGCTGTCCCACCACACTCTCCTTTGGCACCACCGCCTTGGTCATCCCTCCCTGCCTCGTCTCCAAGGCATGGCCTCCCATGTCCTTGTCTCTGGTCTTCCTCGGTCTCTCCCTCCCCTTCCTCAGGGGCCTAGCCCTTCCTGCGTCCCCTGCGTCGATGGGCAACAGCGCGCCGCCCCTCACTCCTCCGAGTTTCCTCCGACAGAGGCTCCCCTACAGACCGTACACATGGACGTGTGGGGCCCAGCCCGCGTGAGTGGGCAGGGGAGAGAGCGGTACTTTATGCTGGTCGTTGACGACTACTCGCGTTACACCACAGTCTTCCCCTTGCGCAGCAAGGGTGACGTCACTAAGGTGTTGATCGACTGAATCCGTGCAGCTCGACTCCAGCTCAGAGAGAGTTTCGGCTCGGACTTTCCTGTTCTGCGTCTGCACTCGGACAGAGGCGGGGAGTTTTCCTCTGCCCATCTGGGAGCCTTCTGTCATGCACATAGCATCCGCCAGACCTTCACACTTCCGGCCTCTCCACAGCAAAATGGGATTGCTGAGGACCGCATTTGCATGGTCATGGACGTCGCGCGTACGTCCATGATGCATGCGGCTGCCCCCCATTTTCTGTGGCCGTTTGCGGTTCAGTACGCAGCGCATCAGCTCAACCTTCAGGCCCGGGTCTCCTTGCCAGAGACCTCCCCCACCTTACAGTGGACAGGGAAGGTTGGCGATGCGTCTGCCTTTCGGGTCTGGGGATCTCGGGCGTTTGTCCGCGACTTGTCTGCGGACAAGCTGTCCCCCTGTGCTGTTCCTTGCGTCTTCCTTGGCTTCCCCCCCGACGCGCCTGGCTGGCAGTTTTACCACCCCACCACGCGCTGTATTCTGTCTTCCGGGACGTCACCTTTGACAAGTCGGTGCCTTACTACCGTCTCTTCCCCTATCGCATTGCGCCCCTCCCCCCGCCGCCGCTCTTCCTTGCGCCAGGTGCTACCCAGGTAGACCCCCTCCCTCCTCAGGGTCCTGCCCCCTGAGGTGTGTCCCAGGTAGACGCAATTGAGCCTGTCGAGGTAGCTGTTGACTCTGGTGCTGCTAGAGGTGCTGAGCCTGCGGGTACCGGGACCGGGGGTGCTGAGTCTGGGGGTGCTAAGACTGGGGGTGCTGAGCTTGGGGGTGCTGAGTCTGGGGGTGCTGAGCCTTGGGGTACTGAGCCTGGGGGTGCTGAGCCTGGGGGTGCTGGGTCTACTCGTGTGGCCGCCGGCGGTGCCTCGTCGAGGCGGGAGCCGCTCTATCCACAAGAGCTGCGTGAGTGGTTTGCCCGCCGCTGGAGACGTGCTGCTGAGTCTGCGGGTGCTGCTGGAGCTGGTGTCGGTGTTGGTGCTGCTGGAGGTGGAGCTGCTGGGGGTGTTGGCGCTGGCGGTGCTGCTGGCGCTGGCGCTTCTGAGGGTGCTGGAGTTGGCGCTATTGGAGCTGGCGGTTCTGCTCGCGCTGGTGCTGCCGCTGGGGGTACTGGTGTCGTCCTTGTTGGTTCTGGAGGTGCTGAGCGAACGAGGCCGTACTTCGTTCCGCTCCTGGAGCAGGTTCTTGGTCTCCCTACCTCTCCTGGTCTTGCTCCTCCCTTAAAGTGTCCACAGCCTGTCCAGTCGCAGTCAAAGTTACAGGCCGCCTCCCCGCTACCTGCTCCTTCTCCCTACACTGGTCCTACTGGAGGTCTTACTGAGCGTCGTGAGCCTGCGTCTCGTCCTACGTCGCGTGTTCGTGCTGCTCGCACTAGTCGTCGTGCTACGCGCCCGCGTCCTCCTGTGGTCCCGGGCACACACGAGATGGCACGGAGTGCGTCCACTGCTCCTCTACGTGTCCCGTTGCCGTCTCCTCCAGAGTCCTCTCTTCTCTTGCTGGCCCGGATTCTGACTCCCTTCGTGCTGCTAGTCCTTCAGTCACGCGCCTTCTTGCTACTATTGTCACTGACCCTTCCTATGAGTCCACTGCTGCGTCCGCTCTAGTTGCTGAGCTTGTCCACTTCGCTGCTCGCTGTCGTCGAAACTACGCTGCCAGTCTTGTTGCTGAGTCTGAATCTGTCTATCCTCTGTCCGTCGGGGTGGAGTGTGCTCTTAGGACGGACGTCCTTGAGGACAGGCAGGAGGAGTTCGAGTGCTTTGCGGCTGCTTTGCCCCATTTTGTGTCCACGCTGATTGCCCCTGAGGGAGACCTGAATGCACCAGACATCCCGACTCCTCGATCGTACGCTGAGGCGATCGAGGGTCCCTACTCCTCTCAGTGGCAGTCAGCCATGGGCGCAGACATGGCTTGCTGGAAGTCCACAGGCACCTACGTCGACGAGGTTCCCCCACCTGGGGCGAACATCTTTGAGGAAAGTAGAACGAGAATGAATGACTATGGAATGGAAGTGATACAAATATGCAACCCTAGAAATGTGTACCCCATATGAGCTACCCCACTATAGCCTACACAAGATTATAATTTGACACACCCCCATAGGCAAAGTGGGGGAGAACAAGGGGTCACAAGACCAGTCAAGCAAAGCAAAGCAAAGCTCATGGTGGATCACAAAGTCACCACACATTCCGAGCACAAGTTCAAGGCCAGAAGGCCAGTTCACATGCAGGAGCACATATATATATAAGAGGCTAAACAAGCAAGAGCAAGAGTATATATATGTGATAGTACAAGCAAGGTCAAGAAGTGAGCAAGTGAGGCAAGACAGGCACAAGACCAAGTTGAGTACAGAAGCGCTGATGATCACAAGGCGCAAGCCTCTTGGTGAAAACATCAGCAGTGTTGGCCTTAGAGGCCACGTACGCAAGCCGCAACTGACCACGCTGCTGCAGCTCACGAGCAAGGAAGTAGCAAAGAGCAATGTGCTTTGTTCTGTGCTACAGTCGCTGCTCTGGACATAAGGCCAGCATGGCCTTGTTGTCTACGTACAGGACTGGAGGAGAACGAGGTGGCTCTCCAAGGTCAGTCAGAAGGTAGGTGAGCCAGCGAAGCTCCTAGGCAGCCATGGCCCCGGCATAGATCTCAGCCTCACAACTGGAGCCGAGAACAGAAGACGAGCGAGTAGCCCACCACGAAACAGAGCCGGAACCAAGGCTGAAGGTGTAACCCTGTGACGACCGCTGCGTAGCCTGGTCGTCAGCCCAAGAAGCGTCCGCGTGCCCAGTGAGGACCACTGGACTCCGCCCTCCAAGCACTAGCCCCATGCCCGACGTAGTGCACAAGTAGCGCAACACCCTCTTCGCTGCAGCCATGTGCTCTTGTCGGTGTCTCCCAGGAGCAACATAGCGTGCAAGAATGCTAAGAGGGTATGCAAGGTCAGGTCGTTTGCAGGTCATCAGGTACATGAGGCAACCAACAAGCTCTGGATACGGGCCACTCGACTCTACGGACTCATCCGAAGGCAGAGCTGAGAGTGAGTGGCGAGTAGACAGAGGAGTGGCCTAAGGCGAGGAGTACGTGAAGCCAAAGCGCTGAAGGACCTGCTGAACCATGTGTGACTAAGTCAGGGTAATGGTGCGGCGTGCTCTGTCCCGGGTGATCTGCAAGCCAAGGTAGCTGCGCAGTTCACCCAGGTCAGTGCACGTGTGTCTCTTCTGCAGCTCGGACTTCACGTAGGTGAGTCCAGCAGTGTGAGCTGTGGCAAAGACCAAGTCGTCGACGTACACGAGGATGTAGAACGGCGGCAGAGAGGTGTCGGTGCGCAGAAACAGCGACGGGTCGGCAGTAAAAGGAGCAAACCCAAGTGCCGCCAGCGTAGTCCTCAGTGTGTCGTGCCACTCACGTGGCACCTGGCGGAGACCGTAGACTGGACGCCGGAGACTCCACTGGGTACCAGGAGGGAAAGACCCAGTGAAGCCAGGTGGGCGACGCAGCCAGATCTCCTCGTGCAGGCTGCCCTGCAAGAAAGCAGTGCTGAAGTCGAGAGAGTGCAGCTTGTAGTCACGGTGAGCAGCAACGTGCAGCAGTACCCGAAGAGTGGTCATCTTCGGGGTGGGAGAGAAGGTCTGAAAGTAGTCAACTCCCTGCCGCTGACTGAAGCCACGTGCCACGTAACGCGCCTTGAAGACAGGCGGAGAACCCGGCGGCCGCTTCACCCTGAAGATCCACACGCCACTGACTATGTTCGCCCCAGGAGGGGGAACAGCGTCAACGTAGGTGCCTGTGGACTTCCAGGAAGCCATCTCTGCATCCATAGCTGCCTGCCACTGAGAGGATTAGGGACCCTCTATCGCCCCCGCGTAAGAGCGCGGAGTCGGGATGTCAAGTGCATCCGGGTCTCCCTCAGGGGTAAGCAGTACGGACACGAGATGAGGTGAAGCAGCTGCCAGACACTGGAACTCCTCCTGCTTGTCCTCAAGGACGTCCGTGCCAAGGGCACACTCACCCCCGACGGACGGAGGACAGAAAGACGCAGACTCAGCGACAAGACTAGCAGCGTAGTATAGGCGACAGCGAGCAGCAAAGTCAACGAGCTCAGTAACAAGGGCAGACGCACCAGTAGACTCGAAAGAAGGGTCAGTGACGACAGTAGCAAGGAGACGCGTGACAGTAGGACTGGCAGCACGAAGAGAGTCCGACTCCGGGTCGGCAAGAGCAGGAAGAGAGGACGCAGGAGGAGAAGGCAAAGGGGCACGCAGAGGAGCAGTAGACGGATGCAGAGACATCCGTTGCGTGCAAGGGACAGGAGGAGGACGCTGACGCGAACCGTGACCACTAGCGCGAGCAGCATGAACAGGCGACGCAGGACGAGACGCAGGCTCACGACGCTCAGTAAGACCTCCAGTAGGACCAGCGTAGGGAGAAGGAGCAGGCAAAGGGGAGGCAGGCTGTAGCTGTGATCGTGACGGGACAGACTATGGACCCTCTAAGGGAGGAGGAGGACCAGTAGAAGGTGGAAGACCAAGAACCTGCTGCAGTAGTGGAACGAAGTACGGTCGAGGCCGCGTGGCGACGCCAGAAACAGCAGGGACAGCACCAGTACCCCTAGCAGGAGCACCCGCTCCCGCACCACCTCCAGCAGCACCAGGAGCACCCCCAGCAGGACCGCCAGTGGTAGTCTCAGCGCCAACACCCGCAGCAGCACCAGCTCCAGTCGAACCCGCAGGCCCAGCAGCTCTAGTACTCCCAGTACGAGCACCTCCGGGACTCGCGACAGCAGCACCCTCTATAGCCGAAGAACCTCCAGCACCAGCAGCACGGCTCCAGCGCCGGGCAAACCACTCGCGCGAGACGAAGCACCCGGAGAACCTCCAGGCAGAGCACCTCAAGGCTCAGCACCCCCAGGCCCAGCACCCCCAGGCAAAGCACCTCCTGGCGTAGGAACCCCCAGGCCCAGCACCCCGAGGCTCAGCACCCCCAGGCTCAGTACCCCCAGGCTCAGCAACCCCAAGCATAGCACCCCCTGGCCTAGCACCCCCAGGCTCAGCACCCCTAGGCTCCGCACCCCCAGGCCCAGCAGCCCCAGGCTCAGCACCCCCAGGCTCAGCACCCCCTGTCTCAGCACCCCTAGGCTCAGCACCCTCAGCAGCACCAGAGTCACCAGTGACCTCGACAGGCTCGACTGCGTCTACCTAGGACACACCTTAAGGGGCAGGACCCTGAGGGGGGAGGGGGTCTACCGGGGGGGGACCTGGTACAAGGAAGAGCGGGGGCGGTGGGAGGGACGGAGTGCGGTAGGGGAAGAGGCGGTAGTAGGGGACCGACTCGTCAAACGTGACGTCCTGGGAGGACAGAACACGGCGAGAGGTGGGGTGGTAGAACTGCCACCCAGGCGCGTCGGGGGGGAACCCCAGGAAGACGCAAGGAGCAGCGCGAGGGGACAGCTTGTCCGCAGACAAGTCGCGGACAAACGCCCGAGATCCCCAGACCCGGAACGCCGACGCATCGCCAACCTTCCCCGTCCACAGCAGGGCTGGGGAAGTCTCCGGCCTGGAGACCCCGTCCGATGCGCCGCGTACCGGACCGCAAACGGCCACAGAAAATGGGGGGCAGCCGCATGCATCATAGACGTATGAGCAACGTCCATGACCATGCCAATGCGGCGCTCTGCAATCCCATTTTGGTGCGGTGAGTCCGGAAGCATGAAGGTCTGACGGATGCCTTGTGCACGACAGTAGGCTCGTAAAAGGCCAGAGGAGAACTCTCCGCCTCTGTCCGGAACAGGAAAGTCCGAGCCAAAGCTCTGCCTGAGCTGGAGACGAGCCGCGCGGATCTAGTCGATCAGCACCTCAGTGACATCACCCTTGCTGCGCAAGGGGAAGACTGTGGTGTAACGCGAGTAGTCGTCAACAACGAGCAGGAAGTAGCGCTCGTGACCCTGTCCACGGACGCGAGCTAGGCCCCACACGTCCATGTGAAGCGTCTACAACGGGGCCTCTGTCGGAGGAAACTGGGAGGAGTGAGGGGCAGCACGCTGGCGCCCCTCAACACAGGGGACACAGGCAGGGCCAGGGCCCTGAGGAAGGGAAGGGAGGGACCGGGGCAGACCAGACAGAAGAAGACGGGAGGCCATGCCTCTGAGCCGAAGCAGAGAGGGGTGACCAAGGCGGTGGTGCCAAAGGAGAGTCTCGTGAGACAGGAGACGACACGAACAGGGGGCAGACTCAGGACCAGACCTGGACGCTGCAGCAAACACCTGACCCGACGCAGCTACCCTACCAGACTCAGCAACGGGAGGAGACGCAATGGTCAGTGTGTACAGGCTCGACCCCGGCTGACGGGTAAACGTAGCCAGGTGTCGGCCTGTGCTAGCCTCTGTGCAGTGCGTCACCCGCTGGCGCGCAGGAGTGAACTGGTGGACACCCGCATCCTGTAGGTCAGCACCACTTACCAGGTTTGTAGAGAACGAGGGGAGGTAGAGACCAGACAGGGTGCCAGAGGGAGCCGCCGGACACGGGAGGACTGTGGAGAAGCGAGACAGGACAGGGCCCCCACAGGGGTCAGCCAGAGACACCGCAACCGGCCGACTAAGCGGGGTGAGTGTGGTGCAGTCCCGAAAGAAGGAGCGAGAAGCCCCAGAGTCAAGGGTGAAGGTGAGGGAGGCCGAAGCCGACGTAGTACCTGAGAGCGCAGACTCACCAGTACCTGAGGGCGCCGACGCACTGGCACCTAGTGCAGCAGCCTCACCAGCACCTAGAGCAGCAGTACCAATGCCCGGGTCGGGCGGGAAACACCGGTAACAGTCACCCTCATCATTAATCGTCACAGCATACATGACAGCAAGGATAGCATCAAAGTCAAGATCATAGATAGCTACGCCTGCCCTAGACAGCTCTCCCTAGCGGGGGATCTCACTGGCCTCCGGGAACTGCTGACGCCAAGCGTCCGTCAGGCGGCCAAAGCAGCGCTGGGTGGGGTGGGCACCCCCACACTACTCACCCGCACGGTCGCCGGTGCGAAGGACGTAGGTGCAGGGACCAAAGCCCCCACCACGCTAACGCTGCGTGTACCACTCACGGAGCTGCTGAGGGGGGGGGATGTCCCGAGAACGCTGCTGCAACTGCAACTGCTGCTGGCGTTGACCACCACCAGTGCTGCTCCGCTGCGAAGCGCCACCCCGACCACCCCCACCTCCTCCTCCACCGCCTTCTCCACCTCCGCCACCACCGCTGCCTCCGCTAGGACCGCCGCCGCCTCCGCCTCCACTGCTGCCACCGACACCTCCACCCCCGCCACCACTCCCACCGCCACCCCCACTCCCTCCGCCGCCTCCACCGCCACCTCCACCGCCCCCACTAGCTCCACCCGCACCCTTGCCCCCCTTGCCCTTGCCAGAGCAGCGTCTCCCGCTAGGGGCAGACGCCGCACCGACCGACTCAAGACCAACGAGGTCGGCCGCAGCGGCAGAGGCGACAGAGGGCAAAAGGGGGGAAGGAGAACACCCCTCAAAGATGGGGGTGCGAGGGTCACCACGAGAGGCTCCTACAGCGACGATGCTCTTCTCCGCTGCTAGGAGGGCCTTCTCTAAGAGGTCAACAGTGAGAGTGGTGGGACAGACCAAGAGGAAGTGGTCCCTGACTACGCGAAGGGAGTCAGGGAGGCGGGTGACTATAAAATAGAGAGTGATGTACATGGGGGGGGGGGTTCTTGGCGCAGAACTCAGCACGAAGCGCGGCGCGGTAGCGAGTGTCACTAGTGCGGAGGTGCGTAATGAGGTCAGCGACTGTGGGAAAGGCAGCAAGGTCAGGGAAGAGGAAGGGTAGCATGAGGCGGCTCAGTGCAGCAGTGGCAGGGGAAGAGTAGCGCGCAACTACAGCGCCGTACAAGGTCTGAGCACTCTTGTACTGACTAAAGTGCGCGCGCTCAGCGGTAGGCAGGTGGCGACGCACAGCAAGACGTGCAGCGGCATCGCGCGTGGCCCACTGGGAGCGAACACTGGAGTCAGCATCAGCAGCAGGGGCAGGAGAGGCGCCAGAGGTGAGGTCAAAGAGAGAGAGACCGTCTGCCCTATCGCACTGTAAGTACAGATGCAGGTCGTCGACCCAGACCTCAAAGTCAATGGCGCGACCCTCAGCGTCAAAAGCGAGGACACTAGGGGTAGCCATGACAGCAGTAGACTAGCAGTACCAACTGTAGGACAAGGGCAGTGTAGTGACAGAAGCACTGTTCTCACCAGAGAGGGCGTTTCGGGCAGCTGAGCAGCACAGCAACACGGCAACACGGCTACTCGGACGGCTCAGCAGCAACTGCGGCTCTGCGGTACCAGCGGCTCGGCTCCTCAGGCGGCTCGGGCGGCTCGGCTCCTCAGCGGCTCGGGGGGCTTGGGCGGCTCGGCTCCTCAGTGGCTCGGGCGGCTCGGGGGGCTCGGCTCCTCAGTGGCTTAGGCGGCTCGGGCGGCTCAGCAGGGTCGGGCAGCTTGGGCGGCTCAGGCGACTCGGGCGGCTCGGCTCCTCAGCGGCTCAGGCGGCTCCTCAGGCGGCTTGGCTCCTCAGGCGGCTCGGGCGGCTCAGCTCCTCAGCGGCTCAGGCGGCTCGAGCGGCTCGGACGGAGCGGGCGGTGAAGGGCGCCGGGGCCGTAAGGTAGGTGGCGGGGCCGCAGCGGGAGAGGCGGCGGGGCCGCAGAGAAGGGCGGCGGAGCCGCAGCGAGAGAGGCGGCGGGGCCGCGACGAACGGCGGCGGGGCCGCAGTGGGAGAGGCGGCGGGGCCGCAGTGAAGGGCGGCGGGGCCGCTGAGAAGGGCGGCGGAGCCGCAGCGAGAGAGGCGGCGGGGCCGCGACGAAGGGCGGCGGGGCCTCAGTGTGAGGCGGCGGGGCCGCAGCGAAGGGCGGCCGGGCCGCTGAGAAGGGCAGCGGGGCCGCAGCGAGAGAGGCGGCGGGGCCGAATCGACGGGCGGCGGGGCCGAATCGACGGGCGGCGGGGCCGTTAGGGCGGCGGGGCCTAATCGATGGGCGGCGGGGCCACTAGGGCGACGGGGCCGCTAGGGCGTTGGGGCCGCTAGGGCGGCTCGACGAAGTGAGAGCCCGGAGCGCGACTCAGGCTGAGCGCGCTTCGGGCAGGAAAAAAAAAAGGCTCGATGTGGTGGGCCCTAGGCACAGTTTCCACGGGGGAACCTGCTCGATACCATGAGGAAAGTAGAACGAGAATGAATGACTATGGAATGGAAGTGATACAAATATGCAACCCTAGAAATGTGTACCCCATATGAGCTACCCCACTGTTTCATAGTTAATTCATTCCGTTCTCACTCCTCGTCAGTAGTCAGTCCCTTAGCTAGTACCGTTCACTATATTTTTTCCATCCTTTATTTTTTGAAGTATGGAGGATTGAAAAAAAATTGTACATAACGATCGTAATAGGTTGCTTCGCAACCCAAAAAAACATAACACCCTAACTTCCATTAAGAATTCAAGTGGACCCAACTAGAAGGGGGGGGGGGGGGGTCACTATTTTAGCTGCTGGCTTTTATCTTCCCTTTCTGAAAAAACACGCTTAATCAGCCACAAATATTGTAAGAGACCAAATACATGCAACTACAAAACCATTTCAGTATAATCATGAACCTAACACAAGGTGAGCAACAGCAAGTGACTAATTGGCATGGTTAAAGATAACACCGCACTTGCGCCAGCCGTTGGAAGCACGCCGGACCAGAGCCATCCCTCTGGGAGCGCACCGGACCAGAGCCATCCCTCTGGGAGCGCACCGGACCAGAGCCATCCTTTTGGGAGCGCACCGGACCAGAGCCATCCCTCTGGGAGCGCACCGGACCAGATCCATCCCTTTGGGAGCGCACCGGACCAGAGCCATCCCTTTAGGAGCGCACCGGACCAGAGCCATCCTTTTGGGAGCGCACCGGACCAGAGCCATCCCTTCGGGAGCGCACCGGACCAGAGCCATCCCTTTGGGAGCGCTCCGGACCAGAGCCATCCCTTAGGGAGCGCACCGGACCAGAGCCATCCCTTAAGGAGCGCGCCGGACCAGAGCCATCCCTCTGGGAGCGCACCGGACCAGAGCCATCCCTTAAGGAGCGCACCGGACCAGAGCCATCCCTCTGGGAGCGCACCGGACCAGAACCATCCCTCTGGGAGCGCACTGGACGAGAGACAACCTATGAGGGAACCCAAGGCACAGCCACATGACAGCAGATGACGATCTTTCCAGCCCACACCAGTTTCGCCAACCCACTCTCCTGAACACCCTGACGAGCAGGGTGCAAAAAAGGGTCCCACCTTCATCCCACTTCCCCAACCTCCCAACCACCACCCCACTGCTGCGATCTGCTTCTGGCTCTGCTTCTGTGCTCCCCACATCTTCATCCCGCTGGAGTCGTAGTCCTGACTCTGCTGCTTCTTAAACGACGGGTCCAGTCTTGGTACATGAGAAGGTTAGAGGTTGATATGTCCGACCTGCTGAGTCACCAGCGAGTCACATCAGTGTTCACGGCCGCCATGGACGCCGGGAGCTTGCAGACCGCACTAGCGCGGACGATGATCCAGTACGAAGCTGCTTAGAAGCCGCGGGAATCGCATCGCTCCTCCCCTCGTGCTGCTTCGTGTCTTTAGAGCTCCTTCGTCCGCGCACCTGCCGTTCTGCTGCAGTGGCTCCTGCGGGCCGCGGAATCAGCGTCGAACCCTCCGCCGCGCGGCTTTTCACGAACAACGTTCTCTGACCGCTTGGTTTGGGGATGCGAGACGGCAGCACGAATGAGGTAGGTACCAAGTTTGTCGCTGCCTTGGCCAACCCAGATGCCGCCGTCAGTGAACCTTCAACCGGCGACAACGATGTTGCTGGTTGCAATGTCACCGCTGGTTTCGGAGTTGCCACTTCAGACGCCCCCGCTACCGACGCCTCCGCTTCCCACGCCTCCGCTACCGACGCCTCCGCTTCCGACGCCACCAGTTCCGACGCCTGCAGTTTCGACCCCACCGCTTCCGACGCCTCCGCCGTTTCCGAAGTGATCGATTCTGAAGACATCGATTCCGACGTCACCGCTTCCGACGCTGCCACTTCCGAAGTTAACGGTTCCGACGCCACCCGTTCCGACATCACCGCTTCCGACGATTCCGAAATGATCGATTCCGATGCCACCCGTTCCGTCGGCGACGTCACAGCCGCCGGTACAGACGCCATTGGATCCGAAGTTGGCCAATCCAACATCGACGAGCCTGAAGATGTCAGATCGGTCGTCGTCGGATCCGATGTCGCTGAATCTTGCACTTCTTGATTCGTCATTCCTAGCAGCGATGCTGCAGCGTCGATAAGACAGGCTTCGTCGCGTCTGGCGTCGTCGACGCTTTCGTTGCTGGCGTCAGCGTAGGAGAGCATCGCGTCGCCAGCTTCGCTGCCGTAGGGCGCCAGCCCGAAGCTGTCGGCCTGGCGGAGCTTGATCGTGCTGCTGGAAGAGCTCCGAGGCTGCAGCAAGGGTTGCGTCGAATTGGTATTGCAACTAAGATTCTTCCAAAAACTAAGCGCACTGAAGTACGAGGGGTAGTCAGGCTCTAAGGCCATCGTGGTGACTCTTCAGAACGTGAGCAAACGTGAAGCTTATCCGAAGGCTAGAGGCGATGGAGAGCAGAATGCAGAAGCTAACTTGAGACGATAGAAGTTGTTTTTTGGCTGCGGATTTGTTAGGCGAAGTAGACGAGACCTTGTTCGGCAGCGCTGAGTCAGAGAGATGGCGAGAGGTGATGGGATGGCGGGAGACTGGGAGGGCGAGGGAGAAGGGCCCCAGTGGCTTGGTTTGGGGGAGAGAGTCCAGGCTCGGTAGGGAGAATGTCGCGGGATTCTCTCATGTCGCTGCCGAGCCTGAGAATGTGTTTTGTTCCCGCAATGGTCGCTTGGCTGCCCGCATTCGAATTTCTGGAGCGCGTTCTTGCCGCGGCTTGGCCGCTTGCTGCGTTTGAAGTAGGCGAGTTATTTTAGCGACTGCCCGAATGCATTTTCAGGGACTACCCGCTAGTAAGTTTGTAACCGCGCTGCGATACGGCGAGAGGTGACGAAAGCTGAGGGGAAATGAGCGACAAACTCGGGGAAGCCAGTCAATACCAAGGGTTGACTGCACCTGCTTTTGAATCTCACTCACTACCGTTCTATATCCACGTACCGTACTGAATCTCCCTTTCACATTTAACCCCGAAGCTTTGTCTCTGAGGCTTGGCAAGAAGCTTTGGCACCGAACCTCCTCTGCTTGGTTTCCGCATTCAAAATCTAGGTCGCGTTTCAAGGATCTGGGATGCGCCTCCACTAGTCCAATAAGTAGTGTATTTATGTTTTCGACCAGCTAGAATTCTTACGTTGATACTTGTCATGTCACACTACACAGTGAAGCTAATTTTGGTACAAGCTATAACTCTCTCGATTTATTGTAACTCTGCCCGTCCTTATAAGAACCTTCTACTCTACAACTCTTTGAATTGATCGCCAAACCGGTTGGGGGGTCCTTGGCAATGACGACCAAGCAGAAAATGCATCCACGAAACTTCTCTGCAGCTCCCTATCCACGCGCTCCAATACACAATCTTCTCCTTCTCATCGCCTCTGTAACCATCTCCTGTACTGACTCCCTCACACCCCGCTCCATGCTCCCTTCATCTCCACTCCCCCACATTCCCCCATCCATTATCGTACACATCTCCCCTCATCCCCAACATAAGCATCTCCAGCATTTTTTTATCCCTTGAAAACCCTGCCAAATCCGTCATATTCGTCTCTGCTCTCCCATGTGCACCAGTCACCCCTCCACTCGCCTTTTACATTTCCCGCATCAGCCTTTTAAGGCGCCTAAAAAAACGCAACAGCCTTCAGACTTTCCCATCTCCCCACTGCCCCCCCATACCCCATCTCCTCCACCTTTCCATATCCACCAATCTCCCCCATTCCTTTTGAGGCACCTCAAAAGTCATCTCCCCACTGGCCCCACCACACCCCATCTCCTCCACCTTCCATATGCACCAATCTCCTCGCTTCCTCCTTCCCCCCTCCCCTTTCCACCAGCTTCCCCCGATTATCCCACCCTCCCTCATTTCCCCACTACCCCAGCCACAACCACACCCTCCACCTGACCATTCGCCCTGCTCCATGCTCGCTCTACCTCCACTTCCCCACCCCCCTACCTCCTGCCCCCCTCCCGCCTCCCTCACAACGAGTTTCCCCCAGTTATTACCAGCTATTCCCACGTTCCCCTTCATCTTCCCCCCAGCCCTGCCGCAACCATCTCCTCCACCTTCCCATACGCCCTGCTCCATGCTCCCTCCACCTCCTCTGTCCACCCCGAACCCAAAGCCTTGCCAACTGTTTTGAGAAACGCCATCCGAAACACCTGAGAGTGGGACGGCGAGGATAGAAAATCACACAAATAATATGGTTGGTGTGTTGTGTTGGCGTGAGCTGCCCCATGCTCCCTGCACCTCCTCCGGCCGCCCTGAGCGCAAATCTTTGCCCAATGTTGTAAGGAATGCCATCAAAAACACATGAGGGAGTGGGCGGGGAGAGGCAGGCAGGGATCGAGGTGGTCGGTAAGAGCTGGAAAAGTGGGGAAGGCCATGCTCAGATTGAAAATAGATTGAAAACAGAAGGGGGAGTAGATGATCAGTGACAGCTGTTCCATGCTCCCTCCACCTCGTCCGCCCACCCTGAACCAGAGCGTTGCTCAATATCTTGAGAAAGGCCATCCGGAACACCTGAAAAGGTCGGCGGAGTCAGGGCAAGCGAGAGGAAAGACGGTCGGACCGTGGTGTCCCATGCCCCATTGCCCCATGCCCCATTGCCCCATGCCCCATGCCCCATTGCCCCATGCCCCATGCCCCATTGCCCCATGCCCCATGCCCCATTGCCCCATGCCCCATGCCCCATTGCCCCATGCCCCATGCCCCATTGCCCCAAGCCCCATGCCCCATGCTCCATTGCCCCATGCTCCATTGCCCCATGCTCCGTGTCCCATGCCCCATTGCCCCATGCCCCATGCCCCATGCCGCATGCTCTATGCACCATGCCCCTATGTGGGCGTCACAAATATATATCACATCACATCACGTCATACCGTACCGCCATATGTAGACACCTGACGTTGTACTTGATGTGTCTGCCGCCCAGAGCCTGCATCGCTGGCAGCATGCCGGCCACCGCTGATCTGTCGTCCAGCTGGCAGCACGAGTCACAGATCTGACGTGGCGGGATGGGTTACCGGCATATGTACGGGCAGAGTGGAGTGGGATGATCAAAGGCAAGGTGTCACAGCATGGTGGCAAGCAGGCATGGCAGGGAATGGCATGTCAATGTCATGGCATGGGGGCATGTTATTCAACTGACAGCATGAGGCCTGGATCCTATATCCCAGAACCGACATTTCCAGAGGTATGCCGAGCACTGGCTCGTCCATATCCAAGAAAAATCGGAAGAGCCCCACTTCCTCACCCTCGTTTCTGTCTTCCCCCCTTTTCCTCTCCGCCTCGCTTCTTCTCTTCTCCACCCACTCACCAGCTTGACAGCGGTGTTGGCATGTCTCTGCAGCACGGGGTTGGTGGGCGCCGGCTCGTCCATGTCCCAATGAACCAGGGGAGGTCCCCTTTTCCTCTCCCCTTTCGTCCCCAATCACCTGTTCCCACAACCCAACCACCAAAACACACCCTGTTGTCCACACTGACCAGCTTGAATGCGGTGTTGGCGTGTCTCTGCAGCACGGGGTTGGTGGGCGCCGGTTCGTCCATGTCACGCACGAACCACAGGAGCCCTCCCCCCCTCCCCCTTCCCCAACCACCCCCCCACCTCCCCTCTTCCCGCTCTCCTCCCCTGTTCCTCCCTCCCACCCCCTCCCTCCCATCCCCCCTCCCTCCTCCTCGCTTCCTCCCTCCACCTACCAGCTTGAAGGCGGTGTTGGCGTGTCTCTGCAGCACGGGGTTGGTGGGCGCCGGCTCGTCCATGTCTCGTACGAACCAGAAGAGATCCCTCATCTCCTCTGACACGTCGAATATGCTGGAGGAAAATCATGCACAGAAAGGGATGGGCCCTTAAGTGAGCACTGCGATGTCGACCAGAAGAGATCCCTCATCTCCTCCGACACGTCGAATATGCTGGGGGAAGCAGAGGAGAGCAGGGCAGGAAGATAAAAAGTGAGAAGCACATGACAAGAGTTGCATGAGCAGTGGGGCACAAGCCAGAAGGGGTCCCTCATCTCCGCTGACACGTGAAATATGCTGGAGGAGAGGGGAGCAGTGCAGTGCACGAAAATGAACAAGTGAGAAGCTCATGATGAGAGTTGCATGCATAAGCAGTGCGGCACGAGCCAGAAGGGGTCCCTGATTTCCTCTGACATGTCAAATATTCTGGAGGGAAGGAAATGCGTGCAAGAAGAAACAGATGAAGAGGGCAGGGGCAGCAGGGGCACATTAGTGTGCGACACGGACCAGAAGAGGCCCCACATCTCCTTGGACACGCCAAATATGCTGGCGGGAGGAGGGGAGGCGAGCAGTGGACGAAGATATGAAGGTCAAACGCACATGAGCAGTGAGGCACGAGCCAGAAAAGGCCCGTCATCTCCTCGGACACGTCAAATATGCTGGAAGGAAGGGAATGAGAGGGGGCGGAGAGGAGTGAGAGGGGGCGGAGAGGAATGAGAGGGGGCGGAGAGGAATGAGAGGGGGCGGAGAGGGATGAGAGGGGGCGGAGAGGAATGAGAGGGGGCGGAGAGGAATGAGAGGGGGCGGAGAGGAATGAGAGGGGGCGGAGAGGAATGAGAGGGGGCGGAGAGGAATGAGAGGGGGCGGAGAGGAATGAGAGGGGGCGGAGAGGAATGAGAGGGGGCGGAGAGGAATGAGAGGGGGCGGAGAGGAATGAGAGGGGGCGGAGAGGGATGAGAGGGGGCGGAGAGGAATGAGAGGGGGCGGAGAGGAATGAGAGGGGGCGGAGAGGAATGAAAGGGGGCGGAGAGGAATGAGAGGGGGCGGAGAGGAATGAGAGGGGGCGGAGAGGGATGAGAGGGGGCGGAGAGGAATGAGAGGGGGCGGAGAGGAATGAGAGGGGGCGGAGAGGAATGAAAGGGGGCGGAGAGGAATGAGAGGGGGCGGAGAGGAATGAGAGGGGGCGGAGAGGAATGAGAGGGGGCGGAGAGGAATGAGAGGGGGCGGAGAGGGATGAGAGGGGGCGGAGAGGAATGAGAGGGGGCGGAGAGGAATGAGAGGGGGCGGAGAGGAATGAGAGGGGGCGGAGAGGAATGAGAGGGGGCGGAGAGGAATGAGAGGGGGCGGAGAGGAATGAGAGGGGGCGGAGAGGGATGAGAGGGGGCGGAGAGGAATGAGAGGGGGCGGAGAGGAATGAGAGGGGGCGGAGAGGAATGAAAGGGGGCGGAGAGGAATGAGAGGGGGCGGAGAGGAATGAGAGGGGACGGAGAGGGATGAGAGGGGGCGGTTAGGGATGAGAGGGGGCGGAGATGGATGAGAGGAAAGGGCATGAGCAATGAGAGAGGCATTCGCTTGAAAACAACACATCATGCTCGCTGAAAGTGAGGTGAGGATGACGGGCGGCTACGCTGGGAGACAGCGAACACAGCAGACAGGAACACGATGAGCACGAGACGTGTAAAGTAAACGAAGAACCACCTACTAGCGGCCACGTACGTGAGGAATATGATGATGCGCGCGTGGTGCGGCGGCAGGCGTTTAAACGTCTCTTGCATGATCTTTCCGCGCAATGTGTGCAAACAAACATTCTTATAGCAGGTACAAGTGATCAATGCGTGGTGGCTGAGGTGCGGCTGCAGCCGTTTGAACGTATCCCAAACGATCCCCACCTACTATTCCGTGCAAACAAACCGCCTTATAACGGGTACGTACGTGAGGAACATGATGAGCGCGTGGTGGCTGACGTGCCGCTGCAGCCATTTGACCGTTTCCCACACGTTCTCCTCATCCTACGCGTGCAAATAAACCATCCTACAGCGGGTACGTAGGTGAGGAACATGATGATCGCGTGGTGGCTGAGGTGCGGTTATAGCCGTTTGAATGTTTCCCGCACGATCTCCGCGTCGCTCGCTGCGATCATCATATCGTCCTAATGCGTGCAAACGAGGCGTCATATAGCGGGTACCTACGTGAGGAACATAATCAATGCGTGGTGGCTGAGGTGCGGCTGTAGTTTTTTGTACGTCTCCCGCACGATCTCCGCGTCGCCCGCGGCGATCATCATGTCGTCCGGCCGCAAACCCGCCGTGCCTAGCGGCGAGCGACCCGCCATGGGAAGCGGCGATGGAGATGGACGAATTTGACGGATATTGACGGAGATGGACGGAAATGTGGACGACGACGATGGACGGAAGTGGTGATCGACGAGGTGAGACGGTCACACGGAACGTGGGGATTCCAAGAAACGTTGGGCGAGGAATGGAAGATTCAGGAACGGATACTAGGAAACAGCCTCGTCGACAGTGGGTGAATCACGACGGCCGCGGATGGATGAACGGCGACCGTTGATGGATCACGACGGCAGCGGATGGATGAACGGCGATCGTTGATGGATCACGGCGCGTGTCTCACAAGTGTGTGATCGAACGGATACAGCACCCCTGGATAAAAGAACGCGAGCGTGGCCGCAAGCAACCCCCGCGGGAACAAAAAACGGTCGCTTTAGTCCCGCCGCTGATGCTTAGGTGAATCTCGAAAGAGCTTGTGAGCGATTCGTCGTCGCCACTCCCAATGCTGTTCCTGTTCCGACAATCACGGCACTCTCAAGGGTGCTGTGCTGGTATACGTACAATGGAATCTCACTTCCCTGCATTCCTGCGTACGCCCCCCTCGAGATTCCCGAGCTGTATCATTCTCCGAAGTTTCGCACACTACAGTAGTAATTTGAGCTGTAAATACGGTTGACATTAGTGTACACGACTCGGATCACTTTTATACAGGAAAGTTGTTCCCCAGTGGGTAACTCGAGTTTTCGTCCAATATCGTCGTCGTCGCACGCATCGTTTCAGCGAAAGCACACAAGCATATCGCATACAAGCACGCAGCCAGTCGGGAATGGTTGTGATCCGCGCTCTCGTCCCCGCTTGTTGCGGTCATCAGTTTTCCTGTGTTTGTCCCAAACACGGGAAATTGACTATCTATTTCACGGTAACTGCTTTGTCATACTAATCCTGCACGTGAGATCGTTGCAATATATCCCTTGGAGCTCAAAATTCGACTCCACGTACAGTCCCGTTTGGAAATTCTCGAAACTGCCCTGAGCAGCGCCTCCGTCATTGCCGTCCGTCTCCTGCCGGAGTTCGCGAAATTCGCGAAAGCCGAGATGTCGCTCGCGCCTCTCCGAACGCTTCGTCCAGTAGTCGCACGGGTAACATGGGCGTCTCTAATCGTCGCTCTGCTCGCACACGCCGCATCCGTTGAAGGATCGGCTGATGCGGAGGCAGGCAGTGGAGGAATGGGTGCGAGCGGGATCGAGACGGGAAGCAGCAACGTGTGGGTGGTGCTGGTGGGATCGTCGCGAAACTGGTGAGTGCGTGCGTATTGATGAGGTGCAGTAGGGTGCAGCGCGGTGGTGAGTGGTGATAAGGAAGGAGGTGCGGTGAGCAGCTGCAGAGCGTGTGTGGTGTCAGGGTGGAGAGGGGCAAGGCGGGCAGCAGCAACGTGTGGGTGCTGCTGGTGGGATCGTCAGGCAACTGATGAGTGCATATTGGTGCGGTCCAGTGCGGTGGTGAATGGTGATGATGAAAGAGGTGGGGCAAGGTGTGAGTGAGTAGATTCGTCTGGTCTGGTGTAAGCATGGATGTGGGTTGAATCGTGGTGAGTGAGAGAAAGTGTTAGATGTGTGAAAGGGAGTGAAGGTTTGACAAGTGTGGGGATGAGTAGGCATGTGACCAAGTTTTTGAGCGTGTTGGGTGTGGGAATGGTTAAGCATGTTAGGCTTGTTAAGGAGTATGCGTTCCCATGTAACAGTCAAGTCAAGTGAAGCATCATAACGCGGGCGAGACCCTTTTACTGTTACATCATGGCTTGTCATTCCTCATCCCTTAGTCACGACCATGTGGTGATGTGTGATATGTGTCGTGTGTGTGATATGGGTGGGATGTGGGATGTGTGCTTTGCAATGTGCAATGTGCGACCCTGGTCTCCTCTGCATGTACGACAGGCTGAACTATCGAGACAACGCCAACACCCTCGCACTCTACAGGTAACATGCACCCTGCTGCTTTGCTGCTGCACGGTACTATTGGTCAGGCCTTTTTGGAGCAGCCATCTGTCGTGTCAAATGCCGTCTCACTGCATGCTGCTCATGTCATCTGATTCTAACCAGGAGTGTGAGGAATGTTTTACCTGAACGCTCCTGCAAGTTGCAACCCCCATGAATCACGACCAAAATTTTCCTCCCTTGCAACAACGATTTTCCAACTCCTTGAAGCACACAAGTCTGCGGAATCCGGGTGTGTCGGATGAGAGGATTATCCTTATGCTCGCAGACAACAATACCCCGCAATATTATCCTCTCATGTGCATCAACCCCGCAATACCAGCAACAATCCCCTTCAGCCGTCCTTCACCACTTGAACACCAGGAGTGTGCAGGACCTGGGAGTGTCAGACGAGAGAATCATCCTTATGCTCGTGGGCAACATGCCCTGCAAACCCCACAACCCCTGCAAACCCCCCATTAACCACCTTTCACCGCATCCCCCGCAACCCCTCTCAACCACATCTCACCACTCTCCACCCAGGAGTGTGCGCGACCTAGGCGTGTCTGACGATGGCGGACAACATGCCATGCAACCCCCGCAACCCGCACCCTGGCAACCCCCTCAAAATCCTTAACCCTTGTACCCCTTTCAACCCTGTTCAACCACACCCCACCACTCTCCACCGCTCTCCACCCAGGAGTGTGCGCGATTTGGGCGTCTCAGACGAGCGAATCATCCTGATGCTGGCAGACAACATGCCCTGCAACCCCCGCAACCCCCACCCCGGCCGGGTCTTCCACAGCCCCGACCACCGCCTGAACCTCTACGGGGAGCACGTGGAGGTGAGATGTTGAAGATACTACTATTGAGGATGCTAGTATTGAGGATGGTGGTAGTCTTTTAAATGGTCTGGGTGGCACGATTGTGTGCTTTCCACAGCCCTGACCACCGCCTGAACCTCTATGGGGAGCACGTGGAGGTGAGGGGTGGTGGGGGGGTGGTGGCATCGGTAGCATCAATAGAGGGTGATGGATGACAACATGCCCTGCAATCCCCGCAACCCCCACCCTGGCCGCGTCTTCCACAGCCCCGACCACCGCCTGAACCTCTATGGGGAGCACGTGGAGGTGAGAGGAGGGGGATTGAATTGAATCTAGGGGCGCTGCTGGTAGATGGGTCATGGATGGGGGCTGATGAGCCTCACCCGTGCTTATCTGTCTTCCACCCCAACCACTGCTGAGCACGTGGAGGTGAGGGGTGGGGGTAGTAGTATTGGGGGTGGTAACATTGGTAATGCTGGTGGTGCATGCCTGTCTTCCACAGCCCTGACCATCGCCGCAACCTCTATGGCGAGCACGTGGAGGTGAGATGAGGATGTTGGGGATGTTTGAATTGAGGATGTTTGAACTGGGGATTGATGGGCCAGTTGATTGTCTTCCACAGCCCCGACCACCGCCTGAACCTCTATGGCGAGCACGTGGAGGTGAGGGGAGGAATGAGTGTTAGAGATGCTAGTTTTTGGGGTGGTAGCAGTGGTAGTGCTGGGCTCCAGGCGTGCTCGTGTGTAGATTCCACAGCCCCGACCACCGCCTGAACCTCTATGGCGAGCACGTGGAGGTGAGATGAGGGTATTGAGGATGCTGGTAGATCGCACATGTGAAGGTGCAGGCAATGAAACGGGCTGTATTGCATGTGCCTGTCTGCCTTCTACAGCCCTGACCACCGCCTGAACCTCTATGGGGAGCACGTGGAGGTGAGATGAGCGTGTTGAGACAACTTGTATTTCACGTGGAGATGAGGGTGGTGCTGGAATGGTGTTATTGAATGTGGTTCTCGGAAAAGTGGTATCACATGGGCTCGATGCCGTGTCTTCCACAGCCCCAACCACTGCCTGAACCTCTATGGCGAGCGTGAGTAGTCGATTTTTGAGTCAACTAAAAAAACCCGACCACTGCCTGAACCTCTATGGCGAGCGTGAGTAGTCGATTTTTGAGTCAACTAAAAAAACCCGACCACTGCCTGAACCTCTATGGCGAGCACGTGGAGGTGAGGAGAGGGTAGTGCCCTACGTGGAGGGTACAGGGGTTGACCATGTGTTGGCACTTCTGGGTGACATGATTCCTGTCTTTCACAGCCCCAACCACCGCCTGGACCTCTATGGGGAGCACGTGGAGGTGAGCCGAGGGTGTTGAGACGGGTTGTGATCATGTCTCTGTGTCTTCCACAGCCTCAACCAACCACCGCCACATTCCCCCTTGGCTCTCAGGTGGGCTACTGCGGTGCCGAGGTGACAGTCGATGCATTGCAGCACAGACACACACACAGCCCTTCCTCACCCCTTTATCTCCCCTCCCTCTTCCCCCTCCCGCCTCCCCCCTGCTCTCCCCTTCCCCTTCTCTCAGGTGGGCTACCGTGGGGCCGAGGTGACAGTGGATGTGTTCCTTCTTATATCAATGCTCACCCTCCTTCCCCACCCCCCTCCCCTCCCCCTTCCCCCCTGTTCCCCCCCCTGCCCCCCTTCTCTCTCAGGTGGACTACCGCGGGGCTGAGGTGACAGTCGATGCGTTCCTGCGCCTGCTCACCGGGCGGCACGATTCGTCTGTTCCGCGTAGCAAGCGGCTTCTCTCGGACGGCAGCAGCCGCATCCTCATCTACCTCACGGGCCACGGGGGAGACAAGTTCCTCAAATTCCGTGATAAGGAGGAGCTTCAGGCTCAGGATTTGGCCGACGCCTTTCACCACATGCACCAGCAGCACAGGTGGGTGGGTCGTCCCTCGCTGTTCGTGCGTTCCTCCCGGCTCTCACATAACCAGCAGTCACATCCCCATCTACCTCACGGGCCACGGGGGAGACAAGTTTCTGAAATTCCGCGACAAAGAGGAGCTGCAGGCTCAAGATTTGGCTGACGCCTTTCACCACATGCACCAGCAGCACAGGTGTGCCGTCGTTCTTTCTGACACTACTAGATCTGGCCTAACCACTAATCTGGGCCTAGACTAAACATATGCACCCAAGGTCACAGGTGAGCAGCAGCATCTCCTCTGACACCTGTTGCATCCTATTTGACCTGATGAATGTCCAGTATATTTCCAGGATTGTGGTCAGCATGTCTGGATGGTGTAGTCGGTTATCACGCCAGTCTCACACACTGGAGGTCTCCGGTTCGATTCCGGGTTCAGACATCTTTTTCCTCCAATATTCAGGCGCCCATTTTCCCTGCCAGAGTCACCTGACCTGCACCCTGGCGTCACCCCTTTCAATCAATCATTCCCCCCTTCCTCCCCTCCCCCCCCTCCTTCAGCCCCCTTCTTTCTATCACAGCAGCAAGTACGAATTGATCCTCCGCATGGTCGCATAATGCCATTGGATAACCTCCTTCCTTATCCCATATCAGCACCTCCCATACCTCTCTTTTCTCCCATATGGCACCTCTGTTTCCCCTGTCCCATCGACTAGGTGCCATTTCATCCTCCTCTTGATCGACAGTTAAAAGCAACTGTATTTCACCATTCCTCTCCCATATTTTTCCACCACCCTTTCCCCTGTCCCATCCCAGGTACCATTCAATCCTTCTCATGATCGACACATGCCAGGCGCAAACTCTCTACTCCGAGGTATGCCCTGCTCTGATGCTGCTCTGCAGCGAATAGTATGCCTCCTTACCAATCTATTTCTCTCTCCCTCTCTCCATACTCCTTATGATTGACACATGCCAGGCGCAAACCCACTACTCCGAGGTAACACCCTGTGATCCCCACCACCCTGTGATCCCCACCACCCTGCCATCCCCACCACCCTGCCATCCACTCCATCCAATTCATCTCCCCAGAATAGTCTCTCTCGCCACCAGTCAACATCATTCGCTCTGCGCCCCTTGCCATTTACCCCCTCACTCTGTGACCCCCTCCCTCTGTGACCCCCTCACTCTGTGACCCCCTCACTCTGTGATCCCGTCACTCTGTGACCCCCTCACTCCAAATCTACTCTCCAGGGATTGTCTCTGTCGCCAGCAGTGCCAAGGCCGACAGTTTTGTCCTTCACCGTTCGCCCTTTTCCCCCTTCCCCCCCTCCGTGCAGATCTACTCCTCCGGCATTGACTCTGTCGCCAGCAGTGCCAATTGAAACACACCATCGCCCTTCGCCCTTCGCCCTTCACCCTTCATCCTTTGCCTCCCCTCCTCTGCGCTCCCCACCCTGTGATCCCCTCCCGCCCCACAGATCTACTCCCCCGGCATCGTCTCTGTCGCCAGCAGTGCCAAGGGCGAGATGTCCTACTCCTACCTACCTGACCTCGATGTAAGCACATGCATTACAGGCACATCTTGTGATAGCACGCTTTGGTCGTATTGCACTGTGCTATTACATGTCCTGCTCCTGCCTGCCTGACCTTGATGTGAGCACATGCGTGCCATTAATGTGAGCACATGCGTGCCATTAATGTGAGCACATGCGTGCCATTAATGTGAGCACATGCGTGCCATTAATGTGAGCACATGCGTGCCATTAATGTGAGCACATGCGTGCCATTAATGTGAGCACATGCGTGCCATTAATGTGAGCGCATGCTTGCCATTAATGTGAGCGCATGCTTGCACAAACACATCAGCGCATTGTGAGATAAGCACGTTCTGCTATGGTCACATGCTGCTTTGAGAAGTCCTACTCCTACCTCCCTGACTTTGATACATTCCCTGGCGCCTCAAAACTAGACTTCCCCACCACTCCTCTTGTCTCTTGTCTCCTGCGTCCAGCTGGGAGTCACAGTGGTGGATCTCTTCACATACCACACGCTGCAGTTTCTCACTTCCCTCGATCTCCCCTCCAATCCCCGCACCCCTCTTCTCCCCGCCACTCCTCTTCTCCCTCTCCTTCTTTCATGCAGCTGGGAGTCACAGTGGTGGATCTCTTCACATACCACACGCTGCAGTTTCTGCATCAAATCAATGCTCGCTCCAACGTCTCTCTCGCCAGGTAACACCTCCCTTGGCAGTTAACACCTTCTCAAGTAGTTTCGGTTATTTCATGCAACAGTATGCTGAAGTCTATTTTCTTGTCGCAGTCTAATGGCCTCCTCTCGGCCACCCGAAACCCATGAGTGTGCGGCCAACACCATGTATGTGCACAAGCCAACCCACACTCATGTGTGTGCAACACTGCAGCCATGCTGTATAAGAACCTTACCTTTTGAGACGTCTCAAAAAAGGCACCACTGCAAGCACCACTGCAAGCACCACTGCAGCCATGCCGTATACGAACCTTACCTTTCACAACCCCCAAAGTGACTCTACTGGAGCAACATAACCTTTCCTCACATGCTTCCTATTGTTATCATGCCATGCCACGCCATGCCATGCAATTTTACACCATGCCATGTGCGCTATGCAGTCTCTTTGAGTCGTACGATCCACGGTTCCTCATGTCCACTCTGGGCCATGACATGCCATGCTGTGCTGTGTCATGACATCCCATGCTGTGCTGTGTCATGACATCCCATGCTGTGCTGTGTCATGACATCCCATGCTGTGCTGTGTCATGACATGCCATTATGTGCTGTGTCATGACATATCATGATGTGCTGTGTCATGACATGCCATGTGCGCAACACCATGCCTGTGCAGTCTCTTTGAGTCGTACGAACCACGGTTCCTCCTGTCCACTCCGGGCTATGCCATGCCATACACAAGCTCCCTGTCACTATGCCCTGCCCGTATCATCCCGCACCATGCCTGTGCAGTCTCTTTGAGTCGTACGATCCACGGTTCCTCATGTCCACTCCGGGCTACCGCAGCGTCAACTTCCCCTCGCCTCTCCACCAGGTGATGCCTGCACCAGGTGATGCCTGCACCAGGTGATGATGCCTGCACCAGGTGATGATGCCTGCACCAGGTGATGATGCCTGCACCAGGTGATGATGCCTGCACCAGGTGAGGCCTACACTGCAATGCCCATGCCATTCCATTGGCATCCCAGATGCCTCCTTCTGCTTACCTGTATTCTCGTCCTGCCAAGAGGGCAGTTGGTGATTACCATTTTCTTGTGCCACCTAATGCGTGCATGCCATGCCATGCCATTGGCATCGCACCCAGATACCTCCTGCTGCTTACCTCCTGCTGCTTACCTCTGCGTCCTGCCAAGATAGCAGTTGGCAGACAACCATTTCATTGTGCCACCTTGTACCTCCATCCACCAGGCAGTCACTTTTCCCCCCTCTGCTCTTCCCACTCCTCCCTCTCGCGATCCTCCTCTTACCCCCAACAGGTGCCAGTCACTGACTATGTCGCCTCAGTCATGCCTGTCCAGATAACACCTGCCCCGTACCCTCTCTCTTCCACCAACATACCCCCGACCGAAGCGATCAAGGCAGAGAGTGTAGGAGGAGCAGAAAGCTGTGCAGCAGAGGGAGGAGGTGATGGAAGGGGTGGTGTGAGGGAGGGGAACGGTGGGGCAGAGGAAGCAAGGCGTGGGAAGGGCTTGGAGAGGGGAATGGACTGGACGCTGGACAGTGAGTCTTTTTCTGAGTCGACTAAAAAAAAGGACTGGACGCTGGACAGTGCTGTGATGTGGTTTGGGGACCGTAAGCATGAAGAGGTGTTTGCGAGTCATTCCCAAGTGGGCGGGTGGGCACTGATGGGATTATCAGTTCTGACCCTTGTTGGAGCTGTGTGGGGCCCATGGCGTAATATGGGCATGGCATGATGTATGAGCGTTTCGTGGAGCTCTGGCGTTGTTTGGTGTTACAATCCCAAGTGGGACTTAGCGAAGGATCGCTCAGGGTTGATCGCAGAGTAGTGTTTGCAGCGGAAGTTTGAATCTCAGGTCAGAGTGAATGTAAATGATAATGGCATGCATACATCAGGTTTATATAAGAATACAAGGGAATACGAAAAGACCTAGGCTAGCCATGTAATCTAAGGGGTACATTCCCTTAATACAGCAATTTCAAACCGTGCGATGCGGGAACCCGTTGTGAACCTGTTCCCGCTCTTTCCACTTCAAATGTTTCTGCCTGCATCGGTCTTGGTCAGGCGGTTGCCGTGACGCTTCGACTCTTCTGACTCCTCGACTTCGTACTCCGTAGAGTCGGCTCCTGCAGCATACAGTTTTATAATCTTAGGCATGAAGTTGTGTGATTGATTAGGTAAAGGGGGGGTACAAGAAGAATGTCGAGAGAAATGTTGTACCCCCTAGTGCTAACCCCCATATAGCCTAGACAACCTAAACATAACATATAAATATAACTTGACATACAGGAATGCCTTCTCATAAAACTTCATATCGTAACACTCCCCTTCATTCCTGGACGCGGGTGGAGCTGACTCGCTTGACTACCCCGGTGAGGTCAGTGCAGTGCTTGTACTGCTGACGTGGCAGAAGTTTGGTGAGGAAGTCTGCCGCCATCTCAGTAGTAGGGCAGTAGGCGAGGTCAACCTTTCCTTGGTCAATTTTGTCCTTGACGAAAAAATACCGAAGTGCGATGTGCTTCGTGCGGTTCACGAATCCTGGCTTGTTCGCGATCCTGATGGCACTCCAGTTGTCGTAGTGAAGACGAAAGGTAGGCGAGATTGGGATTTTCGCTTCCTGTAGCAGCTCCTGCAGGTACAATCCTTCGCGAACTGCTGCTATCGCGGCGATGTATTTGTCAAACATTATATATGTTGTGCTTGTTTAGGCTACAGTGGGTTAGCCTATAGGGGGTACACAATTCTAGGGTTAGGTGTACTGATTTCACTGTTAGTTCAACCATTCCTGTTCATTCATTTCAACATGGTATAGAGCAGGTCCTTCCTAGGACCGATTTTTTAGGGCCCACCACTACCTACCTACCTACCTACCTGCGCCCTAGGGCGCCTCGGTTTTCACGGCCCTCTAAGGCCCCGCGACCCGCGACCCGCCCCCTAGCGACCCGCGACCCGCCCCTTAAGGCCCCGTCGGCCCCGCGCTCACCTCCCTAGAGGCCCCGAAAGGCCCCGTCAGCCCCGCGCTCACCTCCCTAGAGGCCCCTTGCGGCCCCGTCGGCCCCGCGCTCACCTCCCTAGAGGCCCCGAACGGCCCCGTCGGCCCCTAGAGGCCCCGAACGGCCCCGTCGGCCCCTAGAGCCCCCTTTACGGCCCCTCGCTCACCTCCCTAGAGGCCCCGAACGGTCCGTGACCGCCACAGCCCAGGACCGAACCGAGCCGCCTAGGACCGAACCGAGACGCGCGACCCGAGCCGAGCCGCGCGACCCGAGCCGAGCCGCGCGACCCGAACCGAACCGCGCCGCCCCACCCGAGCCGCGCCGCCCTACCAAAACCGAGCCGCCCTACCTGCTTCATCCTCCTACTCCTACTGCTACTCCTACTGCTCCTATGGCTAGCCCACAGGTGCTAGTTTTCGATGCTGAGGGCCGCCCAGTGAAGTTTGACACCTGGCTAGACGACCTGCACATCTATCTTCAGCTCACAGCCAAGGACGACATCTCACTGTACGACCACGCCCTAGGCCATGTCACTGCCCCTGCTGCTACTGCTGACAGCACTGCTCGCTCACAGTGGCAGACTCGTGATGCCCACGCTCGCTTTGCTATTCGCAACTCCCTGCCGATAGACGAGCGCGAGCACTTTGGCCAGCACAAGACTGCACAGGCACTGTACACAGCTGTCGTTGCTCGCTACTCCTCACCTGCCTCAGCCACGCTAGGCCGTCTCTCCCTCCCCTACCTGTTTCCCGACCTGGCCTCGTTCCACACAGTCGCTGACCTCATCACGCACCTCCGTACTAGTGAGGCCCGCTTCCGTGCCGCCATGCCTGATGAGTTCCTTGCCACGCACCCCCCCCCCACTCTGGCTCACTCTCTACCACCTAGTCACCCGCTTCCTTGACACTCTGCGTGCTGTCAGGAATCACTTCCTAGCTCGCTGCCCCACTGAGCTCACCATTGCCCTCCTCGAGAGGGAACTGCTTGCAGCTGAGGCTAGCATCGTAGCTGTAGCTGCCTCTCGTGGCGAACCCCGTACCCCGTTCTTTGAGGGGTGTTCTCCTTCCCCCCTTCTTCCCTCTGTCGCCTCTGCTGCTGCTGTCGACCTCCTTGGTGCTGAGAAGGTCGGTGCTGCGTCTGCTTCGAGCGGGCGCCGCAGCGGCAAGGGCAAAGGGGGCAAGGGAGGAGGTGGTGACAGCGGGGGAGGCGGTGGTGGGGGTGGTGGCGGCTGTTGGGGTGGTGGTGGGACTGGTGGGGCTAGTGGTAGCGGTGGGGGTGGTGGCGGCAGCGGCGGGGGAGGTGGCAGGGGCGGAGGCGGTAGTGGGGGTGGCGGTGGACGCGGCGGCGGCAGGGGTTGGGGTGATCGAGGAGGTGGCGGCGGCGGTGGTGGTCGTGGAGGCGCTGGCGGTGGCCAGGGCCAGCAGCACACTCCGTCGCCCCAGGACGTCCGTGAGTGGTACTCACAGCACGGGGGGGGGGGGGGGGGGGGGGTGGCTTTAGCTGCACGTACGTCATTCGCACGGGTGACCGCACTGGTCAGCCGTGTGGGGGATCGCACACCACACAGCGCTGCTTCGCTCGTCTCAACGATGCTTGGCGTGTTCAGTTCCCTCACGCCACTGAGCTGCCCCGCTGGATTGATCTCCTGAGGAAGGGGATTGATATCTATCCTTTAGACTTTGATGTTATTCTATCTGCTATATATGTGATGTCTACTAGTGGAGAGGGTGCTGAGTACCTGTGTGTGCCGCCCGACCCGGGCATTAGGACTAGTGCGTCTACCGCTCCGGATACTCGCGTGTCTGCTACCCCAGGTGCTGGTGAGGCAGCTGCTCAAGGTGCTTGTGCGTCTGCCCCCCCTGGTACTGAGTCGACGGCAGCACTGCACACCTTCATACTGGACTCAGGTGCTTCTCGCTGCTTCTTTCGTGACCGCACTGCCCTTGAGCCGCTTGCTCGGCCAGTTGCTGTCTCCCTCGCTGACCCCTCTGGCGGTCCGTTCATTGCGACCTCCTCCACTGTCCTTCCCTGTCCTGCGGTCCCGTCGGGCACACTGTTAGGTCTCCACCTCCCCTCGTTCTCTACGAACTTGGTGGCAAGTAGTGCACTCCAGGACGGGGGTGTTCACCAGTTCACCCCTGCCTACGAGCGCGTGACACACTGCACGTGTGCTGGTACGGGCCGCCACTTGGCTACCTTCACTCGGCAGCCGGGGTCGGACCTGTACACACTGACCACTGAGTCCCCTCAGGTCGCTGCATCTGCGTCTGTGTCAGGTCAGCTGTCTGTCCCCTGCTCGTGTTGCTCTCTGGCGCACGAGACTGTCCTCTGGCACCACCGACTTGGCCACCCGTCTGTGCAGCGCCTTCGTGCCATGCACTCCCGGTACCTTGTCTCCGGTCTTCCCAGAGTCCTCCCTCCCCTCCCACCCTCGCCTGCTCCTCCCTGTCTTCCCTGCGTCGAGGGGCGGCAGCGCGCCGCTCCTCACTCCTCCACATTTCTCCTGACGTCTGCTCCCTTGCCGACACTCCACATGGACGTGTGGGGTCCAGCCCGCGTCCGTGGTCAGGGTCAAGAGAGGTACTTCCTGATAGTTGTTGATGACCACGGTCTTCCCTTTGCGCACCAAGGGTGAGGTCCCTGATGTCTTGATCCCTTGGATCCGCAGAGCCCGTCTCCAGCTCAGCGAGCGTTTCCACTCGGACTTTCCTATCCTGCGCTTGCACTCTGACAGAGGTGGTGAGTTCTCCTCCGACCTCTTGGCAGCCTACTGTGCTGAGCACGGCATTGATCAGTCGTTCATGCTTCCGGCCTCTCCACAGCAGAATGGGATTGCAGAGCGCCGCATTGGCCTGGTCATGGAGGTCGCCCGTACCTCCTTGATCCATGCGGCTGCCCCCCACTTTTTGTGGCCGTTTGCGGTCCGGTACGCTGCGCATCAGCTCAACCTCTGGCCCCGTGTCTCCTTGCCAGAGACCTCGCCCACACTGCTGTGGACGGGGGAGGTTGGCGATGCGTCGCGTTTCCGGGTCTGGGGATCTCGAGCTTTTGTCCTCGATACGTCTGCGGACAAGCTCTCCTCCTGTGCTGTTCCCTGCGTCTTCCTCGGCTTTGTCCGGGACGCGCCTGGTTGGCAGTTTTACCACGCCACCTCGCGCCGAGTCTTGCCCTCTCAGGATGTCACTTTTGACGAGTCCGTCCCCTACTACCGCCTCTTCCCCTACCGCACTGCCCCGCTCCCCCCCCCCCGCCTCTCTTCCTCGCGCCAGGTGCAGCTGTCGTAGATCCCCTCCCCCCTCAGGGTGCCGCTCCCTCAGGTGTGTCTCAGGTAGACCCGGTTGAGCCTGTTGAGGTAGCTGTCGACTCTCGTCCTCCTGTGGGTGCGGGGCCTGGGGGTGCTGAGCCTGGGGGTGCGGAGCCTGGGGGTGCGGAGCCTGGGGGTGCGGAGCCTGGGGGTGCTGAGCCTTGGGGTGCGGAGCCTGGGGGTGGTGAGCCTGGGAGTAATGAGCCTGGGGGTGCTGAGCCGCAGAGTACGGAGTCTGGGGGTTCTGAATCTGGAGGTCCTGAGCCTGAGGGTCCTACACCTGGCGGAGCCCTCTCCTCGGAGTAGGTGCGTGAGTGGTACTTCCAGTACTGCAGCCTCAGGAGAGGTACCTCTGGAGCCAGGCGTACTACTGGGACTGGTGGTAGTGCTTCTCCTCCTAGCCGGGAGCTCCCCTCCCGTGAGCGGATCCGTGAGTGGTACGAGCGGCGCTGCACTCTTCAGAGTGGCGCACCTGGTGTCGCGGACCCCGCAGCTGCTGGTGGTGCTACTGGTGCTGGAGACTCTACTGGTTCTGCTGGTGCTGCGGCCCTAAAATTGGAGCTCTTTCTGGTGCTGAGGACCCTGGAGCTGGTGCTGCTGCTGGTGCTGTGGAGTCGGGTGTTGGAGCTGCTGCTGATAAGGAGGACCCTGGCGCTGGTGTCTCTGCTGGTTCTGGAGTCGCTACACGGCAGCGACCGTACTTCGTTCCGCTCCTTCAGTAGGTTCTTGGTCTCCCGCCTTCTCTCGGTCCTCCTCCTCCCTTAGAGTGTCCACAGCCTGTCCACTCACGGTTACAGTTACAGCCCGCCTCCCCACTGCCTGCTCCTTCTCCCTACACTGGTCCTACTGGAGGTCTTGCTGAGCGTCGTGAGCCTGCGTCTCGCCCTGCGTCGCCTGTCCGTACTGCTCCCACTAGTGGTTGCGGTTCGCGTCAGCGTCCTCCTCCTGTCCTTGGCACGCACCGAGGTCTCTGCGTCCGTCCACTGCACCTCTGCGTGCCCCTTTGCCTTCTCCTCCTAAGTCCTCTCTTCTTGCTCTTCCCGACCCGGAGTCGGACTCTCTTCGTGCTGCCAGTCCTGCTGTCACGCGTCTGCTTGCTACTGTCGTCACTGACCCTTCTTTTGAGTCCACTGCTGCGTCTGCCCTAGTTGCTGAGCTCGTCGAATTTGCTGTTCGCTGTCGTCTAGACTACGCTGCTAGTCTTGTCGCTGAGTCTGAGTCTGTCTGTCCTCCGTCCGTCGGGGGTGAGTGTGCCCTTGGCACGGACGTCCTTGAGGACAGGCAGGAGGAGTTCCAGTGCTTGGCCGCTGCTTCACCTCATCTCGTGTCCGTACTACTTACCTCTGAGGGAGAGTCGGATGCACTTGACATCCCGACTCCGCGCTCTTACGCGGAGGCGATAGAGGGTCCCTACTCTTCTCAGTGGCAGGCAGCTATGGATGCAGAGATGGCTTCCTGGAAGTCCACAGGCACCTACGTTGACGCTGTCCCCCCTCCTGGGGCGAACATCGTGAGTGGCATGTGGATTTTCAGGGTGAAGCGGCCGCCAGGTTCTCCGCCTGTCTTCAAGGCGCGTTACGTGGCTCGTGGCTTCAGTCAGCGGCAGGGAGTTGACTACTTTCAGACCTTCGGGTACTACTGCACGTAGCTGCTCACCGTGACTATGAGCTACACTCTCTTGACTTCAGCACTGCCTTCCTGCAAGGCAGCCTGCACAAGGAGATCTGGCTGCGCCGCCCACTTGGCTTCACTGGGACTTTTCCTCCTGGTACCCAGTGGAGCCTTTGGCGGCCAGTCTACGATCTCCGCCAGGCACCGCGTGAGTGGCACGACACACTGAGGACTACGCTTGCGGCTCTTGGGTTTGCTCCCTCTACTGCCGACCCGTCGCTGTTTCTACGCACCGACACTTCTTTGCCGCCGTTCTACATCCTCGTGTACGTCGACGACTTGGTCTTTGCCACAGCTGACACTGCTGGACTCGCCTACGTGAAGTCCGAGCTGCAGAAGAGACACACGTGCACAGACCTGGGTGAACTGCGCAGCTACCTTGGCTTGCAGATCACCCGGGACAGAGCACGCCGCACCATCACCCTGACTCAGTCACACATGGTGCAGCAGGTCCTTCACCCCTTCAGCTTCACGTACTCCTTGCCTCAGGCCACTCCTCTGCCTACTCGCCACTCGCTCTCAGCTCTGCCTACGGATGAGTCCGTAGAGTCGAGTGGCCCGTACCCAGAGCTTGTCGGGCATGGGGCTAGTGCTTGGAGGGCGGAGTCCAGTGGTCCTCACTGGTCACGCAGACGCTTCTTGGGCTGACGGCCAGGCTACGCAGCGGTCGTCACAGGGTTACACCTTCAGCCTTGGTCCCGGCTCTGTTTTGTGGCGGGCTACTCGCTCGTCTTCTGTTCTTGGCTCCAGTTGTGAGGCTGAGATCTACGCAGGGGCCATGGCTGCTCAGGAGCTTCGCTGGCTCACCTACCTGCTGACCGACCTTGGAGAGCCGCCTCGTTCTCCTCCAGTTTTGTACGTAGACAACAAGTCCATGCTGGCCTTGTGTCGAGAGCAGAGACTGGAGCACAGAACAAAGCACATTGCTCTCCGCTACTTCCTTGCTCGTGAGCTACAGCAGCGTGGTCAGTTGCGGCTTGCGTACGTGGCCTCTGAGGCCAACACTGCTGATGTCTTCACCAAGGCACTTGCGCCTTGTGATCATCAGCGCTTCTGCACCCAGCTGGGTCTTGTACCTGTCTTGCCTCACTTGCTCACCTCTTGACCTTGCTTGTACTGTTACATATATATATACCTGCTCTTGCTTGTCTAGCCTTATATATATATGTACTCCTGCATGTGAACTGGCCTTGTGGCCTTGAACTTGTGCTCGGAATGTGTGGTGACTTTGTGATCCACCCTGAGCTTGCTTTGCTTTGCTTTACTTGACTGGTCTTGTGACCCCTAGTTCTCCCCCACTTCGCCTATGGGGGTGTGTCAAACATTATATATGTTGTGCTTGTTTAGGCTACAGTGGGTTAGCCTATAGGGGGTACACAATTCTAGGGTTAGGTAATTGTACTGATTTCAGTGTTAGTTCAACCATTCCTGTTCATTCATTTCAACAGTATTCTGCTTCGGCCGATGACAGGGCAACCAGTTCCTGGTTCTGTGAGTTCTAGAAGATTGGTCCAGTTGGTTCAAGGCGAAAACAAAGCCGGTTCGGGACCGTCGATTTGCAGGAGCAGCTGCATGATCTGCGTCCACGTAGCCGTTGAGGTTGAAGGAGGTCGTCGTCAGCGTGGAGTAGGGGAGCCCAATGTCAGGTGTGGAAATGAAGTACTGCATGGCGCGTTCGAGGTCCAGCTGGTTCTCAGCTACTGGCTTGCGAGAATACTGCGCCAGTTGGCTAGCGATGTACGAAAGATCGGGTCGGCAGGTGAGAGAGGCGAACAGCAAGCAACCTAGTTGCTGCTGGTACAGTTGGAGCCCTGCGGGTGATAGTGGTTTGTTGTCCGGTTTGTAGTTGATGCTGGGGTTTCGGTAGGGAGTTGAAAGTGGTGTTGGGGAGATGTTGAAGCGTTCCCCTAGCTGCTCTGCGTACTTGGAGGCTAACAGTGTCAAACATTAGATATGTTGTGTTAGTTTAGGCTACAGTGGGTTAGCCTATAAGGGGTACACAATTCTAGGGTTAGGTACTTGTACTCATTTCACTGCTAGTTCATCCATTCTTGTTCAGTGATTCCAACATGGTATAGAGCAGGTCCTTCCTAGGACCGAAATTTTCTAAGGGCCCACCACTACGTAACTATCTACCTACCTACCTACCTGTGCCCTAGGGCGCCTCGGCGTGTCACGCCCCTAGAGGCCCCTCTTGACGGCCCCGCGCTAGCCCCGTTCAGGCCCCGTCGGCCCCACGCCCGCTCTCCCTAGCGGCCCCGTTCAGGCCCCGTCGGCCCCTTTAAGGCCCCGTTCAGGCCCCGCGCTAGCCCCGTTCTGGCCCCGTCGGCCCCGCGCTAGCCCCGTTCTGGCCCCGTCGGCCCCGCGCTAGCCCCTCTCAGGCCCCGTCGGCCAGCGCTAGCCCCGTTTCAGGCCCCGTTGGCCCCGCTTCAGGCCCCGTCGGCCCCGCGCTAGCCCCTCTCAGGCCTCGTCGGCCCGCGCTAGCCCCGTTTCAGGCCCTGTCGGCCCCGCGCTAGCCCCATTCAGGCCCCGATCGGGCCCGCGCTAGCCCCGTTTCAGGCCCCGTCGGCCCCGTTTCAGGCCCCGTCGGCCCCTTGCTAGCCCCGTCAAGGCCCCGTTTGGCCCCGCGCTAGCCCCGCTCAGGCCCTGATCGGCCCCGCGCTCGCCCCTCTAGGGCCCCAACCGGCCCCGTGCCGACCTCGCCGACCCGTGCCCACCACCTAGAGGCCACGGGCGGCCCGTTCCCGCCGCAGCACACGAGGGAGAGCGGGCGGCCCGTCCCCGCCGTGACCCGAGCCGCGCGACCCGAGCCGCGCGCCCCGAGCCGAGCCGCGCGCCCTGAACCGAGCCGCGCCACCCAGCCGAGCCGCGACCCGACCTGAACCGAGCCGCGCCGCCCTGCCCTACCTGGTTCGTCCTACCTGCTTCTCCTACTGCTACTGCTGCTATTTCTACTGTTCCTATGGCTAGCCCACAGGTTCTCGTGTTCGATGCTGAGGGCCGCCCTGTGAAGTTTGACACCTGGCTCGATGACCTGCACCTCTACCTACAGCTCACAGCCAAGGAGGACATCTCACTGTACGATCACGCCCTAGGCCATGTCACTGCCCCTGCTGCTACTGCTGACAGCACTGCTCGCTCACAGTGGCAGACTCGTGATGCCCACGCTCGCTTCGCCATTCGCAACTCCCTGCCGATAGACGAACGCGAGCACTTTGGTCAGCACAAGACTGCACAGGCACTGTACACAGCTATAGTTGCTCGCTACTCCTCACCTGCCTCTGCCGCACTAGGCCGTCTCTCCCTCCCCTACCTGTTTCCCGACCTGGCCTCCTTTCACACAGTCGCTGACCTCATCACGCACCTCCGTACTAGTGAGGCCCGCTTCTGTGCCGCCATGCCTGCTGAGTTCCTTGCCACGCACCCCCCTCCACTCTGGCTCACTCTCTACCACCTAGTCACCCGCCTCCCTGACACACTGCGTGCTGTCAGGGACCACTTCCTAGCTCGTTGCCCCACTGAGCTCACCATTGCCCTCCTCGAGAAGGAGCTACTTGCAGCTGAGACTAGCATAGTCGGTGTAGGTGCCTCTCGTGGCGACCCCCGTACCCCGTTCTTTGAGGGGTGTTCTCCTTCCCCCCTTCTTCCCTCTGTCGCCTCTGCTGCTGCTGTCCACCTTCTTGGTACTGAGAAGGTCGGCGCTGCGTCTGCCTCGAGCGGACGCCGCAGCGGCAAGGGCAAAGGGGGCAAGGGTGGTGGCGGTGACAGCGGGGGAGGCGGCGGTGGGGGCGGTGGAGGCAGTGGGGGTGGTGGCTCGGCTGGAGGGGCGAGTGGTAGCGGTGGGGGTGGTGGCGGCAGCAGCGGGGGAGGTGGCAGGAGTGGAGGCAGCGGTTGGGGTGGCGGTGGACGAGGCGGCGGCAGGGGCTGGGGTGGTCGAGGAGGTGGCAGCGGTGGTGGTGGCCGTGGAGGCACTGGCGGTGGTTAGGGCCAGCAGCACACTCCCTCACCCCAGGAGGTCCGTGAGTGGTACTCTCAGCACGGGGGTGGGGGTGGTCTTAGCTGCACGTACGTCATTCGCACTGGTGACCGCACTGGTCAGCAGTGTGGACGACCGCACGCCACACAGCGCTGCTTCTCTCGTCTCGACGACGCTTGGCGTGTTCAGTTCCCTCAGGCCACTGAGCTGCCCCGCTGGCTTGATCTCCTGAAGAAGGGGATTGATATCTATGCTCTAGACTTTGATGCTATTCTATCTGCCATGTATGTGATGTCTACTAGTGGAGAGGGTGCTGAGTACTTGTGTGTGCCGCCCAACCCGGGCATTAGGGCCAGTGCGTCTACCGCTCCAGGTACTCGCGTGTCGGCTACCCCAGGTGCTGGTGAGGCTGCTGCTCTAGGTGCTCGTGTTTCTCCCCCCCTTGGTACTGCGTCGACTGCCGCACTGCACACCTTCACACTGGACTCAGGTGCTTCTCGCTGCTCCTTTCGTGACCGCACTGCCCTTGAGCCGCTTGCTCGGCCAGTTGCTGTCTCCCTTGCTGACCCCTCTGGGGGTCCGGTCATTGCGACCTCTTCCACTGTCCTTCCTTGCCCTGCGGTCCTGTCGGGCACACTGTTAGGTCTCCACCTCCCCTCGTTCTCTACGAACTTGGTGGCAGGATGTGCACTCCAAAACGGGGGTGTTCACCAGTTCACCCCTGCCTACGAGCGCGTGACACACTGCACGTGTGCTCGTACGGGCCGTCACTTGGCTACCTTCACTCGGCAGCCGGGGTCGGACCTGTACACACTGACTACTGAGTCCCCTCAAGTTGCTGCGATTGCGTCCGCGTCCGCGTCAGGTCAGCTGTCCGCCCCCTGCTCGTGTCGCTCTTTGGCACACGAGACTGTCCTCTGGCACCACCGCCTTGGCCACCCGTCTGTGCAGCGGCTTCGTGCCATGCACTCCCGGTACCTTGTCTTTGGCCTGCCTAGGGTCCTTCCCCCCCTCCCACCCTCGCCTGCTCCTACCTGTCTCCCCTGTGTCGAGGGACGGCAGCGCGCCGCTCCTCACTCCTCCTCGTTCCCCCCGACGACTGCTCCCTTGCAGACACTCCACATGGACGTGTGGGGCCCAGCCCTCGTCCGTGGTCAGGGTCAGGAGAGGTACTTCCTGATAGTTGTTGACGACTACACGCGCTACACCTCGGTCTTCCCCTTGCGCACCAAGGGTGAGGTCCCTGATGTCTTGATCCCTTGGATCCGCATAGCCCGTCTCCAGCTCAGCGAGCGTTTTCACTCGGACTTTCCTGTCCTGCGCTTGCACTCTGACAGAGGTGGTGAGTTCTCCTCCGACCTCTTGGCAGCCTACTGTGCTGAGCACGGCATTGAGCAGTCGTTCACGCTTCCGGCTTCTCCACAGCAGAATGGGGTTGCGGAGCGCCGCATTGGCCTGGTCATGGAGGTCGCCCGTACCTCCTTGATCCATGCGGCTGCCCCCCACTTTCTGTGGCCGTTTGCGGTCCGGTACGCTGCGCATCAGCTCAACCTCTGGCCCCGTGTCTCCTTGCCGGAGACCTCGCCCACGCTGCTGTGGACGGGGGAGGTTGGCGATGCGTCGCGTTTCCGGGTCTGGGGGTCTCGAGCTTTTGTCCGCGATTTGTCTGCGGACAAGCTCTCCTCCCGTGCTGTTCCCTGCGTCTTCCTCGGCTTCGTCCCGGACGCGTCTGATTGGCAGTTTTACCACGCCACCTCGCGCCGAGTCTTGCCCTCCCAGGACGTCACTTTTGACGAGTCCGTCCCCTACTACCGCCTCTTCCCCTACCGCACTGCCCCGCTCCCCCCCCCGCCTCTCTTCCTTGCGCCAGGTGCTGTTGTTGCCGACCCCCTCCCCCCTCAGGGTGCCGCTCCCTCAGGTGTGTCTCAGGTAGACCCGTTTGAGCCTGTTGAGGTTGCTGTCGACTCTCGTCCTGCTGGGGGTGCTGAGCCTGGGGGTGCTGAGCCTGGGGGTGTGGAGCCTGGGGGTGTGGAGCCTGGGGGTGTGGAGCCTGGGGGTGTGGAGCTTGAGGGTGCTGAGCTTGGGGGTGTGGAGCCTCGTGGTGCTGAGCAGCGGAGTACGGAGTCTGGGGGTTCTGAGTTTGGAGGTACTAGGCCTAGGACTCCTGCACCTGGAGGAGCCCTCTCCTCGGAGCAGCTGCGTGCGTGGTACTTAGAGTACTGCAGCCTCCGGAGAGGTACCGCTCGAGCCGGACGTACTACTGGGACTAGTGCTAGTGCTTCTTCTCCCGCTCGGGAGCTCCCCTCCCGCGAGCGGATCCGTGAGTGGTACGAGCGGCGCTGCACTCTTCGGAGTGGCGTGCCTCGTGTTACGGACCCCGCTGCTGTTGGAGCTGCTGCTGGTGCTGAGGACCCGGGCGTTGGAGCTGCTGCTGGTGCTGAGGACCCGGGCGTATGAGCTGCTGTTGGTGATGAGGACCCAGGCGTTGGAGCTGCCGCTGGTGCTGAGGACCCGGGCGTTGGAGCTGCTGCTGGTGCTAAGGACCCGGGCGTTGGAGCCGCTGCTGGTGCTGAGGACCCGGGCGTTGGAGCTGCTGCTGGTGTTGAGGACCCAGGCGTTGGAGCTGCCGTTGGTGCTGCGGACCTGGGCGTTGGAGCTGCTACTGGTGCTGAGGACCTGGGCGTTGGAGCTGCCGCTGGTGCTGAGGACGTGGGCGCTGGAGCTGCTGCTGGTGCTGCGGATCCTGGTGCGGGTGTCCCTGCTGGCTCTTGTGTTGCTGCTCGGTCTCGGCCGTACTTTGTTCCGCTCCTTCAGCAGGTTCTTGGTCAGCTTCCTCCTCCTTTTCCTCCTCCCTCCTTAGCGTGTCCTCCGCCTGTCCAGCTGAAGTCGGCGTTACCGTCTGCCTCCTTTCTCCCTGGTCCTGCTCCTTACACTGGTCCGACTGGAGGTCTTACTGAGCGGCGTGAGCCTGCGTCTCGTCCTGCGTCGCCTGAGTCTCGTCCTGAGTCGCCTGTCCGCACTGCTCTTTCTAGTAGTCGATTCCAGCGTCAGCGTCTTCCTGCTGTCCTAGGCACTCACCGGATGGCACTTCGTCCGTCCACTGCTCCACCGCGTGTCCCACTGCCGTCTCCTCCTGCTTCCTCTCTTCCTACTCTTGCTGACCCTGGGTCAGACTCTCTTCGTGCTACCAGTCCTACTGTCACGCGTCTCCTGGCTACTGTTGTCACTGACCCTTCCTTTGAGTCTGCTGCTGCGTCTGCCTTAGTTGCTGAGCTTGTCGACTTTGCTGCTCGCTGTCGTCTAGACTACGCTGCTAGCCTAGTTGCTGAGTCCTAGTCTGTCTGTCCTCCGTACGTCGGGGGTGAGTGTGCTCTTGGCACTGACGTCCTTGAGGACAGGCAGGAGGAGTTTGAGTGCTTTGCTGCTGCTTTGCCCCATCTCGTGTCCATGCTTGTTGCCCCTGAGGGAGACCCGGATGCACCAGACATCCCGACCCCACGCTCTTACGAAGAGGCGATGGCCGGTCCCTACTCCTCTCAGTGGCAGTCAGCCATGGACACAGAGATGGCTTCCTGGAAGTCCACAGGCACCTACGTCGACGAGGTTCCCCCACCTGGGGCGAACATTGTCAGTGGCATGTGGATTTTCAGGGTGAAGCGGCCGCCGGGCTCTCCGCCTGTCTTCAAGGCGCGTCACGTTGCACAAGGCTTCAGTTAGCGAGAGGGAGTTGACTTCTTCCAGACCTTCTCCCCGACCCCGAAGATGACCACTCTTCTGGTTCTGCTGCACGTCGCCGCTCAGCGTGACTACGAGCTCCACTCGCTTGACTTCAGCACTGCTTTCCTACAGGGCAGCCTGCACGAGGAGATCTGGCTGCGCCGTCCACCTGGCTTCACTGGGTCGCTCCCTCCTGGTACCCAGTTGAGCCTCCGACGGCCAGTCTACGGTCTCCACCAGGCGCCTTGTGAGTGGCACGACACACTAAGGACTACGCTTGTGGCTCTTGGGTTCGCGCCTTCTACTGCTGACCCGGCGATGTTTCTACGCACCGACACCTCACTGCCGCCGTTCTACGTCCTTGTGTACGTCGACGACTTGGTCTTTGCTATTGCTGACACTGTGGCACTCGCCCACGTGAAGTCAGAGCTGCAGAAGAGACACACGTGCACAGACCTGGGTGAACTGACAAGCTATCTTGGCTTGCGGATCACCCGGGACAGAGCACGCCGCACCATCACCTTGACTCAGTCACACATGGTGCAGCAGGTCCTTCAGCGCTTTTGCTTCACATACTCCTCGCCTCAGCCCACTCCTCTGCCTACCGGACACTCGCTCTCAGCTCTGCCTTCGGATGAGTCCGTAGAGCCGAGTGGCCCGTATCCAGAGCTTGTGGGTTGCCTCATGTACCTGATGACCTGCACTCGACCAGACCTTGCATACCCTCTCAGCATTCTTGCACGCTATGTCGCTCCCGGCCATCACCGGAAGGAGCACATGGATGCAGCTAAGAGGGTGTTGCGCTACTTGTGCAGTACGTCGGGCATGGGGCTAGTGCTTGGAGGGCGAGTCCCAGTTGTTTTCACTGGGCACTCAGACGCTTCTTGGGCAGACGACCAGGCTACTCAGCGGTCGTCTCAGGGTTACTCCTTCAGTCTTGGCTCTGGTTATGTTTCTTGGCGTTCTACTCGCTCTTCTTCTGTTCTCAGCTCCAGTTGTGAGGCTGAGATCTACGCCACAGCCATGGCGGCCCAGGAGCTACGCTGGCTCACCTACTTGCTGACCGACCTTGGAGAGCAGCCTCGTTCTCCTCCAGTGCTGTACGTCGACAACAAGGCAGCCATTGCCTTGTGTGAGGAGCACAGACTGGAGCACAGAACGAAGCACATTGCTCTGCATTACTTCCTTGCTGGAGAGCTGCAGCAGCGTGGTCAGCTTCGCCTGCGTTACGTGGCCTCTGAGGCCAACACTGCTGATGTGTTCACCAAGGCGCTTCAGCCTTGTGACCATCAGCGCTTTTGCACTCTTCTAGGCCTTGTGCCTACTGGACCTCACTTGCTTACTTCTTGAGTCTGTTTGTACTGTGATCTCTATATATATATCTGCATGTTTACTCTTGTTAGGTTGTGATCATTGTACCTTTTGCTCTATTATAAACCTGCATGTGAACTGGTCTTGTGACCACTTGCTTGTGCTCGGAATTTGTGTGGTGTCCTTGAGATCCACCCTGAGCTTGTTTTGCCTTGCTTTGCCTTGAATGGTCTTGTGACCCCTAGTTCTCCCCCTCTTTGCCTATGGGGGTGTGTCAAACATTATATATGTTGTGTTAGTTTAGGCTACAGTGGGTTAGCCTATAGGGGGTACACAATTTTAGGGTTAGGTACTTGTACTCATTTCACTGCTAGTTCATCCATTCCTGTTTAGTGATTCCAACAAACAGATGAATTGCTTGTGGCGCGTAAGTGATGTTTAACCCCCAAAACTGCTTCACTTCGAGGTTAATGGTGATATCCACGCGCTGCGCCAGGTTCTCTTGAAACTGATCGAGGAGTTTGTTGCAGGTGCCTGTGTACAGCAGGTCATCGACGTAGACTGTCAGGAGGATGTTGTCACCACTGAAGTGAAGACGATACATTCCCGGGTCGTGTGGAAGCTGCTTGAAGCCGATTTCGAGGAGGATTTTGTGTAGATGCTGCTGCCAGAGGCGAGGCGCTTGCTTGATCCCGTAGAGGGACTTCTTCAGTTGACAGACCTTGGGATCACCTTCTCCGTAGGTGTGTGGCTGCTCCACAAAGATGGTGGCGTCCACCAACGCGTATAAAAACGTGTTCTTTACGTCGATCTGTCGCAGTGGCAGGTGCTTAGCGGTGGCAATGGCGAGTAGAATCCGTACTGAGGTGTGACGACTAACGGGAGCGAAGGTCTGATCAAAGTCGATGACGTGACGTTGATTGTACCCGCGTACGACCCAGCGTACCTTGAAGCGCTCGATAGTGCCGCTAGTGTTAGTTTTCAAGCAAAAAACCCACTTTCCGCTGAGTACCCTCCTCCCCTTCACTGCGGCACGATCGACTAGGACCCAGGTGTCACGAGATTCCAGCGCTTTTAGCTCCGCATCCATTGCAGTGCGCCACTCCTTAGCGTGAGGCCCGGTTAGGGCCTGGCGAGGATTCTTTGGCTCCACGGCCCGTGCAAGAGTAGAGACGGATGTGTGCAGGCCGAGAAGTTGAAGGCCTGACACATTGGTGGTATCCGTGGTGGTGGGGTTTTCCACCACGTCGTCGTCTCCGCTTTCATAGCCGGCTGTTGCGATGCTTGGCTCTACTTGGCGCCGTGATGGTCCAGGCGCAGGGTTATCATCGCTGTCATCGTCGTCGTCGTCGTCGCGCGGACGAGGCGGGATGCTGGGGTGTTCGTCGGTGTCGTCGCGGTCTAGTGCTGCTGCTGCTGCTGCTGCGTCTTCTGGAGTCGCAAAGTTGCGGCCGTTGTTGGCATAGCCTCGTGCTTGGTTGCGGCATTTGTCCTCGATCCACTGCTTCAGGGTGAGCCGCTCGTAGAAGAGAATATCACGCGCAGGAACAATCTCGTTACTGTCGATGTCAAGAATGAGCCATCCTTTGTGCTCGTGACTGAGCCCCAGATGAATTCCCCAGCGCGCACGATGAACGAAATTGCAGATTGTGGCCGGAGTCGGCCGATATTGCACCATGCACCCCCAAACCCTCAGCATGGAGGGGTCTCCCCTTGAGCCGGTCCACTTCATGTGAGGGGATAGGTTATCCCTGTTGGCGGTGGTGGAGAGGAGGTTGTGCAAGCGCACCGCGTGGTTCATGGCGTAGGGCCAAAACTTCTTTGGTAGGCCGGACTGGTTCATGATGGTGCGGAATTTTGTCATGAGAGTGTGATTGACTCTCTCAGCGACACCTTGCTGCTGGTGGGCGTAGGGGAGTGAGATCTCATGCTTGATCCCCTTCTCGGTGAGAACACTCTCCAGTTCATTGCTGTGGAATTCCTTTGCCCCATCACTCTACCAGATCTTCAGTTTCTTTCCTGACTGGCGCTGCGCGTGCGCGAGGAAGATGCAGAACACTTCCGGAGCCTTGGAGCGAGCGTCGACATTGGCGATCCACACGTGACACGAGTAGGCGTCGATGAAGGTCAGCGTGTACTTTTCGCCGTTGAGTCCGTCACAGGTGAGCACTATGAAGTCGCTGTATACTTTCTCCAACTTTTTGTAGCGGCTTGTGCTAGACTCCAGAGAGGGGTAGGCAGTGTGAGAGAGTGCGGCTGTGGGACAGACAGTGCACGTGGTCGGGTGTGGGGTGTTAATCTGTAGTTCCGTTCCGTCGGGGCACAGCAGTGCTCCTGGCGGAAAGACTTTAGCACGGAGCAGTTGGCGAGTGTCTGGCGCGAGGGGTGGCCCATTCGCTGGTGCCAGAGGTCATCTTCGGCGCGGATGCCGGAGGTGCGCTTGTAACGAGCGTAGTATTCTGCTGCTTCTGCTTCCGTAGGTTGGGGGATTTGGAGTGGAGGTTCTTCCTCTTCTCCCGGCTCTGTTTCATTGTCCGGCTCCTGTGCTTCTACTTTTGCCGTTGTCTCCCCTTCAGCAGGTGCCGTTGTGAGGTAGAGGGCGAGGACCTCACGCTCGGGGATGATTGTGAGCGGGGTCGTGGTGCCTTCAATGAAGCGAGCGAATGGATCTGGTCGGGAGATTGGACCAAGTGAGTCCCGCGGAGGCGTTGGTGGTATATTCCCCTCCTCAATCTTCGACCAAGGATCGTTCCAACGATGAGGTGAGCAAAGCGGTTCACCAGTGCGTGGGGGTCGTCCGAGGGGAATGGCGGCTCGAGGGAATGGCGTGTGAAAAGAATGAAGAGGAATGGAATGACTAAGGAAAGATTGGGTACAAATACAACCCTAGAAACCCTGTACCCCATATGTGCTACCCCACTATAGCCTACAGCAACTATGTCATATAAATCTGACACACCCCCATAGGCAAAGTGGGGGAGAACAAGGGGTCACAAGACCAGTCAAGCAAAGCAAAGCAAGCTCAGGGTGGATCACAAAGTCACCACACAGTCCGAGCACAAGAGTAGGGCCAGAGGCCAGTTCACATGCAGGAGTACAGACATATATATAAAACTAGACAAGTAAGAGCAGGCATATATATATGTCACAGTACAAGTGAAGTCAAGAGGAGAGCAAGTGAGGCAAGACAGGCACAAGACCCAGCTGGGTGCAAAAGCGCTGATGGTCACAAGGCGCGAGTGCCTTGGTGAACACATCAGCAGTGTTGGCCTCAGAGGCCACGTACGCAAGTCGCAACTGACCACGCTGCTGCAGCTCACGAGCAAGGAAGTAGCGGAGAGCAATGTGCTTCGTTCTGTGCTCCAAGCGCTGCTCTTGACACAAGGCCAGCATGGCCTTGTTGTCTACGTACAGCACTGGAGGAGAACGAGGCGGCTCTCCAAGGTCAGTCAGCAGGTAGGTGAGCCAGCGAAGCTCCTGTGCAGCCATGGCCCCGGCGTAGATCTCAGCCTCACAACTGGAGCCGAGAACCGAAGACGAGCGAGTAGACCGCCACGAGACAGAGCCGGAACCAAGGCTGAAGGTGTAACCCTGTGACGACCGCTGCGTAGCCTGGTCGTCAGCCAAAGAAGCGTCCGCGTGGCCGGTAAGGACCACTGGACTCCGCCCTCCAAGCACTAGCCCCATGCCCGACGTACTGCACAGGTAGCGCAATACCCTCTTCGCTGCAGCCATGTGCTCCGGTCTGTGTCTCCCAGGAGCAACATAGCGTGCAAGAATGCTCAGAGGGTATGCAAGGTCAGGTCGTGTGCAGGTCATCAGGTACATGAGGCAGCCAACAAGCTCTGCATACGGACCACTCGACTCTACGGACTCATCCGAAGGCAGAGCTGAGAGTGAGTGGCGAGTAGGCAGAGGAGTGGCCTGAGGCGAGGAGTACGTGAAGCCGAAGCGCTGAAGGACCTGCTGCACCATGTGTGACTGAGTCAAGGTAATGGTGCGGCGTGCTCTGTCCCAAGTGATCTGCAAGCCAAGGTAGCTGCGCAGTTCACCCAGGTCAGTGCACGTGTGTCTCTTCAGCAGCTCGGACTTCACGTAGGCGAGTCCAGCAGTGTCCGCTGTGGCAAAGACCAAGTCGTCGACGTACACGAGGATGTAGAACGGCGGCAGGGAAGTGTCGGTGCGAAGAAACAGCGACGGGTCAGCAGTAGAAGGAGCAAACCCAAGAGCCGCAAGCGTAGTCCTCAGTGTGTCGTGCCACTCACGCGGTGCCTGGCGGAGACCGTAGACTGGCTGTCGGAGGCTCCACTGGGTGCCAGGAGGGAAAGTCCCAGTGAAGCCAGGTGGACGGCGAAGCCAGATCTCCTCGTGCAGGCTACCCTGCAAGAACGCAGTGCTGAAGTCGAGAGAGTGAAGCTCGTAGTCGCGCTGAGCGGCTATGTGCAGCAGAACCCGAAGAGTAGTCATCTTCGGGGTGGGAGAGCAAGTCTGAAAGTAGTCAACTCCCTGCCGCTGACTGAAGCCACGAGCAACGTACTGTGCCTTGAAGATAGGTGGAGAGCCCGGCGGCCGCTTCACCCTGAAGATCCACATGCCACTGACGATGTTCGCCCCAGGAGGGGGAACCGCGTCAACGTAGGTGCCCGTGGACTTCCAGGAAGCCATCTCTGCATCCATAGCTGCCTGCCACTGAGAGGAGTAGGGACCCTCTACGGCCTCCGCGTAAGAACGCGGAGTCGGGATGTCTAGTGCATCCGGGTCTCCCTCATGGGCAAGCAGTACAGACGCGAGATGAGGTGAAGCAGCCGCAAGACACTGTAACTCCTCCTGCCTGTCCTCTAGGACGTCCGTGCCAAGAGCACACTCACCCCCGACGGACGGAGGACAGACAGACGCAGACTCAGCAACAAGACTAGCAGCGTAGTCGAGACGACAGCGAGCAGCAAAGTCGACGAGCTCAGCGACTAGAGCAGACGCAGCAGTGGACTCAAAAGAGGGGTCAGTGACGACAGTAGCAAGCAGACGCGTGACAGTAGGACTGGCAGCACGAAGAGAGTCCGACTCAGGGTCGGTAAGCGCAGGAAGAGAGGACTCAGGAGGAGAAGGCAAAGGGGCACGCAGAGGAGCAGTGGACGGACGCAAAGACATCCGGTGCGTGCCAGGGACAGGAGGAGGACGCTGACGCGAGTTGCGACCACTAGCGCGAGCAGCACGAACAGGTGACGCAAGACGAGACGCAGGCTTACGACGCTCAGCAAGACCTCCAGTAGGACCAGTGTAAGGAGAGGGAGCAGGCAGTGGAGAGGAAGGCTCCAGCAGGGACTGCGACTGGACAGGCGGTGGACCCTCTACTGGAGGAGAAAGACCAAGAACCTGCTGCAGGAGCGGAACGAAGTACGGCCGAGGCCGCGCGGCAGCTCCAGACTCAGCAGGGACAGCACCTGCACCCTTAGCGACAGCACCAGCGCCACCCACACCTCCAGCGGCAGGACCAACAGTAGTAGGCTCAGCACCGACGCCCTCAGCAGCTCCAGCTCCAGGAGGACCCGCAGGTCCAGCAGCTCCGGGACCGGCAGCACCCGCACCCTCGACGGTCGAAGAAGCTCCAGCTCCAGCTCCAGCAGCACCTCCAGACTCAGCAGCACGCCTCCAGCGGCGAGCGAACCACTCGCGCAGCTCCTGTGGAGAGAGGGGCTCCCGGCGAGACGCAGCAGCAGGAGAAACCCCAGGCTCAGCAGCTCCAGACGCAGCACCCCCAGGCTCAGCAGCTCCCAGCTCAGCACCCCCAGGCTCAGCAGCTCCCGACCCAGCACCCCCACACCCAGCACCTCCAGGCACAGCACCCCCCGGCTCAGCACCCTCAGGCTCCGCACCCTCCGCAGCAGCACCCCCAGGCTCAGCACCCCCGCGCACAGCACCCCCAGAGTCAGCACCCCCAGGCTCAGCACCCGCAGCAGCACCAGAGTCACCAGTAACCTCGACCGGGTCAACGGCGTCTACCTGGGACACACCTGAGGGGGCAGGAACCTGAGGGGGGAGGGGGTCTACCGGGGGGGGAACCGGCACAAGGAAGTCCGGGGGAGGGGGGAGGGAAGGAGTGCAGTAGGGGAAGAGACGGTAGAAGGGGACTGACTCGTCGAACGTGACGTCCTGGGAGGACAGAACACGACGAGAGGAGGGGTGGTAAAACTGCCACCCTGGGGCGTCAGTGGGGAAGCCAAGGAAGACACAGGGAGCAGCACGAGGGGACAGCTTGTCCGTAGACAAGTCGCGGACAAACGCCCGAGATCCCCAGACACGGAACACAGACGCATCGCCAACCTTCCCCGTCCACAGCAAGGCTGGGGACATCGCAGGCCGAGAGACCCTGGGGTGAAGGTTGAGCTGATGCGCCGCGTACCGAACCGCAAACGGCCACAGAAAATGGGGGGCAGCCGCATGCATCATGGACGTACGAGCGACATCCATGACCATGCCAATGCGGCGCTCAGCAATCCCATTTTGCTGTGGTGAGTCCGGAAGCGTGAAGGTCTGGCGGATCCCCCGTGCACGACAGTAGTCTCGTAGAAGGCGAGAAGAGAACTCTCCGCCTCTGTCAGAGTGCAGACGCAGAACAGGAAAGTCCGAGCCGAAGCTCTTCCTGAGCTGGAGACGAGCCTCGCGGATCCAGTCAATCAGCACCTCAGTGACCGCACCCTTGCTGCGCAAGGGGAGGACTGTGGTGTAACGCGAGTAGTCGTCAACCACCAACAGGAAGTAGCGCTCGTAACCCTGCCCACGGACGGGGGCTGGGCCCCACACATCCATGTGAAGCGTCTGCAGGGGAGCCTCTGTCGGGGGGAAGTGGGAGGAGTGAGGAGTAGCCCGGAGGCGACCCTCGACACAGGGGACACAGGAAGGTCCTGGCCCGGAGGGGAGAGGAGGGAGAGACTGGGGAAGACCAGAGACAAGGACACGGGAAGCCATGCTCCGAAGACGGGGCAAGGAGGGGTGGCCAAGACGGTGGTGCCACAGGAGAGTCTCGTGAGACAGGAGGCGACAAGAACAGGGGGCAGACTCAGGACCTGACCGGGACGCAGCAGCAAGTACCTGACCCGACGCAGCCACCTGACCAGATGCAGGGACAGGAGGAGACTCAACGGTCAGGGTGTAGAGACTCGACCCCGGCCGACGCGAGAAGGTGGCCAGGTGTCGACCTGTGCGTGCCTCCGTGCAGTGGGTCACCCGCTGACTCGCAGGAGTGAACTGGTGAACACCCACATCCTGCAGGTCTGCTCCACTCACCAAGTTCGTAGAGAACGAGGGAAGGTACAGACCCGACAGGGTGCCCGAAGGGGCAGCCGGACACGGGAGGACAGTGGAGAAGTGAGACAGGGCAGGACCCCCAGAGGGGTCAGCAAGGGAGACTGCAACCGGCCGGCCGAGCGGCGTAAGGGTAGTGCGGTCTCGAAAGAAGGAGCGAGAAGCTTCGGAGTCAAGTGTGAAAGTGAGGGAGGACGAGGACGACTCAGTACCTGAGAGTGCAGTCTCACCAGTACCTGAGAGCGCAGACGCACTGGCACCTAGAGCAGCAGCCTCACTAGCACCTAGCGCAGCAGTACCAATGCCCGGGTCGGGCTGGAAACAGCGGTAACCCTCATTCTCCTCACTATAATCCACAACATACATAGCAGTAAGGATAGCATCAAAATCAAGATCAAAGATCGCTACACCAGCCCTGAGAAGCTCATCCCAGCGAGGGATCTCACTAGCCCCAGGGAACTGCTGACGCGAGGCGTCCGTCAGGCGGCCAAAGCAGCGCTGGGTGGCGTGGGCACCCCCACACTGCTCACCCGCGCGGTCGCCGGAACGAAGAACGTAGGTGCAGGGACCAGTACCCCCACCCCTCTGACGCCCAGCGTACCACTCACGAAGCTGCTGAGGCGAAGGGATGTCCCGAGAGCGCTGGTGCTGCTGCCGCTGCGAGCGCTGGCCACCACCACCGCCGCTACGCTGCTGGGTACCACCCCGACCAGCTCCACCCCCTCCACCACCACTGCCTCCTCCGCTGCCGCCTCCACCGCCTCCACCTCCGCCGCCTCCACCTCCGCCGCTGCCTCCACCACCACCGCTGGCACCACCACCACCGTCTCCGCCGCTGCTGCCACCACCACCACCACCCCCGCCACTAGTCCCGCCGCCACCCCCACTCCCTCCGCCGCCACCGCCACCGCCCCCTCCAGCTCCACCCGCGCCCTTGCCCCCCTTGCCCTTGCTGGAGCGACGTCTCCCACTAGGGGCAGACGCCGCGCCGACCGACTCAAGACCAAGCAGGTCGGCAGCAGCAGCAGAGGCAACAGAGGGCAGCAAGGGGGAAGGAGAGCACCCCTCAAAGATGGGGTTGCGAGGGTCACCACGAGAAGCACCTACAGCGACTATGCTCTTCTCCGCTGCGAGGAGGGCCTTCTCGAGGAGGTCGACGGTGAGGGTGGTGGGACAGACTGCGAGAAAGTGGTCCCTAACGACTCGAAGGGAGTCAGGGAGGCGCGCGACTACGTAGTAGAGAGCGATGTACATGGGGGGGGGGTTCTTAGCGCAGAACTCAGCAGGAAGGGCGGCGCGGTAGCGAGTGTCACTAGTGCGGAGGTGCGTAATGAGGTCAGCGACAGTGGGAAAGGCAGAGAGGTCAGGAAAGAGGTAGGGAAGCATGAGACGGCTCAGTGCAGCAGTGGCAGGGGAGGAGTAGCGCGCAACTACAGCGTCGTACAAGGTCTGAGCACTCTTGTACTGACTGAAGTGCGCACGCTCAGAGGTAGGGAGGTGGCGACGCACAGCAAGACGTGCAGCAGCATCGCGGGTGGCCCACTTAGAGCGGACAGCGGGATCAGCATCAGCAGCAGGAGCAGGAGAGGCGCCAGAGGTGAGATCAAAGAGAGAAAGGTCGTCAGCCCTGTCGCACTGTAAGAACAGTTGCAGGTCGTCTAACCAGACCTCAAAATCAATGGCGCGACCCTCAGCGTCAAAAGCTAGGACACTAGGGGTAGCCATGACGACGACAGCGAAGCAGTGCAAGCAGTAGGGGAAGAGCACGCAGTGACAGTGCGACTGTGCTCACCAGGCAGGGCAGGCCGGGAAACTCTGCAGAAGGGCGGCTCGGCGACTCAGCGACTCGGCTGCTGGGCGGCTCGGCTGCCGCGCGGCTCGGCGGCAGGGCGGCTCGGGTGCAGGGCGGCTCGGCGCCCGGGCGGCTCGGCGGCAGGGCGGCTCGGGTGCAGGGCGGCTCGGCTCCCGGGCTGCTCGGCGGCAGGGCGGCTCGGGTGCAGGGCGGCTCGGCTCCCGGGCGGCTCAGCGGCAGGGCGGCTCGGGTGCAGGACGGGGCCGGGACAGGGGACGGCGGGGCCGTTAGGGTGCAACGGCGGGGCTGGCAGGGTGCAGCGGCGGGGCCGTGACAGGGGACGGCGGGGCCGTCAGGGTGCAGCGGCGGGGCCGGCAGGGTGCAGCGGCGGGGCCGGGACTGGGGACGGCGGGGCCGTCAGGGTGCAGCGGCGGGGCCGACTGGCGCAGTGGCGGGGCCGTCAGGGTGCAGCGGCGGGGCCGTGACAGGGGACGGCAGGGCCGTGACAGGGGACGGCGGGGCCTTTAGGGTGCAGCGGCGGGCCGACAGAGGTGCAGCGGCGGGGCCGGGAGTAGGACGGCGGGGCCGTCAGGTGACGGGGCCCGCTGCAGCGACGAAGAGGCCGCGCAGCCGGCGTGAGGGCGGCGCGGCGCAGCAGAGCCGAGAGGGCGGCGCGGCGCGGCCGTAAGGCCAGCGCGACGTGGGGCCCGGGCCGCGCGCGCGAAAAAAAAAGGAGTCGCGCGCGCGACTCTCGGGGCGCCACAAGGGCAGCGCGACAAGCACTAGGGGAGCGCGCCTCGGGGAGAATAGGGCGCGCTCCGGGCAGGAAAAAAAAAATCGTGGGTGGGCCCTTAAAAAAAAACGGTCCTTAGGAGGGACCCGCTCTATACCATGTGAAAAGAATGAAGAGGAATGGAATGACTAAGGAAAGATTGGGTACAAATACAACCCTAGAAACCCTGTACCCCATATGTGCTACCCCACTATAGCCTACAGCAACTATGTCATATAAATCCGACATGGCGCTCAGCTTTCATCTCTCGTTCAGCTTCCTCCAATTCTTCTTGTGTGAGCTCCCCTTCCTCGGGCTCTGCTGTTCCCCATCCGCCCTTAGTGACCGTGCCGCTTGCTCCAGTGGGGGATGCCCAGGTTGCGCCACCTTCTGGTTCGTAATCCTCGTCTCCCCATGCTCCTTGTCGTGCTGACTCTTTGTCCCATCCTGCCGCAACGCGCTCCTCGTATAGCTTTCGTTTCTTTTCTGCTCGAGCCTTGTCTCGTTCTTCCTGGACGCTCAGCTCCCCGTCAGTGTCAGGATCCTTCCAAGCCGGGTCAATTTCGTGACGGTAGACTTTGCGGGTGTATGGGCGCGGTCGTCCATCCTCGTCGAATGTGGTGGTGTTGGCTTTTAGGACGAACCGGAGGTTGTCGGAATATGTTCGCTCCTCTCGCTGGCGTCCGGGCTCGCCGAAGATGCGGTAAGATGAGACAGCGAGTTCTTTTTCGGCCATGCCTGGGGGTTCTATCTCAGCGCTCTCCGCCTCCTAAATTTCTGCGTACTCCCTTTCGACTTGCTCTATGCGGCTCGTCGTGGGTGTGTGACAGGTGGTGCAGAGACCGTTGATGTCTGGCTCGTTTTTTTTTTTTTTTTTTTTTTTTTTTTGGGCTTTAAGGAGATCCCCGGAGGAAACCAACCCCCCGTAGGGAGAAGGCAAACTCGAGGGGAACAAGGTCCACGAGCTCGTCTGATGACGCTTGGCAGGAAGGTACGTCAAAGCCCAGGATATAGATCCCGTTGATTGAGCGTGCTCGTCCGTCCGAGATACTTGAACAATTCGGGAGGTGTGTCCGGGGGAGCGTAGGTAAGGATGAGGTCGCGTGTGGCTAGGTCCGTGTGGATTATGACTCCACAATCGCAGAGTTGTCCAGCCGAGAGCAGGTTGAAGCGGAGATTCGGGCGTAGAGCACGTCGTTGAATGAGATGAGAGTGTTGCTGTCTCGTACTTGCAGAACAACGATGCCTTGTGAATTGGCGCGCAGCTGCTCGTTGTTGGCGACGGTGACGTAGGTTGCGGGGGCGCGACTCAGGTTTGAGACATATCGCGTAGATCCCACCATGTGTTGTCCGCAGCAGGTGTCCAAGTACCAGGTGTTGTAGTTGTCGGTGTTGTTCCACCTTCTCAATATGACCTCCCTATATGTAGGCGATGTCAGAATTAGAAGGAAGAAAGAGGATTGAACTAGCAGGAATGAGGATACAAATAGCAAAACCCTAGAAGGGTTGTACTCGCTATAGAGCACCCCACTACAGGCTAGAACATAAGATAATATTCTGACACACCCCCATAGCCAAAGTGGGGTGTAATCAGCAGAGCAGGCAAAGCAAAACAAGCTCAGGGTGGATCACAATGTCACCACACATTCTGAGCACAAGTTCAAGAAGAAATAGTTTAGACTTCACAATTATAAGCAAAGCTAGTGGTAGTCACAACGGGCAAGTGAGGAGGAGGAGGGAGAGTGAGGGGAGAGGAGACAGGAGGCGACGGCTGAAGCTGCAGACACACGGGCAACAGGAGGCAAACTGGCACAGCGGCTACCGGACAGCGCCCGGACTACAGGAGTAACAGGCCCCGCGGCTCAAATAGCGGCGGACGGGCAACGGACCCACGGGCGGCTGGCACAGCTGGCTACGACTGGGCTACCGGGACAGCGCCCCGGACTACAGGTGCTGCGAACGACAAACTGACAACCTCCACTCAACCTCTCGCACACAGTCCCACCCCCCTGATACACACCCACTGCTACACCGCTAGCTCTACTCCCACGCACCCCCCTTAAACCCTAAACCCGAGTCTCCCACACAACCACCCCCCTCAGCGACAGCTGCAGCAGTGGGAGACGGAGGAGGAGGAGGAGCAAAGGGAGGAAGGCACACCGAGCACCCCCATACCCGCCACCCCACAGCTCGCCGCGGCCCCTGAAGGAGCCGCGACGGGCGACGGGAAATGGGGGGGAGGGGAGAAAGGGGGGGGGGGGGGGGGGGGGCCGGTGCCGCGATGAGGGGCGGGGCCGCGACGGTCGGGGCGGGGCCGCGACATAGGGCGGGGCCGCGACGTAGGGGAGAAGCCCGCCGCGCGCCCCGGGGCGCACAGCGGGCAATGAACCGCCGCGCGCCTCGGGGCGCACGGCGGGCAGAAAACCGCCGCGCGCCTCGGGGCGCACGGCGGGATGAAAAAAATGCCGCACGCCACGGGGCGTGCGGCTCAGAGAGTAGTAGCAGTAGTAGCAGCGGAAGCTAAGCGGTGGTAAGCCCACCCACAGGATCGATCCAGGGGGATCGACCTGCTCTGATAGCATGTCAGAATTAGAAGGAAGAAAGAGGATTGAACTAGCAGGAATGAGGATACAAATAGCAAAACCCTAGAAGGGTTGTACTCGCTATAGAGCACCCCACTAAAGGCTAGAACATAAGATAATATTCTGACAGGCGACTCTTGCAATGTCGAGCTGATGCGTGGCTGAGCACTTGACCAGGCGAAATAAAAAAGGTTTTAATGTCAGCCATTGATCTTCTCGATGTTTATTGAGTGGTTGTCATGGAAATGTCAAACGCAATCTGCGATGAATGAGAGCCATTGATGTCCCGGAGTTATGCTGGTGGTGATGTTGTGAAGATACTAGGTAGAGTTAGAAGCCATAGCTAGGTAAGTCCTAGCTAGGCAAGAGAAGTTTAGGGAAGAGAAGAGGGTTTTCACTAGCAGCAATGAGGATACATATAGCAAACCCTAGATGGGTTGTACTCGCTATAGAGCACCCCACTACAGGCTAGAGAATAACATTCTGACACACCCCCATAGCCAAAGTGGGGTGTAATCAGTACAATGAGCAAGCAGGTATAGAGCAGGAGTTCACAAAGGTAAGCAAAGCTAGAGCTAATCATAGCGGGCAAGTGAGGAGGAGGAGGAGTTGTGGAGGTAGAGAAGATGGGAGGCAACGACTGAAGCTGCAGAGGCACGGGCACAGGAGCGGCTGACTCAGAGGCTACCGAAGGAAGGGCGACGGACTACTGGAGTAGCTGGCTTGGCGGCTATAGAAGAGCGGCAGGAGCAACGGACCCACAAGCGACTGATGCAGCAGGCTCACTGGCTACCGAAGCAAGGGCGACGGACTACAGGCGCTGCAGGCGACACGACAGGTACCTCCACACAACCTCCTCCAACTGCCCCACACCCTCGACACATACCCACTGCTCAAACCCTAGCTCCACTCCCACGCACCCCCCTAAAACCCTAAACCCCAGTCTCCCACTCATCCACCCCCCTCAGCGACAGCTGCAGCAGTGGGAGACAAAGGAGGAGGAGGAGAAGGGCACGGCGCGCACAACGGACACTACCCCCACACTCCTCACCCCCAAACCCTAAAACGGGTGGGATAGAGGCAGGAGCGCGGGGGACGGAGAGGGGGGGGAAGGCGCGCACCTCTAGGGCGCCAGAACGGACGGGTGGGGCGAGGGAAGGGGCGTGGCGCGCGCTGCTCCCCTGGGCGCCGCAACGGACGGGCGGGAAGGACGCGCGTGCGGCTCCTCAGGGCACCGCGACGGCCTGGCGGGGTGCGCGAGGCCTCCCGAGGGCGCCGCGACGAGCTGACGGGGCGCGCGCGGCCTCCTCAGGACGTCGCGACGACCACGCAGGGCGCCCGCTGGCTCCCCAGGGCGTCGCGACCGGCGGGCGGGGCGCTCGCGGGCTCCCGAGGGCGTCGCGACGGACGGACGGGGGGCTCGCGGGCTCCCCACCGCGCCGCGACGGGCAGGGCGGGGGGCCGCGCGTGCTCCCTAGGGCTCCGCGATGGACGAGCGGGGCGCGCGCTGGCTCCCCCACAGCAGTAAACCGCCGTGCGCCCGCCGCGCGCTAAGAGGCTGCGCACCACGGGGCGCGCGGCACAGCGTAGGGCAGCGAAAGCAGTAGGAGGGCCCACAGGCCAGGAGCGTATGCGCTCTGATTCCATGTGAAGATAGTAGGTAGAGTTAGAAGCCATAGTTAGGTAAGTCCTAGCTAGGCAAGAGAAGAGGATTTTCACTAGCAGCAATGAGGATACATATAGCAAACCCTAGATGGGATGTTCTCGCCATAGAGCAACCCACTACAGGCTAGAGAATAACATTCTGACAGATGCGTGCGAAGTTGCAGGAAATCCTGACGCAAATTCTTATGTCGGTGAACTGGAACCTTTGATGTCAATTGAAGTAATCTCAAGCATCCCATCGTGTTGCATGAATCTGACAAAGCTGTTAAAGCTGTGGCCTATATACTTCGAGCGGGAGGCTAGTGCGAAAGCATTCTCTCCTCCCCCCCCCTCCCTTTTTCAGAAAAGGGTAGTCCAAGTCCACCAAAGCTGTACAGCTGCGCATGTAAGAAAACCCCAACCACCTTGTATGCCGAGGGTTGGTTTTAGAATACCAAGTGTTATGAACCCCGTAGAAAACTTAGCAGTTGCACCTTGAAATTGATGTTTGTGGCGAATCTCGTTGATGTGATGCGTAAAATTCTCCCAGGGTAAACTGCTTCGGAGTCATGTCAGTTTGCAGGGACTTGAACGCTACCCATCGGAATAAAAATTCCCAGCAAGAAAATATCTCATGATCTCCTTGTTATCGCAACTGTTGCTGCCCCTCATCTCCTGATTGATGCAGCATATCCAGCTGGCAGCATGTGCAACCTATACATAACTCCGCGTTGTCATTGGTGCGAAACGTGCCAAATTGTTGTTGTTAGCGGAAAGAGTGAGACCATCCCAAAATTTCTTCGTCCATGACTCCGGCTCATCGTCAAAATGTCGCGAATTGGGCAAAGTCGTTGTAGTACGTTCGCGACGTTCGGCGAGAAATGCAAGGTCACGCAACTTAACCGAGTGTCGGTCTTGAAACCTCCATCGGAAACTCCAACTCAGGCGCATATGACGTCTGCATCCCCAGCGGCTTTGTCGAAACTCGCCGAGGCATTTGTCGTGGCTCTCTGAATGCTCCCGAGCAGGGTCGAAATACAGCTGCCTCTCCTCCCCTTGGCATTGTAAATATTTTTCAACCACAAATGATATCAGCACGCCATTAGCGGTGTCAACTCGCCGAAATATTTCGAGCAGGGGCGAAAACAGCTGTCGCCTTCCCCCCCTAGCTGTTGCAAAATATTTCTACTGTGTTGTCTGAGCCGCTGCTGGTACCCCTGAATAGCTTCAGGTTTTGCCGCCAATATTTTTCCCCATGACAGTTTTGCGTGCTTAACCAAGCGCCGCTGCACGAGGCTTCAAACATCGTCAGGGGGTCGACTTCAGACAGCGTCAGGGGGTCTGTGGGCTCTCCCGTAGTGTGATTGGCTGATTCCAATCCTGCTCGTCCTCGTCATACAGGTCATAGTGATCTTCAGTGAGGGGATTGTTCCATCCCTCTTCTGGTTCCACAAGTCTTCCTTGAACTTCGTTCTCTTCGTCAGTTTCAGCAGTGCGGCGTCGGCGCGTCGCCATGTTTGCGATGATGTTCCCGGGAGCTCCTGATTGAGGTCCTTGAGTTTGCTGGTGTTGAAGCTATGCAGGAGGACGAACTGTCTGATGCTGAGGCTGAGAGTGACGAGCGTCTTGTCGGCCGACCCAGTTGTTGTGGTGAGTGGAATTTGGGTGGCGGAAGTTGGATCGGGATTTGCATCGATCCGTTGAGTGTCCGAAGACTTTGCATATTTTGCAATAATGGCGCCTTGGTTGTCGTCGCTCTTCTCAATTGTCTGCGTAGAAAGCGAGGCGCTCTCAGCGCAGCGCGGAGCTTGTTCTGCTCGAATCCATGTCCTGTTGTTCGGACAGGAGTGCGGTGTTAGAATATACCTGTAACTGCCTCTAGCTGTAGTTTAGTGTAGTTATTATAAATTGTTGGTGGTGCACCTTCTTTGCATGCTCTGTTTGCTATATGTACCCTAGTGCTATAGTGAACACTGATTCTCCTCTCCCTCCTTGGCACAAACTACCTCGACTCCCCCTTGGCCTAGGCTACTAAGCCTAGGCCCTACCTAAACCTAGCTTCTACTATTACACTCACTATCTTGACATGGAATCAGAGCCTGTTAAGCCCAGGCCTGTGGGCCCGCCTCACGCTTCCGCTACTGTTTTTCCGGTCGCGCGCCTCAAGCGGGTGGCGATTTTCGTCCTGTCGCGCGCCCAGGTGGCGCGTGCCATCTTTTCTGCCCGTCGCGCGCCCCGTGGCATGCGACGGTGCCCTGCCCGTCGTGCTCCCCGTGGCACGCGACGGTGCCCTGCCCGTCGTGCGCCCAATGGCACGCGACGGTGCCCTGAACTGCCCGTCGCGTGCCCCGTGGTGTGCGACGGTGCCGTGAGCCGCCGCGGACCCGCCCCTGGCGCCCACGACGGTGCCCTGAGCCGCCGCAGACCCGCCCCTGGTGCCCGCGACGGTGCCCTGAGCCGCCGCGGACCCGCCCCTGGCGCCCGCGACGGTGACCTTAGCCGCGGCGGACTGCCTCTGGCGCCCGCGACGGTGACCTGAGCCGCCGCGAACCCGCCCCCGGCGCCCGCGACGGTGTCCTGAGCCGCCGCGGACCCGCCCCTAGCGCCCGCGACGGTGCCCTGAGCCGCCGCAGACCCGCCCCTGGCGCCCGCGACGGTGCCCTGAGCCGCCGCAGACCCGCCCCTGGCGCCCGCGACGGTGACCTTAGCCGCGGCGGACTGCCTCTGGCGCCCGCGACGGTGACCTGAGCCGCCGCGAACCCGCCCCCGGCGCCCGCGACGGTGTCCTGAGCCGCCGCGGACCCGCCCCTGGCGCCCGCGACGGTGCCCTGAGCCGTCGCAGACCCGCCCCTGGCGCCCGCGACGGTGCCTTGAGCCGCCGCAGACCCGCCCCTGGCGCCCGCGATGGTGCCCCTGCCTCACCCACGCCTGCAATCGGTGCAGCCGCCCCTGCACCACCCAGCTGCACTCGCTGCAGCTGCCCCTGCCCTACCCGCGCGACCCTCTGTAGCCGCTTTGCGGCTTTCTCCCCCCCCCCCCCCCCTCCTCCTTCGTCTCCCTGCAGCCGTGGGGGGGAGGGTCAGGGGGTGGCGGGTGTGGGGGTGATGGGTGGTGTGTTTCCCTTCCCCTCCTCCTCCTTTCGTTCCCACTCCTGCACCTGGCGCTGGGGGGGAGGGTGTGAGGGTGTGGGGGAGCCAGAGGAGTGTTATTGGGGTGGCGGGTGTGAGACCAACCAGCCCCCGTCCCTCTGAGGTGGGGGGGGGGGGGGGGGGGGGGGGGGGGAGGAGAGTAAAGGGGTGGCAGGAGTGCCTGCCCCTTTGCTGCTGTACCTGCTCTGTTACCGTGCCTGCTATTGCTGTTGCTGGTGTGCCTCTGCAGGTTGTGTTCTCCACAAACTCCTGCTGCAGGCAGTTATGGGGGAGTGTTAGAATATATCTGTAACTACATGTAGCTGTAGTTTAGTGTAGTTATTATAAAATGTTGGTGGTGCACCTTCTCTGCATGCTCTGTTTGTTATATGTACCCTAGTGCTATAGTGAACACTGATTCTCCTCTCCCTCCTTGGCACAAACTACCTCGACTCCCCCTTGGCCTAGGCTACTAAGCCTAGGCCCTACCTAAACCTAGCTACTACTACTACACTCACTATCTTGACATGCGGCGCATAGCGCGGCTTCTGAGATGATCCCTCGCTGTCGGAGTAGCGCTTTGCAGGGCTTCCACTCTGGCCTGAGTCCTTAAAGGACTATGTTGACGAAAATCTCTTCCGAGATTGTACTCCCATGCTTCGTGATCTGGTCACGGATGTTGCGCCAGCGGTTAATATACGGATTCGCTTTCTCCCCGTGCCCCATCTTCATCTCCAAAAGTTGCCGCAGGAGCCTGCTGGCGGTGACCGAATCCTTCGGCTTGTAAACTTCAACGAGGTGCTTCCAAGCTTCCAAGGCTGGAGCGTCGCTCTCCTTGTAGGAGCCAATTTTAAGTTGTTCCGCAGGCGTCATGTTGCGTAGCAGCATACTGTAGGCCATGAGGGACTCGCTGTAGTACTGAGCCCTGGCGACTTCGGTGTTTTCCACAGGTTTAGGGTAGGAGCCGTCCAAGTAATGGTAGATCTGCGCCGTTTGTAGGAGGAGCTCAAGCTCGAAACTCCATGTGTAGAAGTCCTTGCCGTCAAACGCGGCAGTAGTTTTGGTTTTTGAAATGCTAAGAAAGCGTGCTTGCGCAGAGTTGATAGCTTCATCATTTGGACAGGGGGCAGTTGTGTTTGATTTGTCTGTGTCGAGGGAGAAGGTATGCGCGGCGGTATCACGGCTTTTTTCAGCCGGTTGTCTAGGTTGTACTGGTTGGGAAGAGGTTCCCGCATCGCCTTTGCGCAGTTCTTGGAGTTCTTTCTCCATAGTTGAAAGTCGAGCGAAAAGTTGCTCGAGAGCGGCAGTGCCGATCGTGGTTGTCGCCTCATTTGTCGTAGCCGGATTGGATTGTCCTTTAGCCGTCAGATTTGCTGATAAGAAACGAGGGATGATTGCATTGAGTAGAATGAGGAGTACAAGTGGTAAACCCTAAAGTGTTGTACCCCATATGAACTACCCCACTACAGCCTACACAGACTATAGCATATATGCCAGACACACCCCCATAGGCAAAGTGGGGGAGAACTAGGGGTCACAAGACCAGTCAAGCAAAGCAAAGCAAGCTCAGGGTGGATCACAACGTCACCACACAGTCCGAGCACAAGAGCAAGGCCACAAGGCCAGTTCACTTGCAAGATCATATATATATAAAGGTAAACAAGCAAGTGCAGGTATAGAGAGAGTACAGTACAAACAAGGTCAAGAAGTGAGCAAGTGAGGCCAAGTAGGCACAAGACCTAGCATAGCACAGAAGCGCTGATGATCACAAGGTGGAAGGGCCTTGGTAAAGATATCAGCAGTGTTGGCCTCAGAGGCCACGTAGGTGAGGCGGAGCTGACCACACTGCTGCAGCTCACGAGCCAGGAAGTAGCGAAGAGCAATGTGCTTCGTTCTGTGCTCCAGTCTGTGCTCCCAACACAAGGCCAGCATGGCCTTGTTGTCTACGTACAGAACTGGAGGAGAACGAGGCGGCTCTCCTAGGTCAGTCAGCAGGTAGGTGAGCCAGTGTAGCTCCTGTGCAGCCATGGCCCCCGCGTAGATCTCAGCCTCACAGCTGGAGGTGAGAACAGAAGACGAGCGGGTAGACCGCCACGAAACACAGCCGGAGCCAAAGTTGAAGGTGTAACCCTGTGACGACCGCTGTGTCGGCTGGTCGTCAGCCCAAGAAGCATCTGCGTGACCTGTGAGGACCACTCGACGTCGCCCTCCAAGCACTAGCCCCATGCCCGACGTACTGCACACGTAGCGCAACACCCTCTTGGCTGCAGCCATGTGCTCTGGTCTGTGTCTCCTAGGAGCAACATAGCGTGCCAAGATGCTAAGAGGGTATGCAAGGTCAGGTCGTGTACAGGTCATCAGATACATGAGGCAGCCAACAAGCTCTAGGTACGGGCCACTCGGCTCTACGGACTCATCCGAAGGCAGAGCTGAGAGCGAGTGGCGAGTAGACAGAGGAGTGGCCTGAGGCGAGGAGTACGTGAAGCCGAAGCGCTGAAGGACCTGCTGCACCATGTGTGACTGAGTCAGGGTAATGGTGCGCTGTGCTCTGTCCCGGGTGATCTGCAAGCCAAGGTAGCTGCGCAGTTCACCCAGGTCTGTGTACGTGTGTCTCTTCTGCAGCTCAGACTTCACGTGGGCGAGTCCAGCAGTGTCAGCAGTGGCAAAGACCAAGTCGTGGACGCACACGAGGATGTAGAACGGCGGCAAAGAAGTGTCGGTGCGCAGAAACAGCGACGGGTCAGCTGTGGAAGGAGCAAACCCAAGAGCCGCAAGTGTAGTCCTCAGTGTGTCGTGCCACTCACGGAGCGCCTGGCGGAGACCGTAGACTGGCCGCCTGAGGCTCCACTTGGTACCAGGAGGAAACGACCCAGTGAAGCCAGGTGGGCGGCGCAGCCAGATCTCCTCGTGCAGGCTGCCCTACAGGAAAGCTGTGCTAAAGTCAACAGAGTGAAGCTCGTAGTCGCGCTGGGCGGCTATGTGCAGCAGTCTGAAAGTAGTCGACCCAGTGAAGCCAGGAGGGCGGAGCAGCCAGATCTCCTCGTGCAGGCTGCCCTGTAGGAAAGCAGTGCTGAAGTCAAGAGAGTGAAGCTCGTAGTCGCGCTGAGCGGCTATGTGCAGCAGCACCCGAAGAGTGGTCATCTTCAGGGTGGGAGAGAAGGTCTGAAAGTAGTCAACTCCCTGCCGCTCATTGAAGCCTCGAGCCACGTAACGCGCCTTGAAGACAGGCGGAGAACCCGGCGGCCGCTTCACCCTGAAAATCCACATGCCACTGACGATGTTCGCCCCAGGTGGGGGAACCTCGTCAACGTAGGTGCCTGTGGACTTCCAGGAAGCCATCTCTGCGTCCATGGCTGACTGCCACTTAGAGGAGTAGGGACCCTCTATCGCCTCTGCGTAAGAGCGCGGACTTGGGATGTCTAGTGCATCCGGGTCTCCCTCAGGGGCAATCAGCATGGACACGAGATTAGGCAAAGCAGCAACAAAACACTGGAACTCCTCCTGCCTGTCCTTAAGGACGTCCGTGCTAAGAGCACACTCACCCCCGACGGACGGAGGACAGACAGACGCAGACTCAGCAACAAGACGAGTGGCGTAGTCTAGAGGACAGCGAGCAGCGAAGTCGACAAGCTCAGCAACTAAGGCAGACGCAGCAGTGGACTCAAAGGAAGGGTCAGTGACAACAGTGGCCAGGAGACGCGTGATAGTAGGACTGGCAGCACGAAGAGAGTCAGACTCAGGGTCAGGAAGGACAGGAAGAGAGGACTCTGGAGGAGACGGCAACGGGACACGCAGAGGAGCAGTGGAAGGACGCAGTCCCATCTGGTGTGTGGCTGGAACCGCAGGAGGACGCGGAGCACGACGACTAGTGCGAGCAGTGCGAACAGGCGACGCAGGACGAGACGCAGGCTCACGACGCTCAGCAAGACCTCCAGTAGGACCAGTGTAGGGAGAAGGAGCAAGAAGAGGGGAGGCGGGCTGTAACTCTGACTGCGACTAGATGGGCAGTGGACACTTTAAGGGAGGAGCAGGACCAGTAGAGGGCGGGAGACCAAGAACCTGCTCAAGGAGCGGAGCGAAGTACGGCCTCGGCCGCGTAGCTCCTCCAGAACCAGCAGGGACGGCACCAGTACCCCCAGCAGCAGCACCAGCGCCAGCCGCACCTCCAGCTCCAACACCGTCAGCTCCAGCACCCTCGGACGCACCACCGCCAGCAGAAAAACCAGTGCCAAAACCCCCAGCTTCTCCAGCTCCAGGAGCTCCAGTAGTACCAACTCCAGCAGGACCGGCAGCTCTAGCACCGCCAGCAGCTTCAGCAGGACCAACTCCAGCAGCTCGTGCAGCACCCCTAGTCCCAGCAGCTCCAGTACCGCCAGTACGAGCACCTCCGGAACCAGCAGCAACAGTAGTGCCTCCAGCTCCAGCAGCACGACTCCAGCGCCGGGCAAACCACTCGCGCAGCTCCTGCGGAGAGAGTGGCTCCCGCCTCGACGAAGCACCGCCAGTGGCCACACGAGCAGACCCAGCGCCCCCAGGCTCCGCACCCCCAGACTCCGCACCCCCAGGCTCCGCACCCCCAGGCTCCGCACCCCCAGACTCAGCACCTCCAGGCTCAGCACCCCCAGTCTCAGCACCCCAAGTCTCAGCACCCCCAGGCTCAGCACCTCCAGACCCGGCACCCGCAGGCTCAGCACCTCTAGCAGCACCAGAGTCAACAGCTACCTCGTCAGGCTCGACTGCGGCTACCTGGGACACACGTGACGGGGCAGGACCCTGAGGGGGGAGAGGGTTTACCAGGGGAGGACCTGACACAAGGAAGAGCGGCGGCGGGGGGAGGGGCGCAATGCAGTAGGGGAAAAGATGGTAGTAAGGCACCGACTCGTCAAAGGTGACGTCCTGGGAGGACAGAACACGTCGCGAGGTGGGGTGGTAAAACTGCCACCCAGGCGCGTCAGGGGGGAAGCCAAGGAAGACGCAGGGAACAACACGGGGGGACAGCTTGTCCGCAGACAAGTCGCGGACAAACGCCCGAGATCCCCAGACCCGAAACGCAGACGCATCGCCAACCTTCCCCGTCCACCGCAAGGTGGGGGAGGTCTCTGGCAAGGAGACCCGGGGCTGAAGGTTGAGCTGATGCGCCGCGCACTGAACCGCAAACGGCCACAGAAAATGGGGGGCAGCCGCATGGATCATGGACGTACGAGCGACGTCCATGACCATGGCAATGCGGCGCTCAGCAATCCCATTTTGCTGTGGAGAGGCCGGAAGCGTGAAGGTCTGGCGAATGCCCTGTGCACGACAGAAGGCTCCCAGACGGGCAGAAGAAAACTCCCCGCCTCTGTCAAAGTGCAAACACAGAACAGGAAAGTCCGAGGCTAAACTCTCTCTGAGCTGGAGACGAGCTGCGCGGATCCAGTCGATCAACACCTCAGTGACGTCACCCTTGTTGCGCAAGGGGAAGACTGTGGTGTAACACGAGTAGTCGTCAACCACCAACAGGAAGTAACGCTCGTGCCCCTGTCCGCGGACGCGGGCGGGGCCCCACACGTCCATGTGGAGGGTCTGTAGGGGAGCCTCTGTCGGAGGAAACTCGGAGGAGTGTCGGGCGGCGGGCTGTCGCCCCTCGACGCAAGGGACGCAAGAAGGGCCAGGCCCCAGAGGTAGGGGAGGGAGAGACCGAGGGAGACTAGAGACAAGGACACGGGAGGCCATGCCTCGGAGACGAGGCAGGGAGGGGTGACCAAGGCGGTGGTGCCAGAGGAGAGTCTGGTGGGACAGGAGACGACACGAGAAGGGAGCAGACTCAGGACCAGACGAGGACGCTACAGCAAACACCTGACTCGACGCAGCTACCTGGCCAAACTCAGCAGCTGGAGGAGACTCAGAAGTAAGGGTGTAAAGGCTCGACCCAGGGGGACGAGTGAACGTGGCCAAGCGTCGGCCTGTCCGAGCACACGTGCAGTGGGTCACTCGCTGACTCGCAGGAGTGAACTGGTCAACCCCCCTATCCTGTAGGTCCGCTCCACTCACCAAGTTCGTAGAGAATGAGGGGAGGTAGAGACCTTACAGGGTGGCAGAGGGGGCTGCCTAGCACGGTAAGACAGTGGAGAAGCTAGCAAGGACAGGACCCCTAGAGGGGTCTGCCAGGGAGACTGCAACCGGCCGACTGAGCAGCGTAAGAGTGGTGCGGTCTCGAAAGAAGGAGCGGGACGCACCCGAGTGAAGGGTTAAAGTGTGGAAGGCCTGAGCCGACGTAGTACCTGAGAGAGCAGACTCACCAGCACCTGGGGCAGCAGACGCACTGGCACCTGGGGCAGCAGACGCACTGGCACTTGGGGCAGCAGACGCACTAGCACCTAGAGCAGCAGCCTCACATGCACCTAGAGCAGTGGCCTCAATGCTCGGGTCAGGCGGTACATACAGGTAACAGTCACCCTCAACACTAGTAGTCACAGAATACATGGCAGCAAGGATAGCATCATACTCAAGATCAAAGATGGCTACCCCCGCCCTAGAAAGATCTCCCCAGCGAGGGATCTCCGACGCCTCAGGGAACAAGCGACGCCACGCGTCCGTCAGGCGACCGAAGCAGCGTTGGGTGGAGTGCAGCCCCCCGCACTGCTCACCAGCTCGGTCGCCGGTACGGAGGACGTAAGTGCAGGGACCAGTACCCCCACCGCGCTGACGCGCAGCGTACCACTCACGAAGCTGCTGAGGGGACAGAGTCACACCACTCCGCTGCTCCTGGCGCGGACCACCACCGGACCCACTCCTCTGCGTAGCCGCCGCCTCCGCCGCCTCCTCCACCTCCGCCTCCTCCGCCACCTCCGCCGCCTCCTCCGCCTCCACTGCTGCCGCCGCCGCCGCCACCCCCGCCACCACTCCTACCACCACCCCCACCCCCTCCACTGCCTCCACCACCACCTCCACCGCCCCCACCAGCCCCTCCAGCGCCCTTGCCCCCTTTGCCCTTGCCGGTGCGGCGTCTCCCGCTAGGGGCAGACGCAGCGCCGACCGACTCGAAACCAACGAGGTCGGCCGCAGCAGCAGAAGCAACAGAGGGCAAGAGGGGGGAGGGGGAACACCCCTCAAAGACGGGGGTGTGAGGGTCACCACGAGAGGCTCCTATAGCGACTATGCTCTTCTCTACTGCTAGGAGGCCCTTCTCGAGGAGGTCAACGGTGAGAGTGGTGGGGCAAACTGAGAGGAAGTGGTCCTTGACTACGCGGAGAGAGTCAGGGAGCCGGGTGACTATGTAGTAGAGGGTGATGTACATGGGGGGGGGGGTTCTTGGCGCAGAACTCAGAAGGAAGCGCAACGCGGTAGCGAGTGTCACTAGTGCGGAGGTGCGTAATGAGGTCGGCGACTGTGGGAAAGGCAGCAAGGTCAGGGAAGAGGTACGGTAGCATGAGGCGGCTCAGTGCAGCAGTGGCAGGGGAAGAGTAGCGTACAACTACAGTGTCGTACAAGGTCTGAGCACTCTTGTACTGGCTAAAGTGTGCATGCTCAGTGGTCGGTAAGTGGCGACGCACAGCAAGACGGGCAGCAGCATCGCGTGTCGCCCACTGTGAGCGAACAGTGCTATCAGCAGTAGCAGGCGGGGCAGGGGAGGCACCAGAGGTGAGGTCAAATAGATAGAGGTCGTGTGCCCTATCGCACTGGAGGAACCGCTGGAGGTCATCGACCCAGACCTCAAAGTCAGCGGCACGGCCCTCAGCATCAAAAGTAAGGACACTGGGGGTAGCCATGACTGCAGTGGCCTAGTAGGGAGTGAGCTCACCAGTAGGAACTGCAGCGGATCGACAGTAGGGCGGCTCGGCGGTTCGGCCGCTCGGCGGCTCGGCTGCTGGGCGGCTCGGCTGCAGGGCGGCTCGGCTGCTCGGCATGTGGGCGGCTCGGCTGCTGGGCTGCTCGGCAGCTCGGTCGCTGGGCGGCTGAGCGGTGACAGGGCTGGTAGAGGCGGCGACGTGGCCGCTAGGGGAGGGCGACGGGGCCGCAGGTGACGGCGACGGGGCCGCAGGTGGCGGCGAGGCCGCAGGTGGCGGCTGCGTGGACGCAGTTGGCGTCGACGGGGCCGCAGGTGGTGGCGACGGGGCCGTAGGTGGCGGCGGGGTGGCCGCAGGTGACGGCGACGGGGCCGCAGGTGACGGCGACGGGGCCGCGGGTGACGGCGACGGGGCCGCAGAGGGGCCGCAAGGGGCCGCAACGGGGCCGCAGAGGGGCCGCAAGGGGCCTAGACGGGGTCGTAGAGGGGCCGCACGGGGCCTAGACAGGGCCGCAGAGGGAGCCGCAAGGGGCCAAGACGGGGCGGCGACGGGGCCGTAAGGGGCCCGGACGGGGCGGCGACGGGGCCGTAAGGGGCCTAGACGGGGCGGCGACAGGGCCGTAAGGGGTCTAGACGGGGCCGCAGAGGGGTCGCAAGGGGCCTAGACGGGGCCGCAGAGGGGCCGCAAGGGGCCTGAAAGGGCGCCGCGAGGGGCCGAAAGGGGCCGTGCGAGGGCCATAAGGGCGGCGTGAGGGGTCGTAAGGGGTCGTAAGGGCAGCGCGAGGGGCCGTAAGGGGCCGTAAGGGTGGCGCGAGGGGCCGTAGAGGGCGGCGCGAGGGGCCGTGAGAGGGGCCACTAAGGGCGGCTCGAAGGTAGGGAGGGCACACAAAGCGCGACTCGGGCAGGAGTGAAGCGCGCTCCGGGCAGGAAAAAAAATATCGTGGTGGGCCCTAGGTAGCGTTCCCACTAGGGAACCTGCTCGATACCATGATAAGAAACGAGGGATGATTGCATTGAGCAGAATGAGGAGTACAAGTGGTAAACCCTAAAGTGTTGTACCCCATATGAACTGCCCCACTACAGCCTACACAGACTATAGCATATATGCCTGACATTTGCTTGGCCTCCGGATCCTCTGGCCATCTTGGTCTGGGAGCGTCTGCCGCTCGCCTGATCTTGGTTCGGCAAATTTCACGGAAGTGAAGTTGCGAAGAATCCCTGAGTAGCTCTGATACCATGTTACAATCCCAAGTGGGACTTAGCGAAGGATCGCTCAGGGTTGATCGCAGAGTAATGTTTGCAGCGGAAGTTCGAATCTCAGGTCAGAGTGAATGTAAATGACTGAGTTGATAATAGCATGCATACATCGTGTCAGAATGAGGAATGGATGTTGCATTGATGTTGGTTGGGGTACATATGACAAACCCTAACTTCTGTACCCCCTAAGACAAACCTCACTACAGGCTACAACATTTGACACACCCCCATAGCCTAAGTGAGGGGTGTCTAGCAAAAACAAAAAGAGTACGGTCACAAGACCAGTCCAAAAGAAAACAAAGCTCAGGGTGGATCACAACGTCACCACACACTCTGAGCACAAGCAACAGTGGCCACAAGGCCAGTCCAAGAGATCACAAGTATATATAGTAAGTGTACAGACGAAGCAGGCAATAAACTCAAGTCTACGCATGACTAGAACCTGTGTCAACAAGGCCTAACTGCACACAACACCTCTGGTGGTCACAAGGCGGAAGCGCCTTGGTGAAGATGTCTGCAGTGTTGGCCTCGGACTCTACAAACTCGAAGCGAGCCTGTCCACTCCTCTGCAACTCTCGCAGAAGAAAGTACCTGACGTGAATGTGCTTCACTCTGCTCTCCAGTCGCGGCTCACGACAGAGGAGGATCGACGCCTTGTTGTCAGTAAACAAGGTCGGTGCAGAGCTCGGCCGCTCACCAAGGTCGGCGAGCAAGAAGGTCAACCACCGTAACTCCTGTGCCGCCATGGCAACAGCGTAAATCTCAGCCTCAGCTGTAGAGGTCGAGACAGAAGAGGAGCGCGTGGAACGCCAGGAAACAGCTCCAGAACCCAGACTGAAACAGTACCCCTGAGTAGACCTGTGAGTCTCAGCGTCGTCAGCGTAAGAGGAGTCACAGTGACCAGTGAGTACGACAGACTGCTGCCCTCCAAGAACTAGCCCCACGCCTGATGTAGTCGCTAGGTACTTCGCCACCCTCACAGCTGCCGTCCAGTGAACAGGACGGTGTCTCCCTGGCGCAACAAAGCGCGCAAGGATGCTGAGAGGGAAGGCGAGGTCCGGGCGAGTACAAGTCATCAGGTACATGAGGCAACCCACAAGCTCTGCGTAGGGACCACTAGGCTCAAACGGCTCGTCAGGAAAGGGACCAGTGAGTCTGTGGTCAACAGCCAGAGGTGTGCGCTGTACGGTGGAGTGCTGAAGCCCGAACCGCTGAAGGACCTGCTGCACCATGTGTGACTGTGAGAGTGTAATGGTGCGAGCGGCTCTGTCCCTGGTGATCTGCAGGCCAAGGTAGTGGCGCAGCTCACCAAGATCAGTGCACGTGTGTCTCTTCTGCAGTTCGGACTTCACGTCTGCCAAAGCAACCCTGTCCGAAGTGGCGAAAACGAGGTCGTCGACGTAGACCAAAACAAAGAACGGTGTGGAGCCACGACGAACGAACAGCGACGGGTCGGCAGAAGACGGCTGGAACCCAAGGTCAGAGAGGGTAGAACGCAGAGTGTCGTGCCACTCACGAGGGGCCTGGCGAAGACCGTAAACAGGTCGCCTCAGCCTCCACTGGGTCCCAGGAGGGAAGGTGCCAGTGAAGGCCGAGGGACGACGCAACCAGACCTCCTCGTGTAGGCTGCCCTGAAGGAAAGCAGTGGAGAAGTCGAGAGAGTGTAACTTGTAGTCTCTCTGTGCTGCTACGTGTAGTAACACCCGAAGAGTGGTCATCTTCGGGGTAGGTGCGAAGGTCTGAAAGAAGTCAACTCCCTCGCGCTGACTGAAACCTCTAGCCACGTAGCGCGCCTTGAAGACCGGGGGAGATCCCGGTGGCCGCTTCACCCTGTAGATCCACATGCCGTCGACTACGTTCGCCCCAGGGGGGGGAACCTCATCGACGTAGGTGCCTGTGGATCTGTAGGAGGCCATCTCTGCGTCCATGGCAGCTCTCCACTGAGAGGCCCAAGGCCCTGACACTGCCTCAGCGTAAGTGCGAGGAGTCGGAATGTCAAGGGCGTCGGGGTCACCCTCAGGGGCGAGGAGCATGGCACAGAGATGAGGGGAAGCGGCCGCCAGGAACTCTAGCTCAAACTGCCTGTCCTCTAGGGCGTCACAGCCAAGGGCAGACACACCCCCGACGGCCAGAGGACTGGTAGGAGGAGCAGCCACAAGCGTGGTGGCGTAGTCAAGGCGGCGGGTAGAGGCAAAGTCAGTAACTGCGGCAGTAAGAGCGGACACAGAGGACACAGAGGCACGAGGGTGAGTAACAAGAGAGGCGAGAACACGAGAGAGAACAGGACGGTACGTGCGGTAGTAGTCAGTGACAGGAGTAGGGAGCGACACAATGAGGGCCGACTCAGGAGGAGACGGAAGCACAGACTAAGACGGACGAGGTGGACTAGAAAGAAGGAAGGCAGTACGAAGGTCAGTGAAGGGAACAGGAGACCAGGGACGAGCACGAGGGGAGCGACGAGTAGCCCAAGAACGAGACGGAGGAGGAGAGGACAAAGGCGGAGAACTGGGGAAAACAGCGGGGGAGGAGTCAGGAGGAGGAAACGTGGGACCGTAGACAGGAGGAGAGGCAGAGGAGGGAGGAGAAGGGGAGGGGAGACCAAGGATCCGAAGACCCGAGACAGGAGGAGGAAGTGGCTGCTGCTGCTGCGGCTGCGACTGCTGCTGCTGCGGACGCGGCTGCTGCTGGGACTGCTGCTCCTGCGGGTCCAGCTGCTGCTGCTGCTGCTGCTGCTGCTCCTGCGGCTCCAGCTGCTGCTGCTGCTCCTCCAGCCGCTGTAACTCCCTCTCCTCTCTCTCCAACGCCAGCTGCTCGTCACGGGCACGGCGAACACGAGTCTGGTGCCTAGTCGGGTAGGGGTGGGGGGGTGGAGTAGTGTCCGAAGCAGCGGCAGCTCCAGAGTCCACCTCAGAAGAACTAGGCGCACCACCCCCAGAGGCAGCACTAACACCAGCTCCAGAACCCGGCTCACCTGAACCCGAAGGAGGCGCACCCTCACCCCCAGACGCAGCACCCCCAGTGTCCGCGCGGCCAGCACCAGCTCCCGGACGACAAGAGTCCTCTGCACCCACCGGGTCAGCTCCAACTCCAGAACCTGAAACTCCAGCTCCAACTCCAGCACCCCCAGAACCAGAAACTCCAGTGCCAACTCCAGCTCTAACTCCAGCTCCAACTCCAGCACCCCCAGAACCAGAAACCGGTACAGGAACAGGCGCCGCACCAACCTCTCGAGAGCTAGCACCAGCGGCACGCTGCGAGGAGGACTGTGGGGAGGGAGGCTGTACCGGAGGGGCTACCGAAGGAGGAGGGGTAGCCTGGGACACACCCGACGGGGCTGGACCAGGGGGGGGAGGCTGTACCGGGGGAGCAGGAGGGGGAACGGCAGTCAGGAAGAGGGGGGGAGGAGGAACCGGGAGACCTCGACTGGGGTACCTGACGTAGTACGGAGTGGACTCCTCGAAACGGACGTCACAGGAGTCAAAGAACCGGTGAGAGGGAGGGTGGTAAAAGGTGAAGTCAGAGGAGTCCTCAGGGAAACCAAGGAAGACACAGGGGACGGCACGAGGCGAGAGCTTGTCCGCGGAGGTGTCGCGGACAAGAGCCAAGCACCCCCAGACACGAAACCGCGACGCAACACCAGGGGACCCTGTCCAAAGACTGGTCGGTGAAACCTCTGGTCGAGAGACACGTGGCCAGAGGTTCAGCTGGTGCGCGGCGTACCTGACCGCGTAGGGCCACAGAAAATGGGGGGCACAGGCGTGAGTCAGGGAGGTGCGGGCGATCTCCATGACCAGGCCTATGCGGCGCTCAGCAACCCCATTCTGCTGTGGGGACTCTGGAAGCGTCCAGGACTGACGAATGCCCTGCTCGCGACAGAATCCAGCGAGAATGCCGGAGCGAAACTCACCCCCACGGTCGGAGTGGAGACAGCTGACACGACGACCACGAGTGTCCTCAGTGGTGAGCAACCACCTGATCAGCGTAGAAGTCACCTCAGACTTCTTCGCCAGAGGGAACACTGTGGTGTAGCGGGAGAAGTCGTCAACTACCACCAGAAAGTAACGCTCACGCTCAGGGCCTAGACGAGGGGCTGGGCCCCAGACGTCCAAGTGAAGCGTCTCAAAAGGCTCGGTGGCCGGACGAAGGGAGGAGGAGTGAGGGGTGGCGCGCAGCCTACCCTCGACGCAGGGACGACACGGCGGCGCAGGCGAGGGCGGCAGCGACGGCAAGACACGTGGGAGGCCTAGGACAAGACGCTGACTAGACATAGCGCGCAGACGTGGAAGGGACGGGTGCCCCATCCGGTGGTGCCACAGAACGGTGGGGTGGGCAAGCGACCGGCAGGAGCACGACGCAGCGACTGGAACAGACGTAGGAACCAGACACGACACAGACACCTGGGGGGACGTAGCAACCTGGTGAGACGCGGGGACCCGAACGGGGGGGGGAACCGGGGGCAGTGGCAGTAGGGGGGGCTGCTGGTGCGGCTGCTGGTGCTGCTGCTGCTGCTGCTGCTGCTGCTGCTGCTGCTGCTGCTGCTGCTGCTGCTGCGGCTGCTGCTGCTGCTGCGGCTGCTGCTGCGGCGCACGCGGGCCAGTGTGAAGAGTGTAGAGACCCGAGCCCGGCTCAGCAGTAAAGGTAGCAAGAGGCTGGTAAGAGTCTCCGTCAACACACACCGCAGTCTCTCCAGAAGGCTCAAACCACACACCCACGTGCTGACTCACGAGGGGTCGCACGCCCACCAAGTTCCGGGAGAACGAGGGGACGTGAAACCCAGTGAGAGACCCAGAGGGAGCAGCAGGACACGGTAAAGTGGTAGTGTGACGTGCAGTGACTGGTCCCGTAGTGGGATCAGCCAACGCTACAGAAACAGGCGCAGGAAGTGGTGTAAGTGTCGTGCTGTCCCGGAAGAAGCAGTGGGAGGCTCCAGAGTCCAGTGTGAACGACAGCGAAGCGTCCTCTGAGGTAGTCGCTGGTCTAGAGTCTACACAAGTACCTACACTAGCAACAGGCAACTGAGCAAGACTAGCACCTAAGCTAACAACACCAGAGTAAACAGAGTCAGAAACACTAGAGTCAACAACAGCATACATAGCATGAGGAGCACTAATCAGATCAACTAACTGCTCAGCAGACATGCCCCACAGAGCGGAGCCGTGGCGCTGAACCAGAGGAAGCCAGTCAGGAGCAGGACCGCCAACCCCGTAGGTCAACCGGACCGTGTCAGTGAGCTGAGCAAAGCACTGACCAGGGGGGTGAAAGCGGCCACAAGGGTGGCCCCGACGAGGACCTGTCTGAACCTGGTAGGGGCAGGGAGGGTAAGCAGCACCGCGCTGGGGCTGACGCAGCCCCGACCCCGGAGCCAGCTGCTGACGCTGCTGCTGCTGAGGCTGCTGGGAGGAAAGGGGCTGCTGCTGCTGCTGAAGGTGCTGCTGACGCTGAGCCTGGTACCACGCCGCTGCTCCACCTAGCGGGGCCGGCAGTACAGGAGGCGACTGACGAGCTCGAGGGTCGCCGCCACCAGCAGGTGCAGTGGAGTCACCAGCCGCTGCACGAGGGGTCTCTCCAGACGCTGCACTCCCACCACCGCCAGTCGCAACAGCACCCCCACTACCTCCGCTACCTCCGCCTCCACCTCCACCGGAACCACCTTTCTTGCCCCCCTTGCCGCGGGACCGCGACGCAGTCGTAACAGCAGCCGCAGTCGCGTCAGTAGCGGCAGTGGCAAGAGAGGCAGTGAAGGTGGGTAACTGCGGGACTGTGCACCCGTGGAAGAGTGGGGGGGACACAGTACCAGAGGCGGCAGCTACCGAACGAAGGTTGCTCTCGACGTCCTTGAGTGCAGACTCAAGGACCTCGATAGTCAGCTCACTAGGGTGCTTCAGCAGAAGCGCGTCACGAACGGAGGCAAGGCGGTCAGGGAGGCTAGTGGCGATGAAATAGACAGTAATCGCCATGGGGGGAGGAAGCAGTGCAAGCTGTGCCTCAGTGCAAGCAGCGCGGTAACTAGCGTCGAGCGAGCGGAGGTGAGCGATCAAGTCAGCAGAGCGCTCAAACGAGGCAAGATCAGGAAACAGGAACGGGAGGAAAAGACGGCCGAGAGAGACAGTAGCGGGAGTAGAGTAGCGGGCCTTAATCGCAGTGAGGTACGCAGCAGCGGTGCGAACCTGAGTAAAGTGGACCTCCTCGGACTCAGGGAGGAGGCTGCTGAGTGCGATGCAGGCCGCAGCGTCACGCGACGTCCAAGCCGTCCGGTCAGCGCGCTGACGGGCAAAGCGAGCCGTAGCAGCGTCGTAGGATGTGGCGGCGGCTGCTGGTGAAGATGCGGCAGTTGCCGCTGTAGGATGTGGCGGCGGCTGCTGCTACAGTAGATGCGGCAGTTGTCGCTGCAGGAGGTGGCGGCGGCTGCTGCTGCAGAAGGTGCGGCAGCTGCTGCTGCAGGAGATGCTGCGGCGGCTGCTGCTGAAGATGCGGCAGCTGCTGCTGCAGTAGATGCTGCGGCGGCTGCTGCTGAAGATGCGGCAGCTGCTGCTGCAGTAGATGCTGCGGCGGCTGCTGATGAAGATGCGGCAGCTGCTGCTGCAGTAGATGCTGCGGCGGCTGCTGATGAAGATGCGGCAGCTGCTGCTGCAGGAGATGCTGCGGCGGCTGCTGCTGAAGATGCGAAAGGAGCCGCTGGAGAAGATGCAGCAGCTGCTGCTGTTGTAGATGCAGCGGCGGCTGCTGCTGAAGATGCGGCAGTTGCCGGTGAAGAGGGTGCAGTAGTTGCTGCTGCTCGAAATGCAGCGGCAGTTGCTGCAGAAGAAGCGGCAGTTGCTGCTGCTGAAAATGCAGCGGCGGCTGCTGCAGACAATGCGGCCGTTGATGCTGCAGGAAATGACGCGGCGGCCGCTGCAGAAGGTGTGGCTGCGGCTGCTGCTGGAGATGCAGCGGCGGCTGCTGCAGATGGCGCGGCGGCTGCTGCTACTGCAGCTGCAGTGGCGACCAGGCCGCAAACCGGCGGCAACAAGGCCGCGAATCGGCGGCGACGAGGCCGCGGCCGGGCGGCAGCGACGCCGCAAAAGGCGCGACAGAGTCACGACACGGCCGTGGAAAAAAAAAAGGGAGGGGGGGGGGGAGGCCGTGAGAGAGTCGCGCGGGGCCAACAAAGGGGCCGGGAAAAACGAAGAAAGAAACGGCCGCAACTGGCCGTCGAGGAGAAAGCGCCCGTGGCGCGACTAGGGGAAACGCAAAGCGCGCTCCGGGCAGAAAAAAAATTCTTAAACGTGGTGGGCCCTTCCTAGGAACCTTCCTGCTCTATACCATGTCAAGGTGAGAGAGGAATGATCGTCGACTAGTTTGGGGCATGGGGTACAAAAGTGACGAGAGAAAAGTTGTACCCCCTAAGAAACACCCCTACAAAACCTAAACCTAAATTATATAAATCATATAATTTGACAAGCGCGCTGACGGGCAAAGCGAGCCGTAGCAGCGTCGTCAGGAGCAGGGCCTAAAGCGGTAGGCTCGGGGGGCTCGGGGAGGTCACCAGTAGCGTGTGACCAGAGGGTCTCGCCCCCCTGGACCTGACTCTCTAACAGACGACGAGCGCAAAGAAGCCAGACGGAAAAGTCAAGGGGTCTACCATCAGCGTCGAAACGAAGAACTCGCGGAGTCGCCATAGTGAGAAGCAACGCGAACGAACAGGCGAGTAACAACCGGGGGGGAAGAGGACTCAGTCGCAGCGGAAGAGCGGGCTAGGGCGACGGGCCAAAACGTAGGGTAGGGCAACGGGCCAGGGCCTAGGGTAGGGCGACGGGCCAGAGCCTAGGGAGGGCGACGGGCCAGGGCCTAGGGAGGGCGACGGGCTAGGGCCTAGGGAGGGCGACGCGACGGGAGAAAGGGCGGGAGCGACGCGACGGGGCAGGGCGACGCGACAGGACAGGGCGACGCGACGGGGCAGGGCGGCGCGACGGAGCAGGGCGACGGGACAGGGCAGGGCGACGCGACGGGGTAGGGCGACGCGACGGGACAGGGCGACGGGACGGGACGGGACGGGACGGGACAGGGCGACGCGACGGGACAGGGCGACGCGACGGGACGGGACAGGGCGACGCGACGGGACAGGGCGACGGTACGGGACAGGGCGACGCGACGGGACAGGGCGACGGGACAGGGCAGGGCGACGCGACGGGACAGGGGGGGAACAGGCGGGCGCGACGCGACGGGGGGAACAGGCGCGACGCGACGGGGGGAACGGGCGCGACGCGACGGGGGGAACGGGCGCGACGCGACGGGGGGGAACGGGCGCGACGCGACGGGGGAGATGATGCTAGGCTCGGTACTAGGCGCGGTAACAACTAAACTGGTACGAACGAGAGGTAGGATCAGGCTCGGGAGGTACGAACGGAGAACGGAGGAACGGGATCCCACATGATCCTAACCTAGCTGATACCATGTCAGAATGAGGAATGGATGTTGCATTGATGTTGGTTGGGGTACATATGACAAACCCTAACTTCTGTACCCCCTAAGACAAACCTCACTACAGGCTACAACATTTGACACATCGGGTTTATATAAGAATACAGGGGAATATGAAAAGACCTAGGCTAGCCATATACTCTAAGGGGTTCATTGCTTTGTTACAGCAATTTCAAACCGTGCGATGCGGGAACCCGTTTTGAACTTGTTCCCGCTCTTTCCACTTCAAATGTTTCTGCCTGCATCGGTCTTGGTCAGGTGGTTGCCGTGACGCTTCAACTCTTCTGACTCCTCGACTTCGTACTCGGTAGAGTCGGCTCCTGCACCATACAGGAATGCCTTCTCATAAAACTTCTTATTGAGAAAGCTTGCTTTTTTATTATTGCAAGGCAACGTGCTTCATTTTAATTGGGTAATTGCAACATTCTCGTCCAACTTACACATTACATAAACATCAACTAGGGGTGGGCGGGGGGGGAAGCAGAACTGAAAAGTTGCGAAATGAAGACGTGGGTGGAGGCCAAATGGCCTCCAACCCTCGTTATGTACTCGGGAAGAGGCATTCGCAGTTGCCTTGCTTCACTACAGTCAGCTGCGCTTTCACAATCTTTATTTTTAGAAAGTGTTTCACACTTTCAAAAAATGTCATATCGTAACATTTGGGACTAGGTGATATATATAATTGGCAAATCGTTTTGCCGGAAACCACTGGATGCCCGTGGCGGTATGTGTAAGGAATTTTCCCTAATTCCTTTCTGAGGCATCTTATGCGCGTACAACTCCAACGTTTGGAGTTCAGCCTCGATCCGACGACCTTGCCTTCCGAACATCTCTTGCGTCGCCTTCGGGTTTCCCAACCCCAAACTTGCGCCCGACCTTGCGCGATCCCGCGGCCTCGGCCTAGCTAGCTTCTGCTATATTAGTGCTACGGCTCATTATTTCGACAGACGTTGTATTCACTTACTCGTTATTGCATTCTGCGCATTCGTCTCATTTACAACTCATAACAGTATGAGCCTTAGAATGAAGCAGAATGTTAAACGCAGGGGTAGTGTACATTTATCTTAAGTTTGAAGTTATGTGAATGATCGCTACGGGCTTTGAGGCGTGTGTAGTGACCAGCTCCCGATACAAAAGCAACTGGGCTGTATTCATTCAGCATCAACATTCGAAAATTAGCGCGAAAAGGTCGCGAGAGTGCGACCGAGAGGCGAGCATTCACGAATTGGTTACCAGGTACACTCTCTGTCCGCAAATGGCGCCGGAGATTCCACCCGCGCAGTCGGAGTACGAAGCTGCGCGGAAGCAGCAGATTCAGGAAAACCAGAAGCGAATGGCGGTGAGTCAGTCGCGCGCTCTTTGATTTTGGCCCACCACTCCGTACCGCGTGCGTCATGCACGTGCTCGCACATTTCGTTACACGTTGCCCTAAACCGCGAGGCGACGTGACGCACTCGTGGTCTCTCATGATGGTGCGTGTGAGGTCTTGAGTCTTGGAGAATGGCACCTCGTAAAAATGGCGCCTCGCGATGGCGCGTCACCCCTCCCTATCCCTCTCCCTCCCCCCTTCCCTTTCGTTTTGTCACAGCAGCAACTACAACTTGATTCCCTTCTCTTCATGATCGCATAATTCGATTGGATTGCCTCCCTCCTCCTCCCCTATCAGCGCCTCCTATTCCCTTTTCCCATCCAATCACCATGCTCTAATGCAGATGAATCACCCCATGTGACACCTTCCTTTCCCCCTACCATCTGATTTTTCCCATGCTCTCAGGATGCAACTTTCCCATACTGACATCTCCCTTTTCCCTGTCCATCTAGCCCGTCTCTTCTCTCATATGCCACTTCCCTGTCCCCTGCCACACCCCAAGTTCCATATCATCCTCTTCATGCCCTCAGGGCGGATTCCTGGCTTCGGGACATCCGGTGTTTGGGCCTTCCGAACATGTGGGATGACTCGAGGCATAATACTGCACCTCGTGTCAATGACCACATTTCCCACGCGATTTCGGAGGTCTGAGTTGACGAGAGCTACCACATCTCGTCACCCACGCCCTGCTGTTCATTGGTCACCTGTTGCTTGACCGAAATCGCGCGACTTCAAATCGCGCCTTCACGAACAGTGAGCCACCAATGTCGATTTGTGTGAGTCCAGAGTGTTCCACGTGCGTGCATTTAGCGAAGCTGTCTGACGTCAATTCTGTGGGAAAATTGAGTCAATTGACAGGCGACCCCAACTGGTCGCGCGTTCCCAACCCGAGTCATTGTAGGGGGTGAAAGTGATTTCGGTTACCCTTCGTTGGATGCACTTGCGATGCGACCACCGTGGGTTCCCGAATCGGGAAACCCAAAGTCGAATCGGAAGTCGGTTCGGAAAAAAAATATTTGGAAGTTTCGAAGTGCGGATGTGCGGAAGCCAGGAATCTGCCCTCACTGTCGGACCGGACTGCCCCTCTCTCATTCTCCCATATGGACACCTTGGCTTTCCTCCCTGTCCATCCATCCCACCAGGTAGGTACCTTTCCATCCTCCCCATGATCAACACATGCCAGGCACAGACACTCTACTTCCAGCTATACCCTGCTCTGCTGCTGCTCTGCAGCTAACAGTTTGTCCCTTTACCAATCTAGTTTTCCCTCCCAGTTCCGAGTCTTTTTTTTTGTTGACACCTGCCAGGCGCAAACCCTCGTTTCCAAGGTATGCCCTGCGGCAATGCTGCTCTGCTCTGCAGCTAACATGATGTCTCTTTTCCAATCAAGTTCCCTCTCCCTCTTTCTCGTGGCCGACACATGCCTGGCTCCGAGGGATGAAATGAATGATCTTCGTGCTGCTGACAGTGTTTTCCCTCTCCCTTGTTCGAGTTTTTTCATCTCTTTTTTTTATCAACACCTGCCATGGTGAAACCCCCTCTTCCAAGGTAGGCCCTGCCCTGCCCTGCCCTGCCCTGCCCTGCCCTGCCCTGCCCTGCTCTGCTGCTGTCAATGCGTTTCTGGCTCTTTCTCTGGTCAACACCTGCCATGTTGAAACCCTGCCCTGCACTTCTGCTGCCCTCTCTCTTCCCTCTTTCTTAGGCCCCACCCTGCCCTGCCCTGCTGCTGTCAATGCGTTTCTGGCCCCAAATGTTTCTCTTACCGTCTTCCCAGTTCTCTCATGTTGTCCCATTATCGACACCTGTCACGCATCACTCTATCGTAGGCCCTGCTCACATGGCTGCTTGACTCTTGACTGACTTAGGTGCTGGACCTACATTTGTACACTTCCCTCTTTCAAGGCGTAACACTGTAATGTTTGGCTTTTGATCTTCAATGTGTGGCACATGCTGGGATTGCACTCTTGCTGTCATGCATGGATGCATGCATGTATGGGTGGTTGAGTGGACGGACGGACAGACGGACAGACGGACGGACGGACGGACGGACGGACAGACGGACAGACGGACGGACGGACGGACGCACGGATGGACGGACGGATGGAAGGATGGACGGATGGGCATGTGCCGTTTCCTTCCACCACATAACCCCCTTTGTGCAGATCTACTTCCCCCCTTGCTCTCCGTCTATAAATGTGTAACTTCTGGAAGTTTCAAAAGTGACCCCCCTGGCACGGTCTCTGTACCAGCAGTGCAAAAAAAAAAAAAAAAAAAAAACAGCATTGCTCTTGGCCTTTCACCCTTTGCCCCCTCCCTTTACCCCTTCCCACTGTGTAACCCGCTCACTGCAGATCTACTCCCCTAGCATCGTCTCTGTCGCCAGCAGTGCCAATCGAAACACACCCTGTGACTCCACCCTCTGTGCATATCTACTCGCCCGGCATTGTCTCTGTTGCCAGCAGTGCCAAGGGCGAGATGTTCTACTCTTACCTGCCTGACCTCGATGTGAGAAAATGGCTGCCGTTGATGTAAGCACGTCTGTACAAGCACATCCTGAAAGAAGCACATTTTGCTGTGGTCACAAGTGCTGTGAGATGTCTTATTCGTACCTGCCTGACCTTGATGTGAGAAAATAGCTGCTATTGATGTAAGCACACGTCTGTGGTCACAAATGCTGTGAGATGACCTACCTACTCCTACTTTCCTGACCTAGATGTGAGCACATGCCTTACAAGCATATTCTGAGATAAGCACCACAATCGGCTGTCTTCACATGCTGTCCGCCCCCACTCCCCTCGTCCCTTGTCTCTCTCACCGCACACACTGCACTGTCTCTCTCACCGCACACACTGCACTGTCTCTCTCACCCGCACACACTGCACTGTCTCTCTCACCGCACACACTGCACTGTCTCTCTCACCACACACACTGCACTGTCTCTCTCACCCGCACACACTGCACTGTCTCTCTCACCGCACACACTGCACTGTCTCTCTCACCACACACACTGCACTGTCTCTCTCACCGCACACACTGCACTGTCTCTCTCACCGCACACACTGCACTGTCTCTCTCACCACACACACTGCACTGTCTCTCTCACCGCACACACTGCACTGTCTCTCTCACCGCACACACTGCACTGTCTCTCTCACCGCACACACTGCACTGTCTCTCTCACCACACACACTGCACTGTCTCTCTCACCGCACACACTGCACTGTCTCTCTCACCGCACACACTGCACTGTCTCTCTCACCCGCACACACTGCACTGTCTCTCTCACCGCACACACTGCACTGTCTCTCTCACCACACACACTGCACTGTCTCTCTCACCCGCACACACTGCACTGTCTCTCTCACCGCACACACTGCACTGTCTCTCTCACCACACACACTGCACTGTCTCTCTCACCGCACACACTGCACTGTCTCTCTCACCGCACACACTGCACTGTCTCTCTCACCACACACACTGCACTGTCTCTCTCACCGCACACACTGCACTGTCTCTCTCACCGCACACACTGCACTGTCTCTCTCACCGCACACACTGCACTGTCTCTCTCACCCGCACACACTGCACTGTCTCTCTCACCGCACACACTGCACTGTCTCTCTCACCACACACACTGCACTGTCTCTCTCACCCGCAAACACTGCACTGTCTCTCTCACCGCACACACTGCACTGTCTCTCTCACCACACACACTGCACTGTCTCTCTCACCGCACACACTGCACTGTCTCTCTCACCGCACACACTGCACTGTCTCTCTCACCACACACACTGCACTGTCTCTCTCACCGCACACACTGCACTGTCTCTCTCACCGCACACACTGCACTGTCTCTCTCACCGCACACACTGCACTGTCTCTCTCACCACACACACTGCACTGTCTCTCTCACCGCACACACTGCACTGTCTCTCTCACCGCACACACTGCACTGTCTCTCTCACCCGCACACACTGCACTGTCTCTCTCACCGCACACACTGCACTGTCTCTCTCACCACACACACTGCACTGTCTCTCTCACCCGCACACACTGCACTGTCTCTCTCACCGCACACACTGCACTGTCTCTCTCACCACACACACTGCACTGTCTCTCTCACCGCACACACTGCACTGTCTCTCTCACCGCACACACTGCACTGTCTCTCTCACCACACACACTGCACTGTCTCTCTCACCGCACACACTGCACTGTCTCTCTCACCGCACACACTGCACTGTCTCTCTCACCGCACACACTGCACTGTCTCTCTCACCACACACACTGCACTGTCTCTCTCACCGCACACACTGCACTGTCTCTCTCACCGCACACACTGCACTGTCTCTCTCACCACACACACTGCACTGTCTCTCTCACCGCACACACTGCACTGTCTCTCTCACCGCACACACTGCACTGTCTCTCTCACCGCACACACTGCACTGTCTCTCTCACCCGCACACACTGCACTGTCTCTCTCACCGCACACACTGCACTGTCTCTCTCACCACACACACTGCACTGTCTCTCTCACCCGCACACACTGCACTGTCTCTCTCACCGCACACACTGCACTGTCTCTCTCACCACACACACTGCACTGTCTCTCTCACCGCACACACTGCACTGTCTCTCTCACCGCACACACTGCACTGTCTCTCTCACCACACACACTGCACTGTCTCTCTCACCGCACACACTGCACTGTCTCTCTCACCACACACACTGCACTGTCTCTCTCACCCGCACACACTGCACTGTCTCTCTCACCGCACACACTGCACTGTCTCTCTCACCACACACACTGCACTGTCTCTCTCACCGCACACACTGCACTGTCTCTCTCACCGCACACACTGCACTGTCTCTCTCACCGCACACACTGCACTGTCTCTCTCACCACACACACTGCACTGTCTCTCTCACCGCACACACTGCACTGTCTCTCTCACCGCACACACTGCACTGTCTCTCTCACCGCACACACTGCACTGTCTCTCTCACCACACACACTGCACTGTCTCTCTCACCCGCACACACTGCACTGTCTCTCTCACCGCACACACTGCACTGTCTCTCTCACCACACACACTGCACTGTCTCTCTCACCGCACACACTGCACTGTCTCTCTCACCGCACACACTGCACTGTCTCTCTCACCACACACACTGCACTGTCTCTCTCACCGCACACACTGCACTGTCTCTCTCACCGCACACACTGCACTGTCTCTCTCACCGCACACACTGCACTGTCTCTCTCACCACACACACTGCACTGTCTCTCTCACCACACACACTGCACTGTCTCTCTCACCGCACACACTGCACTGTCTCTCTCACCACACACACTGCACTGTCTCTCACCACACACACTGCACTGTCTCTCTCACCACACACACTGCACTGTCTCTCTCACCACACACACTGCACTGTCTCTCTCACCACACACACTGCACTGTCTCTCTCACCGCACACACTGCACTGTCTCTCTCACCGCACACACTGCACTGTCTCTCTTTCGCCTCGTGCTCCTCTCTTCTCGTCCCTCTCTGCTGTGTTCAACTGAACTTTATATTAGCTAATCTCTTCCACGTACAAGCATATCTCCTCTTGTGTTCTGCTGGGAGTGACAGTGGTTAATCTTGTCACCTTCCACACGCAGACCTTTCCCCCAATCTTCTCATCCCTCTCCTAGTTGCATGCAGTTGGGAGTCACAGTGGTGGATCTCTTCACATACCACACGCTGCACTTTCTGCATCAAATCAACGTTCGCTCAAACACCTCCCCTTGCCAGGTAATGCCCCCCTCGCCAGGTAATGCCTCCCCAGGTAGTTTTGTTTTCTTTCCATAAAAAGGCATGCTCAAAGCAATGTTAATGTTGCAAGTAATGTTCTCGTGCTTGCTCTTCCTCGTTGCCACCCCAACCCATGAATGTGCGTCCGTGCACAAGCCAGCCCACACCCATGTGTGTGCACCCCTGCACCCATGTGTGTGCACCCCTGCACCCATGTGTGTGCACCCCTGCAGCCATGCCATATATGTGCCTTATGTTCCACAACTTTCAACTCAACGTCACTCTAGTTGAGCTCCATAATCTTCCCTTTCACGTGTCTCTTATCATCTTCATGCCATGCCACACCATGCCACGTCATGCCTGTGTAGTCTCTTTGAGTCGTACGATCCACGGTTCCTCATGTCCACTCCGGGCTATCGCAGTGTCAACTCCCCCGCGCCTCTGCACCAGGTGACGCTCGCACTACCATGCCATGCCATGCTGTGCTGTGCCATGCCCTGCCATGCTGTGCCCGCACCAGATGATGCCCGCACCAGATGATGCCCGCACCAGATGATGCCCGCACCAGATGATGCCCGCACCAGATGATTCCCACACCAGATGATTCCCGCTCCAGATGATTCCCGCTCCAGATGATTCCCGCTCCAGATGATGCCCACACTGCCGTGCCCATGCCATGTCATATGCTACCAACTCACTTGCTCGTGCCGGCCAAATTCCACCCACTGCTTACACATTCTTCGTACTGCATTGTACCTCAATCCACCTTCCGGCCATTCGTTTGGCCTTTCCCCTTCTGCTCTCTGCCCTCTCTTCCCTCTCTCCCTTCTCTCCCCTCTCTTCCCTCTCTCCCTTCTCTCCCCTCTCTCCCCTCTCTCTCTCCTCCCTAAATCCCTCCTCCCTCACCCAACAGGTGTCAGTACTATGTCGCCTCAGTCATGCCTGTCCAGATAACACCTATCCCGTACCCCCTCTCTCCTCTCCACTACCTGCTCCCTCACGCAACAGGTGTCAGTACTATGTCGCATCAGTCATGCCTGTCTAGATAACACCTGCCCCATACCGTACCCTCTCTCTTCCACCGACATACCCCTGTCTGAAGCGAGAATGGAAAAGGGAAAAACCGTTGTAGCAGAGAGAGGAGGTGATGGAGGGAATGGTGTGCGAGAGGAGGCAGGTGCGGGCGAGGAAGGTGGGAGCGAAGAAGCAAGGCGTGGGAAAGGCGAGATGGAAAAGGACTGGACAATGCTGTCATGTGGTTTGGCGATGGTATGCCTAAAGCGGTGTTTGTGAATCGGTCCCAGGAAAGCATATCTCCTCGCTTTGTCAGCAGCACTCGTGGTGTCTCACGATGGTGCGCGTATCACATGATGGCCATGATACAAGCATGGTGCGCGTATCACATGATGGCCATGATACAAGCATGGTGCGCGTATCACATGATGGCCATGATACAAGCATGGTGCGCGTATCACATGATGGCCATGATGCAAGCATGGTGCGCGTATCACATGATGACCATGATACAAGCATGGTGCGCGTATCACTTGATGGCCATGATACAAGCATGGTGCGCGTATCACATGATAGCCATGATACAAGCATGGTGCACGTATCACATGATGGCCATGATACAAGCATGGTGCGCGTATCACATGATGGCCATGATACAAGCATGGTGCGCGTATCACATGATGGCCATGATACAAGCATGGTGCGCGTATCACATGATGGCCATGATACAAGCATGGTGCGGGTATCACTTGATGGCCATGATACAAGCATGGTGCGTGTATCACTTACAAGCTTGAGGCTTTTGAGTAGGGCACATCATGCTACCACATTTTGTATGAAGAAGTGTTTTGAGACGTCTCGAAACACTTCATAATACTTTTGAGTCGGGCGCATCGTGCTGCCCGACCACATTGACGCGACTAGGAAAAACGGTGCCTCACGATGGCGCGACACATGCACACTCAACATCAGCACACCTATCACACACTACAGGACGCATCAGAGAGCCCGTTGTAATGCCCACGTGGAGAGCAACGCGGGTCGGGCTTTGCTTCTGCTTCTCCCTTGCCACTAGATCTCGCGCTTTCCCCTTTCCCCTCTCGCCTTTGCCGTACTGAAAGCCTCGAGCGACCATGCCACAAGGCCATGCCACAAGGCCATGCCACAAGGCCATGCCACAAGGCCATGCCACAAGGCCATGCCACAAGGCCATGCCACAAGGCCATGCCACAAGGCCATGCCACAAGGCCATGCCACAAGGCCATGCCACAAGGCCTTTAGGATACTTGCTGCTTCCTTCTCTCTCACGTCCTCCTTCCCCACCCCTCTTGTCCCTCCCACTTCTCTCGTCCCTCCCACTGCAAAGTCCCTCCCACTCCTCCCAGTTTGTTATCGTTGTATAATTTTCTTCTTTCCACCTAAGCATGTCTGGATGGTGTAGTCGGTTATCACGCCAGTCTCACACACTGGAGGTCTCCGGTTCGATTCCGGGTTCAGACAACATTTATGTCTCCTACACTCTTGTGCACATTCCGCCTACCAGTCTCACTTGACCTGCACCATGTTATTAATCCTTTTCCAGTCAATCCTTCCCCCACGCATTCCCTTATCCCTCTTCCCTCCCCCTCCCCCTTCTTTCTGGCACAGCAGCAGCTACACTTTGATCCCCCTCATGATTGCATAATGCGATTGGATTGCCCCCTTTCTTCTCCGATGTGACACCTCCTGTTCCCTTGTCCCACCCAGGCACCTTGCTCTAGAGCAACTGAATCGCCCTGTCCTCCCCCGTGTGACACCTTCCTTACCCCTTGCCATTCGTTTTCCTCAGGCACTTGTAATGCAACTCTCACCTAGCAACTCCTCCCTTTCTCCTGTCCCATCCCACCAGGCACCATTCCATCCTCCTCATGAATCTAATTTTGAGGCGCCGCAAAAATAGAAAGCATTGCTCTCGCAAGGCACCTCTCCCCTATGGACACCGCCATTTCCCCTGTCCCATCCCACCAGGTACCACTCCATCCTCCTCATGATTGACGACACCTGCCAGGCGCTAACGAGGTATGCCGTTCTCTCTTCCTCTGCTCCCATAATGCAAGTGAAACGCCCCATACCCTTTCCTGGAATACCTCCCTGTCCCCTGTGCCATCTCACCACAGGTACCACTCCATCCTCCTCATGACCGACATATGCCAGGCGCAAGCTCCTCACCTCCGAGGTATTCCCTTCACTGCTACCTGTTTGCTTTACCTTCTGACTCTGCAGCTCTTGACCCACCTGTTTCTCTCTCTCCCTCTCTCCACCCTCCTTGTGATCCACACATGCCAGGCGCAAACCCCTTACTCCAAGGTATGCCGTGCTCTGATGCTGCCCTGCATCTAACAGCATGTCACTTTACTAATCTGGTTCTCTCTCCCTCTTTTGAGTCTTCCCATGATGGACACCTGCTAGGTGCAAACTCTCTTTTCCGAGGACCCCTGCCTCAAACTCTTCCCCGCTGCCTTGACAGAGATAGTCCACAACAAACCCTGCCTCACCCTGTCTCCTGGCAGGTAAAGCTGGTGTCGCTGGCGGGGGAGAGCGAGTATGCATCATCGCTTGCATCAGGGCGGGTGACAGCGATAGTGGGCAAGGACCCCTACCTTTGAGACGTCTCAAAAGTCAGGAAGGGTGACAGCGATAGTGGGCAAGGACCCCTACCCTTGAGACGTCTCAAAAGTCAGGAAGGGTGACAGCGATAGTGGTCAAGGACCCCTACCCTACCTCAACCTCTTATCCGCTTCCTTCTGTGACGGCGTTCAGGCGGCGCAATTCTTCCCTACGGTGCAATGTAGGCGAGAATTCTGAAGAATCATTCAGGCGGCGCAACCCTTCCCCATCCTCAACCCCACGTTTGTAGGTTCTCTGTGGTGCACTGTAGGTCTGTGCACTGTAGGTCTGTGCACTGTGGTCGCATGTGTGCAAGCTGGGAGTCTGTGCACGGCCGCACGCATGTGCATGTGCATTTGCGTGTGTGTGTGTCTACACGTGCATGTGCATTTGCGTGTGTGTGTGTCTACATGTGCATGTGCATTTGCGTGTGTGTGTGTCTACACGTGCATGTCATGCATCTCCCATCCACATGCACAAGGAAACGTTTTCTCTTGCCTGTCGCGACCGGCACCACGTGCCTATTTCATTCATCGCCATGCTAAACTGGGTTGCATTCTCCCCTTCCTCCCTTCGCTTTCCTGCCTCCTCTCCCTCCTGTCCTCTCCCCTCGCAGCGCAAGGGGGATGTCCCTAATGTTTTGATCCCCTCAATCTGCGCTGTTTGTCTCCAGCTCCGCGAGCGGTTCCAGTCGGACTTTCCTGTCCTGCGTCTGCTCTCTGACAGAGGTGGTGAGTTCTCCTCAGACCTCTTGGCAGCTTTCTGTGCAGAGCACGGCATCCGCCAGACGTTCACGCTTGAGGCCTCTCCGCAGCAGAATGGGGTTGCTGAGCGCCGCATTGGCTTAGTCATGGAGGTCGCTCGTACCTCCATGATCCATGCGGCTGCCCCCCATTTTCTGTGGCCGTTTGCGGTCCGGTACGCCGCGCAACAGCTCAACCTCTGGCCCCGTGTCTCCTTGCCGGAGACCTCGCCCACAATGCTGTGGACGGGGAAGGTTGGCGATGCGTCGCGTTTCCGGGTCTGGGGTGCTCGTGCCTTTGTCCGCGATACCACCGCGGACAAGCTCTTGTGCTGTTCCCTGTGTCTTCCTTGGCTTTGTCCCTGACGCGCCTGGTTGGCAGTTTTACCACCCCACCTCGCGCCGTGTCTTCCCCTCTCAGGACGTCACGTTCGACTAGTCAGTTCCCTTTTACCATCTCTCCCCCTACCTGCATTCTCCCCTTCCTCCCTTCGCTTTCCTGCCTCCTCTCCCTCCTCCCCGCACCACTCTTTCCTTCTCTCACCACCGTTGACCCCTAAATCATACCCTCTTTCCTCACCCCCACTCCCCACCCTGCAACCCTTGCCCTTCCCTCCCTTCCATCGTCAACCCATGCCTTCCCCAAGGGGTCACAGGTAGGCGCAGGCGTCTCTCATTTTTTACCCCCCTCTCCCCTTTCCCCTGTGCCCCATCCCTCTCACAACCACCTCCCCCCCCCCCCCCCCCCCCCCCCCCCCCCCCCCCCCCCCCCTTTTCAAGCATTCCATGAGGGGTCACAGGGCGGGCCGGACATCTCCCAGGCTATCCTCGAGCTGCAGATGTTTCCAGAAATCAAAGCGTCTCAACACTCCCCCCTTCTCCTCTCACCATCGTCACCCCCCAGGCATTCCCCAAGGGGTCACAATGGGGAGCGGACAGCGGACATCTCTCTGACCATCCTCGTCTTCAGATGCAGGGGGAGCTGGAGCGTGTCAAGGATCAGTACTTGCTTGCAGGTGGATGCGTGAGAGAAGCACCTATGAGGATTTGCTCTTTCAGACAGGTGCAGAGGTGACTGCACAAGTGATTTCTCTTAAAGAAGGGGAGCTGGAGTGGCTCAAGGTGCAATACATGTAGGCGGGTGTGAAAATCGCCAGAGTGGGTATGATTTCGTTCTTATTTGATTGTTTGTTTGTTTGTTTTTCTTTCTTTCTTTCTTTCTTTCTTTCTTTCTTATTTTCTTTTCTTTTCTTTTCCTTTCTTTTCTAGTATTTTCTTTTCTTTTTCATGAATGTAAAAAGTCCTTGAGGGGCTCAAGGGGAGGTACTTTCTGGTTGGTGAGGGAGTCAAACACGAGGTTTTGCAGATTCAGCACCAACTCGGCGAGTCATTGTTGACGGAGGTCAACAATCACAGGTCTTCAGTGCTGCTCATCCTCTCCCCCCACCCCTCAACCTCACCTCGTTCAGAAGGACATGTGCGGTGAGGACCAGACCAGCTCATCAGTATTGACACAGGTCAACGTGGAGAAGTTCACGGCGCTACGCATCCTATACCCTGTCCACCCCACCGTTCTTTCAAGAGGACAGCATGTCCGTCTATGACCAAACCAGCTCAGCAGTATTGTCGGAGGTGAACGTGCACAAGTTCTCGCCTCTTCTCATCCTCTACCTTGTCGTCTAACTGCTCTGCTACATCGCGTATGTTGGCTTGCTCATCTACTGCGGTTACCGCTTTTTGAGGCGCCTCAAATTCTCCTCATAAATCTTTTTGAGGCGCTTCAAAAGTGGGCTGACTTGTCTACTGCGGTTACCAATACCACCGTGCGACCTTCCCCACTATGGTGGTTACCACAGACTCTTGCAAGGCATGCCAACTATGTGCACCATGGTTACAGTTCCGTTACAATAGTCCCATTTGTACGCCCTAAAAGTCCTCATTGTACACCCTATAAGTCCTCTTTGTACACCCTATCAGCAGGGCCTCAGATTCGTTTTGGCCTAGGCTGAATCGTCAGCCTTGGGAGTGGGATGAAGGCTGATCAATCAGGGTAGCCTTGAAAAAAAAAGCTGAAATTTCAGTGCTTAGTTTCAAAAATTGGCTGATCATTCAGCCTTGCTTAAAAACAAAGGCTGAACACAACTTCAAGCTTTCCTATAGCGCAACACGCGACGTGCTGCCAACAGTGCACACGACGTGCCTACACAACTTCACACACGAAAATACAGTACCTTCTATTGGCAACAACATGGGCGAATCCGAGCTAATTTCCAGTGATTGGGCGAATTTCTGGAAGAACGTGTTGTGTCAGAGCAAAAATTCTTGTGATTGGGCGAAATTGTTGTGGCTCTGACGGGGCGAATCTGTTCTGTAGGGGCAAATTTGCTGTCTCGGGGCGAATCTGTAGTGACGAGTCAAGCTGAAAGACTTGGTGCCATCTGATTGGCCAGGCAGGTTTTTGATTCTCGGCACTACACGAATCTCCACTAGTGGGATTTCAGCCCACACACCCGTTACAACGCTGATCAGTCAGTGTACACCTCTAAAAAAACTCTGAAATTTCAGACCATACAAAGAAAAAAATGCTGAAAAATCAGCCGGTACAATGAAAAAAAAAGCTGACAAATCAGCCCCACTTTCTTCCCAGCACTGAAATCTCAGCCTTTTTACCCCTAATCAGCCTTTTTTCGCTGACTTCTGAGGCCCTGCCTATCAGTACTCTTTGTACACGTTTTAAGTCTTCTTTGTACACCCAATAGGCCCCCTTTGTACACCCTTTAAGTCCTCTTTGTACACCTTATAGGTCATCTTGTGCACACTATAATTCCTCTTTGTGCACCTTATAAATCCTCTTTGTGCACTATATAAGTCATCTTTGTACACCCAATAAATCCTCTTTCTACGTCGAAAAAACCCGAAACCTTAAGCCTTGGTAATACCTTGGTGTAGACACAGAGTGATAGAGGTCATAATACAAACCCTAAGAATCCCTAAGAACCTAATCTCATCTCTTAAATGGCATCGATGAATTCTTAAAAGTGCACCCGTCCCTAGCTCACCGGGCCTAGCTTACCCTCTTAGCGTCCTGGCGCGCTTTGTTGCGCCTGGGAGACACCGACCTTCTCTAGGTACGCGGCTAAGAGGGTGGCGAAGTATGTGGCGAATATATCGGGCATATGACTTGTCCTTGGAGGGAAGCAGCCAGTTACACTCACATGTTTCTCGGACTTGTCGTGGGCCGACGACGCTGAGTCCCTGCGGTCTACACCTGATAAATGCTTCAACCTTGAAACCGGAGCTGTTTCGTGGAGGTCGACCCGGGCTTTGTCCGTCTCCACTTCCAGCTATGAGGCAGAGGTATACGCTGCGGCCATGGCCTCCTAGGAGCTTCGTTGGCTGCCTTTCCTCCTCACAGATCTTGGTGAGCGGCCTCGCTCTCCCCCTGTCTTGTTCGCCGACAACAGTCTGCTGTCCTATTTGTCAGAATCTAGTGAGTAGGTATGAACGCATTAGGCAGAAAGTTGGTACAAGTATAACCCTAATTGGGTTGTACCCCATATAGGCTACCCCACTACAACCTACACAACACACACAACATAATAGTTTGACACACCCCCATAAGCAAAGTGGGGGAGAACAAGGGGTTACAAGACTAGTCAAGGAAAGTAAAGCAAGCTCAGGGTGGATCACGAAGTCACCACACGCCCTGAGCACAAGCAAATGGCCATAAGGCCAGTTCACATGCAAAGTTGTATAAATGGGAACAAGCGTTATTGTGATCACAACCTAACAAGTGTAAGCATGCAGGCACAAGTATATAGATCACAGTACAAGCAAAGTCACGAAGTGAGCAAGTGAGGGAAAGTAGGCACAAGGCCTGACACAGTACACAAACGCTGATGATCACGAGGCTAAAGTGCCTTGGTGAATATATCAGCAGTGTTGGCCCGAGTGGCCATGTAAACAAGACGAAGTTGACCACGCTGCTGCAACTTTTGAGGAAGGAAGTAATGCAGATCGATGTGCTTCGTCCTGTGCTCTAGTCTGTGCTCCATTCTGTGCTCCTCACACAAGGCAATCATGACCTTGTTGTCTACGTACAGAACGGGAGGAGAACTAGGCCGCTCTCCCAAGTCGGTCAGTAGGTAGGTGAGCCAGCGTAACACCTGTGCAGCCATGACACCTGCGTAGATCTCAGCCTCAGAACTGGAACTGAGAACAGAAGACGAGCAGGTAGACTGCCAAGAAACAGAACCGGAACCAAGGCTGAAAGTGTAACCCTGTCACGACCGCTGCGTAGCCAAGTCGTCAACCCAAGACGCTTTTGCATGACCAGTGAGAAAAACTCGACTCCGTCCTCCAAGCACGAGCCCCATGCCTGACGTACTGCACAAGTAGCGTAACACCCTCTTAGCGGCCTCCCAGTGCTCTGGTCGGTGTCTCTCGGACGCAACGTAGCGTGCCAGGATGTTGAGAGGCTAAACAAGGTCAGGCCGAGTGCAGGTGATCAGGTATATAAGGCAGCCCACAAGCTCTGTATACGGGCCACTCGGCTCTACGGACTCGTCCGAAGGTGGAGCTGCAGAGGAGTGGATTGTGGCGAGGACCAAGTAAAGTCGAAGCGCTCAAGGACCTACTGCACCATGTCCTTGGGCCGGGCCGGGAGCGCTACTTCCTGCTGGTTGTCGACAACTACACGCGCTACACCACGGTGATTCCCTTGCAGAGCAAGGCCGACTTCCCTTGGATCCGCGCTGTTCGTCGCTAGCTGAGCGCACGGTTTTGTTAGGACCTTTCGGTGCTCCGTCTGCACTCTTGCAGTGGAGGTAAGTTTTCCTCCGGACTTCTTAAGGGCTTTTGTCGTAAGGAGGAAATCACCTAGTCGTTCACACTTTTAGCTTCTCCAGCATAATGGGATTGCTGAGCACCGCATTGGCTTGGTCATGGAGGTTGCTCGCACCTCCATGATCCATGCAACTTCTCCCTATTTCTTGTGGCGGTCCGATACGCCACGCATCCGCTCAACCTCTAGCCCTGTGTCTCCCAGCCATAGACCTCGCTTAAATTTCATTGGACGAGGGAGGTAGGCGATGCGTCGGCGTTTCGGGACTGGGGTTCGCTTGCCCTTATCCGCAATACCACCGCGAGCAAGATTTTTCTCTCGCACCGTTCGTTGTGTCTTCCTTGGCTTTCCCAACGGCACGTCGGGGTGGCAGTTTCACCACCCGGCTACACGTCGTGTCCTGTCCTCCCAGGACGTCACCTTTGACGAGTCGATTTGCTTTAACCATCTCAGGTGTGTCCTCCTCCCCTCCGTCCTTGCGTTTTTCTCCCTCAGGTGTGTCTCAAGTCACACGACCCCCCTTGGTGGAGCCTTTGGAGGTCTCCTCTGGCCTGGCTGAGTGGGGTGACCCTGCTATTAACGACACTGCGGCCTCTTACCACTCGCCGCGCTTGGAGATCCCTCATGGCTGTCCACATCGGTCGTCTTTGCCGCCTCTACTGCCTGTCGCTGTGGACTCTGGTGCTTCTAGAGGTGGTGGCGCTGGAGGTGTGGGCACTGACGCTGGAGGTGCTAGTCCTCGGGGTGCTGAGCCTGGGGGTGCAGCTGCGTGAGTGGGTAGTCGAACGCTGTGCTGACAATGGAGGTGCTGGTTCCGGGGGTGCTTTTGTTGCGGTGCTGCCACTGGAGGTACTGAGCCTTCAGTCGCTGACTATGGAGCTGGAGGCGCTGGAGGTACTGAAGCAGGAGGTGCTTAGGCTGCTCGTGCTGGAGATACTGGAGCCAAAGGTACATGAATTGGAAGTACAGGAGCTAGATGTGCTGGGGGTTCAGGGGATTAAGGTACAGGGGCAAGGATTGTCAACATATATTTTATATGTTGTGTTTTGTCTAGTCTAGGTGTTACTTTATGTTCGTTAAGGTTAGGGTTAGGTTTCATATATCCTTGTTGTATTTTCCTTTTCTAATAATTCCTTCTATAAATTATATCTTAACATGGTATAGAGCGACCGATCCTATGGGCTCACTGTCCCTTTCCCCGCCCGTTCTTGTAGCACCCCGTAGCCCGAAGTGCTCCCCCGTCGCCCCCGCGCGTCACTCGTTTCTGCCCTGCGCCCCACTCATTTTGCCCAGTGCGTCACCCGTTTTTTTCCCCGCGCCCCAACTGTTTGCCCTGCACGTTGCCCGTCAGCCCGCTAGCGCGCAGCAGACGCACACGCGTAGCTGCACGCGTAGCCTTAGCCGCACACGCAGCCATGTATATGTACGCCGCGACCGTACGCACGCACAGCAGCAGCCACGCGCACGAGCAGACGGTAGGCGTTCCCTTCCCCACCCGTCGCCCACTACCTTAATTGTCCCCATGACCTGAAACCGCCGCCTCATTTGAAACCCAACCGTCCCCACGACCTGAAACCGACGCCCCACCTGAAACCCACCATCCCCACGATCTGATACCACTGCCCCACCTGAAATCCGAACCCCACACCCGAAACCTGCTGCCCCACACCTGAAACTGCCGCCCCATGACCTGAAACAGCCGCCCCACCTGAAACCCGCTGCCCAACACCTGAAACCCGCTGCCCCACGTACCTGGTCTAGGACCTTTACCGGCTGCACGAGTAGAGACATGTGTTTCCAGTATTGGTGCGTGTATAATTCCCAGTCCAGGAGCCTCTAAGGGTTTCTGTGTGGGAGCTGCAACTACCACTAGTCTAGCACCAGACTTTGTTGCTGGCTCAGGTGCGACCTCACAGATTGCACCACTTTCCTTCACCCAAGACTCTAGAGTGTCCAGCTGTTTCTTTCGCGACTGTACTGACCTCACTCCATTGCGCACTCCAGTCACTATCGCCTTAACTGACCCCTTCGTGGGACCTGTAGTTGTCCACAGCACCACCATTCTCCCTACAGCCCTACTCACTATAGCTTATCAACATAATGTATAACATTTGACACACCCCAATAGGCTAAGTGAGAGATGTCAATAGATATATGTGTTTAGGCTATAGTGGGGTAGCCAATATGGGGTACATCCCCTTTTAGGGTTTCATACTTGTACCCAACCCTTTCATAGTTCATTCATTCCGGCTACTAGATTCTGACATGGTATCAGAGCACTAGGTCCGTAGGACCATCATTTTTTTCGGGCCCACCTACCGTTGCGGCTACCGCGCTACCCCACGTGTTATACTGCACCTGCTTGCCTGCCTGCCTGCCCTGCCTTGTGACGTGCTGCGCTGCGCGCGCCGTCCTGCAGCCCTCGCGCTGCCTCCTGCTGCCCTAGGCCAGCGCGCCGCCCCTGCAGGCCCGTACGGCCTGCGCGCCGCCCCTGCAGGCTCATAAGGCTCACGCGACGCTCCTACAGGCCCGTCAGGCATACGAGCCGCCCCTGCAGGCCCGTCACGCCCGCGAGCCACCCCTGCAGGCCCGTCAGACCAGAATGCGGACCCGCCCTTCCTCTGACGCGGCCGCGCCCAGCCTCTGACGCGGCCCCGCCCTGCCTTCGACGCGGCCGCGCCCTGCAGCCGACGCGGCCCCGCCCTGCCTCTGACGCGTCCGCGCCCTGCCTCTGACGCGGCCGCGCCCTGCAGCCGACGCGGCCCCGCACTGCCTCTGACGTGGCCGCGCCCAGCCTCTGACAAGGCCGCGCCCTACCTTCGACGCAGCCGCGCTCAGCCTTCAACGCGGCCGCGCCCTGCAGCCGACGCGGCCCTGCCCTGCCTCTGACGCGGCTGCGCCCTGCCTTTGACGCAGCCGCGCCTTGCAGCCGACGTGGCCCCGCCCTGCCTCTGACGCGGCCGCGCCCTGCAGCCGATGCGGCCCCGCCCTGCCTCTGACGCGGCCGCTCCCTGCCTCTGACGCGGCCGCGCCCAGCAACCAACGCGCCCTGGTGCAGCCGCCCCTGGACACTCGAGCAGCCGCCCCTGGACCCTCAAGCAACCGCCCTTTGACCCAGAGCAGCCGGCCCTGGCCCCTGAAGCAGCCGCCCCTGGTGCAGCCACCCCTGGACTCCGTGCAGCCGCCCCTGGACCCCGCAACGCCGCCCCTGGACCCGCGACGCCGCCCCTGGACCGCGTGCAGCCGCCCGCCGAGCGCCGGCCCTGCTCGTCCGGCGAGCGCTTGCTCTTCCCGCCACTGGTGAGCACCTGCCTTGTTAGCGCACTGCCTGCCTGCTAGCCTGCCTGCCTACCAGCCAGCCTGCCTATCTGCCTGCCTGTCTGCCTGCCTACCTGCCTGCCTACCTGCCTGCCGCGCCTGCCCTGCCCGCGCTACTGCTGCTACTACTGCCACTACCACTGCTACTGCTGCTACTGGCGGTGGCCAGATGCAGCTCGAGAGACATCCGCGCGAGTCTCTCACGCCCCAGCAGCTTCGTGAGTGGTACGCTAGTTGGGGTTGTGGCGGTAGCCGTCGTGGCTGTCGACCTGGAGCTGGTCAGTCGGGAGCGTCTGGCAGTGGCCAGCTGCAGCTGCAACGGCGTCCGCGGGAGATACTTACGCCCCAACATCTTCGTGTGTGGTACGCTCAGAGTAGAGGGTCTTTGAGTACCGTTCGCTGCCCGTACGTCATTTGCACAGGTGATCGGACTGGTCAGGCTTGCAGGACACTTAGTCACACACAGTCCCGCTGCTTCGCCTGTCTGAGCGGCGCCTGGCGTACCAAGTTTGGCGACGAGGCTGAGCTCCCTGACTGGTTGGAGCTGCTTGGGCAGAGGGTAGATATATTTGCTCTTGAGTATGATGCTATTCTCACTGCCATGTATCCATTGCCTACTAGTGCTGACCGTGCCGGTTACCTGTGCGTACCGCCTGACACAGGTATAGAGCCTGCTGCTCTAGGTGCTGGTGAGGCTGCTGATCTAGGTGCTCGTGTGTCGCCTGCTCTAGGTGCTGGTGAGGGTGCTGCTCTAGGTGCTAGTGCGTCTCCTGCTCTGGGTGCTGGTGAGGCTGCTGCTCCAGGTACTAGTGAGTCTGCTCTCTCTTGTACTGCGCCTGCTGAGGCCTTCTACACCTTCACAATTGACTCCGGTGCTTCTCGCTCCTTCTTTCGCGACAGCACCACCCTCATGCCGCTCAGTCGGCCGGTTGCAGTCTCCCTGGCAGACCCCTCTCGGGGTCCAGTCCGTGCGACCTCCTCCATTGTCCTCCCTCGTCCTGCTGTCCCGTCCGGCACACTATCGGGTCTTTACCTCCCTCCATTCTCTACAAACTTGGTGGCGGGTTCTACGCTCCAGGACGTGGGTGTTCAGAAGTTCACCCCTGCCTACGAGTGTGTGACACACTGCACGTGTGCTCAGACGGGTCATCACCTGGCTACCTTCACTCGGCAGCCGGGTTCGGGCATGTACACACTGACCACTGAGTCCCCTCAGGTAGCTGCGTCTGCGTCTGCGTAAGGTCAGTTTTCGGCCCCCTGCTCGTGTCGCGCCTTGTCGCATCAGACCCTCCTTTGGCACCACCGCCTTGGTCACCCCTCGGCGCAGCGTCTTCGCAGCATGCACCACCGTGTCCTTGTCTCTGGTCTCCCCAGGGTTCTCCCTCCCCTCCCACCCTCGCCTGCTCCTCCCTGTCTTCCCTGTGTCGAGGGGCGGCCGCGCGCCGCTCCTCACTCCTCCTCGTTCCCTCCCACAGAGGCTCCCCTGCAGACTCTCCACTTGGACGTGTAGGGCCCAGCCCACGTCCGTGGACCGGGCCACGAGCGTTACTTCCTGCTGGTCGTCGACGACTACACGCGTTACACCACGATCTTCCCCTCGCAGCGCAAGGGGGATGTCCCTAATGTTTTGATCCCCTCAATCTGCGCTGTTTGTCTCCAGCTCCGCGAGCGGTTCCAGTCGGACTTTCCTGTCCTGCGTCTGCTCTCTGACAGAGGTGGTGAGTTCTCCTCAGACCTCTTGGCAGCTTTCTGTGCAGAGCACGGCATCCGCCAGACGTTCACGCTTGAGGCCTCTCCGCAGCAGAATGGGGTTGCTGAGCGCCGCATTGGCTTAGTCATGGAGGTCGCTCGTACCTCCATGATCCATGCGGCTGCCCCCCATTTTCTGTGGCCGTTTGCGGTCCGGTACGCCGCGCAACAGCTCAACCTCTGGCCCCGTGTCTCCTTGCCGGAGACCTCGCCCACAATGCTGTGGACGGGGAAGGTTGGCGATGCGTCGCGTTTCCGGGTCTGGGGTGCTCGTGCCTTTGTCCGCGATACCACCGCGGACAAGCTCTTGTGCTGTTCCCTGTGTCTTCCTTGGCTTTGTCCCTGACGCGCCTGGTTGGCAGTTTTACCACCCCACCTCGCGCCGTGTCTTCCCCTCTCAGGACGTCACGTTCGACTAGTCAGTTCCCTTTTACCATCTCTTCCCCTACCGCACTGTCCCTCTCCCCCCCCCGCCGCTCTTCCTTGCTCCAGGTGCTCCCCAGGTAGACCCCCTCCCCACTCCCAGTCATGCTCCTTCAGGTGTGTCTCAGGTAGACCCTCCCCCCTTGACTGCGCCGGTTGAGGTCACTAGTGACTCAGGTCCTGCTGAGGGTGGTCCTGCTCGGGGTGCTGCTTCTTGGGGTGCTGAGCCTTGGGGTGCTGAGCCTGGGGGTGCTGAGCCTGAGGGTGCTGAGCCTGGGGGTGCGGAGCCTGGAGATGCGGAGCCTGGGGGTGCGGAGACTAGAGGTGCTGAGCCTGGGTGTGAGGAGTATGGGGGTGCTGTGCCTAGGGGTACTGAGTCTGGGGGTGCTGCACCCGGAGGCGCTGAGGCGTCTGGTGAGCAGTCTCCCTGGAGCGGCCGTCTGCGTAGTCGCTCCGCTGGTGCCTCGCCGCCGCGCTCTCGTCGTCGACTCCCTCTCTCCCCACAGCAGCTACGTGAGTGGTACGCTGGCCGTCAGGGTCGCGCTGCTGGAGCTAGGGGCCCTGTTGCGGGAGGCGTTGGTGTGAAAAACTATATGTGTTATTATTGTGTAGGCTATAGTGGGTTAGCCTTTAGGGGGTACACAAAGTTAGGGTTTCCTACTTGTACTCCAACTTTCATAGTGCAATCACTTCTTCTTCATAACATGGAATCAGAGCAGGTCCTCCGCTAGGACCGATTCCTAGGGCCCACCACTACTGCTGCCTACTAGCGCCCTCGTGCGCCTCGTTTTCACGGCCCCCTAAGGCCCCGCGACCCGCGACCCGCCCCCTCTTAGCGACCCACGCGCCGCCCCTTAGAGGCCCCGTCCACCCCGCGCGCCGCCCCTTAGAGGCCCCGCTGGCCCCGCTTAGAGGCCCTGTCGGCCCCGTTTGCCCCTCGCGCCCACCCCTTAGTGGCCCCGTCGGCCCCGTCGACCCCACGTGCCGCCCCTTAGCGGCCCCGCTGGCCCCGTCGACCCCGCGCGTCGCCCTTCTAAGAGGCCCCAGCCGGCCCCGTCGACCCCACGAGCCGCCCCTTAGCGGCCCCGCTGGCCCCGTCGACCCCACGCGCGACCCCCTTTAGAGGCCCCGTCGGCCCCGTTTGCCCCTTAGCGGCCCCGTCGGCCCCCTCTCGACCCGCGCGCCGCCCCTTAGCACCTAGCCGCGACACCCACGGCCCCGCCAAAACGAGCCGCCCGAACCGAGCAGCCCGAACCAAGCCGCCCAGCCCGAACCGAGCCGCCCGAACCGAGCCGCCCAGCCCGAACCAAGCCGCGCCGCCCGAACCCAGCCGCGCCGCCCTACCCAAGCCGAGCCGCCCTACCTAAACCGAGCCGCGCTGCCCGTACTGGACCGAGCCGCCCTACCTGAGTCGCCCTGCCTACTGTTTTTAGGGTGCACCTACTGCTACTACTGCTACTCTACTGCTACTCTATTGCTGCTATGGCTAGCCCACCTGTGCTAGCTTTCGATGCTGAGGGCCACCCAGTGAAGTTCGATACCTGGCTAGATGACCTACACCTCTTCCTACAGCTCACTGCCAAGGAGGACATCTCACTGTACGATCACGCTCTAGGCCATGCTACTGCTCCTGCTGCTAATGCTGACAGCACTGCCCGCTCACAGTGGCTGACTCATGACGCCCACGCTCGCTTCGCTATTCGCAACTCCCTGCCGATAGACGAGCGCGAGCACTTTGGCCAGCACAAGTCTGCACAGGCACTGTACACCGCTGTCATTGCCCGCTACTCCTCACCTGCCACTGCCGCGCTAGGCCATCTCTCAGTCCCCTACCTGTTTCCCGACCTGGCCTCGTTCCACACAGTCGCTGACCCCATCACGCACCTCCGTACTAGTGAGGCCCGCTTCCGTGCCGCCATGCCCGATGAGTTTCTTGCCAAGAACCCTCCCCCGCTCTGGCTCACTCTCTACCACCTAGTCACCCGCCTCCCTGACACTCTGCGTGCTGTCAGGGATCACTTCCTAGCTCACTTCCCCACTGAGCTCACCATTGCCCTCCTCGAGAAGGAACTGCTTGCAGCTGAGGCTAGCATAGTCGCTGTAGGTGCCTCTCGTGGCGACCCCCGCACCCCTTTCTTTGAGGGGTGTTCCCCTTCCCCCCTTCTTCCCTCTGTAGCCTCTGCTTCTGCTGTCGACCTCCTTGGTTCTGAGAAGGTCGGGGCTGCGTCTGCCTCGAGCGGGCGCCGCAGCGGCAAGGGCAAAGGGGGCAAGGGAGGAGGAGGTGACGGCGGGGGAGGCGGTGGTGGGGGTGGTGGCGGCGGTGGGGGTGGTGGTGGGACTGGTGGGGCTAGTGGCAGCGGTGGGGGTGGTGGCGGCAGCGGCGGAGGCGGTGGCAGGGGCGGGGACGGTGGTGGGGGCGGCGGTGGACACGGCGGCGGCAGGGGAGGAGGTGGTCGAGGAGGTGGCGGCGGCGGTGGTGGTCGTGGAGGCACTGGCGGTGGCCAGAGCCTGCAGCACTCTCCGTCGCCCCAGGAGCTCCGTGAGTGGTACGCTCAGCACGGGGGGGGGGGGGGGTGGCCTTAGTTGTACGTACGTCATCCGCACTAGTGACCGCACTGGTCAGACGTGTGGGAGGGCGCACCCCACGCAGCGCTGCTTCTCACGCCTCGACGACGCTTGGCGTACTCAGTTCCCTGACGCCACTGAGCTGCCCCGCTGGGCTGATCTGAGGAAGCAAAACATTGATATCTTTGCTCTAGACTTTGATGCTATTCTCTCTGCCATGTATGTGATGTCTATTAGTGGAGAGGGTGCCCAGTACCTGCGTGTTCCGCCCGACCCGGGCATTCGACCCGGTGAGGCTGCCGCTCTAGGTGCTAGAGTGTCTGCTACCCCAGGTGCTAGTGAGGCTGCTGCTCTAGGTGCTGGTGCGTCTGCGCCCCCTGTTAATGAGTCGACTGAGGCACTGCACACCTTTACACCAGACTCAGGTGCCTCCCGCTGTTTCTTTCGTGACCGCACGGCTCTTGAGCAGCTTGCTCGGCCCGTTGCAGTCTCTCTTGCTGACCCCTCTAGGAGTCCAGTCCTTGCGACCTCCTCCGCTGTCCTCCCTTGTCCGGACGTCCCGTCGGGGACACTGTCCGGTCTCTACCTCCCCTTGTTCTCTACGAACTTGGTGGCGGGTAGTGCACTCCAGGACAGGGGTGTCCACCAGTTCACCCCTGCCTACGAGCGCGTGACACACTGCACGTGTGCTCGGACGGGCCGTCACCTGGCGACCTTCATACAGCAGCCGGGGTCGGACCTGTACACACTAACTACTGAGTCCCCTCAGGTAGCTGCGTCTACGTTTGCGTCAGGTCAGCTGTCGGCCCCCTGCTCGTGCCGCTCTCTGGCGCACGAGACAGTCCTCTAGCACCACCGACTTGGTCACCCGTTCGTGCAGCGCCTTCGGGCGATGCACAAACGGTACCTTGTCTCTGGTCTTCCCAGGGTTCTCCCTCCCCTCCCACCCTCGCCTGCTCCTCCCTGTCTTCCCTGTGTCGAGGGGCGGCAGCGCGCTGCTCCTCACTCCTCCTCGTTTCCCTCGACGACTGCTCCCTTGCAGACGCTCCACATAGACGTGTGGGGCCCCGCCCGCGTCCGTGGTCAGGGTCAGGAGAGGTACTTCCTGATAGTTGTTGACGACTACTCGCGCTACACCACGGTCTTCCCCTTGCAAACCAAGGGTGAGGTCCCTGACGTTTTGATCCCTTGGATCCGCGCTTCTCGTCTTCAGCTCAGCGAGCGTTTCCACTTGGACTTTCCTGTCCTGCGCTTGCACTCTGACAGAGGTGGTGAGTTCTCTTCTGACCTCTTGGCAGCCTACTGCGCGGAGCACGGCATCCGCCAGTCGTTCACGCTTCCGGCCTCTCCACAGCAGAATCAGGTTGCTGAGCGCCGCATTGGCTTGGTCATGGAGGTCGCTCGTACCTCCTTGATCCATGCGGCTGCCCCCCACTTTCTGTGACCGTTTGCGGTCCGATACGCTGCGCATCAGCTCAACCTCTGGCCCCGTGTCTCCTTGCTGGAGACCTCCCCGACACTTCATTGGACGGGAGAGGTTGGCGATGCGTCGCGTTTTCGGGTCTGGGGATCCCGAGATTTTGTTCGCGATACGTCCGCAGACAAGCTCCCCTCCCGCGCTGTTCCGTGTGTCTTCCTAGGCTTTGTTCCAGACGCGTCTGGTTGGCAGTTTTACCACCCCACCTCGCGCCGTGTCCTCGCCTCTCAGGACGTCACCTTTGACGAGTCGGTACCCTTCTACCGCCTCTTCCCCTACCGCACTGCCCCGCTCCCTCCCCCGCCTGTCTTCCTCGCGCCAGGTGCTGCTGTAGTAGACCCCCTCCCCCCTCAGGGTGCCGCTCCCTCAGGTGTGTCCCAGGTAGACCCGGTTGAGCCTGTCGAGGTAGCTGTCGACTCTCGTCCTGCTCGGGGTGCTGAGCCTGAGCGTGCGGAGCCTAGGGTTGCGGAGACTGGGGGTGCTGAGCCTGGGGGTGCAGAGTCTGAGGGTTCTGAGCTTGGGGGTGCGGAGTCTGGGGGTGCTGAGCCTGGGAGTACGGAGCCTGCTTCTGCTGAGTCTGAGGGTGCTGAGTCCGGGGGTGCTGAGCTTGGGAGTGCTACGCCTGGAGGAGCTTGTCAGTAGAGCTACACTGTGAGATCCCGATCGATCCTAGGGGGGGTTACAGGCGCGGTTGCCTGGGGGGTTATGGGCGCACTGACCCGCTACTGAAACAAGCCCTTTTATCCCAATGGTCTAGTGGTTGGGATTCTGACATGGTATCAGAGCGGTCTCGGGTTCGAATCCCGGTGTATGCACATGTTGGCCGTTGCCACTGTGCTCAGTCCTGGGCCTCCCAGTGTGGGGGGGTGTCAGTAGAGCTACACTGTGAGATCCCGATCGATCCTAGGGGGGGTTACAGGCGCGGTTGCCTGGGGGGTTATGGGCGCACTGACCCGCTACTGAAACAAGCCCTTTTATCCCAATGGTCTAGTGGTTGGGATTCTGACAGAGCTCTCTCGTCATAGCAGCTGCGTGAGTGGTACTTACAGTACTGCAGCCTCAGGAGAGGTGCTTCTGGAGCTAGGGGTGCTGCTGGAGCTGGTGCTCGTCCTTCCTCGCCTAGGCAGGAGCTTCCCTCTCCTCAGCGTCTTCGTGAGTGGTACGCACGCCGCTGCAGTCTCAAGAGTGGCGCTCCTAGTGTCGCGGACCCTGCTACTGGTGCTGCGGACCCTGGAGTTGGAGCTGCTGGTGATGCTGCGGACCCGGGCGTTGGAGCTGCTGCTGGTGCTGCGGACCCTGGAGTTGGGGTTGCTACTGGTGCTGCGGACCCGGGAGTTGGAGCTGCTGCTGGTGTTGCAGACCCGGGCGTTGGAGCTGCTGCTAGTGCTGCAGACCCGGGCGTTGGAGCTGCTGCTGGTGCTGCGGACCAGGGCGTTGGAGCTGCTTCTGGTGCTACGGACCCTGGAGTTAGGGTTGCTACAGGTGATGCGGACCCGGGCGTTGGAGCTGCTGCTGGTGCTGCGGACCAGGGCGTTGGAGTTGCTACTGGTGCTGCGGACCCGGGCGTTGGAGCTGCTGCTGGTGCTGCAGACCCGGGCGTTGGAGGTGCTGGGGGTGCTGCTGGAGCTGTTGGAGGTTCTTGTGCTGTCTCTGCTGCTGCACGCGGCACCTCACGGCCGCGGCCGTACTTTGTTCCACTCCTTCAACACGTTCTTGGTCAGTCACCTACGCCTTGTCCCCCTCCCTCTGTAGAGTGTCCACCGCCGGTTCGGTCGCAGTCACAGCTACCGCCTGCCTCGCCACTTCCTCGTCCTTCTCCCTACACTCGTCCTACAGGCGGTCTCACAGAGCATCGTCAGCCGGAGTCTTGCCCTGTGTCACCTGTGTCCCGTCCTGAGTCCCCTGTTCGTACTACTTCCACCGGTCGCCGTACTCCGCGTGAGCGTCCGCCACCACTCCGTGGCACACACCGGATGTCACTGCGTCCCTCCACTGCTCCACAGCGTGTCCCTCTGCCGTCTCCTCCTGAGTCCTCTTTTCCTGCTCTTCCTGACCCTAAGTCTAACTCTCTTCGTGCTGCCAGTCCTTTTGTCACGCGTCTTCTGGCCACTGCTGTCACTGACCCTTCGTTTGAGTCTGCTGCTGCGTCTGCCCTAGTTGCTGAGCTTCTCGACTTTGCTGCTCGCTGTCGTCTAGACTACACTGCCAGTCTTGTCGCTGAGTCTGAGTCTGTCTTTCCTCCGTCTGTCGAGGGTGAGTGTGCTCTTAGCACGGACGTCCTTGAGGATAGACAGGAGGATCTTGAGTGTCTTGCAGCCGCTGCGCCCCATCTCGTGTCCATGCTAGTTGCCCCTGAGGGAGACCCGGATGCACCAGACATCCCGACTCCTCGATCGTACGCTGAGGTGATCGAGGGTCCCTACTCCTCACAGTGGCAGTCAGCCATGGACACAGAGATGGCTTCCTGGAAGTCCACAGGCACCTACGTCGACGAGGTTCCCCCACCTGGGGCGAACATCGTCAGTGGCATGTGGATTTTTAGGGTGAAGCGGCCGCCGGGTTCTCCGCCTGTCTTCAAGGCTCGTTACGTTGCTCGAGGCTTCAGTCAGCGAGAGGGAGTAGACTTCTTCCAGACCTTCTCTCCCACCCCGAAGATGACCGCTCTTCGGGTACTACTGCACGTTGCTGCTCAGCGCGACTACGAGCTTCACTCTCTTGACTTCAGCACAGCTTTCTTGCAGCACAGTCTGCACGAGGAGATCTGGCTGCGCCGCCCACCTGGCTTCACTGGGTCGTTCCCTCCTGGTACCCAGTGGAGCCTCCGCCGGCCGGTCTACGGTCTCCGCCAGGCGCCACGTGAGTGGCACGACACACTGAGGACTACTCTTGCGGCACTTGGGTTCTCTCCTTCAAGTGCTGACCCGTCGTTGTTTCTACGCACCGACACTTCGCTGCCGCCGTTCTACATCCTTGTGTACGTTGACGACCTGGTCTTTGCCACAGCTGACATTGAGTCTCTTGCCCATGTGAAGTCGGAGCTGCAGAAGAGGCACACGTGCACAGACCTGGGTGAACTGCGCAGCTACCTTGGCTTGCAGATCACCCGGGACAGAGCACGCCGCACCATTACCCTGACTCAGTCACACATGGTGCAGCAGGTCCTTCAGCGCTTTGGCTTCGCCTGGTCCTCAGCACAGGCCACTCCTCTGGCTATAGGTTACTCGCTCTCAGCTCCGCCTTCGGATGAGTCCGTAGAGTCGAGTGGTCCTTACCCAGAGCTAGTTGGTTGCCTTATGTTCCTGATGACTTGCACTCGTCCTAGCCTAGCATACCCTCTTGGCCTTCTGGCTCGCTACGTGGCTCCTGGTCGTCACCGAAAGGTGCACTGGGATGCTGCAAAGAGGGTATTGCGCTACTTGTGCAGTACATCAGGCATGGGGCTCGTGCTTGGAGGAGGGAGCTCATTTGTTCTCACTGGGCACTCAGACGCTTCTTCGGTTGACGACCAGGCTACTCAGCGGTCGTCACAAGGTTACACCTTCAGCCTTGGCTCTGGTTCAGTTTCGTGGCGCTCTACTCGTTCGTCTTTGGTTCTCAGCTCCAGTTGTGAGGCTGAGATCTACGCCACAGCCATGGCTGCACAGGAGTTACGCTGGCTCACCTACCTGCTGACCGACCTTGGAGAGCGGCCTAGTTCTCCTCCAGTGCTGTACGTCGACAACAAGGCTGCCATTGCCTTGTGTGAGGAGCACAGACTGGAGCACAGAACGAAGCACATCGCTCTCTGTTACTTCCTTGCTCGTGAGCTGCAGCAGCGTGGTCAGCTTCGTCTACGCTACGTGGCCTCTCAGGCCAACACCGCTGATATTTTCACCAAGGCACTTCAGCCTGGTGATCATCAGCGCTTCTGTACTTTGTTGGGGCTAGTGCCCACTTTGCCTCACTTGTTGTAGGCTTTGCCTGTACTGTGATCTTTATATATATCTTCTTGCCTGTTTGCTCTGCTAGGTTGAGATCACCCTTGCTGTCTGTACTACTTATATATACTTCTGCATGTGAACAGGCCTTGTGGCCCTTTGCTTGTGCTCGGAGTGTGTGGTGACGTTGTGATCCACCCTGAGCTTGCTTGCCTTTCTTGACTGGTCTTGTGACCCCTTCTTCTTCCCCACTTTGCCTATGGGGGTGTGTCAAACACTACATGTGTTATTATTGTGTAGGCTATAGTGGGTTAGCCTTTAAGGGGTACACAAAGTTAGGGTTTCCTACTCGTACTCCAACTTTCATAGTGCAATCACTGCTTCTTTATAACAGTTGGAGCTGGTGACTCTGCTACAGGAGTTGTTTCTGCTAGAGGTTCTGGAGCTGCTGAGGGTACTGGAGCTGGAGGTTCAGGAGCTGCTGGTGGTGCTGGAGCAGGAGTTTCTGGAGCTGCTGCGGGTGCTGGCGCTGGAGGTTCTAGAGCTGCTGCGGGTGCTGACGCTGAGGGTTCTGAGTCTGCTGTTGCGCGGTCTCCTTGGAGTAGCCGCCTACGTCTGCGTGTGCCTCTCACCTCACAGCAGCTGCACGACTGGTACGGTCGCCGTCAGGGTCGTGTTTCTGGAGCTTGGGGCTCTGCCACTGGAGGTATTTGTGCTGAGGTTACTGGAGCTGGGAGTGGTGCTGATCTTGGAGGTGCTTGTACTGGAGGTACTTGTCAAACATTATATATGTTATGCTTGTGTAGGCTACAGTGGGTTAGCCTATAGGGGGTACACAATTCTAGGGTTTCCTACTTGTACTCATTTCACTGCTAGTTCATCATTCCTGTTCGCTGATTTTGACATGGTATAGAGCGGGTCCTTCTACGGACCGGTTTTTTTTTGGGCCCACCGAAGCGCCCCCCGAGGCGCGATCTTTTTTTAGCGACCCCTCGGGTCGCCATTTCCCCTGCGGCCCCGCCGCCTTCACTGACGCGGCCCCGCCGCCCTCTCTGTCGCGGCCCCGCCGCCTGCTCTCACGCGGCCCCGCCCCGGCTCCTTCGCGGCCCCGCCGCCTGCTCTCGCGCGGCCCCGCCCCGGCTTCTACGCGGCCCCGCCCCGGCTTTCACGCGGCCCCGCCGACGGCTTTGTCGCGGCCCCGCCCAGGCCCTTACGCGGCCCCGCCGCCTGCTCTCGCGCGGCCCCGCCCCGGCTTCTACGCGGCCCCGCTCCGGCTTTCACGCGGCCCCGCCGACGGCTCTGTCGCGGCCCCGCCCAGGCCCTTACGCGGCCCCGCCGCCTGCCCCCGTCGCGGCCCGGTCACCTCCTGACGGCCCCGCCGTCCCTTCGTGACGGCCCCGCCGTCCCTTCCTGACGGCCCCGCCGTCCCCTCCTGACGGCTCCTGCCGTCCCCTTCTACCGGCCCCGCAACTGCACCTGCTGGCCCCGCCGCTGCACCTACCGGCCCCCACCACCCACCCCCCCTTTTCCCGTCGCCTGTCGAGGCGACCTGAGGGGGCCGCTTGCGGGGTGGCAGGTGTGTGGCCTCCCCTGCTTCTCCTCCTCCTTCCTCTCCCACTACAGCAGCCGAGCCGCTCACCTGCAGCAGCCGAGCCGCCCCACAGCTGAGCCGCCCTGCCGCCGAGCCGCCGGGTCGCTGAGCTGCTGAGCTGCAGTTGCTGCCGAGCCGCCCTGCCGCCGAGCCGCCGAGTCACCGAGCTGCTGAGCTGCAGTTGCTGCTGAGCCGCCTTGCCGCCGAGCCGCCTGAGTCGCCCGAGCCGCCGAGCCGCCGAGCTGCCGAGCCGCTGAGTCGCCGAGCCTACTCTTCCCACCACTGGTGAGCTCTTGCCCTGCTAGCACGCTGCGCGTCGCCTGCTTGCCTGCCTGCCTGCCTTTTGGCTTGCCTGGCTGCCTGCCTCCCTGCTGCTAGTCCTGCTCCTGCTTCTACTTGCGGAGCCAAATGCAGCCCCAGCGACGCCGGCGTGAGTCCCTCACGCCCCAGCAGCTGCGTGAGTGGTACGCTGGTTGGGGCTGTAGGGGTGGCGACGCTACTCCTACTACCACTCCTGCTGCTTCTACTCGTGGTGGCGGCCAGATGCAGCTCCCGCGACCCTCTCGCGTGTCTCTCACGCCTCGCCAGCTTCGTGAGTGGTACGCTCAGAGTGGAGGGTCTCTCAGTGCTGTTCGCTGCTCTTACGTGATTCGCACTGGTACTCGGACTGGTCAGCCTTGTGGGACACGTAGTCATACACCGTCCCGCTGCTTCGCCCGTCTGAGCGACGCCTGGCGTACCGTGTTTGGCGACGAGGCTGAGCTTCCCGACTGGGTGGAGTTGCTGAGGCAGAGGGTAGATATATATGCTCTTGACTATGATGCTATTCTCACTGCCATGTATGCATTGCCTACTAGTGCTGACCGTGCCGGTCACCTGTGCGTCCCGCCTGACCCAGGTATAGGACCTGCTGCTCTAGCTACTGGTGAGGCTGCTGCTCTGGGTGCTAGTGAGTCTCCTGCTCCAGGTACAGGTGCGGCTGCTGCTCTAGGTGCTAGTGAGTCTGCTTCCTCAGGTGCGGGTGAGGCTGCGCTCTCAGGTACCGCGTTGGCTTCGGCCTCCCTCACCTTTACACTTGACTCTGCGGCTTCTCGCTCCTTCTTTCGGGACCGCACCACACTCACGCCGCTTGGTCGGCCGGTTGCAGTCTCCCTGGCTGACCCCTCTGGGGGTCCTGTCCTCGCTCACTTCTCCACTGTCCTCCCGTGTCCAGCTGCCCCCTCGGGCACCCTGTCTGGCCTGTACCTCCCCTCGTTCTCGACGAACTTGGTGAGTGGTGCAGACCTACAGGATGCGGGGGTTCACCAGTTCACTCCTGCGAGTCAGCGGGTGACCCACTGCACGGACGCACGCACAGGCCGGCACCTGGCCACGTTCTCGCGACGGCCGGGGTCGAGCCTCTACACCTTGACCACTGAGTCTCCTCCTGTCCCTGCGTCCGGTCAGGTAGCAGCGTCGGGTCAGGTGTTTGCTGCTGCGTCCAGGTCTGGTCCTGAGTCTGCCCCCTATACTTGTCGCCTCCTGTCTCACGAGACTCTCCTGTGGCACCACCGTCTTGGCCACCCCTCCTTGCCCCGTCTTCGGAGCATGGCTTCCCGTGTCCTTGTCTCTGGTCTTCCCCAGTCTCTCCCTCCTCTCCCCTCCGGGCCAGGACCTTCCTGTGTCCCCTGTGTCGAGGGTCGCCTCCGGGCTACTCCTCACTCCTCCCACTTCCCCCCGACAGAGGCTCCCCTGCAGACGCTTCACATGGATGTGTGGGGCCCAGCCCCCGTCCGTGGGCAGGGTTACGAGCGCTACTTCCTGTTGGTGGTTGACGACTACTCGCGTTACACCACAGTCCTCCCCTTGCGCAGCAAGGGTGAGGTCACTGAGGTGCTGATCGACTGGATCCGCGAGGCTCGTCTCCAGCTCAGGCAGAGCTTCGGCTCGGACTTTCCTGTTCTGCGTCTGCACTCGGACAGAGGCGGAGAGTTCTCCTCTGGCCTTCTGCGTGCCTACTGTCGTGCGCGAGGCATCCGCCAGTCCTTCACGCTTCCGGACTCACCACAGCAAAATGGGATTGCTGAGCGCCGCATTGGCATGGTCATGGATGTCGCTCGTACGTCCATGATGCATGCGGCTGCCCCCCATTTTCTGTGGCCGTTTGCGGTGAGGTACGCGGCGCATCAGCTCAACCTTCACCCCCGGGTCTCTCGGCCTGCGATGTCCCCAGCCTTGCTGTGGACAGGGAAGGTTGGCGATGCGTCTGTGTTCCGTGTCTGGGGATCTCGGGCGTTTGTCCGCGACTTGTCTGCGGACAAGCTGTCCCCTCGTGCTGCTCCCTGTGTCTTCCTTGGCTTCCCCACTGACGCCCCAGGGTGGCAGTTTTACCACCCCTCCTCTCGTCGTGTTCTGTCCTCCCAGGACGTCACGTTCGACGAGTCAGTCCCCTTCTACCGTCTCTTCCCCTACCGCACTCCTTCCCTCCCCCCTCCCCCGGACTTCCTTGTACCGGTTCCCCCCCCGATAGACCCCCTCCCCCCTCAGGTTCCTGCCCCCTCAGGTGTGTCCCAGGTAGACGCCGTTGACCCGGTCGAGGTTACAGGTGACTCTGGTGCTGCTGCGGGTGCTGAGCCTGGGGGTGCTGACTCTGGGGGTGCTGTGCGCGGGGGTGCTGAGCCTGGGGGTGCTACTGCTGGGGGTACTGGGCCTGCGGGTGCTACTGCGGAGGGTGCGGAGCCTGGGGGTGCTGAGCCGGGGGGTGCTGTGCCTGGAGGTGATGGGTCTGGGGGTGCTGGGTCGGGAGCTGCTGAGCCTGGGGGTGCTGCGTCTGGAGCTGCTGAGCCTGGGGTTTCTCCTGCTGCTGCGTCTCGCCGGGAGCCCCTCTCTCCACAGGAGCTGCGCGAGTGGTTCGCTCGCCGCTGGAGGCGTGCTGCTGAGTCTGGAGGTGCTGCTGGAGCTGGAGCTGGAGCTTCTTCGACCGTCGAGGGTGCGGGTGCTGCCGGTCCCGGAGCTACTGGACCTGCGGGTCCTCCTGGAGCTGGAGCTGCTGAGGGCGTTGGTGCTGAGCCTACTGCTGTTGGTCCTGCCGCTGGAGGTGTGGGTGGCGCTGGTGCTGTAGCTGAGGGTGCTGGTGCTGTCCCTCCTGCGTCAGGAGCTGCTGAGCCTGGGGTTTCTCCTGCTGCTGCGTCTCGCCGGGAGCCCCTCTCTCCACAGGAGCTGCGCGAGTGGTACGCTCGCCGCTGGAGGCGTGCTGCTGAGTCTGGAGGTGCTGCTGGAGCTGGAGCTGGAGCTTCTTCGACCGTCGAGGGTGCGGGTGCTGCCGGTCCCGGAGCTGCTGGACCTGCGGGTCCTCCTGGAGCTGGAGGTGCTGAGGGCGTTCGTGCTGAGCCTACTGCTGTTGGTCCTGCCGCTGGAGGTGTGGGTGGCGCTGGTGCTGTCGCTGAGGGTGCCGGTGCTGTCCCTGCTGAGTCTGGAGCTGCCGCGCGGCCTCGGCCGTACTTCGTTCCGCTCCTACAGCAGGTTCTTGGTCTTTCTCCTTCGGTAGAGTGTCCACAGCCTGTCCAGTCGCAGTCACTGTTGGAGCCTTCCTCTCCTCTGCCTGCTCCCTCTCCTTACACTGGTCCTACTGGAGGTCTTGCTGAGCGTCGTGAGCCTGCGTCTCGTCCCGCGTCGCCTGTTCGTGCAGCTCGCGCTAGTGGTCGCGGTTCGCGTCAGCGTCCTCCTCCTGTCCCTGGCACGCACCGGATGTCTCTGCGTCCGTCCACTGCTCCTCTGCGTGCCCCTTTGCCTTCTCCTCCTGAGTCCTCTCTTCCTGCGCTTGCCGACCCTGAGTCGGACTCTCTTCGCGCTGCCAGTCCTACTGTCACGCGTCTGCTTGCTACTGTAGTCACTGACCCCTCTTTTGAGTCCACTGCTGCGTCTGCTCTAGTCGCTGAGCTCGTTGACTTTGCTGCTCGCTGTCGTCTCGACTACGCTGCTGGTCTTGTTGCTGAGTCTGCGTCTGTCTGTCCTCCGTCCGTCGGGGGTGAGTGTGCTCTTGGCACGGACGTCCTAGAGGACAGACAGGAGGAGTTACAGTGTCTAGCGGCTGCTTCACCTCATCTCGCGTCTGTACTGCTTGCCCCTGAGGGAGACCCGGATGCACTAGACATCCCGACTCCGCGTTCTTACGCGGAGGCCGTAGAGGGTCCCTACTCCTCTCAGTGGCAGGCAGCTATGGATGCAGAGATGGCTTCCTGGAAGTCCACAGGCACCTACGTTGACGCAGTTCCCCCTCCTGGGGCGAACATCGTCAGTGGCATGTGGATCTTCCGGGTGAAGCGGCCGCCGGGCTCTCCACCTGTCTTCAAGGCGCGGTACGTTGCTCGTGGCTTCAGTCAGCGGCAGGGAGTTGACTACTTTCAGACCTTCTCTCCCACCCCGAAGATGACCACTCTTCGGGTGCTGCTGCACATAGCCGCTCAGCGCGACTACGAGCTTCACTCTCTCGACTTCAGCACTGCGTTCCTGCAGGGTAGCCTGCACGAGGAGATCTGGCTGCGCCGTCCACCTGGCTTCACTGGGACTTTCCCTCCTGGCACCCAGTGGAGCCTCCGACGGCCAGTCTACGGTCTCCGCCAGGCACCGCGTGAGTGGCACGACACACTGAGGACTACGCTTGCGGCTCTTGGGTTTGCTCCTTCTACTGATGACCCGTCGCTGTTTCTGCGCAACGACACTTCACTGCCGCCGTTCTACATCCTCGTGTACGTCGACGACTTGGTCTTTGCCACAGCGGACACTGCTGGACTCGCCTACGTGAAGTCCGAACTGCTGAAGAGACACACGTGCACAGACCTGGGTGAACTGCGCAGCTACCTTGGCTTGCAGATCACTCGGGACAGAGCACGCCGCACCATTACCTTGACTCAGTCACACATGGTGCAGCAGGTCCTTCAGCGCTTCGGCTTCACGTACTCCTCGCCTCAGGCCACTCCTCTGCCTACTCGCCACTCACTCTCAGCTCTGCCTTCGGATGAGTCCGTAGAGTCGAGTGGTCCGTATGCAGAGCTTGTTGGCTGCCTCATGTACCTGATGACCTGCACACGACCTGACCTTGCATATCCTCTGAGCATTCTTGCACGCTATGTTGCTCCTGGGAGACACAGACCAGAGCACATGGCTGCAGCGAAGAGGGTATTGCGCTACCTGTGCAGTACGTCGGGCATGGGGCTTGTGCTTGGAGGGCGGAGTCCAGTGGTCCTTACCGGCCACGCGGACGCTTCTTGGGCTGACGACCAGGCTACGCAGCGGTCGTCACAGGGTTACACCTTCAGCCTTGGTTCCGGCTCTGTCTCGTGGCGGTCTACTCGCTCGTCTTCGGTTCTCGGCTCCAGTTGTGAGGCTGAGATCTACGCCGGGGCCATGGCTGCACAGGAGCTTCGCTGGCTCACCTACCTGCTGACTGACCTTGGAGAGCCGCCTCGTTCTCCTCCAGTGCTGTACGTAGACAACAAGGCCATGCTGGCCTTGTGTCGAGAGCAGCGCTTGGAGCACAGAACGAAGCACATTGCTCTCCGCTACTTCCTTGCTCGTGAGCTGCAGCAGCGTGGTCAGTTGCGACTTGCGTACGTGGCCTCTGAGGCCAACACTGCTGATGTGTTCACCAAGGCACTCGCGCCTTGTGACCATCAGCGCTTTTGCACCCAGCTGGGTCTTGTGCCTGTCTTGCCTCACTTGCTCTCCTCTTGACTTCACTTGTACTGTGACACATATATATACCTGCTCTTGCTTGTCTAGTTTTATATATATGTCTGTACTCCTGCATGTGAACTGGCCTCTGGCCCTGCTCTTGTGCTCGGACTGTGTGGTGACTTTGTGATCCACCCTGAGCTTGCTTTGCTTTGCTTGACTGGTCTTGTGACCCCTTGTTCTCCCCCACTTTGCCTATGGGGGTGTGTCAAACATTATATATGTTATGCTTGTGTAGGCTACAGTGGGTTAGCCTATAGGGGGTACACAATTCTAGGGTTTCCTACTTGTACTCATTTCACTGCTAGTTCATCATTCCTGTTCGCTGATTTTGACAGTACTGGAGCTGCTGGGGCTAGAGGTGCTGAGCTTGAGGGTGCTACTGCTGGAGACCCTGGGTCTGGGGGTGCTGCTGTTGGAGACACTGAGACTGGACACCCTAGGACTGGAGGTGCCGGTTCTAGGGGTGCTGCTGCTGGTGGAGCTGGTCCTGGAGGAGCTGGCGCTGAGGGTTCTGGAGCTGCAAGAGCTGCTAGGGGTGCTGGAGCTGCAGGTGCTAGTGGCATTGCACAGCCCCGCCTATTCTTTGCTCCACCGTCTCCGTCGTCTCAGCGCTTCAACTTCACCTGGTCCTCGGCACAGGCCACTCCTCTGGCGACAGGTCACTTGCTCTCAGCTCCACCTTCGGACGAGTCCGTAGAGCCGAGTGGTCCTTACCCAGAGCTAGTGGGCTGCCTCATGTACCTGATGACCTGCACTCGTTCTGACCTTGCGTACCCTCTTGGCCTCCTGGCTTGCTACATGGCTCGTGGTCGGCACTGAGAGGTGCACACGGATGCAGCTAAGAGGGTACTACGCTACTTGTGCAGTTCATCGGGGATGGGGCTCGTGCTTGGAGGACGGAGCGACGTTGTCCTCACTGGGCACTCGAATGCTCGAATCCGAGGAGCACAGACTGGAGCACAGGATGCAGCACATCGCTGTGCGTTACTTCCTTGCTCGAGAGCTGCAGCAGCGTAGGTCGGTTAGAGGGCCGGTCATCCCCGCCATATTCGGGATAAACCACAGGACGTAATTTATGAACCCCATAAAACTTTGCACCTCCGTGATATTAGTCGGAGACTTTCACTACTGAATGGTCTTGATTTTTGCCGGGTCGGTTTCAATGCCGTCGCGTGCAATGAAGTATCGAGATTAAAGACAGGGTAATGAGTAGATAAACGTGGGGCCTAGGCTTAGTAGCCTAGGCCCAAGTAGGATGTCGAGCAGGTTTCTTAGGGAGGAGAGAGTCGAGAGAAAAGTTGGGAGGAGAATGAGGTTCACTATAGGTTCAAGGAACATATAGCATAGGAAACAAAAGAAGAGGTGCACCACCTACAAACTTAATAACTACACTACAGCTAGAACTACATGCAGTTATAATAAATATAATTCTGACATCCCCCCGTAACTGCATGCAGGATTAGCTAAGTGCAGAGCACAACCTGCAGAGGTACACCAACGAACAATAAATCAAGCAACAGCAGGTACTGCAGGCGGGCTGACACAAGCTGGTCACCCCCTCCATCTTCTCACCCTCCTCCTTCCCCTCCCCCACATTGCTGCTGGAGCAGCAGAGAGGGGGGGAAGAGAGGAGAGGTGGAGGGAAGGCTGCTGGTTGCCTCACACCCGCCACCGCGATGCCACTCCCCCTGCTCCCCCACACCCTCACACCCTCCCCCCCAGCGGCAGCTGCAGCAGTGGGAACAAAAGGAGGAGGAGGGGAAGGGAAGGATACGGCCCAGCACTCTAACACCCGCCACCCCCATACCCTCCCCCCCACGGCTGCAGGGAGACGAAGGAGGAGGGGGTGGGCGGGAAGAAAGCTGGGGCAGGTAGGTCAGGGACGGCTGCAGGGAATGCAGGTGCGGAGAGCACCGTCGCAGGCGCCAGGGGCTGGTCCGCGGCGGCTCAAGGGCACCGCCGCGGGCGCCAGGGGCGGGTCCGCGATGGCGCAGGGCACCGCCGCGGGCGCCAGAGGCGGGTCCGCGGGCGCCAAGGGCACCGCCGCGGGCGCCAAAGGCGGGTCCGCGACGGCACAGGGCACCGCCGCGGGCGCCAGAGGCGGGTCCGCGGGCGCCAAGAGCACCGCCGCGGGCGCCAAAGGCGGTTCCGCGACGGCAAAGGGCACCGCCGCGGGCGCCAGAGGCGGGTCCGCGGGCGCCAAGAGCACCGCCGCGGGCGCCAAAGGCGGGTCCGCGACGGCAAAGGGCACCGCCACGGGCGCCAGAGGCGGGTCCGCGGGCGCCAAGTGCACCGCCGCGGGCGCCAAAGGGGGCGGGTCCGCGACGGGTAGGAAAGAAAAACGTCACGCGCCCGAGGCGCGTGACCAGAAATACAGCAGCGGAAGCATTGGGCGGGCCCACAGGCCAGGTCGAAACTCGCTCTGCTACCATATCGAGATTAAAGACAGGGTAATGAGTAGATAAACGTGGGGCCTAGGCTTAGTAGCCTAGGCCCAAGTAGGATGTCGAGCAGGTTTCTTAGGGAGGAGAGAGTCGAGAGAAAAGTTGGGAGGAGAATGAGGTTCACTATAGGTTCAAGGAACATATAGCATAGGAAACAAAAGAAGAGGTGCACCACCTACAAACTTAATAACTACACTACAGCTAGAACTACATGCAGTTATAATAAATATAATTCTGACATGAAGTGCCCTAAAAACTCCAACTCCTGCTTAAAAAACTCGCACCTAGAGGCCTTGGTGATGATGCAGTTCTCTTGCAACCACTTAAACACTGCGTCGAGGTCACGGAGGTGTTGTTCCCCCGTCCTGCTAAGAATCAAAATATTTTCCAAGTAGACGATAACGCTCTTTCGAAAAATTCTTGGAAGATCATGTTCATGGTCAGTTGAAATGTTGAAGGCGCATTTGTGAGGCCGAACGGCATCACTGTGTACTCGTAGCTTCCGTAGCGGGTTCGAAACGCAGTCTTATGACAGTCGTCGCCGAAGACCCGAATCTGGTGCAAACCGCTACGCAAGTCGATTTTCGAAAAGTAGCGAGCGCCGCGAAGCTGGTCGAGAAGGTCGTCGGTGCGTGGGATTGGCCAGCGAGACTTGATTGTCACCCGGTTGAGCATGCAGCAATCAATGCACATGCGAAGCCTGCCATCTTTCTTCGGCGTGAATAGTATCGGAGCCGCGAAGGGAGATATACTGGGTTATATAAATCCCTTCTACAACAGGACATCAATTTGTCGCCGCAGCTCCTCGGGTTCTAGCTGAGTGAACCGCCATTGTTTATGAACAGTCGGCTGCGCGCTGGGCTCCAGCTGGATCTTGTGGTCCTCGGGGTGTTCGGGTGGCAGTCCAGGTGGCAGATTGTCGGGGAAGATGTCCTGGTACTCTCAAATCAGCTCCGCTAAATTAGGTGGTACAGCTGCGCACAGCTTTTTAATGTCCTTTCCGTCGGTGTTGGTTGCCAACTCGCGCAAGCAAACGGTGAACAGCTACATAACTCGGTTGAAGTGGCGAGCTATAGTGATTTTCTGACGCACGGGGCTTGGATGCAGTCAGGTATCCATGCAGGAAACCTAATTAGCCCTTCTTGCTTGCTGATGGTGCACGATCCCGTTGTCTAGTCGATGACGGGGTTGTGCCGTCGCAGCCAATCGCGTCCATGCAGCATGTCGCATCCGTCCAACGTCTTCGCGAGAAACTTCATGATGAAGCCAAAATCATCGCCGCATTCGATCCGCACCGCCCATGTTTCTTCCAAGATTGCCAGAGGCGTCCCATCCACGAGGCGAGTGTCAACTTTGGGCAGACACCTGTCAAGTTGCAGCTTGCATTTTTTTGCTATCCCCAAGTTGAAGAGGCTATGGCTGGCCCCTCCGTCGACGAACATTTTCAAAAAAAAAAATTTAACACTTTGCCAGCGACCAGCACAGGGTGATCCACATGGTTATCCCCGGCCAAGTGCGATCGATTGCATGAATCGGAACCACAAGTAAGTGGGGATGGTGGTGTTCGGGCGACAGAGCACAGTCAGTAAGGGGTCAGTCTGTTACTGACTCTTCCCACTTGGTCAGCGAGGGCCATGAAGGTTGCTGTGTAGTCTTGGACAGATGCCAACTGCAACCAGGTACGCAGCTTCATGCGAGCTTGCTCAGAGCAGGATATGTGCTCAAAGCGATCTCGTAAGGCTGCGCCCCACTACTTCCACGTGTGTATCTTGGTCACGCTGAATATCGGTGCTGCCACTTAATAAACCGACGTTGAAGTCACGTCTACCGCATGCGTCACACTTGTCGGGTCCCTGTATCTAAGGTACGTCGCCACCACTCCAGAGCCGCTTCTCAGAGAAAAAATACCGCGTAATTAATACGCGTAGCGTCATCGTCAACGCGCGCTGCATTAAAGAAGACTTCCACGCCGAATAACCACCCCTTCAGTGTAGTCGTCTTGTCACTAGGATTGAATGGGGGCGCGCTCGTGGGCTTGAACTTCATTGTAATAACTGTAAGTGTTGCAGTCGCAGACGCTGCCGGCGGTTCGCTCTCGTTGTTGCCTCGTGCTTGTCACGGCTCCACTTGCTCCATGGCTGGCAGTGTCATCTTCTTCATTGGGCGACTCTTGACGCGCTTCACTTTGTCAGAACATTATAGCTTACTTATTTGTGTAGGCTATAGTGGGGTATCCCATAGGGGGTACAACCCAATTAGGGTTTCCTATTTGTCGTCACTTCGTTCATAGTCATTTCATTCTCGTTCTTTCTTTAACATGGAATCAGAGCAGGTTCCCTCCTAGGGACTGCTTCTAGGGCCCACCTAAGCGCGCCCCGAGGCGCGTTTTCCTTTTTTTTAGCGACCCGTTGTGTCGCCCCCAGCGGTCCGTCGCGCCGCCCTTCCCTTAGCGGCCCCGCCGCCCTTCGATCGCGGCCCAGCCGCCCTTCGATCGCGGCTCCGCCGCCCTTCCTTCGCGGCCCCGCCGCCCTCTGCTAAGCGGCCCCGCCGCCCTTCGATCGCGGCCTCGCCGCCCTCTGCTAAGCGGCCCCGCCGCCCTTCGATCGCGGCCCCGCCGCCCTCTGCTAAGCGGCCCCGCCGCCCTTCGATAGCGGCCCCGCCGCCCTCTGCTAAGCGGCCCCGCCGCCCTCTGCTAAGCGGCCCTGCCGCCTTGCTCACGCGGCCCCGCCGCCCTCTGCTACGCGGCCTCGCCGCCGCATCGCCCGTGCACCTGCCCGTGCACCCGCCCGTGCACCTACCCGTGCGGCCGCCAGGGCAGCCGCCCGTGCGCAGCCTACGAGCCGCCCCAGCCGCCCGTGCAGCCGCCCGTGCATCGCCCGTGAGCCGCCCCAACCGCCCGTGCAGCCGCCCGCGAGCCCTCCCAGCCGCCCGTGCGGCCGTCCGAGCCGCCCGCGAGACGCCTGCGCCGCCCGAGCCGCCCGCGAGACGCCCGCGCCGCCCGAGTCGCCCGAGCCGCCCGAGCCGCCCGAGCCGCCCGTGCCGCCCGAGCCGCCCGAGGAGCCGACCTTCTGCTCCTGTGGGGCTCCTACTGCTCCTGGGCCGGCGCAGCTGCTGTGCTGCCGTGTTGCTGTGTCGCTGTGCTACCCGACTCTTCCTGCCCAGTGAGACTGTCAGCTGCCACAATGGCCACCCCCAGTGTCCTGACTTTTGACGCTGAGGGTCGCGCCATTGACTTTGCAGTCTGGATTGAGGACCTGCAGCTGTACTTACTGTGCGATGCGATCGATGAGGTTTCTCTCTTTGACTTTGTCTCTGGCGTTGTCCCTGCCCCTCCTGCTGATGCTGACCCCACTGTTCGCTCCAAGTGGGCCACACGCGATGCTGCTGCACGTCTTGCTGTGCGTCGCCACCTCCTTTCCTCCGAGCGTGCACACTTTAGTCAGTGCAAGACCGCTCAGGCCTTGTACGACGCTGTAGTTGCGCGCTACTCCTCCCCTTCCACTGCTACGCTGAGCCGCCTCATGCTACCGTACCTCTTCCCTGACCTTGCTGCCTTTCCCACAGTCACTGACCTCTTTACCCACCTTCGCGCTAGTGACACTCGCTACCGAGCTGCGCTTCGTGCTGCCTTCCTCGCCGAAAACCCCCCTCCCATGTACATCACCCTCTACTTTCTAGTCACCCGTCTCCCTGAGTCCCTTCGTGCTGTTAGGGACCAGTTTCTCTCTGTCTGTCCCACCACCCTCACTGTCGACCTCCTTGAGAATACCCTACTAGCGGCCGAGAAGAGCATAGTCGCTGTAGGGGCCTCTCGTGGTGACCCGCGCACCCCCATCTTTGAGGGGTGTTCTCCTTCCCCCCTGCTACCCTCTGTCGCCTCCGCTGCTGCGGCCGACCTCGTTGGTTTAGAGTCGGTCGGTGCAGCGTCTGCCCCCTACGGTAGGCGCCGCTCTGGCAGGAGCAAGGGGGGCAAGGGAGCGGGTGGAGCTAGCGGGGGCAGTGGCGGAGGAGGTGGGGGCGACGGGGGGAGTGGGGGTGGCGGTGGGGGTGGAGGCGGGGGTGGAGGTACTGGTGGCGGCGGTGGAGGCGGAGGTGGCGGCGGAGGTGGTGGCGGAGGAGGCAGTGGGAGCGGCGGGGGCGAGGGTGGCGGTGGCGGCGGTGGCGGCGGAGGCGGGGGTGGCGGTGGTGGAGGTGGTCGGAGTGGCTCGCCCCAGAGGAGCGGCACTTGGGGTGGTCAGCGCCAGCAGCAGCAGCAGCAGCAGCAGCGCTCTCGCGACGTCCCCGCCCCTCAGCAGCTCCGTGAGTGGTACTCGCAGCGTCAGCGTGGTGGGGCGTTCGGTCCCTGCACCTACGTCCTTCACACCGGCGACCGCGCGGGTGAGCACTGTGGGGGCACCCACACCGCTCGCCGCTGCTTTGCCCGCCTGACCGACGCTTGGCGCCAGCAGTTTCCGGAGGCCTCTAAGATCCCCCGCTGGAGAGAGCTGACTAGGGCTGGTGTAGCTGTGTTTGATCTTGACTTTGATGCTATCCTTGCTGCCATGTATGTTGTAACTGTTAGTGATGATGGTGACTGTTACCGGTGCTTTCCGCCCGACCCGGGCATTGGTACTACTGGGTCAGGTGCCAGTGAGGCTACTGCTCTAGGTGCCAGTGCGTCTGTGCTCTCAGGTGCTAGTGAGTCTGCCCTTTCAGGTACTGTGACGCCTTCTGCCTCCCACACCTTCACCCTTGACTCTAGGGCGTCTCGCTCCTTCTTTCGGGACCACACCACTCTCACGCCGCTTAGTCGGCCGGTTGCGGTGTCCCTGGCTGACCCCTCTAGGGGTCCTGTCCTGTCTCGTTTCTCCACAGTCCTCCCGTGTCTGGCGGCTCCCTCTGGCACCCTGACTGGTCTTTACCTTACCTCGTTCTCTACGAACCTGGTGAGTGGTGCTGACCTACAGGATCTGGGGGTCCACCAGTTCACTCCTGCTCATCAGCGGGTGACACACTGCACAGAGGCTAGCACAGGTCGCCACCTGGCTACGTTTAGACGTCAGCCAGGGTCGAGCCTGTACACACTGACCACTGCTTCTCCTCCCGGTGCTGAGTCTGGTAGAGTCCCTTCGTCTGGTCAGGTGTTTGCTGCAGCGTCCAGGTCTGGTCCTGAGTCTGCCCCCTGTTCGTGTCAAGGGTGATGTCACTGAGGTGCTGATTGACTGGATCCGCGCAGCTCGTCTCCAGCTCAGGCAGAGCTTTGGCTCGGACTTTCCTGTGTTGCGTCTGCACTCGGACAGAGGCGGAGAGTTCTCCTCTGGCCTTCTGCGTGCCTTCTGTCGTGCGCGAGGCATCCGCCAGACCTTCACGCTTCCGGACTCACCGCAGCAAAATGGGATTGCAGAGCGCCGCATTGGCATGGTCATGGACGTCGCTCGTACGTCCATGATGCATGCGGCTGCCCCCCATTTTCTGTGGCCGTTTGCGGTCAGGTACGCGGTGCATCAGATCAACCTCCACCCCAGGGTCTCCAGGCCGGAGACCTCCACAGCCCTGCTGTGGACGGGGAAGGTTGGCGATGCGTCGGCGTTCCGGGTCTGGGGATCTCGGGCGTTTGTCCGCGACTTGTCCGCGGACAAGCTGTCCCCTCGCGCTGCTCCCTGCATCTTCCTGGGGTTCCCCCTCGACGCCCCTGGGTGGCAGTTCTACCACCCCACCTCTCGACGTGTTCTGTCCTCCCAGGACGTCACGTTCGACGAGTCGGTACCCTACTACCGCCTCTTCCCCTACCGCACTCCTTCCCTTCCCCCGCCCCCGCTCTTCTTGGTACCAGGTCCCCCCCCGGTAGACCCCCTCCCCCCTCAGGGTCCTGCCCCTTCAGGTGTGTCCCAGGTAGACGCGGTCGAGCCTGTCGAGGTCACTGGTGACTCTGGTGCGGCTGCGGGAGCTGAGCCTGGGGGTGCTGAGCCTGGGGGTGCGGAGTCTGGGGGTGCTGAGCCTGGGGGTGCTGAGCCTGGGGGTGCTAAGCCTGGGGGTGCTGAGCCTGGGGGTGCTGAGACTGGGGGTGCTCCGACTTGAGGTGCTTTGCCTGAGGGTGCTGAGCCTGGAGGTTCTTCGCCTGGAGGTTCTCCGCCTGGAGGTGCTTCGTCTCGCCGAGAGCCACTCTCCCCACAGGAGCTGCATGAGTGGTTTGCTCGGCGCTGGAGGCGTGCTGCTGGTGCTGGAGGTTCTTCGGCTGTAGAGGGTGCTGCTGCCGCGCGTCCCGGAGGTACTCGTACTGTGGGTGCTGGAGCTTCTGGGCCTGAGGGTTCTCCTGGAGCTGGTGCTGCTGAGGGTGTTGGCGCTGAGACTACTGCTGGCGGTCCGACTGGCAGTGCTCCTGGTGCTGCTGGGGTTTCTGGAGCTGCTGCTGGTGCTGCTGGAGGCGCTGCTGGAGGTGCTGCTGGAGCGGGTACTCCTGCTGGAGGTACAGGTGCTGTCCCTGCTGTTTCTGGCGTCGCCACGCGGCCCCTACCGTACTTCGTTCCGCTCCTGCAGCAGGTTCTTGGTCTTACACCTTCTCCTGGTCCTCCTCCTCCTCCCTTAGAGGGTCCACATCCTGTCCCGTCACGGTCACAGCTACAGCCTGCCTCCCCTTTGCCTGCTCCTTCTCCCTACGCTGGTCCGACTGGAGGTCTTACTGAGCGTCGTGAGCCTGCGTCTCGTCCTGCGTCGCCTGTTCGTACTGCACACACTAGTGGTCACGGTTCGCGTCAGCGTCCTCCTCCTGTCCCTGGCACGCACCGGATGTCTCTGCGTCCGTCCACTGCTCCTCTGCGTGCCCCTTTGCCTTCTCCTCCTGCTTCCTCTCTTCCTGCTCTTGCCGACCCGGAGTCGGACTCTCTTCGTGCTGCCAGTCCTAGTGTCACGCGTCTCCTTGATACTGCTGTCACTGACCCTTCTTTCGAGTCTTCTGCTGCGTCTGCCCTTGTCACTGAGCTCGTCGACTTTGCTGCGCGCTGTCGTCTAGACTACGCTGCTAGTCTTGTCGCTGAGTCTGAGTCTGCCTGTCCTCCGTCCGTCGGGGGTGAGTGTGCCCTTGGCACGGACGTCCTTGAGGACAGGCAGGAGGAGTTCCAGTGTCTGGCCGCCGCTTCACCTCATCTCGCGTCTGTACTGCTAGCCCCTGAGGGAGACCCAGATGCACTTGACATCCCGACTCCGCGCTCTTACGCGGAGGCGATAGAGGGTCCCTACTCCTCTCAGTGGCAGGCAGCTATGGATGCAGAGATGGCTTCCTGGAAGTCCACAGGCACCTACGTTGACGCTGTTCCCCCACCTGGGGCGAACATCGTCAGTGGCATGTGGATCTTCAGGGTGAAGCGGCCGCCGGGCTCTCCGCCTGTCTTCAAGGCGCGTTACGTGGCTCGTGGCTTCAGTTAGCGGCAGCGAGTTGACTACTTTCAGACCTTCTCCCCCACCCCGAAGATGACCACTCTTCGGGTACTGCTGCACGTTGCTGCTCACTGTGACTACGAGCTGCACTCTCTCGACTTCAGCACTGCTTTCTTGCAGGGCAGCCTGCACGAGGAGATCTGGCTGCGTCGCCCACCTGGCTTCACTGGGTCTTTCCCTCCTGGCACCCAGTGGAGTCTCCGGCGTCCAGTCTACGGTCTCCGCCAGGCGCCACGTGAGTGGCACGACACACTGAGGACTACGCTGGCGGCACTCGGGTTTGCTCCTTCTACTGCCGACCCGTCGCTGTTTCTGCGCACCGACACCGCTCTGCCGCCGTTCTACATCCTCGTGTACGTCGACGACTTGGTCTTTGCCACAGCTGACACTGCTGGACTCGCCTACGTGAAGTCCGAGCTGCAGAAGAGACACACGTGCACTGACCTGGGTGAACTGCGCAGCTACCTTGGCTTGCAGATCACCCGGGACAGAGCACGCCGCACCATTACCCTGACTCAGTCACACATGGTGCAGCAGGTCCTTCAGCGCTTCGGCTTCACGTACTCCTCGCCTCAGGCCACTCCTCTGCCTACTCTCCACTCGCTCTCAGCTCTGCCTTCGGATGAGTCTGTAGAGTCGAGTGGCCCGTATGCAGAGCTTGTTGGCTGCCTCATGTACCTGATGACCTGCACACGACCTGACCTTGCATACCCTCTTAGCATTCTCGCACGCTATGTTGCTCCTGGGAGACACCGACCAGAGCACATGGCTGCAGCAAAGAGGGTGTTGCGCTACTTGTGCAGTACGTCGGGCATGGGGCTAGTGCTTGGAGGGCGGAGTCCAGTGGTCCTCACTGGGCACGCGGACGCTTCTTGGGCTGACGACCAGGCTACGCAGCGGTCGTCACAGGGTTACACCTTCAGCCTTGGTTCCGGCTCTGTTTCGTGGCGGGCTACCCGCTCGTCTTCTGTTCTCGGCTCCAGTTGTGAGGCTGAGATCTACGCCGGGGCTATGGCTGCACAGGAGTTACGCTGGCTCACCTACCTGCTGACCGACCTTGGAGAGCCGCCTCGTTCTCCTCCAGTGCTGTACGTAGACAACAAGGCCATGCTGGCCTTGTGTCGAGAGCAGCGACTGGAGCACAGGACAAAGCACATTGCTCTCCGCTACTTTCTTGCTCGTGAGCTACAGCAGCGTGGACAGTTGCGACTTGCGTACGTGGCCTCTGAGGCCAACACAGCTGATGTCTTCACCAAGGCACTTGCGCCTTGTGATCATCAGCGTTGCTGCACGCAGCTGGGTCTTGTGCCTGTCTTCCCTCACTTGCTCTCCTCTTGACCTTGCTTGTACTCTCACATATATATATACCTGCTCTTGCTTGTCTAGCTTTATATATATATGTGTGTCCTCTTGCTTGTGAATTGGCCTTGTGGCTCTGACCTTGTGCTTGGACTATGTGGTGACTTTGTGATCCACCCTGAGGTTGCTTTGCTTTGCTTGACTGGTCTTGTAACCCCTTGTTCTCCCCCACTTTGCCTATGGGGGTGTGTCAGAACATTATAGCTTACTTATTTGTGTAGGCTATAGTGGGGTATCCCATAGGGGGTACAACCCAATTAGGGTTTCCTATTTGTACTCACTTCGTTCATTGTCATTTCATTCGCTCTCGTTGTTGCCTCGTGCTTGTCACGGCTCCACTTGCTCCATGGCTGGCAGTGTCATCTTCTTCATTGGGCGACTCTTGACGCGCTTCACTTCACGTCTAGCATAGCTTGGTGTTGTTGTCAGAAACAAGAAGTGGTTGGACTAGCAAGATTGGGAGTACAAGTAGGAAACCCTAGAATATTGTACCCCCTAAGGCTAAACCCACTGTAGCCTATTGAACAACAACATATACAATGTTTGACACACCCCCATAGGCTAAGTGGCGAAGAGCAAGGGGTCACAAGACCAGTCAAGAAAGGCAAGGCAAGCTCAGGGTGGATCATAACGTCACCACACTCTCTGAGCACAAACAAAGAGCCACCAGGCCAGTTCACATGCAGAGGCATATATGCAACACAAACAACACAGTGATCTATACCTAGCAAAGCAAGCATGCAGGTATATGTGTATATATATAAGGATCACAGTACAGGCAAGCTTACAGCAAGTGAGGAAAGGTGGGCACAAGCCCTAGCGTAGTGGAGAAACGCTGATGATCACCAGACTGAAGTGCCTTGGTGAATATATCAGCAGTGTTGGCCTGAGTGGCCACGAGCAACTACCTGTCGCTGACTGAAACCTCGAGCAACGTAACGAGCCTTGAAGACAGGCGGAGAACCCGGCGGCCGCTTCACCCTGAAAATCCACATGCCACTGACGATGTTCGCCCCAGGAGGGGGAACGTCGTCGACAAAAGTGTGAGTGGACTTCCAGGATGCCATCTCTGCGTCCATGGCTGTCTGCCACTGAGAGGAGTACTCACCCGCGATCGCCTCAGCGTAAGAGCACGAGGTCGGGATGTCTGGAGCATCCGGGTCTCCCTCAGGGGCAAGCAGCATGGCCACAAGATGAGGTACAGCAGCAGCAAAGCACTCAAACTCTTCCTGTCTGTCCTCAAGGACGTCCGTGCCAAGAGCACACTCACCCTCGACGGACGGAGGACAGACAGACTTAGACTCAGCAACAAGACCGGCAGCGTAGTCTAGACGACAGTGAGCAGCAATGTCGACAAGCTCAGCAACTAAGGCAAACGCAGCAGCTGACTTAAAGGAAGGGTCAGTGACAACAGTGGACAGGAGACGCGTGTTAGCAGGACTAGCAGCACGAAGGGAGTCAGACTCCGGGTCAACAAGGGCAGGAAGAGAGGACGCAGGAGGAGACCGCAGAGGGACACGCTGTGGAGCAGTGGAAGGACGCAGAGTCATATAGTGTGTGCCAGGGACAGGTGGAGGACGCTCACGCGGTACACGGAGACCAGTGCGAGCAGCACGAACAGGTGACGCAGGACGAGACTCAGGCGACACCGGACGAGACTCAGGCTCACGACGCTCCGTAAGACCGCCTGTCAGACCAGTGTAGGGAGAAGGACCAGGGAGTGGTGAGGCCGGCGATAGCTGTGACTGCGACTAGACAGGCGGAGGAAACTCTAAGGAGGGAGGAGGACCACGAGGAGGCGGCTGACCAAGAACCTGCTGAAGGAGCAGAATGAAGTACGGCCGTGGCCGCGAAGTGCCCCCAGAACAAGCAGAGACAGCACCAGAACCTCCAGCCGGACCAGCACCGGCACCACCTCCAGCAGCACCAGTACCTCCAGCAGCACGAGCAGCACCTCCAGCAGCACCAGAACCAGCAGCACCCCTAGCAGCTCCAGTACCTCCAGTAGCAGCAGGGCCTCCAACAGGCGGCACCTCAACACCAGGAGCTCCACTGCGGAGGCTGCAGCGCCGAGGGTACCACTCACGTAGCCGCTGAGGGGAGGGAGGCTCCGGCTGCGACACTGCACCCGCAGGGCCACCAGCTCCTACTCCAGCGGAACCCCCAGCTCCAGTAGCCCCACGACGGAGGCTTTAACTCTGGGAGTACCACTCACGCAGCTGCTGTGAAGAGGGAGCGCCACCAAGCGCAGTAGGTCAGTCTCATAACCCAAATCTCAGCTCCTCTAGGCTCAGCACCCCCGGTCGCAGCACCCCCAGGCTCAGCACCCCCAGGCTCAGTGACCGCAGTCTCCGCACCCCCAGGCTCAGCACCCCCAGTCTCATTACTCCCAGACCCAGCACCACCACGCTCAGCACGTCGCGCAGGACCAGAGTCAACAGCTACCTCGACAGGCTCGACCGGGTCTACCTGGGAGACACCTGAGGGAGCAGCACCCTGGGGAGGGAGGGGGTCTACCGACGGGACACCTGGGGTGAGGAAGAGCGGCGAGGGGGGGAGCGGGGCAGTGCGGTAGGGGAAGAGACGGTAAAAGGGCATCGACTCGTCAAAGGTGACGTCCTCAGAGGGGAAGACACGGCGCGAGGTGGGGTGGTAAAACTGCCAGCCAGGCGCGTCAGGGACAAAGCCAAGGAAGACAAAGGGAACGGCACGGGACGAGAGCTTGTCCGCGGACGTATCGCGGACAAAGGCTCGACATCCCCAGACTCGGAACACCGACGCATCGCCAACCTCCCCCGTCCAACGCAGTGAGGGCGAGGTCTCCGGAACGGAGACACGGGGCCAGAGGTTGAGCTGATGCGCGGCGTACTGCACTGCAAACGGCCACAGGAAATGGGGGGCAGCCGCATGGATCATGGAGGTACGAGCGACCTCCATCACCAGACCAATGAGGCGCTCAGCAACCCCATTCTGCTGCAGAGAGGCCGCAAGAGTGAACGTCTCGCGGATGCTGTGCTCCGCATAGTAGGCTGCCAAGAGGTCAGAGGAAAACTCACCACCTCTGTCAGAGTGCAGACGCAGGACAGGAAAGTCCGACTGGAACTGCTCGCGGAGTTGGAGACGAGTAGCGCGGATCCAAGGGATCAAAACATCAGGGACCTCAGCCTTGGTACGCAAGGGGAAGACCGTGGTGTAGCGCGTGTAGTCGTCGACGACCAGCAGAAAGTACCGCTCGTGGCCCTGTCCACAGACGCGGGCGGGGCCCCACACGTCCAGGTGGAGAGTCTGCAGGGGAGCCACTGTGGGAGGGAACGAGGAGGAGTGAGGAGCGGCGCGCTGCCGCCCCTCGACACAAGGAAGACAGGGAGGAGCAGGCGAGGGTGGGAGGGGAGGGAGAACCCTGGGAAGACCAGACACAAGGTACCGGGAGTGCATGCCGCGAAGGCGCTGCACTGACGGGTGACCAAGGCGGTGGTTCCAGAGAACAGTCCTGTGCGACAGGGAGCGACACGAGCAGGGGGCCGACAGCTGACCTGACGCAGATGCAGACGCAGCTACCTGAGGTGACTCAGTGGTTAGTGTCTACAAGTCCGACCCCGGCTGCCGAGTGAAGTTAGCCAGGTGACGACCCGTCTGGGCACACGTGCAGTGCGTCACACGCTCGTAGGTAGGGGTGAACTGGTGAACACCCGCGTCCTGGAGTGCAGAACCCACCACCAAGTTTGTAGAGAACGAGGGGAGGTAAAGGCTCGACAGCGTGCCAGACGGGATAGTAGGACAAGGGAGGGCAGTGGTGGAGGTCGCAAGGACCGGACCCCCTGAGGGGTCAGCCAAGGAGACAGCAACCGGTCTAGGAAGCTGCTCTAGGGCAGTGCGGTCGCGAAAGAAACAGCGGGAAGCACCTGAGTCCAGTGTGAAGGTGTGCAGTGCCTTAGTAGACGCGGTAACAGCAGACGCAGACGCACTAGCACCTAGGGCAGTAGCCTCACCAGGACCTAGAGCAGCAGACGCACGAGCACCTAGAGCTGCAGCCTCACTGGTCCCAATACCCGGGTCGGGCGGTACACGCAGGTAACAGTCACCCTCAACACTAACAGTCAATGCATACATAGCAGCAAGGATAGCATCATAATCAAGAGCAAAGATATCAATCCCCTTCTTAAGCAGATCAGCCCAGCGGGGCAGCTCAGGCGTCAGAAAACTGCTCGCGCCAGGCGTCGTCGAGGCGAAAGAAACAGTGCTGCGCCGTGTGAAATCTCCCACAGGTCTGGCCAGTGCGGTCACCTATGCGAATGACGTACGGGCAGGTACCTCCACCCCCAGACTCCCCACGCTGAGAGTACCACTCACAGAGCTGATGGGGCGACTGGGTCTCGCTGGGACGCTGCTGCTGCTGCCTCTGGCTGTCGCCGAACCCGCCACGCTGCACCGCTCCACCGCGCCCTCCACCAGCTCCACCGCCGCCACCACTGCCACCACCACCCCTGCCACCTCCACCACCGCCGCCTCCACCACTCCCGGCTCCGTCACTGCCCCCCCCACCACCAGCACCACTCCCACCACCGCCGCCACTGCCGCCGCCCCCTCCACCCCCTCCACCACCACCTCCCCCGCCACCACCTCCGCCACCCCGGCCCCCTTTGCCCCTGCCGCCCTTGCGCCTCCCACTGGGAGCGAACGCAGCTCCGACCCCCTCAGCACCTAGGAAGTCGACAGCAGCAGCAGATGCAATAGAGGGGAGAAGGGGGGAGGGGGAACATCCCTCAAAGAAGGGAGTGCGAGGGTCGCCACGAGAGGCACCTACAGCTACAATGCTCTTCTCAGCTGCAAGGAGTTCCTTCTCGAGCAGGTCGACAGTGAGGTCTGTGGGGGAGAGAGCAAGAAAGTGGTCCCTGACAGCGCGAAGAGAGTCAAGGAGGCCAGTGACTAGGTGGTAGAGGGTGAGGTACATCGGGGGAGGGTTCTTGGCTAGGAAATCGGGGGGGAGCGCGGCACGGTAGCGGAGATCACTAGTACGGAGGTGAAGATGAGGTCAGCTACAGTGGCAAAGGCAGACAAATTCGGGAAGAGATAGGGCAGCGAGAGACGGCCTATCGCAGCAGTAGCAGGGGAGGAATAGCGTGCAAATACAGCATCATACAGCTCCTTAGCGGTCTTATGCTGGCCAAAGTGCTCGCGCTCATCTAACGGCAGGTGACTGCGAACGGCTAGGCGAGCATGAGTGTCACGAGTCTGCCACTGTGAGCGAGCAGTATTGTCAGCCGTAGCAGCAGGTGCGAGAGCAGCGCCGAACGTGTGGTCATATAGGGAAACGTCGTCCTTGGCAGTGATCTGGAGGAACAGGTGTAGGTGATCGAGCTAGACATCAAACTTAATCGGTCGGCCCTCAGCGTCAAAAGTGAGAACAGTGGGCTGGCCATAGTGGCAGTAGCAGTAGCAGCAGTAGCAGTTCTAGCAGTAGCAGTAGCAGTAGTAGGAGTAGCAGGAACAGGAGCAGTAGTTGCTGTAGGTGGGGCGGCGCGCCTCGGTCAGGGCGGCGCGATTCGGGCGGCGCGACTCGGGCGGCGCGGCTCGGGCAGGGCGGCGCGGCGCGGCACGGACTAGGCTACGCGGCACGGCGCGACGGTAGGCCTGCGCGCGGGCGGCGGCTTACGAGGGCGACGCGGCGGCCTACGGGCGGGGCTGCGGCGCTCTGGACGGCCAGGAGGGTCGGTCGACGGGCGGCTAGCGGGCTGCTCGTGGCGGCGCTGGTCGCGCGGGCGGCTAAGGGTCGGCGTGCGCACAGAAAAGGCCGCGTTCGGGCTGTTAGCGGGCTACGCGCGCTAAATAAAAAGGCCGCGCGCGACACTAGCGAGCTGCGCACTGGCAGTAGGAGAAGGAGAGGTGCAGGAGGGCGCACTAGGAGAGAGGCGCTCGAGGGCGCTAAGTCGATACGGCGCTCGAGGGCGCTTCTAGCGGTGGACCCTTAGGTAAGTGGTCCTAGGTCTAGAACCTAAGCTCTTAATACCATGTCAGAAACAAGAAGTGGTTGGACTAGCAAGATTGGGAGTACAAGTAGGAAACCGTGGAATATTGTACCCCCTAAGGCTAAACCCACTGTAGCCTACAGAACAACAACATATACAATGTTTGATAGTTGTGACATCCGTCGATAGTGTCTTCACTGTTGCCTGTAGTGCTGCCATTTGAGAAAAGATTTTGTTCAACTTCTCCTGGTCCATGAGTCGCACGCTTCGTTTAAATGGCAGAAGGGTATTAGTGGCCAATCAGGCAAGAAGAAAACAAAAATTATCGGAGTCGGGCAGGTTAGAATAAACGAACCCTGCAGCCAACCGTTTTGCAGTCTCCTTTACCAGCCACACCCGTGCCTCCAAACTACCATAGAAAAGCGAGGTGAACTAGGAAAATAGCTCTGATACCAGGTGTTATGAGTTGTAAAAGAGAGTGCGCGGTATTATGAATAACGGAGGTGTGACTAAATGAACAGACAATACAATGAAAGGCACACGCTAATATAGTGGGTCAAGCTACCGTAGCTAGGCGGGAATTTCGGGAATGCGATGTTGGGTGCAGGTTGGGCAAAGGAAAGCCGAAGGCGACGCGGGGTTGCTTCGGCACCAAGCAAAGTGGCCGAACGTGCACTTCCGAAAGTTGGGGTTGTACGCCGCTGAGTAAAAGGTTTTTTCCTTACAGTATTGCTGGTACCGTATTCTCCCGGACATAACACCCTAGGGTATAGCTAAAAATACAGGGAAAAAATGGGGGGGGTCTCCTCATAGGAAAAGAATACATAATACCCGGGTCTTTACATATGGCATATTTTGGTGTTAGTGTTTTTTAATTAGTCAATGTGGGTGTTTTTCTGGTCGTTTTAGCATCACTGCCTGAGGCGCGAATGTCAGTTACGGCCTCGAACTTCATCGCCCTCACGAAAATGCCATGTGACACCTCTCTTGCCACTTGCAACGGAAGATTCACCTGCACGTGGCAATAGAGAAATAGTGGGAGGGGGCAAATCTCGGCAGATTGCCTTTGAATGTACCGCGAAATTTCATTGAGGGAGAAATTCACACGATATTCTTCCGTATTGGAGCTACTCGTTAACGACCATAATAATGAATCCGCAAGAAAAGGGGGGTGCTATAGAAAATCAGCCAAAAAGGGGGGTATAGTAGAAACGAGGTCTATCATAACACCCACCCCGCACAAGCTACCCGGGGGTGTACAATTATGGGGGGGTGTTTTGTCCGGGAGTATACGGTAAGAGTAGTGTTAAGATGAATATAGGCTGCATAGCCATTCAATTTAATGTGTAAGCATGAATTATTGCTTTGGGCTTTGGGGCGAAAACATGGACTAGGTCCCGATACAAGCGCAACTGGGCTGGGCGGTATACGCGGCGACAATTAACGAGAAGAATGCGCGAGACTGCGTGAGTATTCACGAGCGGCTGTATGAGTTACCTGGTACACTCTTCTACGAAAGCCCCCAATCTCACATCCAACTCCTCATCATCCCCTGACAAACCAGCGAGGTTTTCGGAGGCAAATCCAGCAGTCATTTTTCCCTCCATTTCCTGCTCCCACCCAAAATCTCACACGCGTTTAGACGACATCTCATTCGCCCCCTTTTTCTTTCGCAGTCCCTCGCGTTCGGCTGCGCTCTTGTTTCGCCGCCCACTCTTTCCGCCGCCTCTCGTTCCGCCGACCTCCGTACATGGCGCCGGAGCTTCCGCCCGCGCAGTCGGAGTACGAAGCTGCGCGGAAGCAGCGGATTCAGGAGAACCAGAAGCGAATGGCGGTGAGTCGCTCCCGAGTGGACCACTTCTTCGTCGCCCGCGGCATGCGAAATGCACGTGCTCGCACATCAAGCTACTGCTGCCGCGTCGCGTGGCGACGACGTTACGCGCCTTTGTTCGGAACCTGAGCATTAGGTTCGAAACCAACACGTTGCCTCGCTAGTGCCAGGGAGGGAACACGGAAGGACGGCGGGGTCAGGAGGCTCGGTTATTCCGAGGTTCATCGTGCAGTGGAAAGTCTTTTTGAGGCGTCCAGAAGTCGGACTTTCCGAGAGTGAGTGGCAGCATGAGTGCTCCTCGCTCCGTCACCAGCACTCGTGATGACCCATGATGGGACGCGTGTGAGGCGTTTGAGTCGGACGCATCGTGCTGTGCTGCCCCGTACTGGCGCCTCGCAAAATGGCGCCTCGAAAAATGGCGCCTCGCAAATGGCGCCTTGCGATGGCGCGTCACACGCGCGCTCACCAAGACACCCTTCTCACACGACTGGAAGCATGGGGGTACCCGTTGCCGTACCCGCCTAGAGACCAACGTTTCTCCCTTCTGCCCACGTTACCTCACTCTTTCCCCTTCCCCGCCCGCCTTTCCTCCCTCCTCGCTGCCATCCGTGCTGCTGTGAATCCTGGAGGCCTCCAGAGCGACCGAGCCGGTGCAGGGCTTCCACCTCGTCCGTTCCCTTTTCTGCCCCTCATACCGCGCGCTTTTCCCTTTCCTCTTTCCCTTTTCTGCCCCTCATACCGCGCGCTTTCCCCTTTCCTCTTTCCCTTTTCTGCCCCTCATACCGCGCGCTTTCCCCTTTCCTCTTCCCCTTTTCTGCCCCTCATACCGCGCGCTTTCCCCTTTCCTCTTTCCCTTTTCTGCCCCTCATACCGCGTGCTTTTCCCTTTCCTCTTTCCCTTTTCTGCCCCTCATACCGCGCGCTTTCCCCTTTCCTCTTTCCCTTTTCTGCCCCTCATACCGCGCGCTTTCCCGTTTCCTCTTTCCCTTTTCTGTCCCTCATACCGCACGCTTTCCCCTTTCCTCTTTCCCTTTTCTGCCCCCCCATACCTCGTGCTTTCCCCTTTCCGTTTTCCCTTTTCTGCCCCTCATACCGCGCGCCGCTTTCCCCTTTCCTCTTTCCCTTTTCTGCCCCTCATACCACGCGCGCGCTTTTCCCTTTCCTCTTTCCCTTTTCTGCCCCTCATACCGCACGCTTTCCCCTTTCCTCTTTCCGTTTTCTGCCCCTCATACTGCGCGCTTTCCCCTTTCCTCTTTCCCTTTTCTGCCCCTCATACCGGGCGCTCGCTTTTCCCTTTCCTCTTTCCCTTTTCTGCCCCTCATACTGCGTGCTTTCCCCTTTCCTCTTTCCCTTTTCTGCCCCTCATACCGCGCGCTTTCCCCTTTCCTCTTTCCCTTTTCTGCCCCTCATACCGCGCGCTTTCCCCTTTCCTCTTTCCCTTTTCTGCCCCTCATACCGCGCGCTTTCCGCTTTCCTCTTTCCGTTTTCTGCCCCTCATACCGCGCGCTTTCCCGTTTCCTCTTTCCCTTTTCTGCCCCTCATACCGCACGCTTTCCCCTTTCCTCTTTCCCTTTTCTGCCCCCCATACCTCGCGCTTTCCCCTTTTCGTTTTCCCTTTTCTGCCCCTCATACCGCGCGCCGCTTTCCCCTTTCCTCTTTCCCTTTTCTGCCCCTCATACCGCGCGCTTTCCCCTTTCCTCTTTCCCTTTTCTGCCCCTCATACTGCGCGCTTTCCCCTTTCCTCTTTCCCTTTTCTGCCCCTCATACCGCGCGCTTTTCCCTTTCCTCTTTCCCTTCTCTGCCCCTCATACCGCGCGCTTTTCCCTTTCCTCTTTCCCTTCTCTGCCCCTCATACCGCGCGCTTTCCCCTTTCCTCTTTCCCTTTTCTGCCCCTCATACCGCGCGCTTTCCCGTTTCCTCTTTCCCTTTTCTGTCCCTCATACCGCATGCTTTCCCCTTTCCTCTTTTCCTTCTCTGCCCGTCATACCGCGCGCTTTTCCCTTTCCTCTTTCCCTTTTCTGCCCCTCATACCGCGCGCTTTCCCCTTTCCTCTTTCCCTTTTCTGCCCCTCATACCGCGCGCTTTCCCCTTTCCTCTTTCCCTTTTCTGCCCCTCATACCGCGCGCTTTCCCCTTTCCTCTTTCCCTTTTCTGCCCCTCATACTGCGCACTTTCCCCTTTCCTCTTTCCCTTTTCTGTCCCTCATACCGCACGCTTTCCCCTTTCCGTTTTCCCTTTTCTGCCCCTCTTACCGCGCGCTTTCCCCTTTCCTCTTTCCCTTTTCTGCCCCTCACACTGCGTGCTTTCCCCTCTCCTCTTTCCCTTTTCTGCCTCTCATACTGTGCGCTTTCCCCTTTCCTCTTTCCCTTTTCTGCCCCTCATACCGCGCGCTTTCCTCCTTCCCCTCCCCTTTTTACCGAGCTGGAAGCCTCGAGCATCTAAGTGTGTGCCCCTCCTCCACCTCGCCCTCTCCCTTTTCTCCCATTTCGCCTCCTGCTTTTCCCTCCCCTTGACCGACCTGGAATCCTCAAGCCACAAAGCCTGTGCCCCGCCTCCACCTCGCCCGCTCCCTTTTCCCTGGCGCCTCTCCTGCTTTCGAAATGCCTCAAATTCTTCTCCCTTCTCCTCCGCATACCTCGCCTCGCACTTTTTCCTGTCCCCTTTCCCCTTACCCCTCCCCCTGCCACCTCTCCTTCTGTTTCTCCCTCCTTGTGTTTCCATCCCGTGCTGCTGGGGGGGGAATGGAGGACGCTTCAGGCGCCTAAGCCTGTGCCGGGCTTCTATGTGCTTTCCCCTTCCTCTTTTCGCTCATTTCGTGTTCTCACCCCTCCCACCCCTCCCGCCACTCCCAACCCTTTCACATATACCTCCAGGCGTCGGGTGTCAGGCATTGATCAAGCCCCGAGCGAGAAATCCTTTGTCTTCGCCCTTTCTCCCCCCCCTCTCACAACACCTGCTCAGCTCACTCCCACCTCCAGCCCCTCCCACCCTTCCCATCCCCCCCCAACTTCTCCCTGCCTGCCTGCGGCCATCAGGAGCTGGACATACTGCACGCCTCAAGTGACCAAGCCTCTCGCGGCCTTTGCTTGCTGCTTCCTTCTCTCAAATGGTCCGTTGTATTAATTCAGCAGGGGTACAGACATGCAGTTCTATCCATGATAACCTCAATCCCATAAGCCCATCAACTCACCCCTCTTCCCCTCCCCTCCCCCCTGAGTGACCCTCTAGCCCTCCAGCGTGTGGAGGATGTCCCCCAGGTGCAGCGACCAGGGGTCCGCTGCCATCTGGGGGTGTGCTGCCTCAATCCCAGCCCTGGCCTTGGTGTGCAGGGCGTTCGCCTGGGAGCGCTGGAGGGCCACTGACCAGCGCTGGCTGAAGTGGCAGGCCATCTTCTTGGCGGATTTCGCCAAGGGGCTGGCCCTGAAGCGGTTCCTAGCTGCTGCTGTGGCCAGCAGTTTCAGGAACGCCGTCGTGGGGGGCGCGTTTGCCCCATAGGTCTCGACGGCCAGGGCGCAGAACACCACGTGCTCAGTGTGTCGGTAGTAGTCTGTGCCTCTCCTTCCGCTTCTGTGCCTTCCTTCTCTCCCTCTCTCTTCACCCCCTCCCACCCCTCCCAACCCCCACCACCTCCCACCCCTCCCACCCCTCCCACCCATCCCTCCACCCCCACCACCTCCACCCCCCACCACCTCCCACTCCTCCCACCCCTCCCACCCCTCCCACCCCTCCCACCCCTCCCTCCAACCCCTCCCTCACCTCCCTGTGCCCATCAGGAGCTGGTCATACTGTAGGAGGCTTTAAGAGAGCTGTCCTCTTGTGCTCTTTGCTCGCTGCCTCCTTCTCTTCCTCTCTCATCCGCACCTCCCTCCCTCCCTCCCATCACTACCACCCACCCCTCGCATCCCTCCCGCCACCTCCAACCGCCTTCCACCCCTCCCAACCCCTCTCTGCGGCCATCAGGAGCTGGGCATACTGGAGGCATCGAGGGATCTGTCCGCCTCGCAGGAGAGCAAGCCCGCTGTGAGTGCCTTCCCGCTCCCTTGAGTTGACACTCAGCTTCGGAGGAACACTGTGGTTAGAATTCGAGAGACGAAAATGTCAATCGCTGGTGGGTAGGTCAATCGCTGGTGAATGTGTCAATATTGTTGATTAGTTGCTCGCACCATTAGGGACAAGACCAGCCACCCGGTTCAATATGTTGGTCAAATCAACTCTATTGAAACTCAATCTCCTCCCTCCTTCCCTCCCTATTTCCCTCCCTCCCTCCCTCCCTCCCTCCCTCCCTCCCTCCCTCCCTCCCTCCCTCCCTCCCTCCCTCCCTCCCTCCCTCCCTCCCTCCCTCCCTCCCTCCCTCCCTCCGTCTCCCTCCCTCCCTCCCATCCGCACCCCATCTGCACCCCATCCGCACCCCATCCGCACCCCATTCGCACCCCTCCTCAACCCTCCCCACCGCGCCAGACCCCGCGCAGCGAGGTGAGGAGGGCACCGAGGCAGCGGGAGCTGCTGCTGCCACAACGCAAGTCAGCTCGCATGGCGGCCAAGGGGGAACGACCAAGATACGTTGAGGAGGTAGGTGGATGGCAACGGAAGGGGGGTGGATGGAACCGGAGGGTGAGAGTAAAGGGGGGAATGGGTAAGGCACAAGGCGCAACCATGTGGGATAGCAGTGCCGCTGGGATGCCAGTAACGCTGCCACAGCGCATGTCTCCTCGTATGGTAGCCAAGGGGGCACGACACGACACGACCGAGACGAGATATGCTGAGGAGGTGAGCAGGAATGTGGAGAAGCGGGTTATGCGTCAAGGCACAGTCACCACAGGAGATGCCAAGTGTGTTGTGAGGAGTTTCAAGAGAGCAAGGGGCGTCAGCACACTTCTGACCAATGTGGTTGTTCTGGGTCAATCCTCTTTGTGCTTTGACAGGTGTAGTTGTTCCAAGGTGTACAAGCTGAGGTGGTAGGGAGTAGAATGAGTGGTAATCTCTAACAATGTGAGGCTGTGATGCGTCAATCTTTAGTGCATGACTTAAATACTGCAGCAGTGTACCGGGTGGGTGGCACGAGGTGGTCTCAGACTCTGTCGTGCGAGTGTTGAGCTAGAATCTTGCAAGAGCTTTGTTTCCATATTCCTTGCAGGCAACATGTGTGATGACGATTCTCCTTTTCCAAACAAATGTTCAGTAATCGACACACGCAATGCAACCCTTGCATTGCATTACACCCATCCTTTTCTCCATTTCTGCTTTCTCCTGCCTCCTGCTGCATCCTTCACAGGTTGAAGTCAAGCCAATGGCTCGTTCAAGGTGAGTCTTGTAACTGCAAGTTTGCGAACCTCTAACTAAAAAAAAAAACCGTGGTATGCACCATGAGGAGCATGTCATGTGTCACATGTGGTAGACATGAAAAGCATGCCCACGTTGGACTTTTGAGTCGACTCAAAGGGAGCCTGGCATGTCATGTGTGCAAGGGACAATATAAATTCAATAGACATGGGCAGGATGGCCAGTTTTGGCTACGTGTATGAAGAAGTTGTTTTGGGACGTCTCAAAACACTTCTTCATTCAATAGACATGGGCAACATGGCCAGTTTTGTCTCGGCTCGTCTCGACCTGAGTAGAGCCTTAAAATGTTCAGGATCTCAGATCGATTTGAGCCTAGTCGATCCGGCTGGAGGAGTCACACTCGAATTGCAGTGTTGGCTTGACTCAACAAATTTGTTGAGCCGAGGGTAGTTGGTAGGCAGAGTCGAGCCCAGGGCGGTTGGTAGGCAGAGTCGAGCCTAGGGCGGCTGGTAGGCAGAAAGTTGAGCCGAGGGCCGCTGGACGAACACGTAGATTCGAATTGGAGCCTTTGATCGGGCTCGACGCTGCCGACCAGCCGTTTTTGTTCAATTGTAGAATACCAAGAGCTCGAGCAGTTTCTGTTTCCTCTTTATTCCTCTTCATCCTTCCTTATCATCATTATTATAATTATCTTTCTTTCTTACTTTCTTTCTTTCTTCCGTTCTTTCATTTTATCTTTCTTTCTTTCTTTCTTTTGTTTTCCTCGTTTCTTTTGTTCCACTTTTACCTATCGCTTCCGCATCTAAAACCTTGCAGTTATCCTGTCTTCTGTCTTGATTATTCTTGCAATAGAAATCTGAAACAATATACTCTGTGTACTATGGTATGGAGCGTTAATGACTAGGACAAAACCTAGGATGTAGGGCACGCACGAGGCCTCCAACTCCAGCGCACTCGAATTGCGTGCATTTGAGTTTTAGGTCTGGCTTAAGCGTATGGTAGCAGTACTTTTAACAAACAGCAGGACACAACACACTGACCAAACTCTGATTCGATTCGAGCCAAGCCCCAGGTCGACCATCTGAGCAGCGGGTCGACCATCTGAGCAGCGGGTCGACCATCTGAGCAGCGGGTCGACCATCTGAGCAGCGGGTCGACCATCTGAGCAGCGGGTCGACCATCTGAGCAGCGGGTCGACCATTTGAGCAGCGGGTCGACCATCTGAGCAGCGGGTCGACCATCTGAGCAGCGGGTCGACCATCTGAGCAGCGGGTCGACCATCTGAGCAGCGGGTCGACCATCTGAGCAGCGGGTCGACCATCTGAGCAGCGGGTCGACCATCTGAGCAGCGGGTCGACCATCTGAGCAGCGGGTCGACCATCTGAGCAGCGGGTCGACCATCTGAGCAGCGGGTCGACTATCTGAGCAGCGGGTCGACCATCTGAGCAGCGGGTCGACCATCTGAGCAGCGGGTCGACCATCTGAGCAGCGGGTCGACTATCTGAGCAGCGGGTCGACCATCTGAGCAGCGGGTCGACCATCTGAGCAGCGGGTCGACCATCTGAGCAGCGGGTCGACCATCTGAGCAGCGGGTCGACCATCTGAGCAGCGGGTCGACCATCTGAGCAGCGGGTCGACCATCTGAGCAGCGGGTCGACCATCTGAGCAGCGGGTCGACCATCTGAGCAGCGGGTCGACCATCTGAGCAGCGGGTCGACCATCTGAGCAGCGGGTCGACCATCTGAGCAGCGGGTCGACCATCTGAGCAGCGGGTCGACCATCTGAGCAGCGGGTCGACCATCTGAGCAGCGGGTCGACCATCTGAGCAGCGGGTCGACCATCTGAGCAGCGGGTCGACCATCTGAGCAGCGGGTCGACCATCTGAGCAGCGGGTCGACCATCTGAGCAGCGGGTCGACCATCTGAGCAGCGGGTCGACCATCTGAGCAGCGGGTCGACCATCTGAGCAGCGGGTCGACCATCTGAGCAGCGGGTCGACCATCTGAGCAGCGGGTCGACCATCTGAGCAGCGGGTCGACCATCTGAGCAGCGGGTCGACCATCTGAGCAGCGGGTCGACCATCTGAGCAGCGGGTCGACCATCTGAGCAGCGGGTCGACCATCTGAGCAGCGGGTCGACCATCTGAGCAGCGGGTCGACCATCTGAGCAGCGGGTCGACCATCTGAGCAGCGGGTCGACCATCTGAGCAGCGGGTCGACCATCTGAGCAGCGGGTCGACCATCTGAGCAGCGGGTCGACCATCTGAGCAGCGGGTCGACCATCTGAGCAGCGGGTCGACCATCTGAGCAGCGGGTCGACCATCTGAGCAGCGGGTCGACCATCTGAGCAGCGGGTCGACCATCTGAGCAGCGGGTCGACCATCTGAGCAGCGGGTCGACCATCTGAGCAGCGGGTCGACCATCTGAGCAGCGGGTCGACCATCTGAGCAGCGGGTCGACCATCTGAGCAGCGGGTCGACCATCTGAGCAGCGGGTCGACCATCTGAGCAGCGGGTCGACCATCTGAGCAGCGGGTCGACCATCTGAGCAGCGGGTCGACCATCTGAGCAGCGGGTCGACCATCTGAGCAGGCGGGTCGACCATCTGAGCAGCGGGTCGACCATCTGAGCAGCGGGTCGACCATCTGAGCAGCGGGTCGACCATCTGAGCAGCGGGTCGACCATCTGAGCAGCGGGTCGACCATCTGAGCAGCGGGTCGACCATCTGAGCAGCGGGTCGACCATCTGAGCAGCGGGTCGACCATCTGAGCAGCGGGTCGACCATCTGAGCAGCGGGTCGACCATCTGAGCAGCGGGTCGACCATCTGAGCAGCGGGTCGACCATCTGAGCAGCGGGTCGACCATCTGAGCAGCGGGTCGACCATCTGAGCAGCGGGTCGACCATCTGAGCAGCGGGTCGACCATCTGAGCAGCGGGTCGACCAGCTCAACTGAGGAGACTTTCAGGTTGGGGTTCCGACGCAATCAATCAATCACCTCCTATCGACTAGGATCGAACTGCAGTCGACCTAAAGAAAATCATTTGAAACGAGGCAGGCTCATCCCCAGCTCGTGCTCATGTCTCAACTCCAGTACCGAACGGTCTGCGAGCGATACGCTTCAGTGGTGTGTACACACACCTACGTCTACATTCTTCTGGCTGACGTTGCTCACAATCGAGGCAAGTCAAGTGAGGTCAAATTAAGTCAACGCAAGCGTATAGCAGCTGTTGTTCGTCTCTTGAGGGCAACACCTTCATTGCAGTAATGCAACAACTACTCCTCTCCACGGCCCGCCTCTCATTGCGGTGCAGTGGCAAGCGAGCCATGCAAGCTGGGAGGGGAGTGCTGCTGAACTGAATAATTTTAAATGCCATTGCTTGCCCAACTTGAATGTGGCATGCAGGCAAGTGGTACGTGTGAGCCAAGAGGCGGGATATTGAGAGAGTCAAGTGATGAGTATCTTGAAAGCATAGCTTCCCGCCGCCACCCACCTGCTGCAATTGACGTGCGCAGACACGTGAGCCATGTGCATGCGCTGAAAGGGGGAAGACACTTTTGAGACGTCTTGAAGCGAATGTATTCCCATCCGCCCCTACAGTGCGGCATGGGGCAAGGGGTGCGTGTGAACCAGAAGGGGTCTACTTTTGAGACGCCTCAAATGCGAACAAGATTTACCACCTGCTGCAATTATGGTGCGCAGGCAAGCGGGTCGTGTGAGCTGGGAGGTGGAGTGTTGTAGTGAGATTCAAGTGATGCATGTATTGAAAGCCAACGCTTTTCTACCCACCTGCTGCAATTACGGTGCGCAGGCAAGCGGGTCGTGTGAGCTGGGAGGCGGAGTGTTGTAGTGAGATTCAAGTGATGCATGTATTGAAAGCCAACGCTTTTCTACCCACCTGCTGCAATTACGGTGCGCAGGCAAGCGGGTCGTGTGAGCTGGGAGGCGGAGTGTTGTAGTGAGATTCAAGTGATGCATGTATTGAAAGCCAACGCTTTTCTACCCACCTGCTGCAATTACGGTGCGCAGGCAAGCGGGTCGTGTGAGCCGCAAGGCGAATACAGCCGCCGCGTACCGGCCTCACCAGATTCAGAGGAGAGGCGCTGCGAGCAGCCGTCTCCCTGGCTGGTTGAAGCGCTTAAGCCAATGCTTTTTCTCCCACCTGCTGCATTTGCCATGCGCAGGCAAGCGGGCTGCCGTGTGAGCCGGGAGGCCGAGTACCACCGCCGCGTGCCGGCCTCACCAGAGGCAGAGGAGAGGGCACTGAGAGCAGCCCTCTCACTGGTTGACGCTCTGAAGGCGGGAGGGTCCGCTGTGCGGCAAGGAGAGGAGACGGAGAAGGAGTCTGAGGGGAGAGAGAGGGGGAGGGGAAAGGGGAAAGGGGAGGCGATGGTGAAGGCAATGGTGCGATCTCACGTGCATGGGTGCTTCTGGCTGGTGAGCGCTGGGTTGAAGGTAGATGGATTGTTGGCTAGTAGTAATAGTACCACATCCACCACTCCAATAGTATGCTCCCTTGTGTGAGTGTGAAGGCGATGGTGCGATCTCACGTGCACGGGTGCTTCTGGCTGGTAAGCGTTGGCCTGGGTGGGTTGGTGGGTGGGTGAGTGTGTGGGTGGGTTGTGCTGTGGTGCGTTAGCGGGCTACTGCAGTTTGAAGGCAAGGGAAGGAGTGGCGATGGTGCGATCTCATGTGCACGGGTGCTTCTGGCTGGTGAGCGCTGGTTGGGTGGCTGGTTGGGTGGGTGGGTGGGTGGGTGGGTGGGTGGGTGGGTGGGTGGGTGGGTGGGTGGGTGGGTGGGTGGGTGGGTGGGTGGGTGGGTGGGTGGTGGGCCATTAGGCTGGCAGGCTAGTGGGGTATCAAGACACGACACGGCAGTTATGCATGTTTACTCCAGCCAAGTGCTATGAGTGCTTTGAAGTGCTTTGCATGTGCCTCACAGGTGGTGAGTGTTGGGTTGGTGGTTTGCTTTAGTGGAGGAGACTATTTGTGATGCACGTGCGGGCACGGCTGCTTCTGGCTGGTGAGTGTCAGGCAGGCTTGCGGAGCGGAAAGGCATTAGTACATGTGTAGAAGGCTGCTACAGAACAGACGGGTGCAGAGCACCTTCTCTGCCTGCTAGCCACATGTTGCAATACGCCACGAGGTACCCACTTTGTCATCATCTCCGTGAAACACAATGCAGTGGTGAAGCCTGCATGACCAGAGTCCTCTTAGCTAGGGAATTCTTTACTCTCTCCTTACTTGCTAAAGCTTTTCTCTAGTACTGCTGCCCTTCCGCCATGAGTGACGAGGACACAATACAGTGGTGAAGCCTGCACGGAGTGTGTGTGCACCCCCTCCTGCCTGATATCACATGTTTCAATATGACGCACCATAATATACCTGCTGCGTCATTGCCTCTGCTAAACACAACACAGTGGTGAGACGTGTACGGAGGAAAAGGCATGCTCACGAAGCCCTTATACTTTAATACTGTAATACATGCAAGGAAATGTGCAAGAAGAAACATTTGTTTGGTCATACGTGTGAAATCTTGAGCTGGAACGTAAACATGTTAACGGATTTGATGACCAATTTCGCTTGTGGGAATGATGATATGTGATGCTACAAAATTATGTTTAAATATTTGTCTGGTTAATCAAACCAGTGCATGTGGCATGCCGTTACTTGGTTAGATGTTTTTCCTCTGTTTTACTCTGCTTGATATCTCCTCCTTTTTCACCTTTGCTTTTTCCTTAACATTCCTTTCACGGGCTCTTCGTTTCTTTCTTTTGGTCTTTTCTTTGTCTTTTATTTTTCTTTCCTCAATTCTTTTTGTTCCTTCATTTGGCTTTTGCCTTCAAATGTGTTGCGCTGGCCATCTTTGGTTCTCTCTTTCTTCCTTGCTTGGTTTCTTCTGTCATTTCTTTTCTCTCTCTCTCTCTCTCTCTCTCTCTCTCTCTCTCTCTCTCTCTCTCTCTCTCTCTCTCTCTCTCTCTCTCTCTCTCTCTCTCGAATGGTCCTTGCATTTCTTTGGGGGGTGGTACAACGGAAGGTGCAAAACACACAAGCACAAGCTCAACAGAAAACCGGCATCCTAACTATTCCAAGTCCCCTACCTACTCTGCCCCCCCCCCTGTCCGGCCCTACTGGTCGAACGGGGCCTCAATCAACTGGTGCAGCTGTCCCTCACTGAGAGGGATGATGGGTCCTCTAAAACCGAGCTCGTCCGCCGCCAAGGCCTCATTGGTCTTGGTGCGGAGGGCGTTGGCCTGTGCCCGCTGGAGGCACACGCTCCAACGCTGGCGGTACTCCGTCAGAAGCTTCGCTGCTTCGTAGGAGGTAGGGGCTGCGTTAAACCGCAGCTTTGCCGCCAGCTCCGCGCATTGCCGCAGGTAAGCCAGCACCCCCGGCGAGGGGTAGCCGTATGTTTCCACTGCGAGCGCGTGGAACCCCACCCACGTGTTCCGCCGTGTGTACTTCTCCTCCTTTTTTGCCGCTGCCGCCCTAGCTGCCCAACCAGGAGCTCGGTTGCAGTTCTCGTCCTGGTATGACATCGGGTCCGTCACGGTCACGTCGCACATCCAAACCTCCCCGGTCAGTGGATGACGGATGGTGACATCCGCCTTTAGGTTTTCAACCAGTGAGTAGACATACGTCTCCTTATGAACCGTAAAACCCGCCTCAGCCCCGATATTTGCTATCTCATCCCGCAGAGCGTGATGGGTAGCGGTCCTCCCTTTCCCCTTCTCGCAGCGCATGAGGTGGTTGGGGAGGCGGTCGTCGGGGAAGGTGGTGCGGTAGCGGCAGTCACAGCGTCTAGGCACTGGGAGGGGGAGGCCTAGGCGGAAGGCCGCTGCAGTTGAGAGCTGGGAGGGGCCCATTCGGAGCGAGGGGATGAGCGGGATCGCCAGCAGCCAATCCCCCGCTCCTGGGCCTAGCACCGACTGCATCCGTTGCGCATGGCCTGAAAGGGGGTTGGGGCGCATCCGCCTTGCCTCGCGCATGGCCCTCAAGAAGCGGCGGGAGTGAACCGCCAGCGCTAGGCTCTGCTGTAGCTTCAGTCCCTTGGGGTCTGTCTTCCCGGCCTGGAGCACCTCGAGAGCCTCGGGTGGGAGAGCTGCCTCAGCCGCGGCGAGGCGTGCAGGCAGCGCGTGCGGGGAGCCGTGGGTAGGGTCCAGTAGGGGGAGGAGCGCGGCGACAGCAGGGTGTAACGACTCCTCCAGGGAGTATAGAAGGTGGGCGGCGCTGATCACTGAAGCGAGGTAAGCGTAGCTGCCTTCAACGGCGGGGTCAGTGATGCCCAGGCCTCCCAGAGTCACGGGCAGGGCCGCCTGCCGCCAAATCCTCCGCCTCTCCCGGGCACTCCTCGGTCTCATGATGTGGGCCGAGTCCAGGAAGGTGTGTAGGAGCTGCTCCCCCCAAGCTGACCATTCCGCTTCAGGGAGAGCTTCCAGGGGGGTGGTTCTGGCCAGAAAAGAGGCTCGGCGGCTGACACAGCGGGTGAGGAGGAGGAGGCTAAGCTGGGGGTCCATCTGGGCCAGCAGGGGGAGTGGGGATGCTGCTACTGCCAGTCTCTCTCTCACGGCGCCCGCGCACCCCCGGGGTGTGCCAACCGGGCTGCCGAGAATCTGCAGCCCCTCATCAGAGATAGTAATTCCCGGAGGCACTGCAGAGGGGTCGATTGGAGCGGCGGACCACGCCGCGCATTTGGCCGGGTTGTGTACCAGGCCGAGGGCGGCAAGTGCGGATGTGAGGTGGTCGAAAGCTGCTGTGCAGGCCGAGGCGTCGCCGAGCAGCGTGATGTTGGGATGCTGCTACTGCCAGTCTCTCTCTCACGGCGCCCGCGCACCCCCGGGGTGTGCCAACCGGGCTGCCGAGAATCTGCAGCCCCTCATCAGAGATAGTAATTCCCGGAGGCACTGCAGAGGGGTCGATTGGAGCGGCGGACCACGCCACGCATTTGGCCGGGTTGTGTACCAGGCCGAGGGCGGCAAGTGCGGATGTGAGGTGGTCGAAAGCTGTTGTGCAGGCCGAGGCGTCGCCGAGCAGCGTGATGTCATCGGCGTACGCCAGCAGGACCACCTGAGGGTGTGCCGCCGCCATGGCAATGAGGCACGGGTGGATGCTTGCCGCGAACAGGAGGGGGCCGAGCGGGTCCCCTTGGCGAACTCCTCTGGCGCTCTGCAGCGGGGCTGCGCCGAAGTCGTGGTCGAGGTAGAGCGAGGAGGGAGCCCCGTAGGATAGGCGGACGAGGGGGATCAGCTTCTTCAGCGCCTCGTTTCTCAGTCCTTCGAACACCGCTCTCCTTTCGACCGCGTTAAAAGCGTTCGCGAGGTCGATCTGCAAGGCCACTGCAGCAGGGTGCACTTCCAGGTACGTGCGAGCGGTGTGGATAGCCGCTTCGATCCCCCCTGCTACTGCCACGCCGAATTGAAGGGGGGCAAGGTGAGTACGGGCGGCTGGCGCGGTCAGGATTAGGGCGGCCTTTGCTATAATCCGGAGGAGACACTCCCCCACCGCTATTGGCCGCGTCCCTCCTTGGGGTTTCGTAAAGGCTAGCAGGCGGGAGGCCGTGAGAAGATCCCCCGCGGCTGTTGGGAGTTTCCCTGCTAGAGCTGTGTTGGAGAGGGCGAGGAGGTGGGAGAGTACTTCGGCATTCCCTAGGGCTGCGTCGCGGATATGCTCGAAAGTGGTTCCTGAGGGGCCGGCCCCGACTCCGTTGGGGAGCTTGGCGAGGAGGCGCCTGAAGTCGCGGGCTTCGATAGTGGGTGGGTCTTCAGCCGAGGCGGTGTGGAGCCAGTCAGGGAGAAGCTGGCTGGCAGGTGGATGTCTCGTCGCGAGGGCTTCCAGCACTTCAGGTGAGGCAGGTGACACAGGGGTGGCCTGGAGGGATTGGAGTGATTTTGACAGGTTACCCCGTTTTGCCAGACCTTCCGCCCGTGCCAGTATTCCAGTTGTGTCGAGTGAGTGGCGAGGCTGCGGAGGCAAGGAAATCGCCTGGACAGCTTCTTCGTATAGGTCCGCCCAGAGCCCTTGGCGAAATCGCAGGAGCCGATTCATCATCGCGCTCCAGTCAGGCTTACGGGCTGACGAGGTGCGAAGGAGTATGCGCGGGAGAAAGGTCAGTAGTTTCCATCCTGGCGCAGACTCGGGATTGGCCGCCAGGTGGAGTAACGGCGTCAACATACAGATCGCGAAGGAGTCGCGAAGGTCTTTGGGGGGGTGGCGAGCGAGAGGAGGTTGGCGACTGTCACGCAGCGGGTCGAGGTCCCAGACTGCAACCTGAGCGAATAGCTCAGAGTTTTTCGCCAGGTCGTCAGGTTTGAGCATCGGGGGGGTTGGACTCGGGGCTGCGGAATTTTCATTGGCTGTTGCAGAGTCAATTCTTTCTTCTGGAGTGGCTCGATTTCCCCTCCTTGCTTGAATTCCCCCCGCGGTTCGATTCTGAACTGAGGTTCGGTTTGCAGGTTCACCTCTGGCCTGCTGGTTTGGGAGCTCCGCTTCCCGCAGCAGCTCCAACTCTTCCTCGTCCTCCTCGGCCTCTGCTTCTAACATCCCCTCGCTTTCAGGGTTAAAGGCAGGGTCCCCCTCTTCACTTTCCTCATTCTCAGGAGGCGGCTCTGATTCCGTGCGTGCGCGTGTCTGTCCCACATGGTTTAACCTACCCCACACAGCAAGGTGCGAGCAAGCAGTGGTGCAAACTCCTCTCAACCGAGGCAGGTGACATCTGCAGAGGCGCAGGAGGCGGCTCTGAGGGCGGCAGGCAGGCTCATGGACGCCCTGCCCTCCCCGTGCATGTGCAAGCACATCCATCCGTCTCAGATGTCCGGCGGTTTCTGGCTGGTCCGTGTCCCTCCATCGCCCTCCATCGCCCTCCATCGCCCTCCATCGCCCTTCATCGCCCTCCATCGCCCTCCATCTCCCTCCGTCTCCCTCCATCTCCCTCCATCTCCCTCCATCTCCCTCCATCCCTCCATCTTCTTGACACCTTCCGTGGCTTCGTTGTTCTCGTTATCACTTCTTTCTTCCGTGGCCGTCACAAACGTGCCCCGGTTTCCGAGGCGTCTCAAAAAGACCCTGCTCTCGACGTGTCCTGCCGTCTCAAATGTCAGGCGACTTCTCGCTTGTCCATCTCTCTCTGTTGTTGTATCTCCTTCGTTTGCCTCCTTGTGTCATTTATCACTTGTCGCTTTGTTTTGTTTGGTTTTTTCTCTCTCACTTGTTGTCTTCTGTTGCAGTCCTCAGTTTGACTGCTTGTTTTTCCTTATCTCATGATTTCTTGTTTATACCCTACTGGCACTCTCACCTTTTTCTTGTTTACGAAGGCAAACAAAAAGAAACAAACAAACAAACAAATCACCACGTACTCACACATTTTGAAGTCACAACATCCCTTAAAATGGGTCTAACAGGGCCAAGAAGCATCGTATATTCACACGGCTTGAAAAACCAACCGCACACAGAAGCAAACAAGCAGCACACGATTGTACCTCGAGGCTAAACGATTCAACTGTCACAATCCCGCTGTGCAGCTCAGACTAATTGCATTAAGCAGACCGCACCACTCATATGGTGGAAGCATCTCTGTTCTTAACCTCTTTTGTAGGTCGAAATCATCACTTTCCACTTCACTCTCCACTGTCCCCTTTCCTCATTCTTCCTCCATTCTTCCTCTCCCCTTGCCTCCCCATCGGCAGGGCCTGAACAGAAGCTTCTGCACGGCACACCTCCCTCGCAGCATTGCCACTCTCACTCTCAAAGTCGACCCGCCACAAGGCACTACAGATTCCAAGGATAGCATTGAAGCCAATCCCTCTCAGGCCACCAGCGAGGTGACTTTTGAGTCGACTCAAAATTCCCCTGATTCCAAGAGCAGCAGTGCAGCAGCTGAGTTCTCTCAAGGCACTGGCGGCGATTCAAAAGACAGCACCGGAGGAAAGGGAGACGGGGATGGGGAGGGAAAGAAGACAGATGTGAAAGCAGATCGAAAACAGGCGAGGAGTGGAAAGCAGGAGCCGCAGGAGGGGGGTTCGGAGGAGGGGGAGTTTCAGCAGCTGCTGGGGGAGAGGAGGGCGGTGATGGGGGGGGTGTATGCGGTTGGGGAGGGCGAGTGGCGAGCCACATACCTGCCGCACAAGACAGGGTTGAGTGGCGGGTGGCGGGGGTTTGCTTTGGATCAGGAGCTGGATGCGGGTGATGCCGTGGTGTTTGAGAAGATGGACCCGCACACACTCAAGGTATGCAAGCATGTGGGTGCCGTGCAGTGCCGTGCATTGCAGTGCGGTGCAGTGCGTGGATATGTTCGAGGTCAGGCAGGGTTGGGTTGGGGTGTGATGGGGATGGAGGGGGGTTTTTTTGGATCAGGAACTCGATGCGGGCGATTCTGTGGTGTTTGAGAAGATGGACCTGCACACACTTAGGTATTCAAGCATGTGGGTGCCGTGCAGTGCCGTGCAGTGCAGTGCCGTGCAATGCAGTGCAGTGCCGTGCAATGCGGTGCAGTGCGGTGCGGTGCAGGTGGATACATTCAAGGTTGGGTTGGGGTGTGATGGGGTGAAGCGGGGGTTTGCTCTGGATCATCGCCTTTGGAAGCTCTCAAAAATGCGGGCGATGCTGTGGTGTTGAAGAAGATGGACTCACAAACACTCAAGGTATGATGGGGTTGAAATAATAATTGGAGAGGAAGGGGGGGTTGTTGGGAGGTGTTTGGGTATGAAAAAGGGTGGGGAAAAGGGTTGAGTACTTAGTTGGCTCTTGCATCAAGGCATAGCACAGGGATCTTGCGCTTGATAGGAATACACCTGAGAGTCAGAGAGAGGCTGCGGGCAGGTAACTAGTTAGTCGACTCAAAGTCTCTTTCGTGCCCATCCTCAAAGTCTCTTTCGTGCCCATCCTCAAAGTCTCTTTCGTGCCCATCCTCTTGTGAAATGCAGGTTCACATCTTCAGAGCAGCAGACTTCGAAGAGCAGGCACTGGAGATCAAGTCGGAGGGCAGGTCAGGCAGTAGCAAGAGGAGAATGAAGACCTGAAAAGGATGAACCGATGGTGCTGTGTGTGTGCATCACTTGATCTGACCTACTCACAGCACAACACTCCTTGCTTCTGTCGTTAGTCGGACCCATACAGATCCTGTGGTGTGGAGCCTTAGGTGATTGCCCCTTGTTGGGGTGTGTAGCTCATCCCAACACACTTGCTGGTTGTTTGTACCGTCTTTCTTTCCTTAACACTAACCAAAATATTCATGCTTGTGATATTCTAACAACTACCATAATGTTCCAGAAGCTAATGGGTTTAGCTTTGAAGCAGGCCCCTAGATTCGTTTTGAGGTAGTCTGAGGCCTCAGAGTACACCCCTCCTGGAAGAGAAGGGGATGGAATCTGGGAGAAGGGGATGGAATCTGGGAGAAGGGGATGGAATTTGGGAGAAGGGGATGGAATCTGGGAGAAGGGGATGGAATCTGGAAGAAGGGGATGGAATCCGGGGGAAGGGGATGGAATCTGGGAGAAGGGGATGGAATATGGGAGAAGGGGATGGAATCTGGGAGAAGGGGATGGAATCTGGGAGAAGGGGATCGAATCTGGGAGAAGGGGATGGAATCTGGGAGAAGGGGATGGAATTTGTGAGAAGGGGATGGAATCTGGGAGAAGGAGATGGAATCTGGAAGAAGGGGGTGGAATCTGGGAGAAGGAGATGGAATGAGGGAGAAGGGGATGGAATCTGGGAGAAGGGGATGGAATCCGGGAGAAGGGGATGGAGTCTGGGAGGGCGGGATGGAATCTGGGAGAAGGGGATAGAATGAGGGAGAAGGGGATGGAATCTGGCAGAAGGGGATGGAATCTGGGAGAAGGGGATGGAATCTGGGAGAAGGGGATGGAATCTGGGAGAAGGGGATGGAATTTGGGAGAAGGGGATGGAATCAGGGAGAAGGGGATGGAATCTGGGAGAAGGGGATGGTATCTGGGAAAATTTTAGTCAAAAAATACTCTGTCTATCAGAGGTGCCTCAAAATTTTAGTCTGAAAATTCAGACAAGCACAAAATTTTTTGTCTGAACTGTCAGAGCTACTTCAAATTTTAAGATGGTCATGCAGTTTCGTAAAAGCAGTTATACAATTGATGCCCAACCTGTGCACGCGGATTTGCCTTGCGCTGGATGGAAACGCTGCACCCGAGGTTGTTTCCCCAGCCTGTTGCTCCCACGCAGGGCCTCAGATATCAGGAAAAAAACCCTGAAATTCCTGATTTTGGCAGCCGATTTTTAAGCTACCCTGAACTTTCAGAGTTGGGATTTTTGTTGGACTGATCTTTCAGGTTTTTTTTTTTGGCCACACTGATTTTCCAGGTTTTTTTCCCGTGGAACACTGATGCCACTACGTTGTAACGAAACCGACACTGAAAGCGAATCTCACCTGTGCCATGTTACCTCGCCCGCAATTACAGGGAATCTCACATTCCCTGTACGTGGGCACCCCGGGGCAGGACCAATGTTGCCTCAGGTTCACTTTGGCTGGTGTTTTTTTGGCGCGTCGCCTCTCACACCATTGGGCAGTTTCGCTGCAGCATCCAGTGTTGGCCAGTCCTAACTTGGCAGACATGTGGTGCTGGCGGGCTGCCAAGGTTCCTGCCCCGTACCCATCATGTGCGGTGCGTTAGGGTTGGGCTGTGCTGGCAAGCACCGTGCCATCCTTCTTGAAGTCGGGGTGAGATGATGATGCCTCCACGCCGCCCAGCCCACCCACCGTTTCCGCCACCCTTCTTGTCCAACCTTTGCATCAGAACTAGGGTTTCCCTCGTTCACCCTAGTGTACCAGGAGGCAGCCAGCCGAGGCCTGAGTTTTGCGCTTGCAATCCCTTGCCTTCGCAGTTGTCTCTAGGTTAGATGCGAGGCCGTACGCGCTGCTTACCATGGCGGAGCAGCTTGATGGCACGGAAAGAAACGGCGACCACGCCGGTGCTGCGCATCGCCAGCCGCATGTAGACCGTACAGAAGCTGTGACCGGCATCGACCTGTTGTTTTCAGGCTTAGCGCAGGTCAACGTCAATGAGAGGCAACCTGAACTAGAGCCGCCAGACAAGATACCGTTCGAGCACATAGATCTGGAGCCGCTCTGTGCGTCCCCGTCAGCGCCAGACATCGAGCAAGACAGTTCACCGCCTCCAGCTGACAATACCACTCCTGAACCAGAGGCCAAGAAAACCGGCCGATACACGCAGTCAACGCTGCCATTCATTCCTAAGGCCGCAGTCGACGGGGCTACTGTGCCTGCGCCAACCGACCAACGGTCGTCGCCCGTGATAACAAAAACGCAGGAGTCGCCATCTGTATCATCCTATGCTAATATCCTGTGTTGCTCGCTTGGGTTTTCTTGTGCCTGCAGGGAGGCGCTCGCAGCAAAACATGCAGCCCGGGCCCTTCCCGAGTTCGACATGGTTGACAGCCTGATCCGTCAACTCGCAGAGCATCTCGGCCGTTCCGGCCCCTGGCATCAACGCTTTATGGAGCTTCAAGAACTCTTCACGTCCACGAACCTGGAGCTTCAGGGGATTCACACGGTCCGCTGGCTCTCCAGGGGTGACGCTGTTTTGCGTCTGGTGGCCGTCTTCCCCGCGATCATCGTCATGCTGTACGAGTGGGACGAGACGCTGTACGAGCTCGCCACGAGCTACAGGTTTCACTTCCTCTTGTACTTCCTGGCCGACGTGCTCGAGCAGCTGAACATCCTGAACAAGTCTTTCCAGCAGCGAGAGGTGAGCGACTTGGCGTTTCCGTGTGTGCTTAACTTGTCTTAATGTCTTGTTATTGTATTTGTGGCTTCTGTGTGTGTTTGTCATTGCAGTTATATTGTTGACAGTCAAACAAAACATTATTTGTGTGAGAAAGCACCCCCAATCTCGACTGCCGTGTTTCCCGCAATGTTATTTCTTTCGCCCAAACATAGCTTGACATTGCAGGTGTGCACGCGCAGATCAGGAGAACCATCTCCTTCCTAGAGACCCGCTACGTCGACTGCGGCGATGATTTTGGGGGCGGGTTGAGCGCGCGCCTGTCCCCGTTCATCATGAAGTACGGGCCGGACAGTGACAACCCCGAGGTGACGGTGCAAGGAGTGGACTCAGACGGTCGGCCCACTAAACACACGTTCAAACTGCACGAGAACCCGAGCGAGGACTACCCAACGCTGGGAAATCACTACAACTGCGTGGATCTCTGCACCTCGTTTGCAGAGGCGCTCGTGCGCAACCTCACCAAGAGGTTTGCAGATTTGGACTCCCTTGTGGGAGTCCGGCTGTTCATGCCCGATGAGTACCCACCAGAGAGAGGAGAGCGCCACAAGCAGTGTCTCGAGTGGCTCATGTCACTCGTCAGGCTGTTCAGGGCAGTGGAGACAGACTACATCCTTCCTGGTACGTGTTTATTGATTGTGCACCAGTGCTGTACTCAGCGTAACATTTTGAACGTAAAGTTCTGTGTTGGTGTCTGCCTCTGCCCTGTTGGTCAGTCATCCTAACGATCACTTATCTGCTTTGTCTGGCAGGGATCGACAAGCGCCGGGCGATCAAAGAGCTGCGAGCCTTTTGCCCCATCCTCGCAGGTGCCCCGAAGACCGAGAGAAGCTTCCATGCCGGCCTCACTGCGATGCTGAAGACAAGTGACTGGACGACCAGCTACCCCAACCTTGTGCGTCTCTGGGTCGCTGTCGCCGTACTGCCGCTGAGCACAGTGGAATGTGAGCGCGGGTTTTCCCGCCAAAACATCATCAAGTCGTGGCAGCGTGGGAGCCTCAAAGACGCCCGCCTTGAAGATCTCGTCACGATGTCGCTCCTCGAGTACGTGCCCGACTACAACGAAATCGTGCAGGTCTGGCGCAGCTACAAGAAGCGCCGGCCCTTTGGCAATGTGGCAGCAGCTCCAGCAAGAGAGGGGCAGGGTAGTGGCAGGGGAAAGGAGGCAGAGGCAGTACAGGAGTGGGAAGCAGAGCCAAAGGCTCAGGGGGGTGATGATGATGATGGCTCTGATTCCGATGATGATGCATGCATGACCCCTATTAGAGATTCTTAGATTATAACTGCAGCAACTCTTCTTGTGACTATTTATTTTAAATGTAGGAGACTGAAATACAGTCAGTGTTTTTGCAAATGGTACACTGATGCATCAGGCTTTGAAAATTTGCAACACTGAACTTTCAGCTTTTTTTTTTTTGGGACACTGACAATCAGAGTTCCCACGCAGGGGGACCCTGATGGCCTGACGACCCTAAAAGTGAATCTGAGGCCCTGCTCCCACGTTATAAGCGCGTCGCGTGGTTATCAACCAATAGTAACGAACAGACTGAGGTCAAGCAGAAGAGACTGAAATCAAATAAGGTAACAGATCTAGTTTATAAGCACCTGCGAATCATTTTTAGCTACCTGCGAACTGACGAAACTTATGCGAAATGCTCGTTACAGCTTTTACGCTCCCTTCACAAGGCAACCGGGAGGGGCTCAAACAGGCATCAATTGTAATAGCATTGAGGCTGATTACAGCCTACCATACCAACGCATCAGGCAACGTGCTCGTGCTCGTGCATCGCCTCTGCTCATGTCGGCGGCGTTCCAGTGTTTTTGTCACGTGCAGCGCATGGTTGTTTCTGCTCTGCTGATCTCATGTGTGCCGGTTGTTTCTGCTCTGCCGATTTGCATTTCAAGCGGTTCGATCGTTCACCCGATCTGTATCAGGTGGGCCAAGTGCCACGCAGCTGAGCTGGTAGGGAGGCAGAAACTGTTGCTTGGCGTGGCATGTGAGGATCAGACAGTGCCACACGAAACTTTCAGTACGAATCAGGAACTTCGCGATTCACACCAGTGCGTGCTGCAGATGTTTTTACAGCGAATCAGCATCAAAGTCGCCTATTCTTTACAATACATTAGCGATAACTTACATGTGACGAGATTTTGTCTTCAGAAATCTCGTAATCACGCAACCATTTTCTCAGCGTAACTGGAAGATATTCTCGACGAACGAGTGTATTTGGATGTCCCAACTGTCGAAGTGAGCGTTGCTCACGTCCTGGCACTCCACTGCCATCTCGGAAGTGGGCATATCGGAAAGAAACTTCCAGGAAACTTTGCTCCGATAAGCGCGCAGAGTGTACCCCCGATACAAGTCTGAGGCTCAGCCTACCCTAGTAAAATTAGGCTGAAATTTCAGACAACTCTTAAGAAAAAACTCTGGAAAATCAGACAAGGTACATAAATAAATTCTTTGAGTTCAGACTAGGTACAAAAAAAAAGTCTGAACGGACTCTGATTCAGACTCCAAAGTCTGATATCTGGGGCACTGCTTTGAAGCCAAGTGGAGGTCCGAACTGACTGATGTGAATAGCAGACCCCAACAAAGCTACACAACACACATTATCTGCAAGGTGACCTCTTAAGTCAACCTGAAAGTCACCTAGTATCACAATCAGGAGTGTATTTGCACACAGAAGTTAGAAACCTGGTAACAAAAGATAATCACATGATCTGCAAGCCAAGCGGAGGTCTGGACTGACTGATGTGAATTGCAAACCTGGTAACAAAGCTACACCACAACACACATGACCTGCAAGGCAACCTCTTAAGTCGACCTGGAAGTCAGCTAGTAATCAGGAGTGTAATCTCCTACGTGGATTTCAAACTTAACAAAGCGACACCAAAAAATTTGTGCACCAAAATATAGCGTGGTCCTGGCAGCTGAGTACGGCACTTCGTATCTGCAAGCACATAGAGCAGAGCACAACAAATCAGCAAACCAAGCTCCTAAGGAAATAAGCAGAATTTGCAGATGTCAGAATGTGTATCAAGATAAGGTTGAATGTACCTGAATTTTTCCCCTAAGTGATTGAAGCTTTTCAGCTCTGTTGCGCGCCCGTGATCACATGCGAAAAAGGCAGCTTTCGTGTCATATAAATACAAATCCTTGTGTGACAACATCCCAAAGTTCTGAAACACTGCTTGGAGCACACATACCGCAACATTTGGACAAAAATGAGTGAGACTAATAGTGCAAGAAAGTGTGCAAGAGAGCGTGAGGGAGAGAGAGCGTGAGGGAGAGAGAGAGAGAGAGAGAGAGAGAGAGAGAGAGAGAGAGAGAGAGAGAGAGAGAGAGAGAGAGAGAGAGAGAGAGAGAGAGAGTGAGACGTACCAATTTCATCAAATGGCTTCACGCTCTTTGGCAGATTTTCTTGCGTGAGTATGTAAAATGGGACTTGATGAACCCAGACATCTTCGCCCATCTCCTCGCACTTACCAATACAGCTATAGCCGGGAAACTCAGCAGCGAGGCCACCGAGCTCCTCACAGCCTCACGGCTCTTGGCCTTCACAAAACCGCAGGGGGGGACCCGACCGATAGCCGTGGGCGAATGCCTTCTTCGCATGGTGGCCAAGGCAGCACTGTTCCTGACTGGGACGGCGGCACAATCTCACTTCGCGCCTCTACAGTTCGGGGTAGCAGTGGCTGGAGGGATTGAGGCGGCCATTCACACTGCGCGCACATACCTGGAGGAGAACCCAGGCTCGGTGGCGCTGCAGATTGACCTCGCCAACGCGTTTAACGCGGTGGAAAGGGCGGCGGTATTCGAGGGGCTCAAGAACGAGTCCCTTGAAAGCCTTCTGCCCCTTGTACGCCTCTCCTACGGAACTCCCTCAGCACTCCACCTCGACCATGACTTCGGCGTGGCTCCACTGCTAAGTGCTAGAGGCGTCCGCCAGGGGGACCCTCTTGGCCCCTTGCTCTTTGCGGCAAGCATCCACCCACACCTTACCGCAACGGCACTAGCTCACCCAAGGGTCGTCATTCTCGCCTATGCAGACGACATAACGCTGCTAGGCGAAGCAGAAGCGTGCACGGCGGCATCTACACACCTCACTGCCGCACTGATCCACATAGGCCTCGAGCACAACCTTGGGAAGTGTGAGGCTTGGTCTGCAACCGCCATAGACCCCGCCTCTCTCCCTCCGAGCTTCCCCATTGCAGCAGACGGACTGCGGATATTAGGATGCCCAATCGGGACCTCAGATGGCTGTGCCGCCAGAGTAAGGGAAAGGCTTGCAGCAGCAGCAGAACCCTTGCCGCTCCTGGCCCAAATGGACCCCCAATTGTGCCTGCTGCTACTCACCCGCTGTGTGGGCCGGCGAGCATCCTTCCTGGCCAGAACCACTCCGCTAGAGGCACTACCTGAGGATGAATGGGCGGCATGGGGGGAGCAACTGCTGCATACCTTCCTGGACGCGGCCCATATCATGCTGCCAAGGAGTGAGGCGGAACAGAGGAGAATCTGGAGGCAAGCGGCGCTGGCCGTAACATTGGGGGGGCTTGGCATTACAAATCCTGCAGTTGAAGGGAGCTCTGCGTACCTTGCGTCCGTGGTGGGCACCTCCCACTTACTGCACTCCCTGGCCGAGGCACTCCACCCAGATGTAGCAGCCCTCCTCCCCCTAATGGACCCCACCTCCGGCTCCGCGCACGCCCTGCCTGCACGCCTTGTAGCAGCGGAAGCAGCCCTCCCCCCCGAGGCTCTAGAAGCTCTCCAGGCCAGGAAAGCAGACCCACAGGGCCTCAAGCTGCAGCAGTCTCTCGCGCTGGCGGTTCAGACACGCCGCTTCCTGAGGGTCATGAACGAGGCAAGGCCCAGAGAATGCAGTCGGTGCTCGGCCCTGGTGCGGGAGATTGGCTGCTGGCACTACCCATCATACCCTCGCTTAGGATGGGACCCTCCCAGCTCTCCTCCGCTGCTGCGTTCCGCCTGGGCCTCCCCCTACCTGTCCCCAGGCGCTGCGACTGCCGCTACCGCACCAAATTCCCTGATGACCGCCTCCCAAACCATCTCATGCGCTGCGAGAAAGGGGGGGGAAGGATTGCGACTCACCATGCGCTCAGGGACGAGATTGCTTTGATTGCGGCAGAAGCGGGATTCACGGTGCACAAAGAAACCTATGTATACTCTCTCGTTGAAAACCTGAAGGCGGACGTTGCAATCCGCCATCCCCGGACGGGAGAGGTTTGGATGTGCGACGTAACAGTGACGGACCCCGTTTCTCACCAAGATGAGAACTGCAATAGAGCACCGGGGTGGGCGGCTAGGGCAGCTGCGGACAAGAAGGAGCAGAAATACGCGCGCCGGAATGCGTGGGTGGGCTTTCATGCCCTAGCGGTAGAGACATATGGGTACCCCTCGCCCGGGGTGTTGGCATTCTTGCGGCAATGCGCGGAGCTGGCGGCCAAGTTGCGATTCAACGCAGCCCCCAACTCCTACGAGGCCGCCAAGCTGCTGACGGAATACCGCCAGCGCTGGAGCGTGTGCCTCCAAAAAGCACAAGCCAACGCCCTCCGCTGCAAGACCAACGAGGCGATAGCAGCGGACGAGCTCGGCATGCGGGGCCCCTTTGCCCCCCTTAACGAAGGCCAGCTCTACCAGCTAATAGAGCCCCCGTTCGACCTTTAGGGTCGGACGGAGGGGGCGGGAGGGAGTAAGGGAATGAGGTAGTTAGGTAGACCGAGTGTTATGTCTGGGTTTGCATGTGTTTGCATCTTCCCATGTATCTCCCATCAATCAATACGAGGACCATTCGAGAGAGAGAGAGAGAGAGAGAGAGAGAGAGAGAGAGAGAGAGAGAGAGAGAGAGAGAGAGAGAGAGAGAGAGAGAGAGAGAGAGAAGCAAGGACTTGGCCTCTTCCCTCCTAGCCTCTTCCCCTCTCTTCCCCAGCTATATAATGGCCTCCTGGCCTCTGGTTTAGCTCATTCTTCATTCGGTGTTCCAATTTTTCCCAGCGCTCGTTCGAGAGAGCGAGAGAGAGAGAAGCAAGGACTTAGCCTCTTCCCTCCTAGCCTCTTCCCCTCTCTTCCCCAGCTATATAATGGCCTCCTGGCCTCTGGTTTAGCTCATTCTTCATTCGGTGTTCCAATTTTTCCCAACGCTTCGCGCCGGCGCCTCGCGCCGGCGCTCGCGGGCGCGGCCTGCGGCCGCGCGTTCGGGATGACAAGATCAACAAGGATGACATATAGCAAGATGACAACACCGACGAACATGGCAGGCAACGACAACTAGGAGAGCAAACATGGAGCGGGTCTACTCACGCGCGAGAGGGGCGTACATGCGGTCGGCCTCAAGCTCACCAAGCGTTTCGCGCGTGGTCAACCACATCAGGCGGACCACTGACGCGGTGGCGCCGACAACGTCAACAGGAGTTCCGCGAGATCCAACAAGCGTCTTCAGATCCAGGGCCTTCTCGGCCAGCTGGGTGGCCGCGACTACTCCCGGCGAGGGCGCAACCTGCAGTGGCGATACGTACGAGAATAGCGCTGACGCCGCCGCATGACACCGTGCTCGTGGCATCTGAGAGAATGTGCTCGGTGGGGTCACCGCCATGGAGCCATGGGACTCCAGGAGTATCAGCTCAAGGCTCTGCAGGCTCTCCGCTAGCGACCACAAGCGCGCCAGGGTCACCGTGGGCACTTCCTTCATCGGCGGAAGGACAACAGCGGCGCGCATTCGGCGGGACGACACAGCGAGATCACGTGGAGGGGAGCGAGGACGCAGGGGTGCATACGCGGCCCAGGGATCCCCACCACCTGCGCCCACGAAGCCAGCCCCTGCTGGCAGCGGACGACCAGGACGCGCAAGGGAGCCCTCAGGGTTGTGCGGCAGGAGGGCAGCAAGAGGAACGACGGGGCCAGCCGGCGGCACGGAATGGGATGACGCCTCCGCGTTCTAGCGGTGGAGCGCTTTCTCCACGCCGTCCAACCTTCGGAGAACGCGCTCAAGCTCGGACGGCGCTTGACGCGCAGTTCCGCCACGTCCATACCCTCCCCGCTGCCCACGACGCCCACATCCACTTGCATTCGAGTGAGCGGGCGACTGCTGGCGAGAAGGGACGCGTTGGCGCTGGCGGACAGGGGATCGGCCCCCGTGACGAGGAGTAGAGCCGCTGGCGCTTTGACGGCCGCGGCGAACGCGCAGATGGGGACCGCGGGCGAGACACGTGCGGAGCAGGCGATCGATAGTGTGTGGCTTGGCGACCGGGCGAACGGTGACGACGCGACCGGCGGTCCGGAGATCGGCTCCTCGATGCCGCGCGGCGCGGTGAACGTGGTGAGTGCGGTGATCGCGGCTTCCGAGGCGACCGAGGCTCGGCGTGACGCTCCGCACGGTGGCTCTCCTGCCCGTCACCGCGCGCCACTGTCGATCGGCGACGAGGCGAACGTTCCCGGCGCGCCGCAGCCTCTGCGTCGGAGCGCACGACGGACTCCGCACGCGCAGGCGCCGGCGCGGGCCGCTGATCTTCGAAACGGCGACGAATCTGATCGGCGGCAGCCATCGGAGCGACAGGGACGCTCGCGGCAGGACGTGCAGGAGGAAGCGGACGGGGAGCGAGATCGCTCACCGCGGAACACCCGCGCTCAGGAGCAGCCAGGAGATCCATCGGAGCAGAGGGATGATAGCGCTCGCCCATCGGGCGGCCGACGCGGCGGAGGTAGAGCTGCAGGCCGGGGAGGGCGAGCAGCTGGGCGTGGCGGGAGGGCTCGAGGAGGCGGTCCGGAGAACGTGTACCAGCAGGCGGGACGGAGGGCTTTAACTGAGATGAGCAACGATAATAATTCAACCACTTCAGACGGCAGCTTTGTAGCTGCAGAATCTACGGACTCGACCTCTAGCTCTGAGTCACTGGAAGACGAGCAGCAACAGACCCCTGCTCGAGCGAGCAGGCCAGCCGCAACTCACCTGCCGGGGGGAAACTCAGCAGTGATATCCAACAGGAGGGGTCCCCCAACACCAACCCGTGCCGCATCGGGAAATTTCGCCACTCCACCAATCCCAACCCCGATTTCCAACATTCAGACCCCTACCCACACCGCCCCCCAACCTGCACCTGGCGGTAACCACGTCCCAACCCAAACCTTAGAGGAAAAATCCCCAGAAACTCTCGCCAAGGACGACACGCTATTCGCCAGCGTTGTAGCCTGGGATCTCACGAAACTACGCGACTCTCGCCACGCACCCCTTTCCCGCCACCTCCCTCCAGACCCACGCAAGCTTTTCGCCACAGCCTTGTTGGCGCCGCTGCTGCGCTTGGCGAAATATCCAGACTCTACCTCTGCTTGGACGGTCGTTCTATTCCTGGCGCGCTTAACACTTCGCCAGCTGTCCCCACGACGTCCAGATTGGAAGGCTGTCAGTGCCCGCCTTCGTCAGTTTCTGTCCGGGGAGTGGGATAAGCTATACAATGAGACAGTGGGCTCACTGACGTGGCCCCAACCACCTAGACACCAGCCCGATGACATTGGTGTCATCGCTAGGGCAGAGGGGTTGGCACGACGTGGCAGCCTACGACGAGCCGTGATGGCACTGGAAGCCACGCCAGTCAGCATTCCCTCCCCAACTGTGCTGGAGGCCCTGCGCGCCCAACACCCACCAGCGCCCACCTCCCCACCTGACTGGACTTTTCCAGCACCTGACCCCCACCTATCAGCACCATTTGCAGTCTTCTCCAAGGTGCTGGGAAGCTGCGAGATGGGGGTAGGAGCGGGCCCCTCTGGAACCACGTTTGAACACTTACGCGATGCAGCGCTGATCAACCACTCCGTTGGGAAGCACCTTCACGCACTAGTCAACACGATTCTCACGGGAAACCTACCTCCTGCAGTGGCCGAGCTCCTCACCGCCTCGAGATTAATTGCCCTGAGCAAGCCCGATGGGGGGACGCGGCCGATCGCCATCGGCGAGAGCATAACGCGCCTCGCGGCCAAGACGGTGCTTACCTTGACCGCAGGGGCCGCCCGTGAGTTCTTCCTACCGCACCAGTTCGGCGTGGCTGTCCCTGGTGGGGCGGAAGCGATTATCCACATCACACGCACTTACCTCATGGTGAACACAGGAGCTTTGGTCCTGCAGGCTGATCTGGCGAACGCATTTAACAGCGTCAACCGCGACGCCATCATCAAATCTCTTCGGGACTCCACCCTCGCCTCGCTCTTACCGTTAGTTAAACTGCTGTACGGCCTTCCCTCGGCTCTATGGCTGGATGCTGGCTTCTCACACCCACCTCTGCTGAGCGAGACCGGGGTGCGACAGGGAGATCCCCTCGGCCCGTTGTTGTTCGCTGCCGCCATACACCCTGCACTGACGAAAACAGCGCTCACCTTCCCCTCTGTCGTCTGTCTTGCCTATGCGGACGACGTAACTTTCCTTGGAGATGCAGCCACGTGTGCAGCAGCGTTTGAGGACTTCACAGGAAACCTTGGGGAGATTGGGCTGCGCCACAACCCCGCCAAATGCGCAGCCTGGTCCCAGGCAGGCCGACAGGGAGCTGCGCTACCAGTGGGCGTACCTTTCACTGAAGATGGGGTGAAGGTGCTTGGCAGTTTCATCGGTGGCAGTGACGCAACTGCCGCGTTCCTACGTGCCAGCCTCGACACCATGGGCGGGCCGTTGCCCTTAATAGCGCGGATGGAGCCACAGCTGGCTTCCCTTCTGCTCTCTCGGTGCATCTCACGAAGGATCGCTTACGTCGCCCGCACCACGCCGCTTTCAGCCCTGCCAGTCGAGGAGTGGTCAGACTGGGGTAAAAGGCTGTTTGAGACACTGCTCGATGCCTGCGGCATTCGCCACCCACGGGGGGAGGCCGAGATGTACGAGCTGGAACCCCCCTAATCGGCAGAATGATCAGAGGGTGAGTTGGCGTGGATGTTTTTGATTGGCTTTCGATTCATAGCTACAGAACAGCTGCTCTTAGCGAAATGGTTCAGCTTCGTTTGCCTTTCCTGTGTTTCAATTCGGGCATTTCGCCCGTTCATTTTTTTCGGCAAGGATTCTATCGTGCTCGAAATCCCGCTAAGGAGCTCGTAGTTACACATTGGTTGTTCGTTCATGGGATTTATATTAAACTACCTTTGAAGTTGTAAACTATCTTTGAAGTGGTAAATCACCTCATAAATCGCTTGCTGGTTAGTTTGTTTTGCATAATATTATCGTCTGACTCTCAATTTATAAGGAGAATATGACAATTTGAGAATATGTTTACGGCTGTTTAGTGTACTGATTAGAATGTGTAATAATTATCTACAATTAGGCATTGCCGCTATTGGAGTAAGGCGGGTGTTACTTATACATTCCAGTGCAGCCTTATCGTACCTGCCACTATCGAAACAACATATGTACCACTACCGATCCAGCTCAAATAGAGCACGCATGTCACTGCGCCAATGTCTGGATGTCTTTTTTACCACTATTGCTTCACACAATTCTCTACTACATCCTATTACCTAGCCATAGGAACTGATTTCATCTCGTTAGCACAACTACGCAGCTCGTGGTGCATGTTTGTGCGTTCGCTGGCCTGAATCTGTGCTATGATAGGTCTGTGCGCAACATGTCACTGCGCCAACGTCTGGATGCCTTCGTTACCACTATTTCTTCACACAGTTCTCTACTACATCCTATTACCTAGCCATAGGAACTCGTTTGACCTCGTTCGCACAACTACGCAGCTCGTGGCGCTTGTTTGTGCGTTTGCTGGCCTGAATCTGTGCAAGGATAGGCCTGTGCGCAACATGTCACTGCACCAACGTCTGGATGCCTTTTTTACCACTATTTCTTCACACAGTTCTCTACTGCATCCTATTACCTAGCCGTAGGAACTGGTTTGACCTCGTTCGCACAACTACGCAGCACGTGGCGCTTGTTTGTGCGTTTGCTGGACTGAATCTGTGCAAGGATAGGACTGTGCGCAACATGTCACTGCGCCAACGTCATATCTCCCTACAAGATGCTGCAAATGATACCAAACATGTCCAGCAAGCTTGGAAAATAGTAAACGCTAAAATGGAGCAATTGTACGCATTGCATAGGTGGAATAAAATAAGAACGATATTTGCCTTTTGTTTACATTCAAATATACATTTTCTTTTCCAGATTTATACAAGTATTCGACACGCTTCTCATATACATAAATAAGTGTCAGAACATCATAGCTTATACATTTGTGTAGGCTGTAGTGGGGTAGCCCATAAGGGGTACAACCCAATTAGGGTTAGTACTTGTACCCAACTCTTTCATAGTCCAATCATCCTCGTTCTCTTTTCTCATGGTATCGAGCAGGTTCCTGTCAGAACATATAAATAGCTTATACTATTGTGTAGGCTGTAGTGGGGTATCCCATAGGGGGTACAACCCAGTTAGGGTTTCCTATTTGTACTCACTTCATTCATAGTTCATTCATTCTCGTTCTATTCTCAACATGGTATCGAGCAGGTTCCCCCGCGGGAACTGTGCTTAGGGCCCACCACCTTCAAAACTTTTTTTCTGCCCGGAGCGCGCTCCGGGCCCTTTGCTCTCTCCTTTTTGGCCTGCCCTGCGGCCCCCCTAGATGCCCGCGCGAGCCGCTCTTTGCCGCCCGCGCACCGCCCGTCTCGGCACCTAGCCGCCCGCGCCCGCCTATTCAGGCACCTAGCCGCCCGCGCGCCGCCCGTCCCGGCCCTTAGCCGCCCACGCGCCGCCCGTCAGGGCTCCTAGCCGCCAGTGCGCCCGCCCGTTTCGGCCCCTAGCCGCCAGCGCGCCGCCCGTTCAGGCCTCTAGCCGCCAGCGCGCCCGCCCGTTCAGGCCCCTAGCCGCCAGCGCGCCGCCCGTTCAGGCCCCTAGCCGCCCGCGCGCCGCCCGTTCAGGCCCCTAGCCGCCCGCGCGCCGCCCGACAGGGCTCCTAGACGCGCACGCGCCGCCCGTTCAGGCCCACGGCCGCCCGCGCGCCGCTCGTCACGGCCCCTCGCCACCTGCGCGCCGCCCGTCCCGGCCTCTAGCCACCCACGCGCGCCCGTCCCGGCCCCTAGCCGCCCACGCGAGCCCGTCCCGGCCCTTAGCCGCCCTCGAGCGCCCGTCCCGGCCCCTAGCCACCCACGCGCGCCCGTCCCGGCCCCTAGCCGCCCACGCGAGCCTGTCCCGGCCCTTCGCCGCCCTCGAGCGCCCGTCCCGGCCCCTAGCCACCCACGCGCGCCCATCCCGGCCCCTCACCGCCCGCGCGCCGCCCGACCCGGTCCCGAGCCGCCCTGTGCCGCCCGTCCCGGCCGCGCTCTCCCGTCCCTGCTGCACGACGCTGTCCCGGCCCCCCGCGCCGCCCGCCAGCCGCCGTGCGACCTGAGCCGCCCGAGCCGTCTCCGCAGCTGAGGAGCCGAGCCGCCCGAGCCGCCTGTGTCGCTGACTGCTCGAGCCGCCCGAGCCGCCCGCGCCGCCCGAGCCGCCCGAGCCGCCCGAGCCGCCCGAGCCGCCCGAGCCGCCTGCACCGCCTGAGGAACCGAGCCGCTGGTCCTGCGAGGCTGCTGTTGCTGCTGAGCCGGTTGAGCTGCTGTGTTGCTGTGCTGCTGTGCTACTGTGCTGCCCGACCCGTCCTGTCTGGTGAGACCGTCTACTGCTGTCATGGCTACCCCTAGTGTCCTCGCTTTTGACGCTGAGGGTCGCGCCATTGACTTTGAGGTCTGGGTCGACGACTTGCAGCTGTTCTTGCAGTGCGATAGAGCAGACGGCCTTTCTCTCTTTGACCTCACTTCTGGCGCCTCTCCTGCCCCTGCTGCTGATGCTGATCCCACTGTGCGCTCTCAGTGGGCTACCCGCGATGCTGCTGCACGTCTTGCTGTGCGTCGCCACCTCCCTACCTCTGAGCGCGCGCACTTTAGTCAGTACAAGAGTGCTCAGACCTTGTACGACGCTGTAGTTGCGCGCTACTCTTCCCCTGCCACTGCTGCACTGAGCCGTCTCATTCTTCCCTACCTCTTTCTTGACCTCTCTGCCTTTCCCACTGTCGCTGACCTCATTACGCACCTCCGCACTAGCGACACTCGCTACCGCGCCGCCCTGGCAAGGGCAAGGGGGGCAAGGGCGCGGGTGGAGCTGGAGGGGGCGGTGGAGGTGGCGGTGGAGGCGGCGGAGGGAGTGGGGGTGGCGGCGGGAGTGGTGGAGGGGGTGGTGGTGGTAGTGGTGGCAGCGGCGGCGGTGGCGACGGAGGTGGCGGCAGCGGTGGTGGTGGCGGCAGCGGTGGCGATGGAGGCGGTGGAGGGGGCGGAGGAGGAGGCGGTGGTGGCGGAGGGGGTGGAGCTGGTCGGGGTGGTACCCAGCAGCGGAGCGGCGGTGGTGGTGGTCAGCGCCCGCAGCAGCAGCAGCGTTCGCGGGACATCCCTCCGCCCCAGCAGCTCCGTGAGTGGTACGCTCGGCGTCAGAGGGGTGCGGGTGCTGGTCCGTGTGCCTACGTCCTTCGTTCCGGCGACCGCGCGGGTGAGCAGTGTGGGGGTGCCCACCCCACCCAGCGCTGCTTTGGCCGCCTGAAGGACGCTTGGCGTCAGCAGTTCCCCGAGGCTAGTGAGATCCCCCGCTGGGATGAGCTTCTTAGGGCTGGTGTAGCGATCTTTGATCTTGACTTTGATGCTATCCTTGCTGCTATGTATGCTGTGACTATTAGTGAGGAGGGTGACTGTTACCGGTGTTTCCCGCCCGACCCGGGCATTGGTACTGCTGCGCTAGGTGCTTGTGAGGCTGTTGCTCTAGGTGCCAGTGCGTCTGCGCTCTCAGGTACTGGTGAGACTGCGCTCTCAGGTACTGCGTCGCCTTCGTCCTCCCTCACTTTCACACTTGACTCCGGGGCTTCTTGCTCCTTCTTTCGAGACCGCACCACCCTCACGCCGCTTAGTCGGCCGGTTGCAGTCTCCCTGGCTGACCCCTTTGGGGGTCCTGTCCTCTCTCACTTTTCCACTGTCCTCCCTTGTCCGGCTGCCCCCTCGGGCACCCTGTCCGGTCTGTACCTTCCCTCGTTCTCGACGAACTTGGTGAGTGGTGCGGACCTACAGGATGTGGGGGTTCACCAGTTCACTCTTGCGAGTCAGCGGGTGACCCACTGCACGGACGCACGCACACGCCGGCACCTCGCCACGTTCTCGCGTCGGCCGGGGTCGAGCCTCTACACCCTGACCACTACGTCTCCTCCTGTCCCTGCGTCTGGTCAGGTAGCTGCGTCAGGTCAGGTGTTTGCTGCTGCGTCCCGGTCTGGCCCTGAGTCTGCCCCCTGTTCGTGTCGCCTCCTGTCTCACGAGACCCTCCTCTGGCACCACCGTCTGGGCCACCCCTCCTTGCCCCGTCTTCGGAGCATGGCTTCCCGTGTCCTTGTCTCTGGTCTTCCCCAGTCTCTCCCTCCCCTTCCTTCGGGGCCAGGACCTTCCTGTGTCCCCTGTGTCGAGGGGCGCCTCCGGGCTACTCCTCACTCCTCCCAGTTCCCCTCGACAGAGGCTCCTCTGCAGACACTTCACATGGACGTGTGGGGCCCAGCCCCTGTCCGTGGGCAGGGTCACGAGCGCTACTTCCTGTTGGTGGTTGACGACTACTCGCGTTACACCACAGTCCCCCCCCTGCGCAGCAAGGGTGCTGTCACTGAGGTGTTGATCGACTGGATCCGCGAGGCTCGTCTCCAGCTCAGGAGGAGCTTCGGCTCGGACTTTCCTGTTCTGCGTCTGCACTCGGACAGAGGCGGGGAGTTCTCCACTCGCCTTCTGCGAGACTACTGTCGTGCACGGGGGATCCGCCAGACCTTCACGCTTCCGGACTCTCCACAGCAAAATGGGATTGCTGAGCGCCGCATTGGCATGGTCATGGATGTCGCTCGTACGTCCATGATGCATGCGGCTGCCCCCCATTTTCTGTGGCCGTTTGCGGTTCGGTACGCGGCGCATCAGCTCAACCTTCACCCCAGGGTCTCTCGGCCTGCGATGTCCCCAGTCTTACTGTGGACGGGGAAGGTTGGCGATGCGTCTGCGTTCCGTGTCTGGGGATCTCGTGCGTTTGTCCGCGACTTGTCTGCGGACAAGCTGTCCCCTCGTGATGCTCCCTGTGTCTTCCTTGGCTTCCCCCCTGACGCTCCAGGGTGGCAGTTCTACCACCCCTCCTCTCGTCGTGTTCTGTCCTCCCAGGACGTCACGTTCGACGAGTCAGTCCCCTTCTACCGCCTCTTCCCCTACCGCACTCCTTCCCTTCCCCCGCCACCGGACTTCCTTGTGCCGGTTCCCCCCCCGGTAGACCCTCTCCCCCCTCAGGTTCCTGCCCCCTCAGGTGTGTCCCAGGTAGACGCAGTTGACCCGGTCGAGGTTACTGGTGACTCTGGTGCTGCTGCGGGTGCTGAGCCTGGGGGTGCTGACTCTGGGGGTGCTGTGCGCGGGGGTGCCGAGCCTGGGGGTGCTACTGCGGAGGGTGCTGGGCCTGGGGGTGCTGAGCCGGGGGGTGCTGTGCCTGGAGCTGCTGAGCTAGGGGGTGCTGAGTCTGGGGGTGCTGAGTCTGGAGCTGCTGAGCCTGGGGGTGCTGGGTCTGGAGCTGCTGAGCCTGGGGGTGCTACGTCTGGAGCTGCTGAGCCTGGGGGTGCTGCGTCTGGGGCTGCTGAGCCTGGGGTTTCTTTTGGTGCTACGTCTCGGCGGGAGCCTCTCTCGCCACAGGAGCTGCGCGAGTGGTTTGCTCGCCGCTGGAGGCGTACTGCCGGAGCTGGAGCTTCATCGACCGTCGAGGGTGCTGGTGCCGCCGGTCCCGGAGCTGCTGGACCTGCGTGTCCTACTGGAGCTGGAGCTGCTGGAGGTGTTGGTGCTGAGACTCCAGCTGTCTGTCCTGGAGGTGGTTCTGCTGCTGGTGCTGCTGGAGGTCCTGCCGCTGAGGGTGCTGGTGCTGTCCCTGCTGAGCCTGGAGCTGCCGCGCGGCCTCGGCCATACTTCGTTCCGCTCCTGCAGCAGGTTCTTGCTCTTTCTCCTCCGGTAGAGTGTCCACAGCCTGTCCAGTCGCAGTCACTGTTGGAGCCTTCCTCCCCAGTGCCTGCTCCCTCTCCTTACATTGGTCCTACTGGAGGTCTTGCTGAGCGACGTGAGCCTGCGTCTCGTCCCGCGTCGCCTGTTCGTGCTGCTCGCGCTAGTGGTCGCGGTTCGCGTCAGCGTCCTCCTCCTGTCCCTGGCACGCACCGGATGTCTTCTCCTCCTGAGTCCTCTCTTCTTGTGCTTGCTGACCCTGAGTCGGACTCCCTTCGTGCTGCCAGTCCTACTGTCACGCGTCTCCTTGCTATTGTCGTCACTGACCCCTCTTTTGAGTCCACTGCTGCGTCTGCTCTTGTCGCTGAGCTCGTCGACTTTGCTGCTCGCTGTCGTCTAGACTACGCTGCTAGTCTTGTTGCTGAGTCTGCGTCTGTCTGTCCTCCGTCCGTCGGGGGTGAGTGTGCTCTTGGCACGGACGTCCTAGAGGACAGGCAGGAGGAGTTACAGTGTCTGGCTGCTGCTTCACCTCATCTCGCGTCTGTACTGCTTGCTCCTGAGGGAGACCCGGATGCACTAGACATCCCGACTCCGCGCTCCTACGCGGAGGCCGTAGAGGGTCCCTACTCCTCTCAGTGGCAGGCAGCTATGGATGCAGAGATGGCTTCCTGGAAGTCCACAGGCACCTACATTGACGCCGTTCCCCCTCCTGGGGCGAACATCGTCAGTGGCATGTGGATCTTCAGGGTGAAGCGGCCGCCAGGCTCTCCACCTGTCTTCAAGGCGCGGTACGTCGCTCGTGGCTTCAGTCAGCGGCAGGGAGTTGACTACTTTCAGACCTTCTCTCCCACCTAGAAGATGACCACTCTTCGGGTGCTGCTACACATAGCCGCTCAGCGCGACTACGAGCTTCACTCTCTCGACTTCAGCACTGCGTTCTTGCAGGGTAGCCTGCACGAGGAGATCTGGCTTCGCCGTCCACCTGGCTTCACTGGGACTTTCCCTCCTGGCACCCAGTGGAGCCTCCGACGGCCAGTCTACGGTCTCCGCCAGGCACCGCGTGAGTGGCACGACACACTGAGGACTACGCTTGCGGCTCTTGGGTTTGCTCCTTCTACTGCTGACCCGTTGCTGTTTCTGCGCACCGACACTTCACTGCCGCCGTTCTACATCCTCGTGTACGTCGACGACTTGGTCTTTGCCACAGCGGACACTGCTGGACTCGCCTACGTGAAGTCCGAGCTGCTGAAGAGACACACGTGCACAGACCTGGGTGAACTGCGCAGCTACCTTGGCTTGCAGATCACTCGGGACAGAGCACGCCGCACCATTACCTTGACTCAGTCACACATGGTGCAGCAGGTCCTTCAGCGCTTCGGCTTCACGTACTCCTCGCCTCAGGCCACTCCTCTGTCTACCCGCCACTCGCTCTCAGCTCTGCCTTCGGATGAGTCCGTAGAGTCGAGTGGCCCGTACCCAGAGCTTGTTGGCTGCCTCATGTACCTGATGACCTGCACACGACCTGACCTTGCATACCCTCTGAGCATTCTTGCACGCTATGTTGCTCCTGGGAGACACCGACCAGAGCACATGGCTGCAGCGAAGAGGGTATTGCGCTACCTGTGCAGTACGTCGGGCATGGGGCTAGTGCTTGGAGGGCGGAGTCCAGTGGTCCTTACAGGTCACGCGGACGCTTCTTGGGCTGACGACCAGGCTACGCAGCGGTCGTCACAGGGTTACACCTTCAGCCTTGGTTCCGGCTCTGTCTCGTGGCGGGCTACTCGTTCGTCTTCGGTTCTCAGCTCCAGTTGTGAGGCTGAGATCTACGCAGGGGCCATGGCTGCACAGGAGCTTCGCTGGCTCACCTACCTGCTGACTGACCTTGGAGAGCCGCCTCGTTCTCCTCCAGTGCTGTACGTAGACAACAAGGCCATGCTGGCCTTGTGTCGAGAGCAGCGTCTGGAGCACAGAACGAAGCACATTGCTCTTCGCTACTTCCTTGCTCGTGAGCTACAGCAGCGTGGACAGTTGCGGCTTGCGTACGTGGCCTCTGAGGCCAACATTGCTGATGTGTTCACCAAGGCACTTGCGCCTTGTGACCATCAGCGCTTCTGCACCCAGCTGGGTCTTGTGCCTGTCTTGCCTCACTTGCTCTCCTCTTGACTTTACTTGTACTGTGACATATATATACCTGCTCTTGCCTGTCTAGCTTTGTATATATGTCTGTACTCTTGCATGTGAACTGGCCTTTGGCCTTGCTCTTGTGCTCGGACTGTGTGGTGACTTTGTGATCCACCCTGAGCTTTGCTTTGTCTTGCTTGACTGGTCTTGTGACCCCTTGTTCTCCCCCACTTTGCCTATGGGGGTGTGTCAGAACATATATATAGCTTATACTATTGTGTAGGCTGTAGTGGGGTATCCCATAGGGGGTACAACCCAGTTAGGGTTTCCTATTTGTACTCACTTCATTCATAGTTCATTCATTCTCGTTCTATTCTCAACAGTTCCCTAGTGGGAACTGTTCCTAGGGCCCACCGACTTTTTTTTTCCTGCCCGGGGCGCGTCCCGCCCCTGCCCGAAGCGTGCTTAGGGTCGCGCCTTCCCTAGCGGCCCCGTCCCGTCGCCCTTAGTGGCCTGTCGAGCCGCCCTTAGCGGTTCCGTCGCGCCGCCCTTCGCGGCCGCGTCGCACCGCCCCTTCGTGGCCCCGTCGCGTCGCCCCTCTTGCTGCCCCGTCGTACCGCCCTCAGCGGCCCGTCGCCGCCCTCCCCCTGCGGCCCGTCGCCGCCCTTTCACCTGCGGCCCCGTCGCCGCCCTTAGAGCGGCCCCATCGCTGCCATTGCAGCGGCCCCGTCGCCGCCCTCCCCTAGCGACCCCGCCGCTTTCTTCAGCGGCCCCGACGCCACCCCTGCAGCGGCCTCGACGCCGCCCCTTCAGCGGCCCTCCCACCGCCTCCTCTGCGGCCCCGTTGCCGCTCACTTCAGCGGCCCCGCCTTCCTTAGCGGCACAGTCGCCCAGCAGCCGAGCCGCCCAGCAGCCGAGCCGCCCAGCAGCCGAGCCGCCCAGCAGCCGAGCCGCCGAGCCGCCCAGCAGCCGAGCCGCCGAGCCGCCCAGCAGCTGAGCCGCTGAGCTGCCCACCAGCCGAGCCGCCGAGCCGCCCAGGAGCCGTGCCGTCGAGCCGCCGAGCCGCCCAGAAGCCGAGCCACCGAGCAGCCGAGCCGCCCAGCAGCGGAGCCGCCGACAGCCGAGCCGCCCTAGCCGAGCCGCCGAGCCGCCCTGTCCGGTAAGAGCAGCGCCTCTGTCACAGCACTCCCCTTACCCTACTGTTAGCGCTGCTAGTCTACTGCTGTCATGGCTACCCCTAGTGTCCTCGCCTTTGACGCTGACGGTTGAGCCATTGACTTTGACGTCTAGGTAGATGACCTGCAGATTTTCCTACAGTGCGATAGGGCAGACGGTCTCTCCCTCTTTGACCTCACCTCTGGTGCCTCTCCTGCCCTTGCTGCTGATGCCGACGCCACTGTTCGCTCACAGTGGGCCACACGCGATGCTGCTGCACGTCTTGCTGTGCGTCGCCACCTGCCTACCTCTGAGCGTGCGCACTTTAGTCAGTACAAGAGTGCTCAGACCTCGTACGACGCTGTAGTTGCACGCTACTCCTCCCCTGCCACTGCTGCACTGGGCCGCCTCATGCTACCGTACCTCTTTCCTGACCTTGCTGCCTTTCCCACAGTCGCTGACCTCATTACGCACCTCCGCACTAGTGACACTCGCTACCGCGCTGCGCTTCGTGCTGAGTTCTGCGCCAAGAACCCCCCCCCCCCCCATGTACATCACCCTCTACTACATAGTCACCCGGCTCCCTGACTCCCTTCGCGTAGTCAGGGACCACTTCCTCTCAGTTTGCCCCACCACTCTCACCGTTGACCTCCTCGAGAAGGCCCTCCTAGCGATAGAGAAGAGCATAGTAGCTGTAGGAGCCTCTCGTGGTGAACCTCGCACCCCCATCTTTGAGAGGTGTTCCCCCTCCCCCCTTTTGCCCTCTGTTGCCTCTGCTGCTGCGTCCGACCTCGTTGGGCTTGAGTCGGTCGGTGCGGCGTCTACCCCTAGCGGGAGACGCCGCCCTGGCAAGGGCAAGGGGGGCAGGGGCGCTGGAGGAGCTAGCGACGGCGGTGGAGGAGGCGGTGGAGGGGGTGGGGGTGGCGGTGGGGGTGGTGGCGGGGGTGGAGGTGTCGGTGGTCAGCGCCAGCAGCAGCAGCACACTCGTGACATCCCCCCCCCTCAGTAGCTCCGTGAGTGGTACGCTGCACGCCAGCGAGGTGGGGGTACTGGTCCGTGCACCTACGTCCTACGCACCGGCGACCGCACAGGTGAGCAGTGCGGGGGTGCGCACTCCACCCAGCGCTGCTTTGGCCGCCTGACGGACGCTTGGCGTCACCAGTTCCCGGAGGCCACTGAGATCCCCCGCTGGGGCGAGCTGTCTAGGGTGGGAGTAGCTGTCTTTGACCTTGACTTTGATGCTATTCTTGCTGCCATGTATGCTGTGACTATTAGTGATGAGGGTGACTTTTACCGGTGTTTTCCGCCTGACCCGGGCATTGAGACTGCTGCTCTAGGTACTGGTGAGGCTGCTGCTCTAGGTGCAAGCGAGGCTACTGCTCTAGGTGCTCGTGCGTCTGCTGCCTCAGGTGCTGGTGAGTCTGCTCTCTCAGGTACTGCGCCAGCTTCGGCCTCCCACACCTTCACCCTTGACTCGGGGGCTTCTCGCTCCTTCTTTCGAGACCGCACCACACTCACGCCGCTTGGCCGGCCAGTTGCAGTCTCTCTGGCAGACCCCTCTGGGGTCCTGTCCTTGCTCACTACTCCACTGTCCTCCCATGTCTGGCGGCCCCCTCCGGCACCCTGTGTGGTCTCTACCTCCCCTCGTTCTCTACGAACTTGGTCAGTGGTGCTGACCTACAGGATGCGGGGGTTCACCAGTTCACTCCTGCGAGTCAGCTGGTGACGGACGCTCGGACAGGCCGGCACCAGGCCACGTTTACACGTCGGCTGGGGTCGAGCCCGTACACACTGACCACTGCGTCTCCTCCGGTCAGTGCGTCTGGTCAGGTAGCTGCGTCGGGTCATGTGTTTGCTGCAGCGTCCAGGTCTGGTCCTAAGTCTGCCCCCTGCTCGTGTCGCCTCCTGTCTCACGAGACTCTCCTTTGGCACCACCGCCTTGGTCACCCCACCGTACTTCGTCTCTGAGGCATGGCCTCCCGTGTCCTTGTCTCTGGTCTTCCCCGGTCCTTCCCTCCCCTTCCTCCTGGGCTTGGCCCTACCTGCGTCCCCTATGTCGAGGGGCGGCAGCAGGCTGCCCCTCACTCCTCCCAGTTTCCTCCGACAGAGGCCCCGCTGCAGACGCTTCACATGGACGTGTGGGGCCCGGCCCGCGTCCGTGGACAGGGTCACGAGCGCTACTTCCTTGTGGTGGTTGACGACTACTTGCGTTACACCACAGTTTTCCCCTTGCGCAGCAAGGGTGATGTCACTGAGGTGTTGATCGACTGGATCCACGCAGCTCGTCTCCAGCTCAGGCAGAGCTTCGGCTCGGACTTTCCTATTCTGCGTCTGCACTCTGACAGAGGCTGAGAGTTCTCCTCTGGCGTTCTGCGAGCCTACTGTCGTGCACGGGGCATCCGCCAGACCTCCACGCTTCCGGACTCTCCACAGCAAAATGGGATTGCTGAGTGCCGCATTGGCATGGTCATGGACGTCGCCCGTACGTCCATGATGCATGCGGCTGCCCCCCATTTTCTGTGGCCGTTTGCGGTTCTATACGCGGCGCATCAGATCAACCTTCACCCCAGGGTCTCCATCCCGAAGACCTCCCCAGCTTTGCTGTGGAGGGGGAAGGTTGGCGATGCGTCTGCATTCCGTGTCTCGGGATCTCGGGCGTTTGTTCGCGACTTGTCTGCGGACAAGCTATCCCCTCGTGCTGCTCCTTGCGTCTTCCTGGGCTTCCCCCCTGACGCGCCAGGGTGGCAGTTCTACCACCCCACCTCTCGCCGTGTTCTGTCCTCCCAGAACGTCACGTTTGACGAGTCGGTCCCCTACTACCGCCTCTTCCCCTACCGCACTCCGCCCCTCCCCCCGCCACCGCTCTTCTTTGTACCAGGTCCTCCCCCGGTAGACCCCCTCCCCCCTCAGGGTCCTGCCCCGTCAAGTGTGTCCTTGGTAGACGCAGTCGATCCTATCGAGGTAGCTGTTGACTCTGGTGCTGTGAGAGCTGCTGAGCCTGCGGGTGCCGGGTCTGGCACACACAAGATGGCACTGCGTCCTTCCACTGCTCCTCTGTGTGCCCCTTTGCCTTCTCCTCCTAAGTCCTAGCTTCCTGCTCTTGTCGACCTGGAGGCGGACTCTCTTCGTGCTGCCAGTCCTACTGTCACGCGTCTCCTTGCTACTGTCGTCACTGACCCTTCCTTTGAGTCCACTGCTGCGTCTGCCCTAGTTGCTGAGCTCGTCGACTTTGCTGCTCGCTGTCGTCTATACTACGCTGCTAGTCTTGTCGCTGAGTCAGTCTCTACTCCGTCCGTCGGGGGTGACTGTGCCCTTGGCACGGACGTCCTTGAGGAGATGCACGAGGAGTTCCAGTGCTTGGCTGCTGCTTCACCTTATCTCGTGTCCGTACTCCTTACCCCTGAGGGAGACCCGGATGCACTTGACATCCCGACTCCGCGCTCTTACGCGGAGGCGATAGAGGGTCCCTACTCCTCTCAGTGGCAGGCAGCTATGGACGCAGAGATGGCTTCCTGGAAGTCCACAGGCACCTACGTTGACGAGGTTCCCCCGCCTGGGGCAAACATCGTCAGTGGCATGTGGATTTTCAAGGTGAAGCGGCCGCCGGGTTCTCCGCCTGTCTTCAAGGCGCGTTACGTGGCTCGTGGCTTCAGTCAGCGGCACGGAGTTGACTACTTTCAGACCTTCTCTCCCACCCCGAAGATGACCACTCTTCGGGTACTGCTGCACATAGCTGCTCACCGCGACTACGAGCTGCACTCTCTTGACTTCAGCACTGCTTTCTTGCAGGGCAGCCTGCACGAGGAGATCTGGCTGCGTCGCCCACTTGGCTTCACTGGGTCTTTTCCTCCTGGCACCCAGCGGAGCATTCGGCGGCCAGTCTACGGTCTCCGCCAGGCGCCTCGTGAGTGGCACAACACACTGAGGACTACACTTGCGGCTCTTGGGTTTGCTCCTTCTACTGCCAACCCGTCGCTGTTTCTGCGCACCGACACCTCTTTGCCACCATTCTACATCCTGGTGTACGTCGACGACTTGATCTTTGCCACTGCTGACACTGCTAGACTCGCCCACGTGAAGTCCGAGCTGCAGAAGAGACACACGTGCACCGACCTGGGTGAACTGCGCAGCTACCTTGGCTTGCAGATCACCCGGGAAAGAGCACGCCGCACCATTACCCTGACTCAGTCACACATGGTGCAGCAGGTCCTTCAGCGCTTCGGCTTCACGTACTCCTCGCCTCAGGCCACTCCTCTGCCTACTCGCCACTCGCTCTCAGCTCTGCCTTCGGATGAGTCCGTAGAGTCGAGTAGCCCGTACCCAAAGCTTGTTGGCTGCCTCATGTACCTGATGACCTGCACACGACCTGACCTTGCATACCCTCTTAGCATTCTTGCACGCTATGTTGGGAGACACAAACCGGAGCACATGGCTGCAGCGAAGAGGGTGTTGCGCTACTTGTGCAGTACATCGGGCATGGGGCTTGTGCTTGGAGGGCAGAGTCCAGTGGTCTTCACTGGACGACCAGGCTACGCAGCGATCGTCACAGGGTTACACCTTCAGCCTTGGTTCCGGCTCTGTTTCGTGGCGGGCTACCCGCTCGTCTTCTGTTCTCGGCTCCAGTTGTGAGACTGAGATCTACGCTGGGGCCATGGCTGCACAGGAGCTTCGCTGGCTCACCTACCTGCTGAGTGACCTTGGAGAGCCGCCTCGTTCTCCTCCAGTGCTGTACGTAGACAACAAGGCCATGCTGGCCTTGTGTCGAGAGCAGAGACTGGAGCACAGAACGAAGTACATTGCTCTCGGCTAGTTCCTTGCTCGTGAGCTACAGCAGCGTGGTCAGCTGCGACTTGCATACGTGGCCTTTGAGGCCAACACTGCTGATATCTTCACCAAGGCACTTGCGCCTTGTGATCATCAGCGCTTCTGTACTCAGCTGGGTCTTGTGCCTACCTTGCCTCACTTGCTCACTCCTTGACCTTGTTTGTACTGTTGCATATATATATACACCTGCTCTTGCTTGTCTAGCCTTATATATATATGTAATCCTGCATGTGAACTTGCCTTGTGGCCTTGAACTTGTGCTCGAAATGTGTGGTGACTTTGTGATCCACCCTGAGCTTGCTTTGCTTTGCTTTAGTTGACTGGTCTTGTGACCCCTTGTTCTCCCCCACTTTGCCTATGCGGGTGTGTCAGAACATAATAGCTTATACATTTGTGTAGGGTGTAGTGGGGTAGCCCATAAGGGGTACAACCCAATTAGGGTTAGTACTTGTACCTAACTCTTTTATAGTCCAATCATCCTCGTTCTCTTTTCTCAATAAGGTTCATATCTTCCATGCTGTTGGTATTTAGGATTAATGCATATATTAGTTTATGAAGGAGTATTAATATGATAATTGAAGCCACAAATACTCATGGATTCCACACGAATCTGACTGTTTGCCTCTTGATGTTGAAAATCGTAACTATTACTGACTATTTGTGATTAAGTTTTTCTATAACGGAATTTGGACATGAACAAAATGGGACTGTAAAAAGGTGGGATGTTTGACATGTGTAGAATGTGGTGTGGTCGTCTTGATACAGTGCGACTTGACAGCAATGCTGCGAAAACTGCCACATCTTTCGTGCTGGCGTTTGTCACCACGGAAATAACACGGCGCGCAAGGTGCGCTGTGCTTGACCAACTTCTTCAACGCACGGGTGGAATTTCTTCCAGGGAATAGATTTCGTCTGTGTCATGTGCGCCAGCAAATTACTTGCCACGCGAGGTTACCCTTGTCGCTTCATCAAAACACCCGCATCCAACTGGTTGGCTTGATGCGTTGGTGGCAGCTTTGCAAATACACCCTGTTTCTCGATGTTTGAACAATCGGGAGCCCCGGCTACAGTGCGCACGAGTGCTTGGATTCAGCGGGCTGGTGCTTGCAACCGAAATGCACTTCAGGAGAACGGTAGACAACGGTTTATGAAAAAAAAACGTGCTTTTGAGTTCGGTTTCGTGCGGCAAAAGCGCTTATACTGTATGTTCTGGGACCAATTTGGACGCATTGATGTCAGTACAACCGGCTTGTCAATATGGCGAATGTCAGTGTGGCGCAAAACAGGGTGTACACTGGCCCCTCAACCAAGCGGTCCAGGTGATGCGCTGGTGGCTTTGGTTTGGTGGTTGTGTAAAAACTTTCGTTTGTCCGTTCGGTACAGTTTCGGGATGTGACTTGCCACGTTCGAGACTCAATGTTCATTGCAAGAAGTTCTTTTTTCCCTTTGCCGTCTTTTTGTTTGACATGCCCGAGACACTTCATCCTCCCTCCCTCTCCCTCCCTCTCCCTCCCTCCCTCCCTCCCTCTCCCTCCCTCATTTCTCCATCCCTAGCCTCCGTCTTCTTCCATTCTATCTGCTCGTTCCCGTAAGTCACGAGCTAACATGTAGCTCTTCGGTCAGATGGTCCACTTCTCCCGTGGTCTCTCAGCTCACCTCGTACTCCCTACTTCCCTCGGCGCGAGCTCTTGTTCCGTCGAATCGATCGAGGTGCTGCTCATCTTCCTTCAGCTTGTTTTCAACTTGTGTAGTTTTTCTCCTGTGTTTTTTGTGTTATATTTGGTTTCAATGCTACTGTTTGGTGCATGTCTAGGTCTACCATGTATCGCCGATTTGCAGCCGATTGTCTCTTCATTTTCTCCCCGTTCCCACCCGTTGACCGCACTTTACTTTTGCTTCTGCGTAGGTCGATCGCGAACACGACGGAAGGCCCTGCACACTCAGCTACTAGGCCTCGTGGTGCAGTCAGTCCTCAACCGCTTCCTCAGCTCGTGTCTCTGGTACGGTAGGAACCCGTTCACCCTAGCCACGTCGACTCCGTTCAGATACCTATCTCGTTTTGTATTTGTTTTTGTTTTTTAATTTATTCTTTGATGTTGTTTGCAGGTCTCTTATAATGTGTGGAAAACAACCGACGATGCGGAATGGTCGAATTTCTAAGCGTGGGGTCATTTTTCCCTTCATCGGCTATGAAATGTCTCGCGAAAGGGTCGAACCTATAAGTACCTGACTTTCAATGCAAGCACCTGTATTAACCTGTGGTTTATTGTGCAGGCACCGTTGAATTCGACTAGTCGTAGTTTTTTCTCTATTGGTTGCATGGTGTTTGTTTAGAGTTCCATTGCATATAGAGTTAGTGTGAAATTGCGATTTGTAACTGCCTGTTTCTTGCATGTTTTGTCACATACTAAAAAATAACACTAGCGGCAAAACAACTTTGGAGGTTGCATGTGCAATGGATTAAAGACAATTATAATGTTAAAGTAAAACTCTTCATAGCATGTTAGTGGCTCTAAAATGTACCAACAATACAGCTAGAAATCTGGAACATGTTACCCTTGTGAAGAATGAGGAATGAAGAAGAGAGAGGGTTGCACTAGCAGCAGTTGGCATACATATAGGAAACCCTAACTGGGTTGTACTCGCTATAGAGTACCCCACTACAGGCTAGACAATAATAACATTATGACAACCCTATTATTACTCGCTGTAGTTGTGTTATTAATGTTTTACAGATGCTTTTTTTAAACGTTGGACATGGTAACCATACCAGGTTACCAAGTTACTGCTGGCAAGGAAATTATACAGACATTCTTTTGATTATTAGTGTCAAACATTGTATGATGTGCTTGTTTAGGCTACAGTGGGTTAGCCTATAGTGGGTACACATTTCTAGGGTTAGGTTTGACCTATTTGTACCCAACACTCATTCTAGTCATGCATTCTCGTTTCTGATTCTGACATGGTATTACGAGCCTAGGTTCCACCTAGGACCGAAACGATAGGGCCCACCGTTTCCGCTAGCCGCGCCCTCGTGCGCCGCCTTCTTTTTCCTGCGCCTCGAGCGCCTCGTTCTTAAGGCCCCCCTAAGGCCCTCTCGCGTCGCCCCTTAAGGCCCCTCACGGCCCTTCGCGTCGCCCTCTTAAGGCCCCGTACGGCCCGGCGCTAGCCTCTCAAGGCCCCGTGTGGCCCCGCGCTAGCCTCTCACGGCCCCCGATCGGCCCCGCGCTAGCCTCCTAAGGCCCCCGTCGGCCCCGCGCTAGCCTCCTAAGGCCCCCGATCGGCCCCGCGCTAGCCTCCTAAGGCCCCCGTCGGCCCCGCGCTAGCCTCCTAAGGCCCCCGATCGGCCCCGCGCTAGCCTCCTAAGGCCCCCGTCGGCCCCGCGCTAGCCCCTCGCTAGCCTCCTAAGGCCCCCGATCGGCCCCGCGCTAGCCTCCTAAGGCCCCCGTCGGCCCCGCGCTAGCCCTCCTAAGGCCCCCGTCGGCCCCGCGCTAGCCTCTCACGGCCTCGCCCTCGCCCTGGACAGCCCCGCGCTCTCACTTAGCAGCCCCACCCGGCCCCGCGCTCGCCCCTCTAGGACCGAGCCGAACCGCGCGACCCGACCGAGCCGCGCGACCCGGCCGAGCCGCGCCGCCCTAGCCGAGCCGCGCCGCCCTAGCCGAGCCGCGCCGCCCTAGCCAAGCCGCGCCACTCTACTGCTACTACCACTGCTGCTACTGCTACTCCTGCTACTATTACTGCTGCCACTGCTACTGATTCAGCTATGGCTAGCCCTACAATTCTCTCTTTCGATACTGAGGGCCGCCCGATTAAGTTTGATACCTGGCTCGATGATCTGCACCTGTTCCTCCAGCTCACTGCCAGAGAGGATATCTCGCTGTACGATCACGCACTAGGCACAGTCCCTGCTCCTGCTACTACTGCTACCGCTACTGCTCGCTCGCAGTGGCAGACTCGCGATGCCCACGCCCGCTTTGCCATTCGCAACTCCCTGCCAGTCGATGAGCGTGAGCACTTCGGCCAGCATCAGACTGCGCAGGCCCTGTACACTGCTGTAGTTGCGCGCTACTCCTCCCCGGCCTCAGCTGCACTAGGCCGTCTCTCCCTTCCCTACCTGTTCCCCGACCTGTCCGCTTTCCAGACAGTCGCTGACCTCATCACTCACCTCCGTACTAGTGATGCCCGCTTCCGTGCAGCCATGCCCGCTGAGTTTCTTGCCTCCAACCCTCCCCCGCTCTGGCTCACTCTCTACCACCTAGTCACCCGCCTCCCTGACACTCTGCGTACAGTCAGGGACCACTTCCTAGCTCGCTGCCCCACTGAGCTCACCATTGCCGCCCTAGAGAAGGAACTACTTGCAGCTGAGAAGAGTATTGTAGCTGTAGGTGCCTCTCGTGGCGACCCCCGCACCCATTTCTTCGAGGGGTGTTCCCCCTCCCCCCTCCTCCCCTCTGTCGCCTCTGCTGCTGCTGTCGACCTTCTTGGTGCTGAGCAGGTCGGCTCTGCGTCCGCTCCCAACGGGCGCCGCAGCGGCAAGGGCAGGGGAGGCAGGACGGTGGGGGTGACGGCGGGGGAGGCGGTGGTGGGGGTGGTGGCAGCGGCGGGGGCGGTGGTGGGACTGGAGGGGCTAGTGGCAGCGGTGGGGGTGGTGGAGGCAGCGGCGGCGGCGGTGGCCGGGGTGGGGGCGGTAGTGGTGGCGGCAGTGGACGTGGCGGCGGCAGGGGCGGTGGTGGTCGTGGTGGAGGCGGCGGTGGTGGTCGTGGAGGCTCTGGCACTGGCCAGAGCGCGCAGCACCCTCAGTCCTCCCAGGAGCTTCGTGAGTGGTACTTACAGCACGGGGGTGGGGGGGGTAGCCTTAGCTGCACGTACGTCATCCGCACTGGTCGCCGCAAGGGAGAGACGTGCGGGAGGGCGCACACTGCGCAGCGCTGCTTCTCTCGCCTAGATGATGCTTGGCGTGCTCAGTTTCTTGACGCTCCTGAGCTCCCTCAGTGGGCTGATCTCCTCAAGAAGAATATCGATATCTATGCTCTTGATTTTGATGTTATTCTCAAAGCAATGTATGCATTGACTATTAGTGGAGAGGAGGACCAGTACCTGAGTGTTCCGCCTGACCCAGGCATCCGCACGAGTGAGGCTGCCGCCCTAGGTGCTTGCGTGTCCGCTACCCCAGGTACTGGTGAGGCTACTGCTCTAGGTGCTTGTGTGTCCGCCACCCCAGGTACTACTGAGTCCACTGAGGCACTGCACACCTTCACTCTAGACTCAGGCGCTTCGCGCTGTTTCTTTCGTCACCGCGCTGCTCTTGAGCCCCTTGCTCGACCAGTCGCTGTCTCGCTCGCTGACCCCTCTGGGGGTCCGGTTATTGCGACCTCCTCCACCCTCCTTCCTTGTCCTGCTGTCCCGTCGGGCACACTGTCAGGTCTTCATCTCCCCTCGTTCTCTACGAACTTGGTGGCGGGTTGTGCGCTTCAGGATGGGGGTGTTCACCAGTTCACCCCTGCCTACGAGCGCGTGACACACTGCACGTGTGCTCGGACGGGCCGTCACCTGGCTACCTTCACTCGGCAGCCCGGGTCGGACCTGTACACACTGACCACTAAGTCCCCTCAGGTAGCGGCGTCTGCGTCTGCGTCGGGTCAGCTGTCTGCCCCCTGCTCGTGTCGCTCTCTAGCGCACAAGACTGTCCTCTGGCACCACCGACTTGGTTACCCGTCAGTGCAACGCCTTCGGGGCATGCACGCCCGGTACCTTGTCTCTGGTCTTCCTCGGGTACTCCCTCCCCTCCCACCCTCCCTTGCTCCTCCTTGTCTTCCCTGTATCGAGGGGCGGCAGCGCGCTGCCCCTCACTCCTCCTCGTTCCCCCCGACGACTACTCCTTTGCAGACGCTCCACATGGACGTGTGGGGCCCAGCCCGCGTCCGTGGTCAGGGCCAGGAGAGGTACTTCTTGATCGTCGTTGACGACTACTCGCGCTACACCACGGTCTTCCCCTTGCGCACCAAGGGTGAAGTCCCTGATGTCCTGATCCCTTGGATCAGCAGAGCACGTCTTCAGCTGCGAGAGCGTTTTTGCTCGGAGTTTCCTGTCCTGCGCTTGCACTCTGACAGAGGTGGCGAGTTCTCCTTCGACCTCTTGGCAGCCTACTGTGCTGAGCACGGCATTCGCCAGTCGTTCACGCTTCCGGCCTCTCCACAGCAGAATGGGGTTGCTGAGCGCCGCATTGGCTTGGTCATGGAGGTCGCTCGTACCTCCTTAGTCCACGCGGCTGCCCCCCACTTTCTGTGGCCGTTTGCGGTCCGGTACGCTGCGCATCAGCTCAACCTCTGGCCCCGTGTCTCCGCTCCGGAGACCTCGCCCACACTGCTGTGGACGGGGGAGGTTGGCGATGCGTCACGCTTCCGTGTCTGGGGATCTCGAGCTTTTGTTCGCGACACGTCTGCGGACAAGCTCTCCTCCCGCACTGCTCCGTGTGTCTTTCTTGGCTTTGCCCCGGATGCGTCTGGCTAGCAGTTTTACCACCCCGCCTCGCACCGCGTCTTCCTCTCTCAGGACGTCACTTTTGACGAGTCCGTGCCCTTCTACCGCCTCTTCCCCTACCGCACTGCCCCGCTCCCTCCCCCGCCTCTCTTCCTCGCGCCAGGTGCTGCACATCAGTCTCCGGAGTGGAGCTGCTGGTGCTTCGAGAGTGGTACGCTCGGCACATCAGTCTCCGGAGTGGAGCTGCTGGTGCTGGGGTCCCCGGAGTTGACGCTGCTGCGGGTGCTGCGGACCCTCGTGCTGGAGGTGCTGCTGCTGCTGGTGGTGCTGCTGCTGGAGGTGCTGCTGCTGCTGCTGGAGTGGAGGACCCGGAGGGTGGAGCTTCTGCTGGTGCTGAGGACCCTGCCGCTGGAGCTTCTGCTGGTTCGAGAATTGCTGCACGGCCACGGCCGTACTTCGTTCCGCTCCTTCAGCAGGTTCTTAGTCAGTGTCCTCCTCTCGCCTTAGAGTGTCCTCCGTCTGTCCAGTCATAGTCACAGTTACCGACTGCCTCCCCACTCCCTGTGCCTACTCCGTACACTGGTCCGACTGGAGGTCTAGCTGAGAGACGTGAGCCTGCTTCACGTCCTGTGTCCCCTGCGTCTCGTCGAGCGTCGCCTGTTCGTGTTGCTACCACTGCTAGTCGTGTCCAGCGTCAGCGTCCTCCTGCTGTCCCAGGCACTCACCAGATGGCGCTTTGTCAGTCCACTGCTCCGCAGCGTGTCGCTCTCCCGTCGCCTCCTGCGTCCTCTCTTCCTGCGCTTGCTGACCCAGAGTTAGACACCCTTCGCGCTGCCAGTCCTACTGTCACACGTCTCCTCGCTACGGTTGTCACTGACCCTTCCTTTGAGTCCGCTGCTGCGTCTGCCTTAGTCACTGAGCTTGTCGACTTTGCAGCTGCGTGTCGTCTAGACTACGCTGCGAGTCTTGTTGCTGAGTCTGAGTCTGTCTGTCCTCCGTCCGTCGGGGGTGAGTGTGCTCTGGGCACGGACGTTCTTGAGGACAGGCAGGAGGAGGTTGGTTGCCTTGCCGCTGCTTTGCCCCATCTCGTGTCCATGCTCGTTGCCCCTGAGGGAGACCCGGATGCACCAGACATCCCGACCCCACGCTCTTACGCAGAGGCGATGGCCGGTCCCTACTCCTCTCAGTGGCAGTCAGCCATGGACACAGAGATGGCTTCCTGGAAGTCCACTGGCACCTACGTCGACGAGGTTCCCCCACCTGGGGCGAACATCGTCAGTGGCATGTGGATTTTCAGGGTGAAGCGGCCGCCGGGCTCTCCGCCTGTCTTCAAGGCGCGTTACGTTGCACGAGGCTTCAGTCAGCGAGAGGGAGTTGACTTCTTCCAGACCTTCTCCCCAACCCCGAAGATGACCACTCTTCGGGTTCTGCTACACGTCGCCGCTCAGCGTGACTACGAGCTCCACTCGCTTGACTTCAGCACAGCTTTCTTGCAGGGCAGCCTGCACGAGGAGATCTGGCTGCGTCGCCCACCTGGCTTCACTAGGTCGTTCCCTCCTGGTACCCAGTGGAGCCTCCGGCGGCCAGTCTACGGTCTCCGCCAGGCGCCACGTGAGTGGCACGACACAGTGAGGACTACACTTGCGGCTCTTGGGTTCGCTCCTTCTACTGCTGACCCGTCGCTGTTTCTACGCACCGACCCCTCGCTGCCGCCGTTCTACATCCTTGTGTACGTCGACGACTTGGTCTTTGCCACTTCTGACACAGTTGGTCTCGCTCACGTGAAGTCCGAGCTGCAGAAGAGACACACGTGCACAGACCTGGGTGAACTGACAAGCTATCTTGGCTTGCGGATCACCCGGGACAGAGCACGGCGCACCATCACCTTGACTCAGTCACACATGGTGCAGCAGGTCCTTCAGCGCTTCGGCTTCACGTACTCCTCGCCTCAGTCCACTCCTCTGCCTACGGGACACTCGCTCTTAGCTCTGCCTTCGGATGAGTCCGTAGAGCCGAGTGGTCTGTATCCAGAGCTTGTGGGCTGCCTCATGTACTTGATGACCTGCAGTCGACCTGACCTTGCATACCCTCTCAGCATCTTAGCACGCTATGTCGCTCCCGGCCGTCACCGGAAGGAGCACATGGATGCAGCTAAGAGGGTGTTGCGCTACTTGTGCAGTACGTCGGGCATGGGGCTAGTGCTTGGAGGGCGAGACCGGCCTGTTCTCACTGGGCACTCAGACGCTTCCTGGGCAGACGACCAGGCTACTCAGCGGTCGTCCCAGGGTTACACCTTCAGTCTTGGCTCTGGCTCTGTCTCTTGGCGTTCTACTCGCTCTTCTTCTGTTCTCAGCTCCAGCTGTGAGGCTGAGATCTACGCCACGGCCATGGCTGCCCAGGAGCTTCGGTGGCTCACCTACCTGCTGACTGACCTTGGAGAGCAGCCTCGTTCTCCTCCAGTGCTGTACGTCGACAACAAGGCCACCATTGCCTTGTGTGGGGAGCACAGACTGGAGCACAGGACGAAGCACATTGCTCTGCGCTACTTTCTTGCTCGAGAGCTGCAGCAGCGAGGTCAGCTTTGTCTGCGTTACGTGGCCACTCGGGCCAACACTGCTGACGTGTTCACCAAGGCGCTTCAGCCTTGTGACCATCAGCGCTTCTGTACTGTTCTAGGCCTCGTGCCTACTGTCCCTCATTTGCTCACTTCTTGACTTTGCTTGTACAGTGATCTCTATATATATACACCTGCATGCTTACTCTTGCTAGGTTGTGATTACTGTATCTCTTGTTCTTTTATAAATCTGCATGTGAACTGGTCTTGTGACCGCTTGCTTGTGCTCGGAACTTGTGTGGTATCCTTGAGATCCACCCTGAGCTTTGTTTTGCTTTGACTGGTCTTGTGACCCCTTGTTCTCCCCCACTTTGCCTATGGGGGTGTGTCAAACGTTGTATGATGTGCTTGTTTAGGCTACAGGGGGTTAGCCTATAGTGGGTACACATTTCTAGGGTTAGGTTTGACCTATTTGTACCCAACACTCATTCTAGTCATGCATTCTCGTTTCTGATTCTGACAATTAGTACCGAGTCGTAACCAATTTCGTAACTGAGAAACAAAATGGTGGGCCAATCCGATTGGCCTGCGATTGTTTGTGATGATCAGTCAACCGCGAACTGGCTCAAGACACGCGTCATAGACGGATTTCTTCATGTTCATAGTTACGCTAAAGTAGCTTCCAGAATCTGGCGATGTGCGGTCCAGATTCAAATTCAATGTTCTGTGCGTGCGAAACCACCACAATAGCTACACTGAAGTAGCTTCATCACCTTCGAGATGTGCGGCACAGATTGTCGCATTTTTTTCCTTGTAATATCGCGAGCCCAACAGCAGCTTCAACGTAACCTTGCCAACAACCCCAGGGTAGCCCGCTCCAAACCAACCACAAAGCTACGGCAAAGTTGCTTTGCCATAGCTTTCCGAAGCCCATTTTTTGCGATGTAGCAACTAGCTAGTGCTGCCTACCAGGCAGATGAGGTGAGTGAGTCGATGAAAACCCAGAACCGTTTTCTAACCCTGCTTTAACGTACTGGGCCACGCTAAATGAACGGGAAGGGTGATATTTGTGTTTGCCAGGCCGCCCCCTCACGATTCGAATCTGAAGTAGGTAGCAGCTAGCCAGGTTGTGCAGTTGCTTCTCTTGCAATCTGCTGCGCCGGTTCTTGTGTTGTGTGCATCATCGCTGCATCTGTTCGCGTCATCACCTAAATTTAGTCGGTGACAACGGAGTTGACTAAATTTCCACCTCGATTTCCGGATCATTTCCGAGCCTTCAGCGACGGCTTGGCGTAGGCACGTGTGAGAGAGGGAGGGTGTGTCACCGTAGAAGGGCATAAGGGCGTGTCACATCCGTTAGATACTAGCTTGGCTGGTTTATAGTCTACTAAATCTTTCGGAAGGTCGACAATTTGGTCGACTTGTTTGTCAGCCACACTTACGAAAAGTAGAAATCTGACACATTTGGTAGCCAATCTGGAGGCCGTTGTTTCAAATGTGTCAGATTTCGATTCGTGTTTTGTGACGAATTGTGTTGGAATAACCGAAAAGGTTATTGTAACATGCCCAAAGGCTCTCCACTTGACGAAGCAACGCGCCTGTATCAGTATCACAATAGCTCATATAGAGCATGCGGAGGGTAGAGGGTCACCCGAAGGTCAACAGTCGAAGTCAATCAACGGACCAACGATCCGTCACTTATAACAACATGGTATGAGAGCCAGAGTGGACTATAAGGCCTGTTAAGCTCTTGTTCTTTCCAGAACAACCTCTTCATGAATTACTCATTACAAAATCTGCATCACTATGGCTCCCAAAGGAAAAGCCCCTGCAGATTCCCCGGGCCCACCACCAGCAACGCCTACTGCACCATCAACGGTGACGTCCGTCAACACCACTCTCATTGAGCTGCTAGTTGCTCGCATCAACGCCCTTGGAAGCCATCAGGCCATGAGCATCAGCAGTGTTGGCCTCAAAGGCCACGTAAGCAAGGCGCAGCTGACCACGCTGCTGCAGCTCACGAGCAAGGAAGAAGCAAAGAGCAATGTGCTTCGTTCTGTGCTCCAGTCTGTGCTCTCGACACAAGGCCAGCATGGCCTTGTTGTCTACGTACAGAACTGGAGGAGAACGAGGCGGCTCTCCTAGGTAAGTCAGCAGGTAGGTGAGCCAGCGTAGCTCCTGTGCAGCCATGGCCCCCGCGTAGATCTCAGCCTCACAGCAGGAGCTGAGAACCAAAGACGAGCGGGTAGACCGCCACGAAACAGAGCCGGAACAAAGGCTGAAGGTGTAACCCTGTGACGACCGCTGCGTAGCCTGGTCGTCAGCCCAAGAAGCGTCTGCGTGACCTGTGAGGACCACTGAACGCCGCCCTCCAAGCACTAGCCCCATGCCCGACGCACTGCACAAGTAGCGCAACACCCTCTTCGCTACAGCCATGTGCTCTGGTCGGTGTCTCCCAGGAGCAACATAGCGTTCCAAGATGCTAAGAGGGTATGCTAGGTCAGGTCGTGTGCAGGTCATCAGGTACATGAGGCAGCCAACAAGCTCTGGGTACGGGCCACTCGGCTCTACGGACTCATCCGAAGGCAGAGCTGAGAGCGAGTGGCGAGTAGACAGAGGAGTGGCGTGAGGCGAGGAGTACGTGAAGTCGAATGCTGAAGGACCTGCTGCACCATGTGTGACTGAGTCAGGGTAATGGTGCGCTGTGCTCTGTCCTGGGTGATCTGCAAGCCAAGGTAGCAGCGCAGTTCACCCAGGTCTGTACACGTGTGTCTCTTTTGCAGCTCGGACTTCACGTGGGCGAGGCCAGCAGTGTCAGCAGTGGCAAAGACCAAGTCGTCGACGTACACGAGGATGTAGAACGGTGGCAAAGAGGTGTCGGTGTGCTGAAACAGCGACGGGTCGGCAGTAGAAGGAGCAAACCCAAGAGCCGCAAGTGTAGTCCTCAGTGTGTTGTGCCACTCACAGGGCGCGTGGCGGAGACCGTAGACTGGCCGCCGGAGGCTCCACTGGGTACCAGGAGGAAACGACCCAGTGAAGCCAGGTGGGCGGCGCAGCCAGATCTCCTCGTGCATGCTGCCCTACAGGAAAGCTGTGCTGAAGTCAAGAGAGTGAAGCTCATAGTCGCGCTGAGCGGCTATGTGCAGCAGCACCCAAAGAGTGGTCATCTTTGGGGTGGAAGAGAAGGTCTGAAAGTAGTCAACTCCCTGCCGCTGACTGAAACCTCGGGCCACGTAAAGCGCCTTGAAGACAGGCAGAGAACCCGGCGGCCACTTCACCCTGAAAATCCACATGCCACTGACGATGTTCGCCCTAGGTGGGGGAACCTCGTCGACGTAGGTGCCTGTGGACTTCCAAGAAGCCATCTCTGCGTCCATGGCTGACTGGCACTGAGAGAAGTAGGGACCCTCGATCGCCTCAGCGTACGATCGAGGAGTCGGGATGTCTGGTGCATCCGGGTCTCCCTCAGGGGCAATCAGCGTGGACACAAGATGAGGCAAAGCAGTAGCAAAACACTAGAACTCCTCCTGCCTGTCCTCAAGGACGTCCGTGCTAAGAGCACACTCACCCGCAACGGACGGAGGACAGAAAGACTCAGACTCACCAACGAGACTAGTGGCGTAGTCTAGACGACAGTGAGCAGCAAAGTCAACAAGATCAGCAACTAAGGCACACGCAGCAGTGGACTCATAGGAAGGGTTAGTAACAACAGTGGCGAGGAGACACGTGACAGTAGGACTGGCAGCACGAAGAGAGTCAGACTCCGGGACAGCAAGAACAGAAAGAGAGGACTTTGGAGGAGACGGCAACGGGACACGCAGAGGAGCAATGGAAGGACGCAGTGCCATCTGGTGTGTGCCTGGGACCGCAGGAGGATGCGGACGCGGAGCACGACTACTAGTGCGAGCAGCACGAACAAGCGACGCAGGACAAGACGCAGGCTCACGACGCTCAGCAAGACCTCCAGTAGGACCAGTGTAGGGAGAAGGAGCAGGCAGGGGGGAGGCGGGCTGTAACTGTGACTACGACTGGACAGGCTGTGGACACGCTAAGGGAGGAGCAGGATCAGTAGAAGGCGGAAGACCAAGAACCTGCTTAAGGAGCGGAACAAAGTACGACCGCGGCCGCGCAGCGCCTCCAGAACCAGCAGGGACAGCACCAGTACCCCCAGTGGCACCTCCAGCTCCAACAGCGCCAACTCCAGCACCCTCATAAGCACCAACGCCAGCAGCACCTCCAGCGCCAGCACCCCCAGCAGGGACAGCACCAGTACCCCCAGTGGCACCTCCAGCTCCAACAGCGCCAACTCCAACACCCTCATAAGCACCAACGCCAGCAGCACCTCCAGCGCCAGCACCCCCAGCAGCTCCTGCTCCACCAGCTCCAACTCCAGCAGGACCGCTAGCTCCAGTACTGCGAACAGCTCCAGCACCAGGAGCACCTCCGCGCCTAGTAGCTCTAGTACCTCCAGTACCTCCAGCAACTCCAGCTGTACCTCCAACAGGACCAACTCTAGTAGCCCCAGCAGCACCCCCAGTCCGAGGAGCTCCAGTACCGCTAGTACGAGTACCTCCAGGACCAGTAGCAACAGTAGTACCTCCAGCTCCAGCAGCACGGCTCCAGGGCCGGGCAAACCACTCGCGCAGCTCCTGCGGAGAGAGTAGCTCCCGCCTCGACGAAGCACCGCCAAAGGCCACAGAAGCAGACCCAGCACCCCCAGGCTCCGCACCCCCAGGCTCCGTACCCCCAGGCTCAGCACCCCCAGGCTCCGCACCCCCAGGCTAGGCACCCCCAGATTCAGCACCACCAGACTTAGCACCCCCAGGCTCCGCACCCCCAGGCTCAGCACCCCCAGACCCGGCACCCGCAGGCTCAGCACCCCTAGCAGCACCATAGTCAACAGCTACCTCGAGAGGCTCGACTGCGTCTACCTGGGACACACCTGACGGGGCACGACCCTGAGGGGGGAGAGGGTCTACCGGGGGAGGACCTAGCGCAAGGAAGAGCGGCGGCGGGGGGAGGGGCGCAGTGCGGAAGGGGAAGAGACGGTATTAAGGCACCGACTCGTCAAAGGTGACGTCCTGGGAGGACAGAACACGGCGCGAGGTGGGGTGGTAAAACTGCCAACTAGGCGCGTCAGGGGGGAAGCCAAGGAAGACGCAGGGAACAGCACGGGGGGACAGCTGACTGAAGCCTGAGCGGCTATGTGCAGCAGCACCCGAAGAGTGGTCATCTTGGGGGTGGGAGAGAAGGTCTGAAAGTAGTCAACTCCCTGCCGCTGTCTAAAGCCTCGAGCCACGTAACGCGCCTTGAAGACAGGCGGAGAACCCGGCGGCCGCTTCACCTTGAAAATCCACATGCCATTGACGATGTTCGCCCCAGGTGGGGGAACCTCGTCGACGTAGGTGCCTGTGGACTTCCAGGAAGCCATCTTTGCGTCCATGGCTGACTGCCACTGAGAGGAGTAGGGACACTCGATCGCCTCAGTGTTACGATCGAGGAGTCGGGATGTCTGGTGCATCCGGGTCTCCCTCAGGGGCAATCAGCGTGGACACAAGATGAGGCAAAGCAGCAGCAAAACACTGGAACTCCTCCTGCCTGTCCTCAAGGACGTCCGTGCTAAGAGCACACCCACCCCCGACAGACGGAGGACAGACAGACTCGGACTCAGCAACAAGACTAGTGGCATAGTCTAGACGACAGCGAGCAGCAAAGTCGACAAGCTCAGCCACTAAGGCAGACGCAGCAGTGGACTCAAAGGAAAGGTCAGTGACAACAGTGGCCAGGAGACGCGTGATAGTAGGACTAGCAGTACGAAGAGAGTCAAACTCAGGGTCAGGAAGGACAAGAAGAGAGGACTCTGGAGGAGACGGCAACGGGACACAAGGGGGAGCAGTGGAAGGACGCAGTGCCATCTGGTGTGTGCCCGGAACCGCAAGAGGACGCGGACGCGGAACTGGACGACTAGTGCGAGCAGTGCAAACAGGCGACGCAGGATGAGACGCAGGCTCACGACGCTCAGCAAGACCTTCAGTAGGACCAGTGCAGGGAGAAGGAGCAGGTAGAGGGGAGGCGGGCTGTAACGGTGACTGCGACTGGACAGGCTGTGGACACTCTAAGGGAGGAGCAGGACCAGTAGAAGGAAGGAGACCAAGAACCTGCTCAAGAAGCGGAACGAAGTACGGCCGCGGCCACGCAGCGCCTCCAGAACCAGCATGGACAGCACCTGTACCCCCAGCGGTAGCACCAGCGCCAGCAGCACCTCCAGCTCCAACAGCGCCAACTCCAGCACCCTTAGACGCATCAGCGCCAGCAGAACCACCAGCGCCAACACCCCTAGTAGCTCCAGCTCCAGCAGCTTCAGCAGCACCAACTCCAGCAGGACCGGCAGCTTCAGTACCGCCAGCAGCTCCAGCGGGACTAACTCCAGCAGCCCCACCAGCACCCCTAGGCCCAGCAACTCCAGCACCGCTAGTACGAGCACCTCCGAGACCAGTAGCAACAGTAGTACCTCCAGCTCCAGCAGCACAGCTCCAGCGCTGGGCAAACCACTCGCGCAGCTCCTGTGGAGAGAGTGGCTCCCGCCTCGACGAAGCACCGCCGGTGGCCACACGAGCAGACCCAGCGCCCCCAGGTTCCGCACCCCCAGGCTCCGCACCCCTAGGCTTCGCACCCCTAGGCTCAGCACCCCCAGTCTCAGCACCCCCAGGCTCAGCACCCCCAGTCTCAGCACCCCCAGGCTCAGCACCCCCAGACCCGGCACCCGCAGGCTCAGCACCTCTAGCAGCAGCAGAGTCAACAGCTACCTTGACAGGCTCGACTGCGTCTACCTGGGACACACCTGACGGGGCAGGACCCTGAGGGGGGAGGGGGTCTACCGAGGGAGGACCTGATGCAAGGAAGAGCGGTGGCGGGGGAAGGGGCGCAGCGCGGTAGGGGAAGAGACGGTAGTAAGGCACCGACTCGTCAAAGGTGACGTCCTGGGAGGACAGAACATGGCGCGAGGTGGGGTGGTAAAACTGCCAACCAGGCGCATCAGGGGGGAAGCCAAGGAAGACGCAGGGAACAGCACGGGGGGACAGCTTGTCTGCAGACAAGTCGCGGACAAACGCCCGAGATCCCTAGACCCGAAACGCAGACGCATCGCCAACCTTCCCCGTCCACCGCAAGGTGGGAGAGGTCTCTGGCAAGGAGACCCGGGGCTAAAGGTTGAGCTGATGCGCCGCGTATTGAACCGCAAACAGCCACAGAAAATGGGGGGCAGCCGCATGGATCATGGACGTACGAGCGACGTCCATGACCATGCCAATGCGGCGCTCAGCAATCCCATCTTGCTGTGGAGAGGCCGGAAGCGTGAAGGTCTGGTGGATGCTTTGTGCACGACAGAAGGCTCCCAGACGGGCAGAGGAAAACTCCCCGCCTCTATCAGAGTGCAGACGCAGAACAGGAAAGTCGGAGCCGAAACTCTCTCTGAGCTGGAGACGAGCTGCGCGGATCCAGTCGATCAACACCTCAGTGACGTCACCCTTGCTACGCAAGGGGAAGACTCACCAGCACCTGGGGACTCACGACTAGACCTGGACGCTGCAACAAACACCTGACTCGACACAGCGACCTGACCAGGCTCAGAAGCCGGAGGATACTCAGTAGTGAGGGTGTACATGCTCGACCCCGGCCGACGGGTGAACGTGGCCAAGTGTCGGCCTGTCCGAGCACACGTGCAGTGGGCCACCCGCTGTCTCGCAGGAGTGAACTGGTCAACCCCCCTATCCTGTAGATCAGCTCCACTCACCAAGTTCTTGGCGCAGAACTCAGCAGGAAGCGCAGCGCGGTAGTGAGTGTCACTAGTGCGGAGGTGCGTAATGAGGTCAGCTACTTTGGGAAAGGCAGCAAGGTCAGGGAAGAGGTACGGTAGCATGAGGCGGCTCAGTGCAGCAGTGGCAGGGGAAGAGTAGCGTGCAACTAGAGTGTCGTACAAGGTCTTAGCACTCTTGTACTGGCTAAAGTGTGCACGCTCAGTGGTCGGTAAGTGGCGACGCACAGCAAGGCGAGCAGCAACATCGCGTGTGGCCCACTGTGAGCGAACAGTGCTGTCAGCAGTAGCAGGCGGGGCAGGAGAGGCACCAGAGGTGAGATCAAACAGAGAGAGTCTGTCTGCCCTATCGCACTAGAGAAACAGCGGGTGGTTATCGACCTAGACCTCAAAGTCAACGGCACGGCCCTCAACATCAAAAGTAAGGACACTGGGGGTAGCCATGACTGCAGAGGCCTAGTAGGGAGTGAGCTCACCAGTCCGAGGAAGGAGGGCCGGGGCGCACTGGTAGGAACAGCAGCGGCTCGTTAGTAGGGCGGCTTGGTGGCTTGGCGGCTCGGCGGCAGGGCGGCTGGGCTGCTGGGCGGCTCGGCTGCTGGGCGGCTTGGCGGCTCGGCTGCTGGGCGGCTCGGCTGCTAGGCGGCTCGGCTGCTGGGCGGCTTGGCTGCTCGGCAGGTGGGTGGCCCGGCTGCTGGGCTGCTCGGCGGCTCGGTCGCTGGGCGGCTGAGCGGTGACAGGGCCGCTAGGGGAGGGCGACAGGGCCGCAAGTGACGGCGACGGGGCCGGAGGTGGCGGCGACGGGGCCGTAGGTGGCGGCGACGGGGCCGCAGGTGGCGGCGACGGGGCCGCAGGTGACGACGACGGGGCCGCATGTGGCGGCGACGGGGCCGCAGGTGGCGGCGACGGGGTCTCAGAGGGGCCGCAGAGGGGCCGCAAGGGGCCTAGACGAGGCCGCAGAGGGGCCGCAAGGGGCCTAGATGGGGCCGAAGAGGGGCCGCAAGGGGCCTAAACGGGGCGGCCACGGGGCCGTAAGGGGCCGGAAAGGGCGCCACGAGGGGCCGAAAGGGGGCCGCGCGAGGGTCGTAAGGGCGGCGTGAGGGGCCGTAAGGGGCCGTGAGGGCAGCGCGAGGGGCCGTAAGGGGCCGTAAGGGCGGTGCGAGGGGCCGTAGAGGGCAGCGCGAGGGGCCGTAAGGGCGGCCAAAGGGGCCGTGAGAGGGGCCACTAAGGGCGGCTCGAAGGTAGGGAGAGCACACAGAGCGCGACTCGGGCAGGAGTGAAGCGCGCTACGGGCAGGAAAAAAATATTATCATGGTGGGCCCTAGGTAGCGTTCCCACTACGGAACCTGCTCGATACCATGATAAGAAACGAGGAAAAATGAATGCATTGAGCAGAATGAGGAGTACAAGTGGTAAACCCTAAAGTGTTGTACCCCATATGAACTATCTCACTACAACCTACACAGACTATAGCATATATGCCTGACACGTCGCTCAGCAATCCCATTTTGCTATGGAGAGGCCGGAAGCGTGAAGGTCTGGGGGATGCCCTGTGCACGAAAGAAGGCTCCGAGACGGGCAGAAGAAAACTCCCCGCCTCTGTCAGAGTGCAGATGCAGAAAAAGAAAGTCCGAGGCGAAACTCTCTCTGAGCTGGAGACGAGCTACGTGGATCCTGTCGATCAACACCTTAGTGACGTCACCCTTGCTGCGCAAGGGGAACACCGTGGTGTAACGCGAGTAGTCGTCAACCACCAATAGGAAGTAACGCTCGTGACCCTGGCCACGGACGCGGGCGGGGCCCCACACGTCCATGTGAAGAGTCTGCAGCGGAGCCTCTGTCAGAGGAAACTCGGAGGAGTCAGGGGCGGCGCGCTGCCGCCCGTCGACGCAGGGAACGCAGGTAGGGGCAGGCCCGGGAGGGAGGGGAGGGAGGGACCGGGGGAGACCAGAGACAAGGACACGGGAGGCCATGCCTCGGAGACGAGGCAAGGAGGGGTGACCAAGGCGGTGGTGCCAAAGGAGAGTCTGGTGGGAGAGGAGACGACACGAGCAGGGAGCAGACTCAGGACTTGACCTGGACGCCGCAGCAAACACCTGACCCGACGCAACTACCTGACCAGACTCAGCAACCGGAGGAGACTCAGTAGTCAGTGTGTACAAGCTTGACCTCGGCCGACAGGTAAACGTGGCCAAGTGTCGGCCCGTCCGAGCACAAGTACAGTGGGTCACCCGCTGACTCGCAGGAGTGAACTGGTCAACCCCCCGATCCTGTAGATCAGCACCACTCACCAAGTTCGTAGAGAACAAGGGGAGGTAGAGACCTGACACGGTGCCAGAGGGGGCTGCCGGACACGGTAAGACAGTGGAGAAGCTAGCAAGGACACGACCCCCAGAGGGGTCCGCCAGGGAGACCGCAACCGACCGACTGAGCGGCGTAAGCGTGGTGCGGTCTCGAAAGAAGGAGCGGGAAGCACCCGAGTCAAGGGTGAAGGTGTGTAAGGCCTGAGCCGACGTGGTACATGAGAGAGCAGACTCACCACCACCTGAGGCAGCAGACGCACTAGCACCTAGAGCAGCAGCTTCACCAGCACCTAGAGCAGCAGCCTCAATGCCCGGGTCAGGCGGAACACACAGGTAACAGTCACCCTCATCACTAGTAGACACAGCATACATGGCAGCAAGAATAGCATCATAGTCAAGATCAAAGATAGCAACCCCCACCCTAGACAGCTCTCCCCAGTGAGGGATCTCAGTGGCGTCAGGGAACTAGTGACGCCAAGCGTCCGTCAGGCGGCCGAAGCAGCGCTGGATGGAGTGCGGGCCCCCACACTGCTCACCAGCGCGGTCGACGGTACGGAGGACGTAGGTACAGGGACCAGTACACCTACCTCGCTGACGCCCAGCGTACCACTCACGAAGCTGCTGGGGGGACGGGGTCTCACGAGTGCGCTGCTGCTGCTGGCGCTGACCACCACCTAAGCCGCCCCGCTGCGCAGAGCCACCCTGACTAGCTCCACCTCCTCCGCCGCCACCTCCGCCACCGCCGCCACCGCCTCCTCCGCTCCCACCGCCACCGCCGCCGCCTCCGCCGCCACTGAAGCCCCCACCCCCGCCACCACTCCCACCACCACCCCCACTCCCTCCGCCTCCTCCACCTCCACCTCCACCGCCCCCGCCAGCCCCTCCAGCGCCCTTGCCCCCCTTGCCCTTGCCGGTGCGGCGTCGCCCGCTAGGGGCAGACAGCGCCGACCGACTCGGTGCCAGCGAAGTCGACGGCAGCAGCGGAGGCAACAGAGGGCAAAAAGGGGGAGGGGGAGCACCCCTCAAAGACAGGGGCACGCGGGTCACCTCTAGAGGCTCCTACAGCGACTATACTCTTCTCAGCTTCCAGGAGGCGCTCCTCGAGGAGGTCAAGGGTGAGTGTGGTGGGGCAAACAGAGAGGAAGTGGTCCCTGACCGAACGAAGGGAGTCAGGGAGCCGGGTGACTATGTAGTAGAGGGTGATGTACATGGGGGGGGGGGTTTCTTGGCGCAGAACTCAGCAGGAAGCGCAGCGCGGTAGCGAGTGTCACTAGTGCGAAGGTGCATAACGAGGTCAGCGAAAGTGGGAAAGGCGGCGAGGTCAGGAAACAGGTACGGCAGTATGAGGCGGCTAAGAGCAGCAGTGGCAGGGGAAGAGTAGCGTGCAACTAGAGTGTCGTACAAGGTCTTAGCACTCTTGTACTGACTAAAGTGCGCACGCTCAGTGGTCAGTAAGTGGCGACGCACAGCAAGACGGGCAGCAGCATCGCGGGTGGCCCACTGTGAGCGAACAGTGCTGTCAGCATCAGCAGGCGGGGCAGGAGAGGCACCAGAGGTGAGATCGAATAGGGAGAGTCGGTCTGCCCTATCGCACTGTAGGAAAAGCTGTATGTCACATACCCAGACCTCGAAGTCAACAGCACGACCCTCAGCATCAAAGGTAAGGACAGTGGGGGTAGCCATGACAGCAGTGGTCTAGTAGGGGGGTGCTCTCACCAGTACGGGTGGGCAGGGCCGGGGCGCGCTGGAAGGAACAGGGCGGCAACCGCGGAAGCAGCGGCTCGGCAGTGGCTCAGTAGCGGCGGCTCGACGGCGGCCTCGGCGGCTTGGCTGCTGGGCGGCTCGGTAGCTTGGCTGCTCGGCGGCTCGGCGGCTCGGCTGCTGGGTGGCTCGGCGGCTTGGCGGTTCGGCGGCTCGGCTGCTGGGCGGCTCGGCGGCTCGGCTGCTGGGCGGCTCAGCTGCTCGGTAGGGGCGGCGACGGGGCCGGTAGGGGCGGCGACGGGGCCGCGTAGGGGCGGCGACGGGGCTGCTAGGGCCGGCGATGGGGCCGGTAGGGGCGGCGACGGGGCCGCGAGGGGTGGCGACAGGGCCGCGAGGGGCAGCGACGGGGTCGCGAGGGGCGGCGACGGGGCCGCTAGAGGCGGCGACGAGGCCGCGAGGGGCGGCGACGGGGCCGCTAGGGGCGGCGACGGGGCCGCGAGGGGCGGCGACGGGGCCGCGAGGGGCGGCGACAGGGCCGCTAGAGGCGGAGACGGGGCCGCGAGGGGCGGCGACGGGGCCGCTAGGGGCGGCGACGGGGCTGTGTAGGGGCGGCGACGGGGCCGCGTAGGGGCGGCGACGGGGCTGCTAGGGGCGGCGACGGGACCGCGTAGGGGCGGCGACGGGGCCGTGTAGGGGCGGCGACGGTGCCGCTAGGGGCGGCGACGGGGCCGCGTAGGGGCGGCGACAGGGCCGGTAGGGGCGGCGACAGGGCCGCTAGGGGCGGCAACAGGGCCGCGTAGGGGCCGCGAGGGGCCTGGAAGGGCGGCGACGGGGCCGCTAGGGGCGGCGACGGGGCCGCTAAGGGTGGCGCGAGGGGCCGTGAGAGGGGCCTCTAGGAGGGCTCAACAGAAGGGCGGCCAACGGGGCAGGAGCGTCTGGCGCTCCGGTCAGAAAAAATTTTCAGTGGTGGGCCCAAGGAAGCGTTCCCACTAGGGAACCTGCTCTATACCATGTGAAGAAATGAGGAATGAATGAACTAGCAAGCAGGTGGGTACGAGTAGGAAAACCTAGAAGTGTTGTACCCCGTATTGTCTACCCCACTACAGCCTACACAGACTATAGCATACGAGTTTGACAGACCCGTGACGCAGCTGCTCGCCTAGCTATTCGCAACCATCTGCCGTTAGCTGAATGTGCTCACTTCGGCCAGCACAAGATAGCTAAGGGCCTATACACCACCGTAGTCGCTTGCTACTCTTCACTTGCCACTGCTGCTCTCAGCCGCCTTATTATGCCCTACCTTTTCCCAGAGTTGTCCTCCTTTGCCATAGTTGAGGACCTTATCTCCCACCTTCGCGCTAGTGACGTTCGCTACCGTGCAGCTCTCTCAGACAAGTTCTTAGCCGCGAATTCACCCCCGATATACATCACGCTCTAGTTCCTAGTCACCCGCCTCCTTGACTCCCTTTGTACAGTCATGGACCACTCTAGCGCTCGACCCTACCACCCTCACTGTCGACGACTTCAAGAAGCACCTCCTTGCAGCAGAGAAGAGCATTGTCGCTGTAGGTGGTGCTCGTGGCACTCCTCGCACTCCCCTCTTTGAGGGGTGTTCCTCCTCCCCCCTTGCCCCCTCCTACGCTTATGCTGCTGCTGTTGACTTCCTTGGTGCTGAGAAGGCCGGTGCTGCTTCTGCTCCTAGTGGGAAGCGCTGCAGCGGCAAGGGTAGGGGCGGCAGGAGTGGTGGAGGTGGCGGCGGCGGGGGGGGGGGCAGTGGTGGAGGCGACGAGGGTGGTGGAGGTGGCGGAGGTGGTGGTAAGAGTGGTGGCGGCAGTGGAGGCTTCGGTGGCGGCGGTAGCGGTAGTAGTGGGAGTGGAGGCGGCGGCAGTGGGAGCGGTGGCGGTGGAGGCGGCAGCGGCGGTGGTGGTGGCAGTAGGAGCGGTGGTGGCGGCAGTCGTGGCGGTCGGGATGGAGTCCTTCAGAGGGGAGGCTCTGGTGGTGGCCAGAGGCAGCAGCAGCGTCGTCCGCGTGAGACCCTTACACCCTAGCAGCTTCGTGACTGGTATGCTCAGCGTGGGGCGTCAGGGGGTGCTGTCCGCTACCCATATGTCATTTGCACAGGTCCTCGCACTGGTCAGCCATGTGAGAGGTTTCACACCGAGTACCGCTGCTTCTCACGTCTTGATGATGCCTGGCGCACCTGAGCTCCCCCGCTGGGCAGAATTGCTTAAGCACGATGTAGATATCTTTGCTCTTGACTATTCTTGCTGCCATGAATGCATTGTCTATTAGTGCTCAGGGTGAATGTTACCTGTGTGTGCCGCCCGACCCTGGTATAGAGGCTGCTGCTCTAGTTGCTAGTGAGTCTGCTCTCTGATACTGCGCCTGCTGAGGCCTTGCACATTTTCATGCTTAACTCAGGTGCTTCTCGCTGCTTCTTTCACGACAATACCACAGTCCCGCCACTCCCTGCACCTGTTGCAGTCTCTCTAGCTGACCCCTCAAAAGGCCCATTTCTTGCTTGTTCCACCACTGTTCTCCCGTGTCCGGCGGATCCGACTGGCTCGCTGTCAGGTCTTCACCTCCCCTCGTTCTCGACGAACTTGGTGAGCAACGCCGTCCTCCAGGATGCATGGGTTGATACATTTACACCTGGAGGGCAGCGTTTGGCGATCTGTACGTGCTCCCGAACTAGTCATCATCTGGCCACGTTCACCCGTCGGCCTGGGTCGAGTCTGTACACACTAGCTACTGAGCCTCCTTATGTAGCTGCTTCTGCGTCCGCGTCAGGACACCTTGCGGCCCCCGGCTCGTGTCGTGCCCTGTTGCACCAGACTCTCTTGTGGCACCACCGCCTTGGTCACCCCTCCCTACCACGCCTCCGTGGCATGCACTCCCGTCTCCTTGTCTCTGGTCTTCCCAGGTCTCTGCCCCCCCTCCCGCGCTCGCCTGCCCCACCCTGTCTTCCCCGCGTCGAGGGGCGGTAGCACGCCGCTCCTCACTCCTCCTCGTTTCTCCCAACAGAGGCTCCCCTGCAGACTCTCCACATGGACGTGTGGGGCCCGGCCCGCATCCAGGGACAGGGCCGCGAGCGATACTTTTTGCTGGTTGTTGACGACAACTCGCATTACATCACGGTATTTCCCTTGCGCAGCAAGGGGGAGGTCCAGGATGTCTTGATCCCTTCAATCTACACTATCCGTCTCCAGCTCCGCGAGCGGTTCCACCAGGACCTTCCTGTCCTGCGTCTGCACTCTGATAGAGGTGGTGAGTTTTCCTTGGACCTCTTGCGGGACTTTTGTCAAGAGGAGGGCATCACCCAGTCGTTCACGCTTTCGGCATCTCCGCAACAGAATGGGGTTGCTGAGCGCCGCATTGGCTTAGTCATAGAGGTCGCTCGTACCTCCATGATCCATGCGGCTGCCCCCCATTTTCTGTGGCCGTTTGCGGTCCGCTACGCTGCGCATCAGCTCAACCTCTGGCCCCGTGTTTCCTTGCCGGAGACCTCGCCCACACTGCGTTGGACGGGGAAGGTTGGCGATGCGTCGGTGTTCCGGGTCTGGGGATGTCGTGCTTTTGTCCGCGATACCTCCGCGGACAAGCTCTCCAACTGCGCCGTTCCCTGTGTCTTCCTTGGTTTTCCTTCTGACACGCCTGGCTGGCGATTTTACCACCCCACCTTGCACCGTACTCTGTCCTCTTAGGACGTCACGTTTGACGAGTTGGTTCCCTTTTACTGTCTCTTCCCCTACCGCACTGCCCCTCCCCCTCCCCCGCCACTCTTCCTTGCTCCAGTTCCCCTTCCGGTAGACCCCGTCGCCCCTCAGGGTCCTACTCCTTGAGGTGTGTCTCAGGTAGACCCACTCCCTTTGGTAGAGCCTGTCGATTTCACTAGTGACTCTGCTGCTGCTGGGGGTGCTGAGCTTGCGGGTGCTGAGCCTGAGCGTGTGGAGCCTGGGGGTGCTGAGCCTGAGCGGCTGGAGCCTGGGTGTGCTGAGCCTGAGCGTGTAGAGCCTGGGGGTGCGGAGCCTAAGTGGGTGGAGCCTGGGGGTGCTGAGCCTGAGCGGGTGGAGCCTGAGGGTGCTGAGCTTGAGCGAGTGGAGCCTGGGGGTGCAGAGTCTGCGGGTGCGGAGCCTGAGGATTGGGAGCTTGGAGTTGCTGAGACTAGAGGTGCTGGAGGTACTACTAGTTTTGGAGGTGCTCGTACTGGAGGTACTGCAGCTCCCGGAGCTGGTGGTACTGTCGCTACTGGTGGTGCTGGTGGAGCTGGCGCTGCTAGTCCTAGAGGTGCTCGTCCTGGAGGTTCTGGAGGTGCTCTCTTGCCGCCGCAGCTACGCCAGTGGTACTCTCAGCACTTCCACCGTCGGCGTGGAGCTGGTGGGGCTGGAGGTGCTGCGGCTGGAGGCGCGGGAGCTGGAGGTACTGGAGCGGTTGGAGCTGGTGGTGCTGCGAACTCTGGAGCTGGAGGCCCTGGAGCTGTAGGCGATGGAGCTGGTGACCCGGGAGTTGGAGGTTCTAGAGCTGGAGTTTCTGGAGCTGCTGGATGTACTGGAGCTGGAGTTTCTGGATCTGGAGGTGCTGGAGGTGCTGGTACTAGTACTAGTGGTGATGCACCGCCGCGTCTGTTCTTTGCTCCACCGTCACCGTCGTCTCTGCCGCCGCCTAGCTCGGTGCTTCGCCAGGTTCTTAGTCTCCCGTCTTCTACTGGTCTCCCGTTACAACCACGCTCCTTACTGCCTGCTCCCTCTCCTTACACTGAGCTGGCAGGAGGTCTTACTGAGAGTCGTAGGCCTGCGTCTCGTCCTGTCTTGCCTGTTCGCACTGGTCGCCCTGGTTGCCGTGTTCCTTGTGAGCGTCCTCCTCCGGTCCCCGGCACGCACACTATGGCACTTCCTCCTTCCTCTGTTCCACAACGTCTTCCTCTGCCGTCTCCTCCTGAGTCCTCTCTTCTGCATGTTGAGGACCCTGAGTCGAAAACTTCTCGCGTTACACCACGCTCGTCCCCTTGCGCACCAAGGGTGAGGTCCCTGCTGTCCTGATCCTTTGGATTTGAGCAGTTCGTCTTCAGCTCCGCCGTAGGTTCCGCCAGAACCTTCCTGTCCTGCATCTGCACTCTGACAGAGGTGGTGAGTTCACCTCCAACCTCTTGCGGGCCTTCTGTCAGGGCATTGAGCAGTCGTTCACGCTTCCGGGCTCACCGCAGCAGCATGGGGTTGCTGAGCGTCGCATTGGCTTGGTCATGGAGATCACGCGTACCTCCTTGATCCATGCGGCGGCCGTTTGCGGTCCGATACGCCGCGCAGCAGCTCAACCTCTGGCCCCGTGTCTCCTTGCCGGAGACCTCGCCCACACTGCGTTGGACGGGAGAGGTTGGCAATGCGTCGCGTTTCCGAGTCTAGGGTGCTCGTGCCCTTGTTCACGATACGTGTGCGGACAAGCTCTCCTCCCACATCATTCCCTGTGTGTTCGCTTTGTCTCTGACGCGCCTGGCTGGCAGTTCTACCACCCCACCTCGCGCCGTGTCTTCCCCTCTCAGGACGTCACCTTTGACGAGTCGGTTCCTTTCTACCATCTTCCCCTACCGCACTGCCCCTCTCCCTCCCCCGCCGCTTTTCCTCACTCCAGACCCCCTCCCCCCTCAAGGTCCTGCCCCTTCAGGTGTGTCTCAAGTAGATCCACTCCCCTTGGCTGAGCCTGTAGAGGTCACTAGCAACTCAGGTGTTGCTGCGGGTGGTGCTGCTCGGGGTACTGCGTCTGGGGGTGCTGAGCCTGTGCGTGAGGTGCTGGGGGGTGCGGAGCTTGGGGGTGCTGAGCCTACAAGTGCGGAGCCTGGGGGTGCTGAGCCGGAGGGTACTGAGTCTGGGGGTCTCTCTTCATGACGGGGCCCTCTCTCACCACACCAGCTACGAGAGTGGCTGGCGTGGCGTACCCGCCTGAGGAGTCGTGTTGCTGGTGCTTGAGGTACTGCTGCTCGAGGTGCTGCGGTTGGAACTGGGGGAGCTGCTCGTCGTGGAGGCGCTAGGGGTGCTGGTGCTGAGGGTCCTGGAGGTGCTCGTACCGGAGGTTCTCGAGCTGCCGCGGTCCGTGGTGCTGGAGGCACTAGAGCTGGAGAGCCGCGCGTTGGAGTTCGAGACCTTGGAGCTGGAGGTGCTGGCCCTCGAGGTGCTGGCCCCAAGGGTACTGAGTCTTTTGGTGCTGAGCCTAGGGGTGCTAATTCTGCTGGAGGTCCTCCTGGTGACGCATTGTAGTGGTCACCTCTGTTGCCGCGGCAACTGCGCGAGTGGCTTGCTTCGCGCACCCGCCTTCAGAGTCGCGCGGCCGGAGTTGGAGGCACTGGAGCTGGGGGCGCTGGAGCTGGAGACGCTGATTCTGGGGGTACTGCTGCTGGAGGCACTGGAGCTGGGGGACCTGGAGCTGGTGCTGTCGACCCCGGAGTTGGAAACCCTGGAGTTGGAGGTGCCGGTTTCGGGGGTGCTGCTGCTGGGGGCACTGGAGCTGATGGCCCTGGAGCTGGTGATGTCGACCCTGGAGTTGGAGACCCTGGAGCTGGAGGTGCCGGTTTCAGGGATGCTGCTGCTGGAGGCCCTGGAGCTAGAGGCTCTGGAGCTGGTCCTGTCAACCCTGGAGTTAGAGACCCTGGAGCTGGAGGTGCCGGTTCTGGGGGTGCTGCTGCTGGAGGTCTTGGGGCTGGAGGTTCTGGAGCTGCTGGAGGAGCTGGTGCTGATGGTGCTCGTCCTGGAGGTGCTGGAGCTGCCGGAGCTGGTGGCGCTAGAGCTGGAGGCGTTGGAGCTGGAGACCCTGGAGCTGGAGGTACTAGAGATAGAGGTGCTGGAGCTAGAGGCGCTGGAGCTGGAGGTTCTGCTACTGCTGGAGGTGCTGGTGCTAGTGGTACTGGTGCTAGTGGTACTGCACAGCCGCGACTGTTCTTCGCTCCGCCGTCACCATCGTCTCTGCCACTGCCTGACTCCGTGCTTTGCCTGGTTCTTAGCCTCCCGTCTTCTACTGGCCTCCCGTTGCAGCCAGGCTCTCCACTACCCGCTCCTTCTCCTTACACTGAGCAGACAGACTTGCTTACAGAGCGTCGTGAGCCTGCGTCTCGTCCTACCTCACTTGTTCGCGCTGGTCGTCATGTTCCTCGTGAGCGTCCTCCTCGTGTCCTCGGCAAGCACACTATGGCACTGCAACCTTCCTCTGCTCCACAGCGTGTTCCCTTGCCGTCTCCTCCTGCGTCTTCTCTATCTGATGTTTCAGATCCTGAGTCTGACCTGGTTCGTGCTGCTCACCCTACTGTCACGTGTCTACTAGCCGCTATTGTCACTGACCCGTCGTTTGAGTCTCCTGCTGCGTCTGCTTTAGTCAATGCCACGTCTGCCACGTAAGTCCACAGGCACTTACGTCGACGCAGTTCCCCTTCTTGGGGCGAACGTAGTCGGTGGCATGTGGATTTTTAGGGTGAAGCGGCCGCCATGTTCTCCGCCTGTCTTCAAGGCTCGTTACGTTGCACTAGGCTTCAGTCAGCGACAGGGAGTTGACTTCTTCTGGACCTTCTCCCCCACCCCAAAGATGACCACTCTTCGGGTTCTACTGCACGTTGCCGCTCAGCGTGACTACGAGCTCTGGACTTCAGCACATCGTTCTTACAAAGCAGTGTGCACGAGGAGATCTGGCAGCGCTGCCCACTTGGCTTCACTGGGTCGTCCCCTCCTGGTACCCAGTGGAGCTTGCGCCGGCCGGTCTACAGTCTCCGTCACGCGCCTCGCGAGTGGCACGACACACTGAGGACGACACTTGCGGCTATTGGGTTTGCACCTTTTACTGCTGACCCGTCACTGTTTCTGTGCACCAACACTTCGTTGCCGCCGTTCTTCATCCTCATGTACGTCGACGACTTGGTCTTTGCCACTACCGGCACTGAGGTTCTCGCCCTTGTGAAGTCGAAGCTTTAGAAGAGACACACGTGCACAATCCTGGGTGAGCTGTGCAGCTACCTTGGCTTGCAAATCATCCGGGACAGAGCACGCCGCACCATCACACTGACTCAATCACGCATGGTGCAGCAGGTCCTTCAGCGCTTCGGCTTCACTTGGTCCTCGCCATAGTCCACTCCTCTGGCTACAGGTCACTCGCTCTCAGCTCCACCTTCAGACGAGTCCGTAGAGCCGAGTGGCCCGTACCCAGAGCTAGTGGGCTGCCTCATGTACCTGATGACCTGCACTCGTCCTGACCTTGCGTACCCTCTTGGCCTTCTGGCACGCTACGTGGCTCCCAGTAGGCACCGAAAGGTGCACTTCGATGCTGCGAAGAGGGTATTGCGCTACTTGTGCAGTACATCGAGCATAGGGCTCGTGCTTGGAGGGCGGAGTCCAGTTGTCCTCACTGGGCACTCAGACGATTCTTGGGTTGATGACCTGGCTACGCAGCGGTCATCACAGGGTTACACATTCAGCCTGGGCTCTGTCTCTGTTTCTTTGCGGTCTACACGCTCGTCTTCTGTTCTCAGCTCCAGTTGTGAGGCTGAGATCTACGCCACAGCCATGGCTGCACAGGAGTTACGCTGGCTCACCTACTTGCTGACTGACTTGGGAGAGAGGCCTCGTTCTCCTCCAGTTCTGTACGTCGACAACAAGGCTGCCATTGCCTTGTGTCAGGACCACAGACTGGAGCATAGAACGAAGCACATCGCTCTGCGTTTCTTCCTTGCTTGAGTGTTGCAGCAGCGTGGTCAGCTTCGTGTTCCTCACGTGCCCACCCGAGCGAACACGGCTGATGTGTTCACAAAGGCCCTCCCGGCTGGTGATCATCAGCGCTGCACTGCTCTAGTCCTGGTGCCTACGTTTCCTCACTTGTTGTAGACTTTGGTTGTACTGTGATCTATATATGTACATACCTCATGTTTACTCTTGCTAGGTAGTGATCACTGTACTGTTGCGGTTGCATATAAACCTCTGCATGTGAACTGGCCTTGTGGCCCCTTTGCTTGTGCTCGGAGTGTGTGGTGACGTTGTGATCCACCCTGAGCTTGCATTGCTTTTCTTGACTGGTCTTGTAACCCCTTGTTCTCCCCCACTTTGCCTATGGGGGTGTGTCAAACTATATATGTGCTAGTTCTATGTAGGCTATAGTGGGGTAGACCATATGGGGTACAACCCAATGTTAGGGTTAGTACTTGTACCCACAACTCATTCAATGTAGTCTTTCCTGCTTGCTGTCTTGACATACCCTAGTGAGTACAACACTTCAGGGTTTCATACTTGTACTCTTCATCCTGCTCAATGCAACCATTATTGCCTAGTGATCCTGACATTCTATACCACGGCTTGTCGCCCTCCCAATTCCAACCAATGGATGTCATTATCTGGCAACCTCAATTGCCCTCCTCATTTGATCAAATGGTGGTCAGTCCAATGCACGCTCTTTTGCTCATTCCCTCAATGCAACAATTCTTCTCCTTCCCCCTTTCCATCTCCCTAGTTTTCTCATCATTACCGTACTTGCCAAATCCACCTCATACTGTTTGGGTAGAGAGAGTGCACGTGTACAACTGTTTTGTTGATTTATTATGGTACCTTCCTTTCAAATTCCTCCAACCTTCTCATTGCATTCATTCCTTCATATTCTCTGCTGCATGCTCCCTCATGCTTGTCATCACAAAATCCAACCTATCTGTGTTAATGATTCATCTACTCATCTCTTTCCAATCATGGCTTTCCCCAGTCCTCCACTTGTTGCTGCTCCTTTCTGTTTCTCCTACCGTATTAATTCAGTATAACACCCATCGTTTCACACCGTCCCCTCGCACTTCATCCCTCTTTCGCACCTCCATACCAGGGCCCAAGATATCATGGTAAAATGCCCTGATTACCTTGGGGGCATACCTCTTTTCCAGGATTACCCTACCAAAATCAGGATTCCATGAAAGTTATCCTTTTGCAAAAAGAGCATGTTTTTTTTTTTCCCTGATAGAATTTATGGTTAGCCTAACAGTATCAAGGTAGGGTGTAGACTACCCTGATACCGATTTTTTTTTTACAGCGGATCAGGCCATACTCCGCTTGGTGACGAACTGTACCACACCCACACAGAAAAGCGTTGTCGCTTCTTACCACTGGCATAGAACCGAGATTCGTTGTCGGCAACACGCCATGTCGCCTCATTGGTTCACCCAATGAGGCGACACCCAGTTTGTATAAGTAATAGGCAGTGGGGTGGCACTCAGTAGGTGTGTTGTGAATGTGATGCTCTTCCAAAGCGCATAGACATTGTGAGTGCTACTTTATTATGCCCTTGTAAATAACTTAGCTCACAAAATAGTAACTAAAACAGGGTTGGCCTAAAACTACCCTGCTCAAATCAGGCTAGTGGTTGATTTACCCTGCTGCAAATGGGGTACGAAAATGTTTACCCTAGGGGTCGGGGTAAGAAAGGGCTGTAACCCTGATTTGTAAGGGTAGGCCTAAACCAATGTTGGGTATGGAGTCCATACCGTGGTTTTATCTTCCACATGTTGCTGCACACTCTGTTTTGCTATTCATTTCCCCCCTTCTTTACACGCTCTCGCAACCATCTTTGCTGCACTCCTCATAGCTCACAATATAATTTTATCACCACCCTCATCCATTGCTGCCTTAAGTCTATCTCTTGGCTCGCTACCGTACTTCCTCATACGCAGCCAGACTCACATATGCACAGAAGAAACATATGATCCGTGGGATAGCACAACCACTATATTAATGAGGTTGTATTTCATAACGTTCACTACGTTCGGGCACACGGGAAAAAAAGCCGTTACTTTGCTGGTTACAAGAGCCTTCGACGAGATTGCAGGCCCTTTCTTACCACGAGCGCCCTTCAAGTCGACAACCTCCTCTTCATTACTTTCGGCTTCTTGGCCTTCACACCTCCCATTTTACCCCTTGTGCTCCCTCTTCTCCTCTTCCCCTTGCCCACCTCCTTATCCCCTCCTCCTTCCTCCCTTTCCACACCCTCCTCCCCCCCTTGCCGTTCCGCCACCTTCACCGCCATTTTCGTCGGCAAATCAACCTCCGCCATATAGATTGGCAGAGCGAGCAAGTCCGTGGCTCGTATATGCAACGAGCTCACATTCTTCCATTTCTTCGGCACATGCTCCACCGCCCCCGCCACCACCGCCATCACATTCCCCAAAATATCCGCCACTCATGCCGAACCTCGCCGCCCGCACGCTCATCGACGGGCCCCCACTCACATACAAATACGTGCTGTCGCACGCCTCTCGCACACTCTTCGCCCACTCCTTCCCCCGGAGCTTCACAGGGATGGGGTGCTTCTTCTTCTTCAAGAACTTTGTGCCAATAAGGGGGGGCAGCTGGTGGATGATGTCAATATCGGCCAGGAAGAGGTCGTACGAGCCAGGCAGTTGCCGCTTCGCCTCGTACTGCTTGTACTTGGTGCGCAGCTTGGTCAGCCCGATCACCTTGGTGATGCCGGCTGAACCCTGGGGAGTTTGAAAGGTGGTGTGGGGAGGGAGGGAGGGAGAATAGGGCATGTTAAGGGGCTTCGCCTCGTACTGCTTATACTTGGTGCGTAGCTTGGTCAGCCCGATTACCTTGTTGACGCCCGCGGAACCCTGGGGGGATTAAGGAGGGGGGGGGGGGGGGGGGGAGGAGCAATGCATATTTAAGCACTCGGCCTCGTACTGCTTATACTTGGAGCGCAGCTTGGTTGGGTCAATCACCTTGGTGACCCGTGCTGAACCCTGGCGAGTGGTAGGAGGGGGCGGGATAGGAAGAATGAGGCATGGTGAGGAGCTTGGCATCGTACTGCTTGTGATTGTTTGGACCAATCAGCTTTGTGATCCCTGCTTGAATCTGGGAGAGAGACGCAAAGGTGGAAAGGAGTAGCGAAATTAGGGCACGTTACACGATTGGCCTCATACTGCTTGTGCGAAGCTTCGTCACACCTGTGACTTTGGTGTTTCCCGCTGACCAAACGAAAGCCCTGAGCTAGAGCGAAGAGGGGAGGATGTGTGGGGTTGGACAAGATGGGGTAGCATAAGATGGAGTAGGGTAGAATGAGGTGGGGTATGTTTGCTTTTTCTGATGACGTTTGCACACAGTGTAGGTCCGCGCGGGTGCACGCATGTCTGCGTGCATCCGCGTGTGTACGAGCGAGTCTAAAAGAGCTTAAGTGAGTGGTGCGAGCGCTGCTGCGCTGGAGTGCGGCCGACCGTGCTGCGCTGGAGGTCGACCAGCAGCCTAGATAGCACTGATGTAGTATGTGATGCCAATGTTGTTGCTACCTTTATTGTCATGTTTTCCTAGTGAAACTCTTGCCAATTCTCCCCATGAACTAGCAAGCAGCGTGAACACAAGGAAACGACTAAGTGAACGAACGCAAAGATCACACGAGCACACGTGCCTAGCCCGTAGCCTAGCTCTCGTTGCAGCAGTTATCTCCGCATGGTGCGGTGAGCGTGGACAACACCGCGACGTAGTTCAGTCTAGCCGACTTACCGATCGTGTTCGTAGACCGGCAGCCGTGCAGTCACTAGCGTGCGCGTAGGCGACGTCGAGGTGATGGACACCCTGGAGGGACGGCTGGAGGATGCGAGGAGACGCCATGAGGTCCAGGAGTACGGGGCGATACCCTGGGCAGTCGTCGAGGCAGGAATCCACTCCATGTAGGCGGCGGAGCACCCCCCTTCTTGGCCTGCCTCTCCTCGACCGGTGAACGACGATGGCAGCGTCGACGTGGGCGTCAACGCCGGTGGAGGCCAGGTCGGCAGCAGTGCGGGAGACACGTCGAGGCAGCGATGTATGATACACGCCGGTGAAGTCGGCGGCGTTTAGGCGCGAGGGATGCAGTCGTCGGCGGCTGCAGGCTCCTCGCAGGGCGACGCCGGTGGGCGTCGAAGTGGATTTTCGCCGATGTCGGCGACCCAGGTGACGGCGGGCGGGATTGCACCGAGCTACGGCTACTTCAAGATTACGCTGGACAGGATCTCGGTCACCCCGCCGCTCGTTGGTGGACAAGACATCCTCACCTGGAAGGAAGCCATCGAGCCTCAGCTGGAGATGGCCGGGCTGATCGGCTTCGCCCGAGGGACCGTGGCGACGCCGGGGGAGCACCACCCCGACCTGCGTGCGGAGTTTCGCGCCATGCAGTTGTTCACCTTCACGGTCATCTCGCGGTGCTGCTCGCCGGGCGTGCAGATCGCCTTGAAGTGGTGCTAAGAGTACCTCGACGCCGGCCACTAGGCGTGGAACTTCATCGAGTCGACCTATCAAGTCACCGACGACTTGTTCATCGCCCAGCTAGAGGGACAGCTGACGCACTTGCGCATGGGCGACGAGGAGACGGCAACCAACTACTGCAACCGGACCCGGCGAATTCTTGCCACCATCAGGATGGCCGGCGCCCAGTACTCGACGGCGTCGTACGTCACCCACGTCATGCAAGGGCTCTCGAGCAGCTACAACCTCCTGAAGCGGCTGCCCATGGTGCCGAGCACGAGGGCGACGCTCAACGAGGATAACCTGACCTCGTATATCTTGCAGGACGAGGCGATGCAGGAGGCCGAGCGATCCCAGGAGCTCTTGGCGCAGGCCAACTTCGTCGCCCCGACGAAGCAAGGAGGCCGACCAGGGCAGCGTGGGCAGTCGGGCGGCAGCGGTAGCACTGGCTGGAAGCCGAGCAAGGACGCCGACAAGAAGAAGTCGGCCAAGGATAGCGGTCGGGGAGGAGGAAGTCGCCGCTGGGAGTGCAGGATCTGCCACAGATCCGACCACCTCTCCTTCGAGTGTCCCGACCGCAGCGATACCGACGACGACGACGCTAAGGGAGGTCGCGGGAGGTCGGCCAGCCGTCGTCCACGTCAAGGAAACAAGCCGCGCAAGGAGAAGCAGTCGAGCAAGTCGGCCTCGGCGACGGACGCCGACTCCTCTGCAGGCGGCAAGGGGCGAGACGACAAGGCGGCGTCGTGCTCGCTGGTCGGCGTCGTGGAGCCGACCATCTCACTGGCGCCGGAGGCCGGTGAGGACTTCCAGGCGGTAGCAGCAGCTATGCAGGCAAACCCAGCGGTGGTCCTGCTCGACAGCGGCTGCTCGCACCACCTGATGGGGACGAAGGAGGCCTTCGTCGACTTGGGGCCGAGCGGCGACGTGAAGCACGTGCGCGGCTTCAATGGGGCGCTCCAGGACGTTAAGGGCCGCGACATTGTCGCTCTGCAAGGGGAGGCCGGGAAGCAGGTGCTCATCCCCGATGTGCTACGTACCCGGCGTCCGGGCAAACCTGCTTTCAGCCGGCCAGCTGAAGGAGCACGGCGTGAAGTTGCAGGAGGACGGCGACGGGATGCTGCTCGTCTCGGCAGCAGGGGAGGTGCTTGGTCGGGCGACGTACACCGAGCGTGTCCTCTACACCGACCTGCGCCCTTGCTCGGCCACGCCGACAACGCCTACCACGGAGGTAATGGCCCTGCGCGCGATCGTCTCGGCGACAAAGGCAACGCCGGACAGGATGCACGCAAGGCTTGCGCACGTCGGCCTAGACACCATCCGGAGCTCAGCGGAGCACGAGGTCGCCACCGAGCTGGACCTCAAGTCGGCGTCAGACGCCGACTCCCCGTGTATTTCGTGCGTTAGCGGGAAGCTAACGCGGCACACCTTCCCCGACAAAGGCTCCGACGCCGACGACGTGCTGGCCGTCATGCACATCGACCTGTGCAGGCCGTTCGGCGTGGCTGCCAAGGATGGCATCCTGTACTTCTTGCTGCTGAAGGACCGCAAGACCCGCTACATGTGGGTGAAGCCGGTCACCAAGAAGTCAGATGCGTTGCCGGTGTTCGTGCAATGGCTGGCGGTGGCTGAGCGGCAGACGAAGAAGTCGGTGTTGATGCTGCGCTCTGACCGGGGAGGGGAGTTCCTCGGGAAGCAGTTCACCGACTTCGTGAATGGCAAGGGGATCATCCACGACCTGACCTGCCCATACACCCCGCAGCAGAATGGCATGGCGGAGCGGGAGATGAGGACGGTGGTGGAGTTGGTGCGGACAATGCTGCTGCACATGGGCGTGCAACACCATTGGTGGCACCTCGCTCTCCGACAAGCCGTCTGGGTCTGCGCTGCCGCCGGAGACGACGGCGTACCAGCTGCTAACCGGGAAGAAGCCCGACTTGTCGCTGGCGCGGGTGTGGGGCTGCATGGCGCAGTTCTTAGTCCCTAAGCAGCAGCGTGGTGGGAAGCTGCAGCCGAAGGCACGGTGGGGCCTTGACCTCGGCGTGTCGGAGGAGAGCAAGGGCTGGGAGCTCCTCGACATCTCCGACAACCGGGTGGTCACCACGTCGGACGTGGTGTTCTATAAGAGCATGTCGCTGGACATGTGGTAGTCGGCGCACAGGCCGGTGTCAGGGCGGATGCCGGTTCACCCGCCAACGGACACCTCGATGGCGTCGGTGCCTCTGCTCGCCGAGTTCAGTATGCTTGGTGGTGAGGACGCCGAGGACGTCCCCGGTCCCTACCCTTCACATGCCCCTCCCTGGACGCCGACTTGCATGGGCTGACCCCGACGTCGGCCTTCGGTGATGAGGGGAGACGTGGGGCGTCACCTGTGGCGCCGGCCCCAAGCATCGCCGGTGGCCGACGTGATGCTGTGCAAGTCGGTGTGGGAGCGAAGCTAACGCCGACTGGGAGGCAGCAGGTGGTGCAGACGCCTTTGGTGAAACCGGTAAAGGAGGCGCCTGCAGAAAAGCAGCTGACAAGGGAGCAGGCAGTCGCGACGCCGACCAATGAGCAGTCGGCGACTGGGTCGTCGGCAGGAGAGTCGACCATAGAGGAGAAGTCGGCTGGGACGCCGACCATAGGGGAGAAGTCGGCTGGGACGCCGGCTGAGGAGCAGCAGGATGCCAAGGGCAGAGACGACGGCGACGATGGAGGGGACGCCAAGGAGGTCCAGTCGGGACCACGGCGTTTAGGCCGACTTTGGAGGCCGCCTGACTTCTTCGTCCCCGCTACCTTCACCACGGTTTACGACGTCGACGATGATGACCTGCTGTACGACGACGCCGAGGAGGATAAGGAGTTTCTAGAGCTCGACCCCGACATGCTAGCCGACCCCGAGCACCATTGGGACATCTCGACGATGACGGTGAAGGAGGCGTTGGCGAGCTGGAAGGGCCCGGCGGTGAAGGCTGCCATGGAGGAGGAGATTCGCAGCCTCCTCAACATGGGAACGTGGGAGCTGGTCGAACGCCCGCCGGGAGTGAACATCATGAAGAACCGGTGGGTGTTGACGACAAAGAACCACATCGACGACACCGTCGAGCAAGAGAAGGCGAGGCTGGTCGTGAAGGGCTTCACGCAGGTGTACGGCGCCGACTACGACGAGATGTTCGCGCCGGTGGGCAAATACGTCACGCTGAGGATCTTCCTCAGCATCGTCGCCGTCCTCAACCTCAACCTGATGCAGCTCGACATGAAGAACGCGTTCCTGCAGAGCAAGCTGGACCGGGTGCTGTACATGCACCAGCCGGACTACTTCAACGACGGATCCAGCCGGGTGTGCAGGCTGCTGAAGTGCCTATATGGGCTGAAGCAGTCGCTGCTGCTGTGGTACTTGGCGCTCAACAATGTGCTGGTCGGCGCCGGGTGGAAGAAGAGCCAGGTCGACGAGGCTCTTTACTTCAAGGTCGGCAAGGACGGAGTGGCCTACTGGGTGCTGGTCTGCGTTGACGACCTGCTTGCCGCCAGCACCAGCGCCGAGATGCTGACAGAAGCTAAAGGAGCTGCTGGAAGCCGCCTTCGAGCTGCACGAGATCTCGCCGGTGCAGAAGTACCTTGGGCTGGAGATCGTGCGCGACAGGTCGGCGAGGAAGCTGTGGCTGCACCAGTAGGGCTACGCCGACAAGCTACGTAGGGGCTTCATCGACGAGGAGCAGACCGGGCGCACCCCGAAGACGCCGGTCTCGGTCGACGCCTACGCCGAGCTCACCTTTGACGATGAGGAGGCGCAGGAACGCCAGGAGGAGGAGTACCGCCAGAAGGTCGGCTCATTGCAGTTTGCGGCGACGACAATGAGGCCGCTCATCGCCTTTGCCTGCAGCAAGCTAGGGAGCGGCCTCACGGTGAGGAGCGACCAGCACTGGCGCGAGGTCGACCGTTGCCTTGCCTACCTCGCCAACACACGTCACACCGCCCTGGAGTTTGGCGGTGGACCTGAGTCGCTGGAGCTGGTCGGCTACGTGGACGCCAATGACGCCGGTGACAAGCAGAACAGGACGAGCACGGGTGGCTACGTGTTTGTCTACGGTGGGGCCGCAGTCTCCTGGTCGAGCCAGCGCATCAAGTGCGCGACGCTGTCGTCGACCGAGTCGGAGTACGTGGCGGCCACTGAAGCTGGCAAGGAGGGACGTCGCCTGCGCTTCTTCCTCGCCGAGTTCCGACAACTGGACGCCGGGAAGCCGACTGTCCTACGCGTGGACAACAAGTTGGCCATCACGGTCGCCGAGGGCATGGGGTTGACAGGCAACCTGAAGTACATGGAGCGGCGACAGGCTTGGCTGCAGCACATGGTGAAGCGCGGGAAGTTCTCGCTGCAGTATATCCCGACCGCTGAGCAGCCAGCCGACTTTGTGACGAAGGCGCTGCACAATCCGGCCTTCAACCGGTGCTCCGTCGCAATCGGCCAGGTGCGCTTGGCCGACGTGGGCGACGGCGACAACGACGTGCAGCAGTAGGTACCATGCCCTCTTGCATGGCTGGTGCGGTGACCAGCATGCTGTGTGTTGGGTGCACGTCGTCGGGCTATTCTCGGAGCTGTACTACAGTATGGGCTAGGGGCCCAAGCGTGAACATGGTAGGGGAGTGTCTACAAGAGTGTTGTAAGGCCCCATCCTCGCTTGGGCGGAGCCAACCTTGTGGCCGGATGTGCGGGGGTTGCAGCCAACCTGCAGCAGTGGGCACGGGGGCCACTGCAAGGGCGAAAAGCTGGAGGGCGCCTGGCTGGAGGGCGCCGAGCAGGAGGACGCCGCCCTGGACGCCTGGTTGGCGTCCTGGACGCCTGGACGGCGTCTTGGGAAGTTGGACGCCGAGCTGGGCGTCGCCACGACTACCCGGGCGCCTCGTCGACGTCGTGGGCGCCTGCACGGCGTTTTGGAAGGCCAGACGCCGACCTAGGCGTCTGCACGGCGTCCTGGGGGTCCGGACGCCGACCTGGGCGTCCCGGGGGGCCCAGACACCGACCTGGGCGTCTGGTCAGCGTCCTGGGAGGAGGGACGCCGCTCTGGAGGTTTGCTCGGCGTCGTGGGCGTCTGGACGCCGACCTGGGGGTTCGGAAGGCGTCCTGAGCGCCTGGACACCGGACTGGTGACGCCGGGCATGCGTGGCCAGCTACGGACTGCGCTGGCCGGCTAGGCGTGGTTGCCCGGTCGACCGGAATACCCGGGCGACGTGTGCGAGTGTCGCCAGGGTGGAGTCTGCTAGGCCGATCTCGGGGGTGGTATCCTGAGGTCGACGTGGCTGGTGGGCGCAGTCGCTGGCGTGGAGTCTGCCAGGCGTCTGCGCTGTGCTCGTGACAAGGTGTGGAGCGCCAACCAGCTGCGCGCACCTGCGAAGCAGGTGCACCGTTGTACTGCGGGTGCAACGCTGTGCAGCCGACTTGCTGCAGCGCTGGCACACTGTGGACTTGCAACGTTGGTGAACCGCTACTCTGCAACGCTGGAGCGGTGCGAGCGCTGCTGCGCTGGAGCGCGGTCGACCGTGCTGCACTGGAGGTCGACCAGCAGCCTAGCTAGCACTGATGTAGTCTGTGATGCCAATGTGTTTGCTACCTTTATTGTCATGTTTTCCTAGTGAAACTCTTGCCAATTCTCCCCGTGAACTGGCAAGCAGCGTTAACACAAGGAAACGACTAAGTGAACGAACGCAGAGATCACACGAGCACACGTGCCTAGCCCGTAGCCTAGCTCCCGTTGCAGCAATTATCTTCGCAGTAGTTGTGGGCCCTTGACCTCAATAGCAGAGTGAATGTAAAATGCTTGAGATAATAAAAACATGTAAGTACAAAGGTATAAATAAGAGTACAGGGTGGAATACCAATCCGCCTAGCTAGCCATGTACTCTAAGGAGTACATTCCCTAATTACAGCGAAATCCAACAGGACTGTTACGAAACTGTTCGGGCAGATTCCTGGACACTGCTGCTGCCTAATGCTGTCTGCCCGACGGTCCATATCCTTTTGTAACCATACGACCCTTCGTGTTACTTCCGTCTTTTCGTCTTCAGCCTTGGTAGTGTGTGCTGCGGTAAGGAGTGCACAATAATTCTTTCATCTTCCATTTGTAACACTCCCCCTCACCCCTGACCGTAGCAGGTCTTGACCTTCTTAACTACTCCGCTGAGTTTGGAGCAGTGATGATACTGCTGACGCGGCAGCTTTTTTGTGAGGAAGTCGGCTGCCATGTCACCCGTCGGGCAGTAGGTTAGGTCAACCTTGCCCTTGTCAACTTCGTCATTGTCGAAGAAGTACCGCAGCGCGATGTGCTTGGTGCGGTTGACGAAACCAGGTTTGTTCACGATCCTGGTCGCGCTTTGGTTGTCGCAGTGAAAGCGAAAGTTTGATAAAGCTGCTATTTTTGCCTCCTGCAGCAGCTCCTGAAGGTAGAGACATTCGCGAACATCTACTGTTGGTGCGATGAACTCAGCTTCCGCCGAAGACAGGGCAATTACTCCGAGATGATATCACACTAGGAAACTTCCTAGGCCTAACTTGCATCCTAGTCCTAGAGCTTCTCCCTCCAACCAGTGAGCCGTCCTCAGCCCGCCGTGGCAACTCCCACTGTCCTGTTTCCCTAGGTCGCGCGACCCCACCCAGGACTGTTCCCTAGGTCGCGACCTTGGTAGCAGCGAGTGCCCCGCTATAGGCCATGCAGGACGAGGCCCTCCGTAGGCAGAACGCGCCCCGCCGTTAGGCCGCCACCATGCATACGCGCGGCAGCCGCGCACGCAGTAGCAACCGCACGCAATGCAATCGTTCGCGTACCTCCAGCCGCGTGTGTCACCACCGTGCGCATAGCAATAGCCGCGCGCGCAGCAAACGCTAGCACCCGCAGCGCCTGCATGTGCCACTGCCGGGGCCCACGAGCAGCAGGAGCACTCTCTACTCCCACTGCTGCCAACCGCCAGCAGTTAAACTAGCCGCCAGCAGTTCAGCAGAGCTAGCCACAGCCAACCACAAGCAAGCATAGGCAGCCAGCCTGCCGCCAGCACCTACACTAGCTGCTAGCTAGCCTGCCGCCAGCAACTACGCTCGCCGCCAGCCCCTCCCAGGCGCTCACAGAAACTTTCAGCTGCTCACAGCCCCTCCCACAGCAACTTTCAGCCGCCTACAGCAGTTTACAGTCCCTTCCAACCACCCACAGAACCTAACAACCGCCCACAGTAGTGCCGGTAGTGCCAGCAGTACCGGTAGTGACAGCCACCAGCAGTGCTCTCCGTGCGCCACCTCACTCCAACCGTACTGACTGTCTCGTACACACCTAGTACCATTGGCACCTCCAGCAGCAGCTGGCAGCCGCAGTCGCTTGTCCTGGGCGAATTAGGGCTAGTAGCCTTCGCGTGACTAGCGTTCATAGTATGGCTCTCCTCGCTCCGTCCGCTCCTACTCCGGCCACTCCTAGCAGTTTTCTACTATCGGCCGCAATTTGAGTCCCGAGCTTCCAGCCACTCCTAGCTCGTCGTTCCTCACTCCAGCCGCTCGTTCTCTAGTCGCTTCTACCTCCAACCACTCCTGGCTCCAGCCGTGCCTTGCTCCAGCCGTGCCTTGCTCCAGCCGTGCCTTGCTCCACCCGTGCCTTGCTCCAGTCACTCCTAGCTCCAGCCACTCCTAGCTCTAGCCGTGCCTAGCTTCAGTCGTACTGTGCTTCAGGCGTTCCTAGCGCTAAATGCTTCTAGCTCCAGCCGCTCCCCGCTTTAGGTGCTCCTAGAGCTAGTAGTTCCTCGCCTAGCGCTTCCTTGTTCTGGCCGTTTCTAGCTCCAGCTCCTCCTAGCCTGCCACTCCTACTCCCAACTAGCTTTTACCATGGCGTCCGGTAAGGCTCTGCAGCAGCAGGGACAACAGCAACGGCAGTGTCAGCAGTAGGAACCTCAGCAGCAGTGGTGCCCTCAGCAGCAGTGGCGCCCTCAGCAGCAGTGGCACCCTCACCAGCCGTAAAGGCCTGGTGGTTGAGGTAGCGTTGGGTGCAGTAGCGGCCCAACCAGCTCAGCTGGGGGGTTCATCGCGGTGACCGCGACGTCGGCCCTTGCCAGTACCAGATCTTGACTGGCCCTGGTGCTGGTCCTTCTTGCTGGCATCCTGACCACTCTGCACAGCGCTGCTACAGTCGCCTCGACGACCTCTACCGTGAGCGTTTTGGGTCTGAGTCGAGGCCACCGATCTAGCCCGGTCTATCTCGTAGTGGTTACCATGTGTTTGATATGTCTATGGATGCTGCTTATTCAGTCACGTATGTGTCTCTTGGCTTGCGTGTATCTAGCTTAGGACCTTTGCCTATTGCTAGTGTAGGTACTTGTGCTTTTAGTGTAGGTGCTTGTGTAGTCACTAGTCCAGCCGTGACGACTGCTGTCGCGTCGCTCTCCTTCACACTGGACTCAGGCGCGTCTCAGTGTTTCTTCCACGACCACACCACTGTCACACCTCTTTTGGCTCCAGTCCCAGTTGCCTTGGCTAATCCTACTTCAGGGTTAGCAGTCACTCGCAGCTCGACCACTCTCCCATGCCCGGCTGTCCCTTCTTGTTTCCTCACTGATCTCTACATCCCCTCGTTCTCTCGGAACTTGGTGGGTGTTGGATACCTTCAGGGCCGTGGGATCACAGTCACTTTTCCTGCGCACGGGAGGACGTCGATCTGTACGGACGCTTCCACAAGGGCACTTCTTGCCACGTTCACCAAGGAGCACCACTCAGGTCTCTTCGTTCTGCACACTGCGTCCCCCCAGGTTGCAGCGTCCGGTCAGGTTACATTGTCCATTCAGGTTGTTGTGTCTGGTCCGGTTGCTGTGTCTGGTCTCGTTGCTGCGTCTTGGTCTTGTCGGTCACTCTCCTACTTGACAATCTTGTGGCACCACCGTCTAGGTCAACTGTCCATCCCACGCCTCCGCAGCATGGCTAGCCAATGTCTTGTCTTAGGTCTCCCTCGCGTCTTTGCGTCGCTCCCTCCCTCGCCTGGACGGTCGTGCACTCCTTGCGTCGCCGGCCGCCTGCACGCCATTCCGCACTCCTCCTCCCTTCGTGCGGCCACTGCTCCCTTCCAGACTCTCCACTTGGGCGTCTGGGGCCCTGCCCCTACGGAGAAACCTAAGAGGGATACTTTCTAGTGGTCGTCGACGACTACTCCAGGTACACCACGGTGTTTCCTCTCGCGAAGAAGTCCGAGGTGACTTCTACGCTGATCCGATGGTTTCTGACCACTGAGGGCATCCGTGGTCGTCGTGTCTCCTGTCTCCACTCCGACCGTGGGGGCAAGTTTTGCTCCGGCATCTGCGACAAAGAGGGCATCTTACAGTCCTAGACGCATCAGGAGTCCCCACAGTAAAATAGGGTTGTTGAGTGCCGCATTGGCTTGGTCATGGACATCGCCCCTACGTCCATGATCCATGCTCGTACGCCTCATTTTTTGTGGCCTTACGCGGTTCGCTACCCCGCCCACCAGCTGAACCTCCAGCCGCGTGTCTCGTGGCCAGAGGCTTCACCGACCAGTCTTTGGACCGGGTCCCCTGGTGTTGGGTCGGCCTTTCATGTCTGGGGCTGCCTTCCGCTTGTCCGCGACACCTCTACGGACAAGCTCTCGGCTCGCACCATCCCCTTATGTCTTCTTTGGTTTCCCGGTAGACTCTCCCGACTACGCCTTTTACCACCCGCCCCTCCACCAGTTCCTAGACTCCTGTGACGTCCGGTTTGACACGTCAGTGTCCTACTACACCCGGTACCCCTGTCAAGGTCTCCCGCTCCCCCCTCTTCCTCTTTTCCTCGCACCCTCTCCTCCTGCTCCCGCTCCTCTGATACCCCCGCCCCCCCTTGGTTCTGCCCCGTCAGGTGTGTCTCACGCTGCCCCTCTCCCCTCGGTCGAACGTCAGGTAGCGTCTCCCTCCCTACAATCCTCCTCAAGGGTTGGGGAGTGCATGGGAACCAAAGTGGGCGGTACTTACGTAAGAGGAGAGTGAGATTGGGCGGGAAATACAACGCTAGGCAGCGGCAAGGGGAGAAGGGAGGTTACCACCAGTGCTTGGATGGGTGTTGGCATGCATGTGTTTTCGTATATGTGCAGGTGTGCTCCAAGGAGCCAGCTAGATCTAATCAGTGTCAGCTAGAGGCGAAGTAGCCAGAGGCGGGGAAGAGTGGGGTGAAGCAGCATGGATGCAAGTCTGGTCGAAGGTAGCGTTAGCTGCTGGCGAACAGGCTAGGGAATGGCAGGACTAGAGTGGTGATGGCAGAGCTGGTAGTATAGGTTGATCCTTGTCGTAGCTATCCTCAATGCTTGTATGTTTCCTTTCAACATGATTTTGTTGCGGCACACTGAGCAAGTAGTGAAGTTAAGGAGATATGGCAAGCCATAAGAGGTAGAAGAAATCGATTAGAAGTCAGTGTGTGAGGGAGCTTAGGGCTCATCACATACAAGCATTAAGGATTGGGTAGGGCATGCCTACGAGATTGGGACTAGATTTTGCCGCGAAAGATCTGCTGGTGAAGACGGCGATGATGGATGGAGATGGTGAGAACGAGTGCGAGGAGCGCGAGCTAAGGAAGGAGGCGGATGCGCATGGCGCAGATGAAGGTGTGACCGGAAAGCCAAGCGGAGCCACAGGCTTAGAAGGGGAGCGCGTACAGCCATGCGTTAGGGAGGAAGAAGGAGCAAAAATAGGGGTGGTGAAGCCCGTCTTTGCTCAAGCAGCCGCGATGTCAGGGGGACAAAGGGGAAGCGAGATGCCTTACCAGCGTAGTGCGTTGTGGCAGGACTTCGAGGAAGAGGCGGCGTCGATGCGGTGGCACTACACGATGCTCCCGAAGGTGTAGGTGCCGAAGCGATTCTCAGGAGAGGTGCACTGCGGACCGCCGTTAAAAAACTACCTGATGCAGCTCGAGAATCTAAGGGCCCTTTGGGAGCACGGCAGGCTGGCGGCGGATGAGTTTTTCTGAGGCTTGGCAAACACGCTGACTGGGGAGGCCGGGACCTACTACCGTATCTGCAGGCGTGAGCTTCTAGGCTAGGCGGCGCAGGGATGACCGGGGGAGAGAGATCCTACCAAGAGATTCCTGGAGATGCTCCGAGATCAATTTCCGCTGCAGACGCCCGAGCGAGTGGTGGAATTTTGCGACTTTTAATGGAGGACCGGGGAGTCCCTTCCGGCCTACTACGGACGGCTCGTGGAGCTTGGGGAGGACTTGAACTGCGTCGACCAGGGCCACCTCGTCAGCGAATTCTTAAATGGCCTGAACTATGAGCTACAGAGAGATGTGCAAGTGAAGATCTTTGAGATGGGTGCAGCAGCGACGCTGAGCGTGGCGTACGAGACAGCGAAGACGGTGGAGACGGGGAGAAGGCTGTTTGAGGCGGAACGAATGGCGGAACGAGCGGCAGAGCGACGAAGGCCAGCTTGGAGCGTGGCGCTAGTGGAAAGAGATCGGCCGCCGAGAGGACCTGGGGACGTGCGCAAATGTCACAACAACGGCCAGGCAGGACATCTAAGCCGAGACTGTCGCAATCCGCCCACTTGCTCTATTTGCGTGCAGGAGGATCATCAAAGGACTGTCTAGAGGCACCGGTGTGTAGGAAATGTGTTCGGAAGGGGCATACGGATCGAGAGTGTTATTCACGGAGAAGAGAGGGCCGAGGGGACTACCGAGAGAGGAGCGAGATGGTAGAGATGAGGGCGGAAATTGAGAAGTTGCGGGCGGAGTTGGAAGGACGCGAGGCAGGAAGCGAGAGGAAGCCGACAATGGTGGCAAGGGAAGAAGGTGAAGAAAGTAGTGAGGAGGATTTTTGCCTGATGGCCTGGCCGGTGAGGGAGAGGGAGGAATTGGGATTGAGGCAGCAGGAGAGAAACCTAAGGCCACAGACCGAAGTGGGAAGAGAGCTTGGCCCCAGGAGAAGGGCAGAGACAAAGGAGGACCAGCACCCGCCACGACGACACACCCTTGAGTGACTCAGCTGTGCGGCATCCGTGTTAGTGGCTGAAAAGGGGCACATCACGGTGGAAGGCATGTCGGTGAAGCAAGCGATCATCGACACTGGGGCACATCCCCTGCTAATCGGAAGGAGACTGGCGGAGCAGCTGCAGCTAGACTGGCCTGAGCGGCAGATAGAGGAGGGACTACTCCTGATGACGGCGGAGGGCGGGACCACCAAGTGCATGCCCAAGATGAGGAGCGCGGTGGAGATCACAATCTGGCAGGGTAGCCCTAAAGAAATGTTAAGTGAAGCTGCAGTTCAGCATATCACAATTAGAAGATTATGACTTCCTGTTGGGAGTGGAATTCCTGTACAACATTGGGGCCACAATCTGCATGTGGGAGGAGAAGTTGACCTACCGCGTGGTGTATTGGGAGAAGAACCGGCCGGTGGCAGAGCTGCCCGTCCGATTCAATTGAAGGGAACCGCAAGAGGCGTACCAAGTGGAGATTAAGACAGTGGATGAGGAGTTGGGGATACTCAATTGGGAAATGCTCGACGAGGAGAGGAGGCACTGAGATTGGTACCGGCAGCACTGGGGCGTGAGTAGGCGGTTGAGAGAGCTACACCTGGATGGAAGGGTGTTTCAGAAGCCCATAGTGCTACTGGAGCAGTTCAGAGGCATCAGTACAGGGCTGGACGCGGTGCTGAAAGCAGGAATGAGGGTGGAGAAATACATCTACGTGGAGAACGACTAGGAGGAGGATAGCCACATGGCGTGGCATCACGTTAAGAAGCTAGAGGAGAGGTACCCTTCGCAGCTTTATGAAGATGCGGTGGAGAAGGGAGCAGAGTGGGTGTGTCATCGCGTGGAAGACGTGAAGGAGGACGTGCTGGCCCACTGGGGGCATGTGGATTTGGTGATCGCCGGGTGGGAATGCCAAGGGATGTCGCGGGCAGGGTAAGGCAGGGCATGGAAGATCCCAGGAGCGTGCTGTTCAGGGAGCTCATCCGCATAATGAATATGATCAAGCAAAAGCAAGGGGAGGTGGCTTACATAGTGGAAAACGTGTACACCCGAGAGATCAGAGGGGAGCTGGGGGCAGGAGTGGTATGGGATGCAGCACAGAACGGCAGTAGGATGCATCGGACAAGGAGGTAATGGCGGAATGTCATACCAGAGGCGGCGTTACTGTATGAGCTGTCAATGATGGAGCAACCGCGCGCGTGCCTGGTGCAGGACATATTAGAGTCGGCGAGGTTTCCGGCACCAGTGAGGCATCCTGATCACGAAACACAGTTCCCGTGCAACAAGGTCGGGGAACCTCGGCAAGCATGGCCCACGTTGGTGGCACACGATCAGGCCATGGGTTCCATATGGAAGGAGGTAAAGAGGGGCCAAGCATGGTGTTTGACAGGCTGAAGGGGATCTGGGAGGAACCAACCGCGCTGGAGAGAGAACTAGCCATGGGATTTATGGCAGGAGCGACTGCTAGCGGGGACGTGACAGAGCGGCAGAGGAAGAGGGCCTTGGGGAATGCTATGGATCTGAACGCGCTGCACTGGTTGGTGGGAGTCATGAGCCGGTACCTGGAGAAGAAGCGACTGGAAAGGAGGAGGGACCATGTAGCAAAGGCAGACCCCAAGATCCGGGAGGACGAGACAAAGGAAGAGGAGTCAAAGATATCGTTGGCACACTTGGAGCAGGAGGCCTGGGAGGAAAGGCGTAAAGGGGTCCCACGCAAAAGAAGGGCTGAGAGTTTGGATGACAGAAATGGCATCCTAGGAAGATACCCAGACTAGGAGGAGGATGAGGAGGATTGGGAGGAGCCAGCTGGCCACAATAGGCTCCAATGTGCCTAAAACGAAAGATAGAGTGCATAGTCAGATTTCTGCACATCGGCTTTAAACGTTCATAGCGTTCTGGTCACAGCTTCAAATGCCCTTATTCAACTTGGACCTGGAGCGTCGTAATGTCCCCTACAATAGGCAATTAAGATCGCATGATTTCACCAAGTATTGACGACACAGTGTCGGTTTGAACGAACGACACTATGGCAGCCACTATAGTCTTAGAACACAAATGGGGAAGAGTTACGAGTTGGGAGTGACTCCCAGCTCCTACAAACCCCAAGAGCCGAGGTACAGTGACGTGGAACAGTGCCACACTGTCCCCAACCACGAAGCGTCTCGAAACTACCCTTCACAAGGGCCTACACCTAGTGAAATGTTACACTACTCAAAGTAATGTAACTATTCTCAATATCTTGAGGTGTACCCTTTTCGCGGGCTTCGCGATCACTTGAATCTTGACACCAAGGCTCTGGTTCTTCACCACAAACTCATCCTTGAGTTCTTGATGGGTCTGCTGCACATACACCTGCGACACGCCGAACGTTCCACACACGACAAAATAGAAAGCGTGCACGAGACACACGGCAAAATAGAAACCGCAGAGGGACACAAACGACCGCGTGACACGCGACTAGCAATAACTCGCTATTGACTCGAGACACACATTTGACATCATGACTCAACATTCACACACTATTATAAGCATGAAATATATATTATTTCATGCCCTCATACCATTCCATGCACACACGCATGCACGCACACGGACAACAAGATGAGTGCAAACCGTAAGGTTGCACCAACACCAGCAATGGAGTAGGACAGTGAGAAGGAGGAGGTTCCAACGGAAAGGTGGATATCGGATGAGGTGTTTCTGGGGCCAGGCAGAGTGTATATGGCAGCGCTGAGGGTGACACATGCATAGGAGATATCCGGAGCAGAGAAAAGGGGTGCGGCAGTAGCAGGGACTCAGGAGAGAGCCAGTCCACGAACGGAAGGGAGGGGACTGGACAGGAGGCAATGTCAGAAAGAGAAGCATGCAGGGCAAAAGGAGGGAATGCGACGTGGCACGCATGAGACATAGGGGCGGCCATGTAAGGAACAACAGCAATTCGGTCAGAGAGAGTGCAGAGGCAGCATGCTGATGCATTCGCACACAGCCTGCACGAGCTGGGAAAATGTGTGACAAGCACCATGCACCTGCCCTTGACAAGTGAAGTGCGAGCGTATCAGAGGCGTAGGAGGATGAGCCCACAAGACGTGGAAGTTTGTACATAAAAGTGTCAGGAACTGTTAGCAGCGGGACTGATTCGCAAGTCGGCATCAGAGTACACAACCGCGACAATGATAGCGGCGAGGACAGACCTGACGGAAGCAGTGCTGACACGGAAGATGTGTGGGGACTACAGGGGTTTAAACAAAGTCACAGCAACCGACGGCTATCCGATGCGCACGGCAAAGGAGTAATTCGGCCAGCTGCAGGGGAGCTGGGTGTTCTTGACATTAGACCTAAGGCAGGGCTTCAACCAAAAGCCCAAAGCGGAAGAAGACAAGAGGAAGACTGCTTTCCGCGGGCCGGGCGGATTGTACAAATGGAACTTCATGCCATTCGGACTGAGAAATGCGTAAGCCGTATTCCAGAGAGTGATGGATACGGTACTGAGAGAGGTGAAGAACGCGGCTTGCTACATAGATGATGTAATCATCTTCATCCCAGATAGTGAGGCGCACGTTAAGGACATCTAGGCAACCTTGACAGCCATTCGAGCGGCAGTGTTGACATGTCACCCAGGCAAGTGCCGCTTTGGACACAACAGTGTGGCATACTTGGGGTTTGAGGTGGCAGGGGGAGAGCTGAGCATCTAGAAGGTGAAGGTGGAAGATTGGACAGGATGGGACGGCCGAAGGACCGAAGTGGTCTCAGGGCGCTGCTGGGGGTTTTGAACTACTACCGCAAGTTCATCGCAGGTTTCAGCAAGAAGGCGGCACCTTTGAACAAGCTACTGAGGGAGGAGAAGAAGTGGCAGTGGGAGGAGGCACAGGAGGTAGCGCTGAAGGGGTTAATGGAGGCAGTAAAGGCAGGGGCAGTGCTGAAGCTACCCGACGGGAAGGCACCATTCGTGCTGCATACGGACTGGAGCAGTATAGGGATGGAGGCAGTCCTAAGTCGGATGGAAGGCGGGCAGGCGTTCGCTAGTAGGACATGCAACCCAGTAGAGGCGAACTACTCCTCCTATGAAGGAGAAGGATTGGCCGCGGTGTGGGCAGTGGGGCACTTCAGGGTCTATCTACAGGGGAGACACTTCACGCTCGTGACTGACCATCAGCCCTTGCTGTGGCTCATGTTGAATCAAACACTGATAAGGCGGGACGCTAGATGGGCAATGAAACTTCAAGAGTACAGTTTCACAGTGAAGCACCGCCCCAGCAAGACGATGCAGCACGCCGATGGGCTATCACGGAACCCACCAAAGGAAGAAAAGGGGTGCGGCCCCAAATCTGAACCACCAGCAGCAGCGTTAACCGCCATGGTCAAGGAGCAGGGGGCAGGAGGGGAGCAGAAGCGAGGTGCAGCTGACATGTGGAAGGACGCAGAGACATTTGCATGGATAAAGGGGGAGACCGCAGAAGATGGGGGAGCAGAGCCCAGGGCAAGGGCAAGGGGACAGCACTATAGATGGTTTCAAGATCAGGTGCAGCTGCGAACCAAGGACGGCTGGAAGAGAGTGCCAGAGCCGGCGGCAGAGTCGATCATCAAGGAAGTGCATGAGAAGTTGGGGCACTACGGGCCATTGCACACGCAACAGCTACTGCAGACAGGCTGGTGGTAGGCAGGGATGAGGAAGGAGGTGAAAGAGTGGGTAGAGAAGTGCGAGCTCTGCTGCAAGAACAAAGTGACGCTTCTGAAGAGTCATGTGAGCTTCAGCCGTAGCCATAGTGGAGCTCGGATACCGATGGTCGTTGGACATAGCAGGGGAGCTGCCAGTGTCGAGGAGAGGGAGGCGATACATTGTGCTCATGATTCAGCATGTGAGCAAGTGGGCGGAAGCGCGAGCGTTGGTGAGTAAGACGGCAGCAGCAGTAGCAGAGGCCTTTGAGGAGATGGTGCTAACCAGGTTTGGGGCGTGTGGAGAAGTGTTGACAGATCAAGGGACCAAATTTCAAGGGGAGTTTGACGAGCTGCTGGCGTCTAACGGCATCCAGCATCGCACCACTTCTCGGTACCACCCACAAGCAGACGACCTGACAGAGAGGTTGGTGCAGACTGTGAAGAAGGGGATGCGGGTGTACGGCGAGGCACACAAGGGGGACTGGGACAAGAAGTTGGCATGGGTGATGGCGGTGTATCGGTTCAGCAAAAAGGCAGCTCTGAAAGATGTGTCCCCCTACTATCTGCTGTTCGAGAAACAACCGATACTGCCAGTGGGAGCGCCTAGGCTGCTGACAGACGGTGTGACAGCAAGGACCGCAAAGAAGTGGGTCGCTCTAGCCGACGCAAGAGCGGTGTACCTGAAGAAGATGTTGCCAGCAGCAGTGGAGAGTCTAAAAGAGGCGCAGCTGCGGGATATTCACCGCTACCATCAGCGGTCGCTGGGGAAGATGCTGGCTAAGGAGCCACACCTAGAAGCAGGACAGGAGGTGTACGTGGGGAGGGTGAAGCGAGATGGATTAGACTTGGGAGTGTCGCGGAAGAGGTGGACTGTCAAGGAAGTGCGAGAGTCAGGGGTGTTAGTGTTGGAGGACGAAAAAGGGAAATGGGTCACGGATCATGTGACAAACGTGGCGATGGTTGGCAAGGCTAAGAAGGACCAGGCTTACAAGGGTCCCATGACCAGGGCGAGGACGGCAGTGACAGGTCATGGGAGGGGGCAGGAGGTGCCTCATCACGGAGAGAAGTAGTAAGAGAGGAGAAACGAGAGGAGGAAAGAGGTACATTGGTGAGGAGTCACTGAGGAGAGACTTGACAGGAGACAGAGGTGAGGGGAAGAGGCAGCAAGTGGGAGGGTAGTAGCTGTGAGGAGGCTATAAGATGAGTGAGAAGGAGGAGTATGAGAGAGAGGTACAGAGTAGGGTGTTGAGTTCCGACAGCTGTCACATTTGCATGAATGTGAAGGGAGTAGTGGGAAGCGTATGGGGGATGTATAAAGTATACATAGTGTACATAGCGAGCTGGGCGAATACCGAGGATGGGAGGCAAAGGGAAAGGTGACTGTTGGATGAGTGGGAGAGCGAGGGATGAGAAGCTGGTTGACGACTGCCGAAGCAAAGGGTTGGGAGTGCATGGGAACCAAATGTCAGAATGTTATAATTGTCTAGCCTGCAGTGGGGTACTCTATAGCGAGTACAACCCAATTAGGGTTTCGTATATGTATGCCAACTGCTGCTAGTGCAAACCCTTCTCTCTTCTTCATTCCTCAATTCTCACACCAAACTGGGCGGTACTTACGTAAGGGGAGAGTGAGAGCGGGCGGGAAATACAGCGCTAGGCAGCGACAAGGGGAGAAGGGAGGCTACCGCCAGTGCTTGGATGGGTGTTGGCATGTATGTTGTCTGAATATGTTGTTTGTGTAGCCTGCGGTAGGGTACTCAATAGTGAGTACAACCCCTTAGGGATTGCTATTTGTATCCTGCTGCTTGCTAGTCCAATCATTCCTTCCTCATTTCTGTTCGTGCACACAACTCTCGCTCGTACTTGGCGCCTCGTTCAAGTCTTCCTGTGGCTTAGGCTACTAAGCCTAGGCCCGACTACTAAGTATGTTTGACATGGTATCAGAGGGCGGCATGTTTGCCGCCTTCCTGTGTATGGGCCCACCACCTGCTTCTGCTGCCGTACTGTTTGCCGCGCGCCCCTTGGTGCGCGGCGCCGAAATTAGGGTTTCTGCCCGCCGCGCGCTCGGGGCGCGTGGCGGCTTACCCCTCTGTGGCGCCCGTCGTAGTGCCCTCGGGGGTCCGCGCGGCCTCCCCTCCGCTCGTTTGTCGTGGCGACCACGGGGGCCCGCGCGGCCTCCCCTCTCATCGTCCCTCGTGGCGACCAAGGGGGCCCGCGCGCGGTCCCCTACCGTCGCCCGTCGTGGCGACCACGGGGGCCGCGTGGCCTCCCCTTCCCGTCGCCCGTCGTGGCGCTCCGGGGGGCCCGCGCGGCGCCCTTCCCGTCGCCCGTCGCGGCGGCTCTGGGGGCCCGCACGGTGCCCTTCCCGTCGCCCGTCGAGGCGGCTCTGGGGGCCCGCGCGGCGCCCTTCCCGTCGCCCGTCGCGGCGGCCCTGGGGGGCCGCGCGGATCCCTTTCTCGTCACCCGTCGGGGCGCACTTGGGGCTGCGCTCTTCCCCCCCCCTTCCTCCTACCTTTCACCTGCAGCGGCCGCCCCTGGAGTCGCCCCTAGAGCAGCTCGTGCCTGTAGCAGCCGCCCCAGGACCAGCCCGCACCTGCAGCAGCCGCCCCTGGAGCAGCCCGCACCTGCAGCAGCCGCCCCTGGAGCAGCCCGTGCTTGCAGCAGCCGCCCCAGGACCAGCCCGCACCTGCAGCAGCCGCCCCTGGAGCAGCCCACACCTGCAGCAGCCGCCCCTGGAGCAGCCCGTGCCTGCAGCAGCCGCCCCAGGACCCACTGCAGCAGCCCGCGGCCCGTCCCTGCAGCCCGTCCCGTCCCCCCCCCCCCCCCCCCCCCCCCCCCCCTCCCCCCCGTGCTGCCCATTGCTCTCATTCCGCCGTGCGTTCCACGGTGGTGGAGGTGTGGGGTGGCGGGCATGGGGGTGCGAGGTGTGGGTGCTCCCCTTCCCTTTCCCCTCCTCCTTTTTTTCGTCTCCCACTGCTGCAGCTGCTGCTGAGGGGGGTGGAGGTGTGGGAGCCGCGGGGAGTGGAGCTAGGGGTGCAGCAGGGGGTGTGTGGGAGGGGTGTGGGACAGTTAGAGGAGGTTGAGTGGAGGATGTCGTCGTGTCGTCCGCAGCGCCTGTACTCCGGGGTTCTAGTGGCCGCCGGTAGCTCAGACAGCTTGCTGCACCTGCCGCCCGTGGGTCTGTTGCTCCTGCCGCTCGTCGCAGCCGCAGAGCCTGTTACTCCTGTAATCCGGGGCACTAGTCGTTGGTAGCCACTGAGTGCGCACTCCTGTTGCCCGTGTGTCTGCAGCTTCAGACGTCGCCTCCCATCTTCTCTCCTCTCGCAGTCCCTCCTCCTCCTCACTTGCCCTCTGTGACTGCCTCTAGCTCTGCTCATTGATTGTGAACTCTTGCTATGACTGCTCATTGTGCTGATTACACCCCATTTTGGCTATGTTGTTTGTGTAGGTTGTAGTGGGGTACTCAATAGTGAGTACAGCCCCTTAGGGTTTGCTATTTGTACCCTGCTGCTTGCTAGTCCAATCATTCCTTCCTCATTTATGTTCGTGCACACAACTCTTGCTCGTACTTGGCGCCTCGTTCTAGTCTTCCTGTGGCCTAGGCTACTAAGCCTAGGCCCGACTACTAAGTATGTTTGACATATGTGTGTTTGTTTTCGTGTTTGTGCAGATGTACTCCAAGGAGCCAGCTAGATCTGAGCAGTGTCAGCGGGAGGCGAAGTAGCCAGAGGCGGGGAAGAGTGGGGTGAAGCAGCATGGATGCAAGTCTGGTCGAAGGTAGCGTTAGCTGCTGGCGAACAGCTAGGGAATGGCAGGACTAGAGTGGTGGTGGCAGAGCTGGTAGTATAGGTGGATCCTTGTCGTAGCTATCCTCAATGCTTGTATGTTTCCTTTCAACATGATTTTATTGCAGCACACTGAGCAAGTAGTGAATTTAAGGAGATATGGCAAGCCATAAGAGGTAGAAGATATTGATTAGAAGTCATTGTGTGAGGGAGCTTAGAGCTCATCGGCAAGAGGTAGCTCATCACGGAGAGAAGTAGTAAGAGAGGAGAAGCGAGAGGAGGAAGGAAGTACATTGGTGAGAAGTCACTGAAGAGAGACTTGACATGAGACAGAGGTGAGGGGAAGAGGCAATAAGTGGGAGGGCAGTAGTTGTAAGGAGGCTATAAGATGAGTGAGGAGGAGCATGAGAGAGAGGTACGGAGGAGGGTGTTGAGTAGTTCCGACACACTTCGGGTGTTTCTGCACGTAGCAGCACAGCGAGACTATGAGCTGCACTCCCTCGACTTCTCCACTGCGTTTCTCCAGGGTCGCCTACACGAGGAGATCTGGCTGAGGCGTCCTCCTAGCTTCACTGAAACCTTCTCAAGTAGTCTACGGTCTACGCCAGTCGCCCCATGAGTGGCACGACACTCTTCGCTCCACGCTTCGTGACCTTGGGTTTTGTCCTTCTGCTGCCGACCCGTTGCTATTTGTTCGCGCTGGCTCCACTCCTTTCTTTATACTTGTCTACATCGACGACTTGGTCTTTGCTACTGCAGACAGTGCAGCTCTGGCTGAGGTGAAGTCCGAATTGCAGAAGAGACACACGTGCACTGAACTCGGTGCCTGCAAATCACCACGGACAGAGCCGCTCGCACCATCACACTGACCCAGTCACACAAGGTGCAGCAAGTCCTTCGGCGGTTCGGGTTTCAGTTCTCCAGCAAACAGCCCACTCCTCTTGTCGTTGACCACCGACTCACTGCCCCTTTTCCCGACGAGCCCTTTGAGTCCAGTGGTCCCTACGCAGAGCTTGGAGGCTGCCTCATGTGAGTGATGACTTGTACTCGTCCGGACCTCGCCTTTCCCCTCAGCGTCCTCTCTCGCTTTGTTGCGACTGGGAGACACTGTCCTGTTCATTGGATAGTTACTGTGAGGGTGGCGAAGTACCTGGCGACTATATCAGGCATGGGGCTTATGCTTGGAGGGACACAGCCATTTGTGTTGACCGGTCACTGCGACTCTTCCTATGCTGATGACGAGGAGACTTTGCGTTCGACTCAGGGTTACTGCTTTAGTGTGGGTGCTGGTGCTGTATCGTGGAGGTCTACACGGTCTTCGTCTGTGGCTTCGTCCAGTACATAGGCAGAGATCTACGCCGGTGCCATTGCGGCACACGAGCTTTGATGGTTGACCTTGCTCGTCGACCTTGGTGAGCGGCTTCGCTCTGCACTGACCTTGTACGCTGACAACAAGTCCATGATCCTCCTATGTCGAGAGCCTCGACTGGAGAGCAGAGTGAAGCACATTGACGTGAGGTACTTCCTTCTGCGAGAGTTGCAGCGACGCGGCCAGGAATGCTTGGACTTTGTGGCGTCAGAGGCCAATACTGCCGACATCTTCACCAAGGCCTTGGCGCTTGGTGAACACGACGGGTTCCGTGTGCAGTTAGGCCTTGTTGAGGTAGGCCCTTGATTGTTGAAGTATTGTTTTTTATTGCTTGTACTTGCATTTATATATACTTGTGAACTCTTGAACTGGCCTTGTGGCCGATTGCTTGTGCTTGGACTGTGTGGTGACATTGTGATCCACCCTGAGCTTACTGTGCATCTTCTCTTGAATGGTCTTGTGACCAATTGCTTGTCTTGCTCGTTTTGATACCCCTCACTTAGGCTATGGGGGTGTGTCAAAGTTATGTTATATAGATATTTAGCCTGTAGTGAGTTACATCCTAGGGGGTACACAATTTCACTCGACACTCTCCTTGTACCCCCTTTTCTTTGACCTAATGCACAATTCCGCTATACTCTGCCCTAAATTCTAGCAAGGGCCCTGGTATCAGCCCATTTTTCTAGGTTCCCATGTATTTCTATGGGAGCTTGTATTGCGATAGCTGGGGAAACAATTGGATATGACAATGGGATGTTAAAATAGTAGAGTAGGAATGACTAGATTATGTCAAAGGAGGGGTACAAGAGAAGTGTTGAGAGAAAAGTTTTACCCCGAAGGGGCAACTCATTACAGGCTCAACTAATATATGAAAAAATATTTGACACATTCCTATAGCCTGAGTGAGATGCACCAAGACGACATCGATAAGCATGTGGTCACAAGACCAGGCAAGAGAAGAAAACACAACAAGCTCAAGGTGGATCACAAAGTCACCGCACAGTCCAACCACAGACAAGCGGCCACACGGCCAGTCCACAAGCAGTGATAGAATAGAACATGCAATAGAGATATCACAACCTAGCATATATATATATATACATATATATATATATATCAAGGACGAGGCAAAATCAGGAGACAAGCAAGTAAGATAGAGTGGGCACAAGCCCAAGAGCTGTGCGGAAACGCTGATGACCACCAGACTCTACGGCCTTGGTGAAGATATCGCCTGTGTTGGCTATGAGGCCACGTACGCAAGTCGGAGCTAACCACGCTACTGTAACTCTCGTGTGAGAAAGTAGCGAAGAGCAATGTGCTTCGTTCTATGCTCTAGTCTCTGCGCGTGACACAAGGCAATTATGGCTTTGTTGTCGATGTACAAAACTAGAGGAGATCGAGGCCGCTCACCCAAGTCAGTCAACAAGTAGGTCAGCTAGCATAACCCCTATGCAGCCATAGCCCCAACGTAGATCTCAGCCTCACAACTGGAACTAAGCATAGAAGACAAGCGGGTGGACCTCCACGAGACAGAACCAGCGTCGAGACTAAAGGAGTAACCGTGTGACGACCGCTGAGTAGCCTGGTCTTCAGCCCAAGAAGAGTCTGAGTGTCCCATAAAAACTACCGAGCCCCGCCCCCCAAGCACAAGCCCCATGCCTGATGTACTGCATAATTAACGCAGTACCCTCTACACAGCCCGCGAGTGCTCTAGTCGGTGTCTCTCAGGCGCAACGTAGCGCGCCAGGATACTAAGAGGGTAAGCGAGGTCAGGTCGAGTGCACGTCATCAGGTACATGAGGCAGCCCACAAGCTCTGGATACGCACCACTCGGCTCTACGGACTTGTCTCAGGGTAGAGTTGAGAGCGAGTTGCATGTAGGCAGAGGGGTGGACTGTGCCGGGGATAACTGAAAACCGAAACACTTAAGGACCTGGTGCACCATGTGTGACTTAGACAGAGTGATGGTGCGCCATGCTCTGTCCTGGGTGATTTGCAAGCCAAGATAGGAATGCAACTCACCGAGGTCAGTGCAGGTGTGTCTCTTCTGCAGCTCCGTCTTCACAAGGGCCAGTGCCTCAGTGTCACCAGTAGCAAAAACCAAGTCGTCAGCATACACGAGGATGTAGAACAGTGGCAGAGAAGGGTCTGTGAGCAGAAACATCGACGAGTCAGCAGTCGAAGGAGAAAATCCAAGAGCAGCAAGTGTAGTTCTCAGTGTGTCGTGCCACTTGCGGGGTGCCTGATGGAGACTATAGATTGGCCGCTCGAGGCTCCACTGGGTACCCTTAGAAAACGACCCAATGAAACCAGTTGGGCGACACAGCCATATCTCCTCGTGAAGGCTGCCCTGCAAGATGTCTGTGGAAAGTCGAGGGAGGGCAGCTTGTAGTCACGCTGTGCTTCAACGTGCAGTAACACTCGAAGAGTGGTCATCTTCGGGGTGGGGGAGAAGGTCTGGAAAAAGTAAGCCCCCTGTCGCTAGCTGAAACCTCGTGCAACGTAACACGCCTTGAAGGTAAGCGGAGAACCCGACAGCCGTTTCACCCTGAAAAATCACATGTCGTGGACTATGTTTGCCCCAGGAGGGGGAGCTGCGTCGACGTAGGTGCCTGTGGACTTCCAGGATGCCATCTTTGTGTCCAGGGCTATCTGCCACTAAGAGGAGTAAGGACCTATAATCGCCTCTGCGTAAGTGCGCGGGGTCGCGATTCTCTGTGCACTTGGGTCTCCCTCAGGGCAGAGTAGCATGGCAGCGAGATGAGGTACAACAGCCGCAAAGCACTCGAGCTCAAACTGCCTATCCTCAAGGACGTCATAGCCAAGGGCAAGCCCACCCCGGACGGACGGAGGGCAGTCAGACTCAGACTCAATAACAAGATTCACAATGTAGTTGAGACGACCTGTAGCAGCAAAATCTACGACCTCAGTGACTAAGGCAGACGCAGTAGTAGACTCAAAGGAAGGGTCAGTGACAATTGTGGCCAGAAAGCGTGTGACAGTATGACTAGCAGCACGAACAAGGTCAGACTCAGGGTCAGGAACGTCAGGAAGAGAGGATGCAGGAGGAGACGGTAGGGCAACACACTGTGGAACAGAGGAAGGACGAAGTGTTATAGTGTGCATGCTGGGGACAGGAGGAGGACCAATACGATGAGCCCGATGAACATTGCGAACACGCAAGGCAGGAGGAGACGCTGGCTCACAACACTCTGTCAGGAAGTTATTCTGCTCAGTCTAAGGAGGAGGAGCCAGTAGTGGGGAGTCAGGCCGTAACTGTGGCTGTGACTGGACAGGCGGAGGACATAGTAGGTGAGGAATAAGCCCATTGAAAGATGGAAGACTAAGAACATAACAAAGCACCGAGCCAGGTGGTGGCAATGACAATTCTGGCTGAGGCAAGAAGAACGGTCGTGGATGCACAGGCTGCGCAGCACCCCCAGCACTATAACCTCCAGTATTAGTGCCTCCAGCTCCGCCATCGGACCTGCCCCACCGAACAACCCACTCATAAAGCTGTTGTGGCGAGAGACTCGCCTGCCTACCTAGCCTCCGCTGCTGTCTAACCCCAGAGCCACTACGAGGAACTCCCCACTAGACAACCCACTCATGAAGCTGCTACGGGCAGAAAGTCACCTGCCTACTTGGCTGCCGCTGTTGTCTACCCCCAAAGCCTCTATGAGGAGCAACCCACTGGACAGTCCACTCATTAAGCTGCTGCGGTAAGAGGGCCTTCTGTAGAAGCTGCTGTCGCTGCTCTCCACCCCCACAGCCTTCTGCCGCCTCCTTGACCAGCTCCAGGTCACAAAGAGTGGCCATGACGGGCAGGGAAGTCAGCAGTAGTGGCGCAAGGGTGATAGTAGCGACTGTGGCGGCGGCAGCTGTAGGGGTAGCTGGAGTGGTGGCTGCAGTGGTGGCGGCAGCCGTAGCAGCAGCGGTAGCTGTTGCACTCGTAGGGGCTGCAGCTATGGCTACCGCAGTGACTGTAGCGGCAGTAGCAGGAGCTGCATTCATAGGTGCTACGGCAGCTGTAGTAGTTGTAGCGGCAGTTGCTGCGGCTGTGGCAGCTGTAGCAGCTGATGCTGTGGCTGTGGCAGCTGTAGCGGCTGCTGTAGTAGCTGTAGCGACCGCTGCAATGGCTGTAGTGGCAGCGGAAACAGCTATAGCAAGGGTGGCAGCTACTGTAGTAGCAGCAGTAGAAGCAGCGGTAGCTGTTGTTGTTAGAAGGAAATGCTGCCATGAGCAACAAAATGTCTGCGCTGGGATTCGAACTCGTGACCTTCTAATCTGTCCAGAAAGTGTCTCAGGACAGATTCAGGACAGTTTCTGCTAAGGCGCTGGTTATGGTACACGCGAGTTTCGAACTGGAGACCTTTCGATTCAAGTGTCCCGAAAGTGTCTTGTCATGACAGATTGGGGACAGTTTGGGGACAGATTGGGGACAGTTTGGCGAATTTGATCTCGGGTCGCGTTCGGTTTGAAACTCGGCAGCGAAGTGTCGAAGTCAACGGAATTCGCACGGGAGTTACAGTCGGTGGTCGACGGAATTTTTGTCGCGGAAATTCTTGTCTACGGAATTCCAGTCAATGGAATTCGCTCGGCGAAATTCAAGGCTCCGAATTTCGCGTCGACGAAATTCAACGTACGACCCGGGTCGACACTTTCTTGTGTGCTTTTATTTTGTATTGCGTCCTAGTATAAAACCAGAGAGCACAAACCAGAAATCAACCAAGTCATTATCACTGCTATAGTAGTGGAATTCTACAGTTGTAGTGGTAGAGGCTGCGTCTGTGGTAGCTATAGCGGCTGCTACAGTAGTTGTAGCTGCTGCTACAGAGGCTGTAACGACAGCGGCAATAGCTGTAGCGGTATTTGCTGCGGCTGTGGCAGCTATAGCGGTTGTTGCTGTGGCTATGGCTGCTGTAGCAACTGCTGTAGTAGCTGTAGCAGCTGCTGTAGTGGCTGTAGTGGCAGCGGCAGCAGTTGTAGCGAGGGCGGTAGCTGCTGTGATAGCAGCAGTAGCAGCAGCGACAGTTGTAGCTAGGGCAGCACAGTAGCAAGCACGGCAGTACGACAGTACGGTAGCAAGGGCAGAGGGCAGGGCAGCACTAGCGCGTGGGGCAGGGCAGTGCGGGCCGTGTAGGGCAGCAGGCGGGCGTCAGTAGTGATTGTCAGCAGCAGGCAGTACAGGGGCGCTAGCATCGGCCGTAGTAGTAGCGGTGGCTGGCGGCAATATGGGCGGCAGCAGCAGCTGAATTAGCGGCTGTAGCGGCGTTGGGGGCAGCAGCAGCTGTAGCTTGTGCGGTGGCAGCGTAGCAGCACCGCACGCAGGACAGGCAGTGGTGGGCAGTAGCACAGTGTAGCACAGGCGGCACAAGCAGCTGCACTTGGGTAGACACGGGCCGCAGCTCGCGGGTGGCAGCAGCAGCTGTAGTGGCAGCTGTAGCAGCGGGAGCGCGGGCCAGGAGAGCAGCTACGCACGTGCACAAGACAGCGGCACAGCGGTGGCTAAGCGGCTGTGTGGTGGCGCTAAGGCAGCCGGGGCAGCTCGGTGAGGCTGCGGGATAGCGGGCAGCAGGTCAGGGCTGCAGCGCAAAGGCAGTGGGGCAGCGGGTTGCGTGGGATCGCGGGGCAGCGGGGGCCGCAGGGCGCAGGTCGCGTGGAGCAGCAAGGCAGGGCAGCGCTAGCGCGGACGGGCAGTGGGGAGGGTCAATATCAAGATGGGCAAGGTGGGGGTTCCGATCGAGTGGGGCAGGGTGGCGCTAGCGGGCAAGGAGTCGCGATCGGGCAGGCAGGACAGAACTAATGGTCCTAAGAACATATCTGTTCTTCGTACCATATTAAAATAGTAGAGTATGAAAGACTAGATTAGGTCAAGGGAGGGGTACAAGACAAGGGCAACTCATTACAGGCTAAACTAATATATGAAATATATTATTGACATGGGCCTCAAAATTAAGACAATAGATGCTTAATTGAACTTGTCATACTGAATGCAAATATAGTAACAATATAAGCATTGCAAACATTGGATTGTGTTGTCTCACCTGGCCATGCACTCTGATACACTAATAGTAACATTTGAGATACCTTAAGGTTGCCACATACAGCACATATCCTCCCTATGGTCAATCAAGAAATAAGGACATTTTGATATTCAATTGTTGGCTTTCCACTTCCCCACTGACACATCCTGTAGAATGTATTGTGATTGTGAGGCTGCTCATATATCTGCATGAGGCTAATGCGCTATTGGCATACCTCTAGATTGTTCAATTGTTCGCTTGGTTATTCAACCATTTTTGAAGGTATGACACGTGCGTCTTCTTGACACCTCCGTACAGGTCGTTGCAAAACTAGAACTTCTATCGTAGTTATAAAAACCTCTACTCGCTCATTTTTTTTGTTAATCCATTTGAGCCCTGGTTCTAGGTTTTATTTGAAGACGTCAACTTGTCTTTGCTTTCTCTAAGGTTTTCATGAGATTTCCTCAGGTTTTCATTCCCTAATGGTACCTTATAATGAATCGCATTCTCCGGTTGTTGTTTTTCCCTCTGTAGGCTCTCTGAATGTTGTTTTCCCCTTTATTTCCTTCCTACCCCACTCGTTTCTTATCTCTTGTTTCTTGGTAATTTCTTTATTTCTTGCTTCCATTCAATCAAACTTCATGCAAGTGTGTGGATTTCCTTTCCATCCCATGTGCCCCAATCTTATGTGCTTCTCCTTAGATGCTTTCTATTACCTTTTAGAAAGTTATGCCCATTCTGGAAAATACATTGATTAAATGACACGTGCATGATTAGTTATACTGTTGATATAGTACTGTTGATAAGAGCCAGGTCGACGAGGCCCTTTACTTCAAAGTCGGCGACGGCGGAGTAGCCTGCTAGATGCTGGTCTACGTTGACGACCTGCTCGCCGCCAGCAGCAACACCGCGATGTTGAAGAAGCTGCTGGAGGCCGCCTTCAAGCTGCACAAGATCTCGCCAGTGGAGAAGTACCTTGGGCAGGAGATCGTACGCGACAGGTCAGCGAGGAAGCTGTGGTTGCACCAGCAAAACTACGCTAACAAGCTGTGCAAGCCATTCATCGACAAGGAGCACACCGGCCACACCCCAAAGACGCCGGTCTTCGACGACGCCTACGCTGAGCTGACGTTTGACGACGAGGGGGCACAAGAGCACGGGAAGGAGGAGTACCGGCAGAATGTCGGCTCGCTGCAGTTCGCGGCGGCATAAGACAAGGCCAGACATTGCCTTTATGTTGCCACTGCATAACCCTAGACGAGGCCATGCATAACCCTGCAGCAAGCTGGGGAGTGGCCTCACTAATGCGAGGTCGACCGCTACCTCACCTACCTTTCCAACACCCATGATACCGCTTGAGTCGCTGGAGCTGGTTGGCTATGTGGATGCTGATGACGTCAATGATAAGCAAAACCAGACAAGCACAGGCGGCTGCGTGTTTGTCCACGGAGAGGCCACAGTCTCCTGGTCGAGCCAGCGCATCAAGTGTGCGACGCTGTCGTTGACCGAGTCGGAGTACGTGGCGGCCACCGAGGCCGTCAAGGAGGGACGCCGCTTTTGCTTCCTCCTCGCAGAGTTCCGGCTGCTGGACGCCGGGACGCCGACTGTCCTTCAGGTGGACAACAAGTCGGCCATCACGGTCGCCAAGGGCTTGGGGTTGCAAGGCAACCACAAGCACATGGAGCGACGCTATGCCTGGTCAGCATGTGGTGAAGCGCGGAAAGTTTTCACTGAAGTTCATCCCGACCACCGAGCAGCCGGTCGACTTCCTGACAAAGGCGCTGCACTATCCGGCCTTCAACCGGTGCTCCGTCGCAATCAGCCAAGTGCGTCTGGCCGATGTCGGCGACGGTGATGACGACGTACAGCACTAGGTGCCATGCCCTCCTGCATGGCTGGTGCGGTGACGTCGTGCTGTCTGTTGTGTGCACGTCGACGAGCTATTCACCGAGTTGTGCTGCCGTGTGGGCTGAAGGCCCAATCGTGAACCGGAAAGGAGAGTGTCAACGGGAGTTGTGTGTTGGCCCTCTCTTGGGCGGAGCCGACTTCGTGGTCGGGTGTACAGGAGGTTCAGCGGACGTGCAGGAGTGGACGAGCTGGTTGACAGGCTGGTCGACTTGGGAGGTCGGCCTGGGAGGGCGTCAACTTGGTGACGCCAACTTGGGGAAGCCGACTTGGTGTGGTCGGCCGACGTCTGGGCTGGTCGACCTAGAGTTAGCCGAGCAGAAGTGTGGTCGATCTGGTATGGTCGACCGAAGGTGGTCGTGGGCCTGGGTGGTCGACGGGCACGATAAGAAGTCCCTGGTCGACGTGGTTGCCCTGTCGACCAGGTTACTCGGGCGATGGGGTTTTGTGGAGGAGCGCGTTAGTTGCCTAAGTGGGTTCTGGTGAGGCCGACCTCGGTGGTGGTATCCCTAGGTCGACGTGGCTGATCAGGTACACTCGACAGCACGTGGACAACCTGCAGCTCTGTGCTGTGCGGATGACGAGGCACAGCACGCCAATCATCCGCGTGCACGTGCGAAGCGGTTGCACTGCTGTCTTGCTGGCGCAATGCTGTGCAGCCGCCTTGCTGGAGCGTTGGCACGCCATCGACCTACATCGTTGGCAAACTACTACTTTGCACTGCTGGAGCGCGGTCGACCATGTTGTGCTGGAATGCGGTCAACCGTGCTATCGAGGAAAAAAGGCCCCGCCCTCGCTTGGGCGAAGTCGGCCATGCTTTTTGAAGCACAACGGTGTTTGCTTCGTGGTCATCGGCGACTTCGAGGACTTTTATCTAGTATGACAACCTCTGGGACTCTGATCTCTGTGCGACAGTTCAATTTTCGACGAGATTAATTCGTCGAAATTGAAGTGATGTTTCTGCTCCACGCAACTGCCCGTCAACGAGGCACTTGTTGATGGGAGGAATTCATGTTAGTAGATCTGCACTGTGGATGCCCGATTGATCCTGGAGAGGGTTACAGGCGCGTTCGCCTGGGGGGTTAAGGGTGCACTGACCCGCTACTGAAACAAGCCCTTTTATCCCAATGGTCTAGTGGTTGGGATTCTGAAATGGTATCAGAGCGGTCTCGGGTTCGATTCCCGGTGCATGCACATGTAGGCCGTTGCCGCTGTGCTTAGTCCTGGGCCTCCCAGTGTGGGGGGGTGTCAGTAGATCTGCACTGTGGATGCCCGATTGATCCTGGAGAGGGTTACAGGCGCGTTCGCCTGGGGGGTTAAGGGTGCACTGACCCGCTACTGAAACAAGCCCTTTTATCCCAATGGTCTAGTGGTTGGGATTCTGACAATTCAGCGTCGAAATTGAGCCTCACGGTTCGACGGAATTGAAGAAAAAAACGTTTCGATGAAACGCTGGTCGACAAAATTAAGTTCGAAAGAGGCACTGTCGAGCAAAGCGATCCCGGTCGGCCGAAATTACTTGTCTCCGAAATTCGCAATGTGCACGAATTTTGACAAATCACAAAACAACAAATTTCGACCAATCAGAGCATCTCGGAAATTGTACTCCCCAAAAGATTTCGAATTAGTAAGGAAACTGAACCTGAAGAACGTATTTACCAACAGTAAAAACGTGAACAACTCTGAAAGTTGTAACTCTGAGAAATTGTCAATTCAGGTGAAACACACATGTGCTTGTCGTTTCACCTGCCGTTTCTGACTCGGCAAAGGTGCTTGCTTGTCGAGGAACGTTTCTCCAGGGTTCTTTGTCTTTGCTATTTGGTTCTCCTTCCTAGTACCATAATCTTGTTCTATCAACTTGTCTTAGTGAAACTATGCTTGAATTCTACCAAGGCATTTCAACACTCTATGAAGAATCACTGCCAGAACTCTGACCGTGCATCCTACGCAATTCAGCTCTCCCTTAGAATAGCATTCTCCGCATGGTGCGGTGAGCATGGAACGGCCCCGTGTTATAACCTCCAGACTAGCCAACGTTTGCGCTAAATACCTAAGTCGTTGTAGGCCGGCAACCGTCTAAACCGCCATGGACGACCAAGGAGTCGATGCAGGAGTAGAGGATACTTTGCAGGCGCCGTTGGATGGTGTTCGGGCATGCCATGAGGCTGGCGAGTACGGCGAGGCAGACTTGGAGATTCTGCTCCTCGGAACTCATGCACAATGGGCGTGCGAGCATCCCCCTCCCCGTGTTGAAGAAGACGGCGCGTCCGCCTCTCCCCGACCCGTGCACAACAAAGGTTACGGTGACAATGTTGTCGGCGGTGGAGCCACGAGGGTTCGCGGAGTGATTCAGGCCGCCAACATTAGCGTTGGCGGCATTCAGGCGCAAGTGCTGCAATCGTCTGCGACTGGAGGCAGCTCGAACGGCGACATCGTGTTATGTGATGCTATCATCTGCATTCACGTCTGTCTGCCTCCCATCACATGTTCGTGCATTGCATGCGTGGTGTGACCGTGTGCAAGAATTTGTGTTTTGTGCGGTTTGGTTTTTCTGAGTGTGTGTGTGAATGTTATTTGGCTTGAGCAGATATCTGAAGTGACTCCTCTGCTAAAAAACTCTCCGACGAACCAAGTATTGCTTCAATCGGAGCACGAACAAGAAAGTTACGAACGTTGGAAGTTCGTATGCTTTTCCATATTTGGTTGTGGCAACAGTGGGAAGTTGTGGGGTTGACTCAATATGGGGTACAGACTTTTGGGGGTTGGGAAATTCGTCTTTTCTACTGTAGTTGCTGCCAAATGGTTGGGTGAAACCAAACCAGGTTGGCAAGTGTGGCCAAGTTGGGTTGAGGTGGATTGTGGAGGTTGGGATAGTGACAAAGGTCAAAGTTGGGTTGCCTATGGGGAAGGGAATTGTGTGGCATGGGGTTTCCTGTCAGAATGTTATCTTATGCTCTAGCCTGTAGTGGGGTGCTCTATAGCAAGTACAACCCTTCTAGGGTTTCCTATTTGTATCCCCATTCTTGCTAGTGCAACTCCTCTTCTTTCTTCTAAACTTTAACATGCTATCAGAGCAGGTCGATCCCCTTGGATCGATCCTGTGGGTGGGCTTACCACCTCGTTGCTTCCGCTGCAACTGCTATTACTACTCTCTGTGCCGCACGCCCCGTGTCGTGCGGCAGTTTTTCTTCCCGCCGTGCGCCCCGAGGCGCGCGGCGGTTTTCTGCCCGCCGTGCGCCCCGAGGCGCGCGGCGGTTCTCTGCCCGCTGTGCGCCCCGAGGCGCGCGGCGGGCTTCTGCCTCGTCCCTCGGCGCGTCGCCCTTGAGAGGCGTTGCGACGGGCGACGGGGACCCGCGCGTCGCCCCCTGTCGCCCGTCGTGGCCTGCGCACCGCCCGTACAGGCAGCGCGCGGCCCGTACGGGCTGCGCCAGGACCAGCCTCGCCCCGGCCATGCTGCGTCGCCCGTCGCGGCGCACCGAGGGCACGTGCACCGCCCCCCCCCCCCCCCCCCCCCCCCCCCCCTTTTCTCGTCGCCCGTCGCGGCTCCCTCGGGGACCTGGGGGAGGGGGGCGAGCGCCGCCCCTTCTGCCGCCTGTTTTGGCGCCCTAGGAGGCCGCGCGTCGATCCCCCCCCCCCCCCCCCCCCCCTCCCCCGTAACCTCTCTACCCGCCATCCCGCCCTGCCAGTGTTAGGGTTTGGGGGGTGGCGAGTAGGGGGTGGCGAGTATGGGGGTGGCAGTTGTGCATTCTTCCCTTTGCTCCTCCTCCTCCTTCGTCTCCCACTGCTACACCTGTCGCTGAGGGGGGTGGATGAGTGGGAGACCGGGGTTTAGGGTTTAAGGGGGGTGCGTGGGAGTGGAGCTAAGGTTTGAGCAGTGGGCGTGTGCCGAGAGTGTGGGATAGTTTGGGGAAGCTGAATGGAGGTTGTCGTCGCGTCGCCAGCAGCACCTGTATTCCGGGGACTTCGTCCGGTAGCCCAGTCGTAGCCAGCTGTGCCAGCCGCCCGTGGGTCCGTTGCTCGTCTGCCGCTACTTTAGCCGCGGGGCTGGTTACTCCAGTATTCCGGAGCGTTGTTCCGGTAGCCGCTGTGCTAGTGTGCCTCCTGTTGCCCGTGTGTCTGCAGCTTCATCCGTCGCCTCTTATCTCCTCTCACTCTCTCTCCTCCTCCTCACTTGCCCGTTGTGACTACCACTAGCTTTGCTCATAATTGTGAACTTTAACTATTGCTTCTTGTACTTGTGCTCAGAATGTGTGGTGACATTGTGATCCACCCTGAGCTTGTACTGCTTTGCTTGCTCTGCTGATTACACCCCACTTTGGCTATGGGGGTGTGTCAGAATGTTATGCTCTAGCCTGTAGTGGGGTGCTCTATAGCGAGTACAACCCTTCTAGGGTTTCCTATTTGTATCCCCATTCTTGCTAGTGCAACTCCTCTTCTTTCTTCTAAACTTTAACATTTCCTTGGTTGGGGACTCTCTTGGGACCTTCCCTCTCATCCTCCTCATCCCTTCCACCTGGTTTAGTGCTACTCTAACTTCTTTTGTGTGGTAATTATGAGAACTTTGTGATTGAGTTAAGATTCTATGGCAGCATACCCCCTAGTGCGCCAAAATTGATAACTCAAGAAATACTTCACCTTGTCAAACGATTCAACTTGGGAATTGTAGCCACGGAGTATAGCTACAACATATCTGAGTTTGGTGAAGTTTTGATCGTGAACGTTTCGTCGACGGCGTTTCTTGTGAGCGCGACTTTTCTGTCCAGAATTCTAAGCCAACGATTTTGAGAATTTTAGGCACCTAATCTTCGTAGACTCTGTCCTTAGTCTCTTACACATCGATGGTCGACGTCAATCTCCTCTACAAAGTGGACTCGGGCTGACTTCGGCGACTTATACGTCGGCTGGTCGAGACACAGGCATTGCGCTGGCGTATGGATATTTTAAAATTTTGCCAGACAAGATCGCTGTGCCGAAGCCGCTCGAAGGTCGACACGACTTGATCAAGTGGATTGAATTCATCAAGCCTCAGGTGGAGATCGCAGGATTGAAGAAGTTCGTCGACGACAATGTTGAGACGCCGGACGCAGACGACTCTGAACTCTGGGCGGAATTTTGCGCTGCTCGTCTACTAACCTTCATGGTCATTTCGAGGTGCTGCTCGCCTCTGGTGCAGGTTGCATTGAAGTCGTGCAGACAACGGGTGGATGCTGGCTACCAAGCGTGGCAGTACATCATGCGCACCTACAAAGCGACCGACGACCTCTACATTAGTCAACTAGAGAAGAATTTCACCAACATTCGGATGGGTGAGCAGGAATCGACGACCGAGCACTGCAATCGAGCGCGGCGAATTCTGGCCGACCTGCGAATGGCTGGCATTGAATACTCGGTGGCGTCGTATGTTACGCATGTCATCAGTGGCCTTGTTGTTCAGGATCCGTCACTTTGAGAGCTTACGACGAACTCATTTCTCAACTAAACGCAAATCCGTTCGGTAGGATTGTTCGCCTTAGGCTTAGCTACCATCTCTAACATGAATCACTTAAAAAGATGGTCTATAGAGTCAGAAACACCCGAAAACGTCCAGCTGCCGCATGACTAGAATGGTAGAGGAAGTACAAACATTAAGGCATAGAATGGTTGGGGTTGGGGACTCCAAGAGAACCATGAGAGAGAAGGGGTTCTCCAAGAGCTAGGGAAGGATGGTAAGAACCTTCTTAGCAGAAAGGATGCAACCCTCATCATGAGGTCCTTGAGGTGTCACATGCAAAATCCAATCTAGTTGGATTTTGCCTAGGTGTTGCAACATTTGCAACCCATGCTAGAAACTTCTAGCCACCCCAATCCAAATGTCATATTTGCCTTCCCTAACCACCCAACCAAAGACCCCTTTATAGTCATATCCCAAGTAATCACCCAAATTAGATATAACCTTAAAAGGTAATAAGAAATCCCTGTGAATCTTGTAACTTGGGCGATCTTGGTATCGTTGGAAAGCTCTGAATTTCTCCTGCATGATCAAGCCTTTAAACTTGGAGAAAACACAGAGATGGTAAAATCCAACAGCCATGCACAATGACAAATGCGCATGCAAACAATGCACGCATGAATAGCACGAGCACTCAGCATAACATTAGGATGACATGCAGTCACAATAACGTGTATCCAACAAACTCCCCCTCAGACTAACGGTCTGCATGCACACACACTCACACATGCACTCATGACACCGCTGCCCACACTAGTGCAATGCCATGCCACATGTCTTAGCACACTTCCAATGTGCGCTTTCGGGAAGTCTCTTGGTGAGAAAATCTGCTGCATGCTTGCTAGTCTTCACATGGTGAAGCTCAACAATCCCCTCCTTCACCATCTACCTCACCCAGTGCCACTTAATCTTCATGTGCTTGTTCAGCCCATTTAGGATAGGGTTATTGGCCATGCCAATAACAGCCTCGCTGTTGGAAAAAAGTGGTGTAGGTCCCTCCTGTTCATCTCTCATGTCCTCCAGCAGCTTCCTCAGGAGCACGATCTCCTTGATGGCGTGATACATCGCCATGTACTCTGCCTCTCCAGAAGACTGAGCAATCTCACTCTGCTTCTTGGACCTCCAGTTCACTGGTCCACCTCCGACCATGCACACAAAGCCGCCAACTAATGACTGATCCTCCTCCTCTGAGGCCCATTTGGTGTCGGTGAAGCACGACAGCTTCAAGCTTCCAGGTGCGATCCCATCTGCTCCAATCTATTTCAGCTGGCTGCCAGCTGAAAACTGAGCATCAGCAGATGCCGTTGATTCAAGGTAGCGCACCAAGCACTTTGCCCTTTCCAACTGCTCCTTAGTGGGCAGTTGCACAACTCTGGCTAGCTGCCCCAGTCCGAATGAAGCATCAGGTGGCGTATGTACAGCTCCATACATCACACTCCCAATGAGTGACTGGTACTCATTCTACTGCTCATCCTCGAGTACTTCATCCTCCTTAGCTGCCTTCTTCAGTTTGAAGCCCGCAGGGAACGGTGTCATCATAGTGCGACCCCCAGTCACACCATAGCGCTCCATGACACCAGAGATGTAGTGTGACTGATGCACCTTCAGCCACCTCCTCTCAACATCCCTCTCAATCTGCAGCCCCAAGTAGTAGTGGACATCCCCCAGCATCTTGGACTTGAAGTTGTCCATCAGCAGCTTATGTGTCCTCTCAATCTGCTCCATGGAATGTAAGAACAGTAGTATGTCATCGACATACACCAACATCACAAGCAACTGCTCCCTCTCTAGAAGCAAAAACAAGCTGTGATCTGCTTGGGACGTCTTGAAGCCTCCACCCAGCACCACTTCCTCTAGCTTCTTGTACCAACACTTGGGCGCTTGCTTAAGGCCATAGATGGCCTTCTTGAGCTTGCACACCCTGCTGGTCCCATCCTCATAGCCGTCGGGCTGCGCCATGTAGATATCCTCCAGCAGCACTCCATTGAGGAACGCAGTGGTGATATCCATCTGCTTCACGTGCCATCCTTTTACAGCTGCGCCAGCCAGCAAAGTCCTCAGTGTCACTGGCTTAGCAACGGGAGTGAAGATCTCCCCGAAGTCGACCTTCTCTTTCTGCTGAAACCCCTTGGCAATCAAGCGGCTCTTGAACCGCTCCAACACACCATCAGCTCCACTCTTCACCTTGAAGACCCACTTGCTGCTGATCGGTCGTCGCCCCTCGGGTAACTCAACAAGCTCCCAAGTCCCATTCTCAATGAGACTGTTGAACTCCGCATCCATGGCAGCCTTCCACTCCTCCTTCTGGGGTCCACTCAATGCCTCCTCCACCTGTGGCTGGTTATCCAGGCAAGGTTGTGAAGAAACAGAAGGCCATCTTCTCATCCTCTCCCTCATCCGCCTGAACCAACATGGCACCTTGCTTGGGTCCTCCCAAACGGCTATACTTCAGCCTTGAAGGTGCTGCTGCCAATCTCTTCTCGTGGGTTGCAGTTTGCTGCCCATGTGGTGAAGCTCCTTTCTGCACACTCCTCTTGGTGACCTTGGCGGTTGCAGCAGGCTCAGGCTGAGATGTTTAGTCCACATGTGCCGACTCATCCTCCAACCCCTCCTCTGCAGCTGGACCAGCACCTTGCTGGTCACTACTGCCAATAAGGTTACTGGTCAGCTCTGACCCAGAGAGATCCTCAAGTTGCAGCTGAACCTCCTCCAGTGCTGGCCGCTCAAACTCCTGCAGACGCAAGCCATTCTGCACCTGCTGCTACTACTGCCAGACCTTGTACACGACATCCTCCACAAACTTGACGTCACGAATGACCAGCGTCCTCTTGCTCTTGGGGTCCCACATCAGCCACCCCTTCGATTCAGGAGCCATCCCAAGATGGACAGCCCACACAGCAGCAACTTCCAGCTTGTGCCTCTACTCCTTAAGCACCATCACAAGCCCCATGCAGCCCCACACCCGCAGCATGTCAATGGATGGCTTCTTTCCAAGCCAACGCTCAAACGGCACCCAATGCTTGTCGCCAACATGCGTCAAGACCCTGTTCTTGACCGTGATGACATGGCGAACAGCTTCTGGCCAGAACTTGTAGGGCATCCTAGCAGCCCCCAACAAGGTCTTAGCCGCCTCACCAATGGTCCGATTGGCATGCTCAGCAATGCCGTTCTGCTGCGGTGTTCCTGGGCAGGTCAGCTGGTGAATTACGCTCCAATGAAGTCTCCACCACGGTCAAACCTCAGCACCTTCACCAACCGCATCGCTTGCCGCTCCACCATCGGCAATCAATCCTTCTTGATCGCCGCTGCAGCATCGCTCTTCTTGGACAAGGGACGTGCCCACGTGAAACGGCTCCATTCATCCACCATAGTGAGGAAGTAAAGCACTTCTCAGTCCCCTCAGTCCTCATAGGACCCACCAGGTCTATGTGCACCACCTCCAATGGCGCCTTGGCCGATCCCTCCGCACATGGAAACGGGAACCGCGCAAACTTGTTTTGCATGCACACCTCGCAGCTACCAACGGAAGCACCATCTCCTTGCAGTTGCAGCCCATGCACGCGCTTCTCCTTATGCATCACCTCCAATGTAGATACAGCCATGTGTGCGAGCCGCCGATGCCAAGTCTCCCAAACCGCTTGGCTACCGGCATCGTGCTACTTGCGCGGCGACTGCACGACATAAAGTTCGTTGATGGAGAGCCGATGCAACCAGTGCTGGATGAGATGCGGGACATCTTCACGAAGCTCCAAGATGGCAGTGTAGTGTACCCGGAGCTCGTGCAATGCGTGGAGATTGTGATACGGCTGCCGGAGTCGTGGTCTGCCCTTGCGATCAACCTCAACTTTCAACAGCCCCAGTGGAGCGTGGATTATATTCGTGCGCGCATCCTTGAGGAGGACTTGCGGCGGCGGAGTGTGGAGCGCTCGGAGAAGGGGGCTGGCTTTGGAGTTGGAGGTGGTAAGAGTGGCTTCAAGAAGAAGTGGAAGGGCAAGAACAAGGACAACCCTAAGGAGGATGGCGGCGGGGGTCAAGGGGAGGTGTGCTTCTACTACAAGAAGCACGGACATCATTGGCGGAAGTGCTACCAACGACCCAAAGATTGGACCCCGCCTTCATCAAGCAACCAGCATGGTGGCAAGAGGAGTGGGGGAGTCATGGGAGCTGGTGGAGAGGAGAAGGATGAGGAGAAAGGCGGCAAATCTCAGGAGCAGAAGGCCGGGTTCTTCTTCTTCGTGAACGAAGGCGCAACCGACCTCGCTATGGCTGCAAAGGTTCTCCTACCCATTGGGTGATTGACTCAGGAAGCTCCTGGCATATGACTCCTCATGCGGACTTACTCGATGAGACTCAGCCCGCACCCATCTCTACGGTCACATCCGCAATGGGCGCCAAGGCCAAGGTCATGGGCATGGGGTGCGCCAAGTTCATGGGAGTGGATAGAGAGCTCGTGGGGCTGAAGAACGTGCTGTGGGTGCCGGACTTGTGCGCGAACCTGATTTCTACCAGCCGGTTGGGAGATGCGGGTGTGAACACCGAGACGATTGGCTCGGAGCGCTGTCATGCCTACAACGATGAGGGGCTGATTTGGGACCTGCAGCGGAAAGGTGATGTCCACAAGCGGATGTGGCAAATCCTGGTCCTCCCTCGGCGGAAATCGGGCAAGTCGGCAGCAGCGGCATCTATGGAGGAAAGTGTCACTGAGGAGGAGCAGCAAGGTGTGCAAGGAGAGGAGCTGATTGGAGGAAGCACGGCGGTGAAGGCGTTGGTTCGTTTAGTTATGAAAACGGTCCTGAGGTACTTCCAAATGTCATGTGCGGAGCGAAAGGTGCGGAAGGATTTGACAAGTTCAACTGGAGTGGTGGTGATGAAAACCCTGGTAACTACCGCATCCGCCTGCTCCCACAGACTGAAGTCGGTCTCATACTTGATGGTCTTAGCTTCAAATGCGGTCTAGTCTATAGCAGTGGCTCCTTCGCCAAGAGGATCGGGAGGGAGAGTCATCTTTATCTTGCCGCGGTTGAGGAGGATGTCCTTGAGGCAAATCCCCTTAATTTCCGTGGTAAGGAGGTGCTTCTCCACTCCATAGCACCATTCCCCAAAGTTGGTGCTCGTGCCGTTGGGTGCGAGATTGAGAACGATGAGATTTCCTACAAGGGTGGAAATTGAAGTCGCCATTCGCGCGGAGCGCAGCGCTAAAGTCACTGATACGTAGCGGAGCGAAGCGGATTTGATGAAGTCCAAAACGCGGAAAAATGCGATTTCAGCAATAAGATCGCGAATCCTGTTCTGCTGCTCAGCTTCGCGGATGCCCCATTTTCTGCTGCGCCGATGCCCTGTTCTACTGCGCCGTTGACCTGTTCCGCTGCGTTGCTGACCTGTTCTGCTGCGTCGCTGACCTGTTCCGCTGCGCCTCTGAACCTGTTCCGCTGCGCCGCTGAATCTGTTCCGCTGCGACGCTGAACCTGTTCCGCTGCGCCGCTGAACCTGTTCTGCTGCGCCGTTGAACCTGTTCCGTTGTGCCGGTGAACCTGTTCTGCTGCGCCGATGTACTTGTTCCGCTGCTCGAAGTTACCGTATTCTCCCGGATAAAAAAGCCTAGGGTATTATGAAAACTACTGGAAAAAAATGGGGGGGGTCTCCTCAAAGGAAAATCCTACATAATACTCGGGTCTTATTATATGGTATATTTTTTATCAAGCAGAAAAGATGTGAAACAAAATCAGGGGCCTGACTTAACTTCAATATTGTTGATCAATGCCGCAAAACCTAGTATACGAGGATAGCGTGGGCCACTTGGGCCACTTCACCTCTTGGGCTACTTGCAGCGAAAGATTCGCCAGCGTGGCGACAGCGAGATTGTGGGAGGGGGGAAATCTCGGCAGATTAAGAGAAAGTACGTGCGAAATTTCATCTAGGGAGTGACTCTCGTGATATCCTCCCGTAAGGAATCGGACTCGATAACAGCTATAATAGGAATCTATAAGAAAAGGGGGGTGTTATAAATAATCACCCAAAAAGGGGGGGTATAGTACAAACGAGGTGAATTATAACACCCACCCCGCAGAAGCTACTCGGGGTTGTACAATTATGGAGGGGTTTTATCCAGGAGAATACGGTAAGAAATGCGAAAACAATAAATTCGCCACGGTTTAAAAATCCAGAACCTTATCTGATATTGAAGACGGAAAGCACCGCCGTTGAAATCGGAGAGGCGCGAGGACAAAATCGGAATGCGCTTTTGACCAGCACGAAGAACCGAAGATTGAAAACACTTAAGCAAAGAAGCCGGAAGTCGAACGAGAAGGAGCCGAGAGGAAGGGAACCATCGCGACGCCAAGGATCAGATTCCACGCAAGCCGAGTTTACTAGCTCGGTACCATGATAGAACTGGAGCTGAACGAGGGCCCAAAATATCAGGGTAGAACGCCCTGATTACCATGGGGGCAGGCTACTTTTCCATGATTACCCTTCCAAAATCAGGATTCAACAAAAGTTACCCTTCTGCAAAAAGAGCATTTTTTTTTTTACCCTGATAGAATTTATGGTTAGCGTGACAGTATCAGGGTAGGGTGTAGACTACCCTGATACTGAAACGTTTTTACCGCGGATCAGGCCATACTCCGCTTGGTGACAAACTGTACCACACCCACACAAACAAGCGTTGTCGCTTCTTACCACTAGCATAGAACCAAGATTCGTTGTCGGCGACACGCCATGTCGCCTCATTGGTTCACCCAATGAGGCGACACCCAGTTTCTAGAAGTATTAGGCAGTGGGTGTCAGATTTATATGACATAGCTACTGTAGGCTATAGTGGGGTAGCACATATCGGGTCCAGCTTTCTGGGGTTTGTACTTGTACCCAACTTTCCCTTAGTCATTTCATCCTCGTTCTCTTTTCTCATGGTATCGAGCAGGTTCCCTGGTGGGAACTGTTCCTAGGGCCCACCGACTTTTTTTTTCCTGCCCAAGGCGTGTCCCGCCCCTGCCCGAAGCGCGCTTAGGGTCGCGCCTTCCCTAGCGGCCCCGTCGCGTCGCCCTTAGCGGCCCGTCGCGCCGCCCTTAGCGGTTCCGTCGCGCCGCCCTTAGCGGCCCTCCCGCCGCCTCCTCTGCGGCCCCGTCGCCGCTCACTTCAGCGGCCCCGCCGCCCCTCGCGGCCCCGCCTTCCTTAGCGGCACAGCCGCCCAGCAGCCGAGCCGCCGAGCAGCAGAGCCGCCCAGGAGCCGAGGCGCCGAGCCGCCCAGCAGCCGAGCCGCCGAACCGCCGAGCTGCCCAGCAGCCGAGCCGCCGAGCCGCCCAGCAGCCAACCGCCGAGCCGCCGAGCCGCCCAGCAGCCGAGCCGCCGAGCAGCCGAGCCGCCCAGTAGCCAAGCTGCCAAGCAGCCAAGCCGCCCGAGCCGAGCCGCCGAGCCGCCCAGTCACGGAGCCGCCAAGCCGCCCAGTTGCCGAGCCGCCGAGCCGCCCGAGCCGCCCTGTCCGGTAAGAGCAGCGCCTCTGTCACTGCACTGCCCTTACCCTACTTTTCGCAGTGCTAGTCTACTGTTGTCATGGCTACCCCTAGTGTCCTCACTTCTGACGCTGAGGGTCGGGCCATTGACTTTGACGTCTGGGTAGATGACCTGCAGCTTTTCCTACAGTGCGATAGGGCAGACTGTCTCTCCCTCTTTAACCTCACCTGTCGTGCCTCTCCTGCCCCTGCTGCTGATGCTGACGCCACTGTTCGCTCACAGTGGGCCACACGCGATGCTGCTGCACGTCTTGCTGTCCGTCGCCACCTGCCTACCTCTGAGCGTGCGCACTTTAGTCAGTACAAGAGTGCTCAGACCTTGTACGACGCTATAGTTGCACGCTACTCCTCCCCTGCCACTACTGCACTAAGCCGCCTCATGCTACCGTACCTCTTCCCTGACCTTGCTGCCTTTCCCACTGTCGCTGACCTCATTACACACCTCCGCACTAGTGACACTCGCTACCGCGCTGCGCTTCCTGCTGAGTTCTGCGCCAAGAACCCCCCCCCCCCCCTCCCCATGTACATCACCCTCTACTACATAGTCACCCGGCTCCCTGACTCCCTTCGCGTAGTCAGGGACCACTTCCTCTCAGTTTGCCCCACCACTCTCACCATTGACCTCCTCGAGAAGGCCCTCCTAGCAGCAGAGAAGAGCATAGTAGCTGTAGGAGCCTCTCGTGGTGACCCTCGCACCCCCATCTTTGAGGGGTGTTCCCCCTCCCCCCTTTTGCCCTCTGTTGCCTCTGCTGCTGCGGCTGACCTCGTTGGGGCTGAGTCGGTCGGTGCGGCGTCTACCCCTAGCGGGAGACGCCGCCCTGGCAAAGGCAAGGGGGGCAGGGGCGCTGGAGGAGCTAGCGACGGCGGTGGAGGAGGCGGTGGAGGCGGTGGAGGGGGTGGGGGTGGCGGTGGGGGTGGTGGCGGGGGTGGAGGTGTCGGTGGCGGCAGTGGACGCGGAGGCAGCGGCGGCGGTGGCGGTGGGAGCGGAGGTGGCGGAGGTGGCGGCGGTGGAGGAGGCGGTGGCGGTGGAGGTGGAGCTGGTCGGGGTGGCGCTGCGCAGAGGGTCGGCTCCGGTGGTGGTCAGCGCCTGCAACAGCAGCAGCAGCAGCGCACTCGTGACATCCCTCCCCCTCAGCAGCTCCGTGAGTGGTACGCTACACGCCAGCGGGGTGGGGGTACTGGTCCGTGCACCTACGTCCCACGCACCGGCGACCGCGCAGGTGAGCAGTGCGAGGGTGCGCACTCCACCTAGCGCTGCTTTGGCCGCCTGACGAACACTTGGTGTCACCAGTTCCCGGAGGCCACTGAGATCCCCCCCTTGGCGAGCTTTCTAGGGCGGGAGTAGCTGTCTTTGACCTTGACTTTGATGCTATTCTTGCTGCCATGTATGCTGTGACTATTAGAGATGAGGGTGATTGTTACCGGTGTTTTCCGCCTGACCCGGGCATTGAGACTGCTGCTCTAGGTACTGGTGAGGCTGCTGCTCTAGGTGCAAGCGAGGCTACTGCTCTAGGTGCTCGTGCGTCTGCTCCCTCAGGTGCTGGTGAGTCTGCTCTCTCAGGTACTGCGTCGACTTCGGCCTCCCACACCTTCACCCTTGACTCGGGGGCTTCTCGCTCCTTCTTTCGAGACCGCACCACACTCACGCCGCTTGGCCGGCCAGTTGCAGTCTCTCTGGCAGACCCCTCTGGGGGTCCTGTCCTTGCTCACTACTCCACTGTCCTCCCCTGTCCGGCGGCCCCCTCTGGCACCCTGTCTGGTCTTTACCTCCCCTCGTTCTCTACGAACATGGTGAGTGGTGCTAACCTACAGGATGCGGGGGTTCACCAGTTCACTCCTGCGAGTCAGCGGGTGACCCACTGCACGGACGCTCGGACAGGCCGACACCTGGCCACGTTTACACATCGGCCAGGGTCGAGCCTGTACACACTGACCACTGCGTCTCCTCCAGTCACTGCGTCTGGTCAGGTAGCTGCGTCGGGTTAGGTATTTGCTGCAGCGTCCAGGTCTGGTCCTGAATCTGCCCCCTGCTCGTGTCGCCTCCTATCTCACGAGACTCTCCTCTGGCACCACCGCCTTGGTCACCCCTCCCTACTTCGTCTCCGAGGCATGGCCTCCCGCGTCCTTGTCTCTGGTCTTCCCCGGTCCCTCCCTCCCCTTCCTCCTGGGCCTGGCCCTACCTGCGTCCCCTGTGTCGAGGGGCAGCAGCGGGCTGCCTTTCACTCCACCCAGTTTCCTTCGACAGAGGCCCCGCTGCAGACGCTTCACATGGACGTGTGGGGCCCGGCCCGCGTCCGTGGACAGGGTCACGAGCGCTACTTCCTGCTGGTGGTTGACAACTACTCGCGTTACACCACAGTCTTCCCCTTGCACAGCAAGGGTGAGGTCAGTGAGGTGTTGATCGACTAGATCCGCGCAGCTCGTCTCCAGCTCAGGCAGAGCTTCGGCTCGGACTTTCCTGTTCTGCGTCTGCACTCGGACAGAGGCGGAGAGTTCTCCTCTGGCCTTCTGCGAGCCTACTGCCATGCACGAGGCATCCGCCAGACCTTCACGCTTCCGGACTCTCCACAGCAAAATGGGATTGCTGAGCGCCGCATTGGCATGGTCATGGATGTCGCTCGTACGTCCATGATGCATGCGGCTGCCCCCCATTTTCTGTGGCCGTTTGCGGTTCGGTACGCGGCGCATCAGATCAACCTTCACCCCAGGGTCTCCATGCCAGAGACCTCCCCAGCTTTGCTGTGGACGGGGAAGGTTGGCGATGCGTCTGCGTTCCGTGTCTGGGGATCTCGGGCGTTTGTCCGCGACTTGTCTGCCTACAAACTGTCCCCTCGCGCTGCTCCTTGCGTCTTCCTTGGTTTCCCCCCTGACGCGCCAGGGTGGCAGCTCTACAACCCCACCTCTCGCCGTGTTCTGTCCTCCCAGGACGTCACGTTTGACGAGTCGGTCCCCTACTACCGTCTCTTCCCGTACCGCACTCCGTCCCTCCCCCCGCCACCGCTCTTCCTTGTGCCAGGCCCCCCCCCGGTAGACCCCCTTCCCCCTCAGGCTCCTGCCCCTTCAGGTGTGTCCCAAGTAGACGCAGTCGAGCCTGTCGAGGTTACTGGTGACTCTGGTGCCGCTGAGGGTGCTGAGCCTGGGGGTGCTAACCCTGGGGGTGCTGAGCGTGTGGGTGCTACACCTGGGGGTGTTGAGCCTAAGGGTGCTACTACTGGGGGTGCTGAGCCTGGGGGTGCTACCACTGAGGGTGCTGAGCCTGGGGGTGCTGAGCCTGGGGGTGCTACGCCTGGGGGTGCTCAGCCTCGGGGTGCTACGCCCGGAGGTGCTGAGCCTGGGGGTGCGGAGCCTGAGGGAGCAAAGCCTGCTTGTGAGAGGACATCCCCATTATAATATTTTCTCACTATTATATTTTTCCGTTATCCCATTCTCCCTTTTCTCCTCTTTAGCGTCAACGTCCTCTCCCGGAACCAGCCCAAGACGACTCTCCACTCCCCAGGGAAGAAGTCTATGGAGCTGAAGCAGCTGAAGAGGCAGCTGGGAGTTCAAAAGAAGTTGCAGAAACTCTGAAAATCCCTCGAGGATGCATCCAGTGGATCGCAGGCGTCGACCGGATCCACCCCCTCAGGGTCAACTTGTACGGTTACTACCTCTACTCCTGGCGTTGGAGAAGAGCCTTTCTCCACGCAGCCCAGGCCAGCTAGTTGTCCAGAAGAAAGCAGTGGAACCACGGTGTGTACTGAATATTAGGATGTACCCTATGATCCTATTAATGAGACTATTTTTGGGTACTCCGAGCAACGCTTACCACTCCTGCTCGAGGTGATCTGCAACGGACAGCGCCTCCAAGCACTCGTGGACAGCGGGGCGTCGCACAGCGTCTATGACAAAAAGGCAATCGATCGACTCGGAGGTGACATCAAGTCCTCAAGCTTCTCTGCAACGATGGTGGATGGTAGTAAGCTACCTATCTACGGAAAAACACGGTTGCTACTCCAGATTGGACCCCTTCGATGGAAGCCTGCTCTCCCCGTCACAAATATCAAAGGACTCGACGTAATCTTCGGGAGAGACTTTCTTAAAAAGTTCAACCCCGAGATCAACTGGGTTAACCAGACGGCCAACATCAACAACAACGGGAGGAAAATCAGCCTTCCCAAATGGGATGACACGGGAAATATTCCAGTCGAGACACTCGCACGCTTTGAAAAGGACGTCAAACGGACCACGGCGGGATTCATGGCGATAGTCAACAAGGCAGACAACGGAGAGAAGCAGACCCAGGAACTTCCTCCAGCAGTCAAGAAAATTCTTGAAGAGTTCCAGGACGTTCTCCCCGACGATTTACCTGATCAACTACCGCCATACCGGACACATCAACACGAGATCGTAGAAGAGCCGGGGTCCAAGCCAACATTCCGAGCACCATACCGGCTGAGCCCGACAGAGCTTGCCGATATGAAAAAACAAATAGAGTATCTCCTGGAGAAAGGGCTGATTCGACCTTCGACTTTGTCGTACGGAGCTCTAGTTCTCTTCACTCCGAAGCCAGACGGAAGTCTGCGAATGTGCATCGACTACCGAGCCTTGAACAAGCAGACTGTAAAAAATAAATACCCGATACCACGGATCGACGACTTACTCGATCAACTTCGCGGTGCTACGGTATTCTCCAAGCTCGACCTCAGATCGGGATACTGGCAAATTCGTATGGCGGACAACTCTATCCACAAAACCGCTTTTCGAACTCAGTACGGGTCATACGAGTATCTCGTGATGCCATTCGGACTCACTAACGCACCAGCCACATTTTAGGCGGAAATGAACCACATCCTTCGGCCCCTTCTGGACGAGTGCGTGGTGGTATATTTGGACGATATCCTGATCTACTCGAAAGATATGAAGTAGCACGTTGAGCATCTACGACGGGTGTTTGAAATTCTTCGACGGGAACGCTTCTACGTGAAACTATCCAAGAGCGATTTTGCGTTGAAAAAAGTCCAATTCCTTGGACATATGGTGAGCGCTCAAGGAATTCACGTGGATCCTAAGAAGATCGAAGTAGTGCGAACGTGGAAGACCCCTGAGAACGTGAAGGAGTTACAACAGTTCCTTGGATTCGCCAACTACTACAACCGGTTCGTACCGAACTACGCCAAGATTGCCGCACCATTAACGAACCTGTTGAAGAAGAATACACCATATCAATGGGAGGCGAAGCACCAGGAAGCCGTGGAACAACTTAAAACCGCACTCACGTCCGCACCTGTTCTTATCCTGCCAGACACTGAACTTGACTATGTCATCGAGGCCGATGCTAGCGATCAAGCAGTGGGCGCAGTACTCATGCAGGATCAAGGGAAGGGACTGCAACCTATTGCATACCTCAGTAAAAAACTTCACGGGGCAGAACTCAACTACCCCATCCATGACAAAGAGGCCCTCGCCATCGTCAACGCATTTAAGGCATGGAGGTGTTATCTCGAAGGAAGAAAAACGACTGTCTACACCGACCACTGCAGCCTCAAGTACATGAAGACCCAACCAACACTCTCCAGGCGGCAGGTCCGGTGGATTGACTTTCTCGAAACCCACTTCCATTACGACATCGTGTATAAGCCGGGGCACAAGAACAAGGCAGACGCACTGAGTCGCCCTGCACACGTTGCCACCTTACAAATCGATGGCATGAACCCACTTCTGAAGGGACTCTTCACGCATGGATACACCATCGACCCCGAAGTCTCTGTAGCAGAAAAGCGCCATCTTCTACATTGGGATCAAGACATCGCATACCGCAAGGGCTCCACAAAAATATGGGTACCTAATTACCCTCCCTTACGCCAGTTACTGCTCGAAGAATATCATGATGTTCTCTACGCGGGCCACTTCGGTAGTAACAAGACGCTTGCCGGTATTGCGAAGCATTATTATTGGCCCCACATGGCGGATGACGTACAAAAATTCGTCACCTCGTGCGACACATGCCAACGGATGAAGAGCAGCAAACAGAAGAAAGCAGGGTTACTACAGCCTCTTCCAGTCCCTGAACAGCCTTGGCAAGTGGTTAGCCTCGACTTCATCACCGGGCTACCACCTACCAAAGCTGGTTACGACGCCATTCTAGTTGTCATCGACAAATTCTCAAAAATGGGACACTTCATTCCGACACACACAACGGCTCGCATCGAGGAGACAGCGCAAATATTCTTCCGCTACGTCATCTCACAACATGGCATTCCAACCACGCTAATCTCCGACAGAGACCCGAAATTCACGAGTAAATTCTGGAAGAAGCTCATGTCGCTCATGGGAACCAAACTCGCCATGTCATCAGCCTATTGTGAAAGAAACTAGAACGAGAATGAATGAACTATGAATGAAGTGAGTACATATAGGAAACCTTGATTGGGTTGTACCCCCTATGGGATACCCCACTATAGCCTACACAAATATATGAGCTATACTGTTCTGACACACCCCCATAGGCAAAGTGGGGGAGAACAAGGGGTCACAAGACTAGTCAAGCAAAGCAAAGCAAAGCTCAGGGTGGATCATAAAGTCACCACACATTCCGAGCACAAATTCAAAGGCCAGAAGGCCAGTTCACATGCAAGATCACATATATATATATATACAAGAGGCTAAGCAAGCAAGAGCAAGAATATATATATGTGACAGTACAAGCAAGGTCAAGAAGTGAGCAAGTGAGGCAAGACAGGCACAAGACCGAGCTGAGTGCAGAAGCGCTGATGATCACAAAGCGCAAGTGCCTTGGTCAAGACATCAGCAATGTTGGCCTCAGAGGCCACGTACGCAAGCCGCAACTGTCCACGCTGCTGTAGCTCACGAGCAAGAAAGTAGCGGAGAGCAATGTGCTTTGTTCTATGCTCCAGTCGCTGCTCTCGACACAAGGCTAGCATGGCCTTGTTGTCTACGTACAGCACTGGAGGAGAACGAGGCGGCTCTCCAAGGTCAGTTAGCAGGTAGGTGAGCCAGCGAAGCTCCTGGGCAGCCATAGCCCCGGCGTAGATCTCAGCCTCACAACTGGAGCCGAGAACAGAAGACGAGCGGGTAGCCCGCCACGAAACAGAGCCGGAACCAAGACTGAAAGTGTAACCCTGTGACGACCGCTGCGTAGCCTGGTCGTCAGCCAAAGATGCGTCCGCGTGCCCAGTAAGGACCACTAGACTCCGCCCTCCAAGCACTAGCCCCATGCCCGACGTACTGCACAAGTAGCGCAACACCCTCTTCGCTGCATCCATGTGCTCTGGTCGGTGTCTCCTAGGAGCAACATAGCGTGCAAGAATGCTAAGAGGGTATGCAAGGTCAGGTCGTGTGCAGGTCATCAGGTACATGAGGCAGCCAACAAGCTCTGGATACGGGCCACTTGACTCTACGGACTCATCCGAAGGCAGAGCTGAGAGCGAGTGGCGAGTAGGCAGAGGAGTGGCCTGAGGCGAGGAGTACGTGAAGCCGAAGCGCTGAAGGACCTGCTGCACCATGTGTGACTGAGTCAGGGTAATGGTGCGGCGTGCTCTGTCCCGGGTGATCTGCAAGCCAAGGTAGCTGCGCAGTTCACCCAGGTCAGTGCACGTGTGTCTCTTCTACAACTCTGACTTCACGTAGGCGAGTCCAGCAGTGTCAGCTGTGGCAAAGACCAAGTCGTCAACGTACACGAGGATGTAGAACGGCGGTAGAGAGGTGTCGGTGCGCAGAAACAGCGACGGGTCGGCAGTAGAAGGAGCAAACCCAAGTGCCGCCAGTGTAGTCCTCAGTGTGTCGTGCCACTCACGTGGCGCCTGGCGGAGACCGTAGACTGGACGCCGGAGACTCCACTGGGTACCAGGAGGGAACGACCCAGTGAAGCCAGGTGGGCGGCGCAGCCAGATCTCCTCGTGCAGGCTGCCCTGCAAGAAAGCAGTGCTGAAGTCGAGAGAGTGCAGCTCGTAGTCACGGTGAGCAGCAACGTGTAGCAGTACCCGAAGAGTGGTCATCTTCGGGGTAGGGGAGAAGGTCTGAAAGTAGTCAACTCCCTGCCGCTGAATGAAGCCACGAGCCACGTAACGCGCCTTGAAGACAGGCGGAGAACCCGGCGGCCGCTTCACCCTGAAGATCCACATGCCACTGACGATGTTTGCCCCAAGAGGGGGGACAGCGTCAACGTAGGTGCCTGTGGACTTCCAGGAAGCCATCTCTGCATCCATAGCTGCCTGCCACTGAGAGGAGTAGGGACCCTCTATCGCCTCCGCGTAAGAGCGCGGAGTCGGGATGTCAAGTGCATCCGGGTCTCCCTCAGGGGTAAGCAGTACGGACACGAGATGAGGTGAAGCAGCGGCGAGACACTGGAACTCCTCCTGCCTGTCCTCAAGGACGTCCGTGCCAAGGGCACACTCACCTCGACGGACGGAGGAGAGACAGACTCAGACTCAGCGACGAGACTAGCAGCGTAGTCTAGGCGACAGCGAGCAGCAAAGTCGACGAGCTCAGTAACAAGGGCAGACGCAGCAGTAGACTCGAAAGAAGGGTCAGTGACGGCAGTAGCAAGGAGACGCGTGACAGTAGGACTGGCAGCACGAAGAGAGTCCGACTCTGGGTTGGCAAGAGCAGGAAGAGAGGACTTAGGAGGAGAAGGAAAAGGGGCTCGCAGAGGAGCAGTGGACGGACGCAGAGACATCCGGTACGTGCCAAGGACAGGAGGAAGACGTTGACGCGAACCGCAACCACTAGTGCGAGCAGTACGGACAGGCGACGCAGGGCGAGACGCAGGCTCACGACGCTCAGCAAGACCTCCAGTAGGACCAGTGTAGGGAGAAGGAGCAGGCAGTGGGGAGGCGGGCTGTAACTGTAACCGTGAGTGGACAGGCTGTGGACACTCTAAGGGAGGAGGAGGACCGAGAGAAGGCGGGAGACCAAGAACCTACTGAAGGAGCGGAACGCGAGTGGTTTGCCCGGCGCTGGAGGCGTGCTGCTGGAGCTGGAGGTTCTTCGGCTGCTGAGGGAACTGGTGCCGCGGGTTCCGGAGGTGCTCGTACTAGGAAAAATGGAGCTGGTAGGCCTGCGGGTACGACTTGAGCTGGAGCTGCTAAGGGTGTTGGCGCTGAGACTACTGCTGTGCTGCTGGCGGTCCTGCTGGGGGTGCTACTGGTGCTGCTAGAGGTACTAGAGCTGGGGGTGCTGCTGGCGCTGGTGCTGCCGCTGGGGGTACTGGTGCTGTCCCTGCTGTGTCTAGAGTCGCCGCGCGGCCTCAGCCATACTTCGTTCCGCTCCTTCAGTAGGTTCTTGGTCTCCCGCCTTCTACTGGTCCTCCTCCTCCCTTAGAGTGTCCACAGCATGTCCTGTCACAGTTACAGTTACAACCGGCCTCCCCACTACCTGCTCCTTCTCCCTACACTGGTCCTACTGGAGGTCTTGCTGAGCGTCGTGAGCCTGCGTCTCGCCCTGCGTCGCTTGTCCGTGCTGCTCGTGCTAGTGGTCGTGGTTCGCGTCAGCGTCCTCCTCCTGTCCGTGGCACGCACAGGATGTCTCTGCGTCCGTCCACTGCTCCTCTGCGTGCTCCTTTGCCTTGTCCTCCTGAGTCCTCTCTTCCTGCTTTTGCCGACCCGGAGTCGGACTCTCTTCGTGCTGCCAGTCCTACTGTCACGCGTCTCCTGGCTACTGTCGTTACTGACCCTTCTTGTGAGTCCACTGCTGCGTCTGCCCTAGTTGCTGAGCTAGTCGACTTTGCTGCTCGCTGTCGTCTAGACTACGCTGCTAGTCTTGTCACTGAGTCTGAGTCTGTCTGTCCTCCGTCCGTCGGGGGTGAGTGTGCCCTTGGCACGGACGTCCTTGAGGACAGGTAGGAGGAGTTCCAGTGTTTAGCAGCTGCTTCATCTCATCTCGTGTCCGTACTGCTTACCCCTGAGGGAGACCCGGATGCACTTGACATCCCGACTCCGCGCTCTTACGTGGAGGCGATAGAGGGTCCCTACTCCTCTCAGTGGCAGGCAGCTATGGACACAGAGATGGCTTCCTGGAAGTCCACATGCACCTACGTTGACGAGGTTCCCCCGCCTGGGGCGAACATCATCAGTGGCATGTGGATTTTCAGGGTGAAGCGGCCGCCGGGTTCTCCACCTATCTTCAAGGCGCGTTACGTGGCTCGTGGTTTCAGTCAGCGGCAGGGAGTTGACTACTTTCAGACCTTCTCTCCCACCCCGAAGATGACCACTCTTCGGGTGCTGCTGCACATAGCTGCTCACCGCGACTACAAGCTGCACTCTCTTGACTTCAGCACAACTTTCTTGCAGGGCAGCCTGCACGAGGAGATCTGGCTGCGTCGCCCACCTGGCTTCACTGGGTCTTTTCCTCCTGGCACCCAGTGGAGCCTCCGGCGGCCAGTCTACGGTCTCCACTAGGCGCCCCGTGAGTGGCACGACACACTGAGGACTACACTTGCGGCTCTTGGGTTTGCTCCTTCTACAGCCGACCCGTCGCTGTTTCTGCGCACCGACACCTCTTTGCCGCCGTTCTACATCCTCGTGTACGTCGACGACTTGGTCTTTGCCACTGCTGACACTGTTGGACTCGCCCACGTGAAGTTTGAGTTGCAGAAAAGACACACGTGCAGAGACCTGGGTGAACTGCGCAGCTACCTTGGCTTGCAGATCACCCGGGACAGAGCACGCCGCACCATTACCCTGACTCAGTCACACATGGTGCAGCAGGTCCTTCAGCGCTTCGGCTTCACGTACTCCTCGCCTCAGGCCACTCCTCTGCCTACTCGCCACTCGCTCTTAGCTCTGCCTTCGGATGAGTCCGTAGAGTCGAGTGGCCCGTACTCAGAGCTTGTTGGCTGCCTCATGTACCTGATGACCTGCACACGACCTGACCTTGCATACCCTCTTAGCATTCTCGCAAGCTATGTTGCTCCTGGTAGACACAGACCGGAGCGCATGGCTGCAGCGAAGAGGGTGTTGCGCTACCTGTACAGTACGTCGGGCATGGGGCTTGTGCTTGGAGGGCAGAGTCCAGTGGTCCTCACTGGGCACGTAGACGCTTCTTGGGCTGACGACCAGGCTACGCAGCGGTCGTCACAGGGTTACACCTTCAGCCTTGGTTCCAGCTCTGTTTCGTGGCAGGCTACCCGCTCGTCTTCTGTTCTTGGCTCTAGTTGTGAGGCTGAGATCTACGCAGGGGCCATGGCTGCCCAGGAGCTTCGCTGGCTCACCTATCTGCTGACTGACCTCGGAGAGCCGCCTCGTTCTCCTCCAGTGTTGTACGTAGACAACAAGGCCATACTGGCCTTGTGTCGAGAGCAGAGATTGGAGCACAGAACGAAGTACATTGCTCTCCGCTACTTCCTTGCTCGTGAGCTGCAGCAGCGTGGTCAGCTGCGCCTTGCGTACGTGGCCTCTAAGGCCAACACTGCTAATATCTTCACCAAGGCACTTGCGCCTTGTGATCATCAGCGCTTCTGTACTCAGCTGGGTCTTGTGTCTACCTTGCCTCACTTGCTCACCCCTTGACCTTGTTTGTAGTGTTGCATATATATATACACCTGCTCTTGCTTGTCTAGCCTTATATATATATGTAATCCTACATGTGAACTGGCCTTGTGGCCTTGAACTTGTGCTCGGAATGTGTGGTGACTTTCTGATCCACCCTGAGCTTGCTTTGCTTTGCTTGACTGGTCTTGTGACCCCTTGTTCTCCCCCACTTTGCCTATGGGGGTGTGTCAGATTTATATGACATAGCTACTGTAGGCTATAGTGGGGTAGCACATATGGGGTACAGCTTTCTGGGGTTTGTACTTGTACCCAACTTTCCCCTAGTCATTTCATCCTCGTCCTCTTTTCTCAGTGGGAGTGGCACTGAGTAGGTGTGTTGTGAATGTGAGGCTCTTCCAGAGCTCATGGACTTTGTGAGTGCTACTTTATTATGTCATTGTAAACAACTTAGCTCACAAAATAGTAACTAAAACAGGGTTGGCCTAAAACTACCCTGCTCAAATTAGGCTAGTGGTTGATTTACCCTGCTGCAAACAGGGTACAAAAAAAATTACCCTAGGGGTTGGTGTCAGAATCCCAACCAGTAGACCATTGGGGGGTGGGGGGGTGCAGCTTATGTGCGCACAGTGTCAAATTATAATGTTGTCTAGGCTTTAGTGGGGTAGCCCATATGGGGTACACTTTTCTAGGGTTGCACATTTGTATCACTTTCATTCCATTGTCATTTCATTCTCGTTCTACTTTCCTCATGGTATCGAGCAGGTTCCCCCGTGGGAACTATGCCTAGGGCCCACCACATCGATCTTTTTTTACTGCCCGAAGCGCGCTCAGCCCGAGTCCCGCTCCGAGCTCTCACCTCTTCGAGCCGCCCTACTCAGCGGCCCCGCCGCCCTTCTCAGCGGCCTCGCCGCCCTTCGCTGCGGCCCCGCCGCCCCACATTGCGGCCCCGTCGCCCTTCTTCGCAGCCCTGCCGCCCTTCGCTACGGCCGCGCCCCCCCTCGCAGCCCCCCCCCCCCCCCCCCCCCCCCCCCCCCTTCTTCGCGGCCTCGCCACCCTTCGCTGCGGCCCCGCCGCCTCACGTTGCGGCCCCGCCGCCCTTCGCTGCGGCCCCGCCGCCCGTCTCAGCGGCCCCGCCGCCCGTCTCAGCGGCCCCGCCGCCCTTCACTGCGGCCCCGCCGCCTCTCTCGCTGCGGCCCCGCCGCCCTACTCAGCTGCCCCGCCGCCCTTCACTGCGGCCCCGCCGCCCTACTTAGCGGCCCCGCCGCCCTACCCTGCGGCCCCGCCGCCTCGCTCGCTCCAGCCCCGCCGCCCTTCTCAACGGCCCCGCCGCCCTACTCAACGGCCCCGCCGCCCTTCTACTGCGGCCCCGCCGCCCTTCTCAGCGGCCCCGCCGCCCTTCTCAGCGGCCCCGCCGCCCTTTACCAGCGGCCCTGCCGCCCCTTCACTTCGAACCCGCCGCCCCTTTCACCAGCGGCCCTGCCGCCCTACACCGCCCGCGCCGCCCGAGTCGCCCGAACCGCCCGAGCCACCCGAGCCGCCCGACCTGCTCAAGCCGCCCCAGCCGCCCGAGCCGCCCGACTCTCCCGAGCCGCCCGAGCCGCCCGACCAGCCCGAGCCACCCGAGCCGCCCGAGCCGCCCGACCTGCCCGAGCCGCCCGAGCCGCCCGAGCCGCCCGACTCTCCCGAGCCGCCCGACCAGCCCGAGCCGCCCGACCCGCCCGACCCGCCCGACCCGCCCGAGCCGCCCGAGCCGCCTGAGGAGCCGAGCCGCTGGTGCCGCGAAGCCGCAGTTGCTGGTGAGCCGTCCGAGCACCCGTGTTGCCGTGTTGCTGTGCTACTAAGCTGCCCGAACTGCCCTGTCTGGTGAGAGCAGCGCTTCTGTCACTGCATTGCCCCTGTCCTACAGTTGGTACTGCTAGTCTACTATTGTCATGGCTACCCCTAGTGTCCTCGCGTTTGACGCTAAGGGTCGAGCCATTGACTTTGAGGTCTGGGTCGACGACCTGCAGCTGTTCTTACAGTGCGACAGGGCAGACGGTCTCTCTCTCTTTGACCTCACCTCTGGCGCCTCTCCTGCCCCTGCTGCTGATGCTGACCCCACTGTTCGCTCCCAGTGGGCCACGCGCGATGCTGCTGCACGTCTTGCTGTGCGTCGCCACCTGCCTACCACTGAGCGCGCACACTTTAGTCAGTACAAGAGTGCTCAGACCTTGTACGACGCTGTAGTTGCGCGCTACTCTTCCCCTGCCACTGCTGCACTGAGCCGCCTCATGCTACCGTACCTCTTCCCTGACCTTGCTGCCTTTCCCACAGTCGCTGACCTAATTACGCACCTCCGCACTAGTGACACTCGCTACAGCGCCGCGCTTCCTGCTGAATTCTGCGCGAAGAACCCCCCCCCCCATGTACATCACTCTCTATTACATAGTCACCCGCCTCCCTGACTCCCTTCGTGTAGTCAGGGACCACTTCCTCTCAGTCTGTCCCACCAGTCTCACTGTTGACCTCTTAGAGAAGGCCCTCCTACCAGCGGAGAAGAGTATAGTTGCTGTAGGAGCCTCTCGTGGTGACCCTCGCACCCCCATCTTTGAGGGGTGTTCTCCTTCCCCCCTTTTGCCCTCTATCGCCTCTCCCGCTGCGGCTGACCTCGTTGGTCTTGAGTCGGTCGGTGCGGCGTCTGCCCCTAGCGGGAGACCCCGCTCTGGCAAGGGCAAGGGGGGCAAGGGCGCGGTTGGAGCTAGCGGAGGCGGTGGAGGTGGCGGTGGAGGCGGCGGAGGGAGTGGGGGTGGCGGTGGGAGTGGTGGCGGGGGTGGAGGTGTCGGTGGCAGCAGTGGAGGCGGAGGCGGCGGAGGTGGCGGCGGTGCTAGCGGAGGCGGCGATGGTGGCGGAGGTGGAGGAGGCGGTGGTGGAGGAGGTGTCGGTGGTCGGGGAGGCGCTTCGCAGCGGAGCAGCCCTGGTGGTGGTCAGCGCCAGCAGCAGCAACAGCAGCAACGTTCTCGGGACATTCCTCCCCCTCAGCAGCTCCGTGAGTGGTACGCGCAGCGTCAGCGTGGTGGGGGTTTCGGTCCGTGCACCTACGTCCTTCGCTCTGGCGACCGCGTGGGTGAGCAATGTGGGGGTGCCCACCCCACCCAGCGCTGCTTTGGCCGCCTGACGGACGCTTAGCGTCAGCAGTTCCCGGAGGCCAGTGAGATCCCCCGCTGGGGAGAGCTTTCTAGGGCAGGCGTAGCTATCTATGATCTTGACTTTGATGCTATCCTTGATGACATGTATGCTATGACTAAAAGTGATGAGGGTGACTGTTACTGGTGTTTCCCGCCCGACCCGAGCATTGGTACTGCTGCTCTAGGTGCTGGTGAGGCCGCTGCTCTAGGTGCCAGTGCGTCTGCGCCCTCAGGTGCTGGTGAGTCTACGCTCTCAGGTCCCACGTCGGCTTCGGCCTCCCTCACCTTCACACTTGACTCAGGGGCTTCTCGCTCCTTCTTTCGAGACCGCACCACACTCACGCCGCTTGGTCGGCCGGTTGCAGTCTCCCTGGCAGACCCCTCTGGGGGTCCCGTCCTCTCTCACTTCTCCACTGTCCTCCCGTGTCCGGCTGCCCCCTCTGGCACCTTGTCTGGTCTTTACCTCCCCTCGTTCTCTACGAACTTGGTGAGTGGTGCTGACCTGCAGGATACGGGGGTTCACCAGTTTACTCCTGCGAGTCAGCGGGCGACCCACTGCTCGGATGCTCGCACAGGCCGGCACCTGGCCACGTTTACGCGTCAGCCGGGGTCGAGCCTCTACACCCTGACCACTTGGTCTCCTCCTGTCCCTGCGTCTAGCCAGGTAGCTGCGTCGGGTCATGTGTTTGCTGCAGCGTCCAGGTCTGGTCCTGAGTCTGCCCCCTGCTCGTGTCGCCTTCTGTCTCACGAGACTCTCCTCTGGCACCACCGTCTTGGTCACCCCTCTCTACCTCGTCTCCGAGGCATGGCTTCCCGTGTCCTTGTCTCTGGTCTCCCCCGGTCCCTCCCTCCCCTTCCTCCAGGGCCTGGTCCTTCCTGTGTTCCTTGTGTCGAGGGGAGGCTCCGGGTTGCCCCTCACTCCTCTCAGTTTCCACCGACAGAGGCCCCGCTGCAGACGCTTCACATGGACGTGTGGGGCCCAGCCCGCGTCCGTGGACAGGGTCACGAGCGCTACTTCCTGCTGGTGGTTGACGACTACTCGCGTTACACCTCAGTCTTCTCCTTGCGCAGCAAGGGTGATGTCACTGAGGTGTTGATCGACTGGATCCGCGCAGCTTGTCTCCAACTCAGGAGGAGCTTCGGCTCGAACTTTCCTGTTCTGCGTCTGCACTCTGACCGAGGCGGAGAGTTCTCCTCTGGCCTTCTGCGAGCCTTCTGCCGTGCGCGAGGCATCGGCCAGACCTTTACGCTTCCGGACACTCCAGAGCAAAATGGGATTGCTGAGCGCCGCATTGGCATGGTCATGGACGTCGCTCGTACGTCCATGATGCATGCGGCTGCCCCCCATTTTCTGTGGCCGTTTGCGGTTCGGTACGCGGCGCATCAGCTCAACCTTCACCCCAGGGTCTCCATGCCGGAGACCTCCCCAGCTCTGCTGTGGACGGGGAAGGTAGGCGATGCGTCTACGTTCCGTGTCTCGGGATCTCGAGCGTTTGTCCGCGACTTGTCTGCGGACAAATTGTCCCCTCGTGCTGCTCCTTGCGTCTTCCTTGGCTTCCCCCCTGACGCACCAGGGTGGCAATTCTACCACCCCTCCTCTCGTCGTGTTCTGTCCTCCGAGGACGTCACGTTTGACGAGTCGGTCCCCTACTACCTTCTCTTCCCCTACCGCACTCCTTCCCTCCCCCCGCCGCCGCACTTCCTTGTGCCAAGTCCCCCCCAGGTAGACCCCCTCCCCCCTCAGGGTCCTGCCCCTTCAGGTGTGTCCCAGGTAGACGCAGTCGAGCCGGTCGAGGTTGCTGGTGACTCTGCGGGTGCTGCGCCTGGGGGTGCTGACTCTGGGGGTGCTGCGCGAGTGGGTGCTGAGCCTGGGGGTACTGAGCCTGGGGGTGCTACGACTGGGGGTGCTGAGCCTTGGGGTCCTTCGCCTGGGGGTGCTGCGTCTGGAGCTGCTAAGCCTGGGGGTGCTGCGTCTGGAGCTGCTGAGCCTGGGGGTACTGAGTCTGGAGCTGCTGAGCCTAGGGGTGCGGAGCCCGCGGCCGCTGGACCTGATGGTGTGGCGTCTGGCGGTACTGGGCCTAGTGGTTCTCCGGGTGCTTCGTCTCGGCGAGAGCCACTCTCTCCACAGGAGCTGCGCGAGTGGTTTGCCCGGCGCAGGAGGCGTACTGCTGGAGCTGGCGCTTCTTCGGCTGCTGAGGGTGCTGGTGCCGCCGGTCTCGGAGGTGCTAGCCCTGGGAGTGCTGGAGCTGCTGGGCCTGCGAGTGCGACTTGAGTGGGAGCTGCTGAGGGTGTTGGCGCTGAGGCTACTGCTGTCAGTCCTAGCGGCGGTCGTGCTGCAGGTGCAGCTGGTGCTGCTAGAGGTACTGGAGCTGGAGGTGCTGTTGGCGCTGGTGCTGCCACTGGGGGTGCTGGTGCTGTCCCTGCTGTGTCTGGAGTCGCCGCGCGGCCTCGACCGTACTTTGTTCCGCTCCTTCAGCAGGTTCTTGGTCTTCCTCCTCCCTTAGAGTGTCCACCGCTTGTCCAGTCACAGTCACAGCTACCGCCGGCCTCCCCACTGCCTGCTCCTTCTCCCTACACTGGTCCTACTGGAGGTCTTACTGAGCGACGTGAGCCTGCGTATCGTCCTGCGTCGCCGGTTCGTACTGCTCACGCTAGTGGTCGCGGTTCGCGTCAGCGTCCTCCTCCTGTCCCTGGCACGCACCGGATGTCTCTGCGTCCGTCCACTGCTCCTCTGCGTGCCCCTTTGCCTTCTCCTCTTGAGTCCTCTCTTCCTTCCCTTGCCGACCCGGAGTCGGACTCTCTTCGTGCTGCCAGTCCTACTGTCACGCGTCTCCTTGCTACTGTCGTCACTGACCCCTCTTTTGAGACCACTGCTGCGTGTGCTCTTGTTGCTGAGCTCGTCGACTTTGCTGCTCGCTGTCGTCTAGACTACGCTGCTAGTCTCGTTGCTGAGTCTGCGTCTGTCTGTCCTCCGTCCGTCGGGGGTGAGTGTGCTCTTGGCACGGACGTCCTTGAGGACAGGCAGGAGGAGTTCCAGTGTCTGGTTGCTGCTTCACCTCATCTCGTGTTCGTACTGCTTACCCCTGAGGGAGACCCGGATGCACTTGACATCCCGACTCCGCGCTCTTACGCGGAGGCCGTAGAGGGTCCCTACTCCTCTCAGTGGCAGGCAGCTATGGATGCAGAGATGGCTTCCTGGAAGTCCACAGGCATCTACGTTGACGCGGTTCCCCCACCTGGGGCGAACATCGTCAGTGGCATGTGGATCTTGAGGGTGAAGCGGCCGCCGGGCTCTCCGCCTGTCTTCAAGGCGCGGTACGTCGCTCGTGGCTTCAGTCAGCGGCAGGGAGTTGACTACTTTCAAACCTTCTCTCCCACCCCGAAGATGACCACTCTTCGGGTACTACTACACATAGCCGCTCAGCGTGACTACGAGCTTCACTCCCTTGACTTCAGCACTGCTTTCCTGCAGGGTAGCCTGCACGAGGAGATCTGGCCGCGCCGTCCACTTGGCTTCACTGGGACTTTCCCTCCTGGCACCCAGTGGAGCCTTCGTCGGCCAGTCTTCGGTCTCGGCCAGGCACCGCGCGAGTGGCACGACACACTGAGGACTACGCTTGCGGCTCTTGGGTTTGCTCCCTCTACTGCTGACCCGTTGCTGTTTCTAAGCACCGACACCTCTTTGCCGTCGTTCTACATCCTCGTGTACGTCGACGACTTGGTCTTTGCCACTGCTGACACCGCTGGACTCGCCCACGTGAAGTCCGAGCTGTAGAAGAGACACACGTGCACAGACCTGGGTGAACTGCGCAGCTACCTTGGCTTGCAGATCACCCGGGACAGAGCACGCCGCACCATTACCCTGACTCAGTCACACATGGTGCAGAAGGTCCTTCAGCGCTTCGGCTTCACGTACTCCTCGCCTCAGGCCACTCCTCTGCCTACTCGCCACTCGCTCTCAGCTCTGCCTTCAGATGAGTCCGTAGAGTCGAGTGGCCCGTACCCAGAGCTTGTTGGCTGCCTCATGTACCTGATGACCTGCACACGACCTGACCTTGCATACCCTCTTAGCATTCTTGCACGCTATGTTGCTCCTGGGAGACACCGACCAGAGCACATGGCTGCAGCGAAGAGGGTGTTGCGCTACTTGTGCAGTACGTCGGGCATGGGACTAGTGCTTGGAGGGCAGAGTCCAGTGGTCCTCACTGGGCACGCGGACGCTTCTTGGGCTGACGACCAGGCTACGCAGCGGTCGTCACAGGGTTACACCTTCAGCCTTGGTTCCGGCTCTGTTTCGTGGCGGGCTACTCGCTCGTCTTCTGTTCTCGGCTCCAGTTGTGAGGCCGAGATCTACGCCGGGGCCATGGCCGCACAGGAGCTTCGCTGGCTCACCTACCTGCTGACCGACCTTGGAGAGCCGCCTCGTTCTCCTCCAGTCTTGTACGTAGACAACAAGGCCATGCTGGCCTTGTGTCGAGAGCAGAGACTGGAGCACAGAACAAAGCACATTGCTCTTTGCTTCTTCCTTGCTCGTGAGCTACAGCAGCGTGGTCAGTTGCGGCTTGCGTACGTGGCCTTTGAGGCCAACACTGGTGATGTTTTCACTAAGGCACTTGCGCCTTGTGATCATCAGCGCTTCTGTACTCAGCTTGGTCTTGAGCCTGTCTTGCCTCACTTGCTCACTTCTTGACCTTGCTTGTACTTTCACATATATATACTCCTACTCTTGCTTGCTTAGCCTCTTATATATATATATATATATATATATGTGCTCCTGCATGTGAACTGGCCTTCTGGCCTTGAACTTGTGCTCGGAATGTGTGGTGACTTTGTGATCCACCCTGAGCTTTGCTTTGCTTTGCTTGACTGGTCTTGTGACCCCTTGTTCTCCCCCACTTTGCCTATGGGGGTGTGTCAAATTATGATGTTGTCTAGGCTTTAGTGGGGTAGCCCATATGGGGTACACTTTTCTAGGGTTGCATATTTTGTATCACTTTCATTCCATAGTCATTTCATTCTCGTTCTACTTTCCTCACACAGATGTATATATGGGCTGCTGCGGGTGTGTATAGGGGAAGGCACGGTAAGGGGCATAATGGAGCGTTACGAGGCGTGCTGCGGACTGGGCAAGATACGAACGGGACGAGATGCGTTACGGGCGATATGGGAAGCTTTTTCCTTAAGCTATGAAGGAACTAACCTACTACTGATAGCATCTTAGAATCTAGGCGCTAAGTTAGGTGTGTGGTAAATGTGACTTAGGAGGAGAGAGGGGTAGTACAAAGAGAATGTCGAGAAGTTTGGTGCAACCCACTAAAGCATATCGAAACTAGCAAAGGTACCGGTAGTTTGACAAACACACCCCACCGCAAACCCCTCCTCACCCTTCCCCCCCTCCCTCCCTCTCTCTCCTCCCCCTCGTCTCCCTATTCTTGTCTATGCCAGTTACATTGAACTCCTGCTTGGTGCCATTGTGTCGATACACAGCTTGGTGCCATTGTGTCGATACACAGCTTGGTGCCATTGTGTCGATACACAGCTTGGTGCCATTGTGTCGATACACTGCTTGGTGCCATTCAGGGCCTCAGATATCAGGAAAAAAACCCTGAAATTCCTGATTTTGGCAGCCGATTTTTAAGCTACCCTGAACTTTCAGAGTTGGGATTTTTGTTGGACTGATCTTTCAGGTTTTTTTTTTTGGCCACACTGATTTTCCAGGTTTTTTTCCCGTGGAACACTGATGCCACTACGTTGTAACGAAACCGACACTGAAAGCGAATCTCACCTGTGCCATGTTACCTCGCCCGCAATTACAGGGAATCTCACATTCCCTGTACGTGGGCACCCCGGGGCAGGACCAATGTTGCCTCAGGTTCACTTTGGCTGGTGTTTTTTTGGCGCGTCGCCTCTCACACCATTGGGCAGTTTCGCTGCAGCATCCAGTGTTGGCCAGTCCTAACTTGGCAGACATGTGGTGCTGGCGGGCTGCCAAGGTTCCTGCCCCGTACCCATCATGTGCGGTGCGTTAGGGTTGGGCTGTGCTGGCAAGCACCGTGCCATCCTTCTTGAAGTCGGGGTGAGATGATGATGCCTCCACGCCGCCCAGCCCACCCACCGTTTCCGCCACCCTTCTTGTCCAACCTTTGCATCAGAACCAGGGTTTCCCTCGTTCACCCTAGTGTACGAGGAGGCAGCCAGCCGAGGCCTGAGTTTTGCGCTTGCAATCCCTTGCCTTCGCAGTTGTCTCTAGGTTAGATGCGAGGCCGTACGCGCTGCTTACCATGGCGGAGCAGCTTGATGGCACGGAAAGAAACGGCGACCACGCCGGTGCTGCGCATCGCCAGCCGCATGTAGACCGTACAGAAGCTGTGACCGGCATCGACCTGTTGTTTTCAGGCTTAGCGCAGGTCAACGTCAATGAGAGGCAACCTGAACTAGAGCCGCCAGACAAGATACCGTTCGAGCACATAGATCTGGAGCCGCTCTGTGCGTCCCCGTCAGCGCCAGACATCGAGCAAGACAGTTCACCGCCTCCAGCTGACAATACCACTCCTGAACCAGAGGCCAAGAAAACCGGCCGATACACGCAGTCAACGCTGCCATTCATTCCTAAGGCCGCAGTCGACGGGGCTACTGTGCCTGCGCCAACCGACCAACGGTCGTCGCCCGTGATAACAAAAACGCAGGAGTCGCCATCTGTTCCAGGTCCTTCGAAGCAGTCTGGACGCGACGCGCTCTACGCCGAGGCTCTGTATAAGTACAAGGCTGAGTGGCTGGAGAGGTTTGAGTGGCTAATTCTACTGCGGCAATCTGACGGTCTCCCTGCTTTCAAATGCTCTATCTGTACCGAGCATGCAGGTTATGCTGGAAAGTGCGGGAAAGGCGGGAAGGGCGCCTCAGACGTACAGACTCAGGCGTTCAAGCGGCACGCGCAAACAACCAAGCACAAGGAGGCGGTCAAGAACCAGGCGAAGCTTCTTGCTGAAGCTGGCCGGCAGCCGCGTATCAACGGTGACAACCTCGCTCGTGACACCGAGAAGGAGCGGGTCATCAAGCTGTGTGACTCCCTCCTCTTCGTGACCAAGCAGGATGCACCCATAGAACTATGGGTGAACCTCGTTCGCTACCTCGCGGAGCAGAAGGTGCCGGGATTTCCCGCGAAAGGATACGGCACCTACTACACCACGTGAGTAAACGCCGGGTTTTCATGTTCTTCGTGTTGTGTGTGTTTAACTTTTGGGCACGCTCTAACCGTGATTCACATGCGCCACAGGTACGGCTTTGGCCAGCTCACACAGTCAATCGCGACATGGTTACACACCACGCAGCTCGAGCACATCCAAGCAAGCCCGTACATCGGACTCACTTGTGACGAGAGCACAGACAGGTGTCGAGGAAAACACATGATCCTTTTCGTTACTTTCATCCGTGAGAATCGACCGGTCACTGAGTTTCTGGCCCTGCTGACTGTGGAGAAGTGCGACGCTGCATCTCTCCTCTCAGTGTTTCTGTCTCACTTGCAGGCTCTCGGCATCGACCTTGCCCGGATCGCTGGTATAAGCACCGATGGGGCGAAGGTGATGATGGGACGCAAGAACGGCCTCGTCGTACGGCTTCGCCTCCGCGTTCCACATCTCGTCTCAAGCCACTGTGTTGCCCACAGGTACGTTTTTTGTTGCACCATGCGTAAACTGCTTGACGTGACTGTATCATCCTATGCTAATATCCTGTGTTGCTCGCTTGGGTTTTCTTGTGCCTGCAGGGAGGCGCTCGCAGCAAAACATGCAGCCCGGGCCCTTCCCGAGTTCGACATGGTTGACAGCCTGATCCGTCAACTCGCAGAGCATCTCGGCCGTTCCGGCCCCTGGCATCAACGCTTTATGGAGCTTCAAGAACTCTTCACGTCCACGAACCTGGAGCTTCAGGGGATTCACACGGTCCGCTGGCTCTCCAGGGGTGACGCTGTTTTGCGTCTGGTGGCCGTCTTCCCCGCGATCATCGTCATGCTGTACGAGTGGGACGAGACGCTGTACGAGCTCGCCACGAGCTACAGGTTTCACTTCCTCTTGTACTTCCTGGCCGACGTGCTCGAGCAGCTGAACATCCTGAACAAGTCTTTCCAGCAGCGAGAGGTGAGCGACTTGGCGTTTCCGTGTGTGCTTAACTTGTCTTGATGTCTTGTTATTGTATTTGTGGCTTTTGTGTGTGTTTGTCATTGCAGTTATATTGTTGACAGTCAAACAAAACATTATTTGTGTGAGAAAGCACCCCCAATCTCGACTGCCGTGTTTCCCGCAATGTTATTTCTTTCGCCCAAACATAGCTTGACATTGCAGGTGTGCACGTGCAGATCAGGAGAACCATCTCCTTCCTAGAGACCCGCTACGTCGACTGCGGCGATGATTTTGGGGGCGGGTTGAGCGCGCGCCTGTCCCCGTTCATCATGAAGTACGGGCCGGACAGTGACAACCCCGAGGTGACGGTGCAAGGAGTGGACTCAGACGGTCGGCCCACTAAACACACGTTCAAACTGCACGAGAACCCGAGCGAGGACTACCCAACGCTGGGAAATCACTACAACTGCGTGGATCTCTGCACCTCGTTTGCAGAGGCGCTCGTGCGCAACCTCACCAAGAGGTTTGCAGATTTGGACTCCCTTGTGGGAGTCCGGCTGTTCATGCCCGATGAGTACCCACCAGAGAGAGGAGAGCGCCACAAGCAGTGTCTCGAGTGGCTCATGTCACTCGTCAGGCTGTTCAGGGCAGTGGAGACAGACTACATCCTTCCTGGTAAGTGTTTATTGATTGTGCACCAGTGCTGTACTCAGCGTAACATTTTGAACGTAAAGTTCTGTGTTGGTGTCTGCCTCTGCCCTGTTGGTCAGTCATCCTAACGATCACTTATCTGCTTTGTCTGGCAGGGATCGACAAGCGCCGGGCGATCAAAGAGCTGCGAGCCTTTTGCCCCATCCTCGCAGGTGCCCCGAAGACCGAGAGAAGCTTCCATGCCGGCCTCACTGCGATGCTGAAGACAAGCGACTGGACGACCAGCTACCCCAACCTTGTGCGTCTCTGGGTCGCTGTCGCCGTACTGCCGCTGAGCACAGTGGAATGTGAGCGCGGGTTTTCCCGCCAAAACATCATCAAGTCGTGGCAGCGTGGGAGCCTCAAAGACGCCCGCCTTGAAGATCTCGTCACGATGTCGCTCCTCGAGTACGTGCCCGACTACAACGAAATCGTGCAGGTCTGGCGCAGCTACAAGAAGCGCCGGCCCTTTGGCAATGTGGCAGCAGCTCCAGCAAGAGAGGGGCAGGGTAGTGGCAGGGGAAAGGAGGCAGAGGCAGTACAGGAGTGGGAAGCAGAGCCAAAGGCTCAGGGGGGTGATGATGATGATGGCTCTGATTCCGATGATGATGCATGCATGACCCCTATTAGAGATTCTTAGATTATAACTGCAGCAACTCTTCTTGTGACTATTTATTTTAAATGTAGGAGTCTGAAATACAGTCAGTGTTTTTGCAAATGGTACACTGATGCATCAGGCTTTGAAAATTTGCAACACTGAACTTTCAGCTTTTTTTTTTTTGGGACACTGACAATCAGAGTTCCCACGCAGGGGGACCCTGATGGCCTGACGACCCTAAAAGTGAATCTGAGGCCCTGGTGCCATTGTGTCGATACACAGCTTGGTGCCATTGTGTCGATACACAGCTTGGTGCCATTGTGTCGATACACTGCTTGGTGCCATTGTGTCGATACACAGCTTGGTGCCATTGTGTCGATACACTGCTTGGTGCCATTGTGTCGATACACCGCAGAAACCTTATCCTCCCCCCCTCTCCCCCAATTGGCCCGATGGTTGGCTACGCCACTTGGGGCAGGCGGGTGGCCTCGCAGCCGGGGCAGTTGTGCAGGCTCTCGTGGATGAAGACGTCGCAGTCAAAGCAGAAGTGCCGCGCACACGAGGGGCACTCCACCCGCACTCCCCCTCCCTCCGTCTCTGCGCACAGTGACACGGTCAACAGTCAGTCAAAGGTTAGTCAGTGGGCAGCAGTGGACTGGCAGGTGGAAATCAAGACTGAGCAGACATGCTGGCAGCGAGGACGGGTAGACAGAGGATGGAGGTGGGTGAGGCAACAAATGACCCGAATGACTGGCCCTACCCCCAGCAGCGCATGCTCACCGAGGAAAGGCAGTGCAGCAGTGCAGCTGAAGCAGGCGGGCGGCAGGTCGCTGTGCGGGGCTGCAGGGGCTGACGACCCAGCAGGTCGCTTAGGAGCGGGCGGCAGAGGGACCTCGGAGAAGGGCGGCACGGGGAAGAGGTGGTGGTAGGAGCGGGCGAGGTGCGGCGAGGACACGAGCGTGAGCGCACACACGGGGCACTCCGCTGGCAGCGCACACACCCGCGAGCTGGGGGGTGGGGGGAGAGGTTTGAGGGAGGGAAAGGGAGGAGGGAGGAGGAGAGGGGAGGAGGGGGAAGGAAGGCAAGTGGCATGAGGTGGGCGAAGTTGGGCCTTGGCTTGCAGCTGTGAAAGGGTGGGATGAAGAAATGCAGGGACAATGTGGGGTGGGGTGAGGGGGAAGCGAGAGAGAGGGGGAAGAAGGCGAGCACGTTGGAGATGGCAGGTGGAGGAAGTGATGGCAGGTGGAGGAAGTGATGGCAGGTGGAGGAAGTGATGGCAGGTGGAGGAAGTGATGGCAGGTGGAGGAAGTGATGGCAGGTGGAGGAAGTGATGCAGATGAGATGCAATGGGAATGGGTGGTAAGAAGAACATGGCTTTCAGAGAGGGAGTGAGTGGCGTCTGGGAGCATAGCACCTGAACTTGCAAGTGGGGCACACATAATGGCACTTGGGGCACACATAACGGCACTTGGGGCACACATACCGGCACCTAGGGCACACATACCGGCACCTGGGGCACACATAGGTGGCGGCGAGGCGGAGGTGCATGTGGCAGGCGCACAGCGCTGCTGCCCCCTCGGGGGCGCGCTGGGGGAAGCCCATCCGCACGAGGCTGGCCGCACTGCCCGCACTGCCCGCCTGCACCGGTGGTGGCGGCGCGTGGCTCATCAGCAGCTCCCTCAGATGAGCCTGGGGGGGGAGGGAGGATGAAGCAGGGTGACGGGAACAATGCGGAGGGCAGAGGATTGGAGAGACAAAGAAAGGCAGGGAGGACAGAGACGGAAGGAGGCAGGATTCAGAAGCACACGCAGCAGGTCGGATACAGAACGAGACAACAAGAGCACCAAAGTCAGAGGCCAAATGAGAAAGACTTTACCGATTTCCAGCTGAGTTTTGCTTGCTCCATGGGGCAATTGGGCAAGAATAGAGCCTCACAGGGCTCACGTCATCCCTGCCTCACGTCATCCCTGCCTCACGTCATCCCACGGGCCTCACGTCATCCCACGGGCCTCACGTCATCCCACGGGCCTCACGTCATCCCACGGGCCTCACGTCATCCCACGGGCCTCACGTCATCCCACGGGCCTCACGTCATCCCACGGGCCTCACGTCACCCCCCACAGCCCCGCGGGCCTCACGTCATCCATGGCGACGCTGTAGCGCCCGCCCGTCTGCTCGGCGATCTGGCGGCAGATGTGCACCTCGGCGCCGCCCACGCCGATGATGGAGCACCGCAGGTGGGCGGCGCACGCGCGGCGGATGGCGGGCAGGATGTCGCCGGGGTCGGTGGAGGCGAGCGCCGCGAAGAGCAGCAGCAGCTCGCGGTGGCCGTACGCCGGCACGTGCGCCACCGCCTCCACCGCCGCCTCCACCACGTTCTGCCGTACGAGGAGGGGCAAAAGAGAGGCGTGCGTGTGGGTGGGAGAGGCGTCACGCGTGGAGTGGATAAATAACACATGGTGAGACGACAGGGTAGCACCGTGAAACGTGATGGAGTTTGAGTTCAAGGCATTGTAGCACGTGGGTGTGATTGTATGCGACATTTAAGGGCGAAACATCACAGGCAGGCATGATGGATGGTCACGTCTCTTGGGTGGTACCTGCAGGGAGGCGGGTGGTACCTGCAGGGAGGCGGGTGGTACCTGCAGGGAGGCGGGCCCCGAGGCGGAGAGGTTGGACTGCAGCGCCTTGATGTGCGCGTCGGGCGGCGAGGTGAGCTCTGAGAGCTGCGAGGCCACGCCGTCGCGCAGCAGCAGCAGGGCGAGGTGGCTGAGGGGGTTGCTGTCGAAGAAGTTGAGGATGAATGCCTCGCTGCTGCGCGCCATGGCTGCCATGCGCGATGGCTTCATGTCCACCTCACTCGCCGCCTGCCTGCCATGCAGGGACGTGAGGCGAGGTGCCATGCCATGCCATGTCATTCCACGCCATTGTGGGATGGACATGGGTAGGAGATATGATAAAGACTTGCTGACAGCACTCTACCGCACACAGTGCAACGGTGTGTGACGACATGAAAGTAAGGCCACCTATCCCATGAGCGACATGGCATGGCACCAGTCATCACATCACAGCCCGTGTCACCTCCAGCAGCCCAAGAGCGGCCCACCCACCCGGGAGAAGTCGAGAGCGAGCACGAGGTAGCGGATGATGCCGCGCCTCACCCGCTGCGCCCCCCCCCCGCCCCGCCTGCCCTGCCTGCTGCCGTCGCCGCCTCTCCCTTTCGCTGCGCTGCTGCCCCGCCACGTCCACCGGCCGCAGCCGCCCACTCTCGTCCTCCTGGGCGCACCGGGAAATGGGGAAAAAGGGTTGTGCGTGGGGGAGGGGAAGGGGGAAGAGTGAGGGGAGGGATAGGAAAGTGGGTTGGGGGAGGGGGAGGGTGGCATGTGCAGGGAATGCAAACCTGGACGTTGAATTTGGAGTGCAAGGGCAGTTAGTGCAAGAGCAGTGAGTGCAAGGACCAGCCCTGACCTGCACGGCCTCCCAGGAGCGCTCTCACCAGCACGGCCTCCCAGGAGCGCTCTCACCTGCACGGCCTCCCAGGAGCGCTCTCACCTGCACGGCCTCCCAGGAGCGCTCTCACCTGCACGGCCTCCCAGGAGCGGTCGTTGGCGTAGGAGCGCTCCCACGCCTCCTGCTCGCGCATGGCGTCCTCCGCCGCCACCTCCTCCTCCTCCTCCTCCACGTTGTACGCCACGTCCACCCGCCGCGCCTCCCCGCGCTTCATCGCTCCTGCAGCTGGGCGTGTACAGTGGTTTGGTACCAGGTGTTGCTCGATAACTGACAGGACACTCTAATGTGAATCAAATCGAAACTCCCGGGCTAATTGCAAGTTGTCGGCAGAGACTAATGCTTTGTCGGTACTCTCAACTTGCGGCTCTGATAGCGAAGCCTAACAGCAAAGCTATTTGGACGCTGCTTGCTACGAACGATCCGCTAACCTGATGGCAAGGGGGCGGAAGGGAAGGGAATGAAAGGGACAGAGAGAGACGGATTCAAGGAAGTGAAGGACAGGAGAGAGGGGGGGAGGAGGTGAAAGGGATAGAAGGGAAGGGAAGGGAAGGGAAGAGAAGAAGGGATGGGAAGTGAACGGAAGGGAAGAGATTGGAAGTGAAGTGAATGGAAGGGAAGAGATTGGAAGTGAAGTGAATGGAAGGAAGGGAGTGAAGGGAAGGGAAGAACGGAAGGGCAGTGAAAAAGAGGATGGGATGGGAAGGGAAGGGAAGGGAAGGAAAGGATTGGAAGCGGGGGGGAACGGAGAGAAGGTGTGAGGGCTGGTGAGGGGAGGGAAGGGAGGCGAGGGAAATGTAGGGGATGCAGTGTGCACACTCACCCCTTGTAGAAGTAAATGAACTTGTCCCCCCCTCCCCGCCCCCCACCTTGTCCCACAGTAGCACTCGCTGGGGCGCAACGGCCCACGCTTGAAGGGCACTGAAGGGAGAAAGAGGGAATAGGAGTGGAGTGGGGGAAGGCGTGACAAGGGGGTGGGGCCGGATGTGGGGAACTGCTTCATCTATTTTCGCTCACAGCCATTGGAGGGATGAGAAGGGAAGGGAATGGATTGCAAGTGAAGGGAAGGGAAAGGATGGGAAGGGAAGGGAAAGGATGGGAAAGGGAAGGGAAAGGATGGGAAGGGAAGGGAAAGGATGGGAAAGGGAAGGGAAAGGATGGGAAAGGGAAAGGATGGGAAGGGAAGGGAAAGGATGGGAAGGGAAGGGAAAGGATGGGAAGGGAAGGGAAAGGATGGGAAAGGGAAGGGAAAGATGGGAAGGGAAGGGAAAGGATGGGAAGGGAAGGGAAAGGATGGGAAAGGGAAGGGAAAGGATGGGAAGGGAAGGGAAAGGATGGGAAAGGGAAGGTGAGGAAAGGGAGGGGAATGAGCGTGAGAGAGAAGGACAGGGGAGAATAGGGAAGGGAGGAGCGTGAACGGAACGGGCATAGGAGCGAAGGGCAGTGAGGGGAAGCGAAGGGCAGTGAGGGGAAGCGAAGGGCAGTGAGGGGAAGCGGCTCTGGTTGTACGAGAAGGTGGGAGAGGGGTGGAGCGGGACAGGATGTTAACGAGACGAGACGGGATGGGGCAGGACGGGACGAGAAGGGAAGGGAAGGGATGGGAAGGGAAGGGAAGATATGGGACAGGAAGGAAGGACCTAGGGAAGGAAAGGGCAGGGTGGGGGGGAGAGAGAACGCAAGAGAAGGAAGGAAATGAAAGGGAAGGCAAGGCATTTTACAATGCAAGGACGGACGGATTTAGGGAAGGGAGAGCAGGGGGAAGTGGGGGGGGGGGTGAGAAGGGGGTGTGAATGGAATAGAAGGGGAGGAAAGGGAAGGAAAGGAAAGGGACGGGAAGGGACGGGAAGGGATGGGAATGTCAGGGGAAGGGGGGATTGGTAACGCAAGGACGGGAATGGAGGGGAAGGGATGGGAAGGGGAGGGACGGATTTAGGGATTGGAAGGACAGTGCACGGCTGATGGCGCTGAACTATGGTGGGAGGGACGAGAGGAGGGGAGGCGCCACGAGGATAGGGAAGGCGCGACGAGGGGAGGGGAGGCGCGACGAGGGGAGGGAAGACGCGACGAGGGGAAGGAAGGCGCAACGAGGGGAGGGGAGACGCGACGATGATAGGGAAGGCGCGACGAGGGGAGGGGAGGCGCGACGAGAGGAGGCGCGACGAGGGGAGGAGGGGGGGCCGACGACATTAGGGGGTTGCGACGATCGGAGGGGACGCGCGAGAAGGGGCTACACTCACCCTCGCGAGCTTGTGTATACGCTTGTAAAGTTTCCTCTTCTTAATATCTACAGAGCGCCGAATGCGCTTACGGGAGATTCATCTGGCGCATTTTCTCACTCTCTGGAAAACGACGTAAGTACAAGTTAGGACGTGTCTCACTTTGGCTGGTCCGCCAGTTCGCCCAAACCTGGTCCGTCCCTGAATTTGTGCCTACAGAAATACCCTGGACTGGTCCGTCGGACCAGGGTGGACCAACCGAGTGAACCAGCTTCGGACTCATTGTTGTTGGGTCCGCAGATCCACTCTACAGTAGCGTGTAGGCGAGAGAAACTGGGTTACCAAGACGGAAGACTGTACAGTACACTTGCGCAGCTTCTCCCTGACGCGTGTGGGCGCCAAAATTTTGCGACAGGGAGAGGTGATTTCGTGAGTGTTCGCCAATACTATGACTGTTCAGGGGTCCGACGTGGACCAGCTCGCTGAACCTGGATATCCTCCCCATTATAGTCCCTTTCGCCCGCTAAATCGAGGGTGCTGGTTTGCTACACCCACGGTCCACATTGCTAAGAGAACGGGTCCACGCTTGGGTCCTATGTGGTTTGGTGGACTGGTCCCCATCGACCGCATAGAGCCAGGGTGGACCGAGGGATTTGTGACGCCTTCTTAGGGCCTGTAACTTTTTCTCTTTCTATCGTCCGGACAGGGACCCTGTCCGGACTTTTGTAGGGTAACTAATTTTGCTAAAACTCGTTGAAAGCTTCGTAAGAACCTATGCGATGTCGCCACCGTCCGGACCATGTTGTCAGAATGTTATGCTCTAGCCTGTAGTGGGTGCTCTATAGCGAGTACAACCCTTCTAGGGTTTGCTATTTGTATCCTCATTCCTGTTAGTGAACCCCTCTTTTTGCCTAAACTGTTTCTTGCCCAGCTAGGGCTTTCCTAGCTATGGCGCCTTCTTCTACACCTTATTTTCACACATGTTTGACACTTTTCACCCAAAAAATGGTCCGGACCATACTGTTCATACCGTCAAAACGACAGTTCGGACCATCCGTCTTTACTGCGATGTCATTGGCGCCCGAATCTATTGAAACTTTCATCCAATACGGAGCCGCAATATAATTGTGACGAAACTCGATATTGTCCACAGTTTAGTAATCCGTGTGACATTTTGAAGCGAAAATCAAAATTTTCGATACAGCAAAAGGTTTCACATTTGTGGTCCGGACAAGCCGTCGTCCGGACCCGAGTCCCAAACGTCCGGACGCAGCTCCGTTCGGACGTTTTGGGGGCTCTGTTCGGACTTTTGACCAAAACGAAAAAAGTTACACGCCCTTAGGGCGCGGTGAATTGATTTTGAGAGGGGAAATATGAGAAGAGTAGTAAAAAGGGCCTCCATAACATTCTTGGTTAAAAAACAAAATCTAACTCACACCAAAAGGTGTGCATTCTCTCATAGTCATTAACCCCCAGGTTACAGGTGTTGAAATGAATGAACAGGAATGAATGAACTAACAGTGAAAACAGTACAAGTACCTAACCTTAGAATTGTGTACCCCCTATAGGCTAACCCACTATAGCCTAAACAAGCACAACATATATAATGTTTGACACACCCCCATAGGCGAAGTGGGGAGAACTGGGGGTCACAAGACCAGTCAAGGCAAAGTAAGGCAAAACAAGCTCAGGGTGGATCTCAAGGATACCACACAAATTCCGAGCACAAGAACGTGGTCACAAGACCAGTTCACATGCAGGTTTATAATAGAACAAGAGGTACAATGAATTACAACCTAGCAAGAGTAAACACGAAGGTATATATATATATATAGAGATCACAGTACAAACAAACTGAAGAAGTAAGCAAGTGAGGTCTAGTAGGCACAAGGCCTAGAAGAGTGCAAAAGCGCTGATGGTGACAAGGCTGAAGCGCCTTGGTGAACACATCAGCAGTATTGGCCTCAGAGGCCACGTAACGCAGACGAAGCTGACCACGCTGCTGCAGCTCTCGAGCAAGGAAGTAGCGCAGAGCAATGTGCTTCGTTCTGTGCTCCAGTCTGTGCTCCTCACACAAGGCAATGGCTGCCTTATTGTCGACGTACAGCACTGAAGGAGAACAAGGCCGCTCTCCAAGATCGGTCAGCAAGTAGGTGAGCCAGCGTAGCTCCTGGGCCGCCATGGCTGTGGCGTAGATCTCAGCCTCACAACTGGAGCTGAGAACAGAAGAAGAGCGAGTAGAACGCCAAGAAACTGAACCAGAGCCAAGACAGAAGGTGTAACCCTGAGACGACCGCTGAGTAGCCTGGTCGTCTGCCCAAGAAGCGTCTGAGTGCCAAGTGAGAACAATTGGGACTCGCCCTCCAAGCACTAGCCCCATGCCCGACGTACTGCACAAGTAGCGCAACACCCTCTTAGCTGCATCCATGTGCTCCTTCCGGTGACGGCCGGGAGCGACATAGCGTGCAAGAATGCCGAGAGGGTATGCAAGGTCTGGTCAAGTGCAGGTCATCAGGTACATGAGGCAACCCACAAGCTCTGGATACGGGCCACTCGGCTCTACAGACTCATCCGAAGGCAGAGCTGAGAGCGAGTGACCGGTAGGCAGAGGAGTGGGCTCAGGCGAGGAGTACGTGAGCGGAAGCGCTGAAGGACCTGCTGCACCATGTGTGACTGAGTCAAGGTGATGGTGCGGCGTGCTCTGTCCCGGGTGATCCGCTAGCCAAGATAGCTTGTCAGTTCACCCAGGTCTGTGCACGTGTGTCTCCTCTGCAGCTCCGACTTCACGTGGGCGAGTGCCACAGTGTCAGCAGTGGCAAAGACCAAGTCGTTGACGTACACGAGGATGTAGAACGGCGGCAGTGAGGCGTCGGTGCGTAGAAACAACGACGGGTCAGCAGTAGAAGGCGCGAACCCAAGAGCCGCAAGTGTAGTCCTCAGTGTGTCGTGCCACTCACGTGGCGCCTGGCGAAGACCGTAGACTGGTCGCCTGAGGCTCCACTGGGTACCAGGAGGGAACGACCCAGTGAAGCCAGGTGGGCGGCGCAGCCATTTCTCCTCGTGCAGGCTGCCCTGCAGGAAAGCAGTGCTGAAGTCAAGAGAGTGGAGCTCGTAGTCACGCTGAGCGGCGACGTGCAGCAGAACCCGAAGAGTGGTCATCTTCGGGGTCGGGGAGAAGGTCTGGAAGAAGTCGACTCCCTCTCGCTGACTGAAGCCTCGTGCAACGTAACGCGCCTTGAAGACAGGCGGAGAGCCCGGCGGCCGCTTCACCCTGAAAATCCACATGCCACTGACGATGTTCGCCCCAGGCGGGGGAACCTCGTCAACGTAGGTGCCTGTGGACTTCCAGGAAGCCATCTCTGTGTCCATGGCCGACTGCCACTGAGAGGAGTAGGGACCGGCCATCGCCTCTGCGTAAGAGCGTGGGGTCGGGATGTCTGGTGCATCCGGGTCTCCCTCAGGGGCAACAAGCATGGACACGAGATGGGGCAAAGCGGCAGCAAAGCACTCAAACTCCTCCTGCCTGTTCTCAAGGACGTCAGTGCCAAGAGGACACTCACCCCCGACGGACGGAGGACAGACAGACTCAGACTCAGCAACTAGGCTAGCGGTGTAGTCTAGACGACAGGTGGCAGCAAAGGCGAGAAGCTCAGCAACGAAGGCAGACGCAGCAGCGGACTCAAAGGAAGGGTCAGTGACAACAGTAGCTAGGAGACGCGTGACAGTAGGACTGGCAGCACGAAGGGAGTCTGACCCCGGGTCAGCAAGAGCAGGAAGAGAGGACGCAGGAGGAGACGGCAGTGGGACACGCTGTGGAGTAGTGGAAGGACGAAGCGCCATCCGGTGAGTGCCTGGGACAGCAGGAAGAAGCTGACGCGGGACACGACAACCAGTGAGAGCTGCACGGACAGGTGACGCACGACGAGACTCAAGCGACGCAGGACGAGACTCAGGCTCACGACGCTGAGTAAGACTGTCAGAATGTTACCTTATGCTCTAGCCTGTAGTGGGGTGCTCTATAACGAGTACAACCCTTCTAGGGTTTCCTATTTGTATCCCCATTCTTGCTAGTGCAGTCCCTCTTCTTTCTTCTAATCTTTCACAAAGACCTCCAGTCCGACCAGTGTAAGGAGTAGGACCAGGGAGAGAGGAGGCAGACGGTAGCTACGACTGCAGTCCGACAAACGGAGGACACCCTAAGGAGGGAGGAGGACAAGGAGGAGGGAGCTGACCAAGAACCTGCTGAAGGAGCGGAACGAAGTACGGCCGCGACCGTGCAGTGACTCCAGAACCAGGGTCCTCAGCCATAGCAGCAGCTCCAACTCCCGGGTCCTCAGCACCAGCCGCAGCCCCAACGCCCGGGTCCGCAGCACCAGGAGCAGCACCAACGTCCGGGTCCTCAGCACCTGCCGCAGCTCCAACGCCCGGGTCCTCAGCACCAGCAGTAGCACCAGCGTCCGGGTCCTCAGCACCAGCCGCAGCTCCAACGCCCGGGTCCTCAGCACCAGCAGCAGCACCAGCGTCCAGGTCCTCAGCACCAGCCGCAGCTCCAACGCCCGGGTCCTCAACACCAGCAGCAGCACCAGCGTCCGGGTCCTCAGCACCAACCGCAGCTCCAACGCCCGGGTCCTCAGCACCAGCTGCAGCTCCAACGCCCGGGTCCTCAGCAGCAGCAGCAGCGGGGTCCGCGACACGAGGCGCACCACTCCAAAGAGTGCAGCGCCGCTCGTACCACTCACGGATCCGCTCACGAAAGGGGAGCTCCCGACTAGGAGGAGAAGCACTAGCACCAGTCCTAGTAGTACGCCTGGCTCCAGAGGTACCTCTCCTGAGGCTGCAGTACTGTAAGTACCACTCACGCAGCTGCTCCGAGGAGAGGGCTCCTCCAGGTGTAGGACTACGAGGCTCAGCACCACCAGACTCAGAACCCCCAGACTCCGGACTCTGCAGCTCAGCACCCCAAGGCTCAGCACCAACAGGCTCAGCACCCCCAGGCTCAGTACCCCCAAGCTCCGCACCCCCAGGCTCAGCACCCCCAGGCTCCGCACCCCCAGGCTCAGCACCCCGAGGCTCCGCACCCCCAGGCACAGCACTCCCAGGCTTAGTACCCCCAGGCTCCGCACCCGCAGCAGGACGAGAGTCGACAGCTACCTCAACAGGCTCAACCGGGTCTACCTGAGACACACCTGAGGGAGCGGCACCCTGAGGGGGGAGGGGGTCTACGACAGCAGCACCTGGCGCAAGGAAGAGAGGCGGGGGGGGGAGCGGGGCAGTGCGGTAGGGGAAGAGGCGGTAGTAGGGGACGGACTCATCAAAAGTGACGTCCTGAGAGGGCAAGACTCGGCGCGAGGTGGTGTGGTAAAACTGCCAACCAGGCGCGTCCGGGACAAAGCCGAGGAAGACGCAGGGAACAGCACGGGAGGAGAGCTTGTCCGCAGACGTATCGCAGACAAAAGCTCGAGATCCCTAGACCCGGAAACGCGACGCATCGCCAACCTCCCCCGTCTACAGCAGTGTGGGCGAGGTCTCCGGCAAGGAGACACGGGGCCAGAGGTTGAGCTGATGCGCAACGTACCAGACCGCAAACGGCCATAGAAAGTGGGGGGCAGCCGCATGGATCAAGGAGGTACGGGCGACCTCCGTGACCAGGCCAATGCGGCGCTCCGCAACCCCATTCTGCTGTGGTGAGGCCGGAATTGGAACGACTGCTCAATGGCGTGCTCAGCACAGTAGGCTGCCAAGAGGTCGGAGGAGAACTCACCACCTCTGTCAGAGTGCAAGCGCAGGACAGGAAAGTCCGAGTGGAAACGCTCGTTGAGCAGGAGACGGGCTCTGCGGATCCAAGGGATCAAGACATCAGGGACCTCACCCTTGGTGCGCAAGGGGAAGACCGTGGTGTAGCGCGAGTAGTCGTCAACAACTATCAGGAAGTACCTCTCCTGACCCTGACCACGGACGCGGGCTGGGCCCCACACGTAGATGTGGAGTGTTTGCAAGGGAGCAGTCGTCGGGGGAAACGAGGAGTGAGGAGCAGCGCGCTGCCGCCCCTCGACTTAGGGAAGACAGGGAGGAGCAGGTGAGGGAGGGAGGGGAGGAAGTCTCAAAATAGTAGATTAATCTTAGGCGCCATGGCTAGGTTTTGAGGAAAACGAGAGTAGCGAGGGAGGAGTTGTACCAACAAAAAAGGGGGTGATTCAATATTGAGCGAGGGTACAAATAGGAAAGAACCAACAAGAAAGGTGCACCACCAACTAAGAGAATGCTATAACTACAGTATCCAATCCTACAGGCAGTTACATATAGAAAATATTAACTTATATTTTCCGACACGCCCCCATAACTGGCTGTAGGAGAGTATGCAGTTAGCGCACCCTTAAGGGGTACATCACGATTACACAGCGGAAATTGCAGCAACAAACAAGTGCAGTGACAACCATTGCAGTGGTGGCAGATCCAGCTGTAGCACACCTTGGGCCAAGGTAGAAACAGTAGCAGGTGTAGGGGCGGCAGGTCGCCTGAGGAGCAGGCTCTGTGGCTGCAACGTGCAGCAGGACAGCAGCGGCTCGACGGCAGCACCTGCAGGCCCCTAGCAGCAAGCAGCAAAAGCAAAGGCAAAAGAGGCAGGTGGCAGCAGGGGCGGCAGCTGGAGGTGCCACGGTAGCAGTGGGCGTCAGCAGCAGATGCCCGGCTGACTTCCGCCACCCCCTATCACCCTCCCCCCCACAGCTGCAAGCGCGGCAGTGAGAGAGAGGGGAGGGGGGACGGATGTTGGTGCTGCAAAATCTCTCTGGCCACCCCCTCACACTCCCCCCCATCCCCCACAGCGACCGGCGCTGCAGGGAGAGAGAGGAGAGAGGAGGGCGTCGGTGGTTTCCTGCGGGTGCGCTCCCGCCACTCTTTTACCCTCCCCCCCACAGCGACAGTCGCGTATGGGGCGACAAATGATGACGGCAGCTGCTGCAGACTGCTCACCGCGGTCGCCCCGACACACCACCTCCCCCATGGTCCCCCACTCCCACGACCTCCCCCCACAGTAGGAGCGCGCACGGCAGCAGCAAGTGCGACAGCTGCAGTGGGGACCGCGGGAGGGTGGGCGGGGATAGCTGCTCGAGCGCGACGAGCGGAATAGGGGGCCGAAACGGAGGCGCGACGAGGCGACGTCGGGGCAGCGTGGCCGCGAACGACGGGGCGACGAGGCAGCGCGACGAGCAGAGCGCCGCCTTCGCCCCGTCGATCGCACTGACGATCGAAACCGTCGCGGATTTTCACGCGACGGTCGCACTGACGGCCCGATCGCAGTAGAAAGTCGTTGGGAGGGAGGGCCGCCATGACAGGGTCGAAAATTTGTGGGCCCATTGATCGAAATCTAGCTCGATACCATCTCAAAATAGTAGATTAATCTTAGGCGCCATGGCTAGGTTTTGAGGAAAACGAGAGTAGCGAGGGAGGAGTTGTACCAACAAAAAAGGGGGTGATTCAATATTGAGCGAGGGTACAAATAGGAAAGAACCAACAAGAAAGGTGCACCACCAACTAAGAGAATGCTATAACTACAGTATCCAATCCTACAGGCAGTTACATATAGAAAATATTAACTTATATTTTCCGACAGGAAAGACCCTGGGAAGGCCAGAGACAAGGTACCGGGAGTGCATGGCACAAAGCCGCTGCACAGACGGGTGACCAAGGCGGTGGTGCCAGAGGACAGTCTCGTGTGCCAGAGAGCGACACGAGTAGGGGGCCGACAGCTGACCTGACGCAGACGCAGACGCAGCGACCTGAGGGGACTCGGTGGTCAGTGTGTACAGGTCCGACCCCGGCTGCCGAGTGAAGGTAGCCAAGTGACGGCCCGTACGAGCACACGTGCAGTGTGTCACACGCTCGTAGGCAGGGGTGAACTGGTGAACACCCCCGTCCTGGAGCGCACATCCTGCCACCAGGTTCGTGGAGAACGAGGGGAGGTGGAGACCTGACAGTGTGCCCGACGGGACCGCAGGACAGGGAAGGAAAGTGGAGGAGGTCGCAATGACCGGACCCCCAGAGGGGTCAGCGAGGGAGACAGCAACTGGACGAGCAAGCGGAGTCCAGTGTGAAGGTGTGCAGTGCTGCCGTCGACTCAGTACCAGGGGGGGCAGACGCACAAGCACCTAGAGCAGCTGCCTCTCCAGCACCTGGGGTAGCAGACACGCGAGTACCTAGAGCGGCAGACGCTCTAGACCTACTGCCCGGGTCGGGCGGCACACACAAGTACTCAGCACCCTCTCCACTAGTAGACATCACATACATAGCAGATAGAATAGCATCAAAGTCTAAAGCATAGATATCAATCCCCTTCCTCAGGAGATCAAGCCAGCGGGGCAGCTCAGTGGCCTGAGGGAACTGAACACGTCAAGCATCGTTGAGACGAGCGAAGCAGCGCTGTGTGGCGTGCGATCCCCCACACGGCTGACCAGTGCGGTCACCCGTGCGAATGACGTACGTGCAGCTAAAGCCACCCCCCCCCCCCCCCCCTCCCCCCCGTGCTGTGAGTACCACTCACGGACCTCCTGGGGCGACGGAGTGTGCTGCTGGCCCTGGCCACCGCCAGCGCCTCCACGACCACCACCGCCGCCGCCACCTCCTCGACCACCCCAACCCCTGCCGCCGCCGCCTCCACCGCCACCCCCACCACCGCCTCCGCCCCTGCCACCTCCCCCGCCGCTGCCGCCACCACCCCCACCGCTACCACTAGCCCCACCAGTCCCACCACCACCCCAACCGCCGCCACCACCCCCACCACCGCCTCCCCCGCCGTCACCACCTCCTCCCTTGCCCCCTTTGCCCTTGCCGCTGCGGCGCCCGCTCAAAGCAGACGCAGTACCGACCTTCTCAGCACCAAGGAGATTGACAGCAGCAGCAGAGGCGACAGAGGGAAGAAGGGGGGAAGGAGAACACCCCTCAAAGAACGGGGTACGGGGTTCGCCACGAGAGGCACCTACAGCTACGATGCTAGCCTCAGCTGCAAGCAGTTCCTTCTCGAGGAGGGCAATGGTGAGCTCAGTGGGGCAGTGAGCTAGGAAGTGATCCCTGACAGCGCGCAGAGTGTCAGGGAGGCGGGTGACTAGGTGGTAGAGAGTGAGCCAGAGTGGGGGGGGTTGCGTGGCAAGGAACTCATCAGGCATGGCGGCATGGAAGCGGGCCTCACTAGTACGGAGGTGCGTGATGAGGTCAGCGACTGTGTGGAACGAGGCTAGGTCGAGAAACAGGTAGGGGAGGGAGAGACGGCCTAGCGTGGCAGAGGCAGGTGAGGAGTAGCGAGCAACGACAGCTGTGTACAGTGCCTGTGCAGTCTTGTGCTGGCCAAAGTGCTCACGCTCGTCTATCGGCAGGGAGTTGCGAATAGCGAAGCGAGCGTGGGCATCACGAGTCTGCCACTGTGAGCGGGCAGTGCTGTCAGCAGTAGCAGCAGAGGCAGTGACATGGCCTAGGGCGTGGTCGTACAGTGAGATGTCGTCCTTGGCTGTGGGCTGTAGATAGAGGTGCAGGTCGTCTAGCCAGGTGTCAAACTTCACTGGGCGGCCCTCAGCATCGAAAACTAGCACTTGTGGGCTAGCCATAGGAGCAGTAGGAGTAGCAGTAGGAGTAGGAGGATGAAGCAGGTAGGGCGGCTCGGTTTAGGTAGGGCGGCGCGGCTCGGGTGGGGCGGCGCGGTTCGGCTCGGGTCGCGCGGCTCGGCTCGGGTCGCGCGGCTCGGTTCGGTCCTGGGCGGCTCGGTTCGGTCCTGGGCTGTGGCGGTCACGGGCCGTTCGGGGCCTCTAGGGGCGGTGAGCGCGGGGCCGACGGGGCCGTTCGAGGCCTCTAGGGAGGTGAGCGTGGGGCCGTAAAGGGGCCTCTAGGGGCCGACGGGGCCGTTCGGGGCCTCTAGGGGCCGACGGGGCCGTTCGGGGCCTCTAGGGAGGTGAGCGCGGGGCCGACGGGCCGTAAGGGGCCTCTAGGGAGGTGAGCGCGGGGCCGACGGGGCCTTTCGGGGCCTCTAGGGAGGTGAGCGCGGGGCCGACGGGGCCGTTAGGGGCGATCGCGGGGCCGACAGGGGCCGCTAGGGGCGAGCGCGGGGTCGTAAAGGGGCGAGTGCGGGGCCGTAAGGGGCAAGCGCGTGGGCCGACGGGGCCTTAAGGGGCGGGTCGCGGGTCGCTAAGGGGCGGGTCGCGGGTCGCGGGGCCTTAGAGGGCCGTGAAAACCGAGGCGCCCTAGGGCGCAGGTAGGTAGGTAGGTAGGTAGTGGTGGGCCCTAAAAAAAATCGGTCCTAGGAAGGACCTGCTCTATACCATGTTGAAATGAATGAACAGGAATGAATGAACTAACAGTGAAAACAGTACAAGTACCTAACCCTAGAATTTGTCAAACATTATATATGTTGTGTTAGTTTAGGCTACAGTGGGTTAGCCTATAGGGGGGTACACAATTCTAGGGTTAGGTACTTGTACTCATTTCACTGCTAGTTCATTCATTCATGTTCAGTGATTCCAATATGGTATAGAGCAGGTCCTTCCTAGGACCGAAATTTTCTAAGGGCCCACCACTACGTAACTACCTACCTACCTACCTACCTGTGCCCTAGGGCGCCTCGGCGTGTCACGCCCCTAGAGGCCCCTCTTGACGGCCCCGCGCTAGCCCCGTTCAGGCCCCGTCGGCCCCACGCGCGCTCTCCCTAGCGGCCTCGTTCAGGCCCCGTCGGCCCCTTTAAGGCCCCGTTCAGGCCCCGCGCTAGCCCCGTTCAGGCCCCGTCGGCCCCGTTTCAGGCCCCGTCGGCCCCGCGCTAGCCCCTCTCAGGCCCCGTCGGCCCGCGCTAGCCCCGTTTCAGGCCCCGTCGGCCCCGTTTCAGGCCCCGTCGGCCCCGCGCTAGCCCCTCTCAGGCCCCGTCGGCCCGCGCTAGCCCCGTTTCAGGCCCCGTTAAACCCATTTCAGGCCCCGTCGGCCCCGCGCTAGCCCCTCTCAGGCCCCGTCCGCCCGCGCTAGCCCCGTTTCAGGCCCCGTCGGCCCCGCGCTAGCCCCTCTCAGGCCCCGTCGGCCCCGCGCTAGCCCCATTCAGGCCCCGATCGGGCCCGCGCTAGCCCCGTTTCAGGCCCCGTCAGCCCCGTTCAGGCCCCGTCGGCCCCTTGCTAGCCCCGTCAAGGCCCCGTTAGGCCCCGCGCTAGCCCCGCTCAGGCCCCGATCGGCCCCGCGCTCGCCCCTCTAGGGCCCCAACCGGCCCCGTGCCGACCTCGCCGACCCGTGCCCACCACCTAGAGGCCCCGCGCGGCCCGTTCCCGCCGCAGCACACGAGGGAGAGCGGGCGGCCCGTCCCCGCCGTGACACGAGCCGCGCGACCCGAGCCGCGCGCCCCGAGCCGAGCAGCGCGCCCCGAGCCGAGCCGCGCGCCCTGAACCGAGCCGCGCCACCCAGCCGAGCCGCGACCCAACCTGAAACGAGCCGCGCCGCCCTGCCCTACCTGGTTCGTCCTACCTGCTTCTCCTACTGCTACTGCTGCTATTTCTACTGTTCCTATGGCTAGCCCACAGGTTCTCGTGTTCGATGCTGAGGGCCGCCCTGTGAAGTTTGACACCTGGCTGGATGACCTGCACCTCTACCTATAGCTCACAGCCAAGGATGACATCTCACTGTACGATCACGCCCTAGGCCATGTCACTGCCCCTGCTGCTACTGCTGACAGCACTGCTCGCTCACAGTGGCAGACCCGTGATGCCCACGCTCGCTTCGCCATTCGCAAATCCCTGCCGATAGACGAACGTGAGCACTTTGGTCAGCACAAGACTGCACAGGCACTGTACACAGCTGTAGTTGCTCGCTACTACTCACCTGCCTCTGCCGCACTAGGCCGTTTCTCCCTCCCCTACCTGTTTCCCGACCTGGCCTCCTTTCACACAGTCGGTGACCTCATCAAGCACCTCCGTACTAGTGAGGCCCGCTTCCGTGCCGCCATACCTGCTGAGTTCTTTGCCACACACCCCCCTCCACTCTGGCTCACTCTCTACCACCTAGTCACCCGCCTCCCTGACACACTGCGTGCTGTCAGGGACCACTTCCTAGCTCGTTGCCCCACTGAGCTCACCATTGCAGCTGAGACTAGCATAGTCGCTATAGGTGCCTCTCGTGGCGACCCCCGTACCCCGTTCTTTGAGGGGTGTTCTCCTTCCCCCCTTCTTCCCTCTGTCGCCTCTGCTGCTGCTGTCCACCTTCTTGGTACTGAGAAGGTCGGCGCTGCGTCTGCCTCGAGCGGATGCCGTAGCGGCAAGGGCAAAGGGGGCAAGGGTGGTGGCGATGACGGCGGGGGAGGCGGCGGTGGGGGCGGTGGAGGCAGTGGGGGTGGTGGCTCGGCTGGAGGGGCGAGTGGTAGCGGTGGGGGTGGTGGCGGCTGCGGCGGGGGAGGTGGCAGGAGTGGAGGCGGCGGTTGGGGTGGCGGTGGACGAGGCGGCGGCAGGGGTTGGGGTGGTCGAGGAGGTGGCAGCGGTGGTGGTGGCCGTGGAGGCACTGGCGGTGGCCAGGGCCAGCAGCACACTCCCTCGCCCCAGGAGGTCCGTGAGTGGTACTCTCAGCACGGGGGTGGGGGTGGTCTTAGCTGCACGTACGTCATTCGCACTGGTGACCGCACTGGTCAGCAGTGTGGACGACCGCACGCCACACAACGCTGCTTCTCTCGTCTCGACGACGCTTGGCGTGTTCAGTTCCCTCAGGCCACTGAGTTGCCCCGCTGGCTTGATCTCCTGAAGAAGGGGATTGATATCTATGCTCTTGACTTTGATGCTATTCTATCTGCCATGTATGTGATGTCTACTAGTGGAGAGGGTGCTGAGTACTTGTGTGTGCCGCCCGACCCGGGCATTAGGGCCAGTGCGTCTGCCGCTCCAGGTACTCGCGTGTTGGCTACCCCAGGTGCTGGTGAGGCTGCTGCTCTAGGTGCTCGTGTGTCTCCCCCCCTTGGTACTGCGTCGACTGCCGCACTGCACACCTTCACACTGGACTCAGGTGCTTCTCGCTGCTTCTTTCGTGACCGCACTGCCCTTGAGCCGCTTGCTCGGCCAGTTGCTGTCTCCCTTGCTGACCCCTCTAGGGGTCCGGTCATTGCGACCTCTTCCATTGTCCTTCCCTGCCCTGCGGTCCCGTCGAGCACACTATCAGGTCTCCACCTCCCCTCGTTCTCTACGAACTTGGTGGCAAGATGTGCACTCCAGGACGGGGGTGTTCACCAGTTCACCCCTGCCTACGAGCGCGTGACACACTGCACGTGTGCTCGTACGGGCCGTCACTTGGCTACCTTCACTCGGCAGCCGGGGTCGGACCTGTACACACTGACTACTGAGTCCCCTCAGGTTGCTGCGACTGCGTCCGCGTCCGCGTCAGGTCAGCTGTCCGCCCCCTGCTCGTGTCGCTCTTTGGCACACGAGACTGTCCTCTGGCACCACCGCCTTGGCCACCCGTCTGTGCAGCGGCTTCGTGCCATGCACTCCCGGTACCTTGTCTCTGGCCTGCCCAGGGTTCTTCCTGCCATCCCACCCTCGCCTGCTCCTACCTGTCTTCCCTGTGTCGAGGGACGGCAGCGCGCCGCTCCTCACTCCTCCTCGTTCCCCCCGACGACTGCTCCCTTGCAGACACTCCACATGGACGTGTGGGGCCCAACCCGCGTCCGTGGTCAAGGTCAGGAGAGGTACTTCCTGATAGTTGTTGACGACTACTTGCGCTACACCTCGGTCTTCCCCTTGCGCACCAAGGCTGAGGTCCCTGATGTCTTGATCCCTTGGATCCGTAGAGCCCGTCTCCAGCTCAACGAGCGTTTTCACTCGGACTTTCCAGTCCTTCGCTTGCACTCTGACAGAGGTGGTGAGTTCTCCTCCGACCTCTTGGCAGCCTACTGTGCTGAGCACGGCATTGAGCAGTCGTTCACGCTTCCGGCTTCTCCACAGCAGGATGGGGTTGCGGAGCGCCGCATTGGCCTGGTCATGGAGGTCGCCCGTACCTCCTTGATCCATGCGGCTGCCCCCCACTTTCTGTGGCCGTTTGCGGTCCGGTACGTTGCGCATCAGCTCAACCTCTGGCCCCGTGTCTCCTTGCCGAAGACCTCGCCCACACTGCTGTGGACGGGGGAGGTTGGCGATGCGTCACGTTTCCGGGTCTGTGGGTCTCGAGCTTTTGTCTGCGATTCGTCTGCGGACAAGCTCTCCTCCCGTGCTGTTCCCTGCGTCTTCCTCGGCTTTGTCCCAGACGCGTCTGGTTGGCAGTTTTACCACGCCACCTCGCGCCGAGTCTTGCCCTCCCAGGACGTCACTTTTGACGAGTCCGTCCCCTACTACAGCCTCTTCCCCTACCGCACTGCCCCGCTCCCCCCCCCGCCTCTCTTCCTCGCGCCAGGTGCTGCTGTTGCAGACCCCCTCCCCCCTCAGGGTGCCGCTCCCTCAGGTAGACCCCGTTGAGCCTGTTGAGGTAGCTGTCGACTCTCGTCCTGCTGGGGGTGCTGAGCCTGGGGGTGCTGAGCCTGGGAGTGTGGAGCCTGGGGGTGTGGAGCCTGGGGGTGTGGAGCCTGGGGGTGTGGAGCCTGGGGGTGTGGAGCTTGAGGGTGCTGAGCTTGGGGGTGTGGAGCCTCGTGGTGCTGAGCTGCGGAGTCCGGAGTCTGGGGGTTCTGAGTCTGGAGGTACTAGGCCTGGGAGACCTGCACCTGGAGGAGCCCTCTCCTCGGAGCAGCTGCGTGCGTGGTACTTAGAGTACTGCAGCCTCCGGAGAGGTACCGCTCGAGCCGGACGTACTACTGGGACTGGTGCTAGTGCTTCTTCTCCCATTCGGGAGCTCCCCTCCCGCGAGCGGATCCGTGGGTGTTACGAGCGGCGCTGCACTCTTCAGAGTGGCGTGCCTCGTGTTACGGACCCCGCTGCTGTTGGAGCTGCTGCTGGTGCTGGGGACCCGGGCGTTGGAGCTGCTGCTGGTGCTGAGGACCCGGGCGTTGGAGCTCCTGCTGGTGCTGAGGACCCGGGCGTTGGAGCCGCTGCTGGTGCTGAGGACCCGGGCGTTGGAGCTGCTGCTGGTGCTGAGGACCCATGCGTTGGAGCTGCCGCTGGTGCTGCGGACCCGGGAGTTGGAGCTGCTTCTGGTGCTGAGGACCCGGGCGTTGGAGCTGCCGCTGGTGCTGAGGACGTGGGCGCTGGAGCAGCTGCTGGTGCTGCGGACCCTGGTGCGGGTGTCCCTGCTGGCTCTGGTGTCGCTGCTCAGTCTCGGCCGTTTTTTGTTCCGCTCCTTCAGCAGGTTCTTGGTCAGCTTCCTCCTCCTTTTCCTCCTCCCTCCTTAGCGTGTCCTCCGCCTGTCCAGCTGTAGTCGGCGTTACCGTCTGCCTCCTCTCTCCCTGGTCCTGCTCCTTATACTGGTCCGACTGGAGGTCTTACTGAGCGGCGTGAGCCTGCGTCTCGTCCTGCGTTGCCTGAGTCTCGTCCTGAGTCGCCTGTCCGCACTGCTCTCTCTAGTAGTCGAGTCCAGCGTCAGCGTCTTCCTGCTGTCCCAGGCACTCACCGGATGGCGCTTCGTCCGTCCACTGCTCCACAGCGTGTCCCACTGCCGTCTCCTCCTGCTTCCTCTCTTCCTGCTGTTGCTAACCCTGGGTCAGACTCTCTTTGTGCTACCAGTCCTACTGTCACGCGTCTCTTGGCTACTGTTGTCACTGACCTTTCCTTTGAGTCTGCTGCTGCGTCTGCCTTAGTTGCTGAGCTTGTCGACTTTGCTGCTCGCTGTCGTCTAGACTACGCTGCTAGCCTAGTTGCTGAGTCTGAGTCTCTCTGTCCTCCGTCCGTCGGGGGTGAGTATGCTCTTGGCACTAACGTCCTTGAGGACATGCAGGAGGAGATTGAGTGCTTTGCTGCCGCTTTGCCCCATCTCGTGTCCATGCTTGTTGCCCCTGAGGGAGACCCGGATGCACCAGACATCCCGACCCCACGCTCTTACGCAGAGGCGATGGCCGGTCCCTACTCCTCTCAGTGGCAGTCAGCCATGGACACAGAGATGGCTTCTTGGAAGTCCACAGGCACCTACGTCGACGAGGTTCCCCCACCTGGGGCGAACATCGTCAGTGGCATGTGGATTTTCAGGGTGAAGCGGCCGCCGGGCTCTCCGCCTGTGTTCAAGGCGCGTTACGTTGCACGAGGCTTCAGTCAGCGAGAGGGAGTTGACTTCTTCCAGACCTTCTCCCCGACCCCGAAGATGACCACTCTTCGGGTTCTACTGCACGTCGCCGCTCAGCGTGACTACGAGCTCCACTCGCTTGACTTCAGCACTGCTTTCCTGCAGGGCAGCCTGCACGAGGAGATCTGGCTGCGCCGTCCACCTGGCTTCACTGGGTCGTTCCCTCCTGGTACCCAGTAGAGCCTCCGACGGCCAGTCTACGGTCTCCGCCAGGCGCCTCGTGAGTGGCACGACACACTGAGGACTACGCTCGCGGCTCTTGGGTTCGCGCCTTCTACTGCTGACCCGTCGCTGTTTCTACGCACCGACACCTCACTGACGCCGTTCTACGTCCTTGTGTACGTCGACGACTTGGTCTTTGCTACTGCTGACACTGTGGCACTCGCCCACGTGAAGTCGGAGCCGCAGAAGAGACACACGTGCACAGACCTGGGTGAACTGACAAGCTATCTTGGCTTGCGGATCACCCGGGACAGAGCACGCCGCACCATCACCTTGACTCAGTCACACATGGTGCAGCAGGTCCTTCAGCGCTTCCGCTTCACGTACTCCTCGCCTGAGCCCACTCCTCTGCCTACCGGTCACTCGCTCTCAGCTCTGCCTTCGGATGAGTCCGTAGAGCCGAGTGGCCCGTATCCAGAGCTTGTGGGTTGCCTCATGTACCTGATGACCTGCACTCGACCAGACCTTGCATACCCTCTCAGCATTCTTGCACGCTATGTCGCTCCCGGCCGTCACCGGAAGGAGCACATGGATGCAGCTAAGAGGGTGTTGCGCTACTTGTGCAGTACGTCGGGCATGGGGCTAATGCTTGGAGGGCGAGTCCCAGTTTTTCTCACTGGGCACTCAGACGCTTCTTGGGCAGACGACCAGGCTACTCAGCGGTCGTCTCAGGGTTACTCCTTCAGTCTTGGCTCTGGTTCAGTTTCTTGGCGTTCTACTCGCTCTTCTTCTGTTCTCAGCTCCAGTTGTGAGGCTGAGATCTACGCCACAGCCATGGCGGCCCAGGAGCTACGCTGGCTCACCTACTTGCTGACCGACCTTGGAGAGCAGCCTCGTTCTCCTCCAGTGCTGTACGTCGACAACAAGGCAGCCATTGCCTTGTGTGAGGAGCACAGACTGGAGCACAGAACGAAGCACATTGCTCTGCATTACTTCCTTGCTCGAGAGCTGCAGCAGCGTGGTCAGCTTCGCCTGCCTTACGTGGCCTCTGAGGCCAACACTGCTGATGTGTTCACCAAGGCGCTTCAGCCTTGTGACCATCAGCGCTTTTGCACTCTTCTAGGCCTTGTGCCTACTGGACCTCACTTGCTTACTTCTTGAGTCTGTTTGTACTGTGATCTCTATATATATACCTGCATGTTTACTCTTGTTAGGTTGTGATCATTGTACCTTTTGCTCTATTATAAACCTGCATGTGAACTGGTCTTGTGACCACTTGCTTGTGCTCGGAATTTGTGTGGTATCCTTGAGATCCACCCTGAGCTTGTTTTGCCTTGCTTTGCCTTGAATGGTCTTGTGACCCCTAGTTCTCCCCCACTTTGCCTATGGGGGTGTGTCAAACATTATATATGTTGTGTTAGTTTAGGCTACAGTGGGTTAGCCTATAGGGGGTACACAATTCTAGGGTTAGGTACTTGTACTCATTTCACTGCTAGTTCATTCATTCCTGTTCAGTGATGTGAAATCAAAGAACGAGAATGAAAATGAGTATGAACGAAGTGAGTACAAATAGGAAACCCTAATTGTGTTGTACCCCCTATGGGATACCCCATTATAGCCTACACAAACAAGTAAGCTATATGTTCTGACACACCCCCAGAGGCAAAGTGGGGGAGAACAAGGGGTCACAAGACCAGTCAAGCAAAGGAAAGCAAAGCTCAGGGTGGATCACAAAGTCACCACGCATACCGAGCACAAGTTCAAAGGCCACAAGGCCAGTTCACATGCAAGATCATGTATAGAAGTATACAAGAGTATATATATGCGAAGGTACAAGCAAGGTCAAGAGGAGAGCAAGTGAGGCAAGACAGGCACAAGACCCAACTGCGTGCAGCAACGCTGATGATCACAAGGCGCAAGTGCCTTGGTGAAGACATCAGCAGTGTTGGCCTCAGAGGCCACGTACGCAAGTCGCAGCTGTCCACGCTGCTGTAGCTCACGAGCAAGAAAGTAGCGAAGAGCAATGTGCTTCGTTCTGTGCTCCAGTCGCTGCTCTCGACACAAGGCCAGCATGGCCTTGTTGTCTACGTACAGGACTGGAGGAGAACGAGGCTGCTCTCCAAGGTCGGTCAGCAGGTAGGTGAGCCAGCGTAACTCCTGTGCAGCCATAGCCCTAGCGTAGATCTCAGCCTCACAACTGGAGCCGAGAACAGAAGACGAGCGGGTAGCCCGCCACGAGACAGAGCCGGAACCAAGGCTGAAGGTGTAACCCTGTGACGACCGCTGCGTAGCCTGGTCGTCAGCCCAAGAAGCGTCTGCGTGCCCAGTGAGGACCACTGGACTGCGCCCTCCAAGCACTAGCCCCATGCCCGACGTACTGCACAAGTAGCGCAACACCCTCTTCGCTGCAGCCATGTGCTCTGGTCGGTGTCTCCCAGGAGCAACAAAGCGTGCGAGAATGCTAAGAGGGTATGCGAGGTCAGGTCGTGTGCAGGTCATCAGGTACATGAGGCAGCCAACAAGCTCTGCGTACGGGCCACTCGACTCTACGGACTCATCCGAAGGCAGAGCTGAGAGCGAGTGGCGAGTAGGCAGAGGAGTGGCCTGAGGCGAGGAGTACGTGAAGCCGAAGCGCTGAAGGACCTGCTGCACCATGTGTGACTGAGTCAGGGTAATGGTGCGGCGTGCTCTGTCCCGGGTGATCTGCAAGCCAAGGTAGCTGCGCAGTTCACCCAGGTCAGTGCACGTGTGTCTCTTCTGCAGCTCGGACTTCACGTAGGCGAGTCCAGCAGTGTCAGCTGTGGCAAAGACCAAGTCGTCAACGTACACGAGGATGTAGAACGGCGGCAGAGAGGTGTCGGTGCGCAGAAACAGCGACGGGTCGGCAGTGGAAGGAGCAAACCCAAGTGCCGCGAGCGTAGTCCTCAGTGTGTCGTGCCACTCACGTGGCGCCTGGCGGAGACCGTAGACTGGACGCCGGAGACTCCACTGGTTACCAGGAGGGAAAGACCCAGTGAAGCCAGGTGGGCGACGCAGCTAGATCTCCTCGTGCAGGCTGCCCTGCAAGAAAGCTGTGCAAAAGTCGAGAGAGTGGAGCTCGTAGTCACGGTGAGCAGCAACGTGCAGCAGAACCCGAAGAGTGGTCATCTTCGGGGTGGGGGAGAAGGTCTGAAAGTAGTCAACCCCCTGCCGCTGACTGAAGCCACGAGCCACGTAACGCGCCTTGAAGACAGGCGGAGAACCCGGCGGCCGCTTCACCCTGAAAATCCACATGCCACTGACGATGTTCGCCCCAGGAGGGGGAACAGCGTCAACGTAGGTGCCTGTGGACTTCCAGGAAGCCATCTCTGCATCCATAGCTGCCTGCCACTGAGAGGAGTAGGGACCCTCTATCGCCTCCGCGTAAGAGCGCAGAGTCGGGATGTCTGGTGCATCCGGGTCTCCCTCAGGGGCTAGCAGTACAGACGCGAGACGAGGTGAAGCGGCGGCCAGACACTGGAACTCCTCCTGCCTGTCCTCAAGGACGTCCGTGCCAAGGGCACACGCACCCCCGACGGACGGAGGACAGGTAGACTCAGACTCAGTGACAAGACGAGCAGCGTAGTCTAGACGACAGCGCGCAGCAAAGTCGACAAGCTCAGTGACAAGGGCAGACGCAGCAGACGACTCGAAGGAGGGGTCAGTGACAGCAGTAGCCAGGAGACGCGTGACAGTAGGACTGGCAGCACGAAGAGAGTCCGACTCCGGGTCGGCAAGAGCAGGAAGAGAGGAAGCAGGAGGAGAAGGCAAAGGGGCACGCAGAGGAGCAGTGGACAGACGCAGTGACATCCGGTGCGTGCCAGGGACAGGAGGAGGACGCTGACGCGACCCGCGACCACTAGCGCGCTCAGTACGATCAGGCGACACAGGACGAGACGCAGGCTCACGACGCTCAGTAAGACCTCCAGTCGGACCAGCGTAGGGAGAAGGAGCAGGCAAAGGGGAGGCAGGCTGTAGCTGTGGCTGTGACCGGACAGGCTGCGGACCCTCTAAGGGAGGAGGAGGAGGTGTAAGACCAAGAACCTGCTGCAGGAGCGGAACGAAGTACGGTCGGGGCCGCGCGGCGACTTTAGAAACAGCAGGAACAGCACCAGTAGCCCCGGCAGGTGCACCCACTCCAGCAGCACCTCCAGCAGCACCACCAGAAGCTCCAGAACCTCCAGCCGCAGCACCAGGAGCACCGTCAGTCGGACCGCCAACGGCAGGCTTAGCGCCAACACCCTCAGCAGGACCAGCTCCAAGAGAACTCTCAGACTCAGCAGCTCCAGCACCCACAGTACTAGCACCGGCGGGGCGCGCAGCAGCAGTACTGTCTGCAGCCGAAGAACCACCAGCACCAGCAGCACGCCTCCAGCGCCTGGCAAACCACTCACGCAGCTCCTGTGGGGAGAGTGGCTCCAGGCGAGACGAAGCACCCCCAGGCACAGCACCTCCAGGCTCAGCACCCCTAGACACAGCACCCCCAGGCACAGCACCCCCAGGCTCAGCACCCCCAGGCTCAGCACCCCCAGGCGCAGCACCTCCAGGCTCAGCACCCCCAGGCACAGCACCCCCAGACTCGGCACCTCCAGGCTCAGCACCCCCAGGCTCAGCACCCCCAGACTCGGCACCTCCAGGCTCAGCACCCCCAGACGCCGCACCCCCAGGCTCAGCTCCCGCAGCAGCACCAGAGTCACCAGTGACCTCGACAGGCTCGACCGCGTCTACCTGGGACACACCTGAAGGGGCAGGACCCTGAGGGGGGAGGGGGACTACCCGGGGGGGACCTGGTACCAAGAAGAGCGGGGGCGGGGGGAGGGACGGAGTGCGGTAGGGGAAGAGGCGGTAGTAGGGTACCGACTCGTCGAACGTGACGACCTGGGAGGACAGAACACGTCGAGAGGAGGGGTGGTAAAACTGCCACCCAGGGGCGTCGGGGGGGAACCCCAGGAAGACGCAGGGAGAAGCACGAGGGGACAGCTTGTCCGCAGACAGGTCGCGAACAAACGCCCGAGATCCCCAGACCCGGAACGCCGACGCATCGCCAACCTTCCCCGTCCACAGCAGGGCTGGGGAGGCCTCCGGTCGAGAGACCCTGGGGTGGAGGTTGATCTGGTGCGCAGCGTAACTGACCGCAAACGGCCACAGAAAATGGGGAGCAGCCGCATGCATCATGGACGTACGAGCGACGTCCATGACCATGCCAATGCGGCGCTCAGCAATCCCATTCTGCTGTGGTGAGTCCGGAAGCGTGAAGGTCTGACGGATGCCTCGCGCACGACAGTAGGCACTCAGGAGGCCAGAGGAGAACTCTCCGCCTCTGTCCGAGTGCAGACGCAAAACAGGGAAGTCAGAGCCAAAGCTCCTCCGAAGCTGGAGACGAGCTGCGCGGATCCAGTCGATCAACACCTCAGTGACCTCACCCTTGCTGCGCAAGGGGAAGACTGTGGTGTAACGCGAGTAGTCGTCAACCACCAGCAGGAAGTAGCGCTCCTGACCCTGTCCACGGACGCGGGCTGGGCCCCACACGTCCATGTGAAGCGTCTGCAACGGGGCCTCTGTCGGAGGAAACTGGGAGGAGTGAGGGGCAGCACGCTGGCGCCCCTCGACACAGGGGACACAGGTGGGGCCAGGGCCCGGAGGAAGGGGAGGGAGAGACCGGGGAAGACCAGACACAAGGACTCGCGAGGCCATGCCTCTGAGCCGAAGCAGAGAGGGGTGGCCAAGGCGGTGGTGCCAGAGGAGGGTCTCGTGAGACAGACGACGGCACGAGCAGGGGGCAGACTCAGGACCAGACCTGGACGCTGCAGCAAACACCTGACCAGACGAAGGGACCCTACCAGACTCAGCACCTGGAGGAGAAGCAGTGGTCAGTGTGTACAGGCTCGACCCTGGCCGACGTGTAAACGTAGCCAGGTGGCGACCTGTATCCGCCTCCGTGCAGTGGGTCACCCGCTGACGAGCAGGGGTGAACTGGTGGACACCCGCATCCTGGAGGTCAGCACCACTCACCAAGTTCGTCGAGAACAAGGGGAGGTAAAGACCAGTCAGGGTGCCAGAGGGGGCCGCCGGACACGGGAGGACAGTGGAGAAGCGAGACAGGACAGGCCCCCCAGAGGGGTCAGCCAGGGACACCGCAACCGGCCGACTCAGCGGCGTGAGAGTGGTGCGGTCCCTAAAGAAGGAGCGAGACGCTCCAGAGTCAAGGGTGATTGTGTGAGAGGCCGAAGCCGACACAGTACCTGAGAGGGCAGACTCACCAGCACCTGAGAGCACAGACGCACTGGCACCTAGAGCAGCAGCCTCACTAGTACCTGTCAAACATTATATATGTTATGCTTGTGTAGGCTACAGTGGGTTAGCCTATAGGGGGTACACAATTCTAGGGTTTCCTACTTGTACTCATTTTCACTGCTAGTTCATTCATTCCTGTTCGCTTATTCTCACATGGTATAGAGCGGGTCCTTCTACGGACCGTTTTTTTTTGGGCCCACCGAAGCGCCCCCCGAGGCGCGATCTTTTTTTTTAGCGACCCCTCGGGTCGCCATTTCCCCTGCGGCCCCGCCGCCTTCACTGACGCGGCCCCGCCGCCCTCTCTGTCGCGGCCCCGCCGCCTGCTCTCACGCGGCCCCGCCCCGGCTCCTTTGCGGCCCCGCTGCCTGCTCTCGCGCGGCCCCGCCCCGGCTTCTACGCGGCCCCGTCCCGGCTTTCACGCGGCCCCGCCGACGGCTTTGTCGCGGCCCCGCCCAGGCCCTTACGCGGCTCCGCCGCCTGCTCTCACGCGGCCCCGCCCCGGCTCCTTCGCGGCCCCGCCGCCTGCTCTCGCGCGGCCCCGCCCCGGCTTCTACGCGGCCCCGCCTCGGCTTTCACGCGGCCCCGCCGACGGCTCTGTCGCGGCCCCGCCCAGGCCCTTACGCGGCCCCGCCGCCTGCCCCCGTCGCGGCCCGGTCACCTCCTGACGGCCCCGCCGTCCCTTCGTGACGGCCCCGCCGTCCCTTCTTGACGGCCCCACCGTCCCCTCCTCACGGCTCCTGCCGTCCCCTTCTACCGGCCCCGCAACTGCACCTGCTGGCCCCGCCGCTGCACCTACCGGCCCCCACCACCCACCCCCCCTTTTCCCGTCGCCTGTCGAGGCGACCTGAGAGGCCAGCAGAGGGGTGGCAGGTGTGTGGCCTCCCCTGCTTCTCCTCCTCCTTCATCTCCCACTGCAGCAGCCGAGCCGCCCCACCGCCGAGCCGCCCTGCACCCGAGCCGCCCAGCAGCCGAGCCGCCCTGCCGCCGAGCCGCCGGGTCGCTGAGCTGCTGAGCTGCAGTTGCTGCCGAGCCGCCCTGCCGCCGAGCCGCCGAGTCACCGAGCTGCTGAGCTGCAGTTGCTGCCGAGCCGCCTTGCCGCCGAGCCGCCCGAGTCGCCCGAGCCGCCGAGCCGCCGAGCTGCCGAGCCGCTGAGTCGCCGAGCCTACTCTTCCCACCACTGGTGAGCTCTTGCCCTGCTAGCACGCTGCGCGTTGCCTGCTTGCCTGCCTGCCTGCCTTTTGGCTTGCCTGGCTGCCTGCCTCCCTGCTGCTAGTCCTGCTCTTGCTTCTACTTGCGGAGCCAAATGCAGCCCCAGCGACGCCGGCGTGAGTCCCTCACGCCCCAGCAGCTGCGTGAGTGGTACGCTGGTTGGGGCTGTAGGGGTGGCGACGCTACTCCTACTACCACTCTTGCTGCTTCTACTCGTGGTGGCGGCCAGATGCAGCTCCCGTGACCCTCTCGCGTGTCTCTCACGCCTCGCCAGCTTCGTGAGTGGTACGCTCAGAGTGGAGGGTCTCTGAGTGCTGTTCGCTGCTCTTACGTGATTCGCACTGGTACTCGGACTGGTCAGCCTTGTGGGACACGTAGTCATACACCGTCCCGCTGCTTCGCCCGTCTGAGCGACGCCTGGCGTACCGTGTTTGGCGACGAGGCTGAGCTTCCCGACTGGGTGGAGTTGCTTAGGCAGAGGGTAGATATATATGCTCTTGACTATGATGCTATTCTCACTGCCATGTATGCATTGCCTACTAGTGCTGACCGTGCCGGTCACCTGTGCGTCCCGCCTGACCCAGGCATAGGACCTGCTGCTCTAGCTACTGGTGAGGCTGCTGCTCTGGGTGCTAGTGAGTCTCCTGCTCCAGGTACAGGTGCCGCTGCTGCTCTAGGTGCTAGTGAGTCTGCTTCCTCAGGTGCGGGTGAGGCTGCGCTCTCAGGTACCGCGTTGGCTTCGGCCTCCCTCACCTTTACACTTGACTCTGGGGCTTCTCGCTCCTTCTTTCGGGACCGCACCACACTCACGCCGCTTGGTCGGCCGGTTGCTGTGTCCCTGGCTGACCCCTCTGGGGGTCCTGTCCTCGCTCACTTCTCCACTGTCCTCCCGTGTCCGGCTGCCCCCTCGGGCACCCTGTCTGGCCTGTACCTCCCCTCGTTCTCGACGAACTTGGTGAGTGGTGCAGACCTACAGGATGCGGGGGTTCACCAGTTCACTCCTGCGAGTCAGCGGGTGACCCACTGCACGGACGCACGCACAGGCCGGCACCTGGCCACGTTCTTGCGTCGGCCGGGGTCAAGCCTCTACACCCTGACCACTGAGTCTCCTCCTGTCCCTGCGTCCGGTCAGGTAGCGGCGTCAGGTCAGGTGTTTGCTGCTGCGTCCAGGTCTGGTCCTGAGTCTGCCCCCTGTTCGTGTCGCCTCCTGTCTCACGAGACTCTTCTGTGGCACCACCGTCTAGGCCACCCCTCCTTGCCCCGTCTTCGGGGCATGGCTTCCCGTGTCCTTGTCTCTGGTCTTCCCCAGTCTCTCCCTCCCCTTCCTTCGGGACCAGGACCTTCCTGTGTCCCCTGTGTCGAGGGGCGCCTCAGGGCTGCTCCTCACTCCTCCCAGTTTCCCCCGACAGAGGCTCCTCTGCAGACGCTTCACATGGACGTGTGGGGCCCGGCCCCCGTCCGTGGGCAGGGTCACGAGCGCTACTTCCTGTTGGTGGTTGACGACTACTCGCGTTACACCTCAGTCTTCCCCTTGCGCAGCAAGGGTGCTGTCACTGAGGTGCTGATCGACTGGATCCGCGAGGCTCGTCTCCAACTCAGGAGGAGCTTCGGCTCGGACTTTCCTGTTCTGCGTCTGCACTCTGACCGAGGTGGGGAGTTCTCCTCTCGCCTTCTGCGAGACTACTGTCGTGCACAGGGGATCCGCCAGACCTTTACGCTTCCGGACTCTCCACAGCAAAATGGGATTGCTGAGCGCCGCATTGGCATGGTCATGGATGTCGCTCGTACGTCCATGATGCATGCGGCTGCCCCCCATTTTCTGTGGCCGTTTGCGGTTCGGTACGCGGCGCATCAGCTCAACCTTCACCCCAGGGTCTCTCGGCCCGCGATGTCCCTAGTGTTACTGTGGACGGGGAAGGTCGGCGATGCGTCTGCGTTCCGTGTCTGGGGATCTCGGGCGTTTGTCCGCGACTTGTCTGCGGACAAGCTGTCCCCCCGTGCTGCTCCCTGTGTCTTCCTTGGCTTCCCCCCTGACGCTCCAGGGTGGCAGTTCTACCACCCCTCCTCTCGTCGTGTTCTGTCCTCCCAGGACGTCACGTTCGACGAGTCAGTCCCCTTCTACCGCCTCTTCCCCTACCGTACTCCTTCCCTTCCCCCCCCACCGGACTTCCTGGTACCAGTTCCCCCCCCGGTAGACCCCCTCCCCCCTCAGGTTCCTGCCCCTTCGGGTGTGTCCCAGGTAGACACGGTCGAGCCAGTCGAGGTTGCTGCTGAGTCTGGTGCTGCTGCTGGGGGTGCTGAGCCTGGGGGTGCTGAGCCTGGGGGTGCGAGGCCGGGGGGTGCTGAGTCTGGGGGTGCTGAGCCGGGGGGTGCTGAGCCGGAGGGTGCTACGTCAGGAGCTGCTGAGCCTGGGGGTGCTCGGCCTGGAGGTGCGAAGCGTGCGCCTGCTGGACCTGGCGGCTCTCCGGTTCTTCCGTCTCGGCGGGAGCCGCTCTCTCCACAGGAGCTACGCGAGTGGTTTGCTCGCCGCTGGAGGCGTGCTGCTGGAGCTGGAGCTTCTTCGCCTACTGCGGGTGCTGCCGGTCCCGGAGCTACTGGGCCTGCGGGTCCTACTGGAGCTGGAGCTACTGAGCCTGGGGGTGCTGAGTCTGGAGCTGCTGAGCCTGGAGGTGCTGAGTCTGGAGCTGCTGAGCCTAGGGGTGCTACGTCTGGAGCTGCTGTGCCTGGGGGTGCTGAGTCTGGAGCTGCTGAGCCTGGGGTTTCTCCTGCTGCTGCGTCTCGCCGGGAGCCCCTCTCTCCACAGGAGCTGCGCGAGTGGTTTGCTCGCCGCTGGAGGAGTGCTGCTGGAGCTGGAGCTTCGTCGACCGTCGAGGGTGCTGGTGCTGCCGGTCCCGGAGCTGCTGGGCCTGCGGGTCCTACTGGAGCTGGAGCTGCTGAGGGTGTTGGTGCTGAGACTACTGCTGTCTGTCCTGGCGGTGGTTCTGCTGCTGGTGCTGCTGGAGGTCCTGCCGCTGGAGGTGTTGGTGGCGCTGGTGCTGTCGCTGAGGGTGCTGGTGCTGTCCCTGCTGAGTCTGGAGCTGCCGCGCGGCCTCGGCCGTACTTCGTTCCGCTCCTACAGCAGGTTCTTGGTCTTTCTCCTTCGGTAGAGTGTCCACAGCCTGTCCAGTCGCAGTCACTGTTGGAGCCTTCCTCTCCTCTGCCTGCTCCCTCTCCTTACACTGGTCCTACTGGAGGTCTTGCTGAGCGTCGTGAGCCTGCGTCTCGTCCCGCGTCGCCTGTTCGTGCTGCTCGCGCTAGTGGTCGCGGTTCGCGTCAGCGTCCTCCTCCTGTCCCTGGCACGCACCGGATGTCTCTGCGTCCGTCCACTGCTCCTCTGCGTGCCCCTTTGCCTTCTCCTCCTGAGTCCTCTCTTCCTGTGCTTGCCGACCCTGAGTCGGACTCTCTTCGCGCTGCCAGTCCTACTGTCACGCGTCTCCTTGCTACTGTCGTCACTGACCCCTCTTTTGAGTCCACTGCTGCGTCTGCTCTAGTCGCTGAGCTCGTTGACTTTGCTGCTCGCTGTCGTCTCGACTACGCTGCTGGTCTTGTTGCTGAGTCTGCGTCTGTCTGTCCTCCGTCCGTCGGGGGTGAGTGTGCTCTTGGCACGGACGTCCTAGAGGACAGACAGGAGGAGTTACAGTGTCTAGCGGCTGCTTCACCTCATCTCGCGTCTGTACTGCTTGCCCCTGAGGGAGACCCGGATGCACTAGACATCCCGACTCCGCGTTCTTACGCGGAGGCCGTAGAGGGTCCCTACTCCTCTCAGTGGCAGGCAGCTATGGATGCAGAGATGGCTTCCTGGAAGTCCACAGGCACCTACGTTGACGCAGTTCCCCCTCCTGGGGCGAACATCGTCAGTGGCATGTGGATCTTCCGGGTGAATCGGCCGCCGGGCTCTCCACCTGTCTTCAAGGCGCGGTACGTTGCTCGTGGCTTCAGTCAGCGGCAGGGAGTTGACTACTTTCAGACCTTCTCTCCCACCCCGAAGATGACCACTCTTCGGGTGCTGCTGCACATAGCCGCTCAGCGCGACTACGAGCTTCACTCTCTCGACTTCAGCACTGCGTTCCTGCAGGGTAGCCTGCACGAGGAGATCTGGCTGCGCCGTCCACCTGGCTTCACTGGGACTTTCCCTCCTGGCACCCAGTGGAGCCTCCGACGGCCAGTCTACGGTCTCCGCCAGGCACCGCGTGAGTGGCACGACACACTGAGGACTACGCTTGCGGCTCTTGGGTTTGCTCCTTCTACTGCTGACCCGTCGCTGTTTCTGCGCACCGACACTTCACTGCCGCCGTTCTACATCCTCGTGTACGTCGACGACTTGGTCTTTGCCACAGCGGACACTGCTGGACTCGCCTACGTGAAGTCCGAACTGCTGAAGAGACACACGTGCACAGACCTGGGTGAACTGCGCAGCTACCTTGGCTTGCAGATCACTCGGGACAGAGCACGCCGCACCATTACCTTGACTCAGTCACACATGGTGCAGCAGGTCCTTCAGCGCTTCGGCTTCACGTACTCCTCGCCTCAGGCCACTCCTCTGCCTACTCGCCACTCACTCTCAGCTCTGCCTTCGGATGAGTCCGTAGAGTCGAGTGGTCCGTATGCAGAGCTTGTTGGCTGCCTCATGTACCTGATGACCTGCACACGACCTGACCTTGCATACCCTCTGAGCATTCTTGCACGCTATGTTGCTCCTGGGAGACACAGACCAGAGCACATGGCTGCAGCGAAGAGGGTATTGCGCTACCTGTGCAGTACGTCGGGCATGGGGCTTGTGCTTGGAGGGCGGAGTCCAGTGGTCCTTACCGGCCACGCGGACGCTTCTTGGGCTGACGACCAGGCTACGCAGCGGTCGTCACAGGGTTACACCTTCAGCCTTGGTTCCGGCTCTGTCTCGTGGCGGTCTACTCGCTCGTCTTCGGTTCTCGGCTCCAGTTGTGAGGCTGAGATCTACGCCGGGGCCATGGCTGCACAGGAGCTTCGCTGGCTCACCTACCTGCTGACTGACCTTGGAGAGCCGCCTCGTTCTCCTCCAGTGCTGTACGTAGACAACAAGGCCATGCTGGCCTTGTGTCGAGAGCAGCGCTTGGAGCACAGAACGAAGCACATTGCTCTCCGCTACTTCCTTGCTCGTGAGCTGCAGCAGCGTGGCCAGTTGCGACTTGCGTACGTGGCCTCTGAGGCCAACACTGCTGATGTGTTCACCAAGGCACTCGCGCCTTGTGACCATCAGCGCTTTTGCACCCAGCTGGGTCTTGTACCTGTCTTGCCTCACTTGCTCTCCTCTTGACTTCACTTGTACTGTGACATATATATATACCTGCTCTTGCTTGTCTAGTTTTATATATATGTCTGTACTCCTGCATGTGAACTGGCCTCTGGCCCTGCTCTTGTGCTCGGACTGTGTGGTGACTTTGTGATCCACCCTGAGCTTGCTTTGCTTTGCTTGACTGGTCTTGTGACCCCTAGTTCTCCCCCACTTTGCCTATGGGGGTGTGTCAAACATTATATATGTTATGCTTGTGTAGGCTACAGTGGGTTAGCCTATAGGGGGTACACAATTCTAGGGTTTCCTACTTGTACTCATTTTCACTGCTAGTTCATTCATTCCTGTTCGCTTATTCTCACAGTACCTGACGCGGCAGTACCAATGCCCGGGTCGGGCGGGAAACACCGGTAACAGTCATCCTCATCACTACCAATCGCAGCATACATAGCAGAGAGAATATCATCAAAATCAAGATCATAAATAGCTACACCAGCCCTAGACAGCTCTCCCCAGCGGGGGATCTCAGCTGCCTCCGGAAACTGCTGACGCCAGGCGTCAGTCAGGCGGCCAAAGCAGCGGCGGGCTGTGTGGGCGCCTCCACACCTCTCCCCTGCACGGTCACCGGTGCGAAGAACGTAGGGGCAAGGACCAAGCGCACCACCACGCTGACGCTGCGAGTACCACTCACGGAGCTGCTGAGGGGCGGGGACGGTGCGAGAGCGCTGCTGTTGCTGTGGCTGCTGCTGCTGCTGCTGCTGCTGCTGCTGCTGCTGGCGCTGACCACCCCCAGAGCTGCTCCGCTGGGACGAGCCACTCCGACCCCCGCCTCCACCGCCACCCCCGCCTCCACCGCCACCCCCGTCTCCACCTCCACCTCCCCCACCAGAACCGTCGCTCCTACCGCTCCCACCGCCTCCTCCGCTACCACCTCCGCCGCCACCTCCGCCTCCACCGCCGCCACCAGTACCTCCACTCCCGCCACCACCCCCACCGCCACCCCCACTCCCCCCGCCACCCCCACCGCCTCCTCCACCGCCCCCTCTAGCTCCACCCGCTCCCTTGCTCCCCTTGCCCTTGCCAGAGCGGCGTCTGCCGCTGGGGGCAGACGCCGCGCCGACCGACTCAAAACCAGTGAGGTCGGCCGCAGCGGCAGAGGCGACAGAGGGCAGCAGGGGGGAAGGACCACACCCCTCAAAGATGGGGGTGCGAGGGTCACCCCGAGAGGCCCCTACAGCGACAATACTCTTCTCAGCCGCTAGCAGGGACTCCTCAAGGAGGTCGACAGTGAGAGTGGTGGGACAGACAGAGAGAAACTGGTCCCTAACGACACGAAGGGACTCAGGGAGACGGGTGACGAGAAAGTAGAGAGTGATGTACATGGGAGGAGGGTTCGCAGCGCGGAACTCAGCAGGAAGGGCAGCGCGGTAGCGGGTGTCACTAGCACGGAGGTGGGTAACGAGGTCAGCGACAGTGGGAAAGGAAGCGAGGTCAGGGAAGAGAAACGGTAGCATGAGGCGGCTAAGGGTAGCGGAGGAAGGGGAGGAGTAGCGTGCAACTACAGCGTCGTACAAGGCCTGAGCGGTCTTGCACTGACTAAAGTGGGCACGCTCAGAGGAAGGGAGGTGGCGACGCACAGCAAGACGTGCAGCAGCATCGCGGGTCGCCCACTTGGAGCGAACGGCAGAGTCAGCATCAGCAGGAGGGGCAGGGACAGCGCCAGAGACAAAGTCAAAGAGAGAGACCTCATCTATCGCATCACACAGCAAGTACAGCTGCAGGTCTTCAATCCAGACGGCAAAGTCAATGGCCCTCCCCTCAGCGTCAAAAGTAAGAACATTGGGGGTGGCCATGACAGCAGCTGAAGGTCTCACCGGGCTGGGAGAGTCGGGTAGGTCAGCAGCAGAGGAACAGAGCTCAGGAACAGCAGCACGGCTCCTCAGACGGCTCGGGCGGCGCGGGCGACTTGGGCGGCTCGGGCGGCTCGGGCGGCTCGGGCGGCTCGGGCGGCTCGGGCGGCGGCTCGGCTGCAGCTCAGCGGCGGCTCGGGCGGCGGCTCAGGTGGCCCGGGCGGCGGCTCAGGCGGCGGCGGCTCGGCGGCGGCGCAGGTGGCGGCGGCTCGGCGGCAGCGGAGGCGGCCCGGCTGCTGGTGGGCGGCCCGGCTGCTGCTGGGCGGCTCGGCGGGGCCGCGTAGCAGAGGGCGGCGGTGCCGCGTAGCAGAGGGTGGCGGGGCCGCGTAGCAGAGGGCGGCGGGGCCGCGATCGAAGGGCGGCGGGGCCGCGACCGAAGAGGGCGGCGGGGCCGCGTAGCAGAGGGCGGCGGGGCCGCGTAGCAAAGGGCGGCGGGGCCGCGATTGAAGGGCGGCGGGGCCGCGTAGCAGAGGGCGGCAGAGCCGCGTAGTGGAGGGCGGCGGGGCCGCGTAGCAGAGGGCGGCGGGGCCGCGTAGCAGAGGGCGGCGGGGCCGCGTAGCAGAGGGCGGCGGGGCCGCGTAGCAGAGGGCGGCGGGGCCGCGTAGCAGAGGGCGGCGGGGCCGCGTAGCAGAGGGCGGCGGGGCCGCGATCGAAGGGGGGGCGGCGGGGCCGCGTAGCAGAGGGCGGTGGGGCCGCGATCGAAGGGCGGCGGGGCCGCTAGGGAAGGGCGGCGGAGCCGCTAGGGGAAGGGCGGCGCCGCGGGCCGCTAAGGGCGACACGACGGGTCGCTAAAAAAAAAACGCGCCTCGGGGCGCGGTTCGGTGGGCCCTAGAAGCAGTCCCTAGGAGGGAACCTGCTCTGATTCCATGTGAAATCAAAGAACGAGAATGAAAATGAGTATGAACGAAGTGAGTACAAATAGGAAACCCTAATTGTGTTGTACCCCCTATGGGATACCCCACTATAGCCTACACAAACAAGTAAGCTATATGTTCTGACAAGTGATTCCAACAGAATTGTGTACCCCCTATAGGCTAACCCACTGTAGCCTAAACAAGCAGAACAGGTATAATGTTTGACAACTGGATCTTTTTTTTTTTTTTTTTGGGCGGAAATTTCGACATGTGACCATTCGCAGTTCTCTGAAGTGTTTAGTGACTGAACCGAATGCGCGAATACATACGCAAAAGACGTCTAAATGTTTCATATTATAAATGTACGTGATACGTTACAGTGAGGCACACTTTAGAGGGTGTAACAAATAGTGAAGTGCGAAAGAACACTACGCATTCCTGTAGTAGCAATCGATGAACACAATGGAGAGTATGAAGACGAAGTGACGTGAAGAGTCACACACAGTTGGACAGTATTTGGACCGCCGGAGCAGAAGCATCGAGCAGTTGCAGTTGCAAGGATTATGGCGGGAACGTGTTCGTAACCGTCGGGAGTCGCACGGTTCATTGCAATAGGGGAAAGTACCTCTTAGACTAAACGGCTAGTCTAGGTCGTTTCGTATTCCCTTGTCAGGCCCTCAGATTCGTTTTTGGCCTGTCTAATTCGTCAGACTAGTACACAGTTTCTGTCTCAAACTCTCAGAGTTGGCATAAAAAAAAGGCTGAAATTTCTGAGTGCCTTTAAATAAAAGTCTTAACATTCGAGATCAATGTATTCAATGTTTCATCAGAAATGTATTCAATGTTTCATTCATCGGATACCGAAACTTGCAAGACTATGCTCTGACAGGGCGAATTTTTGTGTCAGGATGAATCTTGTGGTGTGAAAGGGCAAATCTGTTATGTCAGGTGGAATTGTTTTGTGATTGGGCGAAGTTGTTGTGCTCTGACAGCGCAAATATGTGGTGTCAGGGCGATTTTGCTGTGATTGGGCAAAATTTGTGCTGTAAGGCGCGGACTTGCTGTGTTAAGGGGATTTTGCATTGAAAATGTGAATCTTCGGTGACTCGTGAAGTCTGAATTACTAGTCAAGATCGAGTTTGTACTCTGAATGATTAGAATACACTACCGGAAAACTCTGAAATTTCAGAGTTACCCTTAAAAAAAATCTGATTCTTACAGATTACACTGAAAAAAAAATCTGAAATATCAGGGTTTTTTTGCCAAATCAGAGAAAAAAATATGACTTCTGAGATACTGTCCCCTGTACCCTTATTTATACGAATGTATTTGCACCAGGCCCTCAGATATCAGCTAAAATACGCTGATTACGCTGATTTTGTAGCTGTGATTTTCGTTTTCCCTTAAATTTCTGTATATTCTGTGAAAATAGTAGACAGAAGTAGGAGCCATAGCTAGGAAAGCCCTAGCTAGGCAAGAAACAGTTTAGGCAAAAAGGAGTTCACTAGTAGGAATGAGGATACAAATAGCAAACCCTAGAAAGGTTGTACTCGCTACAGAGCACCCCACTACAGGCTAGAGCATAACATTCTGACACACCCCCATAGCCAAAGTGGGGTGTAATCAGCAGAGCAAGCAAAGCAGGAGAAGCTCAGGGTGGATCACAATGTCACCACACATTCTAAGCACAAGTTCAAGAAGCAACAGTTTAAAGTTCACAAGTGTAAGCAAAGCTAGAGGCTATCGCAGAGGGCAAGTGAGGAGGAGGAGGCTAGACTGTAAGAGGAGAGGAGATAGGAGGCGACGGCTGAAGCTGCAGACACACGGGCAACAGGAGGCACACTGGCACAGCGGCTACCGGAACAACGCTCCGGACTATCGGAGTAACTGGCCCCGCGGCTAAAAGTAGCGGCAGACGAGCAACGGACCCACGGGCGACTGGCACAGGTGGCTGCGACTGGGCTACCGGAGCAACTCCCCGGACTACAGGTGCTACTGGTGACACGACGGCAACCTCCGTTCAACTTCCCCAAACAGTCCCACCCCCCCTGACACACACCCCTTGCTTCACCCCTAGCTCCACTCCCACGTCACCCCCCTAGCACCACTCCTTCGGCTCCCACACACCCACCCCCCTGGGCGGCAGCTGCAGTAGCGGGAGACGGAGGAGGAGGAGGAGCAGAGGACGCCGCTGAGAAACTTGTGAAGCAAGGAAAACAGGAATGAATGACTAAGTCAGAGTTGGGTACAAATACAACCCTAGAAAGCTGTACCCCATATGTGCTACCCCACTATAGCCTACAAACATGCATCAGTTATAATAATCCGACACACCCCCATAGGCAAAGTGGGGGAGAACAAGGGGTCACAAGACCAGTCAAGCAAAGCAAAGCAAAGCAAGCTCAGGGTGGATCACAACGTCACCACACAGTCCGAGCACAAGAGCAGGGCCAGAGGCCAGTTCACATGCAGGAGTACAGACATATATATAAAACTAGACAAGCAAGAGCAGGTATATATATATATGTCACAGTACAAGTGAAGTCAAGAGGAGAGCAAGTGAGGCAAGACAGGCACAAGACCCAGCTGGGTGCAAAAGCGCTGATGGTCACAAGGCGCGAGTGCCTTGGTGAACACATCAGCAGTGTTGGCCTCAGAGGCCACGTACGCAAGTCGCAACTGACCACGCTGCTGCAGCTCACGAGCAAGGAAGTAGCGGAGAGCAATGTGCTTCGTTCTGTGCTCCAAGCGCTGCTCTCGACACAAGGCCAGCATGGCCTTGTTGTCTACGTACAGCACTGGAGGAGAACGAGGCGGCTCTCCAAGGTCAGTCAGCAGGTAGGTGAGCCAGCGAAGCTCCTGTGCAGCCATGGCCCCGGCGTAGATCTCAGCCTCACAACTGGAGCCGAGAACCGAAGACGAGCGAGTAGACCGCCACGAGACAGAGCCGGAACCAAGGCTGAAGGTGTAACCCTGTGACGACCGCTGCGTAGCCTGGTCGTCAGCCCAAGAAGCGTCCGCGTGGCCGGTAAGGACCACTGGACTCCGCCCTCCAAGCACTAGCCCCATGCCCGACGTACTGCACAGGTAGCGCAATACCCTCTTCGCTGCAGCCATGTGCTCCGGTCTGTGTCTCCCAGGAGCAACATAGCGTGCAAGAATGCTCAGAGGGTATGCAAGGTCAGGTCGTGTGCAGGTCATCAGGTACATGAGGCAGCCAACAAGCTCTGCATACGGACCACTCGACTCTACGGACTCATCCGAAGGCAGAGCTGAGAGTGAGTGGCGAGTAGGCAGAGGAGTGGCCTGAGGCGAGGAGTACGTGAAGCCGAAGCGCTGAAGGACCTGCTGCACCATGTGTGACTGAGTCAAGGTAATGGTGCGGCGTGCTCTATCCCGAGTGATCTGCAAGCCAAGGTAGCTGCGCAGTTCACCCAGGTCTGTGCACGTGTGTCTCTTCAGCAGCTCGGACTTCACGTAGGCGAGTCCAGCAGTGTCTGCTGTGGCAAAGACCAAGTCGTCGACGTACACGAGGATGTAGAACGGCGGCAGGGAAGTGTCGGTGCGAAGAAACAGCGACGGGTCAGCAGTAGAAGGAGCAAACCCAAGAGCCGCAAGCGTAGTCCTCAGTGTGTCGTGCCACTCACGCGGTGCCTGGCGGAGACCGTAGACTGGCCGTCGGAGGCTCCACTGGGTGCCAGGAGGGAAAGTCCCAGTGAAGCCAGGTGGACGGCAAAGCCAGATCTCCTCGTGCAGGCTACCCTGCAAGAACGCAGTGCTGAAGTCGAGAGAGTGAAGCTCGTAGTCGCGCTGAGCGGCTATGTGCAGCAGCACCCGAAGAGTAGTCATCTTCGGGGTGGGAGAGAAGGTCTGAAAGTAGTCAACTCCCTGCCGCTGACTGAAGCCACGAGCAACGTACCGTGCCTTGAAGACAGGTGGAGAGCCCAGCGGCCGCTTCACCCTGAAGATCCACATGCCACTGACGATGTTCGCCCCAGGAGGGGGAACCGCGTCAACGTAGGTGCCTGTGGACTTCCAGGAAGCCATCTCTGCATCCATAGCTGCCTGCCACTGAGAGGAGTAGGGACCCTCTACGGCCTCCGCGTAAGAACGCGGAGTCGGGATGTCTAGTGCATCCGGGTCTCCCTCAGGGGCAAGCAGTACAGACGCGAGATGAGGTGAAGCAGCCACTAGACACTGTAACTCCTCCTGCCTGTCCTCTAGGACGTCCGTGCCAAGAGCACACTCACCCCCGACGGACGGAGGACAGACAGACGCAGACTCAGCAACAAGACTAGCAGCGTAGTCGAGACGACAGCGAGCAGCAAAGTCGACGAGCTCAGCGACAAGAGCAGACGCAGCAGTGGACTCAAAAGAGGGGTCAGTGACGACAGTAGCAAGCAGACGCGTCACAGTAGGACTGGCAGCACGAAGAGAGTCCGACTCAGGGTCGGCAAGCGCAGGAAGAGAGGACTCAGGAGGAGAAGGCAAAGGGGCACGCAGAGGAGCAGTGGACGGACGCAAAGACATCCGGTGCGTGCCAGGGACAGGAGGAGGACGCTGACGCGAACTGCAACCACTAGCGCGAGCAGCACGAACAGGCGACGCGGGACGAGACGCAGGCTCACGACGCTCAGCAAGACCTCCAGTAGGACCAGTGTAAGGAGACGGAGTAGGCAGTGGAGAGGAAGGCTCCAGCAGGGACTGCGACTGGACAGGCGGTGGACCCTCTACTGGAGGAGAAAGACCAAGAACCTGCTGTAGGAGCGGAACAAAGTACGGTCGAGGCCGCGCGGCAGCTCCAGACTCAGCAGGGACAGCACCACCACCCTCAGCGACAGCACCAGCGCCACCCACACCTCCAGCGGCAGGACCAACAGCAGTAGGCTCAGCACCAACGCCCTCAGCAGCTCCAGCTCCAGGAGGACCAGTAGGTCCAGCAACTCCGGGACCGGCAGCACCCGCACCCTCGACGGTCGAAGAAGCTCCAGCTCCAGCTCCAGCAGCACCTCCAGACTCAGCAGCACGCCTCCAGCGGCGAGCGAACCACTCGCGCAGCTCCTGTGGAGAGAGGGGCTCCCGGCGAGACGCAGCAGCAGGAGAAACCCCAGGCTCAGCAGCTCCAGACGCAGCACCCCCAGGCTCAGCAGCTCCCAGCTCAGCACCCCCAGGCTCAGCAGCTCCCGACCCAGCACCCCCAGACCCAGCACCTCCAGGCACAGCACCCCCCGGCTCAGCACCCCCAGGCTCCGCACCCTCCGCAGTAGCACCCTCAGGCCCAGCACCCCCAGCAGTAGCACCCCCAGGCTTAGCACCCCCGCGCACAGCACCCCCAGAGTCAGCACCTCCAGGCTCAGCACCCGCAGCAGCACTAGAGTCACCAGTAACCTCGACCGGGTCAACGGCGTCTACCTGGGACACACCTGAGGGGGCAGGAACCTGAGGGGGGAGGGGGTCTACCGGGGGGGGAACCGGCACAAGGAAGTCCGGGGGAGGGGGGAGGGAAGGAGTGCGGTATGGGAAGAGACGGTAGAAGGGGACTGACTCGTCGAACGTGACGTCCTGGGAGGACAGAACACGACGAGAGGAGGGGTGGTAAAACTGCCACCCTGGGGCGTCAGTGGGGAAGCCAAGGAAGACACAGGGAGCAGCACGAGGGGACAGCTTGTCCGCAGACAAGTCGCGGACAAACGCCCGAGATCCCCAGACACGGAACACAGACGCATCGCCAACCTTCCCCGTCCACAGCAAGGCTGGGGACATCGCAGGCCGAGAGACCCGGGGGTGAAGGTTGAGCTGATGCGCCGCGTACCTCACCGCAAACGGCCACAGAAATGGGGGGCAGCCGCATGCATCATGGACGTACGAGCTACATCCATGACCATACCAATGCGGCGCTCAGCAATCCCATTTTGCTGTGGTGAGTCCGGAAGCGTGAAGGTCTGGCGGATCCCCCGTGCACGACGGTAGTCCCGCAGAAGGCGAGAAGAGAACTCTCCGCCTCTGTCAGAGTGCAGACGCAGAACAGGAAAGTCCGAGCTGAAGCTCTTCCTGAGCTGGAGACGATCCTCGCGGATCCAGTCGATCAGCACCTCAGTGACCGCACCCTTGCTGCGCAAGGGGAGGACTGTGGTGTAACGCGAGTAGTCGTCAACCACCAACAGGAAGTAGCGCTCGTAACCCTGCCCACGGACGGGGGCTGGGCCCCACACATCCATGTGAAGCGTCTGCAGGGGAGCCTCTGTCGGGGGGAAGTGGGAGGAGTGAGGAGTAGCCCGGAGGCGACCCTCGACACAGGGGACACAGGAAGGTCCTGGCCCGGAGGGGAGAGGAGGGAGAGACTGGGGAAGACCAGAGACAAGGACACGGGAAGCCATGCTCCGAAGACGGGGCAAGGAGGGGTGGCCAAGACGGTGGTGCCACAGGAGAGTCTCGTGAGACAGGAGGCGACAAGAACAGGGGGCAGACTCAGGACCTGACCGGGACGCAGCAGCAAGCACCTGACCCGACTCAGCCACCTGACCAGACGCAGGGACAGGAGGAGACTCAACGGTCAGGGTGTAGAGACTCGACCCCGGCCGACGCGAGAACGTGGCCAGGTGTCGGCCTGTGCGTGCCTCCGTGCAGTGGGTCACCCGCTGACTCGCAGGAGTGAACTGGTGAACCCCCACATCCTGCAGGTCCGCTCCACTCACCAAGTTCGTAGAGAACGAGGGAAGGTACAGACCCGACAGGGTGCCCGAAGGGGCAGCCGGACACGGGAGGACAGTGGAGAAGTGAGACAGGACAGGACCCCCAGAGGGGACAGCAAGGGAGACCGCAACCGGCCGGCCGAGCGGCGTAAGGGTAGTGCGGTCTCGAAAGAAGGAGCGAGAAGCTCCGGAGTCAAGTGTGAAAGTGAGGGAGGACGAGGACGACGCAGTACCTGAGAGCGCAGTCTCATCAGTACCTGAGAGCACAGACGCACTGGCACCTAGAGCAGCAGCCTCACAAGCACCTAGCGCAGCAGTACCAATGCCCGGGTCGGGCTGGAAACAACGGTAACCCTCATTCTCCTCACTATAATCCACAACATACATAGCAGCAAGGATAGCATCAAAATCAAGATCAAAGATCGCTACACCAGCCCTGAGAAGCTCATCCCAGCGAGGGATCTCACTAGCCCCAGGGAACTGCTGACGCCAAGCGTCCGTCAGGCGGCCAAAGCAGCGCTAGGTGGCGTGGGCACCCCCACACTGCTCACCCGCGCGGACGCCGGAACGAAGAACGTAGGTGCAGGGACCAGTACCCCCACCCCTCTGACGCCCAGCGTACCACTCACGAAGCTGCTGAGGCGGAGGGATGTCCCGCGAGCGCTGCTGCTGCTGCCGCTGCGAGCGCTGGCCACCACCACCGCCGCTACGCTGCTGGGTACCACCTCGACCAGCTCCACCTCCTCCACCACCACCGCCTCCTCCGCTGCCGCCTCCACCGCCTCCACCTCCGCCGCCTCCACCACCGCCGCTGCCTCCACCACCACCGCTGGCACCACCACCACCGTCTCCGCCACTGCTGCCACCACCACCTCCACCACTAGTCCCGCCGCCACCCCCACTCCCTCCGCCGCCACCGCCGCCACCGCCACCGCCCCCTCCAGCTCCACCCGCGCCCTTGCCCCCCTTGCCCTTGCTGGAGCAACGTCTCCCACTAGGGGCAGACGCCGCGCCGACCGACTCAAGACCAAGCAGGTCGGCAGCAGCAGCAGAGGCAACAGAGGGCAGCAAGGGGGAAGGAGAGCACCCCTCAAAGATGGGGGTGCGAGGGTCACCACGAGAAGCACCTACAGCGACTATGCTCTTCTCCGCTGCGAGGAGGGCCTTCTCGAGGAGGTCGACGGTGAGGGTGGTGGGACAGACTGCGAGAAAGTGGTCCCTGACGACGCGAAGGGAGTCAGGGAGGCGCGCGACTACGTAGTAGAGAGCGATGTACATGGGGGGGGGGTTCTTAGCGCAGAACTCAGCAGGAAGGGCGGCGCGGTAGCGAGTGTCACTAGTGCGGAGGTGCGTAATGAGGTCAGCGACAGTGGGAAAGGCAGAGAGGTCAGGAAAGAGGTAGGGAAGCATGAGACGGCTCAGTGCAGCAGTGGCAGGGGAGGAGTAGCGCGCAACTACAGCGTCGTACAAGGTCTGAGCACTCTTGTACTGACTAAAGTGCGCACGCTCAGAGGTAGGGAGGTGGCGACGCACAGCAAGACGTGCAGCAGCATCGCGGGTGGCCCACTTAGAGCGGACAGTGGGATCAGCATCAGCAGCAGGAGCAGGAGAGGCGCCAGAGGTGAGGTCAAAGAGAGAAAGGTCGTCAGCCCTGTCGCACTGTAAGAACAGCTGCAGGTCGTCTAACCAGACCTCAAAATCAATGGCGCGACCCTCAGCGTCAAAAGCTAGGACACTAGGGGTAGCCATGGCGACGACAGCGACGCAGTGCAAGCAGTAGGGAAAGAGCTCGCAGTGTCAGTGGGACAGTGCTCACCAGGCAGGGCAGGTCGTGCAGCTATGCAGAAAGGCGGCTCAGCGACCGGGCGGCTCGGGTGCACAGCGGCTCGGCTCTTGGGCGGCTCGGCGGCTTGGTGGCTCGGGTGCAGGGCGGCCCGGCTCCCGGGCGGCTCGGCGGCAGGGCGGCTCGGGTCCCGGGCGGCTCGGCGTTGGGCGGCTCGGCTCCTGGGCGGTTCGGCTGCTGGGGCGGCTCGGCCGGGAGATGCAGGGGCGGGGCCGTCAGGTGCAGCGGCGGGTCGACCGGTGCAGTGGCGGGCCGGCAGGTGCAGCGGCGGGCCGGCAGGTGCAGCGGCGGGCCGGCAGGTGCAGCGGCGGGCCGGCAGGTGCAGGCGGCGGGCCGGAGGGTGCAAGGGCGGGCCGTAGGGTGCAGCGGCGGGCCGGCAAGAGCAGCGGCGGGCCGAAGGGTGCAGCGGCGGGGCCGTCAGAGGCGGCGGGCCGCTGGGTGCAGCGGCGGGCCGGCAGGTGCACCGGCGGGCCGGCAGGAGCAGCGGCGGGCCGGCAGGAGCAGCGGCGGGGCCGTCAGGTGAGGCGGCGGGCCGGCAGGAGCAGCGGCGGGTCGTAGGATGCAGCGGCGGGCCGTAGGGTGCAGCGGCGGGGCCGTCAGAGGCGGCGGCGGGGCCGCGGCAGTAGAGGCGGGGCCGCGTCAGGGGAGGCGGCGGGGCCGCGTCAAAGGAGGCGGCGGGGCCGTGTCTAGCAGGCGGCGGGGCCGCGATCAGGAGAGGTGGCGGGGCCGCGTCTGAGGGACAGCGGGGCCGCGAGGGAAAAGGCGACCCGAGGGGTCGCTAAAAAAAAAAGGGCGCGCCTCGGGGCGCGCTTCGGTGGGCCCTAAAAAAAAACGGTCCTAAGGCAGGACCCGCTCTATACCATGTGAAGCAAGGAAAACAGGAATGAATGACTAAGTCAGAGTTGGGTACAAATACAACCCTAGAAAGCTGTAACCCATATGTGCTACCTCACTATAGCCTACAAACATGCATCAGTTATAATAATCCGACAAAACTGCACCCCCATACCCCCACACGCTCCACCCCCAAACCCTAATGCAGAAGCACAAGCAGTAGCAGGGGTGGGGCGCCATCAGAGGCACGGGGGACAGCGGGCAGTGCAGGGGCAGCGAAGAACGGGCCGCCCACAGGCCTGGCACAGCCGCCCGAACCGCGCGCAGGCGGCCCGAGCCGCGCGCGGGCCTGGCGCAACACTTACGGGCCGCGCGCGGGCCTGGCGCAGCCCGTACGGGCCGCGTTCGGGCCTGGCGCAGCCCGTACGGGCCCCGCGCAGCCTCTACGGGCCGCGCGCAGGCCACGACGGGCGACAGGGGGCGACGCGCGGGTCCTCGTCGCCCGTCGCAGCGCCTCCTGGGGGCGACACGCCGAGTGACGGGGCAGAAACCCATCGCGCGCCCCGGGGCGCATGGCGGGCAGAAAACCGCGGCGCGCCTCGGGGCGCACGGCGGGCAGAAAATCGCCGTGCGCCTCGGGGCGCACGGCGGGCTGAAAACCCTAATTTCGACGCCGCGCACCACGGGGCGCGCGGCGGACAGGGAGTAGCAGTAGCAGCGGAAGCAGTGAGTTGGGGCCCACAGGCCAGGAGCATATCACTCTAATACTATGTGAAAATAGTAGACAGAAGTAGGAGCCATAGCTAGGAAAGCCCTAGCTAGGCAAGAAACTGTTTAGGCAAAAAGGAGTTCACTAGCAGGAATGAGGATACAAATAGCAAACCCTAGAACGGTTGTACTCGCTATAGAGCACCCCACTACAGGCTAGAGCATAACATTCTGACATATTCTTCATGTTTGCATTGATTTTTCAGTTTAGAGTATAGGACTAACCTGACGAATTAGTGTTTAGGTGTACCAGTAACACCGAAGCATCAGTATAGTGTACCGAGTAACACTGATTCAGACTACCAAAATATATAGGTTACAGAATTTGGGGGTGCGCATACATTGAGATTCGGGGAGGAAATTCCCTCCACACTCTTGTAAACCTCACACACATGAGACTCGAACAACAGACTTTTCAGGTAACAGGGAAAACCTCAGAGAGCTACACTTGTAGTACTGGTCGTGAAGTTCAAATTGACACTTCACACTTATTTTTCAGTTAGCCATAAATTTTACCCTCACAGAATCAGCATAAACTTAACCCCCAATGCTGATTTGATCACGACTCTGGGCAGGGCATGCTAATCCATCAGCCTGCCCTGAAACCAATCTGAGGGCCTGATTTGCATGCTTTTACTATTACAGCCATTTAAAGTTGAGTCTGACCTGAGATCAATTTTTTCTACTCCAACGCACTCTCCGCGAATTATCATGAGGTGATCTTACGCATGATCGAACCTTTGATCGCAACATGCTATTGTCGAGAAGAATAGGTCAAGGGGAGGGGTACAAGAACAACATCGAGTGAAATTCAGTACCCCCTAGTGCTAACACTCATATAGCCTAAACAACATAAGCATACATGTTTTGACACACCCCTATAGGCGAAATGGGGGATAGCTAGAGAAAGCAATGGTCACCAGACCAGTCAAGAGAAACGACAAAACAAAGCAAGCTCAGGGTGGATCACGAAGTCACCACACATTCTGAGCACAAGCAAAAGGCCACAAGGCCAGTTCAAATGCGGAGTTATATAATGTAGAACAAGTAGTACAGTGATCAAAACCTAGCAAGTGTAAACATGCAAGTACAAGTATTTAGAACAAACAAGGCCAAGAAGTGAGCAAACAAACAAGAAGTGAGCAAGTGAGGCCAAGTGGGCACAACGCCTAGAACAGTTAAGAAACGCTGATGATTACAAGGTGCAAGTGCCTTGGTGAAGATATCAACAGTGTTGGCCCGTGAGGCCACGTAAGCAAGACGAAGCTGACCACGCTTCTGCAGCTCTCGAGCAAGGAAGTAGCGCAAAGCGATGTGCTTCGTTCAGTGCTCCAGTCTGTGCTTCTAACACAAGGCAAGCATGGCCTTGTTGTCGACGTACAGAACTGGGGGGGAACGAGGTTGCTCTCCCAAGTCAGTCAGCAGGTAGGTGAGCCAGCGTAACTCCTGTGCAGCCATGGTCCCTGCGTAGACCTCAGCCTCACAACTGAAACTAAGAACAGAAGACGAGCAAGTAGACTGCCACAAAACAGAGCCGGCGCCATGGCTGAAAGTGTAACCATGTGACGACCGCTGAGTAGCCAAGTCATCAACCCAAGAAGTGTCTGCGTGACCAGTGAGAACAACTCGAGCCCATCCTCCAAGCACAAGCCCCATGCCCGACGTACTGCACAAGTAGCGCATCACCCTCTTAGCGGCCTTCTTGTGCTCTGGTCGGTATCTCCCGGGCGCAACGTAGCGTGCCAGGATGCAAAGACGGTAAGCAAGGTCAGGTCGAGTGCAAGTCATTAGGTACGTGAGGCAGCCCACAAGCTCTGGATACGGGCCACTCGGCTCTACGGACTCATCCAAAGACAGAGCTGAGAGCGAGTGACCGGTAGGCAGAGGAGTGGACTGTGGCGAGGAGTACTGGAAGTCGAAGCGCTGAAGGACCTATTGCACCATGTGTGACTGAGTCAAGGAAATGGTGCGCTGTGCTCTGTCCCGGGTGATCTGCAAGCCAAGATAGCTACACAGCTCACCTAGGTCAGTGCACGTGTGTCTCTTCTGCAGCTCTGAATTCACAAAGGTCAGTCCAGCAGTATCAGTAGTGGTAAAGACCAAGTCGTCAACATACACGAGGATGTAGAACGGCGACAGAGAAGTGTTGGTGCGTAGAAACAACAACGGGTCAGCAGTCGAAGGAGCAAACCCAAGAGCCGAAAGCGACCTCCTCAGTGTGTCGTGCCACTCGCGAGGCGCCTGGCGGAGACTGTAGACTGGCCGCCGGAGGCTCTACAGGGTTCCAGGAGGAAACGACCCAGTGAAGCCAGGTGGGCGGCGCAGCCAGATCTCCTCGTACAGGCTGCCCTATAGGAAGGCTGTGCTGAAGTCAAGAGAGTGAAGCTCGTAGTTACGTTGAGCGGCGACATGCAGTAGCACCTGAAGAGTGGTCATCTTTGGGGTAGGGGAGAAGGTCTGGAAGAAGTCAAATCCCTGTTGTTGACTGAAGCCTCGAGCAACGTAAGGGCGCGTAACCATTTTGCACCCGACGGTTCGAACTGCGGACGGTCCGTCGTGACGAAATGTAACTGGATTCGCTGATTATTGTTTAGGTCTTCGCGGAGGTGTTGGCGACGTCGCCAACCTAACGGACTGTCGTGACACTTTTTCACATTTCCAACACTCCGCTTTGTGAACCGTGGACTGTCCGAAACCCAAACAAACGGTCCACCATTTCTGGCTAGGTATTGGTGGGCGAATTTTAATGTACAATATATCATACCGATTCGCCAAAGAAGCTAATACCAAAAATGTCGCGAGGTAAGTTACAAAGATACAAGGCCTCTAATGAGGCTACAGTAGTCGCAAAAATCAACAACCCCAAAAAAGTGTCACATTAGCCTTTGGACAGTCCGAAGTTGAAATTTTTTGATTCGAACGGTCCCGTTCTCGAGAATAGAACCGTGCGCTTTGTTCTAAGCGGACTATCCGTAAAAAACGTAAAATGCAAAATGGTTACGCGCCCTAATACGCTATGAAGACAGGTGGAGAATCCGGCAGCCGCTTCACTATGAAAATCCACATGCCACTAACGATGTTCGCCCAAGGTGGGGGAACCTCGTCAACGTAGGTGTATGTGGACTTCCAAGAAGCCATCTCTGCGTCCTTGGCTGTCTGCCACAGAGAAGAGTAGGGTCCCTCAATTGCCTCTGCGTAATTGCGTGGGGTCGGGATGTCTGCTGTATCCGGGTCTCCCTTTGGTGCAATCAACATGGACAAGAGATGAGGTTAAGCAGCTGCAAAATACTCAAAGTTCTCCTGCCTGTCCTCAAAGACGTCCGTGCCAAGAGCACACTCACCCTCGACGGACGGAGGACAGACAGACTCAGACTCAGCAACAAGACTAGCGGTGTAGTCTAGGCGACAGGCGGCAGCAAAGTCAACAAGTTCTGCAGCGGACTCAAACGAAGGGTCAGTGACAACAGTGGCAGAAGACGTGTGACAGTAGGACTAGCAGCACGAATAAAGTCAGACTCAGGGTCCGGTTCGTCAGCAAGACAGGACGTAGGAGGAGACGGTAGAGGGAAACGCAGTGGAACAGAGGAAGGATGAAGTGCTATCTGGTGCGTGCCGGGGACAGGAGAAGAACGCTGACGCGGAACAGTAAGGGACGGGTAAAGCCAGTAGAAGGCGGTGGACCAAGAACCTGCTGAAGGAGTGGAACGAAGTACAGTCGTGGCCGCACAGCGCCTCCAAAACCAGCTTTGACAGCACCAGCACCCCAAGGACCAGCACCTCCAGCTCCATGGCCTCCACCACCTCCAACGCCTGCAGGACCACCAGCTCCAGTAGCTCCAGTACCTCCAGCAGCTCCAGCTCCAGCAGCACCCCAAGCTCGAACAGCTCCAATACCTCCAGTACGAGCCCCTCCGGGACCAGCGGCTCCAGCACCTCCGGCAACTCCAGCTCCAGCAGCACCTCCAACTCCAGCAGCACCTCCAGCTCCAGCAGCTCCAGTACCTCCAGTTCGAGCACCTCCGGAACCAGCAGCTCCAGCACCTCCAGGAGCTCCAGCTCCAGCAGTACCTCCAGCTCCAGCAGCTCCAGTACCTCCAGTACGAGCACCTTCACGACTAGCGGCTCCAGTACCTCCAGTAGCTCGAGCTCTAGTAGCACCTCCATCTCCAGGGCCTCCAGGGGTAGGCCCCTCAGCTCCAGCAGCACCACTCCGGAGGCTCTAGCGCCGAGAAAACCACTCGCGCAGCTGCAGTGGAGAGAGAGACTCCCGCCGTGACACGATACCCAACGGACCTCCAGGCTCAGCACACTCGGGCTCAGCACCCCCGAGCTCAACACCTCCAGGCTCCACATGCTCAGGCTCAACACCCCCAGGCTCCGCACCCTCAGGCTCAGCACCCCCAGACTCAGCAACCCAAGGTTCAGTTTCCCCAGGCTCCACATGCTCAAGCTCAGCAACCCCAAGCCCCGTACCCGTAGGCTCAGTAACCCAAGACGCAGGACCCCTAGCAGCACAAGAGTCGACAGCTACCTCGACAGGCTCGACGGGGTCTACCAGGGACACACCTGAGGGAGCAGGACCCTGAGGGCGGAGGGGGTCTACCGGAGGAGGACCTGGTGCGAGGAAGAGTGGGGGAGGGAGAGGGGCAGTGCGGTAGGGGAAGAGACGGTAAAAGGGAACCGACTCGTCAAACGTGACGTCCTGAGAGGGCAGGACACGACGCAAGGTGGGGTGGTAAAACTGCCAGCCAGGCGCGTCAGGGGGAAAGCCAAGGAAGACACAGGGAACGGCGTGGGAGGAGAGCTTGTCCGCGGAGGTATCACGGACAAAAGCTTGACATCCCCAGACCCAGAACACCGATGCATCGCCAACCTCCCCCAGCCAACGCAGTGTGGGCGAGGTCTCCAGCAAGGAGACACGGGGCCAGAGGTTGAGCTCATGCGCAGCGTAGCGGACTGCAAACGGCCACAAAAAATGGGGGGCAGTCGCATGAATCAAGGAGGTACGAAAGACCTCCATGACTAAGCCAATGCGGCGCTCAGCAACCCCATTCTGCTGCGGTGAGCCCAGAAGCGTGATCGTCTGGCAAATGCCCTCCCCACGACAAAAGTAGGGCAGTTGCAGCAGTAGGGCAGTAGGGACAGCAGGCTGGCGAGGTGTAGGGCCAGTGCAAGTGCACGGGCGGCAGGGCAGGTGCGCACGGGCTTGGCGCGGGTAGTACGGACTGCGTGCGGGCTTAGCGTGGGCTGTACTGGCTGGGCGCGGGCCTGTCGCAGGTTGTATGGGCTGCGTTTGGGCCTGGCGCGGGTCGTATGGGCTGCGTGCTAGTCGTGCGCGGGCTGTACGGGCTGTACGCGGGCGGCGCGCGGGCTGTATGGGCTGCGCGAGGGCGGCGTGCGGGCTGTATGGGCTGCGCGAGGGTGGCGTGCGGGCTGTACGGGCTACACGCGGGGGGTTCACAGGCTAAACGGGCCTGGCGCAGGCTGTACGGTCCACGCTCGGGCGGTTCGCAGGCTAAACGGGCCTGGTGCGCGCTGTACGGTCTATGCTCGGGCGGTTCGCGGGCTAAACGGGCAGATTTCGGGCAGGAAAATAAAAGCTAAACGGTGGGCCTTAGGAAGGACCCACGCTATACCATGTCGAGAAGAATAGGATGGTCATTAGGTCAAGGGGAGGGGTACAAGAACAACATCGAGTGAAATTTTGTATCCCCTAGTGCTAACACCCATACAGCCTAAACAACATAAGCATATAAATTTTGACAGATATGAGAGCAACGCAAGAATCCTTCGCACTGCCACCTCGGAAATCTTCGGCCAACTAAGGTGGCGTCCGGTACACACTCACGCGAAAGGATGGGGGGTGGATCTGGAGGTCAGACAAATCTGACCGATGAAGCGCAGACCAACCCGAATGCGACAAACGAGACGACAACGACTGCCGGCTTTGTGGCATTCGAACAACTGCTTTAGCGACTTTCGATTACGGAGCAAGGGCTCTAGACATTATGGAATGGCGGCGCGGGAACATCTTCCCAACCCTCTAAACCGGCGACAAATGGCCGCGATATTGCCCCGCACGTCTTCTCCCTCGAAACAAATGGTTCGACACCCAAGACTCCCCGTCCCAGTGATGAAACAATTCTCTTTGCCCAATCAAGGATTTTGAGCATATAAAAAACAAAGACATGTGCCTCCTTTGACGAAAAGGACTTCTATACCTGGAGCTTCAAGCTGGAGCTAACGCACAAATTTCTCATGTTTTCAACAGGAGCTACGCGAGACCTATGGCCAACACCGACGATGCCAGAGCACAATATTACGATGAATCGCTCATGGCGTACGGCGTGCTTCTCCGCAACATGTTGCCAGCTGAGCAAATAAGCATTCGTTCCTACAAGACCACACCTGCTCTAGCGCTTGAAGCCTGGCGACACCCCAACGAGGTGTATCAACCCAAGGTTTGGGAGTCTTCAAGCCGCCTGGTCAAACAATTACTGGAGACAAAGATAGTCAGCAGCTAAAATAGTGACCACCACTTTCTAGTTGGGTCCACTAGAATCAAGGGGACAAATCTAGGGTTGAAAAAAAATTCTGCTGGTGAGGCATTTGAGACTTCTTGCTCTCCTGGTTTACCTAAAGATACAATGCTGCTCTCGCAAAAACCCAACCAACCTCGCTCTGAGTTCCACATCATGTGCTGCAGAACTGAAACGGTCGTTGAGTTGTGCCAAGCAACCCAAGTCACGATTGTGGCACAGTCAAAGCAATCTAGGGTTCAACACACCACACAACTAACCCTAAGTGCAAAGAAGAGTATGACACGCAACACGCCCTCAACATAACCACATTGAGAGCGGTTCCACCGCGTTCGTTTCGGCAAAATGACAAGATTTTATCCCTGTATGCTGGTTGCCGTTCGAAATTTGTTTTTGGTTGCAAAGGTTGAGGCGACCTGATATGAGGATGACGTGCCCTGAAGCACGAAAGCCTGCGCTGAAATGTGTAGCCAAGCTCTTCGTCGCGTAACACAACTTCCTCACCGGCCGCATTTCGCATTACCTCCTAGTCCGTTTTTTAACAGCCTCTATGAAGAATGAGGAATGATTGCACTATGGAAGAGTTGGGTACAAATATGAAGCCCTAAAGTGGGCTGTACCCCATATTGGCTACCCCACTACAGCCTACACAGACTATAGCATATAAGTTTGACACACCCCCATAGGCAAAGTGGGGGAGAACAAGAGGTCACAAGACCAGTCAAGCAAAGCAAAGCAAGCTCAGGATGGATCACAACGTCACCACACATTCCGAGCACAAGAGCAAGGCCACAAGGCCAGTTCACATGCAAGATCATATATAAAGGTAAACAGGCAAGTGTAAGTATAGAAAGATCACAGTACAAGCAAGGTCAAGAAGTGAGCAAGTGAGGCCAAGTAGGCACAAGACCTAGCATCGTCCAGAAGCGCTGATGATCACCAGGCAGAAGTGCCTTGGTAAAGATATCAGCAGTGTTGGCCTCAGAGGCCACGTAAACAAGGCGCAGCTGACCACGCTGCTGCAGCTCACGAGCAAGGAAGTAGCGAAGAGCAATGTGCTTCGTTCTGTGCTCCAGTCTGTGCTCCCGACACAAGGCCAGCATGGCCTTGTTGTCTACATACAGAACTGGAGGAGAACGAGGCGGCTCTCCTAGGTCAATCAGCAGGTAGGTGAGCCAACGTAACTCCCGTCCAGCCATGGCCCCCGCGTAGATCTCAGCCTCACAGCTGGAGCCGAGAACAGAAGACGAGCAAGTAGACCGCCACGAAACAGAGCCGGAGCCAAGGCTGAAGGTGTAACCCTGTGACGACCGCTGCGTAGCCTGGCCGACAGCCTAAGAAGCGTCTGCGTGACCTGTGAGGACCACTCTACGTCGCCCTCCAATCACTAGCCCCATGCCCGACGTACTGCACAAGTAGCGCAACACCCTCTTTGCTGCAGCCATGTGCTCTGGTCGGTGTCTCCCATGAGCAACATAGCGTGCCAAGATGCTAAGAGGGTATGCAAGGTCAGGTCGTGTGCAGGTCATCAGGTACATGAGGCAGCCAAAAAGCTCTGGGTACGGGTCACTTCGCTCTACGGACTCATCCGAAGGCAGAGCTGAGAGCGAGTGGCGAGTAGACAGAGGAGTGGCCTGAGGCGAGGAGTACGTGAAGTCGAAGCGCTGAAGGACCTGCTGCACCATGTGTGACTGAGTGAGGGTAATGGTGCACTGTGCTCTGTCCCGGGTGATCTGCAAGCCAAGGTAGCTGCGCAGTTCACCCAGGTCTGTGCACGTGTGTCTCTTCTACAGCTCCGACTTCACGTGGGCGAGTCCAGCAGTGTCAGCAGTGGCAAAGACCAAGTCGTCGACGTACACGAGGATGTAGAAAGGCGGCAAAGAGGTGTCGGTGCGCAGAAACAACGACGGGCCGGCTGTAGAAGGAGCAAACCCAAGAGCCGCAAGTATAGTCCTTAGTGTGACGTGCCACTCAAAAGGCGCGTGGCGGAGACCGTAGACTGGCCGCCGGAGGCTCCACTGGGTACCAGGAGGAAACGACCCTGTGAAGCCAGGTGGGCGGCGCAGCCAGATCTCCTTGTGAAGGCTGCCCTGCAGGAAAGCTGTGCTGAAGTCAAGAGAGTGAAGCTCGTAGTCGCGCTGAGCGGCTATGTGCAGCAGCACCCGAAGAGTGGTCATCTTCGGGGTGGGAGAGAAGGTATGAAATTAGTCAACTCCCTGCCGCTGACTGAAGCCTCGAGCCACGTAACGCGCCTTGAAGACAGGCGGAGAACCCGGCGGCCGCTTCACCCTGAAAATCCACATGCCAGTGACGATGTTCGCCCCAGGTGGGGGAACCTCGTCGACGTAGGTGCCTGTGGACTTCCAGGAAGCCATCTCTGCGTCCATGGCTGACTGCCACTGAGAGGAGTAGGGACCCTCGATCGCCTCAGCGTACGATCGAGGAGTCGGGATGTCTGGTGCATCCGGGTCTCCCTCAGGGGCAATCAGCGTGGACACGAGATCAGGCAAAGCAGCAGCAAAACACTGGAACTCCTCCTGCCTAGAGAACAGGAAGAGAGGACTCTGGAGGAGACGACCACGGGAGACGCAGAGGAGCAGTGGAAGGACGCAGTGCCATCTGGTGTGTGCCTGGGACCAGAGGAGGACGCGGACGCGGAGCACAACCACTAGTGCGAGCAGCACGAACAGGCGACGCTGGACGAGACGCCTGCTCACGACGCTTAGCAAGACCTCCAGTAGGACCAGTGTAGGGAGAAGGAGCAGGCAAGGGGGAGGCGGGCTGTAACTGTGACCGCGACTGGACAGGCTGTGGACACTCTAAGGGAGAAGCAGGACCAGTAGAGGGCGGGAGACCAAGAACCTGCTCAAGGAGCGGAACAAAGTACGGCCGCGGCCGCGCAGCGCCTCCAGAACCAACAGGGACAGCACCAGTACCCCCAGGTCCAGCCTAGCGCCAGCAGTACCTCCAGCTCCAACAGCGCCAACCCCAGCACCCTCAGAAGCACCAGTGCCAGGAGCACCACCAGCACCAACACCCCCAGCAGCTCCAGCTCCAGCAGCTCCAGCTCCAGCAGTACATCCAGCATGACCAACTCTAGCAGCCTCAGCAGCACCCCCAGTCCAAGCAGCTCGAGTACGGTCAGTACGAGCACCTCCAGGTCCAGCAGCAACAGTAGCACCTCCAGCTCCAACAGCACGGCTCCAGCACCGGGCAAACCACTCGCGCAGCTCCTGCGGAGAGAGTAGCTCCCGCCTCAACGAAGCACCGCAAGAGGCCACACGAGCAGTCCCAGCACCCCCAGGCTCCGCACCCCCAGGCTAAGCACCCCTAGGCTCAGCACCCCCAGACTCAGCATTCCCAGGCTCAGCACCCCCAGACTCAGCACCCCGAGGCTCACCACCCCTAGACTCAGCACCCCCAGGCTCCGCACCCCTAGACTCAGCACCCCCAGGCTCCACACCCCCAGGCTCAGCACCTCTAGACCCGTCACCTGCAGGCTCAGCACCTCTAGCAGCACCAGAGTCAACAGCTACCTCGACAGGCTCGACTGCGTCTACCTGGGACACACCTAACGGGGCAGGACCTTGAGGGGGGAGGGGGTCTACCGGTGGAGGACCTCGCGCAAAGGAAAAGCGGCGGCGGGGGGAGGGGCGCAGTGCGGTAGGGGAAGAGGCGGTAGTAAGGCACCAACTCGTCAAAGGTGACGTCCTGGGAGGACCGAACACGGCGCGAGGTGGGGTGGTAAAACTGCCACCCAGGCGCGTCAGGGGGGAAGCCAAGGAAGACGTAGGGAACAGCACGGGGGGACAGCTTGTCCGCAGACAAGTCGCGGACAAACACCCGAGATCCCTAGACCCGAAACGCAAACGCATCGCCAACCTTCCCCGTCCACTGCAAGGTGGGGGAGGTCTCTGGCAAGCAGACCCGGGGCTGAAGGTTGAGCGGATGCGCTGCGTACTGAACCGCAAACGGCCACACAAAATGGGGGGCAGCCGCATGGATCATGGACGTACGAGCGACGTCCATGACCATGCCAATGCGGCGCTCAGCAATCCCATTTTGCTGTGGAGAGGCCGGAAGCGTGAAGGTCTTCCGGATGCCCTGTGCACGAAAGAAGGCTCCCAGACGGGCAGAGGAAAACTCCCCGCCTCTGTCCGAGTGCAGACGCAGAATAGGAAAGTATGAGGCGAAACTCTCTCTGAGCTGGAGACAAGCTGCGCGGATCCAGTTGATCAACACCTCAGTGACGTCACCCTTGCTGCGCAAGGGGAGCACCGTGGTGTAACGCGAGTAGTCCTCAAGCACCAACAGGAAATAACGTTCGTGATCCTGGCCATGGACGCGGGTGGGGCCCCACACGTCCATGTGAAGAGTCTGCAGCGGAGCCTCTATCGGAGGAAACTCGGAGGAGTGAGGGGCGGCGGGCTGCCGCCCCTCGACGCAGGGAACGCAGGTAGGGGCAGGCCCCGGAGGTAGGGGAGGGAGGGACCGGGGGAGACCACAGACAAGGACACGGGAGGCCATCCCTCGGAGACGAGGCAGGGAGGGGTGACCAAGGCGGTGGTGCCAAAGGAGAGTCTGGTGGGAGAGGAGACGACACGAGCAGGGAGCAGACTCAAGACCAGACCTGGACGATGCAGCAAACACCTGACTCGACGCAGCTACCTGACCAGACTAAGCAATCGGAGGAGACTCAGTAGTCAGTGTGAACAGGCTCGACCCCGGCCGACGGGTAAACGTGGCCAAGTGTCGGCCCGTCCGAGCACACGTACAGTGGGTCACCCGCTGACCCCCCTATCCTGTAGATCAGCTCCACTCACCAAGTTCGTTGAGAACGAGGAGAGGTAGAGACCTGACAGGGTGCAAGAGGGGGTTGCCGGACACGGTAAGACAGTGGAAAAGCGAGCAAGGATAGGACCCCCAGAGGGGTACGCCAGGGAGACTTCAACCGGCAGACTAAGCGGCGTAAGCGTGGTGCGGTCTCGAAAGAAGGAGCGGGAAGCACCCGAGTCAAGGGTGAAGGTGTGTAAGGCCTGAGCCGACGTGGTACCTGAGAGAGCAGACTCACCAGCACCTGGGGCAACAGACGCACTAGCACCTAGAGCAGCAGCCTCACCAGCACCTAGAGCAGCAGCCTCAATGCCCGGTTCAGGCAGAACACACAGGTAACAGTCACCCTCATCACTAGTAGACACAGCATTCATGGTAGCAAGAATAGCATCATAATCAAGATCAAAGATAGCAACCCCCGCCCAAGACAGCTCTCCCCAGCGAGGGATCTCAGTGGCGTCAGGGAACTGGTGACGCCACGCGTCCGTCAGGCGGCCGAAGCAGCGCTGGGTGGAGTGCGGGTCCCTTTACTGCTCACCTGCGCGGTCGCCGGTACGGAGGACGTAGGTGCAGGGACCAGTACCCCCGCCTCGCTGACGCCCAGCGTACCACTCACAAAGCTGCTGGGGGGACGGGGTCTCACCACTACGCTGCTGCTGCTGGCGCGGACCACTAGCGGAACCACTCCTCTGCGCAGAGCCGCGACCAGCTCCACCACTGCCGCCGCCGCCTCCGCCACCTCCGCCGCCTCCGCCACCTCCGCCGCCTCCGCTCCCTCCGCCACCGCCGCCACCTCCTACGCCTCCACTGCTGCCACCGACACCTCCACCCCCGCCACCACTCCCAGCACTACCCCCACCCCCTCCACTGCCTCCACCACCACCTCCACCGCCCCCGCCAGCCCCTCCAGCGCCCTTGCCCCCCTTGCTCTTGGCGGTGCGGTGTCTCCCGCTAGGGGCACACGGAGCGCCGACCGACTCGAAGCCAACGAGGTCGGCCGCAGCAGCAGAAGTAACAGAGGGCAAGTGGGGGGAGGGGGAACACCCCTCAAAGACGGGGGTGCGAGGGTCACCACGAGAGGCTCCTACAGCGACTATGCTCTTCTCTGCTGCTAGGAGGCGCTCCTCGAGGAGGTCAACGGTAAGTGTGGTGGGGCAAACTGAGAGGAAGTGGTCCCTGACTAAGCGAAGGGAGTCAGGGAGCCGGGTGACTATGTAGTAGAGGGAGATGGATGTACATGGGGGGGGGGGGGGGGGGGGTTCTTGGCACAGAACTCAGCAGGAAGCGCTGCGCGGTAGCGAGTGTCACTAGTGCGAAGGTGCGTAATGAGGTCAGCTACTGTGGGAAAGGCAGCAAGGTCAGGGAATAGGTACGGCAGCATGAGGCGGCTAAGAGCAGCAGTGGCAGAGGAAGAGTAGCGTGCAACTACAGCGTCGTACAAGGTCTTAGCACTCTTGTACTGACTAAAGTGCGCACGCTCAGTGGTCGGTAAGTGGCGACGCACAGCAAGACGGGCAGCAGCATCGCGTGTGGCCCACTGTGAGCGAACAGTGCTGTCAGTATCAGTAGGCGGGGCAGGAGAGGCACCAGAGGTGAGATCGAATAGGAAGAGTCCGTCTGCGCTATCGCACAGTAGGAACAGTTGGAGGTCATTGACCCAGACCTCAAAGTCAACAACACGACCCTCAGCATCAAAGGTAAGGACACTGGGGGTAGCCATGACAGCAGTGGTCTAGCAGGGAGTGATTTCACAAGTCCGAGTGAGTAGGGCCGGGGCGCGCCAGTAGGAACAGGGCTATAACCGCGGTGGCAGCGGCTCGGCAGTGACAGTAGCGGCTCGACGGCAGGGCGGCTCGGCGGCTCGGCTGCTGTGCGGCTCGGCGGCTCGGCTGTTGGGCGGCTCGGCGGCTCGGCTGCTGGGCGGCTCGGCGGCTCGGCTGATGGGCGGCTCGGCGTCTCGGCTGCTCGGCTGCTGGGTGGCTCGGCTGCTTGGCTGCTGGGCGGCTCAGTGGCGAAGGGGCCGGTAGAGGCGGGGACGGGGCCGCGAAGGGCGGCGACGGGGCCGCTAGAGGCAGTGACGGGGCCGTGTAGAGCAGCGACGGGGCCGCTAGGGGCGGCGACGGGGCCGCGAAGGGCTGCGACGTGGCCGCGAAGGGCGGCGACGGGGCCGTGAAGGGGCCGCAAGGGGCCTAGAGGGGCGGTGACGGGGCCTAGAGGGGCAGCGACGGGGCCACCAAGGGGCCGCGAGGGGCCTAGAGGGGTGGCGACGGGGCCTAGAGGGGCGGCGACGGGGCCGCGAAGGGGCCGCGAGGGGCCTAGAGGGGCGGCGACGGGGCCTAGAGGGGCGGTGACGGGGCCGTGAAGGGGCCGTGAGGGGCCTAGAGGGGCGGCGACGGGGCCGCAAAGGACGGCGACGGGGCCGTAAGGGGTGGCGACGGGGCCGCTAAGGGTGGCGCGAGGGGCCTCTAGGAGGGCGCGACGTGAGGGCGGCCTACGGGGCGCGCCTCGGGCAGGAAAAAAAGAAAAGGCCGAGTTCAGTGGTGGGCCCTGAGAAGCGTTCCCACAAGGGAACCTGCTCTATACCATGTGAAGAATGAGGAATGATTGCACTATGGAAGAGTTGGGTACAAATATGAAACCCTAAAGTGGGCTGTACCCCATATTGGCTACCCCACTACAGCCTACACAGACTATAGCATATAAGTTTGACAGCCTCAATCACCGCAAACATTGGGGCCGATTCGGCTGCCGGTTGGGGCCGGTCTAAAAACGACTATCTCGCCGTCGTACGACGAATCACACACCCGCCTCACTTGAAATTGCAGCAGAATTTTGAAGTCGAACCCCTTGAGAACAGAAGAAATTTCGCGATGTCGCAGCACGACATACCAAAATCTGCCGCGTTGTAGGGGCTATACGGGTTCTCCGGGGCCTCTCTTGACACTGACGGCAAACATCGCATCTACTATCGACATTACTAGAGAAATCCGCAAGCACGCCAATTTTACAACAGGGTGTAACGTTTCCACAGCTAGAAAGTGTTGACCACTATTGGGATCTAGAGGCTACTAAGCACACCTTTAATTCACACTTAACAGTCCCCACGGGGTCACCTCCAAGGGTCCTTGGGTGCCTGGCAAGGCCAGCCCCTATCCAAGGGTCCGTGTTATGTCGAGGGACACGCCAAGTATGAAAAGGATCGTGTGCATTAGAGAATTCCCAAAAACTCCTTGCGCAGTGTTATGAGGACGAACTGGTTGTGTGCAAAAAGTTCTATTCACGTGAATACGATGATAGAGAAAAAACTTCACTCATTGATGATTGATGAACTCAAGCAAATACAAGCATACATATATAATAAGGCCTAGACACACAAAGGATACACACAAGGTAGTTGTCTAACTGTCGTCCAGGTCTTCGCCTTGCTGTCATTCAAAACGGTTGTTTAACTGCGCTTGAATCTGGCTTGCTTTGCCTCTGTAGAATAACTGTCTTCAACCTGTACTGCTGCCAAATCCTCCAGCTGACTCTCCTCGCGAACATTCATGTTTACTCGTGTGCGATCATGAACGCTCGTGTGAGAATGCCGTTTTTCAGTTAGAAACGGACTTTGCCGTTATGTACCTCTGTCGAAATAATAACGCAAAGCAGCGCGACTTTTTGGCGAATTTTCGTGCACGCCAAGTCAGTGCAAAATCCCGTTAGTCAACCGCAATCTCGAGTGCCCCACGTGCCCCTCATCACGACCGAGATATTTCTTGGTCGTGCAGGACAAGACGATTGCTGACGCGATCGTGCGTTGTCCTGCGCATGACGAAGCGATCATGTCGCTTCGTCTTGTATCGATCGTGCGCACTGTGCACGATCGAAACAGTGCCGACACACGCGCACTTCCTGTCAGGCCACACGCGCGTGTGTCAGGACCCCACGCGTGGGTCCTGAATTTCGCGCCTTTGACTTGCGTGAGAAAAGTCAAAGGCTCGGTCAGAACTCGAGCCCCACTCCCCGGCACACTCGACACTCACCATGAACACTCATGAAGAACTCATGAACAAACCAGGAACATGTCAGAATCCCAACAACTAGACCACTGGGATAAAAGGGCTTGTTTCAGTAGCGGGTCAGTGCGCCCATAACCCCCCAGGCAAACGCGCCTGTAAACCCCCCTAGGATCGATCGGGGATCTCACAGTGTAGCTCTACTGACACCCGCCCACACTGGGAGGCCCAGGACTGAGCACAGTGGCAACGGCCAACATGTGCATACACCGGGATTCGAACCCAAGACCGCTCTGATACCATTTCAGAATCCCAACCACTAGACCAAAGGGCTTGTTTCAGTAGCGGGTCAGTGCGCCCATAACCCCCCAGGCAAACGCGCCTGTAACCCCCCCTTAGGATCGATCGGGGATCTCACAGTGTAGCTCTACTGACAGAACACTCATGAATGAAACACAGACACTCATGAGCAAACATGAGCGCACATGAACGAACGCGAAAATACATGAACGCTCATGAAGCTTGCACGAACAGCACGCGAACAGACATGAACACGCGAAGGCTCACGAAAGCACATGAGCACTCGGAACTTCACGCACATTCATGACACGATACGAACAACACGAAATTCACACGAACAATAATGAAAACGTATGAATACAACCTCACACTAAAATGCACAAACTTATGAACTGCTGAGGTATTTCACAAACCGTAAACGCCAAAATAAAAAGCACACAAATGCGCTCACTCAAAACAGATACCTTCAAATTTCACCTCGCTCGACAAATAGGCGACAGGTTGACGTGCAAATTACATTTTGCACCCAACAAAAAGGGCATTTACCCATTTCCCCATCAGCAAAATGTAACGTTTCCAGATTTACCCATTTTGTTGGGTGTGGATGTTACACTCCTCCCCTTCCAACTGACAACGTCCTCGTTGCCATAGGGTGCTTCTTAGGACGAGTGCTGCGAGCACGACGAACCACATTACGACCGCTAGTTGTGGGAGTGCTCGTTGAGCCAGGTCTTCCATGTAAGACTGAAGCGCAGTATCAGTTGAATGTTCTTCCGGCTCCCAAGAGTTGTGCTCAGGCCCATAGCCTTTCCACTTGGTGCGGAGCTGTCGTATAGTCTTGCGACCGAGTTGTCAATCATGATGCAACAACACTCGTTCAACTTCATAATCTAGTTCCTCCTTTAGAACGATTGTTGGTGGTGGTAAGTACTTGCCTTCTGCAACATACTTTGTTAAAAGAGACACATGGAAGTGTCAGAATCCCAACCACTAGACCATTGGGATAGAAGGGCTTGTTTCAGTAGCGGGTCAGTGCGCCCATAACCCCCCTGGCAAACGCGCCTGTAACCCCCCTAGGATCGATCAGGGATCTCACAGTGTAGCTCTACTGACACCCCCCCACACTGGGAGGCCCAGGACTGAGCACAGTGGCAACGGCCAACATGTGCATACACCGGGATTCGAACCCGAGACCGCTCTGATACCATGTCAGAATCCCAACCACTAGACCATTGGGATAAAAGGGCTTGTTTCAGTAGCGGGTCAGTGCACCCATAACCCCCCAGGCAAACGCGCTTGTAACCCCCCCTAGGATCGATCGGGGATCTCACAGTGTAGCTCTACTGACAGGAAGAAAATTGTAAATCCGAAGGGTATTAGGTAGCTTGAGCTTATAAGCTACCTCATCAACTCGTTGAACCACCTCAAAGAGCCCAATCCTGGGAGGGAACAACTTTTTCGCACCAGGGAACTTAAGCCGAATATTTTCCATGCTTAGTAAAAATTTTGTCTACAACCAAATATGAAACTTTTCAGCGTTTCATATCAGCATATGATTTTTGCCTTTGTTGGGCTTATTGGAGCCAACGGCGTAGGGCTTCTCGTGGCTTGCCCACAAAATCCTTTGCGCCGCATAATTTTAAACTACCGATCCTTATGCGTTGCAGGTGCTGTGGGATGCCGACCACAGTTCACGGTAAATGTTTTTCTTAGATGCTATCATATATTGAGCGGTTAACCGCAAACTCGACCATGGGTAACAACTCGTCCCAATTGTCCTCTGTTGGGCTTATGAAAGAATGAAGCAACTGTCAGGATACTAAGCGAGAATGAATGCATTGAACAGAAAGTTGGTACAAGTACTAACCCTAATTGGGTTGTACCCCATATGGGCTACCCCACTACATCCTACACAATCAGACAACATAATAGTTTGACACACCCCCATAGGCACAGTGGGGGGGAACAAGGGGTCACAAGACCAGTCAAGAAATGCTAAGCAAGCTCAAGGTGGATCACGAAGTCACCACTCACTTTGAGCACAAGCGAATGGCCACAAGGCCAGTTCACACGCAGAGTTATATAAATGGGAACAAGCACTATAGTGATCACAACTAAGCAAGTGTAAGCATGCAGGTAAGTAAATTGATCACATTACAAGCAAAGTCATGAAGTGAGCAAGTGAGGGAAAGTTGGCACAAGGCCTAAAACAGTACAGAAACACTGATGATCACCAGGCTGAAGTGCCTTGGTCAATATATCAGCAGTGTTGGCTCGAGTGGCCACGTAAGCGAGACAAAGCTGACCACACTGGTGCAACTTTCGAGCAAGGAAGTAACGCAGAGCGATGTGCTTCGTCCTGTGCTCTAGTCTGTGCGCCTGGCACAAGGCAATCATGGCCTTGTTGTCTACGTACAGAACTGGAGGAGAACTAGGCCGCTCTCCCAAGTCGGTCAGCAGATAGATGAGCCAGCGTAACTCCTGTGCAGCTATGGCCCCTGCGTAGATCTCAACCTCACAATTGGAGTTGAGAACAGAGGACGAGCGGGTAGACCGCCAAGAAACAGAACCGGAGCCAAGGCTGAAGGTGTAACCCTGTAATGATCGTTGCGTACCATAAGTCGTCAACCCAAGACGCTTCTGCGTGGCCAGTGAGAACAATTCGACCCCGTCCTCCAAGCACAAGTCCCATGCCCGACGTACTGCACAAGTAGCGCAACACCCTCTTAGCGGCCTCCCAGTGCTCTGGTCGGTGTCTCTGGGGCGCAATGTAGCGTGCCAAGATGGTAAGAGGGTAGGCAAGGTCAGGTCGAGTGCAGGTTATGAGGTACATGAGGAAGCCCACAAGCTCTGGATATGGACCACCCGGCTCTACGGACTCGTCCGAAGGTGGAGCAGAGAGCGAGTGACCGGTAGGCAAAGGAGTAGACTATGGCGAGGAGTACTGGAAGCGAAAGCGCTAAAGGACCTGGTGCACCATGTGTCACTGAGTCAAGGTAATGGTGCGCCGTGCTCTGTCCCGGATGATCTGCAAGCCAAGATAGCTGCGCAGCTCACCAGGTCTGTGCACGTGTGTCCCTTCTGCAGCTTAGACTTCACTAGGGCCAGTGCCTTAGTGTACGCAGTGGCAAAAACCAAGTTGTCGACGTACGCGAGGATGTAGAACGGCGGCAGCGAAGTGTCGGTGCGCAGAATCATCGACGGGCCAGCAGTCAAAGGATCAAACCCAAGAGCTGCAAGCGTCGTACTTAGTGTGTCGTGCTACTCGTGAGGCGCGTGGTGGAGACAGTAGACTGGCCGTCGGAGGCTCCACTAGGTACCTGCAGGAAACGACCTAGTGAAGCCAGGTGGGCGGCGCAACCAGATCTCCTCGTGCTAGGCACGAGGCAAGAGTGATCTCTGCTTTCCTTAGTCGTTTTCCTAGTGCACACACTGCTTGCTAGTTCACGGGGCAATTTGGCAAGAGTTTCACTATGGAAAGTTGACAACAATGATAGCAACAAGACTGGCATGCAAGACTACATCAGACCTAGCAAAGCTGCTAGTCGACCTCCAGTGCATCACGGTCGACCATGTGCCAGCACAACTTGGCCGACCGCGTTCTAGTAGAGCAAAGTCACAGCTTGCCAACGTTGCAAGTCCACGATGTACCAACGCTGCAGCAAGTCGGACAACGATGCACCTGCTTCGCAAGTGCGCGCAGCTGGCCGACTGCTCAGCTGTCGGGATGTACTTCAGCAAGAACTTCCCGCGCTTCATCATGTGCTGCAGCCAAGCCTGTCGCCGCTCCATATGCTTGAGGTTGCCCATCAACCCCATGCCCTCGGCGACCGTGATGACCGACATGTTGTCTACTCGGAGGACGGTCGGCTTCCCGGCATCCAGCTGCCGGAACTCTGCAAGAAGGAAACGAAGGCGGCGTCCCTCCTTACCGGCTTCGGTGGCCGCCACGTACTCGGAATCGGTCAACGACAGCGTCGCGCACTTGATGCGCTGGCTCGACCAGGAGAATGCGTCCCCTCTGTAGACGAATACGTAGCCGCACGCGCTCTTCCTCTTTTGCTTGTCGCTGGCGTCGTCGGCGTCCATGTAGCCAACCAACTCCAGCGTCTAAGATCCTCCGCGTAACGTAGCTGCCCACCGGCGCGAATGTCTCGTCATAGTCGGCGCCATACACCTCGGTGAAGCCCTTCACGACCAGCCTTGCCTTCTCACGCTCGACGGTGTCGTCGATGTGGTACTTCGTCGTCAACACCCACATGTTTTTTATGATGTTCACTCCCGGCGGGCGTTCGACCAGCTCCCACGTCCCCATGCCGATGAGGCTGCGGATCTCCTCTTCCATGGCGGCCTTCACCGCCGCGCCCTTCCAGCTCGCCAATGCCTCCTTCACCGTCATCGCTGAGATATCCCAACGGCACTCGGGGTCGGCATGCATGTCGAGGACGAGCTCTGGAAACTCCTCATCCTCCTCGACGTCATCGTATAGCAGGTTATCGCCGTCCACGTCGTACACCGTGGTGAAGGCAGCGGGGACGAAAAAGTCGGGCGGCCTCCGGATTCGGCCTGACGTCTGAGGTTCAGGCTAGACCTCCACAGCATCGCTGTCGGTGGACTCCCCGGCGTCACCTCCTTCGTCACCAACTTCGCAGCTCTCAGCATCCTGCTGCATCTTGGTCGGCGTCCCTGCCGACTTCTCCCCTGCGGTCGGTTCCCCAGCCAACTGCCCGATCGCCGACTCCTCCTGGGTTGGCTTCACTTCTGCCTGCTCCCCTCTCGGCTGCTGCCCTGTTGGTGCCTTCTTCGCCGGCTTCACCAAAGTCAGCTGCAACTCCTTGGCTTGATCCTCCCCTGCAGGTGTCGACTTCACTCTCATTTTGACTTGCTGGACGTCATGTTGGACATGGCGATGCTGTTGGCTGGCGCCACAGGCGACGCCCCACTTCTCTCCTCATAGCTGGAGGCCGACACTCACTGGAAGGGATACGACACCACTGAGGACAGTTAAGTTGCAGAAGCTGATATGGGCAACGCACGCCGTGCTCTCAAGGACTATCTTGTCAAGCAGGGTGTATCTCACGCCACCCAGCTTGAGGGGGGGGCGTGTGAGAGTACGACGGCTTATACTAGCTATGCTTGCTTGCCTTTACTTTATTATGCTATTTCTAGCATAGGATAATTATATGCATGCATGAGTTACTTGATTTCCTAGGCGAGGTGCTTTCCTATATTTTATTATAGTTATAGCACCGAGCTAGGTTGCGTGCACCGAATTCTGGGCTTTTCGGTTGCCACCAAATCGCCTTCTACCGAATTCGGGAAGGATCTGTTCGGGACGCTTCGCGACCCGCGGAACCTTCGCGTAACACCTGGTTACTGGGCCTTGTGTTGAGCCTTTATATAGCCTCGTGTTGTACCTAGGTGATAATTCAATTCAAACTCTCTTTTCTGAGCTCGATCCTAGATCCTCACAGCATTGCCTGCGCACGCCCCGCCCTGCCCAGCATTGCGCCGCCCGCGCACGCCCTGCCCTACCAGTGCGCCGCCCTTACTGCCCGCGCGCCGACCTTCCCTACAGCGCACCGCCTTTCATTGCCGTGCGGCGCCCTTCCTGCCCGCGCACTGCCCTTCCCTGTTGCACGCCGCCCTTCCTCGTCGCGCGCTGCTCTGTTTGCCACCGCGTTGCCTTGCCTTGCCCGCGCGCCGCCCTGCTGGCTGTTGCCCTACCCTGCCCTGCCCACGTGCCGCCCTGCTGGCCACCGCCCTGCCCTGCTAGTTGCGGCGCCCTGCCCTGCCAGTTGCGGCGCCCTGCCCTAGCTGTGCGCCGCCCCGCCCTGCCCTGTGCGTGCTGCCCTGCTGCTTGCGCGCCACCCCGCTCTGCCCGCTACGGCTACTCTCAGCGTCGCCACTTTCGATCCATAGGGCTGTCCGATCCTGTTCGATACGTGGCTCGACGACTTACAGCTGTACCTACTGAGCAACTCTAGAGACGGCGTTTCGTTGTTTGAGCTCACGTCTGGAGCCTCTCTTGCCCCTCCCGACACAGCTGACAGTGCGACTCGCTCACAGTGGCTTACCCGTGATGTTGCAGCTCGCCTAGGCGTTCGCAACCACTTACCGTTAGCCGAAGGCGCCCACTTTGGCCAGCACAACACTTTTAAAGCCCTGTACAACGCTGTAGTCGCCCGCTACTCCTCCCCTGCCACTGCTGCTCTCAGCCGCCTTCTACTGCCCTACCTTTTTCCCTAGCTTTCCGCCTTTGCCACAGTCGACGGCCTTATTACCCACCTTCTCACTAGCGACACTCGCTACCGTGCTGCACTGCCCTCCTTTGCTGCCCCCTTCACCTCCAGCCCCCTTCAAGCTCCCATCCTTTACCAACTTTTGCAGCATAGGAAAGTCTAACAGGCACGTAGCAACTTTGCAGCTAGCCTGGTTGACCGCCAGCACTGCATGGTCGACCGCCTGCCAGCGTTGCATAGAGGAGCCGCGCCAGCACTACAGAAAGGCAACCTGCCAACGCAGCAGGTCGACTACGTGCCAATGCTGCAGTAGAGTGGCTGTCCAGCGTTGCCCCGCAAAAGACAGCAGTGCGCGCGGACGATTGATCCGACTTGCATCATTTTGCATTTGTCAGCTGTTGTCTGTGCCTGACGAGCCACATCGACTTCAGGATGCGAGCTCGAAGTCGCCTCGACGACGTTCGCATGCCCCCGCAGAACTTGTTGAGCAGGTTATCCGGTCGACCTGGACACCACCAGATGCTCTGGTCGACCACCAAGTGCCTCTAGTCGACCACAGCTCCCGTCGAGCAACACCCTGGTCGACGGACCCCTCCGTCGACCAGCACTGTCGGCTGCTGTCGCCGAGCTCCCCTCGTCGACTGGCGCTCACGAGTCAGGTCGACGGACTGCTCCGTCGACCTCCCCATCGAACTGCTTCTCCTAGCCGACGGACCAGCCCAGTCAGCTGCAACCGTCGAGCACCCTTGGTCGACGGCAACACCACAGTGACACCCTGCAGCTCAACGAAGCCCGTCGAGTAGCTCCCTCACTATGAACGGTCGGCTGCTTCTCCCGTACATCCGACCAAGTTGTCCACGTTGTTAACAAGGTCCACTGCATGAGTCGGAACCAGTAATTGGTGGGGATGCTGAGGTTCGGGCGAAGTAGGGTCGCGGATCGGTTCCACCGGCTTTTAATTTGCTTCCCATGGCGTCCTTCAACGCCCGCTTAGCCGTTGGGCCGTTTCTTCCTGTGTGTCCCGACAGCCTATACCGACTCCTCCCAAAAGGTCGGGCGGTACCTTGGACGCCGTCTAATCGTGGGTTGTTAGTAACTGTCCCCGAAAACAACTTCCCCGGCCAGAAGAAACTGTTCTCGATACTGCCGGCCAGCTTGCAACAACACCAGGCACGCAGTGTCGCATGAGTTGTTTTCGGAGGGTACCTTCCTCGGTTTCCCTCGTCGCCTGCGCCCCACTTCTGCTAAGTGCGATATGGTCGCTCCGTTTTTCGGTGCAGCCCGTAAGTGTCGGTGGGTCTGAAAGTGCTGTCTGTCAACATGCGCTCCTGCCGAAATCTTCGATAACGAGGCCGCCATGCAGTAAAAGCCGCTGCACTTCAGTCGGGCGGGACGGCAGTTGCATAAATTGGGCATTTCGCGTGTCGTCTCTCATCGCCACCGTTTTTTTCGGACGCAAAAACTCCATTTGCGCCTGGCGAGTTCCCCGGCCGTCCTTTTCTCCACAGTTGATCCGAAATCGTCACCCATAGTGACGCATGCCCGTTGTCAACAGCTGCCGAGTTACACTCCGGAATTGTCGCGTAGTTGTTGACTCAGGTCCGACGACGTCAACTGCCACACACGTTGACGACTTCCGCAAATTTCGTGTAGGTGCCAACGCAGGTCCGCTGACGCCAGTTGCCTCAAAAAAATCCAAAATTGTCGGTAAAAACGCAACAGAAATAGTAACTCGCATTTAATGTCGCTACAGCTGCCCGTTGCTCGGGGTGAGGGAGGCAACGGTCAATCGCGACCGGTCGAGGCAAGGATTAGGCGGTGCCAAAGGAGTGCTCGTAAAGACATAGCCGCGAGGAGCAACCAACTCGTTCTCCTGGCCGGCCTACGCAATTCATAGACCCCAAGGCATCCTTCCTCCCCCCCCCCCCCCCCCGAGGGTTATTACATTCTAAAAAGCGGGGTAGGCTAGGAAGGTAGCTCTGATACCAGGTGTAAATGAACTTGCAGAGTGAGAAGAATAACGAATATCGAGAATGTGAATTACAGAATGACGATGCAAGGAAAGTAGTGTGGCATAAATAGGGGAAAACCTAGCTAGGCGAGGAGGTCGGGAAAGGTTGGATCGCGAAAGGTCGCGATTGCTGCGGAGGCGACTCTGTGAAGTTTGGATGCGGAAATGTAGGCCGAACGAGTTGGTCGCGTGGCCCTCGGGATGGCCTCGCTAACGAGTACCTGAGTAAGGATCTGTAAATATTTGCACCAAGTAATCTTGCGAGCCTCGGTTCACCCCAAGTCGCACACGTAACCGAACCCAATTCACCAAACACTCCTTGAGTCCGAATCCAGCACCTTCTCGAACGCGCCTTGGTCTCGAACCACATTTTCTCCCGTCACTCCCATTCTCGATGGTTCTCATCTCTTCCTAGCACATTTCTTCTCGATTTCTCTCACGCTTCTCTTCACTGTAGCCCGATTTCCACCGCTTCACTCTAGAATAGTCCACACGCTTCCTCCGCCTTCATTCCGCCGTCGTAGAAGCTTTCGCTGTAGGTTCCGTGGTTTGGCGAGCCAACCCTAACATAGCCTCGCATGCTACATCGCAAAACAGGGGGGAGGGGATTGTGACATGCGCGAATCTTGTTTGCATCTTCCTCGTCTTTCAAGGGTTGGGAATCATGCGAGAATGTTGCTCGCATGATTCGTGGGAGTGTTGTTAGGGTGTTGCGTGTTTTTCGAAGTGGTGCGCGTGATTCTGGGCACTTGAAGTCAACTCCGCAGGCCCAGCTAGATGGTTTCGTGGTAGCAAACTGTTCATCGCGCTTTTCATATTGCAAGAAATTGTAACAAACAGTGCTATTAAACTTGAATTGGTAATGTTACATTTTTTTGTCAACCCGCTTGGTATTATAATTCGGTGGATATTGAGATATTCGTGAAACAAATATCTTGCCAATACTAGTGTAAACCTTGCCAATATCTTGCCAATGCTTCATATGCAAATTTTTATCATATTTTTTAAACTTTTTGACATGTTTTTTTAAAAATATTAAATACTTGCTCGTAGTCGATGTATCATCATTCTTGTATATACTTGTATTTTTAGCATTTAATAATCACACAACTCAGTCTATTCCCTATCCATAGGAACTAGAATGAGCTCGTTCGCCCAACTACACAGCTCGTGACGCTCGTTTGTGCGTTCGATGGCATGAATCGATGCAATGATAAGCCTGTGCGCAACACGTCACCGTTTCAACGTCTGTATGCTTTTGTTAGCCCTATTTATTCACACAGTTCCCTATTTCATCCATTTCCCTAGCCACTGGTCTAAGTTCGTTCGCACAACTCCGTAGCAAGTGACGCTTGTTTGTGCGTTTGATGGCCTGAATCTGTGCAAGGATAGGCCAATACGCAACGTGTCACCGTTTGATCATGTATATGGTTTGTTTAGCTCTATTTCTTCACACAGTTCCGTATTTTATCCATTTCCATAGGAATAGGAACTGGTTTGAGTTCATTCGCACAAATACGCAGCACGTGACGCTTGTTTGTGCGTTTGATGGCCTGAATCTGAGCAAGGATAGGCCAGTACGCAACATGTCACCGTTTCGTCCACTATATCTTTTTTTTAGCCTTATTTCTTCACATAGTTCCCTAGTTTAACCATTTCCCTAGCCATAGGAACTGGTTTGAGTTCATTCGCACAACTACGCAGCACGTGACGCTTGTTTGCGCGTTTGATGGCATGAATCTGTGCAAGGACAGGCCAGTACGCAACATGTCACCGTTTCGTCGTCAATATGTGTTTTTTAGCCTTATTTCTTCACATAGTTCCCGATTTTATCCATTTCCCTAGCCATAGGAACTGGTTTGCGTTCATTTGCACAACTACGCAGTACGTGACGCTTGTTTGTGCGTTTGATGGCCTTAATCTGTGCAAGGATAGGCCAGTACGCAACATGCCACCGTTTCGTCATCTATATGTTGTTTGTAGCCCTATTTCTTCACACAGTTCCCTATTTTATCCATTTCCCTAGCCATAGGAACTGGTTTGAGTTCATTCGCACAACTACGCAGCACGTGACGCTTGTTTGTGCGTTTGATGGTCTGAATCTGTGCAAGGATAGGCCAGTACGCAACATGTCACCGTTTCGTCCACTATATCTTTTTTTTAGTCATATTTATTCACATAATTCCCTATTTTATCCATCTCCCTAGCCATAGGAACTGTTTTGAGTTCATTCGCACAACTACGCAGCACGTGACGCTTGTTTGTGCGTTTGATGGTCTGAATCTGTGCAAGGATAGGCCAGTACGCAACATGTCACCGTTTCGTCCACTATATCTTTTTTTTAGTCTTATTTATTCACATAATTCCCTATTTTATCCATCTCCCTAGCCATAGGAACTGTTTTGAGTTCATTCGCACAACTACGCAGCACGTGACGCTTGTTTGCGCGTTTGATGGCATGAATCTGTGCAAGGATAGGCCAGTACGCAACATGTCACCGTTTCGTCGTCAATATGTGTTTTTTAGCCTTATTTCTTCACATAGTTCCCGAGTTTATCCATTTCCCTAGCCATAGGAACTGGTTTGCGTTCATTTGCACAACTACGCAGTACGTGACGCTAGTTTGTGCGTTTGATGGCCTGAATCTGTGCAAGGATAGGCCAGTACGCAACATGCCACCGTTTCGTCATCTATATGTTGTTTGTAGCCCTATTTCTTCACACAGTTCCCTATTTTATCCATTTCCCTAGCCATAGGAACTGGTTTGAGTTCATTCGCACAACTACGCAGCACGTGACGCTTGTTTGTGCGTTTGATGGTCTGAATCTGTGCAAGGATAGGCCAGTACGCAACATGTCACCGTTTCGTCCACTATATCTTTTTTTTAGTCTTATTTATTCACATAATTCCCTATTTTATCCATCTCCCTAGCCATAGGAACTGTTTTGAGTTCATTCGCACAACTACGCAGCACGTGACGCTTGTTTGCGCGTTTGATGGCATGAATCTGTGCAAGGATAGGCCAGTACGCAACATGTCACCGTTTCGTTGTCTATATGTGTTTTTTAGCCTTATTTCTTCACACAGTTTCCTAGTTTATCCATTCCCCTAGCCAAAGGAACTGGTTTGAGTTCATTCGCACAACTACGCAGCACGTGACGCTTGTTTGCGCGTTTGATTGCCTGAATCTGTGCAAGGATAGGCCAGTATGCAACATGTTACCGTTTCGTCATCTATATGTTTTTGTTTGCCCCATTTTCTCCACATTTTTCCCGAGTTCTAGATTCTTAGCCGCAGGAACTTGTTTGGGCTCATTCGCACAACTATGCCGCACGTGACCCTTGTTTGTGCGTTCGGTGGCCTGAAACTGTGCAAGGATTGGCGAGTACGAAACATGTCACCGTTTCAACGTTTGGTTGTTTCTTTCAGCACCATTTCGTCTCATATACACATACTTTATTCAATTACCTTGCCATAGGAACTAGTTTTACCTAATTCGCACAACTACGCAGCACGTGACGTTTGTTTGTTCATTCGAGGGCTTGAAACTGTGCAAAGATAGGCCAGTACGCAACATGTCACCATTTGATCCTTTGATGGTTTTTTTTAGCACCATTTTTTCACACATTCAGGTATTTCAATCAAATACCTTGCCATTCGAAGTGGTTTGAGCTCATTCGCACAACTACGCAGCACGTGATGCTTGTTTGTGCGTTCGATGGTCTTGAACTGATCAAGGATATGACAGTACGAAACATGTCACGGTTCCATTGTATGGTGGTTTTGTTTTGCACCATTTCTTCACACATTCATGTATTTCAATCAAGTACCTTGCCATAGGAATTGGTTTGAGCTCATTCGCACAAGTATCCAACCCGTGACGCTTGTTTGCGCATGGGTTGGGGCGAACCAGACAAAAAAAACCCAACTTAATAGTATTCTAGAGGATACCTAAATCTATCGTTTAAAACAACAAAAAAAACCCAACTTAGTAATTCCCAACACTTAGCCAATTCTGTGGCTTCCAATATGGCATTTCTGTGAGACACTTTTTGAAATGTAATATGTTTGTAAGCACACAAATTTGTACATAATGACTGTTTTGCTTGTTTCTGACCACATCTCTACGCGATCTCCCTTTAGCGACTTGAATTTTACTTGTTGTTGACCAAGGTTACACTTGGCAGCTGTCCCCGCAAATACATTTGCAGCTAATCCAAGCTCAGGCTTTTGACACCCTAGCTTATGCACATCCTTCTCTAGCGATATGAGAGGTGGCGGCGGGTGAGCCATCGAGGCGACGAATCATAATCGTTGCCGTGTTGCACAGAGAAGTGCTCTGATTGGTGCTTTGCTGGTGCATGAACCAGAATCTTCACAAGTTGGTGCTTCGCTGGCGCACCAGCAGGGAAGTGCTCTGTAGGCTATAGTGGGGTAGCACATATGGGGTACAGGGTTTATAGGGTTGTATTTGTACCCAACCTTCCATAGTCATTTCATTCCTGTTTTCCTTGTTTCACATGGTATAAAGCGGGTCCTACCTTAGGACCGTTTTTTTTAGGGCCCACCGAAGCGCGCCCCGAGGCGCGCCTTTTTTTTAGCGACCCCTCGGGTCGCCTTTTCCCTCGCGGCCCCGCTGTCCCTCAAACGCGGCCCCGCCACCTCTCCTGATCGCGGCCCCGCCGCCTGTTTGACGCGGCTCTCCCGCCTCCCCTGACGCGGCCCCGCCGCCTGTTTGACGCGGCCCCGCCGCCTTCCCTGACGCGGCCCCGCCGCCTCCCCTGACGCGGCTCCGCCGCCTCCCCTGACGCGGCACCGCCGCCTCCCCTGACGCGGCTCCGCCGCCTCCCCTGACGCGGCCCTGCCGCCTCCCCTGACTCGGCTCCGCCGCCTCTCCTGCCGGCCCGCCGCTGCTCCTGTCGGCCCGCCAGGTACTGCGTCGTCCTCGTCCTCCCTCACTTTCACACTTGACTCCGGAGCTTCTCGCTCCTTCTTTCGAGACCGCACTACCCTTACGCCGCTCGGCCGGCCGGTTGCAGTCTCCCTTGCTGACCCCTCTGGAGGTCCTGTCCTGTCTCACTTCTCCACTGTCCTCCCGTGTCCGGCTGCCCCTTCGGGCACCCTGTCGGGTCTGTACCTTCCCTCGTTCTCTACGAACTTGGTGAGTGGAGCGGACCTGCAGGATGTGGGTGTTCACCAGTTCACTCCTGCGAGTCAGCGGGTGACCCACTGCACGGAGGCACGCACAGGCCGACACCTGGCCACGTTCTCGCGTCGGCCGGGGTCGAGTCTCTACACCCTGACCGTTGAGTCTCCTCCTGTCCCTGCGTCTGGTCAGGTGGCTGCGTCGGGTCAGGTACTTGCTGCTGCGTCCCGGTCAGGTCCTGAGTCTGCCCCCTGTTCTTGTCGCCTCCTGTCTCACGAGACTCTCCTGTGGCACCACCGTCTTGGCCACCCCTCCTTGCCCCGTCTTCGGAGCATGGCTTCCCGTGTCCTTGTCTCTGGTCTTCCCCAGTCTCTCCCTCCTCTCCCCTCCGGGCCAGGACCTTCCTGTGTCCCCTGTGTCGAGGGTCGCCTCCGGGCTACTCCTCACTCCTCCCACTTCCCCCCGACAGAGGCTCCCCTGCAGACGCTTCACATGGATGTGTGGGGCCCAGCCCCCGTCCGTGGGCAGGGTTACGAGCGCTACTTCCTGTTGGTGGTTGACGACTACTCGCGTTACACCATAGTCCTCCCCTTGCGCAGCAAGGGTGCGGTCACTGAGGTGCTGATCGACTGGATCCGCGAGGCTCGTCTCCAGCTCAGGAAGAGCTTCGGCTCGGACTTTCCTGTTCTGCGTCTGCACTCTGACAGAGGCGGAGAGTTCTCTTCTCGCCTTCTGCGAGACTACTGTCGCGCACGGGGGATCCGCCAGACCTTCACGCTTCCGGACTCACCACAGCAAAATGGGATTGCTGAGCGCCGCATTGGCATGGTCATGGATGTCGCTCGTACATCCATGATGCATGCGGCTTCCCCCCATTTTCTGTGGCCATTTGCGGTGAGATACGCGGCGCATCAGCTCAACCTTCACCCCCGGGTCTCTCGGCCTGCGATGTCCCCTGCCTTGCTGTGGACGGGGAAGGTTGGCGATGCGTCTGTGTTCCGTGTCTGGGGATCTCGGGCGTTTGTCCGCGACTGGTCTGCGGACAAGCTGTCCCCTCGTGCTGCTCCCTGTGTCTTCCTTGGCTTCCCCACTGACGCCCCAGGGTGGCAGTTTTACCACCCCTCCTCTCGTCGTGTTCTGTCCTCCCAGGACGTCACGTTCGACGAGTCAGTCCCCTTCTACCGTCTCTTCCCCTACCGCACTCCTTCCCTCCCCCCTCCCCCGGACTTCCTTGTGCCGGTTCCCCCCCCGGTAGACCCCCTCCCCCTCAGGTTCCTGCCCCCTCAGGTGTGTCCCAGGTAGACGCCGTTGACCCGGTCGAGGTTACTGGTGACTCTGGTGCTGCTGCGGGTGCTGAGCCTGGGGGTGCTGACTCTGGGGGTACTGTGCGCGGGGGTGCTGAGCCTGGGGGTGCTACTGCTGGGGGTGCGGGGCCTGAGGGTGCTACGGCGGAGGGTGCGGAGCCTGGGGGTGCTGAGCCGGGGGGTGCTGTGCCTGGAGGTGCTGGATCTGGGGGTACTGAGTCGGGAGCTGCTGAGCCTGAGGGTGCTGAGCTGGGAGCTGCTGAGCCTGGGGGTGCTGCGTCTGGAGCTGCTGAGCCTGGGGTTTCTCCTGCTGCTGCGTCTCGCCGGGAGCCCCTCTCTCCACAGGAGCTGCGCGAGTGGTTCGCTCGCCGCTGGAGGCATGCTGCTGAGTCTGGAGGTGCTGCTGGAGCTGGAGCTGGAGCTTCTTCGACCGTCGAGGGTGCGGGTGCTGCCGGTCCCGGAGCTGCTGGACCTGCGGGTCCTCCTGGAGCTGGAGCTGCTGAGGGCGTTGGTGCTGAGCCTACTGCTGTTGGTCCTGCCGCTGGAGGTGTGGGTGGCGCTGGTGCTGTCGCTGAGGGTGCTGGTGCTGTCCCTGCTGAGTCTGGAGCTGCCGCGCGGCCTCGGCCGTACTTCGTTCCGCTCCTACAGCAGGTTCTTGGTCTTTCTCCTCCAGTAGAGGGTCCACCGCCTGTCCAGTCGCAGTCCCTGCTGGAGCCTTCCTCTCCACTGCCTGCTCCCTCTCCTTACACTGGTCCTACTGGAGGTCTTGCTGAGCGTCGTGAGCCTGCGTCTCGTCCCACGTCGCCTGTTCGTGCTGCTCGCGCTAGTGGTCGCAGTTCGCGTCAGCGTCCTCCTCCTGTCCCTGGCACGCACCGGATGTCTTTGCGTCCGTCCACTGCTCCTCTGCGTGCCCCTTTGCCTTCTCCTCCTGAGTCCTCTCTTCCTGCGCTTGCCGACCCTGAGTCGGACTCTCTTCGTGCTGCCAGTCCTACTGTCACGCGTCTGCTTGCTACTGTCGTCACTGACCCCTCTTTTGAGTCCACTGCTGCGTCTGCACTGGTCGCTGAGCTCGTCGACTTTGCTGCTCACTGTCGTCTCGACTACGCTGCTAGTCTTGTTGCTGAGTCTGCGTCTGTCTGTCCTCCGTCCGTCGGGGGTGAGTGTGCTCTTGGCACGGACGTCCTAGAGGACAGGCAGGAGGAGTAACAGTGTCTAGCGGCTGCTTCACCTCATCTCGCGTCTGTACTGCTTGCCCCTAAGGGAGACCCGGATGCACTAGACATCCCGACTCCGCGTTCTTACGCGGAGGCCGTAGAGGGTCCCTACTCCTCTCAGTGGCAGGCAGCTATGGATGCGGAGATGGCTTCCTGGAAGTCCACAGGCACCTACGTTGACGCGGTTCCCCCTCCTGGGGCGAACATCGTCAGTGGCATGTAGATCTTCAGGGTGAAGCGGCCGCCGGGCTCTCCACCTGTCTTCAAGGCACGGTACGTTGCTCGTGGCTTCAGTCAGCGGCAGGGAGTTGACTACTTTCAGACCTTCTCTCCCACCCCGAAGATGACCACTCTTCGGGTGCTGCTGCACATAGCCGCTCAGCGAGACTACGAGCTTCACTCTCTCGACTTCAGCACTGCGTTCTTGCAGGGTAGCCTGCACGAGGAGATCTGGCTTCGCCGTCCACCTGGCTTCACTGGGACTTTCCCTCCTGGCACCCAGTGGAGCCTCCGACGGCCAGTCTACGGTCTCCGTCAGGCACCGCGTGAGTGGCACGACACACTGAGGACTACGCTTGCGGCTCTTGGGTTTGCTCCTTCTACTGCTGACCCGTCGCTGTTTCTTCGCACCGACACTTCCCTGCCGCCGTTCTACATCCTCGTGTACGTCGACGACTTGGTCTTTGCCACAGCGGACACTGCAGGACTCGCCTACGTGAAGTCCGAGCTGCTGAAGAGACACACGTGCACAGACCTGGGTGAACTGCGCAGCTACCTTGGCTTGCAGATCACTCGGGACAGAGCACGCCGCACCATTACCTTGACTCAGTCACACATGGTGCAGCAGGTCCTTCAGCGCTTCGGCTTCACGTACTCCTCGCCTCAGGCCACTCCTCTGCCTACTCGCCACTCACTCTCAGCTCTGCCTTCGGATGAGTCCGTAGAGTCGAGTGGTCCGTATGCAGAGCTTGTTGGCTACCTCATGTACCTGATGACCTGCACACGACCTGACCTTGCATACCCTCTGAGCATTCTTGCTCGCTATGTTGCTCCTGGGAGACACAGACCAGAGCACATGGCTGCAGCGAAGAGGGTATTGCGCTACCTGTGCAGCACGTCGGGCATGGGGCTAGTGCTTGGAGGGCGGAGTCCAGTGGTCCTTACCGGCCACGCGGACGCTTCTTGGGCTGACGACCAGGCTACGCAGCGGTCGTCACAGGGTTACACCTTCAGCCTTGGTTCCGGCTCTGTCTCGTGGCGGTCTACTCGCTCGTCTTCGGTTCTCGGCTCCAGTTGTGAGGCTGAGATCTACGCCGGGGCCATGGCTGCACAGGAGCTTCGCTGGCTCACCTACCTGCTGACTGACCTTGGAGAGCCGCCTCGTTCTCCTCCAGTGCTGTACGTAGACAACAAGGCCATGCTGGCCTTGTGTCGAGAGCAGCGCTTGGAGCACAGAACGAAGCACATTGCTCTCCGCTACTTCCTTGCTCGTGAGCTGCAGCAGCGTGGTCAGTTGCGACTTGCGTACGTGGCCTCTGAGGCCAACACTGCTGATGTGTTCACCAAGGCACTCGCGCCTTGTGACCATCAGCGCTTTTGCACCCAGCTGGGTCTTGTGCCTGTCTTGCCTCACTTGCTCTCCTCTTGACTTCACTTGTACTGTTACATATATATATGTCTGCTCTTGTTTGTCTAGTTTTATATATATGTCTGTACTCCTGCATGTGAACTGGCCTCTGGCCCTGCTGTTGTGCTCGGACTGTGTGGTGACGTTGTGATCCACCCTGAGCTTGCTCTGCTTTGCTTTACCTGACTGGTCTTGTGACCCCTTGTTCTCCCCCACTTTGCCTATGGGGGTGTGTCAGATTTATATGACATAGTTTCTGTAGGCTATAGTGGGGTAGCACATATGGGGTACAGGGTTTCTAGGGTTGTATTTGTACCCAACCTTCCATAGTCATTTCATTCCTGTTTTCCTTGTTTCACATTTGACACCCTAGCTGATGCACATCCTTCTCTAGCGATATGAGAGGTGGCGGCGGGTGAGCCATCGAGGCGACGAATCATAATCGTTGCCGTGTTGCACAGAGAAGTGCTCTGATTGGTGCTTTGCTGGTGCATGAACCAGAATCTTCACAAGTTGGTGCTTCGCTGGCGCACCAGCAGGGAAGTGCTCTGCTCGCTGCCTCCCTGGAGCACCACTACCCAGTTTCTCGCACCCCAGACTTCAGCTCTCCCTATCGAGGGCAGTTCATTTTCATCGCCGATCTCTTGGTTTCTGCCGACATCACCAGGGCCAGCGCCAGCGCTAGTCGCAGCAGCAGCCGTAGTGACTAGTGCACATTTCTTTTTTCGCGCTCACCTTGTGCATACCTTCGACTCTTTTTTTCGTCTCACTCGTACTCGCTACTACCTTCGTTGCAGGGAATCATCCGTCATTTGGAAGTCGTGATTATTAGGTAAGGCTTTGCACTACCGTGATGTTTATTTAATTGTCTCGCAATGCTGCACGGTTTCCTGCCTTCTCCTTGTACTTAATGTCCCCTCGTGACTTGCGTTGTGTATCTTCCCTTAACTTCACAGGGAAAAAATGACATCTCATTGGCGTCTCATCCTGTGGTTAGTCGAGTTTTGCTAATCGTGTATTTTTTTGCAGGTTGTGTATTACGAGCGCTTCCGCACCATTGATGGCTGCTGCCTTTTGTGGTTGCTAGTCACAACGTGATTTCTGACTCTGACCCAGATGCTTTGAATCGACGCCAAGCTGAGTTAATTGGCAGTAACTCCTGTGGTGGTCGTCTTTTCTCTTATCGTATGTTTGCAGGTCGTGATTTATGTACGCTTCGTATCCCGTGCAGGATTGTGCAGGAGTGCTGTTTTTTCTTTGTGCAGGATTTATGCTTGGTCGTTACTACTGCTAAGTTGTGGAATGTATTTAATCCCATGGTTGAACGTCACTATTACCCAATTTGTCATGTCATGCCGTGTATGTACATTAACATATTATATCCATTAAAATTTTTACACGGTTAATCAATGATGTTTTCAGTTTTTTTGAACCAATTATGGAATGCAGAAATCAGTAGCACCGAGAGTAGTTTTCTATTTTATATCCGATCACGATTCCCGATTCGACAAAACAAAGCATACTCTAACAGTTACATGTGGTAATATGTTTTACTGTAGTTCGGCCTCGCCCGCGAAGAATGTCGAGTCACTCTATGACGAACAGTCACACTTCGATTTCTTCACAAATGTTTTGCATCAACCCGAAACTCTTGACCGGAGAAAAAAAATGTACGGAACCTTTTTCCGCAATTGGCTGTGTACAGTACTTGGGCGCTGCAAGGAAATGGCGAGTTTGATTTTGGAGGGAAACCAGGGGTTGGGAATGATGCCGGATGGGGTGTCGAAATCAACCTGCAAGTAACACGCTGTAAGTGTGTAATGCAACACGCCAATCCCAGGCATCGCGAAAAATTCCCCAGCGATGCCTATCAAACATCAAGCCACTGGATGGCATGCTGTTTGACACACAGGTATAGGTTCCGATGTAGCCTCGACGCCGGTCGCGTCGCCACACCGCCCCACACTGCCTCCTCACGCCACTGTGAACGCGCTCGCCGCTCCAACACTGGTGTTTAGCGTGCTTTCGCACGATCGCATTCGGCGCCCGCTCGCTCACCAGCCGCCGCAGTCGCATGTGAGATCGCGACAGCCGCCTCACCAGCTCCCCCTTCCGCCGCCATCTCCCCTTGTCGCCCGCCCATCTCCCCTTCCCGCCCGCCCATCTCCCCTTGTCGCCCGCCCATCTCCCCTTCCCGTCCGCCCATCTCCCCTTCACGCCTCCCCATCTCCCCTTCACACCTCCCCAACAGGGTTTGCCTTTCGTCGCCATCTCCCCTTCCCCCTTCCCCTCCCCAAACTCCCCTGCGCGCCTTCCGATCTCCCCTACCAGCCTCGGCTTTTCCCCTGCCTGCCACTGCTACCCCGCCTCCCCATCTCCCCTTTCCCGCCTACCCATCTCCCCTTTCCCGCCTCCCCATCTCCCCTTTCCCGCCTCCCCATCTCCCCTTTCCCTCCCCCCCATCTCCCCTTTCCCGCCCCGCCATCTCCCCTTTCCTGCCCCGCCATCTCCCCTTTCCCGCCCCCCAATCTCCCCTTTCCCGCCTCCCCATCTCCCCTTTCCCGCCCCCCCATCTCCCCTTTCCCGCCCCCCCATCTCCTCTTTCCCGCCCCCCCATCTCCTCTTTCCCGCCCCCCATCTCTCCTTTCCCGCCCCCCCATCTCCCCTTTCCCGCCCCCCCAATTCCCCTTTCCCGCCCCCCCATCTCCCCTTTCCCGCCCCCCCATCTCCCCTTTCCCGCCCCCCTATCTCCCCTTTCCCGCCCCCCCATCTCCCCTTTCCCGCCCCCCCATCTCCCCTTTCCCGCCCTCCCGTCTCCCCTTTCCCGCCCCCCCATCTCCCCTTTCCCGCCCCCCCATCTCCCCTTTCCCGCCCCCCCATCTCCCCTTTCCCGCCCCCCATCTCCCCTTTCCCGCCCCCCCATCTCCCCTTTCCCGCCCCCCCATCTCCCCTTTCCCGCCCCCCCATCTCCCCTTTCCCGCCCCCCCATCTCCCCTTTCCCGCCCCCCATCTCCCCTTTCCCGCCTCCCCACCTCCCCCTCCCCGCCTCCCCACCTCCGCATTTCCCCGCCTCCCCACCTCCCCACCTCCCCGCCTCCCCACCTCCCCACCTCCCCACCTCCCCATCTCCCCATCTCCCCATCCCACCTCCCCACCTCCCCACCTCCCCATCTCCCCATCTCCCCATCTTCCCATCCCACCTCCCCACCTCCCAACCTCCCCTTTCTTCCTTGCGATCTAACTTTCGTGCCTCCCTGTCTTCCTTTCTATCATAAGCACACCAGTTCTCCTGCCAAGCTCCCCGTCTCCGCCTGCCTCCGTGTATCCCCCTCCCTGCCTTCTAATGTTTCCCGTAAATGCCTCCCCATCTCCATGTCAGTTCTCCCCGTCACCTTTGCATGCCACCCCGTCTCCCTCTTCACCAGCCCCATCTCCCTTTTCCTGCCTTTCCCTTTCCTTCTAGCCTTCTCATTCCCCCTGCCTGCCTCCCTATCTCTCCTTCCCACCTCCCATCTCCCCATTTCTCTCAACCTTCCTCGCGATTGCCTACCATGCCATGTCCCTCCCCCGCCTTCCAGTCGCGCGTCCTTGTATAGCCGGTCGCTACGCCGCCGCTACAAGCGCTGCTCAGGGGGGGCGTGGACAAGTGGTGTAGGGGAGCGACGGCGTGTACTGGACTGGACTGGACATCGCCAGCATAGCAGGCCACAAATAGAAGCCAGGCTCCCCCTGTACTGTGAGTCGTCGCACATCGTGTGCCCCTCCCCTCCCCTCCCCTCCCCTCCCCTAAGCATGGGCATTTGACCCGGACGGGTCGGGTCAGGAATGCTGAGAAGGCCGACCCGCCCGGGTCGGTTCGGGAAAACCCGGACGGGTCGGGTCGACCCGTGACCCGTCACTGTGATTTAGTGACGGGTTTTTGCGACCCGCCGGGTCGGGTTGACCCGTCCCGTCCGGGTCGCGTATCCAGTCAAATGACAGGGTTACCCGACCCGTTTTCGGATTAGGGTAGGGGTTGAACATCGGTTGGTTTTTTAGGTTTTTTTTCCCTCGACATTCTGATCTAGTCGCTAGACTAGATCAAGGCTAGTACTTCTGCGCTGCAGCTAGGGAGCCTCATACAGTCTTCACTCTTCAATGTTAGCACTATTTAAACTGCATATTATCTTCAGGTTAGGGTTTGGCGCTCCGACCCGACCCTGCTGCTATGTAGCATATTTTGATCCGACCCGACCCGACCCGTGGTGTAACCGACCCGGTAACGGGTCACAAATACCCGTTCCCACGGGGCGGGTCGGGTCGGGTCACCAAAACAGAGTCAAACCCGACCCGCTAACCCGACCCGACCCGACCCGTTAAGCTAACGGGTTGCCCTCAACGGGACGGGTCGGGCCGGGTCGGGTCAAATGCCCATGCTTACCCTCCCCTTTTACAATGCCTGCCCAGCACTTTCAGCGTTTCCCTTCCCATGCTTCCCTTCCCATGCTCCCCTTCCCATGCTCCCCTTCCCATGCTCCCCTTCCCATGCTCCCCTTCCCTTCCAGCCCTTTCTGTCCGGCCCTACCCATATTGCCCTTTCCGTCCGGCCCTACCCATATTGCCCTTTCCGTCCGGCCCTACCCATATTGCCCTTTCCGTCCGGCCATTGCCCTTTCCGTCCGGCCTTACCCATATTGCCCTTTCCGTCCGGCCCTACCCATATTGCCCTTTCCTTCCGGCCCTACCCATATTGCCCTTTCCTTCCGGCCCTACCCATATTGCCCTTTCCTTCCGGCCCTACCCATGTTGCCCTTTCCGTCCGGCCCTACCCATATTGCCCTTTCCGTCCGGCCCTACCCATATTGCCCTTTCCGTCCGGCCCTACCCATATTGCCCTTCCGTCCGGCCCTACCCATATTGTCCTTTCCGTCCGGCCATTGCCCTTTCCGTCCGGCCTTACCCATATTGCCCTTTCCGTCCGGCCCTACCCATATTGCCCTTTCCTTCCGGACCTACCCATATTGCCCTTTCCTTCCGGCCCTACCCATATTGCCCTTTCCTTCCGGCCCTACCCATGTTGCCCTTTCCGTCCGGCCCTACCCATATTGCCCTTTGCCTCCAGCCCTCCCGTTGCTTCCCTTTCCTTCCAGCCCCACACGTTGTGGCCTTGTCTTCCTGCCATTCCCATCGCTTACTGCCCTTCACTTCTTGCCCTTTCCTTCCCTCTCGTGCCTTCCCTGCCCTGTCCTTCCCTGCCCTGTCCTTCCCTGCCCTGTCCTTCCCTGCCCTGTCCTTCCCTGTCCTGTCCTTCCCTGTCCTGTCCTTCCCTGCCCTGTCCTTCCCTGTCCTGTCCTTCCCTGCCCTGTCCTTCCCTGCCCTGTCCTTCCCTGTCCTGTCCTTCCCTGTCCTGTCCTTCCCTGCCCTGTCCTTCCCTGTCCTGTCCTTCCCTGCCCTGTCCTTCCCTGTCCTGTCCTTCCCTGCCCTGTCCTTCCCTGCCCTGTCCTTCCCTGTCCTGTCCTTCCCTGCCCTGTCCTTCCCTGTCCTGTCCTTCCCTGCCCTGTCCTTCCCTGCCCTGTCCTTCCCTGCCCTGTCCTTCCCTGCCCTGTCCTTCCCTGTCCTGTCCTTCCCTGCCCTGTCCTTCCCTGCCCTGTCCTTCCCTGCCCTGTCCTTCCCTGCCCTGTCCTTCCCTGCCCTGTCCTTCCCTGCCCTGTCCTTCCCTGTCCTGTCCTTCCCTGCCCTGTCCTTCCTTGCCCTGTCCTTCCCTGCCCTGTCCTTCCCTGTCCTGTCCTTCCCTGCCCTGTCCTTCCCTGCCCTGTCCTTCCCTGCCCTGTCCTTCCCTGTCCTGTCCTTCCCTGCCCTGTCCTTCCCTGTCCTGTCCTTCCCTGCCCTGTCCTTCCCTGCCCTGTCCTTCCCTGCCCTGTCCTTCCCTGCCCTGTCCTTCCCTGCCCTGTCCTTCCCTGCCCTGTCCTTCCCTGTCCTGTCCTTCCCTGCCCTGTCCTTCCCTGTCCTGTCCTTCCCTGCCCTGTCCTTCCCTGCCCTGTCCTTCCCTGCCCTGTCCTTCCCTGCCCTGTCCTTCCCTGTCCTGTCCTTCCCTGCCCTGTCCTTCCCTGTCCTGTCCTTCCCTGCCCTGTCCTTCCCTGTCCTGTCCTTCCCTGTCCTGTCCTTCCCTGCCCTGTCCTTCCCTGCCCTGTCCTTCCCTGCCCTGTCCTTCCCTGTCCTGTCCTTCCCTGCCCTGTCCTTCCCTCTCGTGCCTTCCCTGTCCTGTCCTTCCCTGCCCTGTCCTTCCCTGCCCTGTCCTTCCCTGCCCTGTCCTTCCCTGCCCTGTCCTTCCCTGCCCTGTCCTTCCCTGCCCTGTCCTTCCCTGCATCTGCCCTTCCCCACGTGCCCGCCCCATCCTATCCTTCCCATCATGCCATCCCCACCGCCTCCGCATCTCCCCTTCCTGCTCCCCTATCTCGCTTGCTCCACTGTTTTCTGTGATTATACCATGGTTCTTCTCATTCCCTACTTTCACTCTCACTTTCACTGTCTATCCAACGACGGATGATTGCATGGTGTACCCGAATTCGTACGTGCTTATGTTATAAACCCCCCAGCGACTGTTAGAGTGCCTTTTCCCTAGTCCTGTAGTAAGTTTCTTGTCAGCACCGATTCCAGAGTTTCCCTTGAGCTTTACGTGTGGTTGCTGCTGTCTGTGCATTACGCTCTAGACATTCATGACTGGCTGCATATTCCGATCCAAGCACTGTGTGAGGGGAGCTTCGTTGTTTTGTGACACCACACCCTAACAACCTTCACCACAGCGCCCACAACCCCCCTTGAAAGCTCTCCTGAAGCACCTTAGCTTCAAAACTTTGCCCATTCGTCTCGCCAAGTTGCTTTGTTTTCACTGAGGCGAAATCGTTTTGCACACTGACAAACTCAAACCTTACTGCCAAATGTATCTTGTCGCTATAAGTGCCTTTCATTTCATCCCTCTCAACACCGAGTGCATTGCCTAATGCGCAAGCCTGTGCAATCCGCCCGTGCTTCTTGGAACTGTGATGGGATTCCTAACTTTTAAACTCCTTCCGCCAAGGAGAGATTGGCAGAGGTAGAAGTGGGTGTTATCCACTTTGAACGTCTTGGAACTTCCGTTGTTGTTTCATCCGAAAAAACTCCGAATCCGAATTCACTGCCTCCTCGTCCCCGTGCCCCTTCCAGACACTTTCAAAGCGTCTCAACCTTCAAGACGAGTCGGGGTGGGGTGGGGTGGGGATCCATGGCTCCTCGTTCCCGTCCTACTAGAAGCCGTGCTCCTTCCAAGCGGCACCACGTCGATCGCGTCCACTTAGACGGCCACGAATTCTCCATCGGCGATTGCGTCTACGTCAAGATCAACGGCTGCGATTTGTCCGATGGAGCCCCCGAGGACGCTGCCGACAGCTCGGATTCAGACGAATCTTATGCGAGCGAAGAGGCATGCGAGATCTGCGGGAAAGTTGATGGTGCGGGAGAAGGGGAGAGGCACGAGGATGGGGAGGGGGAGGGGGAGGGGGAGGGGGAGGGGGAGGGGGAGGGGGAGGGGGAGGGGGAGGGGGAGGGGGAGGGGGAGGGGGAGGGGGAGGGGGAGGGGGAGGTGATGGTGGAGTGCGACGGCTGCCTTGGTGGTTTCCACCTCGGCTGCCTCGAGCCGCCCCTTGTGGAGATTCCAGAAGGCGATTGGTTCTGCCCGGCTTGTGCCGGAGGAGCGGGGGGAGGGGGGAGCGGAAGCAAAAGGGGAAAGTCGGAGAAAGCGGGGAAGGCGGGGACGGTGGGGAATGTGGGGAAAGGGGGGAAGGCGGGGGAGGGGGGGGAGAAGCAGAAGAGGCGGCGAACGGCGCGGGAGCGAGTGTTCGATGGGGAGATTGCGATTGGTCGAATCGAGAGGATCTGGCACGTGGATGAATCAAAGGAACGCGGTAGCCGGAGGGATGAGAAGGAGGAGGGAGTGGGGGGGAAGAAAGGGGACGAGGAGGGGGAAGGGGAAGGGGAAGGGGAAGGGGAGGGGGAGGCGGAGGCGGAGGGGGGTGAGAGTGGGTGGTGGTGCAAGGTGAGGTGGTATGTGTTGCCGGAGGAGACGGTGGAGGGCAGGCAGGCGCGGCACAGGAAGAGGGAGGTGTTCTATGGGGATGTGACGCAGGAGATAGAGGTGAGCACGGTGGGGAGAGGTGAGAAGGGGCGGAACGCAGTGAGGAGGGATGCAAAGCGGGGCAGAGAGGTGGTGCCTTTGGCTAGAGGAGCGGCGCATCGAGAAAGGGAGCTGTCTGCGGAAGGAGATGGATGGATGGCATGTTCCTCTGCCAGATGCCCTTTCACTGTTTGCTTCGCTTTCAATGCTGCTCTCCTCTCCCTCCCATGACCCATGGCCTGCGCCTAACCGCTGTGGCTTCCTCTGCGCTTCCTTCTCTTCCCCTGCGCTTCCTTCTCTTCCCCTGCGCTTCCTTCTCTTCCCCTGCGCTTCCTTCTCTTCCCCTGCGCTTTCTTCTCTTCCCCTGCGCTTCCTTCTCTTCCCATTCCCGCTCCCCTCCCTGAAAGTTCAGATGGCGACAATACTGCGCGCCTGCCAGGTGCTCCCAGAGCCGCTCTTCGCAGCGGCAGCGCACGCGGGAGACGACGTGTTCCTCTGCCGCATGGCCTACCACTCGCGCTCCCTCACCTTCAAACGCCTGCCCGCGCCCATGCACGGGTCGGGGGGAGCGGGAGCCATGGGGGGGATGGGGGGGATGGGGGGGGTGGGGGAGATGAGGGGGGTGGGGGAGATGAGGGGGATGGCAGGGGGAGGTGGGGGCGGAACGGGCGCGCAGGGGTGTGGAGGCGATGGGGGAGGGAAGAGGAGGAGAGGGGAGAGGGATGAGGGGAGTCGAAAGGGTTTGCGTGGGAGTGGGGAGGATGGGGAAGGGAGTGGCGGGAGTGATGGTAGTGATTCTGGTGAGAGTGACAGTAGTATAGGGCTGACTGATTCTAGTGACGATGACAGCGATAATCTTAGCCTAGAGACCGAGGAGGATGAAGAGGAGGAAGAGGAGGACGAGGAGGAAGAGGAGGATTGGGGAGTGGAGGGAGGGAGGAGGTTGAGAAAGAGAACGAGGAAGGGCAGCAGACATAAGGTGTGTGTCGTGGGAGAAAGGAATATCTATTTGTTGGTGTCTCAAACTGTTGGAGTCACGGTTTAGAGCTTTGAGACGGGTATTAGAGGTGAGTTTATCCCGTACACGCCGGGATGACTTTTGAGTCGGCTCAAAGGCGTCCAGTCGAATCCACGCACTCTGCTTTTGAGAACTCTCAAAAGCAGTTCAACTTGAGTCGACGTTTGACTCTATTACTCAGCTTTTGTATTTAGCCATGGAAAGTGCAGCAGCAAGCTGCCTCCAACCTACACACTCATCCGGTATTCACCTCACCTACCTACAGTCACTCGCAAATCCTTCCTAATTCTCTTGTGTCTTGTGTTTTTACTAAGGAGGAACATGAGCTCGTGGTCCATGCACCTCTGATCACCATGGAACACAGAAAGGAGCCCATGGATCACTAGGAGAGAAGTCCTAGTGCTGTGCTTGCCTGAGGAACTTTAGGTTTGCTGTTCTCTTTCGCTGTTATCTTGAGCCAACTAACATTGAATCCTGTTTGCGTTGCGTGGACCTGGGTGGGTGTGATGGCTTCTCAATACACTCGCAGGCTTCCAAGCAGAAGAAGCGGCAACGGCTGGGCCAGGAAAATGGCTTTAAATTTTCACAAGGGGACGGGGACCATGGGCTCTTTTCCGTGTTCCATAGTGATCGGAGGAGCGCCGGAGGGCATTCTGCGATGCTGGTGGGAGAGAGAGAGGATGAGAGAGATGATACGTGGGATGAGGGGGATGGGGAAAGCGACGGGGAGGGGGATGAGGAGGGCGAGGAGGAGGATGGGGAGAGGGATGAGTCAGAGAGCTATGTGAGGAAGGATGGTGAGCAGAGGGGGAGGACGGTAGGCGGGTTGGCGGCGGTGCGGAGGGCGAAGAGGGCGCTGCAGCTGTCCCGTGTGCCGCCGTGCCTGCCGTGCCGCGAGAAGGAGCAGCAGGAGGTGGAGGGGTTTGTGGCGAGAGTGGTTGGGGGCGGATCTGGGGGAGGTGGATCTGGGGGAGGTGGATCTGGGGAAATTAATCTTGGGGGAGGCGCTTTCGGGGAAGATGGCGGGAAAAGGGCAGGAGGCGGAGTAGCGGGCACAGAGCAAGAGAAGGGGAACAAGGAGGGCATGGGTGTGGGAGGGAAGGGAGGCGGGCGAGGGAAGGAGAGGGGGAGGGGGAGAGGGAGAGGGAGAGCGAGTGGAAGGCGGAGAAAACAGGAGGAGGTGAGGGATGAGCAAGAGGCAGAGGGAGAGAAGCCGCAGGAAGGGCAGCAGAAGGGGCTGCAGGAGGGTCGCGAGGACGGGGAACAGCAGGAGGAGGGGGCAGGAAAGCAGCAGGTGAACTCACGGTGTTTGTACATCAGTGGAGTACCGGGCACGGGCAAGACAGCAGTGGTGGTGGAGGTGATGAGGCAGGCGAGGAGGAGCAGCAGGGTCGGGCGGCTGCCGCCTTTCCAGTTCGTCCACATCAACGCCCTGCGCCTGCCCGCCCCCACTGCCTTCTTCTCTGTAAGGGCGTGTGTGATTCGGCGCACATCCCAAAGTTTGTCTTTTTAGTCGGTTTTCACCCCTTTTTGGTTCAAACGTGCACTTGACTAACTCATTCACAGTACTACATAGAGGTTCGAGTCGCGGGTGCCAATTTCCAGCACATCACAACACTACATAGAGGGTCGACTATCGAGATTCGATGTTTGACGAGCCGCGACTAGGCCTGGTAGGTTATCCCGTGTAAGGGCTGTACTTGTTAAGTACACCTGTTCGCTTGGACGTACACCTGTTCGCTTGGACGTGCACCTGTTCGCTTGGACGTGCACCTGTTTGCTTGGACGTGCACCTGTTCGCTTGGACGTGCACCTGTTCGCTTGGACGTGCACCTGTTTGCTTGGACGTGCACCTGTTCGCTTGGACGTGCACCTGTTCGCTTGGACGTGCACCTGTTCGCTTGGACGTGCACCTGTTCGCTTGGACGTGCACCTGTTCGCTTGGACGTGCACCTGTTCGCTTGGACGTGCACCTGTTCGCTTGGACGTGCACCTGTTCGCTTGGACGTGCACCTGTTCGCTTGGACGTGCACCTGTTCGCTTGGACGTGCACCTGTTCGCTTGGACCTGTCGCTTGGACGTGCACCTGTTCGCTTGAACGTACACCTGTTCGCTTGGACGTGCACCTGTTCGCTTGGACGTGCACCTGTTCGCTTGGACGCGCACCTGTTCGCTTGGACGTGCACCTGTTCGCTTGAACGTACACCTGTTCGCTTGGACGTGCACCTGTTCGCTTGGACGTGCACCTGTTCGCTTGGACGTGCACCTGTTCGCTTGGACGCGCACCTGTTCGCTTGGACGTGCACCTGTTCGCTTGGACGTGCACCTGTTCGCTTGGACGTGCACCTGTTCGCTTGGACGTGCACCTGTTCGCTTGGACGCGCACCTGTTCGCTTGGACGTGCACCTGTTCGCTTGGACGTGCACCTGTTCGCTTGGACGTGCACACGTTCATGCTCAAATTCGAGTCCCGTCCAGAATTCAGAATCACACAAGTGCAGAGTTGTTGACTAGCAAAATTCACGAATCTGAATTCACGAAGCATAAAGAGGTCAAACTGTTGTTCGAACCTGAATTCACATCACACGCGCCCCAAGTCCCCTTCCCCCCCACCCCCTTCTCTCCCCCCCCCCCTTCTCTCCCCCACCCCCTTCTCTCCCCCCCCCCTTCTCTCCCCCACCCCCTTCTCTCCCCCACCCCCTTCTCTCCCCCACCCCCTTCTCTCCCCCACCCCCTTCTCTCCCCCACCCCCTTCTCTCCCCCCCCCCCCTTTCCCTGCGCGTGTCTCCTCACCCACTGCCTTCCTTCTTCTCTGTTGGTTTCTTACAATCCCCTCCCCACCAACACCCTCCTTCTCGGCCTCCTCCCTCTGCCACCAACGTCCTCATGGCCTTCCTGCCATTGCCCGGCATCACTGCAGGTTCTGTGGGAGGCACTGACTGGCCAGAGGGTGGCGTGGAAGAAAGCTCTTCACTCCCTCAACCTCCGATTTGCCTCCCCTCACCCCGCCTCTGCTCCTGGCGGGGTAAACAGAGGGAGTGGCAGGGGTAGAGGAGGTGGGAGAGGAAGGGGGGGTGGGCGGAGGGAGGGGGGACAGGGGAGAGGAGGCAGAGGAGGGGGGGGGAGGGGGAGGAGGTGGAGGAGGAGGAGGAGGGGGAGGGGGAGGGGGAGGAGGGGGAGGGGGGGGGAGGAGTGTGTGTGCTGCTGGTGGATGAGATGGATCAGCTCATCAGCAAGGACCAAAAGGTAGGGATGTTTTTGGAGCGGTTGGCAAGAATTGGGAAGGGTGGAAATGGTTCGGGGGGGCTGGGAGTTGTTGAAAAGGGTTGTGCTTGTGAGGACATGATGTTATGAGTGAGGCGTGCGTGGGTGTGTGGTGGTGGTGGTGGTGGATGAGCTGGTTGGTCCGCAAGGAGCACAAGCTGGGAAGGCGTCTCACCACGTGAGGCGTCTCACCACGTGAGGTGTGTGTGGAGGGTACGTCATATGCGTGGTGGTGGTGGTGGGTGAGATGAATGAGCATCGACAAGGACCAGACCATGGGATGAGATTTTGGAGTGGAGGGGTCGACCATGGGACTCAAGTGTCGAGGGAGGCGTTTCTGTGAGGAGGAGCAGGGGAGAGGAGCAGGGGAGAGGAGCAGGGGAGAGGAGCAGGGGAGAGGAGCAGGGGAGAGGAGCAGGGGAGAGGAGCAGGGGAGAGGAGCAGGGGAGAGGAGCAGGGGAGAGGAGCAGGGGAGAGGAGCAGGGGAGAGGAGCAGGGGAGAGGAGCAGGGGAGAGGAGCAGGGGAGAGGAGCAGGGGAGAGGAGCAGGGGAGAGGAGCAGGGGAGAGGAGCAGGGGAGAGGAGCAGGGGAGAGGAGCAGGGGAGAGGAGCAGGGGAGAGGAGCAGGGGAGAGGAGCAGGGGAGAGGAGCAGGGGAGAGGAGCAGGGGAGAGGAGCAGGGGAGAGGAGCAGGGGAGAGGAGCAGGGGAGAGGAGCAGGGGAGAGGAGCAGGGGAGAGGAGCAGGGGAGAGGAGCAGGGGAGGAGCAGGGGAGAGGAGCAGGGGAGAGGAGCAGGGGAGAGGAGCAGGGGAGAGGAGCAGGGGAGAGGAGCAGGGGAGAGGAGCAGGGGAGAGGAGCAGGGGAGAGGAGCAGGGGAGAGGAGCAGGGGAGAGGAGCAGGGGAGAGGAGCAGGGGAGAGGAGCAGGGGAGAGGAGCAGGGGAGTGTGTGTGCTGCTGGTGGGGGAGATGGATCAGCTGATTAGGAGGAAACTTTGAGTCAAAAGGAATTGTGGAGCGGTAGAGAAGGGTTTTATTAGGTTGTACAGCGTGCCTGTTGAGGTGCCAGGAGCTGCTGGGTGGAGAGTCCCACTGGGGACTGACTGGCCCTGGCCTTGTGCATTTATTCTCTTCTCTCTTCCTTCCATTCTTTCCATTCCTATGCACCTCTATGCATCCGTGTGCACTCCTGTGTAATCCTGTGCACCCCCGTGCAGCCCTGTGTTAATGTTCGCCCTGAATCTCACATTTGTACTTGTACTTTTTATATCCTAGTTTAGTGTAGTTCGCACTTTGTGTTTGGTTGGGTGTACACCCACATCCCAACCAAACACAAATGTAATCTCCAACCCACCAATTGGAGATTGCCTTGGGATTACCCTCAATTCCCTAGGATTGCCCCCAATTCCCTCCCCATCCATACCTTGATAATTTCTGATGTACTTAAAGAGCTTTGAGCTCACTAGGGATGAGCAAAGGGCGAACACGGACATGTTCGTGTTCGCCCCTTCTCGAACACGTCCTTTTGCCGAACCGAACAGTGTTCGGTTCGGCGAACAGTTTAGCCAAAAACAGGTGTTCGCTGTTCGCCTGTGGAGGCGTGTTCGGGCGAACCTCGAACACGTTCGTGTTCGACACGGGGCGTTTTGCAGCAGCGCCACGAACACGAACGTGTTCGGGCGAACATCGAGCACGTTCGGGCGAACGATTTAAGCTGAAAAACAAAACCTGTTCGGTTCGCCTCGAACGTGGTGTTTGCCACCTTGCTCAAGCCTAGAGCTCACTACTAGTGGATCGGGTCTAAGCTTAAACCTTGACACCCTGCACGCCCCTGCGCACCCCTCCCCAGGTGCTGTACAACATCTTCGAGTGGACCACCTGGAGCTCTGCACGCCTTGCCGTTATTGGTAAGGGCTTCCACTTTTGCTCAATCTTGCTGTTATTGGCAAGCGTGATTCATATTCTCCTTTTAAAGGCTATCCATAAATTGCACGTCTTGCTGTAGTAAGTCGACCACCTGCGCCCGCCCCACTTGTCTCTGTGTAGCTTCTCACGCATCGCGTGCAGCTCAGCAAACTTGCACTCGAGCATGAAGTTTCACCATGGGCCCTTTGCATCCTGCCTCTCCCCATTCTCTCTCGCCTTGTCTCCACCCGCTCACCTCTGTTCCCCCAGGGATCCCCAACGCCTGCTCCCCTTCCTTTCGCCTCGTGCCCTCTCCACCCTCTACACCTCCCCCCACACATCTTCCTCCCCGTTTCTTGAGCCCACTCTCACCACCCAGGCATACCCAACGCAGTAGGGCTTCCTAAACGACTGTTTAGCCAGCAGGAAGGGGCTGCACCGCTTGCACTCTGCACCTCCACCCCTCCCTCTCCCCCTTCTCTCTCCCCTCTCCCTCGCCTCTCAGGCATCGCCAACACGGTGGATCTACCACAGCGCCTGCTCCCCCTCCCTCTCCTCCTTGTGCCCATTCCACTCTACATATTCCTCCCTTTTCCTCCCACGCATATTCGCCAACCCAGTGGACCCGCCTGAGCGCCTATTGCCACTGACTCTCTCCGTGTGCCCTTTCCTTTCTACATACCCCATCCCTTACACTGCGTCACCCTCACCCCTGCCCCTTCCCCCCAGGCATCGCCAACACGGTGGACCTCCCGGAGCGCCTACTGCCGCGCATCGCCAGCCGCATGGGGCTGCACCGCGTGCCCTTTGCGCCATACACGCGCCACCAGATCGAGATGATCGTCGCCGCCCGCCTGCACGCATGCGAGCTCTTTGCACCGAGAGCCATCGAGCTGGCTGCACGGAAGGTGAGGCTCGTGGATTTCTATGGTGCGAGCTTGCCCCCTCGCCAGCATGCGAGCTTGCAAGGGTGAGCGTCCCCTTTGAGTGGTGCAAGGATGTTGTGAAGAGTGAGAGCCTCCTCTTGCAAGCAACCGGTTGCGAGGAGTTGGTGTCTCGCTGTGTCTTACCTCACTTGCGCTCCAATCTCCCTTTCACCCGACCTGCCACCTGCCACCTGCCATGTGCTGTCTGCATGCAGGGCAGTTGGATCTGGCGAGGTTCGATGGGCCCGTGGGACTCAAGGCGTCCACACGCCTCAACGTCTCTCTTATTCTCACTGCACCAGTCCTCACCTCAACCTGCACGAACCTCTTCTGCGCGAACCTGCCTCTCTTTACTCCCCTTCAACCGGCTCTCCTCACCCCTTCCCATCCTGAAGTGGCCCAGCTAGTTAGCTGGTTCACTTGTGAAAGATGAGGTCCCCTCTGCGATGAAAGATGAGGTCCCCTCTGCGATGAAAGATGAGGTCCCCTCTGCGATGAAAGATGAGGTCCCCTCTGCGATGAAAGATGAGGTCCCCTCTGCGATGAAAGATGAGGTCCCCTCTGCGATGAAAGATGAGGTCCCCTCGGCGATGAAAGATGAGGTCCCCTCTGCGATGAAAGATGAGGTCCCCTCTGCGATGAAAGATGAGGTCCCCTCTGCGATGAAAGATGAGGTCCCCTCTGCGATGAAAGATGAGGTCCCCTCTGCGATGAAAGATGAGGTCCCCTCTGCGATGAAAGATGAGGTCCCCTCTGCGATGAAAGATGAGGTCCCCTCTGCGATGAAAGATGAGGTCCTGGGATCAAAATTCCCTCTGCAGCGTATTCTGCCAGCCCCCGCTAAAAGGGGTTACACAGGTGCTCATCTGGGAGTGGATAGAACAACCTCGTTACCCAGCGAGGTGTGTAAACAAATGGGTAGGCGGGTTACGTCTGACAGCCTGGGTAACACCAAAGGGGTTCATCCCCCTACTTTACCTTTACCTTTACCTCACCCCTCCCTCCCTCCTGCCCTGTCTGCAGGTGGCGTCGGTATCAGGGGACGTGCGGCGGGCGCTGGAGATCTGCCGCAGGGCCGTGGAGATCGCCGAGGCAGAAGCCAGGCTGGCAGGGACTGGCCATGCAGCTGAGACGGGTTGTGCTGTCGTGGCAGGTCAGCCTGACGTGGCAGGTCAACCTGACGTGGCAGGTCAACCTGACGCTGCAGGTCAATCGGACGTGGCAGGTCAGAGGGGTCCAGGTGGTCAAGCCGGTGAGGCCATGACTGGTAAAAGGGCGACAGCAGGGCGGAGGGGAGTGATAGGTGGCGCTGGTGGGAGTGCTGAAGCAGTGCCTGCTGCTGCAGGGATGGGCACAGATGGTATGATAGCAAGCGGAAAAGGGTCACAGGTGGGGGCAGCGGCGGGAGCTGGTTCGGGAACAGAGTTGGGGGCGAGGACGAGAGCAGGTCTGAGTCTGGCGCCCGCGGCAAGCCTGGTTAGGGAGAGTGCGGTGGGCTGTGAAGGAGGAAGAGTGGAGAGCGGTTTGTCTGTTCTGTTTCAGAGGGCGGGGAGCGGGGATGTGGCGGGAGGGGAGAGGGATGCAGCAGGCGGAGTCAAAGGGAAAGAGGAGAATGGGGTGGGGAATAGGAAGGTTGGAAGAGGGGGTTCGAGCAGGAATGAAAGGAGAGGTAAGACACATGAAGCAGGTGGGGAGGGAGGGAAGGAGGTCATTGGAGGTGCTAGTGGTGTTGGGGGTGTGAACGGTGGTCACACACGTACAGCCACCCCCTCACGCCATTTGAGGCCCCTCAGAAAAGGGGTGCGAGGGGCAGAAGAGAGTGCGAGAGGAGTGAAGGGTGAGGTGACGAGGGAAATAGAAGAGGGACTGAGGGGACGGGCTGAAGGGGCGGAGGGGAGAAAGGAGGAGGTGGAGCCATCGGCAGTTGAGGTGCAAGCTAGGAAAGTGCGGCAAAACCCGTTGGTGGTACAGATAGAGCACGTGGAGGCGGCCATTCGAGAGATCTTCTCATCGCCCCACATCATGGTGCGTGCGTGTGCACGTGTGCGTGCGTGCGTGTGTGTGTGTGTGATGTGTGTGTGTGTGTGTGATGTGTGTGTGTGTGTGCGTGCGTCTGTGTGTGTGCGTGCGTGCGTCTGTGTGTGTGCGTGCGTGCGTGTGTGTGTGTGTGTCTGTGTGTCTGTGTGCGTGCGTGCGTGTGTGCGTGCGCGCGCGTGCGTGTGCGCGTGTTTGTGTGTGCATGTGAGTGTGTGCTGTGTGCATGGGTGCGTGTGTTCACTGTGCGTTTTTGTGTGTGCGTGCGTGCGGGCACGTGCACTTGCATCCGTGTGCGTGCATGCATGCGTGTCCATGTCCATTCTAATCTTACAACCTTTACTTTTCCTCCATGCTGTCACACTACATCTCTCCTGTACTCAGCTTTTCACGTTAAAGTAGAACATGTATATAGAAAGAACTTCGGAAGCAGCAAAAGGAAGGAAGCTCCCCGTTTAAGTGTTTTATGAGCTCCGGTGCCTTACTGCAACGAATTAACAACTCATCAACTCCTCATTCCCTGCTGTTTTCAACGCCCGAATGCATGCTTCCTTTTCTCGTCCTCCTCGCCCCTGTCAGATCGTTCGTCGCCTGTCAGCCGTTGAAAAAATATTTCTTGCTGCGCTCTCCTTTGACCTCCATCGATCCGGTGCTTCTGAATCCACCTTTGCACGGGTAGGTGGGCGCTATCAATGCTTGTTAAGGTGCCACGGTAACCCACCTGTTCGCCAAGGAAACCCACCTGTTCGCCAAGGTAACCCACCTGTTCGCCAAGGTAACCCACCTGTTCGCCAAGGTAACCCAACCTGCCTTTCATTTTTATCTCCTCTCTAGATCTCCCTCGTTATCATCCCTCCATATGCACCATCTGAGTCACTTCTAGCTGCAATCACCCTCTTTCTCCTTTTTCCAGTTTGGATAGTGAAACTCACTTGTCCTCATGGACGCACCTCACTTGAAAAGCTTACTCAAACCGGGAACGATAGTTTTAATACCTTTTGAATTTCATCTACAAATGAGACTCACTCGTCTAGTGTGGCACACCTCCTTCCTTGCTCCCATACTTCCCATCCCACCAAGGATAAAAAATACGACCGAAATTTTGTTTTTTCCACCGAATTACACGGTATCGTATTACACGTTCGTTTAAAACGGTTTAGTACGGTCATTAGTTAAATTTAAGTTTCAAATATAAATACGGCCGTTCTATCGGCCGAAATTTAAAAACTGGGACAGTGTATATTGATTTTCAACATTCAGACCCGTCGAGTTCAATATGGGGGATCTCGTGCGAAGTCTTGTCAGTCCCGACCGAATTTGGGTCGAGTCGCGTATGTCAGGAAAATGTCGAGGCGCGACATTTTGACATTTGACGAACGGGAAAGAAATGCGTTCCCGTCTCGCAGAGTCGTTGATGTCGTTCGCCGAATCGCGTCGACACCAATTCGACGAGGCGCGGCGATTTACACATTTGGCGAACTGGCCAACTTTCTTACCCGTTTCGCGTATTCGTCAACACGATTCGCGCTTTGCAATGTGTTTTCGCATGCAGTCGTTTGGCTGGAAACAATTGCATGCGATGCATTTCCAGCCAATAGCAAGCACCCAATCAACTTCCCTCTCATCTCAACCATACCCTCAACACCACTCGACAAAGCAGCACCAACAAGCTCTAAGAGGTACTTATTGGTAGTGAAAAACGTCACTCAACACATTCATCTTCTCACATTCAACACCACTCAACACCTCAGAACACCGATCTGCCCCACTTCAGCTTAGCTCAGACTTGATCGACGCCATGGTGTGATCGGCCTCAGAATATTGGGAGCATGTGATTAAGATTAAGAATGCAGAGGATAAGGTCGTTGGTGCTACATGCATTAATTGCAAGCTTCCCGCGGCTAATGCGACTAGGATAAAAGAGCACATTGTCGCCACTGCTAACAAGAAGGATCGGAACGTCGCGATGTGCAAATCGGAGTACGCTGAGCAGCTGTGGGCGACAGCCGATCAGGAGCTCTCATCCATGGGAAACGGTTCGGGAGGATCAAACGATGCCCCCACGTCCATGGTTGACCCTCCTCCGCCCGCACGTCGCTCTCGGCAGAGAGATATCCGTGACATGACGGATACAAATGCGCAGAATCGGCTAGATTACTGTCGGAGATACAGCTCTACCCTCATCATCTGCCTTAGTCCTCATGCTCTTCGTCCCTTAGCTCCTTCGGTTGCCTCAGCCACTCTCATATGAAAGTGACAGAACTCTCACCTCTAAGGTCCTCCCTGAGTGGTGTGCCACCTGCCTGCTCTGGTAAGGTGACAATAGTCCACTATACGAAAGGAAAACAACCAGAAAGCATCAGAGGTGTGTGTGAGAGTGAACTTACCTGACCCTGGCTCGAACCGTGCATTTCTCAATGTGCGGCTCGAGCCTGGGTTGGTTCGTTCTCATTGGTTGCAAGGTTTTCACCCAAGGTGCTCTCCTACCAACTTCGCGTCAATTTCCCAGCTCCCACCTACCTATCCTCGAATTTGCAAACACAACATAGCTACACCTCCACTACACCACCATGATTCTGGCACCTTATATGCACAACCGTGCATATTCGGTGACAGCTGTCGGAGATACAGCTCTACCCTCATCATCTGCCTTAGTCCTCATGCTCTTCGTCCCTTAGCTCCTCCGGTTGCCTCAGCCACTCTCTGCCCCCTCCTGTGCCCGTGCTCGAGCGGCTTGAGCGCGGGTCACAGGACCAGTACGCTGAGGCCCGGTCCCTCTGATCACTGTAGTGTTCGTCTGATGTTCTCTCAGCTGCGCTCCGGTGTCGTTTTCCAAGACCAGCACCCCTGAGGGGCGTACCTCCTTGACTTTCGAGCGGATGGTCCCCAACCCCACGTGAAGGGTGTCCTACTTAGCCCTCTTCAGATAGACTTCCTGTCCTTCGCAGACATCCTTTGCCATTCTTCCCTCCCCTTTGTGTTGCCTCTGTTCGTATCTTCTTGCGTCCCTGAGCTGCGCGGTGTGCAGATTCTCCAACGCGGCTGGCATCATGTAGCGCATGTAGCGCGCCCTCACCTCGGACAGGGCTACCCAGTTCCTGATCGTGCCCGCTGTCACTGTATCTGTCAATACTCGTGGTGCTCCCACTGGCAGAATCGGCTCTCGTCCGAACAGCAGGCTATACGGGGAGTGATCCTTCAACGCTGCCTGCTTCCCGAACCTGTACCCAGCCGCGATCCAGTCCAACTCCTCATCCCAATCCCTCTTCCTCTGCTCCCCGTAGGCCCACAGCCCCCGCTTGAAGGTTTGCACGGCTCTCTCAGTCGGCCCATCGCTCTGCGGGTGATAGCGGGAGGTCTTTCGGTGCATGATGCCAGTCTCCGCCAGCAGCTTCTTGAACTCCCCCTGGAACTCTGTTCCCTGGTCTGTGAGTACCTCCCCGCATGCTCCAAATCGGCACACTACTTGCGCTTTGAAGGCTGCTGCAATGTGCCTCGCGCTCTTGCTAGGGATCGCTCGCACCTCCAGCCACTTGCTCACATGCTCCACCATGAACACGATGTACTGATTCCCGCTTCGACTCAGTGGCAGCTCTCCCGCGAGGTCCAGGGACCAACGGAACCCTAGTCCGCAGATTGGCAGTGAGTGCAGCTCTGCTTTGGCCTGCGTCAGGTTTGCTTTGCTCCTCTGACACGCCTCGCACCCCTCCACCCACTCTTTTACTTGCCTGCGCATCCCTTCCCACCACCAGCCCGTCTTCAGCAGGTGCACGGTCCTCTCATGCCCGAAGTGCCCCAGCTTGGTGTGCACTTCCTTGATCACTGCTTCACGGTCCTCGGGCACTGGCACCAGCTTCCACCCATCCTCCGTCTTAATCTGCAGCTGCTGCTGATACCACCTGTAGTGGTGCCCTCGTGCCCTTACTCTCTCAGGCACCATTTCATCCTCCTCGGTTTCTCCCTTCACCCATTGCATTGCCTTTGCATCGAACCAGATGTCGGTTGGCCCCTTACTCCCCTTCGCCCCCGGCTGCTCCACCTCTCTTGCCAGTAAGATCAAGGTCCGTGCCGGCTCTTGCTCTGTCTCTTCCGTCCCCAGGGTGGCCTGTTTCATTTCCAACGGCGGTGGATTGCGAGAGAGGCCGTCAACGTGCTGCAGCGTCTTCCCCGGCCTGTGCCTGATCTTGAAATCATACTCCTGCAGCTTCACCGCCCACCGCGCGTTCCTGCCTGTTAGCCCTGGTGTAGTCATCAGCCAGGTGAGTGGCTGATGGTCGGTGACTAAGGTGAATTCTCGGCCCTGCAGGTATATCCGGAAATGCCCGACCGCCCACACTGCCGCCAGCCCTTCCCCAATGTATGAGCTATATTGTGCTTCCGCCGGGTTGCAGCTCCTGCTGGCGTAGGCCACCACCTTCTCCACTCCCTCCACCTCCTGGCATAATATTGCCCCCATCCCTTGGCTGCTCCAGTCTGTGTAGAGGATGAAGGCCTGGTCCGCTGCTGGCAGCCGCAGCACTGTCGCTGTCTTCACGGCTGTCATTAGGTCTTGCAGTGCCTGTCTCTGCTCCTCTCCCCACTCCCATGCCTTGTCCTCCCGCAGCATCCCATTTAGTACTGTCGCTCGTTTGCTGAAGTTCGGCACGAAGCGCCTGTAGTAGCTGAGGAAGCTCAAGACCGCACGCAGCCCTGACTTGTCTCTTGGTTCCCTCAGCCTGTCCAGCACTTGCACCTTCGCTTGCTGGATACCAATCTGCCCCCCTGTGACCTCATACCCAAGATACTGCACTGTCCGCTCCCCCCACCTGCACTTGTTGGGATGGCAGATGAGCCCTGCCCCTTCTATGGCGGTCAAGGTCCTCTCCACGTCCTCCAGGTGCTGCTGTTCGGTCAAGCTGAAAATCACGACATCATCAATATAGCACGCCGTGTGTTCTATTCCCCGCAGCACCGCGTCCATGACTCTCTGAAACACCGCGGAGGCGTTCCTCAGACCGAAAGGGCATGTAAAGCCACTCGTACAGCCCATCCGGTCCGTGGAAAGCCGTTTTCTTCACATCCTCCTCTCTGATCTTGATTTGATTGAACCCCTGTCGCAGGTCCAGCGTCGTGAAGAACACCCCGTCAGCCAGCTTGTCAAAGAGCTCTTCCGCTATCGGCATTGGGTATCTATCTGGCACTGTAATTTTGTTGAGATCCCTGTAGTCCCCGCACATCCTCCTACTCAACACCTCGCCTGTCAAGTCCTTCCTGGCTGCCACCACGGTTGGGGTAGCGTATTCTGACTCTGACCTCCTCATCAGTCCGGCTTCCAGTAACTCCTTTATCTTCTCCCTGCAGATCACTTCATCCCCTGGTGGCATCTTCCTCCTGCGGTGGAACACCGGCTCGTCACTACTCAATTTCAGCGCCATCTCTTTGATCTTGCACTTCCCCAACTCCAGCAGTGTGAAGGCGAAGCCCTTCCGATGCCTTGCCAGCAGTGCCCGCATCGCTGCCTTCCCTTCTTCGCTCATGCTCTCACCTATCTTCCACTCTGGCTCCTGTTTCTGCAGGCAGGCCCACACCCCGTGCCTCACCGTTGCCACTGTGTTTTCTCCCTCCTTCAGTCCCCAGTGCAGCACTGTCTCCTTCCACATCCGCTGCACCAACCACCTCATCATGTACCCATCCATGGCATTCCCCAATGCCCGTCTCCGTTCCTTCTCGCTCACGCCTGAGGCTGCTGTCGCGTTCTCCTTGTACCCCATGGCCAGCTCCCTCTCCAAGGCCGTGGGCTCTTCCCACTGTCCCTTCCTGTGGTCATGCACCAATCCTGGGCCTGGCTGCTTCCCATCCATCTGATAGCCTGCTGCCCCCTCATATGACACCAGGGTAGGCAGTGCCTGCCTTTCCTGTCCCACTTGGTTGCAGGGATAATGCCTGATGTAGCCCTTCTTGGTCACTGGTGCTGGCGTTCTTCCTGGCTCCAATATGTCGCTCAGCTTCCATCCCCCAGCTCTCTGCACCCCTTCTATTTCCTTCTGCAGGTCTTCTACTGGTACCACATTCTGCCAGTACATCCTGAGCCTGTGCGCATATGCTCCCATCCGCGCCGCATCACTGCTCACTCCTTTCCCCACCTGTCTGGTCACTCTCTCCCTCACTAGTCTTATCGGTTCTCTCACGTCTCCCTCCATATCCAAGTGCTCCAGCAGGTAAGCCACTCTGCCTTGCCTCGCCTGCATCCACTCCATGACTCTGAACAGATCCTCCATCAGCTGTGTTCGTAGGTCTTGCTCACCCTTGCCCTTCCCTGCCCATGATACCCCTTGGCATTCCCACCCTGCCACCAACAGGTCCACGTGCCCCCAGCTTGCTACCTCAGCTTCCGTAATGGCCCTTACATCGTTCATTCCTCTGCTCATTGCTGCCTTGATCACCTCTCCCTGCAGCAGCTCCGGGAACTCTCTGTGCAACTCCCACGCCTGATGCTCCACTATTTTCCTCACTTCTGGTGCTTTCTCCACGTAAATCCACTGCTTCACTGCAATTCCATTTCGCACCACTGCTGCCAGTCCCGCCCCGATTCCTCCGAACAGCTCCACATGCCGAATGGGTTGCTGCCAATCGGTCTGCTGGCTAGGTTCGTCCATGAAACGCATCCTGGGCTCCCCACCTTGTCCCTTGCCTGTTGCGGCCTTCTGTGCCCCCTGCTTCGCTGTCACCTCCTTCAGATCTGCCCTGTAGGCCCTTTTTGGCTCGGTCCTGACAAACTGCACCGGCAGCTGCCCCAGTGGCTCACCCTTCCTCCACCACCTGGTTCTAAACTCCACTGTCTCCTTCCAGAAGCAAATGGTCATGCCCAATGCAAAGATCGTCTCTGTGCCCACCAGGACGTCAAAATCTTCTGACTCTGAGATCCCGCACCTGATTCTAACCGGCGTCTCATGCTTCTCCCCCTTCAGCACCGTCAGTTCTATTGGAGTCCTCGTACAAGGCATCCACTTCGACTCTCCCCCCTCTGCTGTCATCACTAGCATCCCCTTCACCACATGCCTGTCAGGTGCCCACAGTCCCAGCTTCTCGGCCATCCCCTTTCCGAGTATCACGCTCTGCGCTCCAGTGTCTATAATAGCCGTCTTAGCCCTCTCCCCTTCCACTGACAGCGCACCACCTTGGATCAGCAGCACGGAAGTCTGACAAGCCAATCTCTTCTGGGGGTGCCGTGCTGCTGTGCATCTCTCCTCCTTCTCCTCCGACTTCTGTCCTCTCTCCCGCTCCTTTCTCCGCTGCTCCTTCCGTGCATCCTTTCCTCCGCTGCGCAACCCCATTTCCTCTCTTCCTCGCCATGCCATGTATGCTGGTTGCTCCTCATGCTCCATCTCATTCTCTCCTCTTCCCGCTCAGACCATGAACGCGGCTTCCTCATCCTGCTCCACATCTTCTTCCTCCTCTTCCTTGGCGTACATCCCCGCCTCAGCTTCCCGTCGTGGTCCCATTGCCTGCAGCTGGGCCTGCAGCCTGCTGATTTGCTTCTCCAGATCTTCTGGTGACTTCTTCGCTGCCCCCTCTCGCTGATAACACTCCTTTGCTGCATGCCCTCCTTTCCCACAGACTTCACACTTCGGTGCCGTTGGACATTCCCGCCGCCGATGCCCTCGCTTGCCACAGGAGTCACAGTTCTTGCAGTCTCGGCGCAAGTGTCCTGGCTGCCCGCATCTGTGGCATGTTCGTGTGTCAGGCCTGGTCTCCCCTCTTCCCGCTGCCCTGTCCTTCTCCTCTGGTATCATGGCCGCAGCCCATGTAGGCCCCCTGCCGCGCTCCGCCTGTCTGGGCCTGTATGCTTCATATTTCCTCTGCGCCAGCTCCATCTTCTCTGCCAGTTCAAACACCTCTTCAAGCATTGTGTCGGCCCCCATCTCATACACCTTCATCCGCAGTCCGCTTCCCAAAGTGCCCTCCAGCCCATCCAGGAATTTACTCACGAGCAGGGCCATGTCTGCGCAAGTCACATCCTCTGCCAGGTTGACCAGCCGGTTATAGTAGGTGAGTAGTGACTCGCCCCGCCCCTTCCTGAAATCTTGGAATTCCCTGACCTTCTCTGCGGTGTGACCTGGAAACTGCCGTTTCAGCCGCCTCAGGAATGCTTCAGTAGGGTCTTCCCCGTACCTTCCTGCCCTTTCCAGTAGCTCATCCATCTTCATCCTGTACAATGTCTCCGCCTCCCCTTCCAATGTGTTTGGCAGACTAAGGAAAAAGTCCACCGAGTCCATGCCGCTCCTTTTGCATCTGTACCGCACGTTGCCCACCTGCATCAGGTAGTTCTTCAGCGTGGGGCCCGTGCGCTGATCTCCTGAGAAGCGTGCTGGCACTTCCACTCTCGTGGCCATCACCGTGCTTCCCTTGCCTTCTCCCCACGCCTCGCTCGGCCCTCCTGCTGATCTCCCTGACGCTCCTCTCTCTCTCGCCCGCAGTATCCCTTCCCTCGCCTCTCTAGCCCGTTCTAGGCTGTGCATCAGCCCGCTGCCTTCCTCTCTGCTGTTGCGTTGATCCCGTCCTCCCTCACTGGTACGTCTTCCGTCATGCTGCCAGTACCGATCGGGTGAGTGATACCCTCCGCCGCGCCCCTCATCCCTGCTCTGTTGCCGAAGCTGCGAGCTGTATCCGCCTCCCCGGCTTTCTTCATGTTGCCTGTGCCAGTCGGGCGAGCGCGTCTCGCTTCCCCACCTCTCTCCATGATACCGTTGCAGATCAGGCGAGCGGTAGTCGCCTCCGCGTCTCTCATCACGAGGGTAACGAGGACCTGGAGAGCGCAGCTCCCCCCCGCTTCTCCAGTTGTGATACCTCCGCGGATCTGGTGAGCGCACGCTTCCCCCGCGTCCACTGTCCTGGTGTCGCCGTAGCTCTGGCGAGCGGTAGCCGCCTCTGCGCCTTTCTTCCTGTAGCTGCTGCCGTCCTGGCGAGCGGTAGCCGCTTCCGTGCCTCCCATCCTCGTGCGGGAGACGCAGGTCTGGCGAGCGCGCGCCGCCACTGCGCTCCCCGTCACGATTCTGCCGCCGATCAGGCGAGCGCGTACCGCCGCCACGCCCCCCTTCCCAATACATCCGTGGATCTGGCAAGCGCGTGCCTCCGTCGCGTCCCCCATCACGATTCAGCCGAGGCTCTGGCGAGCGCGCACAGCCGCCGCGTCCTCCATCCCGATTCAGGCGCGTAGCAGGCGAACGCGCGCCGTCGCCACGTCCCTCGTCACGCTGCTGACGCGGATATGGAGAGCGCGCGCCGCCGCCACGCCCCCCTTCCCGATACATCCGTGGATCTGGCGAGCGCGTGCCTCCGTCGCGTCCCCCATCACGATTCAGCCGAGGCTCTGGCAAGCGCGCACCGCCGCCGCGTCCTCCGTCCCGATTCAGGCGCGGATCAGGCGAACGCGCGCCGTCGCCACGTCCCTCGTCACCCTGCTGACGCGGATCTGGAGAGCGCGCGCCACCGCCACGCCCCCCTTCCCGATACATCCGTGGATGTGGCGAGCGCGTGCCTCCGTCGCGTCCCCCATCACAATTCAGCCGAGCCTCTGGCAAGCGCGCACAGCCGCCGCGTCCTCCGTCCCGATTCAGGCGCGGATCAGGCGAACGCGCGCCGTCGCCACGTCCCTCGTCACGCTGCTGACGGGGATCTGGAGAGCGCGCGCCACTGCCACGCCCCCCGCCGTCACCTTTCTCTCCGTCGCGCGGCAGGTCTCGGGTAGTACCGCCCTTTTCTTCCGCCTCCGCCGTGCTCGGCTCCGCCGCCACGCCCGCCTGCGCAGGATCGTCGTCATCAACTCCAGCGGGCATCTCGCGCTGCTCGCCTGCGCCTTCCTCCTGGGGTTCGTCATCGCCCTTGGTCTCGCCTTCACGATTCGTCTCCCGCACTCGATTCGCCGAGTCGGCCTCGTCTTCTCCATCCACATCAAGATCGCCTTGGCGACCCGAGAAGAGCCCCTCCAGACCTCGCCCGCGACTTCTCTCTTCGCGACGGCGATAGCCTTCCTCCGGCGAGCGGTATGCTCCCGTGTCCTGGCGGTACCCACGACCGCCATCCGCTCCGTGACGCCCGTCCGTCCGCCACGGGTCACTCCCCGTCGTGACGGATCCAGATCCGCCTCTTCCTTCTCGGGCGGAACCTCCCTCCTGGCGATCTGGCGCGAGAGAAACCTGATCCGCGCAAAAGGCCGGCCTCCGCGGCGATCGCTCAGGCCGCTGCGGCGACCTCTCCAGCGAGCGCCCGCGCTCACGTGAGCGTGCGCGCCGCGAGCGATCCGCCTCATGGCGACCATAATTCCTGCCGTAACGCATCTCGTACACATCCATGCTTGTACGCGCACCTTTCTGGTTGTTATGAAAGTGACAGAACTCTCACCTCTAAGGTCCTCCCTGAGTGGTGTGCCACCTGCCTGCTCTGGTAAGGTGACAATAGTCCACTATACGAAAGGAAAACAACCAGAAAGCATCAGAGGTGTGTGTGAGAGTGAACTTACCTGACCCTGGCTCGAACCGTGCATTTCTCAATGTGCGGCTCGAGCCTGGGCTGGTTCGTTTTCATTGGTTGCAAGGTTTTCACCCAAGGTGCTCTCCTACCAACTTCGCGTCAATTTCCCAGCTCCCACCTACCTATCCTCGAATTTGCAAACACAACATAGCTACACCTCCACTACACCACCATGATTCTGGCACCTTATATGCACAACCGTGCATATTCGGTGACATTACCTGCGGGCTGCTGCAGTTGCTGAGAACAACCTCGCCTTCAACGCCAGCAAGTCAAAGTCAATCCAAGCCTTCGCTGACGCGGCGGTCGTGTACGGGAAGGCGTACACCCTCCCTACCCCCTACAAGGTATCCGGCCCGCTGCTCGACAAGCTCAAGGAGAGGTGGAAGACAACCGGGTGCATGCTCTCCGTGGATGGGTGGACATGCATCAAATCCCGCGGGATGGTGTGTGTCGTGTCATCGCCCAAAATGACACTGCTCCCGTCATCGTCGACATCGTTGACTCGAAGACCGCCAAAAAAACCGGGGTCTACTTGGCGGGTCTTGTTGAGGGCGCGATGAAGGAGGTGGGGCCTACGCATGTCATCCAAGTCGTGATGGACAACGCCTCTAACAACAAAATCGCCACCAACAACCTTCGCTCGGCGTATCCCCATGTCGTCTTCACCAACTGCGCCGCCCACTGCCTAGATGTCATGTTGCACGACCTTGGCAACATCCCTGCTGTTAAACGCGTGCTTGGCCAAGTGCACCGCGTGGTGATGATGGTCAAAGGCAGCGCCTCTGCCGTCATCTTGTTCCATGAGCTTTTTAGCAAGCCCTCCTTGGTGCGGCCGGGTGCAACGAGATTCGGCACCCAGGTCATCATGCTGGGCAAGTTCCTGGAGGTGAAGAGGGCGTTGAGGGCGGTGGTAATCAGTCAAGAATGGGAGGAGGTGGCGGTGGCACAGACGGAGGAGGGGATGGAGGTTAGGAAGCTCCTCTTGGACGATGTTTTTTGGGACTGTGGGACGGCGGTGCTCCGCCTCATGACTCCGATCTACGTTTTCTTCGAGCCGTTGACACACGGGCTCAAGTCATGGGCCAAATCTATGGCCTCATGCTTGAGGCCACGGTCAAGACAACCGAAGCGGCTGAGGCGGCTGGTAAGTGGGTGGGCTGGATGTTTTCTGATTTGCTGTCAACCCTGTATTTTCTGTTTTGTTCAGTTTGTTTTCTGTTTTGGACATTCTGGTTTTGTGCATTCTGTTTTTTATTCTGTTGTGTACTGTACATTATCTGCTCAATTTCCACCGTGAGCAACCTCCCACTTCATCAGACGGACGGAACTGCTAGCCACGAAGGATAGAAGCACCTTTTTTACCACCATCAAGGCAATCATTGCCAAGAGGTGGGATGCACAGCTACACAACTGCCTGCACGCCATGGGTTGGCTCCTCAACCCCCGTAACTAGTACATGGAGGAGGTCAAAAACGACCCAGAGATTAGGAAAGGGGCGGACGAGGTAATTCAAGCCCGGGGAGGGGATGTCTCACAGCGCATAACGCTTGCTGCACAGCTGGCTCAGTATCACAGCTGGCTCAGTATCACAGCTGGCTCAGTATCACAGCTGGCTCAGTATCACAGCTGGCTCAGTATCACAGAGGGGAGGGCCGGCTGGGCTCTGATGATGCCCGTTGGACAGCAAGGACCTTGGTGGAGGGGGGGCGCATGACGGATGCGGAGTGGTGGACCCTGTTTGGTGGGGAAGTGCAGGCGCTCCAAGAGCAGGCTGTGATGGTGCTGTCACAGCCAGTCACCTCCTCTGAGGTGGAGCGGTACTGGTCAGCCCTTCAGCGTGTGCAGAGGCGGGACCGGAACCGCCTCACGGCAAAGAAAATGCCTGACGTGACCATTGTGGCCTTCATCAAGAGGGCCCGTGATGCTTTTGATCAAAAGGCAGCTGTGCGGGCCCGGCTCTATGCTGACCTGGGAAACGGCACGCTCAAGGAAGGGTGTGCCATCATCTCGGCCGAATCGGAGGACGAGGAAGGGGAGGCTGAAGAGGAGTTGAGCATGTGGCCCGACCCGACCCGATTTGGCCGGGCCACACGGGCCCTCGGGTCAGGTCGGGTCGGGCCGACCTCGTGCCAGAATCTTGAAACAGTTGGCCCGACCCGGGCCTACTGACTCGGGTCAAAGGGGACCCGGGGTCGGGTCGGGCCAGGCAGACCCGCCCCCTTAGGGGAGGCTGGGGGTATTCATCACAATGTGTACATTTCTCTGTTATACTTGTTATACGCCACGGATGTAGTGGGGTCGAAGGAAAGTAGAGGCTGTTCTTGAATCTAAGTACCCTAAAAACTACGAAATTGACCTGCGCGAAGTGCTGCCAGAATCGTATATCTACGAATGTAACTGAAAGTATGTGCATTCGTGGGGGAAAGCCTAAGATAGGAAGTAGTTTAAAGAAAGGTACTTAATACTCTAAGGCCACTAGCTGCTGGGGTGGCGAATGTAAATCAACGGGGAAAATATCCCCTCGATCGATTTACATTTGGGCTAGGGTTTCGGCCCTAGCCCTGTCGAAATCGAGTCGCACACCTGGTCCGACCCGATTTCGACATTTTAGACCCGATATCGGGTCGGGGCAGGCCCGACCCGAAACCCGGCTCGGCCCGGCCCGAAATAAGCCCTCGGGTCGGGTCTTACCCCGGGTCGGGTCGGGTCGGCCCGTGCGGGGCAGAGATTCAGAAACCTTGACCCGACCCGGGCAAAACCACGGGTCGGGTCGGGTCGGCCCGACCCGAGCGGGGCACCTGCTCAACTCTAGAAGAGGAGGAAGAACCCGAGGAGGAAGAATACACCATTGATTGGTCGGAGTTTGGGAGCATCGGCAGGAAGAGGAAAGGGAAGGCGGGTGAGTCATCAAAAGGGAAGAAGGGGAAGGGCATCGGTTCATCCAAGGGAAAGGGGAAAGGAAGAGCACGGGATGAGGAGGAGGAAGAGGAGGCGGCAGACAGCAGTGGGGAGGACGAAGAACCTGCCAGAAAGAATCCCAAGGGACGAGATGCCTGGGATTGCAGCGACGGTTCAAGTGGGGAGGAGGAAGAGGACGAGGAGGAGGACGACAAAGAAGAGGAGGATGAGTAGAGTGAGGATGGACCACAATATGCCAGGATTGCAGCGACGGTCGAGTGGGGAGGAGGAAGAGGAGGACGACGAGGTGGAGTAGGAAGAATACAAGGAAGGATGAGTAGAGTGTGGGGGGTACTTGCTTAGATATGCATGCATGTATAGTTAGTAAGGGTAGAGGCAGTAATAGTGGACCTTTGCAGGCCTGTTTCTCCTTAGAGTAGGTTATTATCGCCTTCCTAGTCGTTGTTGTAGACATTTCAGTAGTTTCTGGATTTTTTTTCGAGCCAAAAACGGCCAACAAAAAAACAGCTGAAATATGGCCAAATACGCCGTATTATACGACCGAAAAAAACGGACCGTATCATACAATGGCCGTATTTTTAAACCTTGCTTCCCACCCACTTCCCTCTGCTTGCCTCTCCCTCTGCCTGTCTCTCACTCTGCGTGCCTCACCCCAACCAGGTGCACCACCTGTGCCACGCCTGGTTGCAACACCACAACTCCACCGTCCCTGCCACACCCTCACCCGCTGCACTCTCCTCATTCGCTGCTGCCGTGTCAGCAGCTCCTCCCGACCAATCAGACGCCACCGGTGGCAGAGGGGAAAAGCGTCTGGTGCAGCAGCCTAGGGGGAATGAGGAAGCTTCCTGGGAGCTCCCAGTGCGGTTGAATGTGTCTCACGATGCCCTGCTGGCTGCGTGGTGAGTTAAAGTCAGGCGTCACGCTTGAGCTGAATGCCCTCCCACTCTCCCTCTCCCTCTCCCTCTCCCTCTCCCTCTCCCTCTCCCTCTCCCTCTCCCTTTCCCTCCCCCTCTCCCTCTCCCTCTCCCTCTCTCTCTCCCTCTCCCTCTCCCTCTCCCTTTCCATCTCCCTCTCTCCCACTCCCTATTCCTCTCCCTCTCCCTAATCCTCTCCCTCTCCATATTCCTCTCCAACTCCCTCGCCGCCTCCTCTCCTTCCGCTCCAATTCATGCCGGGCAGAGAAAAAACGTGTTGATAGCAGAGAGCACCTCATTGATTTCACATCAGGTTTTGAGGCACCTCAAGGGCCGTCTCGATCCCCGCTCTCTCTCCCCTCTCTCCTTCCTCTCCTCCAGTGCACGCCTGGCAGAGTCGCACCTTTTGCTAGCAGAGGGCAGTGCCCTGCACTGCGTTCAGCGCATTCAGCTCAACTTACCAAGGTATGTCCCCAATTTCCACCACTTTTTGCCATTTCCTTTTCTTAACATGCCCGCATTCATTTCCTTTGCTTGCATTCATACCTCCTCCCCCCCCCCCCCCCGCCCCCCCCGTCTAGGGAGGATGTGCTCCATGCGTTGAGTGCCGACCAGGAGTTGCCTTGGTTGTCAAGGCACCTTGGATGATTGGAGGTTTGGTATGGCAGGCTCACGAACCACATGAAAATTTTATGTTTTGTACATACATTCTCCATTATTGGTGAAAGCCATCTCGGAATGGTAACCGTTTCTCGTCAACCACTTCACAACGTTGCCGAACTGGCTTCTTTGTTGGACTGGATTCAGGGCTGCGTTCTGTTGGCGCATAGGTTGTGCTTTACCCTAGCAAGAAATCCTCTACAAACGCACTTGAGAAGGAACCAGACCAAATCGTTATTGTGACCCGAACCGCTGGTGCGGAAGTTGTGCGCACATTACCTATGCGTGCGCAAAAGCGCAGAACTGACTGTGCGCTCGGAACATTCTTGGACATTGGTTTTGCTGTTCCACGGCAACTTAAGGGTCGAAGTGGATAGGATAAAGGTTGCAAAGTTGAAGACAATGAAGTCTTTGAGTGACTTGCTAATAATAGTTGAAAGGGAACAAGAAAAGCATTGAGTACTCCTTGGTGTCCAAGTTATGTGAGTGGAACAGTGCATATAGTTGGTGATCATCGCGTGAGTTCTGTTTTTGGGCACTCAGGTTCCGTTGTCGCAGGACTGGGTCGCAAGAGTATTTTCAAAATATGTAGGGTAACCCTGTTTTTGCCAATTTTAAGTTCATGAATCTTGAAAATTACCATGCTGTACCCAGGCTTTAAGATACCGTATAATTCCAAGAGGATTAAATAGAAATATAGCTACGGTAGCTATGTATTCTGAGGAGTGTTAGAATGGACTAAGCTACTAGCGGAAGCTTTAGTAGTCTTAGAACTTACTCCTAAAGCCTAGGAATCTTAGGAGCCCACTTGGGCATGAACCATGCTAGAACCAAAGTGATTTCCAAGAAGTGAAGTTCCAACAAGAGAGAACCCTAACCTAGAGGGTTTGGGAGGTGGTCCACTCTATAGAGTGTACATCACAAGTTCTCCCAACCCAACCAATGTATTCTACACTACCATAGTGTAGATGTATCACTACATATGTTTATTGGAGCAACCCGAATTAACCTTAATTCCAACAAGGAGTACATTTCCTTATTGCCAGTGTATCGCAAAACTACAGTAACTGTGACTATTGCCAATCTTGACCGTTGACTTTCAGTGACTGTTGACCTTCGGTTGACTCTCGAGCTACCGAGTGCTATATATGAGCATGAAGCGATACTAGTCAGTAGCACGGCTTCGGTATGAAGTGGTGCGCAATGAGAGAACCTTCGGGAATGCTACAATAACTGTTCGGTTATTCCAACAGGTTTCACAGGCAAAAGGCCTGCGGAACCCAGGTAACATAGTCGGCCGGGCAACCACGTCGACCAGCTGCTTCTCCTCATGCCCGTCGACCACCCAGGTCGACGACCACCACTGGTCAACCACTTCGGGTCGACCACACCCCAGATCGACCAACATTAAGTCAACCACACACCAAGTCAACCACCTACAAGTCGACCAGCACAGCTGTCAGCCGACCACACCGAGTCGGCTTCCCCAGGCCAACGTCGCCAAGTCGACGTCCTCCCAGGTCGACCTCCCGAAGTCGGCACCTCCCAGAGTTGGCGCCCTTCCCAGGTCGACGTCTTCCCTCGTCGACCACCGGGTTGAAGACGACCGCCGGAGTCCCATAGTCGGCAGCATTGTATTGGCCACGTGCAGTTCGACCAACTCGTCGACGAGCTCGCCCAAGTTGGCGTCGCCCATTACTGCAGGTCGGCTGCACCTTCCGCACACACAACCATGAAGTCGGCTCCGCCCAAGCAAGGACGGAACCAATGCACAACACCCGTTGACACTCCCCTGCCGCGTTCACGCTTGGGCCTCCAACCCACACGACAGCACCACTCGGAGAATAGCTCGTCCGCGTGCACACAACACACAGCACGCCGGTTAATGCATCAGGCGTGTAGAAGGGCACGCCACCTACTACTGCATGCCGTCGTCACCGTCGCCGACGTCGGTCAGGCGCATTTGGCCGATTGCAACGGAGCACCGTTTAAAGGCCCAAAAGTGCAGCGCCTTTGCCAGGAAGTCGGCTGGCTGCTTGGTTGTCGGGATGTACTTTAGCGTGAACTTCCCGCGCTTCACCATGTGCTGCAGCCAAGTATATCACTTCTCCATGTGCTTGAGGTTGCGGAGATAACTTAATCAACGGGAGCTAGACTACAGGCTAGGCACAGGACTAGATTGATCGTAGCGTTCGTTCTTTATTAATTTGCTTGTGCTTGCACAATGGTTCACAGGGGAATTTGGTAAGAGTTTCACTAGCAAAAAGTTCACAACAACGGTACAATGAAGTTCCCAAGGCAAGACTACATCAGAGGACGACTGCCAGCGCAATACGGTCGACCGGGTGGCAGCTCGACTTGGTCGACCGCGCTCCAGCAGTGTAGAGTCACGGCTCGCCAACGCTGCAGGTCGACGGCGTGCCAACAGCGCAAGTCATCGGCGTGCCAGCGTTGCTCCCGCAGCAGTGCACCCGCAGATGATTGGCATGCTGTGCCTCGGCACCTGCACAGCGCACGCACCAAATCGTCCTTGTGCTGACGATTGCTTCTGAGCAGCCACGTCGACCTCGGGATACCACCACTGAGGTCGGTCTCGCCAAAACGACCTGGGCGACCGTCGCACTCCTCTGCAGAACCTCGTCACCCAGGTAACCTGGTCGACCGGACAACCACGTCGACCAGCTGCTCCTACGCGTGCCCGTCGACCACCCGAATCGACGACCACTTCCAGACAACCTCACCAGGTCGACCACACCCTTGCTCGACCACCTCCATGTCTACGACACTTCTGGTCGACCAGCACACATGTCAGCCAGCCACCCAAGTCGGCTGCCCCAAGTCCGCGTCACGAAGTCGATGCCCTCCACCGGTCGACTTCCCAAGTCGACCACCCGAAGTTGGCGCCTTTCCGAAGTCGGCGCCCTTGCAGTGGCCCCCGTGCAGGTCGACCACTCCCATCGACCAGGTCGCCCACTGCTCCAGGTCGGCTGCAACTCCCACACACCCGACCACAAAATCAGCTCCGCCCAAGCCAGGATGGGGCCAACCACAACTCCCATTGACACTCCCCCGCCGCGTTCACGCTTGGGTCGCCCAGCCCATACGGCAACACTTCTTGGAGAATAGCTCGTTGGCGTGCACCCAATACACAGCACGCCAGTCACCACACTAGCCATGCAAGAGGGCATGGCACCTACTGCTGCACGTCGTCGTAGCCGTCGCCCACGTTGGCCAAGCGCACCTGGCCGATTGGGACGGAGCATTGGTTGAAGGCCGGTAGAGCAGCGCCTTCGTCAGAAAGTCGGCCGGCTGCTCGGTGGTCGTGATGTACTTCAGCGAAACTTCCCGCGCGTCACCATGTGCTGCAGCCAGGCCTTTCGCCGCTCCATGTGCTTGAGGTTTCCCGTCAACTCCATGGCCTCAGAGACCGTGATGGCTGACTTGTTGTCCACCCGGAGGACGGTCGGCTTGCCAGCATCCAGCTGCCGGAATTCAGCCATGAAGAAGAGAATTCAGCGTCCCTCCTTCCTGGCGTCGGTGGCCGCGACGTACTCCGACTCGGTCAACGACAGCGTCACGCAGTTGATGCGCTGGCTCGATCAGGAGACTGAGTCCCCTCCGTAGACGAACACGTAGCCGCACGTGCTCGTCCGGTTCTGGTTGTTGCCAGCGTCGTCGGCACCCACGTAGTCGACTAGCTCCAGTGACGCTGGTCCACCGACGAACTTCACGGCGGTGTCACGGGTGTTGGCGAGGTAGGCGAGGCAGCGGTCGACCTTACGCCAGTGCTGGTCACACCTCACCGTGGGGCCGCTCTCCAGCTTGGTGCAGGCAAAGGCGATGTCCGGCCTTGTCATCGTCGCCGCGAACTGCGAGCCGAACTTCTGCCGGTACTCCTCCTGGCGCTCCTGTGCCTCCTCGTCAACGAAGGTGAGCTCGATGTAGGCGTTGACCGAGACTGGCGTCTTTAGGGTCCGACCGCCCTGCTCCTCGTCAATGAAACGCCTACGCAGCTTGTCGGCATAGCCCCACTGGTGCAGGCGCAGCTTCCTCACCGGCCTGTCACGCATGATCTCCGTGCCGAGGTACTTCTGCACTAGCAAAACATCGCGCAGCTCAAAGGCGGTTTCCAATAGCTCCTTCAGCTCCTTCAGCATCGCTGCACTGCTGCTGGCGGCGAGCAAGTCGTCGATGTAGACCAGCACCCGGCAGGCCACGCCATCCCCGCCGACCTTGAAGTCTTGCGCCGTGTCGATCTGGCTCTTCTTCCAGCCCGCGCCCAGCAGCACGGCGTCAAGGGCTCTGTACCATAGCAGCGGCGAGTGCTTCAGCCCGTAGAGGCACTTCAGCAGCTTGCACACCCGGCCGGTTCCGTCGTTGAAGTAGTCCGGCTGGTTCATGTACAACACATGGTCAAGCTTGCTCTGCAGGAAGGCGTTCTTCATGTTGAGCTGCATCAGGTTGAGGTCGAGGACGGCGACAATGCTCCGGAAGATCCTCAGCGTGACGTAGCTGCTCACCGGTGCGTACGTCTCGCCGTAGTCGGCGCCATACACCTGCGTGAAGCCCTTCACGACCAGCCTCGCCTTCTCACGCTCGACGGTGTCGGCGATGTGGTACTTTGTCATCAACACCCACTGGTTCTTAATGATGTTCACCCCGGGTGGGCGTTCGACCAACTCCGAGGTTCCCATGCCGATGAGGGAGTCTGGGTCTCCCCGTCAGGAAGTGTAAAAGTTACATGGGATAAGATGCTGGCTAGAGCGGCGGAGGAGCTCGTGAAATGGCAGTCAAAGAACTTGACCACAACAGCGGAGGTGGCGGTTATCAATGCTTACGTTTGCCCGTTCTTGGCATTCCAAGGGCAAGCATACCCTCCGTCAGATAAGGCGTGGAAGCGGATCATGAAGTTGCTCGTGAATTTTATCTCTAGCAGCTAGGCGTCCGAAGTGAGCCAGTTCACGCTTTGGAGCAGAGAGCTGATTTTCAGACCATGGAAGGATGGCGGGCTGGGGGTTCGGGATCCTTTCATTGAACTCAGTGGCCTGGCTGCTAGGAGGGCGGGGAAGCTGGTGTTGAATAGGAGTGGTGTACGCAGAAGGTTGGCGACGAAGGTGGCTGACCTCCCTGCTCGCTTCCGCTCCTTCTGGGCGTACCCGGATTTCCTGTAAGAGTGGAAAGGTCGAAGCGTCAGGTGGAAGCAGACCTGCGAATTGTTCATGAAATCAAGCATAGCAAAGAAGGGCCCAGTTTTGCGCTGGGATGTGGCGCAGGAGCGGCTGGTGTTCAATCGGCATGTCTTGCCCAACAGTAAGAAGCCGCTAGGATGTCATGCAACGGCAAAAGGGCTGGAGGTGATGAAGCTTGGTGACTGTGTTGGTCGTGCGGATGACGGTACGCGTTTTATCAAGGATGAGAAGGCGTTGGAAAAAGAGCTGGGTATGCTCAAGAAGGCGCGGAAGGCGCTGAAGTTCTTTGGTAGCGTCCCGGCCTCGTGGAAGGAGAAACTATTGGCGCCAATCACGGGGGCGGAACTCTTGGCAGAATTTGCATACGTGAAGAAGACAGGAGAGGTGGGAGTTTGGAAGGTGGAGATGGTGGGGCAAGATGGGCTTGCCTGCCAAGAATGCGACTGTTTCGAAGAGTCTCGGGTGGGGTCTGCGGAAGTAACTGCAGTTCTTGATCTGGACAAGGTGGAGCCGTTGATATTGAGAGGTGGAAGGGTGATTGGAGCAATCGGGCTGCCTGAGGTATGGCTGCGCTGCTCGGAGATTTGTGCAAAGGATCGGATCCCCCCTTTTTAGCACATGAGGATGTTGTTTGGCGCACAACAGAGGTTGATGCGACATCAAGAGAAATGGTCGGAGGAGTGGGGGAAATAGTTTGGCTGGAAAGAGTCATCAGGGTGCGGGACTCTGCGGTGATTCCAAATTGGGCTCGGGACGTCTTGCCTTGCCAGCGCAGTCGCAACCTTAAGGTCAGGGTTGCATACTCGCAGTGTGGTAGGGAAGAGGCAGCAGAGCACTTGTTCGGCCAGACCCGCATTCAGTCTGTGGTACAGGGACTGCTGAAGGCCCTCCGTATCATCAATCCAGGCAGGAAGATTACTTTGCTAGTTGATCTGCTGTACTAGAAGGAAGGCTCGGGTTCGGAGTTTCCTGAGACAACGATCACTGCTATTGCCTTACATAAGATATGGGTGTTTCGAAGAAGAAGTGATTGCACTATGAAAGTTTGGAGTACAAGTAGGAAACCCTAGCTTTGTGTACCCCCTAAAGACTAACCCACTATAGCCTACACAACAATAACACATATAGTGTTTGACACACCCCCATAGGCAAAGTGGGGGAGAGCAAGGGGTCACAAGAACAGTCAAGAAAGGCAAGCAAGCTCAGGGTGGATCACAATGTTACCACACACTCCGAGCACAAGCAAAAGGCCACATGGCCAGTTCACATGCAAAATTAGATATAAGTAGTACAGACAGCAAAGGTGATCTCAGCCTAGCAGAGCAAACAGGCAGGAGTATATATAGAGATCACAGTACAGGCAAAGCCTACAACAAGTGAGGCAAAGTGGGTACCAGCCCCAACAAAGTACAGAAGCGCTGATGATCACCAGAGTGAAGTGCCTTGGTGAATATATTAGCGGTGTTGGCCTGAGAGGCCACGTAGCGTAGACGAAGCTGACCACGCTGCTGCACCTCACGAGCAAGGAAGTAACGGAGAGCGATGTGCTTCGTTCTGTGCTCCAGTATGTGCTCCTCACACAAGGCAATGGCAGCCTTGTTGTCGACGTACAGCACTCGAGGAGAACTAGGCCGCTCTCCAAGGTCGGTCAGCAAGTAGGTGAGCCATCGTAACTCCTGTGCAGCCATGGTTGTGGCGTAGATCTCAGCCTCACAACTGGAGCTGAGAACTGAAGACGAACGCGTAGAGCACCACGAAACTGAACCACAGCCAAGGCTGAAGGTGTAACCCTGTGACGACCGCTGAGTAGCCTGGTCGTCAACCCAAGAAACGTCTAAGTGCCCAGTGAGAACAATTGAGCTCCCTCCTCCAAGCACGAGCCCCATGCCTGATGAACTGCACAAGTAGCGCAATACCCTCTTTGCAGCATCCCAGTGCACCTTTCGGTGACGACCAGGAGCCACGTAGCGAGCCAGAAGGCCAAGAGGGTATGCTAGGTCAGGACGAGTACAAGTCATCAGGTACATGAGGCAACCAACTAGCTCTGGGTAAGGACCACTCGACTCTACGCACTCATCCGAAGGCAGAGCTGAGAGCGAGTGACCTATAGCCAGAGGAGTGGCCTGTGCTGAGGACCAGGTGAAGCCGAAGCGCTGAAGGACCTGCTGCACCATGTGTGACTGAGTCAGGGTAATGGTGCAGCGTGCTCTGTCCCGGGTGATCTGCAAGCCAAGGTAGCTGCGCAGTTCACCCAGGTCGTTGCACGTGTGTCTCTTCTGCAGCTCCGACTACACGTGGGCAAGGGACTCAGTGTCAGCTGTGGCAAAGACCAAGTCGTCGACGTACACGAGGATGTAGAACGGCGGCAGCAAAGTGTCGGTGCGTAGAAACAGCGAGGGGTCAGCAGTAGAAGGCGAGTACCCAAGTGCCGCAAGAGTAGTCCTCAGTGTATCATGCCACTCACGTGGGGCCTGGCGGAGACCGTAGACCAGCCGCCGGAGGCTCCACTGGGTACCAGGAGGAAACGACCCAGTGAAGCCAGGAGGGCGGCGCAGCCAGATCTCCTCGTGCAGACTGCCCTGCAAGAAAGCTGTGCTGAAGTCAAGAGAGTGAAGCTCGTAGTCGCGCTGAGTAGCAACGTGCAGTAGTACCCGAAGAGTGGTCATCTTCGGGGTGGGGGAGAAGGTCTGAAAGAAGTCAACTCCCTCTCGCTGACTGAAGCCTCGAGCAACGTAACGAGCCTTGAAGACAGGCGGAGAACCCGGCGGTTGCTTCACCCTGAAAATCCACATGCCACTAACGATGTTCGCCCCAGGTGGGGGAACCTCGTCGACGTAGGTGCCTGTGGACATCCAGGAGGCCATCTCTGCGTCCATGGCTGACTGCCAGTGTGAGGAGTAGGGACCCTCGATCACCTCAGCGTACGATCGAGGAGTCGGGATGTCTGGTGCATCCGGGTCTCCCTCAGGGGCAACTAGCATGGACACGAGATGGGGCGCAGCTGCTGCAAGACACTCAAGATCCTCCTGTCGGTCCTCAACGACGTCCGTGCTAAGAGCACACTCACCCCCGACAGACGGAGGACAGACACACTTAGAATGAGCAACAAGAATGGCAGCGTAGTCTAGACGACAGCGAGCAGCAAAGTCGAGAAGCTCAGCAACTAGGGCAGACGCAGCAGCAGACTCAAACGAAGGGTCAGTGTTAGCAGTGGCCAGGAGGCGCGTGACAGTAGGACTGGCAGCACGAAGAGAGTCAGATTCAGGGTCAGCAAGAGCAGGAAAAGAGGACTCAAGAGGAGACGGCAGAGGGATACGCTGTGGAGCAGTGGAGGGACGCAGTGACATCCGGTGTGTGCTAGGGACTGGTGGCGGACACTCACGCGGAGTACGGCGACTAGTGGAAGTAGTTCAAAGAGGTGACTCAGGACGGGACACAGGCGACACAGGGCGAGACTCAGGATCACGACGCTCCGTAAGACCGCCTGTAGGACCAGTGTAGGGAGAAGGATGAGGAAGTGGCGAGGCAGGTGGTAGCTGTGACTGCGACTGGACCGGCGGTGGACACTCTACAGAGGGAGGGGGACCAGGCTGAGGTGACTGACCAAGAACCTGCTGAAGGAGTGGAATGAAGTACGGCCGCGGCCGCGAGGTGCCCCCTGCAGCAGCAGAGACAGCACCAAAACCTCCAGCAGCTCCAGCAACACCCCCAGCACCGCCAGGTTCAGCCGCTTCTGCAGCTCCAACGCCCAGGTCCGCAGCACCAGCAGCAGCCCCAACTCCAGGGTCCACAACACCAGCAGCAGCTCCAACTCCCGGGTCCGCAGCACTAGTAGCAACCCCAACTCCAGGGTCCGCAGCACCAGCAGCAGCTCCAACGCCCGGGTTCGCAGCAGCAGCAGCAACTCCAACTCCAGGATCCGCTGCACCAGTAGCAGGGTCCTCGACACTAGGAGCGCCACTCTTGAGACTGCAGCGCCGTGCGTACCACTCACGAAGTCGCTGGGGAGAGGGCAGCTTCCGCCTAGGAGAGGAAGCACGAGCACCAGCTCCAGCAGCACTCCTAGCTCCAGAAGCACCTCTCCTGAGGCTGCAGTACTGTAAGTACCACTCACGCAGCTGCTGTGAGGAGAGAGCTCTTCCAGCCGTAGCACTCCCAGGCTCAGCACCCCCAGACTCAGCACAAGCAGGCTCCGTACTCCCAGGCTCAGCACCCCCAGACTCCGCACCCTCAGTCTCCGCAACCCCAGGCTCCGCATGCTCAGGCTCAGCACCCCGAGCAGGACGAGAGTCGACAGCTACCTTGACACGCTCAACTGGGTCTACCTAGGACACACCTGAGGGAGCGGCACCCTGAGGGGGGAGGGGGTCTACCACAACAGCACCTGGGGCGAGGAAGAGAGGCGGGGGAGGGAGCAAGGCAGTGCGGTAGGGGAAGAGGCGGTAGAAGGGTACCGACTCGTCAAAGGTGACGTCCTGAGAGGCGCGGACACGGCGGGAGGTGGGGAGGTAAAACTACCAACCAGACGCGTCCAGAACAAAGCCTAGGAAGACACACGGAACAGCGTGGGAGGAGAGCTTGTCCGCTGGCGTATTGCGAACTAAAGCTCGGGATCCCCAGACCTGAAAACGCGACACATCGCCAACCTCTCCCGTCCAACGCAGTGTCGGGGAGGTCTCTGGCAAGGAGACACGGGGCCAGAGGTTAAGCTAATGCGCAGCGTATCGGACCGCAAACGGCCACAGAAAGTGGGGAGCTGCCGCATGGATCAAGGAGGTACGGGCGGCCTCCATGACCAAGCCAATGCAGCGCTCAGCAACCCCATTCTGGTGTGGAGAGGCCGGAAGCGTGAACGACAGGCAGATTCCGTGCTCCGCATAGTAGGCTGCCAAGAGGTCGGAAGAGAACTCACCACCTCTGTCAGAGTGCAAGCGCAGGAGAGGAAAGTCCGAGTGGAAACGCTCGCTGAGCTGAAGACGAGAAGCGTGGATCCAAGGGATCAAAACATCACGGACCTCACCCTTGGTGCGCAAGGGGAAGACCGTGGTGTAGCGCGAGTAGTCGTCTAACAACTATCAGGAAGTACCTCTCCTGACCCTGACCATGGACGCGGGCGGGGCCCCACACGTCCATGTGGAGCGTCTGCAAGGGAGCAGTCGTCGGGGGAAACGAGGAGTGAGGAGCAGCGCGCTGCCGCCCCTCGACGCAGGGAAGACAGGGAGGAGCAGGTGAGGGTGGGAGGGGAGGGAGAACCCTGGGAAGACCAGAGACAAGGTACCGTTTGTGCATTGCCCGAAGGCGCTGCACGGACGGGTGACCAAGTTGGTGGTGCCAGAGGACGGTCTCGTGCGCCAGAGAGCGGCACGAGCAGGGGGCCGAGAGCTGACCTGACGCAGACGCAGACGAAGCTACCTGAGGGGACTCAGTAGTCAGTGTGTACAGGTCCGACCCCGGCTGCCGTGTGAAGGTCGCCAGGTGACGGCCCGTCCGAGCACACGTGCAGTGTGTCACGCGCTCGTAGGCAGGTGTGAACTGGTGGACACCCATGTCCTGGAGCGCACTACCCGCCACCAAGTTTGTAGAGAACGAGGGGAGGTAGAGACCGGACAGTATGCCCGACGGGACGGCCGGACAGGGGAGGACAGTGGAGGAGGTCGCAAGGACTGGACCCCCAGGGGAGTCAGCGAGAGAGACTGCAACGGGCCGAGCAAGCTGCTCGAGAGCCGTGTGGTCACGAAAGAAACAGCGGGAGGCACCTGAGTCTAGTGTAAAGGTGTGCAGTGCCTCAGTCGACTAAGTACCAGGGGGCGCAGACGCACCAGCACCTAGAGCAGCAGCCTCACCAGCACCTGGGGTAGCAGACACTCTAGCACCTAGAGCGGCAGCCTGACCGGGTCGAATGCCCGGGTCGGGCGGAACACGCAGGTACTGGGCACCCTCTCCACTAATAGACATCACATACATGGCAGAGAGAATAGCATCAAAGTCTAGAGCAAAGATATCAATGTTTTGCTTCATCAGATCAGCATAGCGGGGCAGCTCAGTGGCGTCAGGGAACTAAGTACGCCAAGCGTCGTCGAGGCGTGAGAAGCCGCGCTGCGTGGGGTGCGCCCTCCCACACGTCTGACCAGTGCGGTCACAAGTGCGGATGACGTACGTGCAGCTAAGGCCATCCCCCCCCCCCCCCCCCCCCCCCCACCCCCCCCCCCCCCCCCCGTGCTGAGCGTACCACTCACGGAGCTCCTGGGGCGACGGAGAGTGCTGCAGGCTCTGGCCACCGCCAGTGCCTCCACGACCACCACCGCCGCCGCCACCTCCTTGACCACCTCCTCCCTTGCCGCCGCCGCGTCCACCGCCGCCCCCACCACCGCCCCCGCCCCTGCCACCTCCCCCGCCGCTGCCGACACCACCCACACCGCTGCCACTAGCCCCACCATTCCCACCACCACCCCCACCGCCGCCACCACCCCCACCACCGCCTCCCTCGCCGTCACCTTCGCCTCCCTTGCCCCCTTTTCCCTTATCGCTGCGGCGCCCGCTCAGAGCAGACGCAGCCCCGACATTCCCAGAACCAAGGAGGTCGACAGCAGAAGCAGAGGCTACAGAGGGAAGAAGGGGGGAAGGGGAACACCCCTCAAAGAAAGGGGTGCGGGGGTCGCCACGAGACGCACCTACAGCGACTATGCTAGCCTCACCTGCAAGCAATTCCTTCTCAAGAAAGGCAATGGTGAGCTCAGTGGGGCAGCGAGCTAGGAAGTGATCCCTGATAGCACGCAGAGTGTCAAGGAGGCAGGTGACTAGGTGGTAAAGAATGAGCGAGAGCGGGGGAGGGTTCTTGGCAAGAAACTCATCGAGCATGGCGGCACGGAAGCGGGCCTCACTAGTACGGAGGTGCGTGATGAGGTCAGCGACTGTGTGGAACGAGGCCAGGTCGGGAAACAGGTAGGGGAGTGAGAGACGGCCTAGCGCGGCAGAGGAAGGTGAGGAGTAGCGGGCAACGACAGCGGTGTACAGTGCCTGTGCAGTCTTGTGCTGGCCTAAGTGCTCGCGCTCGTCTATCGGCAGGGAGTTGCGAATAGCAAAGGAAGCGTGGGCGTCACGATTCTGCCACTGTGAGCGGGCAGTGCTGTCAGCAGTAGCAGCAGGAGCAGTAGCATGGCCTAGGGCGTGATCGTACAGTGAGATGTCCTCCTTGGCAGTGAGCTGTAGGAAGAGGTGTAGGTCATCTAGCCAGGTTTCGAACTTCACTGGGCGGCCCTCAGCATCAAAAGCTAGCACAGGAGGGCTAGCCATAGCAGTAGTAGGAGTAGTAGTAGAGTAGCAGTAGCAGCAGTAGGTGCATCCTCAAAACAGTAGGCAGTGCGACTTAGGTAGGGCGGCTCGGTCCAGTATGGGCGGCGCGGCTCGGTTCGGGCGGCGCGGCTCGGTTCGGGCTGGGCGGCTCGGTTCGGGTGGCTCGGTTCCGGCTGGGGGGCTCGGTTCGGGCTGCTCGGTTCGGGCGGCTCGTTGTGGCGGGGCCGTGGGTGTCGCGGCGGGGTGCTAAGGGGCGGCGCGTGGGTCGAGGGGGGGCCGACGGGGCCGCTAAAGAGTGGGCGCGCGCGGGGCAAACGGGGCTGATGGGGCCTCTAAGGGGGTCGCGCGCGGGGTCGACGGGGCCAGTGGGGCCGCTAAGGGGCGGCGCGTGGGGTCGATGGGGCCTGCTGGGGTCTCTAAGGGGGCGGCGCGCGGGGTCGACGGGGCCAGCGGGGCCGCTAAGGGGCGGCGCGTGGGGTCGACGGGGCCGACGGGGCCGCTAAGGGGTGGGCGCACGCGGGGTATAGGGGGCCGACGGGGCCTCTAAGCGGGGCCAGCGGGGCCTCTAAGGGGCGGCGCGCGGGGTCGACGGGGCCTCTAAGGGGTGGCGCGCGAGTCGCTAAGGGGGGGGCGGGTCGCGGGTCGCGGGGCCTTAGGGGTCCGTGAAAACGAGGCGCACGAGGGCGCTAGGGGGGGAGGCGCTTGAGGGCGCTCCGACAGTAGGGCGCACGAGGGCGCTAGTAGGCAGCAGTAGTGGTGGGCCCTAAGAATCGGTCCTAACGGAGGACCTGCTCTGATACCATGTTACGAAGAAGTGATTGGAGTACAAGTAGGAAACCCTAGTTTGTGTACCCCCTAAAGACTAACCCACTATAGCCTACACAACAATAACACATATAGTGTTTGACAATGGGTGGAGTTTCATAAGATTGCGGCGGCCTTCTACACTCGTACGAGGGTTTACCTTTGGGCAAAGAAGAGAAGCAAATGGGCGGGAATCATGCTGGGGCCGGGGCAATGTTCCATCCTGGAGCGGTTGGATCCGGACGAATTTCGTCTCATGAGCAGGGTATGTGACAGCTCGGCTAAATCGCTTGCGTGGACCGGTGGTTTTACCTCCATCTGGGCCAATACGCACACGATCTTCCGTCCCCCATAAGTTGTCAGGATGGGTACGATGGCAAGCTACTGTCTGGGCCCATCAGCTACAGTTACGACTGTTAACGCTTGTATGCGCTTTTATAGTGTAATTTGCATTGCAAATAATAATAATTAAAAAAAACTCCTGCAACTTGCATTCCAGCCACTTCTGGAATTCCTGCAGCACGTCCGACTTCTTGGCGACCGGCGTCACCCACATATAGCGGGTCCTCCTGTCCTTCAGCAGCAAGAAGTAGAGGCTACCGTCCTTGGCCGCTATGCGGAACGGCCCGCACAAGTCGATGTGCACGACGGCCAGCAAGTCGTCAGCGTCGGAGCCCTGGTCGGGGAAGCTGTGCCGCGCCAGCTTCCCACTGACGCACGAGACACGCTGTGAGTCAGCGCCAGACGGTGACTTGAAGTTCAGCCCAATGGCGACCCTGTGCTTCGCCGAGCTCCGGATGGTGTCCATGGCGACGTGCACGAGTCTCGCATGTAGTTTGTCCGTTGTCAACTTCGTCGCTGAGACGATGGCCCGCAGGGCCACCACCTCCGTCGAGCACGTCATTGACTTTGTTGAGCAGGGACGCAAGTCGGTGCAGAGGACCCGGCGGGTGTAGAACGCCCGACCGAGGACGTCCCCTGCCGCCATGACGAGCAACATCCCGTCGCCATCGTCCTTCAGCTTCACGCTGTTCTCCTTCAGCTGGCCGGCCGACAGCAGATTCGCGTGCACGCTCGGGACGTAGAGCACATTGAGAATCAGCACCTGCTTCCTGGCCTCCCCTTGCAAGGCGACCATGCCCCGGCCATGGACGACCTACAGCGCCTCGTTGAAGCCGCGCACATGCTTGACGTTGCCGCTCGACTGCAGGTCGACGAAGGCCTCCTTCGTCCCCATCAGGTGATGTGAGCAGCCGCTGGCGAGCAGGACCACTGCCGGGTTTGCCTGTACAGCCACCGCCATCGCCTGGAAGTCCTCGACAGCCTCCGGCGCCAGCAAGACAGTCGGCTCCACGACGCTGACCAGCGAGCACGATGCCTCCTTCTCGTCTCGCCCCTTGCCGCCAGCAAAGGAGTCGGCGTCCTTCGCCGATGTCAACTTACTCGACTGCTTCTCCTTGCGCGGCTTGTTACCTCGACGTGGACGACGGCTGGCCGATCTTCCGCGGCTGCTCTTGGCGTCATCGTCGTCGGAGTTACTGCGGTTGACGCACTCGAAGGTGAGGTGGTCGGGGCTTTGGTAGATCCAGTACTTCCGGCGTCGACTTCCTCCTCCTCGACCGCTGTCCTTGTTATGTGATGCTATCATTTGCATTCACGTCTGTCTGCCTCCCATCATGTGTTCGTGCGTTGCATGTGTGAAATGATCGTGCGCAAGAATTTGTGTTTTTCTGTGGTTTGGATTTTCTGACTGTGTGTGAATGTTATTTGGCTTGAGCAGATATCTGAAGTGACTCCACTGCTCAAGATTTTTCCGACGAGCCAAGAATCGTCGCGATCGGAGCAATATCAAGAAAGTTACGAACGTTGGAGTTCGTATGCTTTCTGTACTTCGGTTGTGGCGACTATGGGAAGTTGTGGGGTTGACTCAATATGGGATACAGACTTTTGGGGGTTGGGAATTCGAACCCATCACTGTAGAATGCTGCCATGTGGTTGGGTGAAGCCAAACCAGGTTGGCAAGTGTGGCCAAGTGGGTTGAGGTGGATGGCATGAGTTGGGAAAGTGACAAATGTGAAAGTGGGGTTGCCTATGGGGAAGGGAATTGTGTGGCATGGAGTTTCCTTGGTTGGGGAATCTCTTGGGACCTTCCCTCTCGTCCTCCTCTTCCCTCCTACCTGGTTTAGTGCTACCCTAACTCTCTTGTGTGTAACTTTGTGGAACTTGTGAGAACCATTGTGATTGAGTTAAGCATGTGGCAGCATACCCCCTAGTGCGCCGAAAATCATAACTCAAGATTTACTCCACCATTTGATACGATTCAAATTGGGAAAGATAGCCCTGGTTACACGCTACAACATACTCGAGTTTGAAACAAATCCAACGGTGCAAGTTTGGCCGACGACGTTTCTTGTGAACTCAACGATTCTGTCCAGAATTTCAAGCCAACGATTTTGAGAAATTTAGGCTCCTAATCTTCACAGACTCGATCCTTAATCTCTAACAAGTGGTATCAGAGCTGATTAAGGACCTTGTGGGGAGTCTACTGAAGTGTGAAGACCCTCCTAGACCCACCATGGCCTGTGGGCGTGCCTAAGTGGAGTTCTGGAGGTTGGATGTGACTTCCGTTAAGGGGAAACTCTGCCGAAATTTCGTTGGCGCCGTCACTTGTGAAAATATTGTGGATCTACATTGTGACCAGCAAAAGGGGGAGCTGAAACCTCTGATTGGGAGCAGAGGAGATGAGTGGAGAAGCAGCTGAGAAGAAGAGTGAACCGCCACCGTCCAAGATCGAGGCTTTGGACGGCTCCAACTACGAGGAATGGAGCGGGCGGATGCGGAGCGCTTTCAAGCGCTACAAGCTGCTGAAACTTGCGATGGGAGAAGAGAAAATGCCGGAGGAATGTGATGCCCGCGACAAATGGATTAAGAAGAGCGCGGTGCTGTACGACCTAATCCTTCAATCGGTCAACAACGATATGTTCCAGCATATCAAGGACCTAGTGGAGCTGGACGACTCCGGGCCTAAGGCGTGGAAGCTGCTACGCAATGTGGTACAACCCAACACGCTGCCGATGGTGATCGTAATGGAGAAGGAGCTGGCTGCTCTCTCCATGAAGGCGGGAGACGATGTGAAACCGGTCCTTGACAAGATCAAGGACACCTATGCGAGGATGGCAGCGGCGGGCAGCAAGGTGTCGGAGATGCAGCAGTGCACCAAGATCATCTCGGTGCTCGACAACTCGTGGGACAACCTCATCCCCACCCTCAACGTTTAGCAGGACAAGTGGACGCCTGAGTGGCTACGGCAGCAGATCCTGCAGGAGGACTTCCGCAGGCGCCACATGGGAGGTGGTGCTGCCAACAAAACTGCTGAGGGGTATGGAGCTGCAGGAGGCAGCAGAGGAAGAGGGGGAGGGAGAGGCCGAGGCCGTGGGAGAGGCTTTGGCAGAGGAAGAGGCCGAGGTGACTACAACGAGGGGCATGGGAGCTCTGGTGGCAAGGGGAGTACCCGAATGGAGGGTGCGTGCTGGTACTACAAGAAGGCTGGACACCCATGGTTCAAGTGTTTCAGCCGGCCTGAAGGATGGGCGCCTCCAGGCATGAAGCCGCCAAGTGGTGAACGTGCACGAGGTGGTGCTATGCAAGGTTCAGGTGCACAAGGTGATGGTGCACAAGGTAAAGCCGACCCTGGTAAGTTCCTCATGGTTGAGGACGTGCAAGGGAGTGGGGGTGATGTGGGTTTAGTTGGGAAGGTTGTGATGCACCCCCTCACTCACTGGGTGATCGATTCAGGTTGCACGAGTCACATGACTCCACGGGCAGATTTGCTTGATGAGGTGAAGCCCCCTGGGAAGATAAAGTTTGTGGCTGCCGCTTCAGGTGCCTTGCTCCCTGTGATTGGTGTTGGGAATGCCAAGGTTATGGGAGCCAATGGGGGGCTTGTGGGGCTGGGAAATGTGCTGTTGGTTGAAGGTTTATCCGCTAACCTCCTCTCTGTGCGCCGACTACAGAAAAGCAAGGCCAAAGTTACGTTCGGCCCAACCAGCTGCCGTGCAAAGCTTGGGAAGTTGCTGCTGTGGGATTTGGAGGAGAAGAGCAGCTGCATCAAGGACCTGTGGCAGCTGCCCATCATCCCTTGGAATGGGAAACCTCCAGCAACGGCAAAGGCAGCGGCAGCGGCTAAAGCAACTGCGGGAGGAGAGGAGACTGCACCAACTGCTGGGGCCCTGGATGCAGTCAAGAAGGTGCAGCAGCCACAGCAATCACATGGTGAGGTGCTTGCTGGTGTGGATGCAACGGCTGCATGGGCAAAGGCTTCTTCTGGGAGTGGTGAGGCCGATTGGGACACGTGGCACGAGAGGTTGTGCCATATCAACATTCCGATGCTGCAGAAATTGGTGAAGGATGGGAACCTGAAGGGATTGGAGGTGAAGGGGGCAGCAAGGGAGATTGGGAGCTGCCCTACATGCCTTGAGACCAAGTTCACGAAGTTTCCCTTCAGCAGCAGCACGGGACCAGCGAAGGCTCCACTTGCACTTGTGCACATGGACGTGGTGGGCCCCACGAGGGCCCCTTCTCTCTCGGGCAGCCGCTTTTTCCTGACCATTGTGGATGACCACACACGTGCGGTGTGGGTCTACCCTCTCAAGACTAAGGGGGAGGTGGCAGCGGCTGTTCTCAAGGAGTGGATGCCGAGAGCACAAAGGGAGAGCGGACACAAAGTGAAGGTGATCCGCACCGACAATGGGGGAGAGTTCATTGGCGCTGTTTTTGAGGCGGTGCTGAAGAAGAAGGGGATCCAGCATCAGCTCACGGTGCCCTACAACCCTCAGCAGAACGGCGTGGCTGAGCGGTTCAACCGGACCCTGCAGGAAGGTGCTCGCACTCTCCTTGGGCGTGCAGGGCTGCCGGATCCGTTTTGGGTGACTGCACTACGGCAGGTCGTTGTGGTGAAGAACAGGGTGCTCGCAACTGTGGGGGACAAGAAGTGGGTGCCTTACACCAAGTGGTATGGGAGTGCACCAGCAGTCAACATGCTGAGAGCCTACGGCTGCATGGTGGTGTTTCATGTGCCGAAGGAGAAGAGGGGAAAGTTGGAAGCTTCTGGAAGATGGGGTGTGCACTTGGGACTTGCGAAGGACCACAAGGGCTGGCTCATATGGGACTTGACCAGCCAGCAGCTGACTGTGTCAAGGGACGTGAAGTTCCTGGAGTCCTTGTACTACAAGGAGTGGAAGCAGCAGCAGCAGAAGCTTCCTACGACACCGCTGATCGTTGAGGCCGATGAGATGCAGCGGCCTTCGAGGCAAGTGGAGGTTGCCATCTCAGAGGAGGAGATCTCTGGGGTGACTGAGGATGGGGGAGAACCTGAGGTGGTGGAGCAGCAGCAGCAGCAGCAGCAGCAGCAGCAGCAGCAAGATGCTCCACGAGGTGCCGCACGTACGGCTGACCGTCCTAAGAGGGATGTGCGCCCTCCTAACCGGCTGACCTATCCGAGCTTTGGGAAGCCGAAGGTGGTACGGGCTGGGAGTGTGGCTGAGCAGTGTGATGAGGAGGAGATAGCGCACTGCTACTGGGCAGCCGTCCCTGAGCCCAAGTCGCTTACCGAGGCCTTGAGTGGGCCCGATGCTGAGAAGTGGAAGCAGAGTGTGAAGGAGGAGTACGACTCACGGCTGGAGAATGAGACGTGGGAGCTGTGTGAGCTGCCTCCTGGGAAGAAGGCAATCTCTTCGAAGCTGATCTTCAGGCACAAGTATGGACCTGATGGGGAGCTGACGCGCTACAAGTCAAGGCTTGTCGCTAAGGGGTTCCAGCAGACGAAGGGGAAGGATTTTGATGAGCTCTATGCTCCTGTGGGAAAAGGCACAACACTGAGAGTGTCTTTGGCGATGGCCGCATACCGTGGATGGCGGGTAAAGCAGCTGGACATTACCACCGCCTTCCTCAATGGAGTCATTCTGGAGGAGCTGTACATGCTGCAGCCTGAGGGGTTGGATGATGGGAGCGGCAGGGTGTGCAGGCTGAAGAAGGCCATCTATGGCCTGAAACAGGCTCCTCGTGCATGGTACCACAAACTGGAGGAGACACTGCTGGCTGGGGGGTTCAAGAAGAGTGAGTGCGATCACAGCTTGTTCCTGCTGCAAGAGAAGGAGCAGTTTCTCATGCTCCTGGTGTATGTGGACGACATACTGCTCTTCTCTGAGTCGTCTGCAATGATTGAGCGTGTGGAGGAGATGCTGGAAATGCAGTTCAAGTGCTCCAAGATGGGAGACGTGAAGTACTACCTGGGGATGCATGTGGAGAGGGACCTTGACAAGGGAGTGTTGAGGTTGCACCAGAGGAAGTATTGTGAGGGGCTGGCCGAGAAGTATGGCTGCGAGATGGAGGGAAGCCAACCACCCCACTGCCTTCAGGGTTCACCGTAGAGCCCTGTGCTGATGAGGAGGTGGTGGGAGAGAGTGACAGGAAGCTGTTTCACTCCATGGTGGGGGCACTCAACTATGCGGCTAACCACACACGGCCTGACATTGCCTTTGCAACATCCAGGCTTGCCAGTGTGGTTTCACGCCCCAGTCATGAGCAGCTGGAAGCGGCCAAGAGGTTGGTCCACTATGTGAGTGCAACGGCATCAGTGGGTTTGGAGTACAGTGCTGTGCGACAGAGGCTACAGAGGGGTGCAGCTGATTTGAGCAAGGGGGAGATGCGCTTGACTTGCTACACCGACGCTAGCTTCAACTCAGTGAAGACGGATGGCACCAGCATTGGAGGCTATGTGTGCCTCTTTGGAGGTGGTGCAGTGAGCTGGCGCAGCAAGAAGCAGAACGAGGTGGGGCTGTCCTCGTGTGAGACAGAGTACATGGCCCTTCATCATGGGGCAAAGGAGGTGGTGTGGCTGAGGCGTTTGCTAGAGGAGATTTGGGTTGGTCAAAGGGAGCCGACTGTGATTTTCTGTGACAATGAGTCGGCGGTGAAGCTTGCAAAGAATGCCTGTCTTCATGGCTTCACAAAGCACATCAGGCCAAAGTGGCATTGGACAAGGAGGCTCGTGGACAAGGAGGTGCGGCTGGAGATTGTGAAGACCCATCAGCAGGCGGCTGACATTCTCACCAAGCGCCTGGCTGAATCTGAGCATTGGAAGGGCATGAAGCTTGCTGGGATGAGTGTGCATTGAGGGTGCATGCTTGAGCTATGGCATGTGGGATGATGGTTGGCAGCCAGAGGGGGAGTTTGTTATGTGATGCTATCATTTGCATTCACGTCTGTCTGCCTCCCATCATGTGTTCGTGCGTTGCATGTGTGAAATGATCGTGCGCAAGAATTTGTGTTTTTCTGTGGTTTGGATTTTCTGACTGTGTGTGAATGTTATTTGGCTTGAGCAGATATCTGAAGTGACTCCACTGCTCAAGATCTTTCCGACGAGCCAAGAATCGTCGCGATCGGAGCAATAACAAGAAAGTTACGAACGTTGGAGTTCGTATGCTTTCTGTACTTCGGTTGTGGCGACTATGGGAAGTTGTGGGGTTGACTCAATATGGGGTACAGACTTTTGGGGGTTGGGAATTCGAACCCATCACTGTAGAATGCTGCCATGTGGTTGGGTGAAGCCAAACCAGGTTGGCAAGTGTGGCCAAGTGGGTTGAGGTGGATGGCATGAGTTGGGAAAGTGACAAATGTGAAAGTGGGGTTGCCTATGGGGAAGGGAATTGTGTGGCATGGGGTTTCCTTGGTTGGGGAATCTCTTGGGACCTTCCCTCTCGTCCTCCTCTTCCCTCCTACCTGGTTTAGTGCTACCCTAACTCTCTTGTGTGTAACTTTGTGGAACTTGTGAGAACCATTGTGATTGAGTTAAGCATGTGGCAGCATACCCCCTAGTGCGCCGAAAATCATAACTCGAGATTTACTCCACCATTTGATACGATTCAAATTGGGAAAGATAGCCCTGGTTACAGGCTACAACATACTTGAGTTTGAGACAATTCTAACGGTGCAAGTTAAGCCGACGACGTTTCTTGTGAACTCGACGATTCTGTCCAGAATTTCAAGCCAACGATTTTGAGAAATTTAGGCTCCTAATCTTCACAGACTCGATCCTTAATCTCTAACACTCCTTGGCCGACTTCTGCTTGTCGGCGTCCTTGTTCTGTCTACCGCCACTGCTTCTACTACCCCCAGGTTGCCCGCGCTATCCTGGTTGACCACCTTGCTTCGCCGGGGCCCCGTAGTTCACCTGCGGCAGGAGCTCCAAGGACCGCTCGGCCTCCTGCATCGCCTCGTCCCGGAGAATATACGAGGTCAGGGAATCCTCGTGCTCGGCACCACCGACATCCGCTTCATCAAGTAGTAGCTGCTTGCTAGCCCCTTCAGGACGAGGGTGATGTACGACGCCATCGAGTACTTCACGCGGGACATCCTCATGGTGGCGAGAATTCGTCGTGCGTGGTTGCAGTAGTCAGACGCCGTCTCCTCGTCGCCCATCCGCAGGTGCGTCATCTGCTCCTCGAGCCGGCCGATGTACAGATCGTTGGTGACCTTGTACGTTGACTCAGTGAAGTGCCACGCCTGGTGGCCGGCGTCAAGGTAGTCTCTGCACGGCTTTAGGGCAATTTGCACACCCGGCAAGCAGCACCGCGAGATGACCGTGAAGGTCAGCAGCTGTACAACGCGGAACTCTGCACACAGGTCGGGGTAGTCCTCCAACGGCGTCGCAGGTGCTCGCTGATGATTGGCGTGCTGTGCCTCGTGACCTACACAGCGCACGCACCAAATCTTCCTTGTGCTAACGACTACTTTTGATCAGATACGTCGACCTCGGGATGCCACCACCGAGGTCGGTCTCACCAAAACCACACGGGCGACCGTCACATTCCTCCGCAGAACCTCGTCACCCAGGTAACCTGGTCGACTGGGCAACCACGTCGACCAGCTGCTCCTGCGCGTGCTCGTTGACCACCCGAGTCGACGACCACTTCCATTCGACCTCACCAAGTTGATCACACTCTTGGTCGACCAGCCGCAGGTCGACAACACTCTTAGTCGACCAACTCCAGGTCGACCAGCACACCTGTCAGCCAACCACCCAAGTCGGCTGCCCCAAGTCGGTGTCACGAAGTCAACGGCCTCCACCGGTCGACTTCCCAAGTTGATTACCCGAAGTTGGCGCCCTCCCGAAGTCGGCGCCCTTGCAGTGGCCCCCATGCAGGTCGACCAGTCCCGCCGACCAGCTCGCCTACTACTCCAGGTCGGCTGCAACTCCCGCACACCCGACCAGAAGCCGGCTCGGCCTAAGCGAGGACGGGGTTAACCACAACTCCCGTTGACAGAGGTTTCCCTTTAGCCCTAGACCCTCGGCGATTGTTGTCCACCTGAAGGACAGTCTGCTGTTATGTGAGACTATCATTCGCATTGACGTCTATCTGCCTCCCATCATATGTTCGTGCATTGCATGCGTGGTGTGAGCGTGTGCAAGAATTTTTGTTCGGCATGGTTTGGACTTTTTGAGTGTGTGTGAATTTCATCTTGCTCGAACTAAAGCCTTAATTGACTTCTCTGCTCAATAGCTTTCCGACAAACCAAGAATCGTCGCGATCGGAGCAAGAACGAGAAAGTTATGATCGTTCGGAGTTTTGTTTGTGATGCGACGACTATGGGAAGTTGTGGGGTTGCCTCTATAAGGGGTATAGACTGTTGGGGGTTGAGAAATTCGTCCCCATTACTGTAGATGATGCCAAGTGGTTGGGAGAAGCCAAACCAAGTTGGCAAGTGTGGCCAAGTTGGGTGAGGTGGATAAAATGGGTTGGGAAAATGACAAATGTCAAAGTTGGGGTGCCTATAGAGAGGGGAATTGGGTGGTATGGGGTTTCCTTGGTTGGGGATTCCCATGGGACCTTCCCTCTTGTCCTACTCTTCCCTCCTACCTGGTTCCAACTTCCTTGTGTGTTAATCCTCGAGATTATTGTGATTGGGTTAAGTTACTGTGGCAGCATACCCCCTAGTGCGCCGAAATCATAACTCGAGTTACACTCCACTATATGATACGATTCAAATTGGGAAAGGTAGCCTTAGTCAAGGGCTACATATTTTAACAGTGCGTTTTTTGTCGACGGCGTTTCTTGTGACGACGACGTTTCTGTCCAGAATCATGGACCAACGATTTTGATATATTTCGGCCCCTGAACATTCTAGACTTCGTCCTTAATCCCTAACAAGTGGTATCAGAGCTGATTGAGGACTTTGTGAGGAGTATACTGAGGTATTAAGACCCTTCTAGACCCACCATGGCCTGTGGGCGTGTTTAAGTGGTGTTTTGAAGGTTGGATGTAACTTCTACTAAGGAGAAACTCTGCCGAAATTTCGTTGGCGCCGATACTTGTGAAGATTTTGTGGATCTATATTGTGACCAGCAAAAGGGAGGAGCTGAACCCTGTGATTGGGAGCGAAAAAGTTGAGCCAAGGGAGTGGAGATGCAGCTGACAAGAAGAGTGAACCGCTACCGTCCAAGATCGAGGCTTTGGATGACTCCAACTATGAGGAATGAAGTGGGCGGATGCGAATGTCAGAACATATAGCTTACTTATTTCTGTAGGCTATAGTGGGGTATCCCATAGGGGGTACAACCCAATTAGGGTTTCCTATTTGTACCCACTTCTTTTTCATAGTCATTCACTTCTCGTTCGTACTTTCTCATGGAATCAGAGCAGGTCCCTTCCTAGGGCCTGTTCCTAGGGCCCACCGAAGCGCGCCCCGAGGCGCGCATTTTTTTTAGCGACCCTCCGAGTCGCCCCTCCCGTCGTGCTCCCGCTTAGGCCCCTCGTCGGCCCCCCGCTTAGGCCCCTCGTCGGCCCCTGCTTAGGCCCCTCGTCGGCCCCGCGTACCCCTCGTCGGCCCCGCGTAGGCCCCGCGTACCCCTCGTCGGCCCCGCGTACCCCTCGTCGGCCCCGCGTAGGCCCCGCGTACCCCTCGTCGGCCCCACGTAGGCCCCGCGTAGGCCCCGCGTACCCCTCGTCGGCCCCGCGTAGGCCCCGCGTACCCCTCGTCGGCCCCGCGTACCCCTCGTCGACCCCGCGTACACCTCGTCGGCCCCGCGTACACCTCGTCGGCCCCGCGTACACCTCGTCGGCCCCGCGTACCCCTCGTCGACCCCGCGTACACCTCGTCGACCCCGCGTACACCTCGTCGGCCCCGCGTACACCTCGTCGGCCCCGCGTACACCTCGTCGGCCCCGCGTACACCTCGTCGGCCCCGCGTACACCTCGTCGGCCCCGCGTAGGCCCCGCCCAGGCCCCGTCTCGGCCCCGTGTCGGCCCCGCGTAGGCTCCGTCGGCCCCGCTTAGGCCCCTCTTCGGCCCCGCGTCGGCCCCACCTACGCCCTGTCGGCCCCGCGCTGGCCCCGCTTAGGCCCGCCACCGGCCCCTGCTACAGCCCGCCGCGTCGGCCCCGCCTACAGCCCGCCGGCCCGCCTAGGCCCCACTTCGGCCCCTCGTCGGCCCCACTACAGCCCGCACCGGCCCCTGCTATAGCCCGCCACCGGCCCTGCTACAGCCGCCACCGGCCCCTACTACAGCCCGCCGCCGGCCCTGCTACAGCCCGCCACCGGCCCTGCTACAGCCGCCACCGGCCCCTGCTACAGCCCGCCACCGGCCCTGCTACAGCCCGCCACCGGCCCTGCTACAGCCGCCGCCGGCCCTGCTGCAGCCCGCCACCGGCCCTGCTACAGCCCGCCACCGGCCCTGCTACAGCCCACCACCGGCCCTGCTGCAGCCCGCCGTACTGCACGTGAGCAGCCCCAGCAGCCCGCGCCGCCCGTCAGCCCCTACGCCACCCGAGCCGCGCGAGCCGCCCGAGCCGCCCGAGCCGCCCGAGCCGCCTGAGCCACGCGAGCCACCTGAGGAGCCGTGCTGCTGTCCCTGAGCTGTGTTCCTCTGCTGCTGACCTACCCGACTCTTCCAGCCCGGTGAGACTTTCAGCTGCTGCCATGGCCACCCCCAATGTTCTTACTTTTGACGCTGAGGGGAGGGCCATTGACTTTGCCGTCTGGATTGAAGACCTGCAGCTGTACTTACTGTGTGATGCGATAGATGAGGTCTCTCTCTTTGACTTTGTCTCTGGAGCTGTCCCTGCCCCGCCTGCTGATGCTGACTCTGCCGTTCGCTCCAAGTGGGCGACCCGCGATGCTGCTGCACGTCTTGCTGTGCGTCGCCACCTCCCTTCCTCTGAGCGTGCCCACTTTAGTCAGTGCAAGACCGCTCAGGCCTTGTACGACGCTGTAGTTGCACGCTACTCCTCTCCTTCCTCCGCTACCCTTAGCCGCCTCATGCTACCGTTTCTCTTCCCTGACCTCGCTTCCTTTCCCACTGTCGCTGACCTCGTTACCCACCTCCGCACTAGTGACGCTCGCTACCGCGCTGCCCTTCCTGCTGAGTTCCGCGCCGCAAACCCTCCTCCCATGTATATCACTCTCTACTTTCTCGTCACCCGTCTTCCTGAGTCCCTTCGTGTCGTTAGGGACCAGTTTCTCGCTGTCTGTCCCACCACCCTCACTGTCGACCTCCTTGAGGAGTCCCTGCTAGCGGCTGAGAAGAGTATAGTCGCTGTAGGGGCCTCTAGGGGTGACCCTCGCACCCCCATCTTTGAGGGGTGTTCTCCTTCCCCCCTGCTGCCCTCTGTCGCCTCTGCTGCTACGGCCGACCTCGCTGGTTTTGAGTCGGTCGGTGCGGCGTCTGCCCCCAGCGGCAGACGCCGCTCTGGCAAGGGCAAGGGGGGCAAGGGAGCGGGTGGATCTAGAGGAGGCAGTGGCGGAGGAGGTGGGGGTGGCGGGGGGAGTGGGGGTGGCGGTGGAGGTGGTGGCGGGAGTGGGGGTACCGGTGGAGGAGGTGGAGGCGGAGGTGGCGGCGGAGGCGGCAGCGGAGGAGGCGGGGGCGAGGGTACCGGTGGGGGCGGTGGCGGTGGAGACGGGGGTGGCGGTGGAGGTGGGAGTGGCGGTGGAGGCGGGAGTGGCGGAGGCGGCGGGGGTCGGAGTGGCTCGTCCCAGCGGAGCAGCTCTGGGGGTGGTCAGCGCCAGCAGCAGCAGCAGCAGCAGCAGCGGTCTCGCACCGTCCCCGCCCCTCAGCAGCTCCGTGAGTGGTACTTGCAGCGTCAGCGTGGTGGTGCGTTTGGTCCCTGCCCCTACGTTCTTCGCTCCGGCGACCGTGCGGGGGAGAGGTGTGGAGGCACCCACACAGCGCGCCGCTGCTTTGGCCGCCTGACCGACGCCTGGCGTCAGCAGTTTCCGGAGGCCGCTGAGATCCCCCGCTGGGGGGAACTGTCTAGGGCTGGTGTAGCCATTTATGATCTTGACTTTGATGCTATTCTCTCTGCTATGTATGCTGTGACTGGTAGTGATGAGGATGACTGTTACCGGTGTTTCCCGCCCGACCCGGGCATTGGTACTGCCGCGTCAGGTACTAGTGAGGCTGCTGCTCTAGGTGCCAGTGCGTCTGTGCTCTCAGGTGCTGGTGAGTCTGCCCTCTCAGGTACTGTGTCGGCTTCGGCCTCTCACACCTTCACCCTTGACTCTGGAGCGTCTCGCTCCTTCTTTCGGGACCGCACCACTCTCACGCCACTGAGTCGGCCGGTTGCGGTGTCCCTGGCTGACCCCTCTGGGGGGCCTGTCCTGTCTCGCTTCTCCACTGTCCTCCCGTGTCCGGCGGCCCCCTCTGGCACCCTGACTGGTCTCTACCTCCCCTCGTTCTCGACGAACTCGGTGAGTGGTGCTGACCTCCAGGATGCGGGTGTCCACCAGTTCACCCCTGCTCGTCAGCGGGTGACTCACTGCACTGAGGCGGATACAGGTCGCCACCTGGCTACGTTCACACGTCGGCCAGGGTCGAGCCTGTACACACTGACCACTGCTTCTCCTCCAGGTACTACGTCTGGTAGGGTCCCTTCGTCTGGTCAGGTGTTTGCTGCAGCGTCCAGGTCCGGTCCTGAGTCAGCCCCCTGCTCGTGTCGTCGTCTGTCTCACGAGACCCTCCTCTGGCACCACCGCCTTGGCCACCCCTCTCTGCTTCGGCTCAGAGGCATGGCCTCGCGAGTCCTTGTGTCTGGTCTTCCCCGGTCCCTACCTCCCTTTCCTCCGGGCCCTGGCCCTGCCTGTGTCCCCTGTGTCGAGGGGCGCCAGCGTGCTGCCCCTCTCTCCTCCCAGTTTCCTCCGACAGAGGCCCCGTTGCAGACGCTTCACATGGACGTGTGGGGCCCAGCCCGCGTCTGTGGACAGGGTCAGGAGCGCTACTTCCTGCTGGTGGTTGACGACTACTCGCGTTACACCACAGTCTTCCCCTTGCGCAGCAAGGGTGAGGTCACTGAGGTGTTGATCGTTTGGATCCGCGCAGCTCGTCTCCAGCTTCGGAGGAGCTTTGGCTCTGACTTTCCTGTTTTGCGTCTGCACTCGGACAGAGGCGGAGAGTTCTCCTCTGGCCTCCTGAGTGCCTACTGTCGTGCGCGAGGCATTCGTCAGACCTTCACGCTTCCGGACTCACCACAGCAGAATGGGATTGCTGAGCGCCGCATTGGCATGGTCATGGACGTCGCTCGTACGTCCATGATGCATGCGGCTGCCCCCCATTTTCTGTGGCCGTTTGCGGTCAGGTACGCCGCGCATCAGATCAACCTTCACCCCCGGGTCTCTCGACCCGCGATGTCCCCAGTCTTGATGTGGACGGGGAAGGTTGGCGATGCGTCGGCGTTCCGGGTCTGGGGATCTCGGGCGTTTGTCCGCGACTTGTCTGCGGACAAGCTGTCCCCTCGCGCTGCTCCCTGCGTCTTCCTGGGGTTCCCCCCCGACGCCCCTGGGTGGCAGTTCTACCACCCCACCTCTCGACGTGTTCTGTCCTCCCAGGACGTCACGTTCAACGAGTCGGTACCCTACTACCGCCTCTTCCCCTACCGCACTCCGTCCCTCCCCCCACCCCCGCTCTTCTTGGTCCCAGGCCCCCCCCCGGTAGTCCCCCTCCCCCCTCAAGGTCCTGCCCCTTCAGGTGTGTCCCAGGTAGACGCGGTCGAGCCTGTCGAGGTCACTGGGGACTCTGGTGCTGCTGGGGGTGCTGAGCCTGGGGGTGCTGAGCCTGGGGGTGCTGAGCCTGGGGGTGCTGAGCCTGGGGGTGCTGTGCCTGGGGGTGCTGAGCCTGGGGGTGCTGAGCCTGGGGGTACTGAGCCTGGGGGTGCTGAGCCTGGGGGTGCTTCGTCTCGCCGGGAGCCACTCTCCCCACCGGAGCTGCGTGAGTGGTTTGCCAGGCGCTGGAGGCGTGCTGCTGGTGCTGGTGGTTCTTCGGCTGCAGAGGGTACTGCTGTCGCGCGTCCCGACGGTGCTCGTCCTTTGGGTGTTGGAGCTGCTGGGTCTGAGAGTTCTCCTGGAGCTGGTACTGCTGAGGGTGTTGTCGCTGAGCCTGCCGCTGGCGGTCCGCCTGCGGGTACTCCTGGTGCTGCTTCTGGGGCCTCTGGTGGTGCTGCTGGAGGTGCTGCTGGAGTGGGTGCTCCGGCCGGGGCTGCTGGCGCTGTTCCAGCTGTTTCTAGCGTCGCCGCGCGGCCCCGACCTTACTTCGTTCCGCTCCTTCAGCAGGTTCTTGGTCTTACACCTTCTCCTCCTCCCGTAGAGGGTCCGCAGCCTGTCCAGTCACAGCCACAGCTACAGCCTGCCTCCCCTTTGCCTGCTCCTTCTCCCTACGCTGGTCCGACTGGAGGTCTTACTGAGCGTCGTGAGCCTGCGTCTCGTCCTGCGTCGCCTGTTCGTCCTGCGCGCGCTAGTGGTCTCGGTTCGCGTCAGCGTCCTCCTCCTGTCCCTGGCACGCACCGGATGTCGCTGCGTCCGTCCACTGCTCCTCTGCGTGCCCCTTTGCCTTCTCCTCCTGCTTCCTCTCTTCCTGCTCTTGCCGACCCGGAGTCGGACTCTCTTCGTGCTGCCAGTCCTACTGTCACGCGTCTCCTTGCTACTGCTGTCACTGACCCTTCCTTCGAGTCGTCTGCTGCGTCTGCCCTTGTCACTGAGCTTGTCGACTTTGCTGCGCGCTGTCGTCTCGACTACGCTGCTCGTCTTGTCACTGAGTCTGAGTCCGCCTGTCCTCCGTCCGTCGGGGGTGAGTGTGCCCTTGGCACGGACGTCCTTGAGGACAGGCAGGAGGAGTTCCAGTGTCTGGCTGCCGCTTCACCTCGTCTCGCGTCTGTACTGCTAGCCCCTGAGGGAGACCCGGATGCACCAGACATCCCGACTCCGCGCTCTTACGCGGAGGCGATAGAGGGTCCCTACTCCTCTCAGTGGCAGGCAGCTATGGATGCAGAGATGGCTTCCTGGAAGTCCACAGGCACCTACGTTGACGCTGTACCCCCTCCTGGGGCGAACATCGTCAGTGGCATGTGGATTTTCAGGGTGAAGCGGCCGCCGGGTTCTCCGCCTGTCTTCAAGGCGCGCTACGTGGCTCGTGGCTTCAGTCAGCGGCAGGGGGTTGACTACTTCCAGACCTTCTCCCCCACCCCGAAGATGACCACTCTTCGGGTTCTGCTGCACGTTGCTGCTCACCGTGACTATGAGCTGCACTCTCTCGACTTCAGCACAGCTTTCTTGCAGGGCAGCCTGCACGAGGAGATCTGGCTGCGCCGCCCACCTGGCTTCACTGGGTCTTTCCCTCCTGGTACCCAGTGGAGTCTCCGGCGTCCAGTCTACGGTCTCCGCCAGGCGCCACGTGAGTGGCACGACACACTGAGGACTACGCTCGCGGCACTTGGGTTTGCTCCTTCTACTGCCGACCCGTCGCTGTTTCTGCGCACCGACACCTCTCTGCCGCCGTTCTACATCCTCGTGTACGTCGACGACTTGGTCTTTGCCACAGCTGACACTGCTGGACTCGCCTACGTGAAGTCTGAGCTGCAGAAGAGACACACGTGCACTGACCTGGGTGAACTGCGCAGCTACCTTGGCTTGCAGATCACCCGGGATAGAGCACGCCGCACCATTACCCTGACTCAGTCACACATGGTGCAGCAGGTCCTTCAGCGCTTCGGCTTCACGTACTCCTCGCCTCAGGCCACTCCTCTGCCTACTCGCCACTCACTCTCAGCTCTGCCTTCGGATGAGTCCGTAGAGTCGAGTGGCCCGTTTGCAGAGCTTGTTGGCTGCCTCATGTACTTGATGACCTGCACACGACCTGACCTCGCATACCCTCTTAGCATTCTCGCACGCTTTGTTGCTCCTGGGAGACACCGACCAGAGCACATGGCTGCAGCAAAGAGGGTGTTGCGCTACTTGTGCAGTACGTCGGGCATGGGGCTAGTGCTTGGAGGGCGCAGTCCAGTGGTCCTCACTGGGCACGCAGACGCTTCTTGGGCTGACGACCAGGCTACGCAGCGGTCGTCACAGGGTTACTCCTTCAGCCTTGGTTCCGGCTCTGTCTCGTGGCGGGCTACCCGCTCGTCTTCTGTTCTCGGCTCCAGTTGTGAGGCTGAGATCTACGCTGGGGCTATGGCTGCACAGGAGTTACGCTGGCTCACCTACCTGCTGACCGACCTTGGAGAGCCGCCTCGTTCTCCTCCAGTCCTGTACGTAGACAACAAGGCCATGCTGGCCTTGTGTCGAGAGCAGCGACTGGAGCACAGAACGAAGCACATTGCTCTCCGCTACTTTCTTGCTCGTGAGCTACAGCAGCGTGGACAGTTGCGACTTGCGTACGTGGCCTCTGAGGCCAACACTGCTGATGTCTTCACCAAGGCACTTGCGCCTTGTGATCATCAGCGTTGTTGCACGCAGTTGGGTCTTGTGCCTGTCTTGCCTCACTTGCTCTGCTCTTGACCTTGCTTGTACCTTCACCTATATATACTCTTGCTCTTGCTTGCTTGACTCTTGTATATCTCTATATATGATCTTGCATGTGAACTGGCCTTCTGGCCTTTGAACTTGTGCTCGGAATGCGTGGTGACTTTGTGATCCACCCTGAGCTTTGCTTTGCTTTGCTTGACTGGTCTTGTGACCCCTTGTTCTCCCCCACTTTGCCTTTGGGGGTGTGTCAGAACATATAGCTTACTTATTTCTGTAGGCTATAGTGGGGTATCCCATAGGGGGTACAACCCAATTAGGGTTTCCTATTTGTACCCACTTCTTTTTCATAGTCATTCACTTCTCGTTCGTACTTTCTCAGCGAAGTGCTTTCAAACGCTACAAGCTGCTGAAGATTGCGATGGGGGAGGAGAAGATGCTGGAGGAAGGAGATGCCCGTGATCGGTGGATTGAGAAGAGCGCGGCTCTATTTGACGTCATTTGTGAGAGTACGACGGCTTATGCCAGCTATGCTTTCTTGCCTTTACTTTATCATGCTATTTCTAGCATAGGATAATTATATGCATGCATGAACTGCTTGATTTCCTAGGCTAGGTGCTTTCCTATATTTTATCATAGTTATAGCACCGAACAAGGTTGCGTGCACCGAATTTTGGCTTTTCGGTTGCCACCGAATTGCCTTCTACCGAATTCGGAAAGGATCTGTTTAGGACGCTTCGCGACCCGCGGAACCTTCGCGTAACACCTGGTTACGGGGCCTTCTTTCGAGCCTATATATAGCCTCGTGTTGTACCCAGGTGATCCTTCAATTCAACTCAATTCTCATTCTCTTTTCTGAGCTCGATCCTATATCCTCACACTTGGTAATCAGAGCCCGTTTACACGCGAAGTTTTTTCGACCGCTAAAACCAGTCTTAAAAAAACCGCGAAGGCGACGCAGTCAAACATCGATTTCAGGTACGTAAAATCGGTTCTGTATTTTTTGCTCCCCCTCGATTCGGTTTTTTGGACGCGTTGATGTCAGGCATGGAGGGCCAAGGTGACAACTACGCGATTACGAGCGACATCGCGAGCCTCCGCACCGACATGGAGCAGACGCAGGCGACGCTTCGTCGACTCGAGGCTTTTCTGACAAGCCAACCAGGGTTCGCCACCGCAGCAGCAGCGACCGCATCGACTGCAGCATCGACAACTCCAGCAGTAGTGGCGACACCGACATTTCACGGACCAATGGCACCACTGTCGCCGAACCTCGAAGCAGCACGACCGAGGCTCCCGGAGGCGTTCGATCCAAGCGCGAAGGGATCCGATGTCCGGCGATTCGTGGCCACCCTCGAAATTTACTTCGAAGCCATTGGCTGTTCGACCCCGCAACACGACGCAGCACGGATTCGGCTTGCAGCGACACTGTTACGTTGACAAGCACTCGAATGGACTTACTACACCGACGTAGCCCGTGGGGAGAAAACGTGACAGCAGTTTCGGGCAGATTTAATCGAACGTTTCGAACCGATTAATACGACCTACGTGGCGCGGCAGCAGATACACCGACACAAGCAATACAGTAGTGTAGCACAGTACACGCAGCAGATGGAGTTACTATTCAACCGCATCACGGACCTGACCAAAGGCGAAAAAATCCAGGCGTACACCGAAGGATTAAAAATGGAGATTCGGCGGCAGGTGATTGCGGCGAATTACAACAGCTATAGAGACATCAAGCGTGCTGCCGAGCGATACGACGCGGTGACTCGAAGTCAACCCAAAACACGACACTTCACGCCAAACCGTACATTCGGCACGGAGCGATCGGCACCCCCCACGTTCGCCGAACCGATGGATATCGACAAATACGACGCGAAGCAGCAGCTATCAAAATGCGAATTTTGCGGCGCAGCAGGGCATCAGTTTTTGTCATGCTACAAAATGAAGAAAGCACGTGCGGCACTCCGGGACGGAAACAGTGGAGCACCCCCGAATTCAAAAAACGGAAATCGCCAGTAGCCGCGGATCGACCTGGCGATCGCGCAAAGATCCGAAAAGCAGACAAAGGCGATGACGTGGCGACTTCGGAGCGGGTGTCAAAAGGAGAAAATGATGGCGCAAATCTAAAACGTCACGACCGGCCGGCATCAGGGGAAATCGTCGAGGCGAATGGAGGCTCCGCGAAAAAAGACTCTGCACCGACCGGGAAACTCCTGTCAGAATGTTATTCTCTAGCCTGTAGTGGGGTGCTCTATAGCGAGTACAACCCATCTAGGGTTTGCTATATGTATCCTCATTGCTGCTAGTGAAATCCCCTCCTCTTCTTTCATTCTCGTTTCTTCTCATGTTATTAGAGTGGTTCCTATCCTAGGACCTAACTGCTTCCGATGCTACTCTCTGTACTGCACGCCCCGTGACGTGCCCCTTCGTGTCGCAGTTTTACGGCCCCTAACGGCCCCGTCGCGCTGCCCTTGCGGCCCGGTCGCGCCGCCCTTGCGGCCCCATCGCGCCGCCTTTGCGGCCCCGTCGCGCCGCCCTTTCAGCGGCCTCGTCGCCGCCCCTTCCTGCGGCCCCGTCGCTGCCCTTTAAGCGGCCCCGGCGCCGCCCTTTCAGCGGCCCCGTCGCCGCCCTTCCACGGCCTCGCCGCCCGCCCTTACAGCGGCCCCGTCGCCGCCCTTCCGCGGCCCCGACACCGCCCTTCCGCGGCCCCGTCGCCGCCCTCCAGTGGCCCCGTCGCCGCCCTTCAGCGGCCCCGTCGCCCGCCCCTTCAGCGGCCCCTTCGCCACCCTTTCAGCGGCCCCGTCGTCGCCCGCCCTTCCGCGGCCCCGTCGCCGCCCTGCAGCGGCCCTGTCGCCCGCCCCTTTCGCGGCCCAGTCGCCGCCGTTACGCGGCCCCGTCACCGCCCTTTCAGCGGCCCCGTCGCCCCCCCCCCCCCCCCCTCCCCCCCCCGCCCTTTCAGCGGCCCCGTCGCCGCCCTTTGAGCGGCCCCGCCCCGGCCATGCCCCGTCGCCAGCCGCGGCGCACCGGCGGCACGTGCACCGCCCCCCCCCCCCCCCTTTTCCCGTCGCCTTGGGGGGGGGGGGGGGGGGGGGGCGAGCGTCGCCCCTTCTGCCGCCTGCTTTGGCGCCCTGGGAGGCCGTGCGTCGCCCCCCCGCCCCGTAACCTCCCTACCCGCCATCCCGCCCTGCCCTGTGTCAGGTTTTGGGGGTGGCGAGTTAAGGGTGTCGGTATGTGGTCTCCCCTGCTCCTCCTCCTCCCTCGTCTCCCACTGCTGCAGCTGTCGCTGAGGGGGGTAGTTGTGTGGGAGCCTGGGGTTTAGGGTTTAAGGGGGGTACTATGGGAGTGGAGCTAGGGTTTTGTGGGAGGTGGATGTGTGAGCATTTGGGGTTTCGGGTTTAAGGGGGTGCTGTGGGTGTAGGGCTAGGGTTTGAGCAAGGGGTGTGTGAGAGGGGCGTTGGGCAGCTGGGGGAGGTTGAGTGGAGGCAGCAGTCTTGCCGTCAGCAGCACCAGCAGTCCGGAGGCTACAATCTCCGGTAGTCGCCAGTCGCCTGGGGGTCAGCTGCTCGTCTGCCGCTACTTTTAGCCGCGGAGCTAGTTACTCATGTAGTCCGGGCCTTTGCTTCGGTAGCCACTGAGCCAGCAGCTCGTCTGTGTGTCTGCAGCGTCAGCAGTCGCCACCCATCTTCTCTCCCCCACAGTCTCTCCTCCTCCTCACTTGCCCTCTGTGATTAGCTCTAGCCTTACTTACCTATTGTGAACTCTTGCTCTATGCCTGCTTGCTCATTGTGCTCATTACACCCCACTTTGGCTATGGGGGTGTGTCAGAATGTTATTCTCTAGCCTCTAGTGGGGTGCTCTATAGCGAGTACAACCCATCTAGGGTTTGCTATATGTATCCTCATTGCTGCTACTGAAATCCCCTCCTCTTCATTCATTCTCGTTTCTTCTCAACTCCAGCCGAACACCCACGAGAGTAAGAATTCGTTAAACGTATCCTATAAAGATACACTAACAAAGAATATTGCTTCTCGTGGTTTTCAAGCCTTTAAAAAATTCAGGGGAGGTTTAGAGGCCAAGAAAAAGCCTTTAGAAATTATTCAGGTACCTGAGAAGTTGGGCAAAGTACTACGGAGCCTAGAAAAAGGTCGTGCGTTCCGTGGAGTTAATATTCTCTCCCCGCAGCACAGTGTTAAGGCTCCCCGTTGCCCACAGGTGAAGCCTACACAGCTGCCAAGGCTTAGAGGAGACATCCAGGCTCTAGAGAAATTATACAAGCCTCGAAAAAATCCTCATACCCTTCAGGTGAAGTTGGAAAGCACTGAGTCAGGTATAGGAAAAAGGGAAGGTATTAAGTTTGATGTACCCTATGATCCTATTAATGAGACCCTCTTTGGCTACACAGCGCAGCAGAAACCACTACTCCTCGAGGTGTTATGCAATGGGCGACGCCTCCAGGCACTGGTGGACAGCGGTGCATCTCACTCGGTGTGTGACCGCGGAGCATTGGAGAAAATTGGAGAGAAGGCGGAAGAGACCCAGTTTTCAGCAACCATGGTGGACGGCACGAAGCTTCCTATCCACCGGGAAGCATCACTACAGCTGCACATAGGTGCGTTGAGGTGGAAGCCAAAGCTACCAGTCACCAACATCAAAGGGTTAGATTTTATCTTGGGGCGAGATTTTCTGAAGCGGTTCAACCCCGAGATCGATTGGATCAACAGGAAAGTGTGCATCTATAACAACAGGAAGCGGATAGCACTGCAAAGCTGGACGGATACAGGGGACGTACCTGAAACGACACTGGCACAGTTCGAACATACGGTGAACGAGAGTAACACGGGTTACCTAGCACTGGTCATGGCAGCAGCAGAGAAGGAGAAGCCGAGTTCCGACTCCCTGCAGCAGTAAAGGAGGTCTTGGAGCAATACAAGGATATAATGCCCGACGACCTACCTGCAGGAGTACCTCTAGCACGCACCTATGAGCACGAGATCGTGGGGGAACCAGGTGCGAAACCCCTCTCACGTGCACCATACCGACTGAGTCCGACCGAACTAACAGACATGAAAGAACAGATAGAATATCTACTGGACGGACAACTGATCTGCCCATCCACCTCTCCCTACGGTGCACCAGTCCTCTTCACTCCAAAACCAGATGGCAGTCTACGGATGTGCATCGACTACCGTGCACTGAACAAACAGACAGTTAAAAACAAATACCCCATACCGCGCATAGACGACCTACTGGACCAACTGCGTGGTGCAACAGTCTTTTCTAAGTTGGACCTACGGTCATGTTACTGGCAGATCAAGATGGCGGACAACTCGATCCACAAGACGTTGTTCCGTACTAGATACGGCTCCTACGAATCCTTGGTGATGCCGTTCGGACTCTGCAACGCACCAGCAACGTTTTAGGCGGAGATGAATCACATCTTACGACCCCTGCTGGACGAGTGCGTGGTGATGTACCTGGACGACATTCTCATCTACTCCAAGAACATGAAGGAGCACGTAGAGCATCTGCAGAAGGTGTTCGAGATCCTTCGGAAAAACAAGTTCTACGTGAAGCTGTCGAAGAGCGACTTCGTCCTGAAGAAGGTGCAGTTTCTCGGGCACATGGTGAGTGCCGAGGGCGTACACGTGGACCCGCGGAAGATCAAAGCCGTCAAGAAGTGGAAAGTATCAGAGAACGTGAAGGAGTTGCAGCAGTTCCTAGGCTTCGCCAACTACTACAACAGGTTCGTGCCACAGAACGCAAACATAACGGCGCCACTGACCGACCTACTGAAAAAGGATATGCCCTTCAAATGGGATACTCCTCATCAGCAAGCCATGGAACAGCTACACACAGCACTGACTACAGCGCCGGTACTCATCTTGCCGGATCCAGACAAGGACTACGTGGTGGAAGTAGACGCTAGTGACCAAGCAGTCAGAGCAGTACTGATGCAGGATCACGGACGCGGTTTGCAGCCCATCGTCTACCTCAGTAAGAAGCTAGACGGAGAAGAACTGAACTACCCCATCCATGACAAGGAAGCCTTATCGATAGTCATAGCCTTCAAGGTGTGGAGGTGTTACCTAGAGGGAGCCAAGACTACAGTCTATACTGACCACTGCAGTCTCAAATACTTGAAGTCGCAGCCGACGCTCTCACGACGATAGGTGCGGTGGGTGGACTTCCTGGAAACTCACTTCCACTACGACATCGTCTACAAGCCCGGGCTACACAACAAGGCCGGCGCGTTGAGCCGCCCGGAACATGTAGCAGGCATCCAGCTCGACGGGATGAGCCCTCTGCTTAAGGGTCTATTCAAACATGGGTACTCCGTGGACGCAGAGATCACTACAGCACAAAACCAGAAGCTGTTACAGTGGGAGAAAGACTTAGCTGTAAGGAAGGGTTCAGGAAAGATTTGGGTACCGAATTACGCCCCGCTACGGCAGATCCTACGGGAGGAGTTTCACGACGTACCTTACGCGGGACATTTCGGGAGCAACAAGACGTTAGCAGGGATAGCGAAGTATTACTACTGGCCCGGGATGGCAGCAGACGTGCAGCAGTTCGTCACCTCTTACGGCACGTGCCAGCGGATGAAGAGTAGCAAGCAGAAAAATGCAGGGTTACTTCAGCCTCTACCCGTACCGGAGCAGCCATGGCAGGTCGTAAGCCTCGACTTCATCACAAGACTTCCTTTGACCTCACGGGGACATGATTCCATCCTCGTGGTGATCGATAAGTTCTCCAAAATGGGTCACTTCATACCGACCAACGCCACAGCTACAACTGAAGCAACTTCTCGCCTCTTCTTCGACCGCATCATCACCGTCCACAGCATCCCCGCTACACTCATCTCAGACAGAGACCCCAAATTCACCAGTAGGAGCTCATGGGACTGTTGGGGACAAAGCTTGCAATGTCTTCAGCATACCACCCCCAGATTGACGGACAGATAGAGCGACTCAATCAAGTGGTTGTACAGTTACTGCAAACAGCATGCAAAGACGACGTCAGCCACTGGGACACACAGTTACCGACCCTAGAGTTTGCTTACAACAACGAATCACATGCGGCCACAGGGAAAACTCCTTTCTTCCTGTGTTACGGATGGGAACCACTCACACCACAGCAGCCAACAAGACCGGCACACGTCCAAGCCGCACATGACTTAGTCACCACCATGCAGCAGCTATGGGAGAAGACTCAGCGACGACTCACCACGATGCAGACCTCCCACAAGCAGTATGCCGATCGTCAGCGACGTGATCACTCAGTAGCAGTTGGAGATCAGGTGCTTCTTGACACACGCAACTTGAACCTGTCTCACCTCCCGTCCAATCTCCGGCCTCGCTTCTGTGGTCCGTTTCTCGTGGAGGCACAAGTGACACCAGTTACATTCCGCTTGCGCTTACCAGATACATGGAAACTTCACAACGCTTTCCATGTTCACCTACAAGGACCCCAACCAACAGTTCCAGGGATGGCAGCTACCGTCACCACCACCGGTTCTCGTACAGGATGAACCAGAGTACGAAGTGGAGCGCGTTCTCACTCATCGGCGCCGCGGCGGCAAGACTATCGAGTTCCTGATACGCTGGAAGGGATACGACCCCACTGAGGACAGTTGGGTTGCAGAAGCTGATATGGGCAACGCACGCCGTGCTCTCAAGGACTATCTTGTCAAGCAGGGTGTTTCTCACACCACCCAGCTTTGAGGGGGGGACGTGTGAGAGTACGACGGCTTATGCCAGATGTGCTTGCTTGCCTTTACTTTATCATGCTATTTCTAGCATAGGATAATTATATGCATGCATGAATTGCTTGATTTCCTAGGCTAGGTGCTTTCCTATATTTTATTATAGTTATAGCACCGAGCTAGGTTGCGTGCACCAAATTCTGGCTTTTCGGTTGCCACCGAATTGTCTTCTACCGAATTTGGAAAGGATCTGATCGGGACGCTTCGCGACCCGCGGAACCTTCGCGTAACATCTGGTTACGGGGCCTTGTTTCGAGCCTATATATAGCCTCGTGTTGTACCCAGGTGATTCATTCAATTAAATTCTCTTTTCTGAGCTCGATCCTAGATCCTCACATCATTCTTCAATCGGTCAACAACGACATGTTGCAGCACATCAAGGACTTGGTGTGAGAGCTGGACGACTATGGACCGAAAGTGTGGACGCTTTTGCGCGATGTGATTCAGCCCTACACGCTGTCGATGGTGATTGTGTTGGAGAAGGAGTTGGTTGCCCTCTCCATGTGACCGGGCAATGATGTGAAGCCGTTCCTTGATAAGATCAAGGACACTTATGTGAGAATGGCAACGGTGGGCAGCAAGGTGACGGAGATGCAGCAGTGCACCAAGATCATCTCGGTGCTCGACAATTTGTGGGACAACCTTATCCCCACCCTCAACACTCAGCAGGACCAGTGGATGCTTGAGTGGCTACAGTAACAATATTCTGCAGGAGGAGTTCCGCAGACACCACACGGGTGGTGGTGCTTCCAACAAGACTGCTGAGGGGTATGGAGCTATAGGAGGCAGAAAAGAAAGAGGGGTTAGGAGCTCTGGTGGCAGGGGGAGCACCCAAATGGAGGGAGCCTGTTGGTACTACAAGAAATCTGGACACCCGTGGTTCAAGTGTTTCAGCCTGCCTAAGGGATGGGCACCCCCAGGCATGAAGCCGCCAAGTGGTGAACGCACATGAGATGGCGCTGTGCAAGGTTCAGGTGATGGACCTTCTCACTACAATTCTGAAAATGAAAACGTGGGTGGGGACGTATGTCTCCACGTTCCTCTTTTGTAGGCAAGAGAGGGTGAGTAGCGCATCGGCGCTATCTTTGCTGTGCTGGCCTCGCAAAATACATGCCCTGCCAAGCATCGTGCCTCCCGCGCACGCTCTGCCCTGAGTCGCACCGCCCGCGCACGCCCTGCTCTGCCCGCGCGCTGCCTTGCTGGCCGTGCGCTAGCCTGCCCTGCCCGCACGCCGCCCTGCCCTGCCCTGCCCGCGTGCCGCCCTGCTGGCCGCCGCCGTGCCTTGCCCTGCCCGCATGCAGCCCTGCTGGCCGCCGCCCTGCCCTGCCCTGCCCTGCCCGCGCGCCGCCCTGCTGTCCGCCCCCCTGCCCTGCCATTTGCGCCGCCCTGCCCTAGCCGTGCGCCGCCCCGCCCTGCCTTGTGCGCTTCCCTAGCGCTTACGTGCCGCCTTGCCCGTCGCGCAGTCCTTGCTTGCGTGCTGCGCCACCCTGTTTTGCTCGCCATGGCTACTCTCACCGTCCTCACATTCGATCCTGAGGGCCGTCTGATCCAGTTCGATACGTGGCTCGATGACTTACAGCTGTTCCTACTGAGCGATTCCTGAGATGGCGTTTTGTTGTTTGACCACACGTCTGGAGCCCCTCTTGCCCCTCCCGACACAGCTAACAGTGCGACCCGCTCACGGTGGCTTACCTGTGACACTGCTGCTCGCCTAGTCATTTGCAACCACCTACCGTTAGCCGAGCGCGCTCACTTTGGCTAGCACAAGACTGCTAAAGCCCAGTACGACCTGTAGTTGCTTGTTTCTCCTCCCCTGCCACTGCTGCTCTCGGCCGCCTTATACTGCCCTACCTTTTTCCCGAGCTGTCCGCCTTTGCCACAGTCGACGACCTAGTCACCTACCTTCGCACTAGTGATGCTCACTTCCACGCCGCGCTTCCCACCAAATTTCTAGTCAAGAACCCCCCCCCCCCCCCATGTACATCGCTCTCTACTTCATCGTCACCCGCCTCCCTGACCGTCTTAGCGCAGTCAGGGACCTCTTTCTCGCCATGGACTCCACGGACCTCACTGTCGACCTGCTCGAGAAGCACCTCCTTGCAGCTGAGGCTAGCATAGTCGCTGTAGGTGCTGCTCGTGGCACTCCTCGCACTCCCTTCTTTGAGGGGTATTCCCCCTCCCCCCTTGCCCCCTCCTACGTTTTTGCTGCTGCTATTGACTTACTTGGTGCCGAGGAGGTCGGGGCTGCGTTTGCTCCTAGTGGGAGGCGCCGCAGCGGCAGGGGCAAGGGAGGCAAGGGTGGTGGGGGTGGCAGCGGTGGAGGCGGTGGTGGAGGCGGTGGAGGCGGTGGAGGTGGCGGTGGTGGCGGAGGGAGTAGTGGTGGGAGTGGAGGCGTTGGTGGCGCGGTGGTGGCGGCAGTGGGAGTGGTGGCGGCGGCAGTGGTGGCGGCAGTGGGAGTGGTGGCGGCGGTGGTGGTGGCGGTCGGGGTGGATCCGGTTAGAGGGGAGGTTCTGGTGGTGGTCAGAGGCTGCATCAGCAGCGTCTACGTGAGACCCCTACGCCCCAGGAGCTTCATGAGTGGTTTGCTCAGCATGGGGCATCTGGGGGTAGTGTTCGCTGCCAGTACGTCATTCGCACAGGTGACCGGGCTTGGCAGACATGCGGGAAGGTTAGTCACACACAGTCTCGCTGCTTCTCCCATCTTGACGATGCCTGGCGCCCCAAGTTTCTCGACGCGAGTGAGCTCCCTCGCTTGCTAGAGCTGCTTCGGAACAATGTGGATATATTTGCACTATACTATGACGCTATCCTTACTCGCATGTATGCTTTGACTATTGGTACTGAGGGTGACTGTTACCTGTTTGTACCGCCTGACCCAGGTACTGAGGTTGCAGCTCCAGGTGCTAGTGAGTTTGCTCTCCCTAGTACTGCGCCTGCTGAGGCCTTGCACACCTTCATGCTTGACTCAGGTGCTTCCCGCTGCTTCTTTTGCGACAGCACCATAGTCAGACCACTCTCAGCACTGGTTGGAGTCTCTTTGGCTGACCCCTCTATGGGCCTGGTTCTTGCACGTTTCTCCACTGTTCTCCTGTGTTCGGTGGTTCCGTCTGGCCCACTGTCAGGTCTTCACCTCCCCTCGTTCTCTACGAACTTGGTGAGCAACGCCGTCCTTAAGGATGAATGGGTTGATACCTTCACCCCTGGAGGACAGCGTGTGGCAATCTGTACATGCTCCCGGACTGGCCGTCACCTGGCCACGTTCACCCGTCGGCTTGGGTCGAGTTTGTACACACTAACTACTGCGCCTCCTCAGGTAGCTGCGTCTGCGTTTGCGTCAGGTCTGCCCCAGCGCTCGAGCAGTAGCTTAGGCTACCGCCAGCGCACCATCAGCAGCTTAGGCTGCCCCTAGTGCACCAGCAGCAGCTTAGGCTGCCCCGAGCAGAACCAGCAGCAGCATAGGCTCACATGGCGTGTACTAGATTTCTACAGCAGCAGGGCCAGCCGCAGCACTCCCGGCAGTGGGGACTTGCGGGTCCAAAGGGTGGAGCCCCCAGCAGTGGCTCAGCTAGCAGTGGGCGAGACGTCGGCCCCTGCGGGTACCGGGCCCTGACAGGCCCTGGTGCTGGCACCACCTATTGGAGTCCTGACCACTCTGTGTCTAGCCGCTATCGTCGACTCGACGACCTCCACCGTGAGCGTATTGGTCCTCACGCTATTACACCTCACTGGGACTTCCCCAGCGCACTGCTGCACCAGTTGAGTCTCACCTACCTGGTCTAGGATCGTTCCCGGCTGCACGAGTAGAGACATGTGTTTCCAGTCTTGGTGCGTGTGTTGTTTCCAGTCCAGGCGCCTCTAAGGGTCTTTGTGTAGGAGCTGCAGCTACCACTAGTCTACCAGCCTTTGCAGCTGGCTCGGGTGCGACCTCACAGACTGCACAGCTTTCCTTCACCCTAGACTCTGGAGCGTCCAGCTGTTTCTTTCGCGACTAACTGACCTCACACCACTGCGCTCTCCAGTCACTGTTGCCTTGGCTGACCCATCTGTAGGACCTGTAGTTGCCCGCAGCACCACCACTCTCCCATGTCCGGCGGCTCCCTCTGGGTTCCTCACAGGTTACTACACCCCCTCGTTCTCCAGGAACCTGGTGGGTGTCAGTCACCTCCATGACCTAGGTGTAGTTACTACTTTCCCAGTCGACGAGCGTGTTGCCTCCTGCACAGTCGGTATCACTGGGGCCCCTCTGGCCACTTTTCACAACGAGCCGAGCTCTAGTCTGTAGTCACTACACACTAGGTCCCACCACACTAGGTCAGGTCAGGTCAGGTAGCTGCTGTGTCGTGTGACTGTCGGTCCCTCACCCACCCGTCGGTCCTCTGGCACCACCGTCTAGGTCACCCGTTGTTCCCGCGTCTTAGTAGGATGGCACGTTACCGTCTGGTCTCAGGTCTGCCACAGTCGCTTGCATCGCTTCCCCGCTCGCGTGCGCCGCTGTGCACTCCTTGCGTCGAGGGTCGGCAGCGCGCTGCCCCTCACTCCTCCTCGTTCCCCCCACCACGGCTCCCTTCTAGACCCTGCACTTGGACGTCTGGGGCCCCTCCCCTTCCTGATTGTGGTGGACAACTACTCCCGCTACACCACGGTTTTCCCCTTGCGACAAAAGGCCGACGTACCTATCGTCCTCGAGCCGTGGCTACTAGCGCGGGGTGGCGCCCAGGACCTGTGTGGGCCTCACCTACACTCGGACCGTATGGTGAGTTTTCTTCCACTCGCCTGGAGACGTTCTGTCAGGGTCGGGGGATCATCCAGTCTTACACGCTACCAGTCTCACAGCAGCAGAACGGGGTAGCCGAGCAACGCATCGGCATGGTCATGGAGGTTGCCTGGACCTCCATGTGCCATGCCGGTGCCCCCTAGTTCTTCTGGCCTCAGGCAGTCCGCTACGCCTCGCACCAGCTGAACCTGTGGCCCACTGACGCACGGCCACGGGTGACGCCGGTCTCCCTTTGGACAGGTTCTTCGGGCGTAGCAGCTGACTTCCGTGTCTGGGTTCCCTGGCTCACGTTCGCGCCCCTGGCGCGAACAAGTTGTCTCCGCGCACTCGTGCCTGCGTCTTTCTTGGCTTCCCTTTGGACGCCTCCGGCTGGGTGTTCTACGACCCTGTCACCTACCAGCTCTTCGCTTCTCAGGACGTCACGTTCGACGAGTCTGTCTGTTACTACAGGATTCGCCCCCACCGAGGTACTAAGGCCTTTTCCCACCCGCTGTTCCTCACCCTTGAGCCCCCACCAGTCGCCTCGGTAGCCCCCCCCCTTCGCGTCCTGCCCCGTCAGGTGTGTCGGACGTCACTCCATAGTCTTCCCCCCCGCACCGTCTAGTCCCTGTCGTGTCTGGGGGTGCGGGAGGTGCAGTTGCGGAAGGTGAGGGTACTGGGGCTGCAGGAGCTGGTGGTGTCGGCTCTGGGGGTGCAGGGGTTGTGGGCCTGGGGGTGTTCCTGCGGGAGGTACTGGAGGCCCCGGGGGTGTCGGTGGTGGAGGTGCTGGTTCGGGGGGTGCTAGAGCTGGAGGCACTGGCACTGTGGCGCCTACACTGCGCACTGTACGTTTCCTGACCCGTGAGCAGCGTCTCCTCAGGTTGGAGAGGGAGGAGCGTGAGCGGTTTGAGAGGGCACAGCAGCAGCAGCAGCAGCAGCGGCCGCAGCAGCAGCAGGAGAGGGTAGAGGAGGAGTCACGACCGCACCAGTAGAGGGTAGAGCAGGAGTCCCGCCCGTAGCAGCAGGTGCAATCACAGACATAGCAGGAGAGAGTAGAGGAGCAGTCACGGCTGCACCAGGAGAGGGTTGAGCAGCAGTCCCACCCGAAGCAGTCGGTGCAGTTACAGACCCAGCAGGAGAGAGTAGAGGAGGAGTCACGGCCGCAGCAGGAGAGGGTAGCACAGGAGTCCCGGTCGCAGAAGCGGGTGCAGCTGCAGTCGCAGCAGGAGAGGGCAGAGGCGGAGCCACAGGAGCAGCAGCAGGAGCCAGTACCGTTGCAGCAGACGCCAGAGGATGCGGAGCAGCAGCGACTGCGACTACGCGACCTCCCCGACCCAGCACCCGCACGCTTTGTTTGTGGTCCTCTACTGTCCCCTCCTGTTCCCCCTGTTGAGTCCCTGTCCTCGTCCCAGTGGACTCGTCGTTCTCCCCTCAGTCGTGATGTGTCCCCGGAGCGTCGTCGGTGCCGTTACCGTGCAGACGGTCCGTTCCACCTTGTTCTTCACTCTCGTGTTCCACCTCCTCCTGTCTTTCCACAGCCTCCTGAGTCGTCCCTCACTGTGCTTCACGACCCGTTGTCTGACTACCTTCGTGCCTCCCGTCCTGTTGTCTCCTGTGTTTTGTCCACGCTGGTCACTCACCCGATTGCACCCCTGTCGTCTGTCTCAGCACTTGTTACCTCTATCGCTAGCTTTGCCTCTTCCCACCGCCTTGACTACGCCGCTCACTTGGTGAGTGGCCCTGCTCGTTCTCCGTCCTCCGGGGGTGCTCTTGTCTTTCCCCTAGAGGTCCTTGAGGACAGGCAGTTTGAGCTTGGTTTCCTTGCGGCCGCTGTTCCTCATCTCTGTGCCATGCTGCATACTCCTGAGGGGGATCCAGATGCTCTTGACATCTCGATCCCTCGCAATCACGCTGAGGCGGTCTCGGGACCTTGGGCCTCGTTCAAGATAGCAGCTGAGGAGGCAGAGATGGCATCTTATAGGTCCACAGGCACTTACGTCGTCAGTGGCCGATGGCTCTACAAGGTGAAGCGGCCGATTGGATCACAACCAGTGTTCAAGGCGCGCTATGTGGCGAGAGGCTTCAGTCAGCAAGAGGGGGTTGACTTTTTCCTGACCTTTGCGCCCACCCCGAAGATGAGTACTCTTTGGGTGCTGCTGCATATTGCAGCCCAGCGCGACTACGAGTTGCACTCCTTGGACTTTTCCATTGCGTGCCTTCAAGGGAGCGTGCACGAGCAGATCTGGCTGCGTCGCCCACCTGGCTTTGCTGGCTCTTTCCCACCTGGGACCCAGTGGCAGCTGCGTCGACCAGTCTACGGCCTGCTTCAAGCTCCACGTGAGTGGCACGACACACTTCGCTCGACCCCGTTCTTTGTCCTGGTCTACGTCGAGGACCTGGTGTTCGCCACTCCCGATCGACGCGCGCTGGCCTCCGTGAAGGAGGAACTGCAGAGGAGACACACTTGCACTGACCCTGGTGAGCTACAGCACTACCTTGGCCTGCAGATCACCAGGGACAAGGCAGCTCGCACCATTACGTTGACGTAGTCGCATATGGTCGAGCAGATCCTCACGCGGTTTCGCTTCCCGTTCTCCAAGGTACAGCTCACCCCTCTTACTGTGGATCATGGGCTCACGGCTCCACCTTCGGACGAGTCATTTGAGTCCAGTGGTCCGAATCCTGAGCGGGTGGGTTGTCTCATGTACCTGATGACCTGTACTCGCCCAGATCTAGCTTACCCTCTTAGCGTCCTTGCGCACTTTGTTGTGCCTGGGAGACACCGTCCCACTGGTCCGTCTGCTAAGAGGGTGGCGAAGTATCTGGCGAGTACATCAAGCATGGGACTTGTCCTTGGAGGGAAGCAGCCAGTTACACTCACAGGTTAGACTCATTGTGGGCCAACAGCGCGGAGACGCGTCGGTCTACACAGGGGTACTCCTTTAGCCTCGGGCCAGATGCTGTCTCGTGGTGGTCGACTCGGGCGTCGTCCGTTGCCGGTTCTAGCTGTGAGGCAGAGGTGTACGCTGTGGCCATGGTCGCTCAGGAGCTTCGCTGGCTGTCTTTCCTTCTCACCGACCTTGGTGAGCGGCCTCGCTCTCCCCCACTCTTGTTCGCCGACAATAGGTCTGCTGTCCTGTTGTGTGAGGAGCCTCGACTAGTTGGGAAGGCGAAGCACATCCAGCTTCGTTACTTCCTTCCGCGTGAGTTGCAGCAGCGTGGCCAGGCGCTTGTTCGACGTGTTGTCTCTAAGACCAACACGGCAGATATCTTCACCAAGGCGTTGCCGCCTTGTGACCACCAGTGTTTCTACACCCAGCTTGGCCTTCTGCCTGCCCGTCCACACTTGCTTACGTAGAGATGCCTTGTCATGCATGTCTTGTACTCTTGCATCTCTTTATACTTGCTATATACCTGCATGTGGACTGGCCTTGTGGCCCCTTGTTTGCTCTCGGAGTGTGTGGTGACTTTGAGCTCCACCCTGAGATTTGTCTTGTTCTTGTGGACTGGTCTTGTGACCGTTCCTTGCTCTTGTTGTTTCTACAGGACTACCGTCACCTAGACTATGGGGGTGTGTCAAACTATAATTCTATAGTTTGTGTAGTTCTAGTTTAGGTGTTCTCCCTTATGTTATTTTCTACTTGCACTAGGGCTAGGTTTTGCATATATCTTGTTTGTACTTTCTGTTTTAGTCAATTTTACATTGTGACACCACTCCCCTTACCTGAGCCTATCGAGGTAGCTGTCGATTCTGGTGCTACTTGGGGAGGTGCTGCTCGGGGTGTTGCGTCTGAGGGTGCTGAGCCTGCGGGTGCGGGGCCTAGGGGTGCTGGGCCTGAGTGTACGGAGCCTGGGGGTTGAGCGTGCGGAGCCTGGGGGCGCTGGGCCTGGGGTTGCTGGTTCTGAGGGTGTGGTGCCTGGGGGTGCTGAGCCTGAGTGTGCGTAGCCTGGAGGTGTTGAGTCAGAGGGTGTGGAGCCTAGGGGTGCTGAGGTTGAGGGTGCGGAACCTGGGGGCTCTGAGTCTGGGGGTACTGAGCCTAGCGGTATTGTGTCTGCTGGAGGTCCTACGGGTGCCTCGTCACGGCGGGTGCCTCTCTCTCCACTGCACCTGCGCGAGTGGTTTGCTCGGAGCACCCGATTTTGGAGTGGCGCTGCTGGAGCTGGGGGGCCCGCAACTGGAGACACTGCAGCTGGAGGCACTGGAGCTGCTGGTCCTGGAGGTGCTGGCGGTCCTGCTGGAGCTGGAGGTGCTGGAGCTGCTGGTCCTAGAGGTGCTCATGCTGGAGGTAGTGGAGTTGCCGGAGCTGGTGGTACTGCTGGTACTCGGGGTGCTGGAGGTGCTGGCGGTCCTGCTAGAGCTAGAGGTACCGGAGGTGATGGAGCTGCTGGTCCTGGAGGTGCTCGTGCTGCAGGTACTGGAGATGCCGGAGCTCGTGGTGCTGCTGGCAATAGAGGTGCTGGAGCTGCTAGTCCCGGAGATGCTCGTACTGGAGGTACTCGAGCTGCTGGAGCTGGTGGTCGGCAAGCACTGGAGCTGGAGACCCTGGAGCTGAGGTGCTGGCGCTTGGGGTGCTAGAGTTGTCGGTTCTGATGCTGGAGGCACTGTGCGGCCGCAACTGTAGTTCGTTCCACTACTTTGCCAGGTACTTCTCCCGTCTTCTACTGACCTTACTCCACCTCTACTGTGTCCACCGCCTGACCAGTCGCAGCTACAGTTACAGCCAGCCTCCCCACTGCCTGGTCCTTCTCCTTACATTGAGCAGACAGACTCCCTTACAGGGCGTTGTGAGCCAGCGTCTTGCCCTGCCTTGCCTGCTCACGCTGGTCGCACTGGCCGTCGTGTTCCGCGTCCGCGTCCTCCTCGTGTCCCTGGCACTCACCTTATGACACTTCGTCCTTCCTCTTTTCCACTGCGAGTTCCCTTGCCGTCTCTTCCTGCGTCCTCTCTTCCTGACGGTTCGGACCCTACGTTTGACTTAGTTCGTGCTACCAGTCCTACAATCACACGTCTTCTAGCCATTGTTGTCACTGACCCTTCGTTTGAGTCCACTGCGGTGTCTGCCCTTCTTGCTGAGCTTGTTGACTTTGCTGCTGCCTATTGTCTTGACTACGCCGCTAGCCTTGTTGCTGAGTCTGAGTCTGTCTGTCCTCCATCCGTCGGGGGTGAGTGTGCTCTTGGCACGGACGTCCTTAAGGACAGGCAAGAGGACTTTGAGTGTCTTGTAGCTGCTTTACCTCATCTCGTGTCTATGTTGCTTGCACATGAGGGAGACCCGGATGCACTGGACATCCCGACCCCCCGCACTTACGCAGAGGCGATTACGGGTCCCTATTCCTCTCACTGGCAGACAGCCATGGACGTAGATATGGCATTCTGGAAGTCCACAGACACTTATGTTGACGCAGCTCCCCTCTTGGGGCGAACATAGTCGATGGCATGTGGATTTTCAGGGTGAAGCGGCCGCCGGGTTCTCCGCCTGCCTTCAAGGCTCATTACGTTGCACGAGGCTTCACTCAGCGACAAGGAGTTGACTTCTTCCAAACCTTCTCCCCTACCCCGAAGATGACCACTCTTTGGGTGCTGCTGCACGTCGCTGCTCAGCGTGACTACGAGCTTCACTCTCTTGACTTCAACACAACTTTCTTAGAGGGCAGCCTGCACGAAGAGATCTGGCTGCGCCGCCCACCTGGCTTCACTGGGTTGTTTCTTGCAGGTACCCAATGGAGCCTCCGGCAGCCAGTCTACAGTCTACGCCAGGCGCCTCGTGAGTGGCACGACACACTGAGGACGACGCTTGCGGCTCTTGGGTTTGCTCCTCGATTGCTGACCCGTCGCTGTTTGTGCGCACCGACACTTTGTTGCCGCCATTCTACATCCTCGTGTACGTCGACGACTTGGTATTTGCCACTACTGACACTGAAGCACTGGCCCTAGTGAAGTGGGAGCTGCAGAAGAGACACACGTGCACAGACCTGGGTGAGCTGCGCAGCTATCTTGGCTTGCAGATCCTCCGGGACAAAGCACGGCGCACCATCACCTTGACTCAGTCACACATGGTGCACCAGGTCCTTCAGCGCTTCCGCTTCCAGCACTACTCGCCACAGTCCACTCCTCTGCCTACCAATCAATCGCTCTCAGCTTCACCTTCGAACGAGTCCGTAGAGCCGAGTGGCCCGTATCCAGAGCTTGTGGGCTGCCTCATGTACCTGATGACCTGCACTTGACCTGACCTTGCCTACCCTCTTAGCATCCTGGCAAGCTACGTTGCGCCTGGGAGACACTGATCTGAGCACTGGGAGGCCGCTAAGAGGGTGTTGTGCTACTTATGTAGTACGTCGGGCATGGGGCTCGTGCTTGGAGGAAGGGGTCAAGTTGTTCTCACTGGTCACGCAGACGCGTCTTTGGTTGACGACTTGGCTACGCAGCGGTCGTCACATGGTTACACCTTCAGCCCTGGCTCCGGTTCATTTTCTTGGCAGTCAAGCCGCTCGTCTTCTATTATTAGTTCTAACTGTAAGGCTGACATCTACGTAGGGGCCATGGCTGCACAGGAGTTACGCTGGCTTACCTACCTGCTGACTGACTTGGGAGAGCGGCCTAGTTCTCCTCTAGTACGTAGACAAGAAGGCCATGATTGGCTTGTGTCAGGAGCACAGACTGGAGCACAGGACGAAGCACATCGCTTTGCGTTACTTCCTTGCTCGAGAGTTGCAGTAGTGTGGTCAGCTTCATCTTGCTTACGGGCCACTCGGGCCAACACTACTGATATATTCACCAAGGCACTTAAGCGTGGTGATCATCAGCGTTTCTGTACTATTTTAGGCCTGGTGCCTACTTTGCCTTACTTGCTCACTTCGTGACTTTGCTTGTACTGTGATCTTTATACTTATACCTGCATGCTTACACTTGCTAGGTTGTGATCACTGTAGTGCTTGTTCCAATTTACATAAATCAGCATGACTGGCCTTGTGGCCATTTGCTTGTGCTCAGGGTGTGTTGTGACTTCGTGATCCACCCTGAGCTTGCTTTGCTTTTCTTGACTGGTCTTGTGACCCCTTGTTCTCCCCCACTTTGCCTATGGGGGTGTGTCAAACTATTATGTTGTGTGTGTTGTGTAGGCTGTAGTGGGGTAGCCCATATGGGGTACAACCCAATTAGGGTTAGTACTTGTACCAACTTTCTGTTCATTCTCGCTTGTATCAATCATTATCGCTTAGTCTTCTGACACAATGGGGCACTGTAGGAGGTTCAGAGCCGCGGCACTGTCGCTCCGCTAGGGGAGGCCGAGGAGCAGCTGCTCATCCCCGATGTGCTCTACGTCTCATGCGTGCGAGCGAACCTGCTCTCGCCCGGCCAGCTAAAGGAGAACGGCGTGACGTTGCAGGAGGATGGCGACAAGATGTTGTTGATCTCGGCAGCGGGGGATGTCCTTGGTCGGGCGTCCTACACCGGCCGTGTCCTTAGCACCAACCTGCAACCCTGCGCGGTCAAGCAAATGATGCCCACGACGGAGGTGGTGGCCCTACGGACGATAGTCCCGGCGACGAAGGCAACACTAGACAGGCTGCACGCGAGGCTTGCGCACGTCGGCATGGACACCATACAGAGCTCGGCGAAGCACGAGGTCGCCATTGGGCTGGACTTCCAGTCGGCGTCTGGCGCCAACTCACCGTTTGTTTTGAGCGTCGGCGGGAAGTTGGCGCAGCACACCTTTCCAGACCAGGGCTCCGATGTCGAGGACATGCTGGCCGTCGTGCACATCAATCTGTGCCGGCCTTTCCGCGTGCCTGCCAAGGACAGTAGCCTGTATTTCTTTGCTGTTGAGGGACCGAAAGACCCGCTACGTGTGGGTGAGGACGGTCGACAAGAAGTCAGATGCAATGCAGGAGTTTGTGGAGTGGCTGGCGGTGGCTCAGCTGCAGACGAAGAAGTCAGGGTTGATGCTGCGCTTTGACCGGGGAGGGGAGTTCCTCGAGAAACAGTTCACCGACTTTGTGAATAGTAAGTGTATTGTCCACGACCTGAACTGCCCGTACACGCCGCTGCACAACGGCATGGCGGAGCGGGAGATGAGGATGGTGGTGGAGTCGGTGCGGACGATGCTGCTGCACATGGGCGTCAGCACCGCTGGTTGCACCTCGCTCTGCAGCAGGCCGTGTGGGTCCACAACTGCCTTGAGAGGTCGATGCTGCCGCTCGGGACGACGCCGTACTAGCTGCTGACCGGGAAGAAGCCCGAGCATGACTACTTGTCGTTGGCGCGGGGGTGGGGCTGCATGGCACAGTTCTTGGTCCGCGAGCAGCAGCGTGGTGGGAAGCTGAAGCCGAAGGCCAGGTGGGGCCGTCACCTCGGCGTGTCGGAGGAGAGCAAGGGCTGGGAACTCCTCGACCTCGCCATCATCCGGGTGGTCACCACGTTGGACGTGGTGTTCTACGAGAGCATGTCGCTGGAGGTGTGGAAGTTGGAGCACGGGCCGGCGTCGGGGCGGACGCCGGTTCACCGGCCAACGGACACCTCGACGCCGATGCTGCCTCTGCTCGTTGAGGTTGGTGAGCTTGCTGGTGAGGATGCCAAGGACGTCCCCACTCCCTCCCCTTCACGTGCCCCTCCCCTTGTTGTCAACCTGCGTGGGCTGACCCCGACTGCCTCCGGCGATGAGGGGAGATGTGGGGCGTCACCTGTAGCGCAGGCCCCAAGCATCGCCGGTGGCTGACGTGATGATGTGTAAGTCGGCATGGGAGTGGAGCTGACGCCGACCAGGGAGCAGCAAGTGGTGCAGCCGACTTTGGTGAAGTCGAGGAATAAGGCACTGCAGAATAGCAGCCGATAGGGGAGCAGGCAGCAGCAACACCGACCACGGAGCAGTCAGCAACATCGACGACACGGGAGGAGCCGGCCAGGAAGCCGGCTATGGTGCAGCAAGACGCTGAGGGCAGCGACGCCGGTGACGATGAAGGGGACGCCAAGGATTCCACCGATAGCAATGTGGTGGAAGTCCAGACTAGACCACGGCGTACAGGACGACTTCGGAGGCCGCCAGACTTCTTCGTCCCCGCTATCTTCACCACAGTGTACGACGTGGACGGTGACGACCTGGCGTACGACGACGCCGAGGACGATGAAGACCTGCCAGAGCTCGACCCCGATATGTACACTAACCCTGAACACAGCTGGGACATCTCCACGATGACGGTGAAGGAGGCATTGGCAAGTTGGAAGAGCAAGGCGGTTAAGGCCGCCATGGAGGAGGAGATCTGCAGCCTCATCCGCATGGGGATGTGGGAGCAGGTCGAACGCCCCCGGGGTGAACATCATGAAGAACCGGTGGGTGTTGACGACAAAGTACCACATTGACGACACCGTCGAGCGCGAGAAGGCAAGGCTGGTCGTGAAGGGCTTCACACAGGTGTAGGGCACCGACTACGACGAGACGTACGCGCCGATGAGTAGCTACGTCACGTCACCGGCCGGGTGTGCAAGCTGCTGAAAAGCCTCTACGGGCTGAAGTAGTTGCCGCTGCTGTGGTACAAGGCTCTCAACGACGTGTTGGTAGGCGCCGGCTAGAAGAAAAGCTACGTCGACATGGTGCTCTGCTTCAAAGTTGGCGACGACAAGGTGGCCTGCTTAGTGCTGGTCTACGTCAACGATCTGAGCTGCTGGAGGCCGCTTTCGAGCTGCGCGAGATCTCGCCGGTGCCAAAGTACCTCGAGCTGGAGATCGTGCGGGACAGTCCTGCAAGGAAGCTGCGGCTGCACCATCAGGGCTACGCCGACAAGCTGCGTAGGCGGTTCCTCGACGAGGTGCAGACCTGGTGCACCCCGAAGACGCCGGTCTCGGTCGACACCTATGCCGAGCTCACCTTCGACAACGAGGAGGCGCAAGAGCGCCAGAGGAGGAGTACCGGCAGGAGGTTGGCTCGCTGTAGTTCGCGGCGACCACGATGAGGCTGGACATCGCCTTCGTTTGCAACAAGCTGGGTAGACGGTGAGGAGCGACCAGCACTGGCGCAAGGCCGACCGCTGCCTTGCCTACCTCGCCAACACTCGCAACGCCGCCCTGGAGTTTGACGGTGGACCTGAGTCGCTGAAGCTGATCGGCTACATGGACGCCGATGACGCCGGAAACAAGAAGAATCGGATGAGCACGTGAGGCTACGTATTTGTCTACAAAGGGGCCGCGGTCTCCTGGTCGAGCCAACGCATCAAGTGCGCGATGCTATCGTCTACCGAGTCGGAGTACGTGGCGGCCACCGAAGCCAGCAAGGAGGGACGCCGCCTTTGCTTCCTCCTTGCAGAGTTCTGGCAGCTGGACACTAGGACACCAACGGTCCTTTGTGTGGACAACAAGTTGGCCATCACGGTCGCCGAGGGCATAGGGTTGACGGGCAACCCCAAGCACATGGAGCATTGACAAGCCAGGCTCAAGCACGTGGTGAAGCACGAGAAGTTCTCGGTGAAGTAGATCCCGACAGCTAAGCAGCCAGTCGATTTCCGGACGAAGGCACTGCACTATCCGGCCTTCAACCGGTGCTCTGTTGCAGTCAGCCAGGTGCGCCTGGCCAACGCGGGCGATGGCGACGGTGACGCGCAGCAGTAGGTGCCATGCCCTCTTGCATGGCTGGTGCGGTGACCGGCGTGCTGTGTGTTGTGTGAACGCCGCTGAGCTTTTCTCCGAGCAGTGCTGACGTGTGGGCTGGGGGGCCCAAGCGTAAACGCGGTAGGGAGGTGTCAACGAGAGTGTTGTTTGGCCCTGTCCTCGCTTGGGCGAAGCCGACTTCGTGATCGGGTGTGCGGGGATTGCAACTGACCTTCAATAGTGGGCACATGGGTCACTGTATGGGCGCCGAGCTGGAGGACGCCTGGCTGGAGGGCGCCGAGCAGGAGGACGCCGACTTGGGCGTCTAGACGTCGTCCTGAGCGCCTGGATGGCATCTTGGATGCCGTGACAGCGTCCTAAGAGACTGGACGTCGACCTGGGCATCTGGTTGGCGTCCTGGGAGCCTGGACGCCGACCTGAGCGTCTGCACTCCTTCCTGGGCGCCTGGACGCCGACCTGGGTGTCCGGACGGCGTCCCAGGCGCCTGGACGCCGGACTGGGGACGACGGGGTTGCCGGGGCGGATTCTGCGAGGCCGACCTCGGAAGTGGTATCCCGAGGACGACGTGGCTGGTGGGCCCAGTCGCTGGCGTAGAGTCTGCTAGGTGTCTGCTCTGTGCTCGTGACAAGGTGTGGAGCACCAACCAGCTGCACGCACCTGCGAAGCAGGTGCACCGTTGTTTTGTGGGTGCAACGCTGTGCAGCCGACTTGCTGCAGCGTTGGCACACCGTGGACTTGCAACGTTGGCGAACCGCTACTTTGCAACGCTGGAGTGGTGCGAGCGCTGTTGCACTGGAGCGCGGTCGATCATGCTGCGTTGTAGGTCGAATAGCAGCCTAGCTAGCTCTGATCTAGTCTTTCATGTTGCTATCATTGTTGTCAACTTTCTTAATGAAACTCTTACCAAATTACCCCGTGAACTAGCAAGAAGTGTGTGCATTAGGAAAAGACTACGGAACGAACACTGAGATCACACGAGCACCCGTGCGTAGCCGGTAGTCTGGCTCCCATTAGTAGAGTTATCTCCGCACTACGGGTGTTTGAGAAATGGCTGTTGGTGGTTGAACGGCAGACAAAGAAGTCATCGCTGATGCTACGCTCTGACTGGGGAGGGGAGTTCGTTGGAAAGGAGTTCACCGCCTTCGTGGACGACAAGGGGATCGTCCACGACTTGACCTACCCCCACATACTGCAGCAGATCGGCATGGCGGAGTGGGAGATGCGGGCGGTGGTAGAGTCGGTGCAAATGATGCTGCTGCACATGGGGGTGCAGCACCACTGGTGGCACCCCCCCCCCCCCGTGCGCCAGGCCGTCTGGGTGAGAAATTGATTCGAGAGGTCAACGCTGTTGCCGAGGATGACGTCGTACCAGTTGCTGACCAGCAAGAGGCCAGACTTGACGCTGGCCCATGTGTGGGGCTGCATGGCGCCTCGCTATCAAGCAGCCACTCGATGGTGTCAGCCACATGAGGAGGATGATAGTAGCGAGGAGGTGAATGTGATGCGGTATGTGTCAAATGTGGAGGGGAGGCAGTCGAGGATGCATGCAATGAGAAGGGACTCATGAATGATAATGCCCCGGTCCTTGAGGCATTGTGTGGTGTTAATGAGGCGATGAGTGTAGGCAACCGCAGTGGGGGAGGAGTCAGTGCGGTGTTTTGGAATTTGCGAAAGAGGGCAACGAGGGTGCGAAGATTTTGGAAATCATATTGAGTCGCGTTTGAGGTCAGATGAGATGCAGGAGAAGATGATGGCGAGTGCACGACGATCGGCAACACGCCATGCTGCAACATCCTTATAGATCATTAAAAGCTCGTAAGCATGGTCCTGCTCATTGTGCATAGGTGGGGATGTGCGCATTAGCATCAGCGTGTGCCTTCTCCGCAGCACGGTGACACGCTGGGTAGTGTACGTGACGCGTAGCTTGTTATTGGCGACCAGGTTGGCCGCTCAGTAATCCGGACTGTCATCATGAATTAAGACAGGCGGGTGGCTGGGAAGAGGCTTTAGAAGAGGAGGGGTGTCGAGAGGAGGAGGATCAAGAGCAGGGGGGAGAACGGGTGGAAGAACGTTACGGTGCTCGAGGACTACATCAAGAAGACAGTAGTCCTGAATGATGACAAAGCCATGGTGGGTATGAGGCATGTTTTTAACGATGCCCAGTTCACATCCGTAGTATTATGAAGGAGCTCGAGCTTGTCAATGACTCAGGTATCAATGGGAGTAGAGTCGTCTGTCATAAAGGACAAGACAATAGAAGGAGGAGGAGGAGGGAAGATGATAGATGTTTGAAGGCGGGTGCGATAAAAAGGGGACGATACCAATAGAAGGGGTGGCGTGGTCGAGAGTGGGGAGGTTACTCCGTCCGCATGCCCGCGCCCGCTGCGTCCGCCCACCCGCGCTCGCCCCGCCCGCGCTCATCGCGCCCGCGGCGCTCGCTTGCGTGCGGCGTCCGCCCGCCCTCGACGCCCGCCCGCCCTCGACGCCTGCCCGCCCGTGCCGCCCGCCAGCCTCCAGCGTCCGCCTGCCCGTGGCGGCCGCCCGCAGCGCCCGCGCCCGCTGCGCCCCCCCGTCACGCCCGCGCTGCCCGCCTGCCGCGCCTCCGCCCGCCCGCCTGCCGCGCCCACGCTTGCCCGCCCGCCAATTGCGGCGGAGCTAGGGACGGCGAAATGGGGCACTAGGGGAAGGGGGTCGTGACGGCGTGAGAGAGCACTAGGTGCGAGAGGCGACATAGAGTCGCACGAGGGAAGGGTCGTGATACGGCACGTGGGACATAGGGTTCTTAGGATAATAGATAGGCATGAGCCGTTAGGACTCTAAATACCATGTGGAAAATCTTGAAGATGAAATGTTGGATTAAATAGAAAACTGATGGATTGTGAAAGTTTACCTAGTCCAACTTGCAAAGGCAGCGTTATCATTTCATATAAATTGTAGTACATTGTTTTCGTCCTAAATAGGTATACACAACGGCATACACAAATGGGTGGGTGGGTGGGAAATTAGAACTACAATTCTGAAAATGAAAACGTGGGTGGGGACGAATGTCCCCACGTTCCTCTTTTGTAGGCAAGAGAGGGTGAGTAGCACATCGGCGCTATCTTTGCTGTGCTGGCCTCGCAGAAGGCACGCCCTGCCCAGTGTCGCGCCGCCTGCGCACGCTCTTCCTTGCGTCGCGCCGCCCGCGCACGCCCTGCCATGCCCGCGCGCTGCCTTGCTGGCCGCGCGCTACCTTGCCCTGCCCGCGCGTCATCCTGCCCTGCCTGCGCGCCGCCCTACCTTGCCCTGCCCGCGTGCCGCCTTGCTAGCTGCCGCCCTGCTCGCGTGCCGCCCTGCTGGCCGCCACCCTGCCCTGCCCTGCCCGCGCGCCGCCCTGGTGGCCGCCGCCTTGCCCTAGCCGTGCGCCGCCCCTCCCTGCCCTATGCACTTCCCAAGCGCTTACGCGTCACCCTGCTCTGCTCGCAATGGCTACTATCAACGTCCTCACATTGGATCCTGAGGGCCGTCCGATCCAGTTCGATACGTGGCTCGATGACTTACAGTTGTTCCTACTGAGCGATTCTAGAGATGGCGTTTCGTTGTTTGACCACATATCTGGAGCCTCTCTCGCCCCTCCTGACAGAGCTAATAGTCCGACCCGCTCACAGTGGCTTACCCGTGACGCTGTTGCTCGCCTAGTAGTTCGCAACCACCTACCGTTAGCCGAACGCGCTCACTTTGGCCATCACAAGACTGCTAAAGCCCTGTACCACGCTATAGTCGCTCGTTACTCCTCCCTTGCCACTGCTGCTCTTGGCCGCCTTATCCTGCCCTACCTTCTTCCCGAGCTGTCCGCCTTTGCCACAGTCGACGACCTAGTCACCCACCTTTGCACTAGTGACGCTCGCTACCACGCCGCGCTTCCCACCAAATTTCTAGTTAAGAACCTCCCCCCCCCCCCCCCCATGTACATCGCTCACTACTTCATCGTCACCCGCCTCCCTGACCGTCTTAGCACACTCAGGGACCTCTTTCTTGCCATGGACCCCACAGACCTCACTGTCAACCTAATCGAGAAGCACCTAGTTGCACCTGAGGCTAGCATAGTCGCTGTAGGTGCTGCTCGTGGCACTCCTTGCACTCCCTTCTTTGAGAGGTGTTCCCCCTCCCCCCTTGCCCCCTCCTACGCTTCTGCTGTTGCTGTTAAATTCCTTCGTGCTGAGGAGGTCGGGGCTGCGTCTGCTCCTAGTGGGAGGCGCCGCAGCGGCAGGGGCAAGGGAGGCAAGGGTGGTGGGGGTGGCAGCGGTGGAGGCGGTGGTGGAGGCGTTGGAGGCGGTGGAGGTGGAGGTGGTGGCGGAGGGAGTGGTGGTGGGAGTGAAGGTGGTGGCGGCGGCAGTGGTGGCGGCAGTGGGAGTGGTGGCAGCGGTGGTGGTGGCGGTCGGGGTGGATCTGGTCAGAGGGGAAGTTCTGGCGGTGGTCAGAGGCAGCAGCAGCAGCGTTCGCGTGAGACCCCTACGCTTCAGGAGCTTCGTGAGTGGTTTGCTCAGCGTGGGGCATCTGGGGGTAGTGTTCACTACCAGTACGTCATTCGCACTGGTGACCGCTCTGGGCAGACATGCGGGAAGGTTGGTCACACACAGTCCCGCTGCTTCTCCCGTCTAGACGATGCCTGGCGCGCCAAGCTTCCCGACGCGACTGAGCTCCCTCGCTGGGTAGACCTGCTTCAGAATTATATGGATATATTTGCTCTAGACTATGACACTATCCTTATTGCCATGTATGCTTTGACTAATGGTACTGAGGGTGACTGTTACCTGTGTATACCGCTCGACCCAGGTATAGAGGCTGCTGCTCGAAGTGCTAGTGAGACTGCTCTCCACCTTCACGCTTGACTTAGGTGCTTCCCGCAGCTTCTTTCGCGACAACATCACAGTCACACCACTCCCAGCACCGGTCGAAGTCTCTCTGGCTGACCCCTCTGGGGACCTGGTTCTTGCACGTTCCTCCATTCTTTTCCGGTGTTCGGCGTTTCTGTCTCGCTCACTGTCAGGTCTTCACCTCCCCTTGTTCTCTACGAACTTGGTGAGCAACGCCGTCCTTCGGGATGAATGGGTTGATACCTTCACCCCTGGAGGACAGCATGTGGCGATCTATGCGTGCTCCCGGACTGGCCATCACCTGGCCAAGTTCACCCGTCAGCCTGGGTCGAGTCTGTACACATTGACTACAGCGCCTCCTCACGTAGCTGCATCTGCGTCTACGTCACGTCAGCTAGCAGCCCCCTGTTCATGTCGCCTCATGTCGCACCAGACTCTCCTTTGGCACACCCGCCTTGGTCACCCCTCCCTGCCACGCCTCTGTGGCATGCACTCCTGCCTCCTTGTCTCCGGTCTTCCTAGGTCTCTCCCTCTCCTTACACCACGGTCTTCCCGTTGCGCAGCAAGGGTGAGGTCCCTGATGTTTTGATCCCTTGGATCCAGGCAGTCCGTCTCCAGCTCCGCGAGCGGTTCCACGCAGACCTTCCTGTCTTGCGTCTGCACTCTGGCAGCGGTGGTGAGTTCGCCTCCGACCTCTTGCGGGACTTCTGTCATGGGGAGGGCATTCTCCAGTTGTTCACGCTTCCGGCCTCTTCGCTGCAGAAAGGAGATGCTGAGCGCCGCATTGCCTTGGTCATGGAGATCGCTTGTTTCTTCATGATCCATTCAGTTGCTCCCCGTTTTCTGTGGCCATTTGCGGTCCGGTACGCCGCGCATCAGCTCAACCTCTGGCCCCGTGTCTCCTTGCCGGAGACCTCGCCTACACTGCGTTGGAGGGGGAAGGTTGACAATACGTCGGTGTTCCGAGTCTGGGGCTCTCGTGCCTTAGTCCGCGATACCTCCACAGGCAAGCTCTTCTCCCGCGCCATTCCCCGCGTCTTCCTTGGCTTTCCCCCTGACGCGCGTGGCTGGAAGTTTTACCACCCCACCTCGTGCCATGTCCTGCCCTTTCAGGACGTCAGGTTTGACGAGTTGGTTCCCTTTTACCGTCTCTTCCCCTACCGCACTGCCCCTCCCCCCCCCCCCCCCCCCCACCCCCCCCCCCCCCGCCCGCTGCTCTTCCTCGCACCAGGTCCTTCTCCGGTAGACCTGTTGCATAGGATCCGGTCACTTTGAAGACTTACGTTGAACTCAAACCTCGACTAAACGCAAATCCGCTTGGTAGGATTGCGCGCGCTGGTCTTAGCTACCATTTGCAAGTTGAATCACTTGACTTCATAGTCTAGAGAGTGAGAACGAATAAAAAACGTATAGCTGCAGCTTCTACTAGAATTGATGGAGGAAGAACAAGCATTAGGCATAGAATGTGGAGTTGGGGGGTTTCAAGAGAACCTCGTGAGAGAAAGCTCTCCAAATGCTAAGGAAGGATGGTAGGAACCTTCGTAGCATCAAAGATGCAACCCTCATGATGAGGTCCTTGAGGTGTCACATGCAAAATCAAATCCAATTGGAATTTGCTTAGGTGTTGCAACATTTGCAACCCATGCTAGAAACTTGCCACCCCAATTCAAAAGTCAAAGTTGCCTTCCTAACCACCCAACCAAAGATCCCTTTATAAGCATGTCCCAAAAATCACCCAATTTAGTTAGTATCCCAATTAAGATATAATTCCCAAATATTGGAAATCTTGTAACTTGGGCGATCTTGGTCGGAATAAGGCGATCTTGGTATCGTTGGAAAGCTCTGGATTTCTCCTGCGTGATCATTCAATTAGACTTGGAGAAAAACACAGAGGTGGTAACATCCAACAGCCATGCATAATGATTTCTACTCATGCAAATGATGCAAGCATGGATTGCATGAGCACACAGCAGGAAGTTAGGATGACATGCACTCATATTGGCGTGCATACAACAAGACCCCCTCCCCCCTCACGGTCCTGCTCCCTCAGGTGTGTCTTAGGTAGACCCACTCCCCTTGGCTGAGCCTGTCGAGGTAGCTGTCGACTCTGGTGCTGCTGGGGGAGGTGCTGCTAGGGGTGCTGCATCTTGGGGTGCTAAGATTGAGCGTGCGGAGCTTAGGGGTGCTGAGCCTGGGGTTGCTGAGTCTAGGGGTGCGGAGCTTGGGGGTGTTGAGCCTGAGCGTGCAGAGCCTGGAGGTGCTGAGCCTGAAGGTGCGGAGCCTGGGGGTGCTGAGCCTGAGGGTGCGGAACCTGGGGGTACTGAGTCTGGGGGTGCTGAACCTAGCGGTACTGTGTCTGGTGGAGGTCATACGGGTGCCTCGTCACAGCGGGAGCATCTATCTCCACAGCACCTGCGCGAGTGGTTTGCTCGGCGCACCCGCCTTTGGAGTGGCGCTGCTGGAGCGGAGGGGCCTGCCGCTGGAGAGACTGCAGGTGGAGGCGCTGGATCTGCTGGTACTGGAGGTACTGGCAGTCCTGCTGGAGCTGGAGGTACCGGAGGTGCTGGAGCTACTGGTCCTGGAGGTGCTCCTGCTGGAGGTTGTGGAGCAGCTGGAGCTGGTGGTGCTGCTGGTACTCGGGGTGCTAAAGGTTCTAGCGGTCCTGCTGGAGCTGGAGGTACCGGAGATGCTGGAGCTGCTGGATCCTAAAGGTGCTCTTGCTGAAGGTACTAGAGCTGCCGGAGCTGGTGGTGCTGCTGGTGCTGGAGGTGGTGGAGGTGCTGGTCCCGGAGGTGCTCGTACTGGAGGTACTGGAGCTGCTTGAGCTGGTGGTGCTGCAGGTACTGGAGCTGGAGACCCTGGAGCTGGAGGTGTTGGCGCTAGGGGTGCTGGAGCTCCTGGTACTGGTGCAGGAGGCACTGTGCGGCCGCGACGGTACTTCATTCCAGTGCTAGTCTCCCGTCATCTACTAGCCTTACTCCACCTCTACTATGTCTACCGCCTGACCAGTCGCAGCTACAGTTACAACCAACTTCCCCACTGCCTGCTCCTTCTCCTTCAACTGAGCAAACACACTCCTAGGTCTTGCCCTGCCTCAATGCAGGATGTAGTGAGAGTGTGGTGCTCTGTCTCACCTGTTCTCCTTAAACTGAGCAGCGTGAGTCTCGCCCTACCTCGCCTGTTTGCGTTGGTCGCACTGGTTGTCGTGTTCCGCGTCCGCATCCTCCTCGTGTCCCCGGCACTCACCTTATGACACTTCGTCCTTCCTCTATTCCAGAGCAAGTTCCTCTGCCATCTCCTCCTGCGTCCTCTCTTCCTAACGGTCCAGACCCTGAGTCAGACTTAGTTCGTGCTACCAGTCCTACTGTCACACGTCTTCTAGCCAATGTTGTCACTGACCCTTTGTTTGAGTCCACTACTGGGTCAGCCCTTGTTGCTGAGCTTGTTGACTTTGCTGCCGCCTGTCGTCTTGACTACCCCGCTAGTCTTGTTGCTAAGTCTGATTCTGACTGTCCTCCGTCCGTCGGGGGTGAGTGTGCTCTTGGCACGGACATCCTTGAGGACAGGCAGGAGGACTTTGAGTGTCTTGCAGTTGTTGTACCTCATCTCGTGTCCATGCTGCTTGCACATGAGGGAGGCCCGGATGCATAAGACATCCCGACCCCGCGCTCTTACGCAAAGGCGATTACGGGTCCCTACTCCTCTCAGTGGCAGACAACCATGGACGCAGAGATGGCATTCTGGAAGTCCACAGGCACTTACGTTGACAAATTTCCCCCTCGTAGGGTGAACATAGTCGATGGCATGTGGATTTTCAGGGTGAATCGGCCGCTGGGTTCATGGTCAGTATGTACAGTACGGACCCAGGCTGACAAGAGAACGTTGCAACGTGACGGCCAGTTCGTAAGTACTTACATATCGCCACACGTCCTCCAGGAATGAAGTTGTCAACCCATGCATCCTGGAGAACTGCGTTGCTCAACAAGTTCGTCGAAAACTCGAGGAGGTGGAGACCTGTGAGAGACCCGGAGGGGACTGATGGACAAGGGAGGACAGTGGAGGCTCGTGCGACTACTGGGCCCCCAATGGGGTCAGCCTGTGAGACTGGTACCAGTGCAGCAAGTTGTGTGAGTGTGGTGCAGTCATGAAAGAAGCAACGTGACGCGCCTGAGTCAAGTGTGAAAGTGTGCAAGGCCTCACCTGAGGCAGGACCTGTGGCAGTAGACGCACAAGCACCTAAAACTACAGCAGACTCACTAGCACCTGGAGTGGCAGCAGACTCACTAGCACCTAGAGCAGCAGCCTCTATAGAACCAGGGACACACCACTGAGAAACCAACTCACTAAGCAGCAGTGGGGGGAAGTTCTCCTACTTTCTATGCTACCACCGCTGTGCATTACGCAGAAAACCAAAGTCTCCACCACCTAGACGGGCTCGCTAAATAACCCACTCGCGAAGCTGCTGCGGGGATAGTGTGTCCCAGAGAGGTAGTGGCTGCTGCTGTCCACCCTTAGCCATTGCGACTACCGTGATAGTGGCCATGACAGGCAGTGGCAGTCAGTAGCAGTGGCGAAAGGGCAGTAGCGACTGTTGAAGTGACTGTGAAGGCCACTTGAGTACGTGGGCAGCAGGGCACAGACTAGCACAGTAACAGCAGTAGTGCCAGCAGTGGCAGCGCGAGCAGCAGCACCAGTAGTAGCAGCAGCCGAAGAAGTAGCAGTAGAAGCAGCAGTAGGACAGTGTGGCTCAGTAGGGGCAAGGCAGAGCAGCGCGGCTCGGGCTGGGCAGCGCTGTTCGGCAGGGCATAGCGCACCAGTAGTAGCGTGTGCAGTAGCAGCGCGCTGGCGTGCTGGGCTGCGGGGTGCGCTAACGCGCTTAGCAGCAAGGCGCGCTGGCACGCTGGGCTGTGGGTCGCACTGGCGCGCTAGGCTGCGGGGCGCGCTGGCGCGCTAGGCTGCGGGGCGCGCTGGCGCGCTAGGCTGCGAGGCGCGCTGGCGCGCTGGGCTGCGGGGCGCGCTGGCGCGCTGGGCTGCGGGGCGCGCTGGCGCGTTTAGGGCTGCGGGGCGCGCTGGCGCGTTTAGGGCTGCGGGGCGCACTGGGCTGCGGGGCTGCTCGCGAGCAGAAGGGGCGCGCAGGGCAGGGGCTATTCGCGGGTAGCAGGGGCTGCTCGCGTGCAGCAGTGGCGCGCGGGGTAGGGGCTGCTCGCGGGCAGCGGGGGCGCTCGGGGCAGGGGCTGCACGCGGGCAACAGGGGTGCGCGTGACCAAAGGGCAGCGCGCTAGGGCAGGCAGTGCGAGTAGCTGCAGGGCAGCGTGACAATGTGCGAGAGGGCTGGACAGCACAAGGGCGCTTTGGGCAAGAACTAGTGGAACGATCAGTGGGCCCTAAAAACCTAACAGGTTTCCTGCTCTGAATACCATGTAAGAATCAACTGTGCAGGAATGATGGACTAGCAAGCAAGGATGAGTACCAGTACTAGGTTTGACCTAAAGTGTTGCACCCCACTACAGCCTACACATACAAATGTAATTTGACAGACCCATTATCCGCTAAGTCGCTACTCTGAATTTTCTCAGTATTCAAAAACATGTACGTTTGAAGTACTCATGTTTGGAAATCTTACAACTCTAAAAAAACAGGATTCGTAGGACAGTCTTCGCCATGGATAGACTTCCTCGAAACACGCTATCACTATAACATCGTCTACAAACCAGGGCTACACAACAAGGCAGTCGCGCTAAGCCTTGGCGATTGTCAAAGCCTTCAAGGCATGAAGGTGTTACGTGGAAGGAACCCAAACAACAGACTATACTGATTACTGCAGTCTCAGATACCTACGCTTTCACGACGACAGATGCGATGGATGGACTTTTTCGAGACAAATTTCCACCACGACATCGTCTACAAGCCAGGGTTACACAACAAGGCGGATGCATTGACCCAACCCAAGCATGTAGCAGGGATCCAGTTCAACGGGATGGACCCCCTACTCAAGGGTTTATTCCAACATGGGTACGCCGTGGACGTAGAGTATGCTATAGTAGAGAAGCATAAACGTTGCATACATCTTCACCAGCCCCCCAGCTTGGTGATCAACATAGGTTTTGCTCACAGGTTGGCTTTGTTCAGACGACCTTTTGTTTATTGTTATCTTGTCTCTTGTTTCTTGTTCTCCTTACTTTGATGTTTATATATATTGGTGAACTCTAGAACTGGCCTTGTAGCCGTTTGTAACAAAGGCCGGCTTGCCATACCACCATGAACTATATCTCTTGCTTGATTGCTTCTCTTAATTGGTCTTGTGACCGTGTGCCGGTCTTGCTTATTTTGATGCCCATAGCCAACAGGGGTGGGTCAAATACAAATATAAATATATATAACCTATTTGAGGCTTTAGTCAATTGCATAGTATAGAGTACGATCATTCTTTTGAAATTCCTACTTGTACCCCACTTTCCCTACTAGTAGACCACTTCTGCTAAACTACGCTTGTGAGTCTCCACCATGACCCACTAGGGCGGAGGAGTGAACTGAATACACAATATGTCAGGATCTTGGTAATCCCTAGACATTCCCGATAGTGCTCGTAAGGAACCAATGTTTTGCCCATAAAGAAACCACGAGTGTAGCAGCAATATCGCCCTCGGTTCCCCCAACCAAGAATCGCCAAGGCAGGGTTAGGAATTTGTAGTAGAGAGTGATGAGATGAGGTCAATAACATACAGTAAAGAGAGGTTGCCACAGCAGTCAAGAAGGTGCAGCAGCCACAGCAGCCATATGGTGAGGTACTTGCTGGTTTGGGTGGGACAGCTGCATGGGCAAAGGCTTCATCAGGGAGTGGTGAGGCTAACTGGGAGACGTGGCAAGAGAGGTTGTGTCATGCGAACTTCCCTATGCTGCAGAATTTGCTGAAGGATGGGAGCTTGAAGGGGTTGGAGTTGAAGGTGGCAGCCAAGGAAATTGGGAGCTGCTCTACATGCCTTGAGACCAAGTTCACCAAGTTTCCCTTCAGCAACAACACAGGGCCAGCCAAGGCCATGCTCGCGATTGTACACATGGATTTGGTGGGCCCCTACAAGGGCCCCTTCCCTCACAGGCAGCCGCTACTTCTTGACCATCGTGGATGACCACACGCGTGCGGTCTGGGTGTACCCTCTCAAGACCGTGGGGGAGGAGGCAGCGGCTCTGTTGACAAGCAGTGGGTCCCATACACCAAGTGGTATGGGAGTGCACCAGCAGTCAACATGCTGAGAGCCTATGGCTGCATGGTGGTATTTCATGTGCCTAAGGAGAAGAGGGGAAAGTTGGAAGCTTCAGGGAGATGGGGTGTGCACTTGGGGATTGCAAAGGACCACAAGGGCTGGCTGCTGCGGGAATTGACCAGCCAAAAGCTGTCTGTTTCAAGGCATGTGAAGTTCCTTGCGCCACTGTACTACAAAGAGTGGAAGCAGCAGCAACAGAAGCTTCCTACTACACCGCTAATCATTGAGGCTGATGAGGTGCAGTGGCCTTCAAGACAGGTGGAGGTTACTGTTTCAGAGGAGGAGATCTCAGGGGTGGCTGAGGATGGGGGAGAACCTGAGGTAGAGCAGCAGCAGCAGCAAGAGCAGCAGCAGCAGCCGCAGCAGCAGCTACTCCACCACATGCCCCACACCTGCCTGAGCATCCTAGTAGGGATGTGTGCCCTCCTGCCAGGCTGACCTATCCAAGTCGTGGCCAGCCACAGGTGGTACGGCCTGGGAGTGTGGCTGAGCAGTGTGATGAGGATGAGATAACGCACTGCTACTGGGCAGCCGTCCCTGAGCCCAAGATGCTAGCAGAGGCGTTGAGTGGGCTCGACGCTGAGAAGTGGAAGCAGAGTGTGAAGGAGTATGACTCTCTGCTGGAGAATGAGACTTGGGAGTTATGTAAGCTGCCTCTTGGGAAGAAGGCAATCTCTTCGAAGTTGATCTTCAAGCACAAGTATGGACCTCATGGGGAGCTAACCCGCTACAAGTCAAGGCCTGTGGCTAAGGGGTTTCAGCAGACAACGGGAAAGGCCACACCCAACTCCCGTTGACACATCCTTCTCTTCTCTGAGTCATCTGCGATGATTGATTGTATGGAGGAGATGCTGGATATGCAGTTCAAGTGCTTGAAGATGGGAGATATGAAGTACTAAGTGGGGATGCATGTGGAGAGGGACCTTGACAAGGAAGTGTTGAGGTTGCACCAGAAGAAATTTTGTCAAGGGCTGGCCGAGAAGTACGGTCTGCAGAATGGAGGAAAGCAAGCAACCCCACGGCCTTCGGGGTTCATTGTGGAGCCCTGTGCTGATGAGGAGGTGGTGGGTGGAAGTGACAAGAAGCTATTTCATTCCATGGTTGGGGCACTCAACTATGCTGGGAACCACACGCGGTCTAACATTGCATTTGCTACATCCAGGCTTGTTAGTGTGGTTTCACACCCCAGTCATGAGCAGCTGGAAGCGGCCAAGAGGTTGTTTCGCTATGTGAGTGCTAAAGCATTAGTGGGTTTATAGTACAGTGCTATGAGGCAAAGGCAGTAGTGGGGTGCTGCTGATTTGGGTAAGGGGGAGATGCTCTTGAATGCTAGTCCCGAAGCATAGGCCGACTCGGCCGGGTCAGCGATGCATGGTTTGGCAAATGCAGTGCACGAAGGCGGCATAAGCATTGCTAACTAAAAGGGGCGAATAACAATTGGTCTTGTATGCGATGTTGAGCGGCTCAATAAAAAGTGCTGAAAAATTGCTATAGATAGTATGAGCTGAGCTGAGTACCTGTAATATCATTCAGTCAATGCCAAACTTCATCACCTACACTGCGGTGTAATAATGGTTCAGCCATGTTCAGCCTTTTTTGTGAAGGACACACATAAACATAAGCTTTTTCTTTTCAAAGCAACACTGATTGGTCAGCCCTCAGCTGACTCCTAAGGTTGATAATCCAGCCTATGGGTAAGACAAAACGAATCTGAAGGTCCGGAGAGCATCCTGGTTGCTCTAGGATGCTATCGAGACCTTTTCTATGTAAACCTTAATCACGATTTTGAGTAAACCTTCATGCCTTAGTTTGCTATCCCATGGTGTTTCTTCTGGAGTCTATTGGAGGTGTTGAGGTTGTGATGGCAGTCTCCGGCCAGTCGTATGCCTAGTAAGAGATGAGGTTGAAGCAGGCAACTTAGGGATGCTTGTAAGAAACGGGACGAATAGAGTGAGATGAATAGTCCACATGATGGGAAGGAGAAAAGGGCACTCAAATCCCTATGTTGATTATTATAAGGCACAATACATATACAATCTATACAAAGAATAAACTATCCTACTCACCCAGTTTAGCATGATCAGTAAGTCAGAAGTCCACAGGCGCACGGTCTTATCGGACACAGCATCACCCGGCACTTTGTCTGGGCTTGATGGTGCAGAGAAGAAGCAGATGCAATGCTATATGAAGCTGTGACATGAGCAGCAGCTATATGAAGCTGTGACATGAGCAGCAGCTATATGAAGCTATGATATGAGCAGCAACTATATGAAGCTGTGACATGAGCAGCAGCTATGCGAAGCCGAGACAGGAAGGATTAGAAAGCATTGTTGAGATACTTTGACAGGAAACAACAGTCACCTTATGCTTCAACATGGCAGCAGTGTCGGCTCATGTTGTGACGCCGCCAATAGACCTTGCATGCTTTGACATGAGCAGTAGTTATATGATGCCTTGACACGAGCAAGACTACGCACATGCTCAAACAAAAAAAGCAGCAATGAGATGGTGTGACATAAACAGCATAGACCTTATGCGTCACGTTGCAACGCCAGCAGTAGACACTACATGCCTTGACATGCGCCAACGTTGACACGCGCCAACGTGATATGATGCTGTGACACGAGGAGGAGTGAGCACTTGTGGTGACAAGAGTAAGCAGTGATATGATGCTAGGGCCAGCGCCAACTTATGTTGTTGCCTAATTTCATTGACGCTAGCAGCAGACACTACATACTGTGACATGAGTAGAGTGATGTGAAGCTGCGACATGAGAAAGAGTGAGAACATGTTGTGACATCATAGAGCAGTGGTATGGTGCTATGAACTGGGTATAGGAAAGTGGAGGGGAGGGAAGAGAGAAGGGGGGGTGAGAGATGGCTTGCGATGACTCAAGAAGCAAAGAATTTGCAGGTGTGGGCGACGTGAGGCATGGATGAGTTGAAAGCCGCATTAGTGGGAAGCCGTTCCACACACTCGCGTCTCACCTGAGGAGCCGTCAGCGGCTGCCTGGGCCGGCCTATGGTTTGCCTGTGCCCCTGCCGCCGCCGTCCTTCTCCCCCTCTGCACTCTCTCTGTGCGCCTCTCCGCTGCACAGCCACGTCTTTAATGCATCTAGCTCGCCCTTGGCACACCCGGCACCCGACACGGGTGCCTCCACTTTCTTTGGCGCGTTGCCTTCCTTCCGCGGCCGCAGCCGCTTGGCGGCCGCCGCCCCGTCAGGACTTCTCATCCCTTTGCCCACGCTGTCGCGCCTGCGCTCACTGAGTGTTGGCTCTAGCGACGAGACGAGCATTGGTGTGCATAGTCGCATGGTTCCGTGCGCATAGTCGCATGGTTCCGTGCGCATTGATATATTCCGTGCGACGATGTGCCATGGTTGATGAGGCTTGTGCGGCTGGAATATATCAACACACAAGATGTCATCATTTTCTGAGGAGCAAGAAGCACACGGAAAAAGCACAGTGCACAGGGGAAAAATAAGTTCATAAAACGATGATAGAAAAAAGGGCCCGTAGACGAGAAAGAGTTTAGGCGTGGAATAGGATGCTGGAAACGTGCTCACCATTTGGGAGGCTCGAACTTGAGCGTAGAAGAGGACCAAATAGTGCGCGCGGAGGTGGGGGATACGCGCTGATTGTGCCTTGGAGAAAGGCTGTGCTGCGAGGCGCGCTGGATGCCATGGGCTGCTCACGACCTTTGAGAAAGAATTTAACTAATCCGACACTTGTTAGTGTTGCGCCAATGAGAGCTTACCTTGTGTGTCATGTTAGTAGCCGTTATCCAAAGCAGCTCTCTGGTTTGTCATGGTGGTGCCTCGCGAAACTAGCACTTACCGTTGAGGGCTGGTACCCACCATGTAACTTCAATCGAACTCATTCAGCTAAATACTCGCATGCTAGAGAAGGTGTATCGCTCGTGCTGGCTGAGCTCTCTAGTGTTGGTAGGCAAAGAACATGAGACAAATGAGGAGGCGGGGAGCGCAATAGGCGCTCCTGCTGGGTTGGTTTATTTGACGATGGCGTCGAGCCGTGCACTATTTGAAGTTGCGCACCTCGACAGAAGTTCAGTTAGGCATGGGCATCAGCCCGACCCGACCCAACCCGACCCGTTTAGGCCGACTCAAGGCTCAGATCGGGTTGGGTTGAGTATACCCGACTTCGGGTATTTGGCCCCGGGATGTTGACCCAACCCGCGGTCAGATCGGGTATACCCGAGGTCGGGTCGGGTATACCCGAATACCCTTTTGTTGGCTTTCTTATATGTTCGTCACCCTAGCCCTAGGCACACCCCCCGGGTACGGGTATAACTGACCCGACCTAGAACCACCGGGCCGGGTACCGGGTATTCTGTTACCCGACCATGTATACACTTCTCGACCCCCCCTGGTAGTCAATCCCAATATAAGGACCCGACCCGACCCGACCGGGTCTTTTGCCCATGCCTAAGTTCAGTGTTGTTTTTTAAGGAAACGGGAAATTGAGCGCCAGCAGGAATGCCGTTGCGAGCGCCAACGTGGAAAATGTTGGTGGTGGTCAATTGTCCCTGTGATTGATTGAATCGTGATTGTTTCAAAAATATGAGTACAGTACAGTCTACCACAAAGTGACTTGCTACTCACGTGAAGTATCGTTATCCTGAATATTCATGCTTGTGGAGTAAATAAGCAAAATAGGAGTTGCTTCATCTTGGAAACCTGTTCCGCAGAATAACATATACTCATAGATCCAAACCCCCCTCATTTATACACCTTGAGCTTCCTCACGTGGGGCACAACAATGCTCATGTGTCAAATGTTATACATTATGTTGATAGGCTATAGTGAGTGGGGCTGTAAGGAGTACAACATTTTCTAGGTTTGGGGTTTATATCTCCCATCTTGCTAGTCATTATCATTCCGCTATGCATCACTCTTGAAATGGTCTCAGAGCAGGGGTGGGGAGGGGGGGGGGGGGGGGTACCCGGGGAGCAGGAGCAGGAGGACGAGAGGGGGCGAGGAAGAGGGGGGGAGGGGGAACTGGGAGACCTTGAGAGGGGTAGCGAGCGTAGTATGACACTTACTCGTCAAACCGGACGTGAGGGGAGTTGAGGGAACGTGGAGGGAAGGGTGTTAAAATGCTAAGTCAGGAGCGTCCACCGGGAAACCAAGTAAGACACAGGGGATGACGCAGGCCGAGAGCTTATCTGCAGAGGTGTCGCGGACAAGCGCAAGGCAGCCCCAGACGTGTCCGACGCAGTCCAAAGAGTGGTTGGTGAGTCTCCTGGTCGTGAGACACGAGGCCAAAGGTTTAGCTGGTCGGCGGTGTAGAGAACTGTGTAGGGCCACAGAAAATGGGGCACACGGGCATGGATCATGGAGGTGCGGGCGATCTCTATGACCAAGCCAATGCGGCACTCAGTAACTCCATTCTACTATGGGGACCCCGGAAGCGTCGAGGACTGTGTGATGCCCTGCTCGCTGCAGAATCCGGCAAGTGCGTTGGAGTAGAACGCACCCCCATGGTTGGAGTGGAGACAACTAACGCGACTACCACGAGTGCCCTCAGTGGCCAAGAGCCACCGGATCAGCATAGAAGTCACCTCGGACTTCTTCGCGAGAGGAAACACCATCGTGTACCTGGAGTAGTTGTCAACGACCACGAGGAAATGGCGCTCTCGCTCGGGTTCAAGACGAGGGGCTGAGGCCCAGACGTCCAAGTGGAGGGTCTGGAAGGGAGCGGTGGTCAGACGAAGGGAGGAGTGAGGGGTGGCACACAGCCTACCCTTGATGCAAGGAGTGCACGTCGGCGCATACGAGCAAGGGGGCGACTCAAAGATCCACAGGAGACCTGAGACAAGATGCTGGCTGGCCATGCTATGTTGGCAAGGAAGGGACGGGTGACCTAGACGGTGGTGCCACAAAAATATCAGGTGGGAGGGTGATCGACAAGAGCAAGATGCAGCAACCTGGCCGGAGGCAACTACTTGACTGGCCGCATTAACCTGACTAGACGAAGCCACCTAGGGGAGCGGAGTGTGCAGGACAAAGGGACCTGAGTAGGGCACTCTGGTGAACGTGGCAAGAACTGCCCAAGTGGAAGCGTCCATACATATCACAGTCCTCATGCGTAGGAAAAATGAATGTGATCCCATGGTCCTAAAGGTATCCAAAACCCACCAAGTTCCACGAGAACGAGGGGATGTAGAGACCAGTGAGGACACAAGAGGGGACAGCCGGGCACGGGAGGGTGGTAGAACAACTGGTCTTGAAGTAGGATCAGCCAGAGCAATTGGGACCGGAACAGCAAGAGGTGTGATAGTGGAGTGGTCGCAGAAGAAGCACTTGGATGCTTAAGAGTCAATCGTAAAGAAGAGTGAGGCGTCAGCGGTCGTCATAGCTGCACTAGTAACTACTCAAGCACCGGCACTAGAAGCACAAGCACCTACACTAGCAACAGACAAAGCTCCTAAGCTGGGTACACGTAAGTCAAGAGATCCATACGTGATAGAATAGATAGCATCCATAGACATATCCAACACATGGTAACCACTACGAGACATACTGGGCCAGATCGGGGGAGCCGAGTCAGGCCCAAAATGCTTACCGTAAAGGTCGTCGAGGCAGCTGTAGCAGCGCAGTGCAGAGTGGTCAGGCCGCTAGCAAGTAGTGCCAGCACGAGGGCCAGTCAGGATCCGCTACTGGCAGGGTCCAACGTCTCAGCCATCACGACTAGCCCTGCAGCTGTTCGGGCCGATGCTCTCCAAACCACCAGGGCCCCACTGCTGCTGAGAGCGCCACTGCTATTGAGGGCACCACTGCTGCTGAGAGCGCCACTACTGCTGAGTGCGCCATTATTGCTGATGAGTTCCCCACTGCAGGAACTGCTGCTGATGCTGTCCCTGCTGCTGTAGAACACTAGTGGACGCCATGGTAATATTATAGTCACAGTAGGCTCAGATGTACCTAAAACGAAAGATAGAGTGCACTGTCGGATTTCTGCATAGCGGCTTCAAACGTTCATAGCGTTCCGGTCACACCTTCAAATGACCTGATTCAAATTGGATTTGGAGTGTCTTAATCTCGCCTACAATAAACAATTTAGAGCGCACAATTAAGTCAAGTATTGATGACGCAACATTAGTTTGAACGAACGGCACTATGGCAGCCACTATAGTCTTTGAACACAAATTAGGAAGAGTTAGAGTTGGGAATGACTTTGTTACGAGTGCAATTGAGTGAACGAGCGAGAATTGCACTATCAAATCAAGAGTACAATGAGCGAAGGCATGAGCAAAGAATATATAGCAAAACTACAGTGGTAACGGTAATGAACTGTGGTTGTCGCACGACGGGCCTGGGACTGAGGTTTGGGGAATTGTCGAAGTGGAGGCCCGGAGTGCGGGTTACCCGCCGAGCCGAGGTGCGACGTTCGAAGGTGGCGGGAGGATTGTCGATGCGAGGGTTGCGAGTAGTAACGGTGCTGACTGTGGTGCTACAGTGGTGTACGCGCTGAGCGGGGACGCGAAGTAAGGAAAAGGAATTTTCCTTACACTACCCCCCCCCCCCTAAGGAGGTCCTCCTTACGAAAGGGCGTGTACATTCCTGAAATTTTGGCTGTGCACATACTCGGTGAGGACGGGGTGGTTTTCGATTCTGTCCAAGGGAACCCAGTTGTCTTCGGTGGGTGTACGGTCTTTCCAGCGGATCAGGAACTCGATCCTTCGCGCTCCTCGAGGGTCACGAACTCTGTGGCTCAGGATTTTCTCGGGGGTGATGATTGGTTCAGTCGGCGGTCGTGTCATGCTGGCTGGGCGATTGCGTGGCAGTTGGCTCGTGGACGGGACGTAAGGGCGAAGCAGGCTGACGTGGAATGAGGGGCTGACGTACCAGTCAGTAGGGAGGAGGAGGTGGGCGGTGACGGACGTAATCATGTGGCTTATGCAAAATGGCCCGCAGTATCGGAGGCGGAGTTTTGGGGTGATGGGCAGTCGGAGGTTCTGAGTGTCAAGTAACAGTAAGTCGTCTGGCTGGTAAGTGACAGGTCTGCGGTGGCGGTCGGCGTTACGTTTAGCGATGATGTTGGATTTTCTTATTGCGTGTGCTGCCCGGGTCCGTGCTGCTTGTAATATTTTGGCGAACTGTTGTGCTCGTGGCACTGTGTTGTCGGGATTTGGGGTCATGGGTACTGTCGGGTCTTGTCCGTAGTTTAGGTAAAATGGTGACTGTTGGGTCGTGGCGGATGGCGAGTTGTTGTTGTCAGAGGTCCACTGGTGATCCCCGAATGATCCTAGGGAAGGGTTACAGGCACGTTGGCCTGGGGGGTTATGGGCGCACTGACCCGCTACTTAACAAGCCCTTTTATCCCAGTGGTCTAGTGGTTGGGATTCTGACATGGTATCAGAGCGAAGGTCTCGGGTTCGAATCCCGGTGTATGCACTTCGGGCATCCCAGTGCGGGGGGGTGTCAGAGGTCCACAGGTGATCCCCGAATGATCCTAGGGAAGGGTTACAAGCACGTTCACCTAAGGGGTTATGGGGACACTGACCCGCTACTTAACAAGCCCTCTTATCCCAGTGGTCTAGTGGCTGGGATTCTGACAGCTGTACGCGAACTCGATGAGTGGCAGTTGCTGTTCCCACGTGGTCGGGTCGTTGCACGTGGCCCGGATGAGCTGTTCCATGGTCTGATTTGTCCGTTCTGTCTGTCTGTCGGTTTCGGGGTGGTATGATGAACTAAACTGCAGTCGCATGCCGAACTGCTGCCACAGGTTCCGCCTGAAGTTGCTGGTGAATTTCGTCTCGCGGTCGCTGATGATCGCTGCTGGTATCCCGTGTAATCGAACGATGGTGGCGATGAAGAGGCGAGCTGTTTCTTCGGCTATGATTGATTTCTTGCATGCTGCAAAGTGTGCCATTTTCGTCAGTCGATCGACGACGACCAAGATCGCGTTGTTCCCACTTGCTCCAGCCGGTACCCCGTGACAAAGTCCATCGTCACTTGCTGCCAAGCACGCTCTGGGGGTGGTATCGGCTGCAACTGTCCGCCGGCCGCTGTCGTGATGATTTCATGAGCTGGCAAGTGGGACACGATGCCACGTGTCATTGTACGTCGGTCAACATTTCGGGCCAGTAATAGTACCGCTGCAACTGCTGCCGTGTTTTCTCTACCCCGAAATGCCCCAAGGTAACTCCGTTGTGTGCCTCCTATAATAGTAATTCTCGTAGTAGTGTATGCCCAGGCACCCATATGCGGTCGGTCCCGGTCTTTATGTAATAGACTCCCTTTGCTGCTGCAAACTGCCGCGAATTTCCTCCTGTAAAGAATGTATCCGTTTGGTACCCGTGGGTAAATAGGCCTGTCAGTAGTGGGCTTGTCTGGGCGAGCAGTATTGCGTGGATCTGGGCAGTGGGGCGGGTCAGCGCGTCGGCAATGTTCGAGGCTCCTTTTTTGTAAGTGACCGTGTAGTGAAAGTTGGACTCGAGAAAACCGAGCCAGTGAATCTGTCGTGGGTTGAGGTGTGGCTATGCGCGGAGATACTGTAGAGATTTATGGTCTGTCCGTACTGTTCATGGTCATCTGAAAAGTCGCCGGTGTGTTGGTCAGCCCGAATGGCATCACGGTGTACTCGAATGACCCATACCTATTTCTAAATGCTGTTTTTACGCAGTCCGATGGTTCGACCCGAATCTGGTAGTAGCCTCCGCGTAAGTCAATTTTCGAAAAAAGACTCGTGCTGTTCGTAGTTGATGTATCAGCTCGTCGGCGCGGGGAATGGGGTATCGCGATTTGAGTGTTACCCTATTCAGTGCTCTGTAGTCAATACACATGCGAAAAACCCCGTCTTTTTTCGGTGTGAATAGTATCGGTGCGGCGAACGGTGATGAGCTTGGTCGGATGAATTTCTCTAACAGGTAATCTAACTGCTTCCTCAGTTCGTCGAGCTCTGGCTGTGTCAGTTGGAATTGTCGCTGTACAGTTTGCTGTGCCCCCGGTTCTAACTCTATGCGGTGGTCATGTGCCCGCTGAGGTGGCAGTCCTTCTCGTATGTCGTCGGGAAAAATTCCCGGGTACCGTTTCAACGGTTCCTGTAGTTTGCGTGGTACCGCTGCCAACAGTTTCTGAAAATCGCTCGGCTACTCTGCTTCTCCTACCAATGCTATATCCAGTGCGTACACGTGAGCTCCAGCAGTGACAGCCTGTTTCATCGTGATGGCGTTGACGTGTACCGTTGAAGACTCACGCGACTGCAAGCGAGATAGCTTAACCCAATTACCGCTACTTCGCACAGTGCATCTACCCGTTGTCCAGTCGATTCGTGGGTTATACCGTCGTAGCAAATCACGTCCCACTAAAATGTCGTGTCCATCCAGTGTCGTCGCGAGCATTTTCTGTGTAAATCTGAAATTTCCCCCGCAGCGGACTTTGACTCTCTCCACCCTCTCACGTATGGCCTGTGGCGTGCCGTCAACTAAGCGTGCGTCTATCTTAGGTAAACAACGGCTAAGTGTCAGTTGCGGTTTTCGTGCGGTTGCGGTATTTACTAAACTGTGACTTGCTCCTCCGTCGATAAAAATCTTCACTACTGCTCCCTGTATTTTCCCGTGAATCAGTACTGGGTAATCCGTCGCTGTACCCTCCTTATTCATCCGAGCCCGATCAATAGCATGAATCGGTGCCGTGACTCAGTGAGGGTCGGTGTGATTGTGCGAGCAGGCAGTCTCGTCTGTAGTTGGCCCGATTCCTACTGACTGCTGGTGTTTCCTTGCCTTGGAGACTCCCTCCCCTGCTCTGCTCCGCGGCGCCTCAGCTCCTCTGGGCATTCACTCTTGCGATGGCCCGGCCTATTGCAAGCAAAGTAGCGCCCCTTAAACGGTGCGGTAGCTGCATTTGTCGCAACGGCGTGTACGGTGGCGTGCTCGATCGGTCCCCGAGGACGATGTCCGTAGTAGGACCCCGGTCTCAGACGGCGCAAAATTTCGATTTTCTCGGCGAGCGCGAGAATCTCGTTGAAGTTTGAGAGCCCGCGTAGCATGATCTCGTGCGAGATATCCGGCTTCAGCCCTCCGACGTAACGGTCCACCCGCTCCGCTTCGTGCATCTAGCTGACTTGCTCGCATAATGCGAGAAAACCACTCGTGTAGTCTTGAACCAACCCGAGCTGCCACCAAGTACGCAGTTTCTGACGCGCTGAAATAAAAGTCGCGATTGACTCGAAGTGCGCCCGAAGCCCCCAGGTGACGGCTGGACCCGTGGGCCCTTCCTCTTGCGACGGTGGCTCGTAGGCGCGTGGCGACGTCACGATGACTCGCCACCAGTCCATGGCGGGGCCCCCCAGCAGCGAAACAGCGTAGCGAATCTTCGCTGCGTCCGACTCGACGTAATTCGCGTCGAAGAAAACGTTCATCGTGAAAACCCACGATTGAACCATCAGACCTCCACGTTGGCTTGGATCGAGACAGGGCGGGCGCTGCGGCTTGAGTGGCATTGGTGCCATGATGTCGTGGTTGCCACTTGTTGCTACAAACTCCACGTGTCGACGAGCTTCGCGAGGCCCACGCGGGCTTGGCGCGGCCCGATTTCTCTCCATGCCAGGCATCAATTGAGCGGCGCCATCACTGGCTGCGCCTGAGCGTTGTCCCACGCTGTCGTTATGCGTCAGTGTGCCTGATGAGATGACGATCGGTTCGTCTGATTGTGCAGGTGCATTTGCGGGTGCTTGTGATGGAGCTGGTGCATTCACCGTTGATTGCTGGCGGGCGGAGTCACGTTCCGCCGTGAGTGTCGCGATTTCGAGTGCCGAGTCCTCGAGTTGACGCACGGGACGGTCAAGCTGCTCCTGCGTCAATGTCGCGAGCGTGAATTTGGCCATGGCGGGGGTGTCGGGCGAGCTCAGCGAGAGCCTCTGTCGTGGCCGTGCGTGCTTACGAGAGAGCACGACGAGCGGCGGTGTTGTGTCGCTGAGAGACGTCTAGCCCCCCCAAAAATTGAGATAGTGGGGAAGCGAAGGTGAGGGTGCGGTCTGAGAAGAGATCGTAGGCTCTGAATACCAAATGTTACGAGTGCAATTGAGGGAACGAGCGAGAATTGCACTATCGAAGCAAGAGTACAATGAGCGAAGGCATTAGCAAAGAATATATAGCGAAACTACACTGGTAACGGTAATGAACTGTGGTTGTCGCGCGACGGGCCTGGGACTGAGGTTTGGGGAATTGTCGAAGCGGAGGCCCGGAGCGCGGGTTACCTACCGAGCCGGGGTGCGACGTGCAAAGGTGGCGGGAGGATTGTCGATGCGAGGGTTGCGAGTGGTAACGGTGCTGACTGTGGTGCTACAGTGGTGTACGCGCTGAGCGGGGACGCGAAGTAAGGAAAATGAATTTTTCTTATGGACTTCCAGCTCCTACAAACCCCAAGAGCCAAGGTACAGTGATGTGGAACAATGCCACACTGTCCCCAACCACGAAGGGTCTCGAAATTACCCTTCACAAGGGCCTACACCAAGTGAAATGTTACACTACACAAGGTAATGTAACTATTCTCAATATCTTGAGGTGTACTCTTTTCGCGAGCTTCGTGATCACTTGAATCTTGAAACCAAGGCTCTGGTTCTTCATCATAAACTCATCCTTGAGCTCTTGATGGGTCTGCTGCACACACCTGCAACACGCTGAAGGTTCCACACACACGACAAAACAATATCCGCGCACAAGACACACGACAAAATAGAAACTGCGCACGGGACACAAACGAGCGCGTGACACACTACTAGCGATAACTCGCTATTGACTCGACACACACATTCGTCATCATGCCTCATCATACACACACTTTTAGAAGCATGAAATGTATATTATCTCATTCCCTCATACCATTCCATGCACACATGCATGCACGCACACGGACAACAAGCCGAGTGCAAACCGTAGGGTTGCACCAACAAACCCCCCCTCGGATTGTTGGCGGGATCTGTTGCTCTTGGATTGTTGCTCTCAGTGCAACCGTAGGGTTGCACCAGCCAGCTTGCAGCAGTCCCAATGCTGCTACTCCACCAGCCTCTTGGTCATCATGTCTGCCGGCTGCCCCGTCGTCTTCACATAGCGCAACTCAACTTCACCCACGGCCACCATGCTCCTCGTCCAATGCCACTTCACCCTCATGTGCTTGGTGAGGCCATGTAGTACGGGGTTTTTAGCAAGAGCAATGGCACCCTGGCTATTACAGTAGAGTGGGGTAGTTCCTTGCTGCTCCTCCCCCAATTTAGCCAACAAACGCCGCTGCCACACAATCTCCCGTACGGCACGGAAAAGTGCCATGTACTCGGACTCCACCGAGCTCAATGCTTGATCAACATGCTTCTTGCTCTCCCAAGTAGTTGGGCCTCCACCAACACAGCTTATGAAGCCTCCCACACTTGTCATGTCCTCTGGTTCCGATACATATGAAGCATCCGAGTAGGTGGTGAGGAACAAACGCCCGGGTTCTACACCATCCGTGCCCTTTTGGCGCCTTTGCGCCGCCGCCGAGTATTGCAGCCCAACGGTCTGTGTTTGGCCAAGATACTTGGCCACCCTCATTCCAGCTGCTCCTCATTTGGGCATTGCAAAACCCTAGCCAGCTGCCCGGTAGCAAAGGCGGTGTCCGGTCGTATGTTGACCGCCGCATACATGAGGCTGCCCACCAATGAGTGAAAAGCTGCTGGAGCAGGAGTAGCTGGAGCTAGGAACAGCTGAAGTTAGGAGCTGCTGGAGCAGGAGTGGCTGGAGTTAAGAACAGCTGGCGCTAGGAGCTGCTAGACCAAGAGTGGCTAGAGCTAGGAACGGCTGGAGCTAGGATTTGGTGGAGGTAGGATCAGCTAGGACTGCCAGGCTAGGAATGGATGGCACAAGGAGTGGCTGGAGCGAGGAGTGACAAGGTACGCTAGGCTAGAGCTATAATCGGCGGGAGCTAGAATAGCTAAAGCACAAATGGCTGGAGCTAGAGACGGGGACTTAGGGTCGGCTTGAGGTAGGAACGGATGGAGCTAGAGACTGTAAGTGCGGCTGTCGGTTGTCGCTAGTAGAGCAACTGGCAGTGGAAGTTACCTACGGCAATAGGAGCTGCAGTACAGATGCCTGCGCTATGGAGGCAGCTGTGGAGGCTGTCTAGTAGGCAGGAACGCGGGCAATTGTTGCAGCCCCTCACCCTGGACTTCTTTCTTTTGGGTACAATAAATCAATTCATATTGTGGCGCTAAAGAGCTGCAGGGCGCGCTACCCGCGCGGTGCGCTGCCTGCGGGGCACGCTACCCGCGGGGCGCGCTACCTGCGGGGCATGATACCTGGGGGGTGCGTTACCTGCTAGGTGCGCTATCTATGGGGCGTGATCTCTCAGAATTCCAACCACTAGACCATTGGGATAAAAGGGCTTGTTTCAGTAGCGGGTCAGTGCGCCCATAACCCCCCAGGCAAATGTGCCTGTAACCCTTCCCTAGGATCGATCGGGGATCACCAGTGGACCTCTGACACCCCCCCGCACTGGGATGCCCGAAGTGCATACACCGGGATTCGAACCCGAGACCTTCGCTCTGATACCATCTCAGAATCCCAACCACTAGACCATTGGGATAAAAGGGCTTGTTTCAGTAGCGGGTCAGTGCGCCCATAACCCCCCAGGCAATCGTGCCTGTAACCCTTCCCTAGGATCGATCGGGGATCACCAGTGGACCTCTGACATGATCATGTGAGAAAAGTATGAGGAATGGAATGTGTGACTAGAAAGGGGATGGGTACAAGTATGAAAACCTAGAAAAGCTGTACCCCATAATGTCTACCCCACTACAGCCTACACGGGCTATATCATATATGTTTGACGCACCCCCGTAGGCAAAGTGGGGGAAAACAAGAGGTCACAAGACCAGTCAAGCAAAGCAAGGCAAGCTCACGGTGGATCACAACGTCACCACGCATTCTCAGCACAAGCACAAGGCCACAAGGCCAGTTCACATGCAGAGTTATATATCAAGGTGAACAAGCAAGAAAATGATCTCAACCTAGCAAGGGTAAGCATGCAGGTGCAGGTCTATATAAATCACAGTACAAGCAAAGTAAAGAAGTAAGCAAGTGTGGCCAAGTGGGCACAAGACCTAGCATAGCATAAAAACGCAGATGATCACAAGGCTGAAGTGTTTTGGTAAAGATATTAGCAATGTTGGCCCGAGTGGCCACGTAAGCAAGACAAAGCTGACTACGCTGTTGCAACTCTCGAGCAAGGAAGTAGCGCAGAGCAATGTGTTTCGTTCAATGCTCCAGTCTATGCTCCTGACACAAAGCCAGCATGGCCTTGTTGTCGACGTACAGAACTGGCAGCAGGTAGGTGAGCCAGCGTAACACCTGTGCAGCCATGGCCCCTGCGTAGATCTCAGCCTCACAACCGGAGCTGAGAACAGAGGATGAGCGAGTAGACCGCCACGAAATAGAGTCGGAACCAAGGCTAAAGGTGTAACCTTGTGGCGACCGCTGCGTAGCCAAGTTGTCAACCCAGGAAGCGTCCGCGTGACCAGTGAGGACAACTCGAGCTCGTCCTCCAAGCACGAGCCCCATGCCCGACGTACTGCACATGTAGCGCAACACCCTCTTAGCTGCATCCATGTGCTCTGGTCGGTGTCTCCCAGGAGCAACATAGCGTGCCAGGATGCTAAGAGGGTATGCCAATTCAGGTGGAGTGCAGGTCATCAGATATATGAGGCAGCCAACAAGCTCAGGGTATGGGCCACTCGGCTCTATGGAATCATCCAAAGGCAGAGCCGAGAGCGAGTGGCGAGTAGACAGAGGAGTGGCCTGAGGCGAGGAGTACGTGAAGTTGAAGCGCTAAAGGACCTGCTGCACCATGCGTGACTAAGTCAAGGTAATGGTGCGCCCTGTTCTGTCCCAGGTGATGTGCAAGCCAAGATAGCTGCGCAGTTCACCCAGGTGTATGCAAGTGTGTCTCTTCTGCAGCTCCGACTTCACGTGGACGAGTCCCTCAGTGTCAGCAGTGGCAAAGACCAAGTCGTCAACGTACACGAGGATGTAAAACGGCAGCAGCGAAGTGTCGGTGCGCAGAAACAGCGACGGGTCAGCAGTGAAAGGAGCAAACCCAAGAGCCGCAAGCGTAGTCCTCAGTGTGTCGTGCCAATCACAGGGCGCCTGGAAAAGACCGTAGACTGGCCGTCGGAGGCTCCACTGGGTACCAGGAGGAAATGACCCAGTGAAGCCAGGTGGGCGGCGCAGCCAGATCTCCTCGTGCAGGCTGCCCTGCAAGAAGGCTGTGCTGAAGTCAAGAGAGTGAAGCTCGTAGTCACGTTGAGCAGCGACGAGCAGCAGTACCCGAAGAGTGGTCATCTTTGGGGTCGGAGAGAATGTCTGAAAGTAGTCAACTCTCTGCCGCTGACTGAATCCTCGAGCCACGTAACGCGCCTTGAAGACACGCGGAGAACCCGGCAGCCGCTTCACCCTGAAAATACACATGCCATGGACAATGTTCGCACCAGGTGGGGGAACCTCGCCGACGTAGGTGCCAATGGACTTCCAGGAAGCCATCTCTGCGTCCATGGATGTCTGCCACTGAGAGGAGTAGGGACCCTCTTTCGCCTCTGCGTAAGAGCGTGGGGTCGGGATGTCTGGTGCATCCGGGTCTCCCTCAGGGGCAATCAGCGTAGACACGAGATGAGGTAAAGTAGCTGCAAAACAGTGGAACTTCTCCTGCCTGTCCTCAAGGACGTCCGTGCTAAGAGCACACTCACCCTCGACGGACGGAGGACAGACAGTCTCTTACTCAGCAACAAGACTAGCGGCGTAGTCTAGACGACAGCGAGCAGCAAAGTTGACAAGCGCAGCAACAAGAGCAGACGCAACAGTGGACTCAAAGGAAGGGTCAGTGACAACACTGGCTAGGAGACGCGTGATAGTAAGACTAGCAGCACGAAGGGAGTCAGACTACGGGTCAGCAAGGGCAGGAAGAGAAGAGAAAGGAGGAGATGGCAGAGGGATGCGCTGCGAATCGGTGGAAGGACGTACAGCAATCTGGTGCGTGCCAGGGACAGGAGGAGGACGCTGACGCGAACCCTGACGACTAGTGCGAGCAGCACGAACAGGCGACGCAGGACGAGACTCAGGCTCACGACGCTCCGTAAGACCTCCTGTCGGACCAGTGTAAGGAGAAGGAGCAGGCAGTGGGGAGGCGGGCTGTAACTGTGACTGCGACTGGACAAGCAGTGGACACTCTAAGGAAGGAGCAGGACCAGTAGAAAGCGGGAGACCAAGAACCTGCTGAAGGAGCGGAACGAAGTACGGCCGCTACCGTGCAACACCTCCAGAACTAGCAGGGACAACACCAGCACCCCCAGCGCCAGCTCCCACTCCAGCAGCACCACCAGCTCCAGCAACACCTCCAGCAGCTTTAGTAGGGCCAACTCCAGAACCCAGAGGAGCACCGGCTCCAGCACCACCTCCACCTACAGCACCTCGAGCAGCTCCAGCTCCAGTAGGACCACCAGAAGCCCCAGCAGCACCAGTAGCGCTTAGGTCAGAACCTCCAGTACCACCTGCACCAACAGCACCCCCAGTAGCTCCGCTAGCTCCAGCACCACCACCAGGCCCAGCAGCTCCAGTACCTCTAGTACGAGCACCTCCAGACCCCCCACTAGCTCCAGCAGCAGCAAGACTCCTAGCTCTTGCAGCACCACCAACTCCAGCAGCACGGCTTCAGCGCCTAGCAAACCACTCACGCAGGTGCTGTGGAGAGAGCGGCTCCCGACGGGACGAAGGACCCGAAGGACCTCCAAGCTCAGCACCTTCAGGCTCCGCACCCCCAGACTCAGCAACCCCAGGCTCAGCACCCCCAGACTTAGGACCCCTAGGCTCAGCACCCCCAGACTTAGGACCCCTAGGCTCAGCACCCCCAGACTCAGCACCCCCAGGCTCCACACGCTCAGGCTCAGCACCCCCAGACCCGGCACCCGCAGGCTCAGCACCCCTAGCAGCACCAGAGTCAACAGCTACCTCGATAGGCTCAACAACGTCTACCTGGGACACACCTGAGGGGGCAAGACCCTGAGGGGGGAGGGGGTACACCGGGGAAGGACCTGGCGCGAGGGAGAGCGACGGGTGGGGGAGGGGGGCAGTGCGGTAGGGGAAGAGACGGTAGTAGGGAACCGACTCGTCAAACGTGACGTCCTGAGAGGACAGAACACGGCGCGAGGTGGGGTGGTAAAACTGCCAACCAGGCGCGTCAGGGGGGAAGCCAAGGAAGACCCAAGGGGACAGCACGGGAGGACAGCTTGTCCGCAGACAAGTCGCGGACAAAAGCTCGAGATTCATTGTCACGGAACGCAGACGCATCGCCAACCTTCCCCGTCCACCGCAGAGAAGGTGTGGTCTCCGGTATGGAGACCCGGGGCTGGAGGTTGATCTAATGCGCCGCGTACTGAACCGCGAACGGCCACAGAAAATGGGGAGCAACCGCATGGATCATGGACGTATGAGCAACATCCATGACCATGCCAATGTGGCACTCAGCAATCCCATTCTGCTGTGGAGAGGCCAGAAGCGTGAACGTCTGGCGGATGCCCTCCGCACGACAGAAGGCTCGCAGAAGGTTGAAGGAAAACTCTCCACCTCTATCGGAGTGCAGACGCAGAACAGGAAGGTCGGAGCCGAAACTCCCGCTGAGCTGACGATGGGCAGCGCGGATCCAGTCAAACAGCACCTCACTGACCTCACCCTTGCGGCGCAAGGTGAAGACTGTGGTGTAATGTGAGTAGTCGTCAACGACCAGCAGAAATTAGCGCTCGTGACCCTATCCACGGACGCGGGCTGGGCCCCACACGTCTAAGTGAAGAGTCTGCAGGGAAGCCTCCATCGGAGGGAACTCGGAGGAGTGAGGAGCAGCTGTGAGGATCTAGGATCGAGTTGAGAAAAGAGAATGAGAATTGAGTCGAATTGAATTGAATTGAATGTCCACCTGGGTACAACACAAGGCTATATATAGGCTTGACACAAGGCCCCGTAACCAGGTGTTACGCGAAGGTTCCGCGGGCCGCGTAGCGTCCCGAACGGATCCTTACCGAATTCGGTAGAAGGCAATTCGGTGGCAACCAAAAAGCCAGAATTCGGTGCACGTAACCTAGCTCGGTGCTATAACTATAAAAAAATATAGGAAAGCACCTAGCCTAGGAAATCAAGCAATTCATGCATGCATATGATTATCCTATGCTAGAAATAGCATGATAAAGTAGAGGCAAGCAAGCATAGCTGGCATAAGCCGTCGTACTCTCACACGTCCCCCCCTCAAAGCAGGGTGGCGTGAGATACACCCTACTTGACAAGATAGTCCTTAAGAGCACGGCGTGCGTTGCCCATATCAGCTTCTGCAACCCAACTGTCCTCAGTGGGGTCATATCCCTTCCAGCGTATCAGGAACTCGAGAGTCTTGCCACCGCGGCGCCGATGAGAGAGAACGCGCTCCATCTCGTGTTGAGAATAGAACGAGAAAATGAATGAACTATGAATGAAGTGAGTACAAATAGGAAACCCTAGCTGGTTGTACCCCCTATGGGATACCCCACTACAGCCTACACAATAGTATAAGCTATATATATGTTCTGACACACCCCCATAGGCAAAGTGGGGGAGAACAAGGGGTCACAAGACTAGTCAAGCAAAGCAAAGCAAAGCTCAGGGTGGATCACAAAGTCACCACACAGTCCGAGCACAAGAGCAAGGCCAAAGGCCAGTTCACATGCAAGAGTACAGACATATATATAAAGCTAGACAAGCAAAAGCAGGTGTATATATGTCACAGTACAAGTAAAGTCAAGAGGAGAGCAAGTGAGGCAAGACAGGCACAAGACCCAGCTGGGTGCAGAAGCGCTGATGGTCACAAGGCGCGAGTGCCTTGGTGAACACATCAGCAGTGTTGGCCTCAGAGGCCACGTACGCAAGCCGCAACTGTCCACGCTGCTGTAGCTCACGAGCAAGGAAGTAGCGAAGAGCAATGTGCTTCGTTCTGTGCTCCAGACGCTGCTCTCGACACAAGGCCAGCATGGCCTTGTTGTCTACGTACAGCACTGGAGGAGAACGAGGCGGCTCTCCAAGGTCCGTCAGCAGGTAGGTGAGCCAGCAAAGAACCTGTGCAGCCATGGCCCCTGCGTAGATCTCAGCCTCACAGCTGGAGCTGAGAACCGAGGACGAACGAGTAGCCCGCCACGAGACAGAGCCTGAACCAAGGCTGAAGGTGTAACCCTGTGACGACCGCTGCGTAGCCTGGTCGTCAGCCCAAGAAGCGTCCGCGTGACCTGTAAGTACCACTGGACTCCGCCCTCCAAGCACTAGCCCCATGCCCGACGTACTGCACAGGTAACGCAATACCCTCTTCGCTGCAGCCATGTGCTCTGGTCGGTGTCTCCCAGGAGCAACATAGTCTGCAAGAATGCTCAGAGGGTATGCAAGGTCAGGTCGTGTGCAGGTCATCAGGTACATGAGGCAGCCAACAAGCTCTGGGTACGGGCCACTCGACTCTACGGACTCATCCGAAGGCAGAGCTGAGAGTGAGTGGCGGGTAGACAGAGGAGTGGCCTGAGGCGAGGAGTACGTGAAGCCGAAGCGCTGAAGGACCTGCTGCACCATGTGTGACTGAGTCAAGGTAATGGTGCGGCGTGCTCTCTCCTGAGTGATCTGCAAGCCAAGGTAGCTGCGCAGTTCACCCAGGTCTGTGCACGTGTGTCTCTTCAGCATCTCAGACTTCACGTAGGCGAGTCCAGCAGTGTCCGCTGTGGCAAAGACCAAGTCGTCGACGTACACGAGGATGTAGAACGGCGGCAGTGAAGTGTCGGTGCGCAGAAACAGCGACGGGTCAGCAGTAGAAGGAGCAAACCCAAGAGCCGCAAGCGTAGTCCTCAGTGTGTCGTGCCACTCACGCGGTGCCTGGCGGAGACCGTAGACTGGCCGTCGGAGGCTCCACTGGGTGCCAGGAGGGAAAGTTCCAGTGAAGCCAGGTGGGCGGCGCAGCCAGATCTCCTCGTGCAGGCTACCCTGCAAGAACGCAGTGCTGAAGTCGAGAGAGTGAAGCTCGTAGTCGCGCTGAGCGGCTATGTGCAGCAGCACCCGAAGAGTGGTCATCTTCGGGGTGGGAGAGAAGGTCTGAAAGTAGTCAACTCCTTGCCGCTGACTAAAGCCACGAGCGACGTACCGCGCCTTGAAGACAGGTGGAGAGCCCGGCGGCCGCTTCACCCTGAAGATCCACATGCCACTGACGATGTTCGCCCCAGGAGGGGGAACCGCGTCAACGTAGGTGCCTGTGGACTTCCAGGAAGCCATCTCTGCATCCATAGCTGCCTGCCACTGAGAGGAGTAGGGACCCTCTACGGCCTCCGCGTAAGAGCGCGGAGTCGGGATGTCTAGTGCATCCGGGTCTCCCTCAGGAGCAAGCAGTACAGACGCGAGATGAGGTGAAGCAGCAGCCAGACACTGTAGCTCCTCCTGCCTGTCCTCTAGGACGTCCGTGCCAAGAGCACACTCACCCCCGACGGACGGAGGACAGACAGACGCAGACTCAGCAACAAGACTAGCAGCGTAGTCTAGACGACAGCGAGCAGCAAATTCGACGAGCTCAGCGACAAGAGCAGACGCAGCAGTGGACTCAAACGAGGGGACAGTGACGACAGTGGCAAGCAGACGCGTGACAGTAGGACTGGTAGCACGAAGGGAGTCCGACTCAGGGTTGGCAAGCGCAAGAAGAGAGGACTCAGGAGGAGAAGGCAAAGGGGCACCCAGAGGAGCAGTGGACGGACGCAGAGACATCCGGTGCGTGCCAGGGACAGGAGGAGGACGCTGACGCGAACCGCGACCACTAGCGCGAGCAGCACGAACAGGCGACGCGGGACGAGACGCAGGCTCATGACGCTCAGCAAGACCTCCAGTAGGACCAGTGTAAGGAGAGGGAGCAGGAAGAGGGGAGGAAGGCTCCAACAGTGACTGCGACTGGACAGGCTGTGGACACTCTACCAGAGGAGAAAGACCAAGAACCTGCTGCAGGAGCGGAACGAAGTACGGTCGAGGCCGCGCGGCAGCTCCTGACGCAGCAAGGACAGCACCAGCACCCTCAACGGCAGCACCAGCGCCACCAACACCTCCAGTGGCTGGACCTCCAGCAGCACCAGCAGGAGAACCACCGCGAGGACAGACAGCAGTAGTCTCAGCACCAACACCCTCAGCAGCCCCAGCTCCAGTAGGACCCGCAGGCCCAGCAGCTCCGGGACCGGCAGCACCAGCACCCTCGACGTTCGAAGAAGCTCCAGCTCCAGCAGCACGTCTCCAGCGGCGAGCAAACCACTCGCGCAGCTCCTGTGGAGAGAGGGGCTCCCGCCGAGACGCAGCACCAGGAGAAACCCCAGGCTCAGCAGCCCCAGACGCAGCACCCCCAGGCCCACTAGCTCCAGACGCAGCACCCCCTAGCTCAGCAGCTCCAGGCACAGCTCCCCCCGGCTCAGCACCCCCAGGCTCAGCACCCTCCGCAGTAGCACCCCCAGGCTCGGCACCCCGCGCACAGCACCCCCAGAGTCAGCACCCCCAGGCCCAGCACCCTCCGCAGTAGCACCCCCAGGCTCGGCACCCCCGCGCACAGCACCCCCAGAGTCAGCACCCCTAGGCTCAGCACTCGCAGCAGCACCAGAGTCACCAGTAACCTCGACCGGGTCAACAGCGTCTACCTGGGACACACCTGAGGGGGCAGGAACCTGAGGGGGGGGGGGGTCAACCGGGGGGGGAACCGGCACAAGGAAGTCCGGTGGTGGGGGAAGGGAAGGAGTGCGGTAGGGGAAGAAGCGGCAGAAGGGGACTGACTCGTCGAACGTGACGTCCTGGGAGGACAGAACACGACGAGAGGAGGGGTGGTAGAACTGCCACCCTGGAGCGTCAGGGGGGAAGCCAAGGAAGACACAGGGAGCAGCACGAGGGGACAGCTTGTCCGCAGACAAGTCGCAGACAAACGCCCAAGATCCCCAGACACGGTACGCAGACACATCGCCGACCTTCCCCGTCCACAGTAACACTGGGGACATCGCGCGCCGAGAGACCCTTGGGTGAAGGTTGAGCTGATGCGCCGCGTACCTCACCGCAAACGGCCACAGAAAATGGGGGGCAGCCGCATGCATCATGGACGTACGAGCGACATCCATGACCATGCCAATGCGGCGCTCAGCAATCCCATTTTGCTGTGGAGAGTCCTGAAGCGTGAAGGTCTGGCGGATCCCCCGTGCACGACAGTAGTCTCGCAGAAGGCGAGAGGAGAACTCCTCGCCTCTGTCCGAGTGCAGACGCAGAACAGGAAAGTCCGAGCCGAAGCTCCTCCTGAGCTGGAGACGAGCCTCGCGGATCCAGTCGATCAGCACCTCAGTGACAGCACCCTTGCTGCGCAAGGGGAGGACTGTGGTGTAACGCGAGTAGTCGTCAACAACCAACAGGAAGTAGCGCTCGTGACCCTGCCCACGGACGGGGGCTGGGCCCCACACGTCCATGTGAAGCGTCTGCAGAGGAGCCTCTGTCGGGGGGAACTGGGAGGAGTGAGGAGCAGCCCGGAGGCGCCCCTCAACACAGGGGACACAGGAAGGTCCTGGCCCGGAAGGAAGGGGAGGGAGAGACTGGGGAAGACCAAAGACAAGGACACGGGAAGCCATGCTCCGAAGATGGGGCAAGGAGGGGTGGCCCAGACGGTGGTGCCACAGGAGAGTCTCGTGAGACAGGAGGCGACACGAACAGGGGGCAGACTCAGGACCTGACCGGGACGCAGCAGCAAACACCTGACCTGACGCAGCCACCTGACCAGACGCAGAGACAGGAGGAGACGTAGTGGTCAGGGTGTAGAGGCTCGACCCCGGCTGACGCGAGAACGTGGCCAGGTGCCGGTCTGTGCGTGCGTCCGTGCAGTGGGTCACCCGCTGACTCGCAGGAGTGAACTGGTGAACCCCCGCATCCTGTAGGTCCGCACCACTCACCAAGTTCGTCGAGAACGAGGGAAGGTACAGACCAGACAGGGTGCCCAAGGGGGCAGCCGGACACGGGAGGAGAGTGGAGAAGTGAGAGAGGACAGGACCCCCAGAGGGGTCAGCCAGGGAGACCGCAACCGGCCGGCCAAGCAGCGTGAGGGTGGTGCGGTCTCGAAAGAAGGAGCGAGAAGCCCCGGAGTCAAGTGTGAAAGTTAGGGAGGACGAAGGCGACGCAGTACCTGAGAGCGCAGTCTCACCAGCACCTGAGAGCGCAGACGCACTGGCACCTAGAGCAGCAGCCTCACAAGCACCTAGCGCAGCAGTACCAATGCCCGGGTCGGGCAGGAAACACCGGTAACAGTCACCCTCCTCACTAGTAGTCACAACATACATAGCAGCAAGGATAGCATCAAAATCCAGATCAAAGATCGCTACACCAGTCCTAAGAAGCTCATCCCAGCGAGGGATCTCACTAGCCCCGGGGAACTGCTGACGCCAAGCGTCCGTCAGGCAGCCAAAGCAGCGCTGGGTGGGGTGGGCACCCCCACACTGCTCACCCGCGCGGTCGCCGGAGCAAAGGACGTAGGTACAAGGACCAGTCCCCCCACCCCGCTGACGTCGAGTGTACCACTCACGGAGCTGCTGGGGCGGAGGGATGTCGCGCGAACGCTGCTGCTGCTGCTGCTGCGAGCGTTGACCACCACCACCGCCGCTCCGCTGCTGGGTACCGCCCCGACCAGCTCCACCTCCTCCGCCACCACCGCCTCCTCAGCCGCCGCCTCCCCCACCGTCACCGCCACCACTGCTGCCACCACCACCGCTACTGCCACCACTGCTGCCTCCTCCGCCGCTGCCACCACTACCACCACCACCCCCTCCACCACTCCCGCCGCCACCCCCACTCCCTCCGCCGCCTCCACCGCCACCTCCACCGCCCCCTCCAGCTCCACCCGCGCCCTTGCCCCCCTTGCCCTTGCCAGAGCGGCGTCTCCCACTAGGGGCAGACGCCGCGCCAACCGACTCGAGACCAAGCAGGTCGGCAGCAGCAGCAGAGGCAACAGAGGGCAGGAGGGGGGAAGGAGAGCACCCCTCAAAGATGGGGGTGCGAGGGTCACCACGAGAAGCTCCTACAGCGACGATGCTCTTCTCCGCCGCGAGGAGGGCCTTCTCGAGGATGTCGACGGTGAGGGTGGTGGGACAGATCGCGAGAAAGTGGTCCCTGACTACGCGAAGAGAGTCAGGGAGGCGCGCGACTACGTAGTAGAGAGTGATGTACATGGGGGGGGGGTTGTTGGCGCAGAACTCAGCAGGAAGGGCGGCGCGGTAGCGAGTGTCACTAGTGCGGAGGTGCGTAATGAGGTCAGCGACAGTGGGAAAGGCAGAGAGGTCAGGAAAGAGGTAGGGAAGCATGAGGCGGCTCAGTGCAGCAGTGGCAGGGGAGGAGTAGCGCGCGACTACAGCGTCGTACAAGGTCTGAGCACTCTTGTACTGACTAAAGTGCGCGCGCTCAGAGGTAGGGAGGTGGCGACGCACAGCAAGACGTGCAGCAGCATCGCGGGTGGCCCACTGAGAGCACACAGTGGGATCAGCATCAGCAGCAGGGGCAGGAGAGGCACCAGAAGTGAGATCAAAGAGAGAAAGGCCGTCTGCTCTGTCGCACTGTAAGAACAACTGCAGGTCGTCGACCCAGACCTCAAAGTCAATGGCGCGACCCTCAGCGTCAAAAGCTAGGACACTAGGGGTAGCCATGACAGCAGTAGAAGGTCTCACCAGACAGGACGGGTCGGGCAGCGCAGTAGCACAGCAGTACAGCTACACAGCAGCTCAACTGGCTCAGCAGCAACAGCAGCTCCGCATGACCAGCGGCTCGGCTCCTCAGGCGGTGCAGGCGGCTCGGGCGGCGAGGGCGGCGAGGGCGGCGAGGGCGGCGAGGGCGGCGAGGGCGGCTCGGGCGGCGCGGGCGGCTCGGGCGGCTCGGGCTGTCAGCGACACAGGGCGGCCCGTGGCTGGGACGAGCGGCGCACGGGCGATCAGGGGCCTGGACGGGCTGCGCGCGGGCGTCGAGAGGCCGGGACGGGCGGCCAACGGGCGGCTAAGGGCCGGGGCGGCGGCGCGCGGGCGTCGAGGGGCCGGGACGGGCGGCCAGCGGGCGTCGAGGGGCCGGGACGGGCGGCCAGCGGGCGGCTAGGGGCCGGGACGGCGGCGCGCTGGCGTCGAGGGGCCGGGACGGGCGGTATTTGTGTGTCCCAGTGGCTCACGTCGTCCTTGCAAGCTGTGCGCAGTAACTGTTCAACCACTTGATTGAGTCGCTCTGTCTGTCCGTCAGTCTGGGGGTGGTATGCTGAAGACATTGCAAGCTTTGTCCCCAACAGTCCCATGAGCTCCTTCCAAAACTTACTCGTGAATTTGGGGTCTCTGTCTGAGATGAGTGTAGCGGGGATGCCGTGGATGGTGATGATGCGGTCGAAGAAGAGTCGAGCTGTTGCTTCAGTTGTAGCTGTGGCGTTGGTCTGTATGAAGTGACCCATTTTGGAGAACTTATCGATCACCACGAGGATGGAATCATGTCCTCGTGAGGTCGAAGGAAGCCCTGTGACGAAGTCGAGGCTAACGACCTGCCATGGCTGCTCCGGTACGGGTAGAGGCTGAAGTAACCCTGCTTTTTTCTGCTTGCTGCTCTTCATCCGCTGGCACGTGTTGCAAGAGGTGACGAACTGCTGCACGTCTGCTCCCATCCCGGGCCAGTAGTAATACTTCGCTATCCCTGCTAACGTCTTGTTGCTCCCAAAATGTCCCGCGTAAGGTACGTCGTGAAACTCCTCCAATAGGATCTACCGTAGCGGGGCGTAATTCGGTACCCAAATCTTTCCTGAACCCTTCCTTATAGCTAAGTCTTTCTCCCACTGTAATAGCTTCTTGGTCTGTGCTGTAGCAATCTCTGCGTCCACGGAGTACCCATGTTGGAATAGACCCTTGAGCAGAGGGTTCATCCCGTCGAGCTGGATGCCTGCTACATGTCCGGGGCGGCTCAACGCGTCTGCCTTGTTGTGTAGCCCGGGCTTGTAGACGATGTCGTAATGGAAGTGAGTTTCCAGGAAGTCAACCCACCGCACCTGTCGTCGTGAGAGTGTCGGCTGTGACTTCAGTTATTTGAGACTGCAATGGTCAGTATAGACTGTAGTCTTGGCTCCCTCTAGGTAACACCTCCACGCCTTGAAGGCTATGACTATCGCTAAGGCTTCCTTGTCGTGAATGGGGTAGTTTATGACTATCTCGAACACCTTCCGCAGATGCTCCACGTGCTCCTTCATATTCTTGGAGTAGATGAGAATGTCGTCCAGGTACACCACCACGCACTCGTCTAGCAGGGGTCGTAAGATGTGATTCATCTCCACCTGAAATGTTGCTGGTGCGTTGCAGAGTCCGAACGGCATCACCAAGTATTCATAGGAGTCGTATCTGGTACGGAACGCTGTTTTGTGGACGGAGTTGTCTGCCATCTTGATCTGCCAGTAGCCCAATCGTAGGTCCAGCTTCGCAAATACTGTTGCTCCACGCAGTTGATCGAGTAGGTCGTCTATGCGCGGTATGGGATATTTGTTTTTGACTGTCCGTTTGTTCAGTGCGCGGTAGTCGATGCACATCCGTAGACTGCCGTCTGGTTTTGGAGTGAATTAAACTGGTGCGCCGTAGGGAGAGGTGGATGGGCGGATCAGTTGTCTGTCCAGTAGATCCTCTATATGTTTTTTCATGTCTGTCAGTTCAGTCGGACTCAGTCGGTATGGTGCACGTGAGACGGGTTTCGCACCTGGTTCCTCCACGATCTCGTGCTCGTGGGTGCGTGTTGGAGGTACGCCTGCAGGTAGGTTGTTGGGCATTATATCCTTGAACTGCTCCAAGACCTCTTTCACTGCTGCAGGTAGCTCGGAACTCGGCTTCTCCTCCTCTGCTGCTGCCATAACCAGTGCTAGGTAACCCGTGTTACTCTTGTTCACCGTCTGTTCGAACCGTGCCAGTGTCGTTTCAGGTATGTCCCCTGTATCCGTCCATCTTCGCAGCTCCACTCGTTTCCCGTTGTTGTAGATGCACACCTTGCTGTTGACCCAATCGATCTCGGGGTTGAACTGCTTCAGGAAATCTCGCCCCAAGATAAAATCTAATCCTTTGATGTTGGTCACTGGTAGCTTCGGCTTCCACCTCAACGCACCTATATGCAGTTGCAGTGATGCTTCGCCGTGGATAGGAAGCTTCGTACCGTCCACCATGGTTGCTGAAAACTGGGTCTCTTCCGCCTTCTCTCCAATTTTCTCCAATGCTCCGCAGTCACACACCGAGTGAGATGCACCGCTGTCCACCAGTGCCTGGAGGCGTCGCCCATTGCATAACACCTCGAGGAGTAGTGGTTTCTGCTGTGCTGAGTAGCCAAAGAGGGTCTCGTTAATAGGATCATAGGGTACATCGAACTTAATACCTTCCCTTTTTCCTATACCTGACTTTGCGCTTTCCAACTTCACCTGGGGGGTAGGAGGATTTTTCCGAGGCTTGTATAATTTTTCCTGAGCCTGGATGTCTCCTCTAAGCCTTGGCAGCTGTGTAGGCTTCACCTGTGGGCGACGGGGAGCCTTAATACTGTGCTGCGGGGAGAGAATATTAACTCCACGGAACGCACGACCCTTCTCTACGCTCCGTAGTATTTTGCCCAACTTCTCAGGTACCTGAATAATTTCTAAAGGCTTTTTCTTGGCCTCTAGACCTCCCCTGAATTTTTTGAAGGCTTGTAAACCACGAGAAGCAATATTCTTCGTTAGAGCATCTTTCTAGGATACTTTTAACAAATTCTTGCTTTCGTGGGTGTTCGGCTGGAGTTTCCTGGTCGGTGCAGAGTCTTTTTTCGCGGAGCCTCCATTCGCCTCGGCGATTTCCCCTGATGCCGGCCGGTCGTGACGTTTTAAATTCCCGCCATCATTTTCTCCTTTTTTCACCTGCTCCGAAGTCGCCACGTCGTCGCCTTTTCCTGCTTTTCGGATCTTTACGCGATCGCCAGGTCGATCCGCGGCTACTGGCGATTCCCGTTTTTTTAATTCGGGGGTGCTCCACTGTTTCCGTCCCGGAGTGCCGCACGTGCTTTCTTCATTTTGTAGCACGACAAAAACTGATGTCCTGCTACGCCGCAAAATTCGCATTTTGTCGGCTGCTGCTTCGCGTCGTATTTGTCGATATCCATCGGTTCGGTGAACGTGGGGGGTGCCGATCGCTCCGTGCCGAATGTACGGTTCGGCGTGAAGCGTCGTGTTTCGGGTTGACTTCGAGTCAGCGCGTCGTATCGCTCGGCAGCACGCACGATGTCTCTGTAGCTGTTGTAATTCGCCGCAATCACCTGCCGCCGAATCTCCATTTTTAATCCTTCGGTGTACGCCTGGATTTTTTCGCCTTCGGTCAGGTCGGTGATGCGGTTGAACAGTAACTCCATCTGCTGCGTGTACTGTGTTACACTACTGTATTGCTTGTGTCGGTGTATCTGCTGCCGCGCCATGTAGGTTGTATTAATTGGTTCGAAACGCTCGATTAAATCTGCCCGAAACTGCTGCCACGTTTTCTCCCCGCAGGCTACGTCGGTGTAGTAAATCCATTCGAGAGCCGGTCCACGTAACAGTGTCGCTACGAGCCGAATCCTTGCTGCGTCGTGTTGCGGGGTCGAACAGCTAATGGCCTCGAAGTAAATTTCGAGGGTGGCCATGAATCGCCGGACGTCGGATCCCTTCGCGCTTGGATCGAACGCCTCCGGGAGCCTCGGTCGTGCTGCTTCGAGGTTCGGCGACAGTGGTGCCATTGGTCCGTGAAATGTCGGTGTCGCCACTGCTGCCTTTAGATGTCGGTGCTGCAGCCGCTGTGGTCGCTGCTGCTGCGGTGGCGAACCCTGGTTGGCTTGTCAGAAAAGCCTCGAGTCGACGAAGCGTCGCCTGCGTCTGCTCCATGTCGGTGCGGAGGCTCGCAATGTCGCACGTAGTCGCGTAGTTGTCGCCTTGGCCCTCCATTTGGTGATTTACAGGAAGATGCGCGACGAAAATAATCGAATTCTAGGTGCTGGTCGACTTACTGCGAGTCAAATTGACTGTAGAATCGACGAGCGCGAATTCTGTAGGTTGCGTAAATCTCCCTTAGGCGAAATTCGCGTCCGATCTTGGCCGTTGAGGAGAAAATTGATCCGACGCTCCAGATTCCAACTTTTTTGGGCGATATTCTCTGGGCCGTTGAGATGAAACTCGATCGAACGGTCAAAACTCCAACCTTTCCACCAGTAAATCTGAGGGGTGTTCGAAAACCGAATCGAGGAGGACTTAGAAAATTGCGCAGAACTGGTTTTACATACCCGTATCGGCGCTTTCGTCGTCGCCCCCACCGTTTTTAAAGGCCGGAACTAAGCGGTTGAAGACCTCGCGTGTAAATCCGCTCTGATTACCAAGTGTGAGGATCTAGGATTGAGTTCAGAAAAGAGAATGAGAATTGAGTCGAATTGAATTGAATTGAATGTCCACCTGGGTACAACACGAGGCTATATATAGGCTCGACACAAAACCCCGTAACCAGGTGTTACGCGAAGGTTCCGCGGGCCGCGTAGCGTCCCGAACGGATCCTTACCGAATTCGGTAGAAGGCAATTCGGTGGCAACCGAAAAGCCAGAATTCGGTGCACGTAACCTAGCTCGGTGCTATAACTATAATAAAATATAGGAAAGCACCTAGCCTAGGAAATCAAGCAATTCATGCATGCATATGATTATCCTATGCTAGAAATAGCATGATAAAGTAGAGGCAAGCAAGCATAGCTGGCATAAGCTGTCGTACTCTCACAGCAGCGCGCTGCCGCCCCTCGACGCAAGGAACGCAGGTAGGGGCAGGCCCGGGGGGTAGGGGAGGGAGAGACCGGGGAAGACAAGTAACAAGGACACGGGAGGCCATGCCTAAGAGACGAGGCAGGGAGTGGTGACCAAGGCGGTGGTGCCCAAGGAGAGTCTGGTGAGACAGGAGGCGACACGAGGAGGGGGCACACCCTGGACTAGACCGGGACGCTGCAGCAAACACATGACCCGACGCAGCTACCTGACCAAACTCAGCAACCGGAGGAGACACGGTAGTCAGGGTGTACAGGCTCGACCCAGGCTGACAGGTGAACGTGGCCAGGTGCCGGCCTCTCCGAGTACACGAACAGTGGGTCACTCTTTGATCTCCAGGAGTGAACTGTTCAACCCACGCGTCCTGAAGGTCAGCTCCACTCACCAAGGTCGTGGAGAATGAGGGGAGGTTGAGGCCAGACAGAGAGCCAGACGGGACCGCCGGACACGGCAGGACCGTGGAGGAGTGTGCAAGGACCGGACCCCCGGAGGGGTCAGCCAGAGAGACTGCCACTGGCCGACTGAGCGGCAAGAGTGTGGTGCAGTTGCGAAAGGAGGAGTGGGGAGCACCCGAGTCAAGGGTGAAGGTGTGTAAGGCCTGAGCCGACGCGGTACCTTAGAGAGCAGACTCACCAGTACCTGGGGCAGCAGACTGACCAGCACCTAGAGCAGCAGCCTCAATGCCCGGGTCGGGCGGAACACACAGGTAACAGTCACCCTCAGCACTAATAGACACAGCATACATAGCAGCAAGGATAGCATCATAATCAAGATCAAAGACAGCAACCCCCGACTTAAGCAGATCACCCTAGCGCGGGATCTCAGTGCCATCAGGAAATTTTGTACGCCAGGCGTCAGTCAGACGACCAAGACAGCGCTGCGTGGCGTGCGGCCCTCCGCACGTCTCCCCACTGCGCTCGACGGTGCGGAGAATGTAAGCCCAGGGACCAGCACCCCCAGACCTCCCACGCCCAGCGTACCACTCACGAAGCTCCTGGGGCGACAGGGTCTCACGAGAACGCTGCTTCTGCTGGCGGTGGCCACCACCAAAGCCTCCACGCTGCATAGCGCCACTTTGACCAGCACCACCGCCACCTCCACTGCCGCTGCCGCCGCCGCCTCCACCCCCACCTCCGCTACCGAAGCCCCCACTCCGCCACCACCCCCACCTCCCCCCTTGCTCTTGCCGCTGTGGCGCCTCCCACTAGGAGCAGACGCAGCGTCGACCGACTCGTTGCCAACGAGGTCGACAGCAGTAGCAGAGGCAACAGAAGGCAAAAGGGGAACGAGGGAGCACCCCTCAAAGAAAGAGGCACGAGGGTCACCACGAGAGGCTCCTACAGCGATTATACTCTTGTCAGCTGCAAGGAGGCGCTCCTCAAGGAGGTCAACGGTGAGCGTGGTGGGGCAAAGGGAGAGGAAGTGGTCCCTGACCAAGCGAAGGGAGTCAAGGAGCCGGGTGACGAGGTAGTAGAGAGTGATGTACATAGGGGGGGGGGGGGTTCTTGGCGCAGAACTTGGCAGGAAGCGCAGTTTGGTAGCGGGTGTCACTAGTGCGGAGGTGCGTAATGAGGTCAGCGACTGTGGCAAAAGCAGCTATGTCAGGGAACAGGTACGACAGCGTGAGGCAGCTAAGGGCAGCAGTGGCAGGGGAAGAGTAGCGCGCAACAACAGCGTCGTACAGAGTCCTAGCGGTCTTGTATTGGCCAAAGTGCGCGCGCTCAGCAGACGGCAGGTGACTACGAACAGCAAGTCGGGCAGCAGCATCGCGCTTGGTCTGTTGCGAGCGAACAGCACAGTGAGCATTGGCAGCAGGTGCAACAGAGACGCCGGACATGAGATCGAACAGTGAGACTCCGTCCCTAGAATTGCACTACAGAAACAGCTGCAGATCATAGACCCAGACCTCAAAGTCAACCGCTCGACCCTCAGTATCGAAGGTAAGTACATTCGGGGTAGTCATGATAGCACGAACAGCAGCAGAAGTGCTAGCAGCAGCATTAGTAGTAGCAGCGCGACTCTCCACGGCGGCGCGTCTCGGCAGGGCGGCGCGACTCGGCAGGGCAGCGCAGCTCGGCAGTGCGGCGCGGGCGCGGCGGTGTGCTTACCAGGAGCGGGAGCGGTGGAAGGGCCGCAACTGGTGGGGCAGGGCCGGGGCGCGCAGGCGGGACAGGGGCCGCGACAAGTTGGGCAGCGACACGGCTGCAGGAGCAAGGCCGCGTCTGGCAGGGCAGGGGCCGCGACGTGGCTGCAGTGCAGGGGGTCGCCACGAGGCGACAGGGCCGGTCAGGAGCCAAGCGGCTACTGCAGTGCAGGTCCGCGACAAGGCAGGACCGCGGCAGGGTAGGGTAGGGCCGCGACGACGAGGCGGGCGGGCCGTGGAGGGCCGCGACGACGGGCAGGCGGGCCGCGCATTGCCGCGACGACGAGGCGGGCGGGCCTCTAAGGGCCGCTGAGGGCCGCGACGGGCCGCTAAGGGCGGCAGGGCGGTTCGCACCAGGGCGGCGACGGGCCGTTAAGGGCGGCAGGGCGGGCCGCTAAGGGCGACAGGGCGGGCCGCTAAGGGCCGCGACAGCAAGGCGGGCCGCTAAGGGCGCGACGGGCCTAGAGGGTAGGGCCGCGACGGCGGCAGTAAGGCAGAGCGCGATGCGCCCTTCGGGCAGGGCAGAAAAAAACAAATTAAGTGGTGGCCCTAAAAAAAAAACGGTCCCACTAGGGAACCCGCTCTATACCATGTGAGAAAAGTATGAGGAATGGAATGTGTGACTAGAAAGGAGATGGGTACAAGTATGAAAACCTAGAAAAGCTGTACCCCATAATGTCTACCCCACTACAGCCTACACAGGCTATATTATATATGTTTGACAGATAACTGCAGGGCGCACTACCTGTGGGACGCGAAACCTGCGGAGCGCACGGTCTACGGGGCGCACTGTCTGCAGAGGGGGCTGCCTTGTTTCGTTCTAGTTCTTGTCGTGCTCCGCTTGTGTCTCTTCTCCCGCCACCTCCTACGTCATCTCTCACTGTCTCCTCTCACCCTATCACTGACTACTACCGTGCTGCTCGTCATGTTGTCTCGCGTGTTCTCGCCTCTCTTGTCACCGACCCTCTCCGTCGTCTGTCTCGGCTCTTACTGCCGCTTTGCTGACTTTGCTGCCACCCGCCGCCTTGAATTTTCCACGCGTGTAGTGGCTGCTCCGCCAGCCCGTCGTCTGTCCGCCGGGGGTGAGTTTGCCCTTACCTGTGATGTCCTAGAGGACAAGCAGTTTGAGCTGGAGTTCTTGGCAGCCGCTTCTCTCTCTCTCTCTGTGCCATGCTCCTTTCCCCTGACCGAGCCTTGATGCCCTGATGTTTCAACCAACGTGAGAGAGTTAACTTCTTCCATATTTTCGCCCTGACCCTGAAGATGACGACTCTTTGGGTGTTACTCTACGTTGCAGCACAGCAAGACTACGAGCTGTACTCCCTCGACTTCTCCACTACCTTTCTCCAGGGCAGCCTGCACAAAGAGATCTGGTTGCGTCGTCCTCCTGGCTTCACTAGCACTTTCCTGCCTGAAACCCAGTGGAGCCTAAGACGACCAGTCTATGGTCTGCCAGGCGCCCCATGAGTGGCACGACACGATGCGCACCACTCTTGCTACCCTTGAGTTTCGTTGTTCATCCGCAGACCAGCCGTTGTTCGTCCGTTTTGGGCCCACACCTTTCTTCGTTCTCGTCTACATCGATGACTTGGTCTTTATAACATTCAGTGGTTACTGTCAGAATCCCAACCACTAGACCATTGGGATAAAAAGGCTTGTTTCAGTAGCGGGCCAGTGCGCCCATAACCCCCCAAGCAAACGCGCCTGTAACCCCCCCTAGGATCGATCGGGGATCTCACAGTGTAACTCTACTGACACCCCCCCACACTGGGAGGCCCAGGACTGAGCACAGTGGCAACGGCCTACATGTGCATACACCGGGATTCGAACTCGAGACCGCTCTGATACCATGTCAGAATCCCAACCACTAGACCATTGGGATAAAAGGGCTTGTTTCAGTAGCGGGCCAGTGCGCTCATAACCCCCCAGGCAAACGCGCCTGTAACCCCCCCTAGGATCGATCGGGGATCTCACAGTGTAGCTCTACTGGCAGTTACTTGAAAGTAGACAGGACGGCTCTGGCTGAGGTGAAGTCTGAACTGCAGAAGAGACACACGTGCACTGACCTTGGTTTACTGCACCGCTACCTTGGCTTGCAAATCACCAGGGACAGAGCCTCTCGCACCATTACAAACTCATAGTCGTACATGGTGCAGCATGTCCTTTAGCAGTTCGAGCTTCACCACTCCACTACACAGCTCACTCTTCTTGCCGTTGACCACAGACTCACCGGCCCTTTTCCTGATGAGCCGTTTGAGTCTAGTGGTCCCTATGCAGAGCTTGTGGGCTGCATCATGTATGTGATGACTTGTACTCGTCCGGACCTCGCCTTTCCTCTCAGCATCCTCTGTCGCTTTGTTGCGACTAGGAGACACCTACCTGATCATCGGACAGCTGCTGTGAGGTTGGTGAAGTACCTGACAACTACACCACGCATGGGGCTTGTGCTTGGAGGGAGGCAGCCAGTTGTTCTGACCGGTCACTGCGACTCTTTTTACGCCAACAACGTGGAGACACAGAGGTCCACTCAGGGTTACTGCTTCAGCTTGGGCGCTGAAGCTGTGTTGTGGAGATCTACTCGGTCGTCGTCTGTGGCTTCGTCTAGTGCCGAGGCAAAGATCTACGCTGGTGCCATGGCTGCGCAGGAACTTCGATTGTTGACCTTCTTGCTCACTTACCTTGGTGAGCGGCCTCGCTCTGGACTGACCTTGTCTGCTAACAACAAGGCCATGATCTTTCTGTGTCAAGAGCTTAGACTAGAGAGCATAGTGGAGCACATTGACGTAAGGTACTTTCCCTTGCAAGATTTGCAGCGGTGCGGCCATGCCTGCTCGGACTTCGTGGCCTCAGAGGCCAACACTGCAGACATCTTCATCAAGGCCCTAGCGCTTAGTGACCACCACAGGTTCTGTCTGCAGTTAGGCCTTGTTGACACTGGTGCTAGGTTGCTGTAGCACTCTTTCTTGTTCCTTCCTCCCTTGTCCTTGCATCTATATATAATTGTGAACTCTTGAACTGGCCTTGTAGCCGTTTGCTTATGCTCATAATGTTTGGTGATCTTGAAGTGCACCCTGAGCGTTGTCTTGTTGTTTCTCTTGACTGGTCTTGTGACCCATTGTTTCCTTTGTTTTGATGCCTCTCACTTAGCCAATGGGGTTTTGTCAAATGTTATACATTATGTTGATAGGCTATCGTGAGTAGCGCTGTAGGGCGTACAACACTTTCTAGGTTTAGCATTTGTATTTCCCATCTTGCTAGCCATCATCATTTCGCTATGCATCACTGCTAAAATCTTGGGGTGTGGGAGAGTGGCGATGCAGGAGGGCATATTCTTAGGCTGCTCCATTCACACGCGGTGAGTGATACCCGCCTCCTGCAGCTTCTTGGACAGATTCAATAGCTGCACCACCCCCTTCACCTCCAGTGTCACCTGGTGGGATCCACAACAGGGAGGATCATTGTTTAGAGAAACAACAACATGACTGATTCGCCGGATAATGTACCACATTTGAAGGCTCCTAGCCGTAATGTCAGTTACAGATGTTAACTGCAAGTTTGAACTTAGACTGAGATGACATGGCATTGGGATAGAAAAAGTGTCATGTCATGCGCTACGTGAGGTGCCTGGGGGGAGGAAAGAGGGTTGTGAAGAAAAAAACTAAATTGCGGAAGCGGAAGGGACATGAAGGAACGAGAGCGGGCTCTAAATCTAAATTGCAGCAGCAGGGCGGGAACATAACCGGCAGGGGTTGAAGCAGTATCAGGGCTCTGGGAAACACTATCACCACACAACCGTAAACTCAAGCATTCATTCTTCCAACGAAGTGGCACTGGACCTCAGCTTTCCAGAGTGACACCATCGGAAAACCCTTTTTCAAACCTAAACCAAAAGAAAAATCCTAAACCAGATAATCAGTAACAGTAGCATAAGTGCACCCTCAAAACCACTAGGAGATGCGAGATTATACAAAAAAAAACTCAAACTGAAGATCATTACCAACAGTAGCATTAGTGCACCCTAAAAAACACCAGGAGATGCGAGATTATACCAAAAAAAAAAAAAAAAAAAAAAAAAACTGCAAACAGAAGATGAGCGCGATAAGCTCGAAACATCCAGTGCCCTATGACGGTGAAGCACGTGTCCAAGTTGTAAAGTGAGCTTGCGAGCACAAGTCCTCGCCTTGCACATCAATGACGTAGTACTTGAGCACGTTGTGGTGGTCGTGGTGCTGCCACAGTCAGCATGCATATCTACCCAACGCAATTTATTTTTCTCAACCCTAATATCAAGGCACCTCAGTCTCGGCACACTGGGTGCCTGAGGGCCAGGCGTGCAAATTGTTGAGCAAATGTGTGAGCAGCAATGCCCACGCGGAATCGCCGCACCCACCTTGCGCATGGAGTTGAGCTGGCCACAGTACTTGAGCACGTTGGGGTGATGGCGGTGCTGCCACAGCACAACCACACTCGCATGGCAGCCATGAGTGATCACCGACCCCAGCGGCCACTGCAACGCTTCTATCAGGTCGCGCCGAATCACCACGTGCTGCACCAACGGATCCTCCTCCTCCCCTCCCACTCCCTCCCCTTCCCCCTCGCCCTACACCTGTCCCTGCCCCTCCCCGCTCCCCTGTAGCGCCCCCTCCCTTGCCCCGGCACGCAGTGAAGTTAACCCTAGGGATGGGAATCGCCGTGAATCATGGGAATACCGAGAACCTCGAGAGTCAGTGAACCTTGGGATTTCCGTGACCTTTGAGAACGCCGCGAGTCGCTAGGAACTGCGATCCGACTTGCCGCTGTTGTAACCCTCGTGCTTGTTTAAGCCTTGAAATTGCCGGACGCCGGGCCATTTGGCGGCAAACCTTGCTGCGGTGCCAGAGCTGTAACGGTTCGAGCATGATTCGCGAAAGCTTGCTGTAGCAAAGCGAGCACTCTTGGCGAAAGGTAATTGTAACTGCGGCATCCTTCGCGAATTCTTATAGTAACTGCGTGCACCTTCGCGAAAGGTCGCTGCCACAGGGCTATACTCCAGTTCCGGTTGAATCAAGGATTCGGTCGCGGGAATGCCGACAAGCCAGCTTCTGTTTTCAGTGTCGTAAGCGCGATACGGACTTCCTTCTACTGTTTCGAAGTTTCCTTTTATTACAACGCAACGCACCATCTCGACGACTCCTCGTCTTCCGCACGATCCCACCACGTGTCGTGATCGCAACACTTCCGTCGCCGAATGGAGGCTCTGACCCATCAGCTGCTTCGCGCCCACGTGCGCGCGGCTCGTCTCGTACGCATCGAGCTTCACTCTCGATGCGGATCGCGGCACGGCAACCGCTGCAACCGCGCCTTTCCGCGTGCGTGAATCGGCGCGCAGCGGCGTGGCGAGTGTGTGCGGCGCAACGGAGGAATGGCACACTAGGCGATCCATGCTCCGACGTTACACCGCCACCGAGGGACGGGATCGCGCGGAAAGGCGACAAGAAAAAGAGAAGTCAAGCGATAATAATGCCCGATGCCCGATGGGAATACGAGTCACCCACTGCCGTACTAACTACTCGACAGGACTATCTTCGGGATAATCTGAGGTAACTAAGGTAGGAGGTAATGAAGTGAGGCGGAGGGGTCCTGCGAGGGGGGTGCGCGCAAGGGGGGAAGGTGATATAGAAAGACGCGCGGGGAAAGTGCGGGTGAAGTGTCAATTGCGCGGAGCGGATGAAGGCGCGGAGCTGAACCAATTCACACCTTCGAGAAAGACAAGGTGTGGTCCACGTGGCGCGCTGGTATCGTTGAGGATTGCTTTAGTGCGGTCCCGGCACTCCCCACAATCTTTAGAGCTACAAACACGAATAATCACTTCATTTATAAAACCATGCACTGCACTTACAATGGGAAACGCCCCACGCCATAATTTGTGGATCTTTTGTAAGAGGCTGGAGCTAGATTAACTCCATACCTATAACTCCATTTCAATAATACGGTAATAAGCATAGAGAACGTACCATATTCAATAACTAATGGAATAGCAAGATACTACTGATACTGGTGCCTTGACTGCCGCATTTGGTGCTGTTGAAACCACTGGTTTGGCTGATCCAACGGCCTAACTACGTCCGCCTCCTCCTCCTCCAGCCTCTCACACTCATCCTCGTCCTCACTCAGAGGATCCCTCCCATTAGGACCCACCATCAATATATCCCATGTATCAGCACTACCACCAGTGTTCCTGTACATGTTACTGTTACTGTTGCCGCTGCAGGCTTGCCCTGGAGCTGTGCTTTGTGCCTCCCGCACACCTGGTTGGAGGGGAATGTTTGCCCCTCCTCTGGCCGCTTTACCCTTGTGCAGGAGATTAAGAGGCCGCTTCAGGAACCCCTGTTTTGTCCCTGTTTTCTTCTGCTTCTCCCCATCCCTCTCCCTCTCCTCCTTGCCTTCTGAGCCATTGCATGCATTGCCTACCTCCTCCTCGCGCTCTCGCTGCTTCTGCTGATAAGACGGAGGAAAATCATGCTGAGAAAATTGTTTCTCAGATGGCTTCTCAGCTCTTGCGAATTTACCAGTCGTCATCCTTCCAAACAGCGACAACACTGCCGCACCCTCCTTCCGAGAACCTTCTTCCCCGTCGTTAGACCCAACACGAGGAAACAGCCCTTTCCTCCTCTCCTTTCCCTCCCCCCCATCCCTCCCCTCGTTCCTCTCCTTCCCCTCCTTTCCCTGCCCTTCTCGCCCGTCCTCCTTCAGTTCCACTCTACATTCACCAGAACCAATCGATCCCGACCGAAGATAAAGCCCTTTCTTCCCCTCCTCCTCCTGCCTCTGCTTCCCCTGTTTGTCCTCCTTCCCCTCTGTGCCCTCCTTCCCCTGCCCTTTTCTCCCCTCCCTCCCCTCCCTTCCCTCCTTACCTGATCCCATTGACTCCGAGCTAGAACCAACCGACCCTGACCGGGGAAAGGACCCCCCCTTCTTGTCTCCCTTGCCGGGCTTATTGGCAGCCTTAGGCTCGGACAGGAACGAGTCAATGATGGAGTTCTTTTGAGGCGCCACAGAGCTCTTGTCTCCCTTTCTGGGCTTACTGGCAGGCTTAGGCTCGGAGAGGAACGAATCAATGATGAAGTTGAGCTCTTCCTTCACAAACTGCCCTCCTTTCGGATTCGACCCGCCCTCCATTTGACTGGGGATGCTGCTCGCACTGCGCCGGATGCGGCTGCTGCTGCCACCGATGCTGCTGCCACCGATGCTGCTGCCACCGCTGACACTACTGGCACCCATGTTGCCTCCGCTGTTGCTGCTGCTGCCACTGCTGCTGCTGCCACGAATTATGCCACTGCTGCCACTGCTGCTGCTGCTGATGTTGCTGATGCCACTGCTGCTGCTACTGATACTAACAGCATGCCTCAGCCCTTTCGCCTTGACAGTTTTCGCTGCAGAGGAAGATTTAGTAGCGGCAGCGACAGAGGCAACTACAGCGACAGCAGCAGCAGCAGAAGTACCATCATCAGTAGCAGAGGCAGAAGAGCGTGAGCTTGGGTCGGCGGTCTTCGGCCGTATCCCTGGCTGGCTCTTTGACCGGCCGTACAAGTCCTCCTTTCGCTGTGCGAACAAAACGCGGCCGACAAGGTCAACGCGGTCAACAGGGTAAACGCGGTCAACGCGGTCAACAGGGTCAATGCGGTCAACAGGGTCAACGCGGTCAACAGGGTCAATGCGGTCAGCGCATGCCTCACTCCCTTTCTTACCCCATTCATCAAGCCTCCCTCCATTGTACTTTCTCCCCAGCACTTGAACACTCGCCATCCTTCCCCACACAATCCCCTTCCCCTGCCCCTTCCCCTGCCCCTTCTCCTGTCCCTTCCCATTTAAGCTCTCTCCCTCCAACTCACATACGCTGCTACTGCTGCCTGTTCCCTCTCTCCCTGCCCCCCTCCTCCTATCCTGCACAGTAGCAGCTTTCACAAATCCTCCCTTCCCAACCCTCCTGCTGCTGCCACTTTTCCCACTCTCCCCAGACACAACCTTTCCAACTCCCCAGCCCTCATCTTTCCCAAGCCCCCCACTCCCGTCTCCTCCCTCCCTCTCTCTATCATCATCCTTACCCCTCCCTCTATCATCATCCTTACCCCTCCCAAGCTCTGCCAGCGTGCCAGAAAGAAGCCCCTTCCTCATGGCCCCCTCTTTCACAGTCAAGCTCTTTCCCATCCCCTCCTCTGGCCCTGCTGGGGAAGCATCCTTTCTTGTTTGAACCATCTCAGTCTCAGAAGCACCTGCCTCCCCCACCTGCGCTCGTGCCAAGCGGCTATGGGCAAGTCCTCCAGAAGATTCGTTTGTAGCTGCCCCTGGTGCGGTACAAGCTCGAACGGGAGCAGGAGCTACAGTGACTGAATTCTCCTCTGTTCCCTCCCCTCTGCTACCCAGTCCTGGGTGAAAACTTTCATCTGCCCGTTTGAGGCTGCCCGTGGGGTCAGTGTCGAGAAAGTCGGCAATGTCTGGGGCAATGACGACTGAGGCGAGGGGGAGAGGGGTGCCTGTGTCCAGATGAAAGGCGAGCAGAGAGGCGGAGGGGAGGCGAGTGAGCCTGGACCGTGACTGTGCTAGAGGTGGAGGTGGAGGTGGAGGTTGCGCCTCCTCCTGCTCCTGCTGTTGCTGCTCCTGCTCCTGCTGTTGCTGCTGCTGCCCCTGCCTCTGTTCCTTCGTAACCATCATCTTGTCTCCCCCTTCCCAATCTCGTCGACTGCCGAATCCGTGACTACTCCTGCTTCCCTCCTTGCTGCTCCCCTCCCTCCGATCACTACCCGTTGCCGGGCCGATTCCGTTCTCACCCCCACGAACGGCATCATCTGCATCGGTGAGTTTATTTTTGAGTCGACTAGAAAATTGAGTCGACTCAAAAACAGGATCACAACCCGTTGCAGGGGCACTCCCCTTCTCACCCGTACAAACAGCATCATCTGCATCTACTCCATCTCGCCTTACCTCCTCCCTCTCCTGCCCCTTTCCCCTCTCCTCTCTTCCGGCATCCTTCCGTCTCCCCCCTTCCCTTCGTACCTTCAGCATCACTCCTACTGCGTCCCAAGCTTCTCTCACCTCCTCTTCACCCGCCTTCCATTTTCCTTTAACCCTCACCTCCTCCCCATCCGCCCTCCCCTTGCCACTCCCCTTCTCATTCACCTTGCGCCCGTCCCTGTCCTCCTGCTGCCCCCAACCATTCAATACCCTCTCCTCTCCAGCAACCCCCCCTACGCTTTTACTCCGCCAGCCCTTACTCCGGAGCGTCCCTTCTCTCTCCCCTCTGCTCTTGCCCTTGCTGCCCTCTCCCTCTTCCCCTCTGCCCTTATCCCTAGCGCCTTCTCCTTTCTTCCCCTGCTGTTCCTGCCTCTCCTGCCGTTCCTGCCTCTCCTGCCTCTCCTGCCGTTCCTGCCTCTCCTGCCTCTCCTGCCGTTCCTGCCTCTCCTGCCGTTCCTGCTTCTCCTGCCGTTCCTGCCTCTCCTGCCGTTCCTGCCTCTCCTGCCGTTCCTGCCTCTCCTGCCGTTTCTGCTGTGCCGAAATTTCCTTCTGCCCATGCCGCCTCACAGGGGTGAACGGGCCAGCCTTCCAACCATCACTCTCACGTTCAGCCACGCCCAATCCAGGCGACTCAAAAGGCTCCTCCCCGTGCCACTCCTCTGCACCCGATCGACCCACAGAGGTCAGCGATCGGGCGTCTCGAGTCTCCCTTCCTTTGAAACCGCTTCCTCCGGATTTACTTCCACTCTTCTCCAAGCCCTTGTGGTCGCACTCTTGAGATTCCTCGTCGGCCAACTCATGGGAATCCCCCTCCTCCTTCTCCACCTCTCCCATGCTACCGAGACGGTCGCCCATCTCCCTGTGCCCGAAACCATGACCCACTGACCTGCTCCGAATGTGGCCTGGCTTCAGGCCTTGTGACATTGACACGTGGCCTAACCCTAACTTCTCGCCTTGTGCACGCCCCGATTTCAGCCTACTTGCGTGCGTTTCTCGCGACCTTTGAGGAGTTGATACGCTCTGAAGGTGGCTGGCATCTCGTTGCCTTTGTGAAGATCCCCCCTCTCCCCCCCCATCCATATGCAAACCACCAAGAGAACCACCGGAATGCTCCGAATTACCAGAACCAACCAAACGGCCAGAACCAACCAAACGGTCAGAACCATCGTAACAATCATAACCACCAGAACCACCCAAACGAGCAGAACCACCGGAACTGAAACCAGCCGCACGGCTCCCTTTCCCTCGCCCTGACCCTATCCATTCATCTTCCGTGGCAGTTTCCTCTGCTGAGTCAGACAGCTCGAGGTCCAGCATGGCAGCTGCTGCTGCTGACATCATCGCTCTCTCCTCCCCCTGCACCTCCTCCCCTCTCCAGGCCTCACTCGTGACGTCATCCATAGCAGCTTCCCTGACGTCACCCATAGCATCATCATCCCCATAAATATCCGACCCGTGTGAACACTCCCTTCGCTGTGCGTCCTGCGTCTCTCCCTCCTCCACTTCCTCCTCCTCATCCTCGCATTCCGAAGAGAGTTTTTGCTGGGAGTCAAGTGATAATTGGCAGCTGGGCGAACGGAAGTGGGAACGAGGGCGGGAGTGAGAGTAGGCCGCCTGGGAGTGGGAGTGAGTGTGGGAGTGAGCGTGGGCGTGAGTGGGCGAGCAAGAGGACTGAACAGAGGAGTTGCGGAGGCGAGAGAGTGCAGCCGTGCGGCCACTGTCCCAGGAGAAATCGCTGCTGAGCACGGCAGAGGGCAGGGCGGACATGGTACGGCGGGGGCGACCATGCAAAGGGACCTTCACTGCACGCTGGGATTGGCGCTGCTGCTGTGGCTGCTGCTGCTTTTGATGCCTTCCCTGCTGCTGCTGCTGCTGCATATGGTGTAGACCCTGACCTGCAGAAGCAGCTGGCTTGGAGCCATGGCCCCAGGGTCTCGTGTCCTCCCACTCTTGGTACCACTCTGTGCGATCCTTGGGCGTTTCCCCTTCCCACTCCGCGTCCCCTGCCGCCCACTCTCCTCTGCCCTCGCCTTCGCACTCACCCTCATCCTCGTCTCTTTCTCCCTGCTCACTGCATATCATTAACTTCTCCTTTCGGTTACTACGCCCATACATGGCCTGCTGCTTCTGCTGCCGCTGATGATTCTGCGGTGGCCTGTGTTCGCCTTGTGCAGCGGCGGACAAGGCGGAGTGGGCAAGGCGGCTACTGGGACCCGCCCAGCGTGGGGGGGAGGGAGAGGGAGAACCAGGAGAAGAAAGGAAGGAGAGGGGCCCTGAGGCGGACCGAGCATATCCAGTTCGAGACGTTGGATACTTTTGTTGCCTTTGCTGCTGGTCTCTTTGCTTCTGCTGGTCCTCCCACTGTTCTCCCTCCTCTTGCTGTTCCTCATCCTCCTGCTCCTTATGCTGGCCCGGCCACACCAACTGCTCCCTTCCTGCCTTGTTCTGGGCGATTCTCACTGCTGCAACACCAGGGTCATTAGTGCTGCCTTTCCCAGCAGCACGGCTCTGATACACAGAGCCGCCATCATCAACGGGGCCCTCTCCATCCGCGCTAAAGCAACGAACAGGAGGAGTAAAGCCATGCTTCGCAACAGGAGCATTAAAGGGACGTGGGGGATTGTTTCCCGCCTGAATGGCGTGGGGAGAGCTACTGCGAGGAGGGTGGTTGTGGCGACTGGGGCTGCGTTCTCCGGCAGGATTCGAACCCGCGTCTCCAACTGTAAATCTGGCGATTTCAGCGGCGGTCATGGAGGCGGAGCGATAGCGATGACGAGCTAGGAGGGGCTTGCGGTGGGACTGCAGGGGGTGGAGAACGGTGCACACAGGGACGAAGGAGCGTATCAGTGGAACCATGCTTCATACGTAGCTACAACGTTCGATTGCTTCTTTACTTGCTTAGTGCGAGGGAAGCTACCTTGTGCTACAGGGGTCAGCCTTTTCCGTTCGCGACAAAGGATCATGGGAGAAAGAGAGGAAGCAGGGACGAGGTGAGGAGGAAAACAAGACGCACCTCTCGCAAGCCACCAGCAGCAGCAATTCCCCCCATCCCCCCACCACTACCACCAGCAGCAGCAGCGGCGGCGGCAGCGGACGCTTCATCCGCCACGGCAGCGAGAGCAGCAGGTAACCCTCCCCTCGAATACGACCTCCCCCGGTCGAGCCCGGCCTTGACTGCCAGCGGAGGCCCCTCCAGCAGCATCTCGTCGAGCAGCATCGAGCCGCCTCGCGACTTGCGTAGCTCCTTTCCCGGTGCGCTTCCCCGTGCAGCGGCGGCGCCTGCTGACGGCGGCGCAGCACCGGAAGTTGACGCTCTAGGAAAGTCCAACGCGGGGGGTTGTTCAGGGACGGACGAGATTGGGAGAGAGGAGGACCTGGGCGTGACTGGCCGCTGCTCTGCCGCTGCTGTTGCCGCCATAGCCGTCGCTCCTGAGGCTAATTCGTCTGTCACCAAGGAGCTTCCCCTCGACCTTCGCTTTTCTCGACGTTCTTTCGTGATCCCGGTTCCTGTCGAGGGGTCCGGCACTGGAGACCGCGCGCGAAATTTCTGAGAATCTCGCCGTGCTGGCGAATTGTTTGCTTCTGGGTAACCCTGATTCTCCTCCGTGAATTGCTTTTGCGATGTGGTACGACGTCTTTCAGCCATTATTTCGTCCGGCTTGTTTCCTACGAATTCTCCTGACACGCCAGTCGAGTTGACGCGGCCTACGCTTTCTAATCTTCCTAATTTGACATGCCTGGCATGCGAGACTGGCAGCGTCGCATCGTCGTGTTTATTTTCCAGGAGGAAGACGTGCGGAACTTCGCAGCCGGCAGCCATGCATGTGCGTCTCCAGTCGCATGCGATGTACACAACCGAAGGCTACTTTCGACTAAGAAAACGCCGCTGCGCCATAGGCTCGATTCGAAGCTAACGCGTTCACACGAATCAGGAATTAACTGGGCTCGCAACGAAAATGCGGATAATTTCGGCAGTAAAAATGGTAAAGGAAGAAGAGCCTGCATACTCGCGACTGAAGAATTGAAACCTCTGTCTTCAACCCAACACTCGTATCATAACGTCGCTGGCAATGCGACTAGGGGATCTTTCTTGATGTTGGATGCAAGCTGGAGGCAATCTTGAGAATCCTGAAGGACCCCTCGCTTAGGATTCCCGACTCGAGTCTTTCCTGCTGATGAGCTCGATCCCGAATGAGTCACAGTGCACACCCACACCAACTTCCACAGATGATTGCTTGGTGCCAGGCAGGCGGGAAGGCAATCCCAAGAAGCCTTGGCCCTGATCGGTAGCCCTTAAAGCCCGAGTTTTACATGGTATTTTTCAAATTCAAGTTTCTTGAAGTTGATTTCGTGAATAACCATGTTACCAGCTGGTTCAGAACAAACCGTTGGTTTCAAGCAGCAGAGGTGATCCGTGATTGGCCAGCGATTAACTGGAACAACAAGCAGGAAAAACGCCTCAGAGGAAAGCACTATTCACCTTGAGTAAACTTGAAAACCATTGGGAACGCTTGGACACGCATATTATGAGGCACGCTAGTAGTCGTTCTCCCGTCACATACGGGCAATCTTCAGTCTAAGTGCTCTGTTCAAAGACACGAATCAGGGACCTTTGGCGACTTTAGTTGCAACCGAGCCGCCGCCATTATGTTTCCTCTAACGCAACCGCCACGTTCTCTCCAAGTGTCGTTGCAGCGAGTAGTAGTCTCAGGCTTAGAAAGAAGCACACGCTCGCGCGTCGCGAAAGTATCCCAAGCCTTCCGCCTCCGCCGTCAATCTCTCGGCCAATGTAGACACCCCGACTTATTTTCCAGTCGTAGCGCCTCGGTATGACAGCAACGCCACGGTGTATCACGTTGCCTCACTCAGTCGCCCTGGCATCGCCCTTCCTCAAACATCACATTCGCCTTCTGCGTACCCTACGCACACGCCCACGCTTCTCCCCACCCTTTCCCTCACCTTCGCTCACGCTTCCCCTTTACCGTCGCTGCCTCCTGCTCCCTGGGTGCACCCACAATTCCGCTGACCATCGCGCACGCCTCCCCCCACATTCACACACGCTCATCGCCCACGCTTCACCGGACCGTCACCCCCGCTTCAGCCCACCGTCACCGACGCTTCCTCTTACAGTCGCCCACGCTTCCTCTTACCGTCCCCCACGCTTCCTCCCACCGTGGCTCACGCTTCCTCCCCGTCAACCACGCTTCCCCCCACCGTCGCCAACGCTTTTCCCCACCGTCGCCAACGCTTTTCCCCACCGTCGCCAACTCTATTCCCCACCGTCGCCAACTCTTTTCCCCACCGTCGCCAACGCTTCTCCCCACCGTCGCCCACGCTTCCCCCCACCGTCGCCCACGCTTCCCCCCACCGTCGCCCACGTTTCCCCCCACCATCGCCCACGTTTCCCCCCACCGTCGCCCACGTTTCCCCCCACCGTCGCCCACGTTTCCCCCTACCGTCGCCCACGTTTCCCCCCACTGTCGCCCACGCTTCCCCCCACCGTCGCCCACGCTTCCCCCCACCGTCGCCCACGCTTCCCCTGCCATCGCCCTCCGTGTCGCCCGGGAATCCCCCCTCTCGCCGGCCTTCCTCCCCTCCCGCGAAAAACCCCCCCGTCCTCTCATTACCCCGACCTCTCATCCCCCTGTCCCCTGTCCTCTCATCCCTCTGTCCTCTCATCCCCCCGTCCTCTCATCCCCCTGTTCCCTGTCCTCTCGTCCCCCCATCCTCTCATCCCCCCGTCCCCTGTCCTCTCGTCCGTCTGTCCTATCATCCCCCCGTCCTCTCATCCCTCTGTCCTCTCGTCCCCCTGTCCTCTCATTACCCTGTCCTCTCATCCCCCCGTCCTCTCATCCCTCTGTCCTCTCGTCCCTCCGTCCTCTCATCCCCCTGTCCTCTCGTCCCCCTGTCCTCTCATCCCCCGGTCCTCTCATCCCCCTGTCCACCCTCCTCTCATCCCTCCGTCCTCTCATCCCCCTGTCCTCTTGTTCCCCCGTCCTCTCATCCTTCTGTCTTCTCATCCCCCCGTCCTCTCACCCCTCTGTCCTCTCGTCCCCCCGTCCTCTCACCCCCCTGCCCCCTCATCCCCCTGTCCTCTCATTCTCACCCACCCGTCCTCTCATCCCCCTGTTCCCTGTCCTCTCGTCCCCCCATCCTCTCATCCCCCCGTCCCCTGTCCTCTCGTCCCCCTGTCCTCTCATCCCCCGGTCCTCTCATCCCCCTGTCCACCCTCCTCTCATCCCTCCGTCCTCTCATCCCCCTGTCCTCTTGTTCCCCCGTCCTCTCATCCTTCTGTCTTCTCATCCCCCCGTCCTCTCACCCCTCTGTCCTCTCGTCCCCCCGTCCTCTCACCCCCCTGTCCCCTCATCCCCCTGTCCTCTCATTCTCACCCACCCGTCCTCTCATCCCCCTGTTCCCTGTCCTCTCGTCCCCCCATCCTCTCATCCCCCCGTCCCCTGTCCTCTCGTCCCTTCGTCCTCTCATCCCCCTGTCCTCTCGTCCCCCTGTCCTCTCATCCCCCGGTCCTCTCATCCCCCTGTCCACCCTCCTCTCATCCCTCCGTCCTCTCATCCCCCTGTCCTCTCGTTCCCCCGTCCTCTCATCCTTCTGTCCTCTCATCCCCCCGTCCTCTCACCCCTCTGTCCTCTCGTCCCCCCGTCCTCTCACCCCCCTGTCCCCTCATCCCCCTGTCCTCTCATTCTCACCCACCCGTCCTCTCATCCCCCTGTTCCCTGTCCTCTCGTCCCCCCATCCTCTCATACCCCCGTCCCCTGTCCTCTCATCCGCCTGTCTCTCATCCCCCCGTCCTCTCACCCCCCCGTCCCCCTGACCTCTCGTCCCCCTGTCCTCTCGTCCTCTTGTCCTCACATGCCCCTGTCCTTTCATCCCCCCGTCCTCTCAGTTCATATTCTCTCTGTCCCCCTTCTCTCTGTTTCCCTTCTCCTTATCGCCTTTCTCCCTGACCCTCGTCTTCCTCACCCCCTTCCCCGTATACCTATCCCCAACTACCACCATTGCCTTCCTTGCCCTTCCTCACCCTCCCTCCTATTTCCCCCCACCCTCTGCCTCCCTTTCCCTCACCATCTCCCCATGTGTGGCAACTATCAGCAAGCTCATCGCCACCACACCTCCTCTCTCAACAGAGGACAATGCACTGATGTGGATGGAGACCGGGGGTTGTCCACCTCCAACACCACCTGTTGGCTCGTACACCATATGATGGCACTCAATTTTACCACTGTTGACTCTCACTGCAGGAGAGCTTATGTTGTGCCATTCTTGAAACCAGTACCATTGAGGCAAACATGTTTGGTGGACAAGTGCTCATTCGCATAAATGTGGATTCCAAAATTCAATGTAAAATCCTTTATACATGTATACGCCTGCTGTGACTTGAGCCACTTGACACACACGCGTGCTAATTATGCTGAGTCATGAGCAAAAACATCAAACTACCGTACTTGCTTTAGAAGGTGCAACCTGTTGCTGCCAAAATCATGCAGGTAGGAGGAGTAGTATCTGTAGGCTACATGTACTCAATCGTGTGGTGGTAATGTCTTGTATGCAGTGAAAATTTCCAACAAACACAAAAAATGTTCCGGACACCAAATGGATCTGCAGTTCAGTGGAGCAAAACATGGAGAAGTAGAGCAAAGAAAGAGACGAATGGTAATGAGAGCACCACGTTGGGAGCAATAAGGGGCCAATCCTGACCTTGAAAGCTGTTGACATATAGTCCATGCGGCTGGTTGAACGCATGTGTGGGGAGGGGTGTGAGGCATGGGCAACATTAGTGCCATGATAGTGAAACGAGCACAAAAAGATAAATCAGTGGTTGTAGTATGCATCAAAGGTTAGAACCAAGAAGACATGGAACCGGATGGAGTAGGAGCAGCCTGTATTTTGTAACGAAGGGGATAATTGGGTAGTATCACAAAGCATGCTAAGTCGACAAAGACGAACGAAGGGTTTACGAAAGATACCTCATGGTAAATGATAAATCAATGGTTTGCACTTGACTTACGCTGTCGCATGTACCGTTGATTCGCATGACTGATGGCACTCGCACCTATTGGTGGTTGAGGTTGTGCTCGGAGGGGTCCACGACTCGGCTGACATCAAAGGGCGCCAAGGCCTCCTTTGGGGTCAGGCGCGGAGACACCACCATGGCCCTCTACTCGTATGGCACCAACTCCACACCAGTATCCTTCCCCAAAAGCACGTCCAGGAGCTGAGAGAACAAGGTTGGAATGAGAGGGGAAAATAATGCTCTATGATTGACTGAGGGGGAGGGTTTAGAATGACTAGACTGGGGAATTGAAGCATGAGGGCGTAAGATGGGCATTGAAGGGAGTAGGATGGGAGCATGGGACAAGGCTGGGAGAGGGCACACCGGGTCTGAAAGTGAAGATAGAGGGCAAAGCGAGAGATGCACATGTTATGGGTGAAGGCAGCAGTGATATGGACAAGGATAGGCACTATTTGTCAAAATGAGGAATGGTGTTTCCATTGATGTTGGTTGGGGTACATATGACAAACCCTAACTTCTGTACCCCCTAAGACAAACCTCACTACAGGCTACAACATTTGACACACCCCCATAGCCTAAGTGAGGGGTGTCTAGCAAAATCAAAAAGAGTACGGTCACAAGACCAGTCCAAAAGAAAACAAAGCTCAGGGTGGATCACAACGTCACCACACACTCTGAGCACAAGCAACAGTGGCCACAAGGCCAGTCCAAGAGATCACAAGTATGTATAGCAAGTGTACAGACGAAGCAGGCAATAAACTCAAGTCTACACATGACTAGAACCTGTGTCAACAAGGCCTAACTGCACACAACACCTCTGGTGGTCACAAGGCGGAAGCGCCTTGGTGAAGATGTCTGCAGTGTTGGCCTCGGACTCCACGAACTCGAAGCGAGCCTGTCCACGTCTCTGCAACTCTCGCAGAAGAAAGTACCTGACGTGAATGTGCTTCACTCTGCTCTCCAGTCGCGGCTCACGACAGAGGAGGATCGACGCCTTGTTGTCAGTAAACAAGGTCGGTGCAGAGCTCGGCCGCTCACCAAGGTCGGCGAGCAAGAAGGTCAACCACCGCAACTCCTGTGCCGCCATGGCACCAGCGTAAATCTCAGCCTCAGCTGTAGAGGTCGAGACAGAAGAGGAGCGCGTGGAACGCCAGGAAACAGCTCCAGAACCCAGACTGAAACAGTACCCCTGAGTAGACCTGTGAGTCTCAGCGTCGTCAGCGTAAGAGGAGTCACAGTGACCAGTGAGTACGACAGACTGCTGCCCTCCAAGAACTAGCCCCACGCCTGATGTAGTCGCTAGGTACTTCGCCACCCTCACAGCTGCCGTCCAGTGAACAGGACGGTGTCTCCCTGGCGCAACAAAGCGCGCAAGGATGCTGAGAGGGAAGGCGAGGTCCGGGCGAGTACAAGTCATCAGGTACATGAGGCAACCCACAAACTCTGCGTAGGGACCACTAGGCTCAAACGGCTCGTCAGGAAAGGGACCAGTGAGTCTGTGGTCAACAGCGAGAGGTGTGCGCTGTACGGTGGAGTGCTGAAGCCCGAACCGCTGAAGGACCTGCTGCACCATGTGTGACTGTGAGAGTGTAATGGTGCGAGCGGCTCTGTCCCTGGTGATCTGCAGGCCAAGGTAGTGGCGCAGCTCACCAAGATCAGTGCACGTGTGTCTCTTCTGCAGTTCGGACTTCACGTCTGCCAAAGCAACCCTGTCAGGAGTGGCGAAAACGAGGTCGTCGACGTAGACCAGAACAAAGAACGGTGTGGAGCCACGACGAACGAACAGCGACGGGTCGGCAGAAGACGGCTGGAACCCAAGGTCAGAGAAGGTAGAACGAAGAGTGTCGTGCCACTCGCGAGGGGCCTGGCGAAGACCGTAAACAGGTCGCCTCAGCCTCCACTGGGTCCCAGGAGGGAAAGTGCCAGTGAAGGCCGAGGGACGACGCAACCAGACCTCCTCGTGTAGGCTGCCCTGAAGGAAAGCAGTGGAGAAGTCGAGAGAGTGTAACTCGTAGTCTCTCTGTGCTGCTACGTGTAGTAACACCCGAAGAGTGGTCATCTTCGGGGTAGGTGCGAAGGTCTGAAAGAAGTCAACTCCCTCGCGCTGACTGAAACCTCTAGCCACGTAGCGCGCCTTGAAGACCGGGGGAGATCCCGGTGGCCGCTTCACCCTGTAGATCCACATGCCGTCGACTACGTTCGCCCTAGGGGGGGGAGCCTCATCGACGTAGGTGCCTGTGGATCTGTAGGAGGCCATCTCTGCGTCCATGGCAGCTCTCCACTGAGAGGCCCAAGGCCCTGACACTGCCTCGGCGTAAGTGCGAGGAGTCGGAATGTCAAGGGCGTCGGGGTCACCCTCAGGGGCGAGGAGCATGGCACAAAGATGAGGGGAAGCGGCCGCCAGGAACTCTAGCTCAAACTGCCTGTCCTCTAGGGCGTCACAGCCAAGGGCAGACACACCCCCGACGGCCAGAGGACAGGTAGGAGGAGCAGCCACAAGCGTGGTGGCGTAGTCAAGGCGGCGGGTAGCGGCAAAGTCAGTAACCGCGGCAGTAAGAGCAGACACAGAGGACACAGAGGCACGAGGGTGAGTAACAAGAGAGGCGAGAACACGAGAGAGAACAGGACGGTACGTGCGGTAGTAGTCAGTGACAGGAGCAGGGACCGACACGGTGAGGGCCGACTCAGGAGGAGACGGAAGCACAGACTGAGACGGACGAGGTGGACTGGAACAAAGTAAGGCAGTACGAAGGTCAGTGAAGGGAACAGGAGACGAGGGACGAGCACGAGGGGAGCGACGAGTAGCCCAAGAACGAGACGGAGGAGGAGAGGACAAAGGCGGAGAACTAGAGAAAACAGCGGGGGAGGAGTCAGGCGGAGGAAACGTGGGACCGTAGACAGGAGGAGAGGCGGAGGAGGGAGGAGAAGGGGAGGGGAGACCAAGGGCCCGAAGACCCGAGACAGGAGGAGGAAGTGGCTGCTGCTGCTGCTGCGGAAGCGGCTGCTGCTGGGACTGCTGCTCCTGCGGGTCCAGCTGCTGCTGCTGCTCCGCCAGCCGCTGTAACTCCCTCTCCTCTCTCTCCAACTCCAGCTGCTCGTCACGCGCACGGCGAACACGAGCCTGGTGCCTAGTCGGGTAGGGGTGGGGGGGCGGAGTAGTGTCCGAAGCAGCGGCAGCTCCAGAGTCAACCCCCGAAGAACCAGGCGCACCACCCCCAGAGGCAGCACTAACACCAGCTCCAGACCCAGGCGCACCAGAACCCGAAGCAGGCGCACCCTCACCCCCAGAGGGAGCACCCCCAGAGTCCGCGCGGCCAGCACCGGCTCCCGGACGACAAGAGTCCTCTGCACCCACCGGGTCAGCTCCAACTCCAGAACCAGAAACTCCAGCTCCAACTCCAGCACCCCCAAAACCAGAAACTCCAGTGCCTACTCCAGCTCCACCTCCAGCTCCAACACCAGCTCCAACTCCAGCACCCCCAGAACCAGAAACCGGTACAGGAACAGGCGCAGCACCAACCTCTCGAGAGCTAGCACCAGCGGCACGCTGCGAGGAGGACTGTGGGGAGGGAGGCTGTACCGGAGGGGCTACCGAAGGAGGAGGGGTAGCCTGGGACACACCTAACGGGGCTGGGCCAGGGGGGGGGAGGCTGTACCGGGGGAGCAGGAGGGGGAGCGGCAGTCAGGAAGAGGGGGGGAGGAGGAACCGGGAGACCTCGACTGGGGTACCTGACGTAGTACGGAGTGGACTCCTCGAAACGGACGTCACGGGAGTCAAAGAACCGGTGAGAGGGAGGGTGGTAAAAGGTGAAGTCAGAGGAGTCCTCAGGGAAACCAAGGAAGACACAGGGGACGGCACGAGGCGAGAGCTTGTCCGCGGAGGTGTCGCGGACAAGAGCCAAGCACCCCCAGACACGAAACCGCGACGCAACACCAGGGGACCCTGTCCAAAGACTGGTCGGTGAAACCTCTGGTCGAGAGACACGTGGCCAGAGGTTCAGCTGGTGCGCGGCGTACCTGACCGCGTAGGGCCACAGAAAATGGGGGGCACAGGCGTGAGTCAGGGAGGTGCGGGCGATCTCCATGACCAGGCCTATGCGGCGCTCAGCAACCCCATTCTGCTGTGGGGACTCTGGAAGCGTCCAGGACTGACGAATGCCCTGCTCGCGACAGAATCCAGTGAGAATGCCGGAGCGAAACTCACCCCCACGGTCGGAGTGGAGACAGCTGACACGACGACCACGAGTGTCCTCGGTGGTGAGCAACCACCTGATCAGCGTAGAAGTCACCTCAGACTTCTTCGCCAGTGGGAACACTGTGGTGTAGCGGGAGAAGTCGTCAACGACCACCAGAAAGTGACGCTCACGCTCAGGGCCTAGACGAGGGGTGGGGCCCCAGACGTCCAAGTGAAGCGTCTCAAAAGGCTCGGTGGCCGGACGAAGGGAGGAGGAGTGAGGGGTGGCGCGCAGCCTACCCTCGACGCAGGGACGACACGGCGGCGCAAGCGAAGGCGGCAGCGACGGCAAGACACGTGGGAGGCCTAGGACAAGACGCTGACTAGACATAGCGCGCAGACGAGGAAGGGACGGGTGCCCCATCCGGTGGTGCCACAGAACGGTGGGGTGGGCAAGCGACCGGCAGGAACACGACGCAGCGACTGGAACAGACGTAGGAACCTGACACGACACAGACACCTGGGGGGACGAAGCAACCTGGTGAGACACGGGGACCCGAACGGGGGGGGGAACCGGGGGCAGTGGCAGTAGGGGGGGCTGCTGGTGCGGCCGCTGGTGCTGCTGCTGCTGCTGCTGCTGCTGCTGCTGCTGCGGCTGCGGCTGCTGCTGCTGCTGCGGCTGCTGCTGCGGCGCACGCGGGCCAGTGTGAAGAGTGTAGAGACCCGAGCCCGGCTCAGCAGTAAAGGTAGCAAGAGGCTGGTAAGAGTCTCCGTCAACACACACCGCAGTCTCTCCAGAAGGCTCAAACCACACACCCACGTGCTGACTCACGAGGGGTCGCACGCCCACCAAGTTCCGGGAGAACGAGGGGACGTGAAACCCAGTGAGAGACCCGGAGGGAGCAGCAGGACACGGTAAAGTGGTAGTGTGACGGGCAGTGACTGGTCCCGTAGTGGGATCAGCCAACGCTACAGAAACAGGCGCAGGAAGTGGTGTAAGTGTCGTGCTGTCCCGGAAGAAGCAGTGGGAGGCTCCAGAGTCCAGTGTGAACGACAGCGAAGCGTCCCCTGAGGTAGTCGCTGGTCTAGAGTCTACACAAGTACCTACACTAGCAACAGGCAACTGAGCAAGACTAGCACCTAAGCTAACAACACCAGAGTAAACAGAGTCAGAAACACTAGAGTCAGCAACAGCATACATAGCATGAGGAGCACTAATCAGATCAACTAACTGCTCAGCAGACATGCCCCACAGAGCGGAGCCGTAGCGCTGAACCAGAGGAAGCCAGTCAGGAGCAGGACCGCCAACCCCGTAGGTCAACCGGACCGTGTCAGTGAGCTGAGCAAAGCACTGACCAGGGGGGTGAAAGCAGCCACAAGGGTGGCCCCGACGAGGACCTGTCTGAACCTGGTAGGGGCAGGGAGGGTAAGCCGCACCGCGCTGGGGCTGACGCAGCCCCGACCCCGGAGCCAGCTGCTGACGCTGCTGCTGCTGAGGCTGCTGGGAGGAAAGCGGCTGCTGCTGCTGCTGAAGGTGCTGCTGACGCTGAGCGTGGTACCACGCCGCTGCTCCACCTAGCGGGGCCGGCAGTACAGGAGGCGACTGACGAGCTCGGGGGTCGCCGCCACCAGCAGGTGCAGTGGAGTCACCAGCCGCTGCACGAGGGGTCTCTCCAGACGCTGCACTCCCACCACCCCCAGTCGCAACAGCACCCCCACTACCTCCGCTACCTCCGCCTCCACCTCCACCAGAACCACCTTTCTTGCCCCCCCTGCCGCGGGACCGCGACGCAGTCGTAACAGCAGCCGCAGTCGCGTCAGTAGCGGCAGTGGCAAGAGAGGCAGTGAAGGTGGGTAACTGCGGGACTGTGCACCCGTGGAAGAGTGGGGGGGACACAGTACCAGAGGCGGCAGCTACCGAACAAAGGTTGCTCTCGACGTCCTTGAGTGCAGACTCAAGGACCTCGATAGTCAGCTCACTAGGGTGCTTCAGCAGAAGCGCGTCACGAACGGAGGCAAGGCGGTCAGGGAGGCTAGTGGCGATGAAATAGACAGTGATCGCCATGGGGGGAGGAAGCAGTGTAAGCTGTGCCTCAGTGCAAGCAGCGCGGTAACTAGCGTCAAGCGAGCGGAGGTGAGCGATCAAGTCAGCAGAGCGCTCAAACGAGGCAAGATCAGGAAACAGGAACGGGAGGAAAAGACGGCCAAGAGAGACAGTAGCGGGAGTAGAGTAGCGGGCCTTAATCGCAGTGAGGTACGCAGCAGCGGTGCGAACCTGAGTAAAGTGGACCTCCTCGGACTCAGGGAGGAGGCTGCTGAGTGCGATGTAGGCCGCAGCGTCACGCGACGTCCAAGCCGTCCGGTCAGCGCGCTGACGGGCAAAGCGAGCCGTAGCAGCGTCGTCAGGAGCAGGGCCTAAAGCTGTAGGCTCGGGGGGCTCAGGGAGGTCACCAGTAGCGTGTGACCAGAGGGTCTCGCCCCCCTGGACCTGACTCTCTAACAGACGGCGAGCGCGAAGAAGCCAGACGGAAAAGACAAGGGGTCTACCGTCAGCGTCGAAACGAAGAACTCGCGGAGTCGCCATAGTGAGGACTAAAGCGAACGAACAGGCGAGTAACAACCGGGGGGGAAGAGGACTCAGTCGCAGCGGAAGAGCGGGCTAGAGCGACGGGCCAGGACGTAGGGTAGGGCAACGGGCCAGGGCCTAGGGTAGGGCGACGGGCCAGGGCTTAGGGAGGGCAACGGGCCAGAGCCTAGGGTAGGGCGACGGGCCAGGGCGTAGGGAGGGCGACGGGCCAGGGCCTAGGGTAGGGCGACGGGCCAGGGCCTAGGGTAGGGCGACGGGCCAGGGCCTAGGGTAGGGGGACGGGCCAGGACTTAGGGAGGGCGACGGGCCAGGGCCTAGGGTAGGGCGACGGGCCAGGGCTTAGGGCAGGGCGACGGGCCAGGGCGTAGGGCAGGGCGACGCGACGGGGGAAAGGGCGGGAGCGACGCGACGGGGCAGGGCGACGCGACGGGACAGGGCGACGCGACGGGGCAGGGCGACGAGACGGGGCAAGGCGACGCGACGGGGTAGGGCGACGCGACGAGACAGGGCGACGGGACGGGACAGGGCGACGGGACGCGGTAGGGCGACGCGACGGGACAGGGCGACGGGACGGGGGGGGAACAGGCGGGCACGACGCGACGGGGGGAACGGGCGCGACGCGACGGGGGGAAAGGGCGTGACGAGGGGGGGGAAAGGGCGCGACGCGACGGGGGGGGGGGGGGGGGGGGGGGCGCTAGGCGACGGGGAGAAAGGGCGCTAAGCGACGGGGGAAAGGGCGCTAGGCTCGGTAACAACGGAACTGGTACGAACGAGAGGTAGGATCAGGCTCAGGAGGTACGAACGGAGAACGGAGGAACGGGATCCCACAGGATCCTAACCTAGCTGATACCATGTCAAAATGAGGAATGGTGTTTCCATTGATGTTGGTTGGGGTACATATGACAAACCCTAACTTCTGTACCCCCTAAGACAAACCTCACTACAGGCTACAGCATTTGACACTATTACCCTCAAAGGCGCTCACTGGCATCGCTGACATCTAAATTGACGCGGCGTGTTGGACAAAATGGTGATTTAGATCCCTCCACGTCGGCATAAGTGTTTCCAAAACGTTTACCGAGGATGGTTGGTGGCATCACCTGCAACATGATCGCAAGAGGGGAGCGTCAAAATATATTACATAAGACAAGAGTAAGGGTTGGCAAGAATGTGGTTCGCATCTTACATAAAATACGTCGCCCAGCACGGCGCGTCGAAGTAAGGCCGCGGACTATGCCACCTTCTCGCACAGGAGTAACCGGCCCAACAACAGATGGGTGTCGCCCTCCACAAGGTAAGTCGACAGGATGTTGCGCCTGCCTCTTTGGGGCCGTCTCCATAATCTCATCGTCGACTCCAAACCCCAGCGATCGTTGACAGTCCTCCATAATCCGATCAACCCAAGACCAATCCATAGGTCCGAGGGTTCGATCCTTGTTGCCCCGTCGCACCCGAGTTACTTGCCGTACACGAGTGCGATACGATGTGACCAGCCTGTCCATCGAGTTATTCCAATGCAGGACAGCCAGCCCCACTAATGCCTCAAGACTACCTTTGAACCTGATACGCTTAGCAGCGTATTTGATGATCAGGGAATGGAAAGACTCGTTTATGGAACTGTTGGCTCCGTGAACATAGGGTTTCACCTTGTCTGGCGAACACCGTTTCTTGAACCATGTAAGAACCGCCTTGTGCGTTTCCGATCTAGGCTCATAAAGTGCCCATTCCCTGCCCCACTTCTCGGTAACACACCTTGGAGGAATACTCCCGTTCCGTCCACACTCGGAGTGGTCACCTGCCCAGTGGTTAGGTGCCGTCCCAATTTCCTTTGCCACATCTTCGGGAGTCATAGGGGTGCCCGCTTTCAACAGCGCCGCGCAACGCATCATCACATGGAAGAAATGCGAGGCGAAGCGCTGCGCCACCGTGCTCTCCTCATCGCCGGCGTTTATCTCATCTCCGCCCCGTTTTCGTCGCCCAGTCCAACGGGGCGAATTCTCTACGACGTCACTTCCGTGGTTGTCGGTCTCACCCGCTGCACCATCGTTGTTGCAGCCAGTCATCGTCTCTGTCAGGTCAAAACGAGCAGTATGAACAATTTTAGGAAACAAGCGGCGTACTCCAATCTGAATATGGCATGGAAAGTAAGTTTCACAAAGCGTTCATACCAGTAGCTTCATCATCGTTGGCCCATGGAGTCGTCCCGCCGATGAATCGTAAGTTACTGCATGCACCCGCATGTGCGTGCACGATGAGAGAACTAGCCAATGACGATGGTCTCGCACCACGCACAGGATGGATATTGTATTGCCATAACTCCTCCACATCCGCCCACTGCACATCAACTTGGGTTGCGCCCGCATCCGCCTCGTCAACCGCAGCATCTCGAACGATGGGCTGCATCTCTCCAGTAGTATCAGGACGCACCTCGCCATATCCCACTGGGACATCTACCGCCGCCCGTTCTCCTCCTAGCCGCCGGACTTTTCGCAACTCAGGAAACTTCCACTTTGCTTTATCAGGGGTCATCTTCACATATGCAATGGTACCCATGGCTTCACACACCGCCTTCATAAGTGATGCTTTGAGTGTCCCCTTCGCCTCTTTCTCCAATCCTTTGGTCCTCAATGTCAGAATGTATTTGCTGTTTAGCCTGCAGTGGGGTACTCTATAGTGAGTTCAACCCAGTTTAGGGTTTGCTATTTGTATCCCAACTTTCTATAGTGAAACCTCTCATTCTTCCTTCTCGACTTTCCTCACCCAAAATTCTCTCGACACTCACTAGCCATGGCTCCTAAGTCATGCTAGTATTCTAACATGGTCTCAGAGCAATAGTTCCTAGGACCTCACATTAATGGGCCCACCACCTAATGCCCTGCTAGCCTAGGCCCCGGCCCGTCGCTCCTTGGCGTCGCCCCTAGCCCCTAGGCTCGGCCCCTTGGCCCCGTCGCCCCTAGCTCGGCCCCTCGGCCCCGCTGGCCCCGTCGATTCCGTCGCCCGCGCCCGGCCCGTACCTAGCCCGCGATCGGCCCGTTCCTATTCCCGCGCCCGACTCGTACCTAGCCCGCGACAGGCCCGTGCCTAGCCCGCGCTCGGCCACGTCTTACGCCTGCGCCCGGCCCCGTCTCTTGCCCGCGCCCGGCCCGTACCTAGCCCGCGCCCGGCTCCGTCTGTCGCCAGCGCCTGGCCTCGTACCTAGCCCGCGCCCGGCCCGTATAACGCCCGCGCCCGGCCCCGTACTTAGCCCGCGCCCCAGCCCCGTACCTGCCCAGCGCCCGGCCCCATACCTGCCCAACGCCCGGCCCCGTACCTGCCCAGAGCCCGGCCCCGTACCTGCCCAGCGCCCGGCCCCATACCTGCCCAGCGCCCGGCCCTGTACCTGCCCAGCGCCCGGCCCCGTTCCTGCCCAGTGCCCGGCCCCGTACCTGCCCAGCGCCCGGCCCCGTACCTGCCCAGCGCCCGGCCCTGTTCCTAGCCATGGCCTCGTCGCCCCTAGCCATGGCCCCTCTCGACCTGCCGCCCCTAACCGCGGCCCCGGTGCCCTGTTGCAACATGGTGGGTGAGGGGGTGGCAAGAGGGGGTTCCTCCAGCCCGCGTGCCCTACAGTCGCACGCGCAGCTCCGCCCCCGCCCCCCTCCCCCCCCTTCATGGGGATGGCGGGGAGAGGGTGTGAGGGGGTGGCGGATGTGCCTCAGCAGCAGCAGCTGCCGCCACGCCTCCTCCTCTCTCTCTCCCTGCCGCACCTTGTGTTGGGAGAGGGGGGGAGCTTGGAGGTTCAGGGGGAGGCAGGAGGGGATCTGCAGCACCAGCCCCCCCCCACCCTTTTCCTACCTCCCCCTGCTGCGGGTGCAGCAAAAGGGGGGAGGGGATCTGTAGCACCGACCCCCCCCCCCCCCCCCCCCCCTCCTCCCCCCCCTCATCCTTCTCCTACCTCCCCCTGCTGCGGGTGCAGCAGTGGGGGGGAAGCGATCTGCCATCCCCCTGCTGCGGATGCGGCAGTTGGGGGAGGGGACCTGCAACACCAGCCCCCCCCCTGCCCCCCCCCCCCCTTCTCCTCCATCTCTCTGCTGTGGGTGCAGCAGTGGGGGGAGGGTATGGGGGTGGCGGGTGTGGCCAACCTGCTGTCGCCCGAGCGGCTCCTGCGCCGCCCCTTCTCCTACCTCCTCCCTGCTGCGGGTGCAGCAGTGGGGGGGGAGGGGATCTGCGGCACCAGCCCCCCCCCCCCCCCCCCCCCCCCCCCCTTCTCCTACCTCCCCCTGCTGCGGTTGCAGCAGTGGGGGGGAGGGGATCTGCAGCACCAGCCCCCCCCCCGCCCCCCCCCCCCCCCTCCCCCTTCTCCTCCATCCCCTGCTGCAGGTGCAGCAGTGGGGGAGGGTATGGGGGTGGCGGGTGTGGGTGCAACTGCGGGGTGGCGGGTATGGGGGTGGCGGGTGTGTGAACCCCCCCCTGCTCCTCCTCCTCCTCCGTCTCCCACTGCTGCAGCTGCCGCTGAGGGGGGTGGGTGTGTGGGAGCCGAGGGAGTGGTGCTAGGGGGGTGACGTGGGAGTGGAGTTAGGGGTTCAGCAGGGGGTGTGTGTCAAGGGTGTGGGTCAGTTGGAGGAGGTTGTGTGGAGGTAGCTGTCGTGTCGCCTGCACCGCCTGTAGCTCGTCGCCCTTGCTTCGGTAGCCAGTGAGCCTGTTGCACCAGTCGCCAGTGGGTCCGTTGCTCCTGCCGCTCGTCTATAGCCGCGGAGCCAGTCACTCTAGTAGTCCGTCGCCCTTGCTTCGGTAGCCACTGAGTCAGTCGCTCCTGTGCCCGTGCCTCTGCAGCTTCAGTCGTTGCCTCCCATCTTCTCTCCGTCCACAGTACTCTCCTCCTCCTCACTTGCCCTCTGTGATAGCCTCTAGCTTTGCTTGCCATTGTGAACCTGCTCTATGACTGCTTTCTCTACTGATTATACCCCACTTTGACTATGGGGGAGTGTCAGAATGTATTTGCTGTTTAGCCTGCAGTGGGGTACTCTGTAGTGAGTACAACCCAGTTTAGGGTTTGCTATTTGTATCCCAACTTTCTATAGTGAAACCTCTCATTCTTCCTTCTCGACTTTCCTCACCCAAAATTCTCTCGACACTCACTAGCCATGGCTCCTAAGTCACGCTAGTATTCTAACACTCAACCACTGCTTTAACTCTTCCACCTTAGCCAACCATAGCTCCTCGACACAGCTAGCCTTGTCCACCTCCACAGCCATCCGCACCTGATCCTGAAGCTCCTTGCAGAAGAGATTGTACAGCGTCCTCTTCACGTGCCACCAATCCACCTGATGATCCAGCTTTAGCTCTACCGCAGCGCCTCTAAACGTGGTCCCTTGATCCGAGATGATGCCCTTCACATCGAACCCCAACAGCTTCAACTCATCAACCCCTCTGTCGAATGCCATCCGCTCCAATCGCACCGACGATTTATCATCCACCCCTTTACGTGTTGTTACATAGTAGAAGATCTTCCGAGACGGTATGTCCATGAACAACACTGTGCACCACTCACCCTCTCAGACATGTGACCATCGGCCATCCACCGTCACGTATTCGGCTGGAATGTCACGTTTGCTCATCTCCTCCTGCACCAAAGCCATCGACTTATCCGCCTCCCTAAGTATTGTTTTTCATAACCCATTATCGCCCCCAAGGTATCGATAGAACGTGCTTTTGCCAGGACATGGAATGCCAAAATTGCGGCTAAACTCCCACATCTGTTGATACCCCATCCCAGCGAGCGGGAATGCTCCCACATATTTTGAGTGTAGCATGGGCACTCGTGCACCAACCCCAACTCTCTTCTTGTCAAGGGTTCGATTGGTGCACGACCAGAATTCCACACCATGGGAACACTTATCACATCTCCAAAACATGCCAACTGAAGCCCAAGAAACTTCCACGACCCGAGAGACATAGCACCTCCGCAGGTATTTTGATGCGAGCACACTAAGCGACACCCCTTGAAGAACCCGACAACGGTACGTGGTTCGACTAGACATACCCGTTGCTCAGGGATATCATCAACACTAGGTGATGTAGGCCAATGCATGGGGACTGTCCCGCACGCGCTCGCGCGCGGATGGCTGCAAACAGGCCTTACGAGGGGTATAGAAAAAGGACACAAATAGTGAGCGTATGGTTGCCGTGAAAGTGTAAAGAGCCTAAGTGGGACCAGATGATTTCATAAGGTTGTAACATGAATTCCAAATTTTGTAGTAAATCAACTGTTCACCTGTCCTCTGGCATGCCATTCATCGTGCTCGGTGACGCTGTAGGCAATGACATGCTGCCGTTTGCATGATGTCCACCCCCCGCAGGCAAAGGAGGCACGGAAGGAGTAGAGGGCATGCCTTCGACATCACCACCACCCCCGACGGGCAGAGTAGGCACGGAAGAAGTAGAGAGTATGCCTTCGCCATCACCACCACCCCCGACGGGCAAAGGAGGCGCGGAAGGATGAGATGAAGCCGTAGCATTCTCCACCCCACCATCGTTCGTAGTGCCGCTAAGAGCAGCGCGCTGTGCATTACCTGCACTTCAGCAATAGTGGTATGATAAGTGGATATGGGTGTTGGGGCGACACGTCATCGTGAGACAGCATCACCCGTGTTTGGCTATGTAGCATGTTTGAAAGGCATTACCTCCTTGGCGTTGTAGAGCAAATGCCTTCCCGCGTCTTGCTCCTCCCCAAGACAAGCCCTCCACACGCCTTGGTCTCCCGCGATCATCTAACCGCATAAGCGGAAAGGCATATCTCACACCAAACAGCTCCCGATCTGGCCGTTGTAATAAATCAGTGACCTTCTCGAAGGGCACTTGAGCGTGGGCCTTGAAAATGCGATGGTACTCTTGGCGGTGCAACTCAACCGTGGCGCCCGTCTGTGAGCGTCCAGACTCAGCATCTGTGAGGGATGGGAGTTGGGGGTGAAGGTAGAGTAAGGAAGAATTTGAAAGACATGTCACTGAATTTGGGTGCGAGGAGACGGCTGATGAGGCCCTTGGGCCCAATGTCCAGCGCGCTGGGGTGAATGGGGGGGGCAGGGATGAGGGATGGGGAGTGTGGTGGGGTGGGAATAAGTCTCACAATGCAGGACAGACCCCGATGAGTTTGGGTGCGAGGAGGCGGCTGATGAGACCCTTGAGACCCATGACCAACGCTATGGTGGGGCTCTGGGGTGAATGGGGGGGGGCAGGGATGAGGGAAGGGGAGTGTGGCGGGGTGGGAATAAGACAAACAATGCAGGACAGACGCCGATGAATTTGGGTGCGAGGAGGCGGCTGATGAGACCCTTGAGACCCATGACCAACCCTATGGTGGGGCGCTGGGGTGAATGGGGGGGGCAGGGATGAGGGATGGGGAGTGTGGCGGGGTGGGAATAAGACAAGATCCGCAGGACTGACGTCATTGAATCTAGATGCGAGGAGACAGCTGATGAGGCCCTTGGGCCCCATGACCAGCGCTATGGTGGGGTACTGGGGTCAATGGGGGGGGGAGGGATGAGGGATGGGGAGTGTGGCGGGGTGGGAATTAGACAAACAATGCAGGACAGACGTCATTGAATTTGGGTGCGAGGAGAGCCGACAATCCACAACCGGAGTCATCACATTTGGGTGTGATTAGGCCCTTGGGTCCCATGACCAGCGCTATCGTGGGGCGTTGGGGGGAAGGGGGGAAGGGGGGAAGGGGGGAGGGTAGAGGAAGGCAGATTTCAGAATACAGGCCATTGAATCTGGGTGCGAGGAGACGGCTGACGAGGCCCTTGGGTCCCATGACCAGCGCTATGGTCGGCTGGTGAGGGGAGGGAAAGTGTGAGGGGCATGGGAGTGGGGGTTGGGGAGGGGATAGAGGGAGTACGAGAGGAATTGCAGGGCAGGCGTTGTTAAGAGTAAGCGCGAGGAGACGGCTGATGAGACCCTTGGGACCCATCACCAGCGCTATCGTGGGGCACTGGGGGGAGGAGAGTGGGAAGAGAGGAGGGGGAGTGGGGCAGGCAATGCAGGTCTGGAGTCGAGCAGGCGGCTGATGAGGCCCTTGGGTCCCATCACCAGAGCTATGGTGGGTCGCTGGAAGGGGGAGGGGAGGTTGGGAGAAAGTGGGGGGTGGGGATGGGGAGTGGGAGGTAAGGCAGAGAATGCAGGGCAGGCGTCAACACAGGGGCGCGCGCACACACCTGGGCGTGCGTGTGGATCAGGGCGCGCGGACCAAGGCGCGCGCGTGGACCAAGGCGCGCGCGTGGACCAAGGCGCATGCGCAAAGAAAGCGGCCACACTTTTCAAGACCCCAACTGCGCACACTTCATAAGTCGCCAACTATGCGCCAGTTCCTCGCATGCATGTGACATTCCATCAATAACCCAACTCACCAGTGGCTAGGCCAGCCCTGATGAGCCGTGACGTAGCCTCAGGTGCTGCCTCCGCTAAGAAATGAATCACGTCGTCGGCCGTCGCCCCCCTCTCGCCAGCAAACAAGGCGGACCACCCTACGCGTAATACGCACAGTAACGGTCGCATGTGCCGCGATATTTTCACGCTTCCCGTCGTTGCATCTTTGCATGCTTGCGTTGCCGCATGTAACCCTGCACTTGTCGCTGGAGCCATGAGTAGCAAGCTGCACCTCCATGATGGGAGGCAATGTCGTTATGGGCAAAAGAGGGATACAGAGCAGAAGTGAGCACATGCTGTGAGAGGCAGAGCAGTAGCCTCACACTTTGAAACGAGCATCAGAATGCTATTGCTGAGACATCAATGGCGAAGGCCACGAGCTGTGACAAAAGCAGCAATGAGCACATGGTGACGACATCAGCAGCAGTGAGCACGTAATGTGACAAGAGCAGCAGTGGTATGATGCTGTGACATGAGCAGGAGAGAGCCCATGCTGTGACATATAGAGCAGTAATCCGATTTTATGGCATATAGTAGTAGACGCATCACATGTTGTAACTTGGCAACAGTGTAGCCTCATGCTATGACCCCAGCAGAAGAACCTACATCATGTGACACCAGCAGCAGTCTAAAGCTGTGACATGAGCATTTGCTATATGAAGCTGTGACATGAGCAGCAGCTATATGAATCTGTGTCATGAGCAGTAGCTATATGAAGCTGTGACATGAGCAGCAGAGCTGTGACATGAGCAGCAGCTGTATGAAGCTGTGACATGAGCAGCAGCTATATGAAGCTGTGACATGAGCAGCAGCTATATGAAGCTGTGACATGAGCAGCAGCTATATGAAGCTGTTGAGAAGAATTGAACGAGAATGAAATGACTACGAAAGAAGTGAGTACAAATAGGAAACCCTAATGGGATTGTACCCCCTATGGGATACCCCACTATAGCCTACACAAATAAGTAAGCTATAATGTTTCGACACACCCCCATAGGCAAAGTGGGGAGAACAAGGGGTCACAAGACCAGTCAAGCAAAGCAAAGCAAAGCTCAGGGTGGATCACAAAGTCACCACACATTCCGACCACAGGTTCAAAGGCCAGAAGGCCAGTTCACATGCAAGATCACATATAGAGATATACAAGAGTCAAGCAAGCAAGAGCAAGAGTATATATAGGTAAAGGTACAAGCAAGGTCAAGAAGTGAGCAAGTGAGACAAGACAGGCACAAGACCCAGCTGCGTGCAGCAGCGCTGATGATCACAAGGCGCAAGTGCCTTGGTGAAGACATCAGCAGTGTTGGCCTCAGAGGCCACGTACGCAAGTCGCAACTGTCCACGCTGCTGTAGCTCACGAGCAAGAAAGTAGCGGAGAGCAATGTGCTTTGTCCTATGCTCCAGTCGCTGCTCTCGACACAAGCCCAGCATGGCCTTGTTGTCTACGTACAGGACTGGAGGAGAACGAGGCGGCTCTCCAAGGTCGGTCAGCAAGTAGGTGAGCGAGCAAAGCTCCTGGGCCGCCATAGCCCCGGCGTAGATCTCAGCCTCACAACTGGAGCCGAGAACAGAAGACGAGCGGGTAGCCCGCCACGAAACAGAGCCAGAACCAAGGCTGAAGGTGTAACCCTGTGACGACCGCTGCGTAGCCTCGTCGTCAGCCCAAGAAGCGTCCGCGTGCCTTGTGAGCACCACTGGACTGCGCCCTCCAAGCACTAGCCCCATGCCCGACGTACTGCACAAGTAGCGCAACACCCTCTTCGCTGCAGCCATGTGCTCTGGTCAGTGTCTCCCAGGAGCAACATAGCGAGCGAGAATGCTAAGAGGGTATGCAAGGTCAGGTCGTGTGCAGGTCATCAGGTACATGAGGCAGCCAACAAGCTCTGCATACGGGCCACTCGTCTCTACGGACTCATCTGAAGGCAGAGCTGAGAGCGAGTGGTGAGTAGACAGAGGAGTGGCCTGAGGCGAGGAGTACGTGAAGCCGAAGCGCTGAAGGACCTGCTGCACCATGTGTGACTGAGTCAGGGTAATGGTGCGGCGTGCTCTGTCCCGGGTAATCTGCAAGCCAAGGTAGCTGCGCAGCTCACCCAGGTCAGTGCACGTGCGTCTCTTCTGCAGCTCGGACTTCACGTAGGCGAGTCTAGCAGTGTCAGCTGTGGCAAAGACCAAGTCGTCAACGTACACGAGGATGTAGAACGGCGACAGAGAGGTGTCAGTGCGCAGAAACAGCGATGGGTCTGCAGTGGAAGGAGCAAACCCAAGTGCCGCCAGCGTAGTCCTCAGTGTGTCGTGCCACTCACGCGGCGCCTGGCGGAGACCGTAGACTGGACGCCGGAGACTCCACTGGGTACCAGGAGGGAAAGACCCAGTGAAGCCAGGTGGGCGACGCAGCCAGATCTCCTCGTGCCGGCTGCCCTGCAAGAAAGCAGTGCTGAAGTCAAGAGAGTGCAGCTCGTAGTCACGGTGAGCAGCAACGTGCAGCAGTACCCAAAGAGTGGTCATCTTCGGGGTGGGGGAGAAGGTCTGAAAGTAGTCAACTCCCTGCCGCTGACTGAAGCCACGAGCCACGTAACGCGCTTTGAAGACAGGCGGAGAACCCGGCGGCCGCTTCACCCTGAAAATCCACATGCCACTGACGATGTTCGCCCCAGGAGGGGGGACAGCGTCAACGTAGGTGCCTGTGGACTTCCAGGAAGCCATCTCTGCATCCATAGCTGCCTGCCACTGAGAGGAGTAGGGACCCTCTATCGCCTCCGCGTAAGAGCACGGAGTCGGGATGTCTAGTGCATCCAGGTCTCCCTCAAAGGTGAGCAGTACAGACGCGAGATGAGGTGAAGCGGCGGCCAGACACTGGAACTCCTCCTGCCTGTCCTCAAGGACGTCCGTGCCAAGGGCACACTCACCCCCGAGGAACGGAGGACAGGTAGACTCAGACTCTGCGACAAGACTAGCAGCGTAGTCTAGACGACAGCTTGCAGCAAACTCGACGAGCTCAGTAACAAGGGCAGACGCAGTAGAAGACTCGAAAGAAGGGTCAGTGACGGAAGTAGCAAGGAGACGCGTGACAGTAGGACTGGCAGCACGAAGAGAGTCCGACTCCGGGTCGGCAAGAGCAGGAAGAGAGGAAGCAGGAGGAGAAGGCAAAGGGGCATGCAGAGGAACAGTGGACGGACGCAGAGACATCCGGTGCGTGCCAGGGACAGGAGGAGGATGCTGATGCGAACCGCGACCACTAGTGTGCGCAGGACGAACAGGCGACGCAGAACGAGACGCAGGCTTACGACGCTCAGTAAGACCTCCAGTCGGACGAGCGTAGGGAGAAGGAGCAGGCAAAGGGAAGGCAGGCTGTAGCTGTGACTGTGACTCGACAGGCTGTGGACCCTCTAAGGGAGGAGGAGGAGGACCAAGAGAAGGTGGAAGACCAAGAACCTGCTGCAGGAGCGGAACGAAGTACGTTCGGGGCCGCGTGGCGACGCTAGAAACAGTAGGGACAGCACCAGTACCCCCAGCAGGAGTACCCGCTCCAGTAGCACCTCCAACAGCACCTACAGTGGCTCCCGAACCTCCAGCAGCACCTCCAGTAGCCCCAGAACCTCCAGCAGCACCAGGAGCACTGCAAGTCGGACCACTAGCGGTAGTCCCAGCGCCAACACGCTCAGTAGCACCAGCTCTAGGAGAACCCGCAGGCCCAGCAGCTCCAGGACTCCCAGTACGAGCACCTCCGGGACGCGCAGCAGCAGCACCCTCAGCAGCCGAAGAACCTCCAGCACCAGCAGCACGCCTCCAGCGCCGGGCAAACCACTCACGCAGCTCCTGTGGGGAGAGTGGCTCTCGGCGAGACGAAGCACCCTGAGAGCCTCCAGGCAAAGAACCTTTAGGCTCAGGACCCTCAGGCAAAGCACTCCCAGGCGTAGCACCTCCAGTCTCTGTACCCTTAGGCTTAGCACCCCGAGGCTCAGCACCCCCAGGCTCAGCACCCCCAGACTCCGCACCCCCAAGCTCCGCACCCCCTAGGCTCAGCACCCCCAGGCACAGCACCCCCAGTCACAGCACTACTAGGCTCAGCACCCACAGCAGCACCAGAGTCACCAGTGACCTCGACAGGCTGGACCGCGTCTACCTGGGACACACCTGAAGGGGCAGGACCTTGAGGGGGAAGGGGGTCTACCGGGGGGGGACCTGGTACCAAGAAGAGCGGTGGTGGGGGGAGGGACGGAGTGCGGTAGGGGAAGAGGCGGTAGTAGGGAACCGACTCGTCAAACGTGACGTCCTGGGAGGACAGAACACGGCGAGAGGTGGGGAGGTAGAACTGCCACCCAGGGGCGTCGGGGGGAAACCCCAGGAAGACGCAGGGAGCAGCGCGAGGGGACAGCTTGTCCGCAGACAAGTCGCGGACAAACGCCCGAGATCCCCAGACCCGGAACGCCGACGCATCGCCAACCTTCCCCGTCCATAGCAGGGCTGGTGAGGTCTCCGGCCTGGAGACCCTGGGGTGGAGGTTGATCTGATGCGCCGCGTACCTGACTGCAAACGGCCACAGAAAATGGGGGGCAGCCGCATGCATCATAGACGTACGAGCGACGTCCATGACCATGCCAATGCGGCGCTCTGCAATCCCATTTTTCTGCGGTGAGTCCCGCAGCGTGAAGGTCTGACGGATGCCTCGCGCACGACAGTAGGCACGCAGAAGGCCAGAGGAGAACTCTCTGCCTCTGTCCGAGTGCAGACGCAACACAGGAAAGTCCGAGCCAAGGCTCTGCCTGAGCTGGACACGAGCTGCGCGGATCTAGTCGATCAGCACCTCAGTGACATCACCCTTGCTGTGCAAGGGGAAGAGTGTGGTGTAACGCGAGTAGTCGTCAACCACCAACAGGAAGTAGCGCTCGTGACCGAGTCCACGGACGCGGGCAGGGCCCCACACGTCCATGTGAAGTGTCTGCAACGGAGCCTGTGTCGGAGGAAACTGGGAGGAGTGAGGGGTAGCACGCTGGCGCCCCTCGACACAGGGGACACAGGCAGGGCCAGGGCCCTGAGGAAGGGGAGGGAGGGACCGGGGGAGACCAGACACAAGAAGACGGGAGGCCATGCCTCTGAGCCGAAGCAGAGAGGGGTGACCCAGGCGGTGGTGCCAGAGGAGAGTCTTGTGAGACAGGCGACGACACGAACAGGAGGCAGACTCAGGACCAGACCTGGACGCTGCAGCGAACACCTGACCTGACGAAGGGACCCTACTTGACTCAGGAACTGGAGGAGAAGCAGTGGTCAGAGTGTACAGGCTCGACCCTGGGTTCCGTGTAAACGTAGCTTGCTAGCCTCTATGCAGTGCGTCACTCGCTGATGAGCAGGAGTGAGCTGGTGGACTCCCGCATCTTGTAGGTCAGCACCACTCACCAAGTTCGTAGAGAACGAGGGGAGGTAGAGACCAGACTGGGTGCCAGAGGGAGCCGCTGGACACGGGAGGACTGTGGAGAAGCGAGATAGAACAGGACCCCCAGAGGGGTCAGCCAGGGACACCGCAACCGGCCGACTAAGCGACGTGAGTGTGGTGCGGTCCCGAAAGAAGGAGCGAGACGCTCCAGAGTGAAGGGTGAAGGTGTGGGAGGCCGAAGCCGACGCAGTACCTGAGAGCGCATGTTTGAATATTATCTTATGTTCTAGCCTGTAGTGGGGTGCTCTATAGCGAGTACAACCCTTCTAGGGTTTGCTATTTGTATCCCCATTTCTGCTAGTTCAACCTCTCTTTCTTTCTTCTAATTTTGTCATGCTATCAGAGCAGGTCGATCCCCTTGGATCGATCCTGTGGGTGGGTTACCACCTCGCTTCCGCTGCTACTTTTTCCTCCCGCCGTGCGCCCCGAGGCGCGTGGCGGTTTTCTACCCGCCGTGCGCCCCGAGGCGCGCGGCGGTTTTCTGCCCGCCGTGCGCCCCGAGGCGTGCGGCGGTTCTCTGCCCGCAGTGCGCCCCGAGGCGCGCGGCGGGCTTCTGCCGCGGCGTTCGCCGCGTCCCGCTCTGGACACGTCGCGACGGGCGACGGGGACCCGTCGCGGCCCCGCCGCCCCACTCTCGCAGCCCCGCCACCGACTCGTCGCGGCCCCGCCACCTCCGGTCGCGGCCCTGCTGCCTCACGTCGCGGCCCAGCCGCCTCCGGTCGCGGCCCCGCCAACTCCGGTCGCGGCCCCGCCACCGACCCGTCGCGGCCCCGCCGCCCCACTTCGCGCCCCCCCTCCTCCCCCCCCCACTTCGGGGGCCGCAAGCGGCCCCCTCAGGTTGCCACGACAGACGACGGGAGGGGCGAGCTGTGGGGTGGCAGGTATGGGGGTGGTCGGTTTGCATTCCTCCCTTTGCTCCTCCTCCTCCTTTGTCTCCCACTGCTGCAGCTGTCGCTGAGGGGGGTGGTTGTGTGGGAGACTGGGGTTTAGGGTTTAAGGGGAGTGCGTGGGAGTGGAGCTAGCGGTGTAGCAGCGGGTGTGTGTCGGGGAGTAGGACTGTTTGGGGAAGCTGCATGGAGGTTGCCGTACTGTTGTCCGCAGCACCTGTAGTCCGGGGCGCTGTCCCGGTAGCCCAGTGAGCTAGACTTCTACGCCAGCCGCCCGAGGGTCCGTTGCCCGTCTGCCGCTACTTGAGCCGCGGGGCCTGTTACTCCTGTAGTCCGGGCGCTGTCCGGTAGCCGCTGTGCCAGTCTGCCTCCTGTTGCCCATGTGTCTGCAGCTTCAGCCGTCGCCTCTTATCTCCTCTCCCCTCACTCTCTCTCCTCCTCCTCACTTTCCCGTTGTGACTACCACTAGCTTTGCTCATAATTGGGAACTCTAAACTATTTCTTCTTGAACTTGTGCTCAGATTGTGTGGTGACATTGTGATCCACCCTGAGCTTGTACTACTTTGCCTGCTCTGCTGATTACACCCCACTTTGGCTATGGGGGTGTGTCAGAATATTATCTTATGTTCTAGCCTGTAGTGGGGTGCTCTATAGCGAGTACAACCCTTCTAGGGTTTGCTATTTGTATCCCCATTTCTGCTAGTTCAACCTCTCTTTCTTTCTTCTAATTTTGTCAGCGCAGACTCACTATTGCGTGAGAGAGCAGCCTCACCAGTACCTGAGAGCACAGACGCACTGGCACCCAGAGCAGAAGCCTCGCTGGCACCTAGAGCAGCAGTACCAATGCCCGGGTCGGGCGGGAAACACCGGTAACAGTCACCCTCATCACTAATGGTCACAGCATACATGGCAGCAAGGATAGCATCAAAGTCAAGATCAAAGATAGCTACACAAGACCGGACAGCTCTCCCCAGCGGGGGATCTCCGCGGCCTCCGGGAACTGCTGGCGCCAAGCGTCCGTCAGGCGGCCAAAGCAGCGCTGGGCGGTGTGGGTACCCCCACACTGCTCTCCAGCGCGGTCGCCAGTGCGAAGAACGCAGGTGCAGGGACCAAAACCCCCACCACGCTGACGCTGCGTGTACCACTCACGGAGCTGCTGAGGGGTGGGGACGTCGCGAGAACGCTGCTGCTGCTGCTGCTGGCGCTGACCACCCCCAGTGCTGCTCCGCTGCGAAGCGCCACTCCGACCACCTCCACCACCGCCACCCCCGCCTCCGCCTCCACCGCCCACGCCTCCGCCTCCACCGCCCACGCCTCCGCCTCCACCGCTGCCGCCTCCGCTACCTCTGCTCCCACCGCCACCGACGCCGCCACTCCCGCCTCCACTGTCGCCACTAGCACCCCCACCCCCGCCACCACCTCCACCGCCACCCCCACTCCCTCCGCTGCCTCCACCTCCACCTCCACCACCCCCGCTGGCCCCACCCGCTCCCTTGCCCCCCTTGCCCTTGCCAGAGCGGCGTCTCTCGCTAGGGGCAGACGCGGCACCGACCGACTCAAGACCAACGAGGTCGGCCGCAGCTTCAGAGGCGATAGAGGGCAAGAGAGGGGAAGGAGAACACCCCTCAAAGATGGGGGCGCGGGGGTCACCTCGAGAGGCTCCTACAGCGACTATGCTCTTCTCCGCCGCTAGGAGGGCCTTCTCGAGGCTATCGACTGTGGGGGTGGTGGGACAGACAGCGAGGAAGTGGTCCCGGACTACACGAAGGGAGTCAGGGAGGCGAGTGACTAAAAAGTAGAGAGTGATGTACATGGGGGGGGGGGGGGGGGTTCTTGGCGCAGAAGTCAGCGGGAAGCGCAGCGCGGTAGCGAGTGTCACTAGTGCGGAGGTGCGTGATGAGATCAGCGACAGTGGGAAAGGCGGCAAGGTCAGGGAAGAGGAAGGGTAGCATGAGGCGGCTCAGTGCAGCAGTGGCAGGGGAGGAGTAGCGTGCAACTACAGCGTCGTACAAGGTCTGGGCACTCTTGTACTGGCTAAAGTGCGCGCGCTCAGCGGTAGGCAGGTGGCGACGCACAGCAAGACGTGCAGCAGCATCGCGTGTGGCCCACTGTGAGCGAACAGTGGCGTCAGCATCAGCAGCAGGGGCAGGGACGGCGCCAGAGGTGAGGTCAAAGAGAGAAAGACCGTCTGCCCTATCGCACTGTAAGAACAGCTGCAGGTCGTCGACCCAGACCTCAAAGTCAATGGCGCGACCCTCAGCGTCAAAAGCTAGGACACTAGGGGTAGCCATGACGACAGACTAGCAGTGCAAGCAGTGTGGGAAGGGGCACGCAGTAGCACTGAGGCCGTGCTCACCAGACAGGGCAGGTCGGGCGGCTCGGCAGCAGAGCGGCCCCGCAGCAGGGCGGCTCGGCAGCAGGGCGGCTGGGCAGCAGGGCGGCTCGGCAGCAGGGCGGCTCGGCAGAAGGGCGGCTCGGCTGCGGGGCAGCTCGCCTGTACTGCGGCCCGGCGGTTCGGCGGCTCGGCGGCTGCTACTGGGCGGCTCGGCGGCTGCTGCTGGGCGGCTCGGGTGGACTGCGGTTCGGCGGCCCGGCGGCTCGGCGGCTGCTGCTGGGCGGCTCGGCTGCTGCTGCTGAGTGGGTCGGCTGCTCCGGTACTGGGCGGCGTAGTAGAGAAGGTGAAGGCGGCGGGGCCGCAAAGGTAAGGGTGGCGGGGCCGCCAGGGTAAGGGCGGCGGGGCCGTAAAGGTGAGGCGGCGGGGCCGCGTATGTGAGGCGGCGGGGCCGCGACGTGAGAGCGGCGGGGCCGCGTAGGTGAGGCGGCGGGGCCGCGACGTGAAGGTGGCGGGGCCGCGACGTGAAGGCGGCAGGGCCGCGACGTGTGGGCGAGGGGGCCGCGACGTGAGGGCGGCTCGGCCGTGTAGGTGAGGGGGGGGGCGGGGCCGCGACGTGAAGACGGCGGGGCCGCGACCAAAGGGCGGCGGGGCCGCGTAGGTGAGGCAGCGGGGCCGCGATCAAAGGGCGGCGGGGCCGCTACGTAAGGGCGACGGGGCCGCGACCAAAGGGCGGCGGGGTCGCGTAGGTAAGGGCGGCTCAACTGGCCGCTAGGGGCGACACGAGGGGTCGCTAAAAAAAAACGCGCGCCTCGGGGCGCGCTTCGGTGGGCCCTATGAACAGTCCCTAGGAGGGGACCTGCTCTGATTCCATGAGAAGAATTGAACGAGAATGAAATGACTATGAAAGAAGTGAGTACAAATAGGAAACCCTAATGGGATTGTACCCCCTATGGGATACCCCACTATAGCCTACACAAATAAGTAAGCTATAATGTTCTGACAGCTGTGACATGAGCAGCAGCTATGCGAAGCCGTGACAGGAAGGATTAGAAAGCATTGTTGAAATACTTTGACAGGAAACAACAGTCACCTTATGCTTCAACATGGCAGCAGTGTCGGCTCATGTTGTGACGCCGCCAATAGACCTTGCATGCTTTGACATGAGCAGTAGTTATATGATGCCGTGACACGAGCAAGAGTGTGCACATGCTCAAACAACAAAAGCAGCGATGAGATGGTGTGACATAAACAGCATAGACCTTATGCGTCACGTTGCAACGCCAGTAGTAGACACTACATGCCTTGACACGCGCCAACGTTGACACGCGCCAACGTGATATGATGCTGTGACACGAGGAGGAGTGAGCACTCGTGGTGACAAGAGTAAGCAGTGATATGATGCTAGGGCCAGCGCCAACTAATCTTATGTTGTGAGATAGCAGATTTGTTGCCTAATTTCATTGACGCCAGCAGCAGACACTACATACTGTGACATGAGTAGAGTGATGTGAAGCTGCGACATGAGAATGAGTGAGCACATGCTGTGACATCACAGAGCAGTGGTATGGTGCTATGAACTGGGTATAGGAAAGTGGAGGGGAGGGAAGAGAGAAGAGGGGGTGAGAGATGGCTTGCGATGACTCAAGAAGCAACGAATTTGCAGGTGTGGGCGACGTGAGGCATGGATGATTTGAAAGCCGCATTGGTGGGAAGCCGTTCCACACACTCGCGTCTCACCTGAGGAGCCGTCAGCGGCTGCCTGGGCCGGCCTATGGTTTGCCTGTGCCCCTGCCGCCGCCGTCCTTCTCCCCCTCTGCACTCTCTCTGTGCGCCTCTCCGCTGCACAGCCACGTCTTTAATGCATCTAGCTCGCCCTTGGCACACCCGGCACCCGACACGGGTGCCTCCGCTTTCTTTGGCGCGTTGCCTTCCTTCCGCGGCCGCAGCCGTTTGGCGGCCGCCGCCCCCTCAGGACTTCTCATCCCTTTGCCCACGCTGTCGCGCTTGCGCTCATTGAGTGTTGGCTCTGGGGACGAGACGAGCATTGGTGCGCAGAGTCGCATCGCACAAAATTCCGTGCGACGATGTTCCATGGTTGATGAGGCTTGTGCGGCTGGAATATATCCACACATAAGACGTCATCATTTTCTGAGGAGCAAGCAGCACACAGAAAAAGCATAGCGCACAGGGGAAAAATAAGTTCATAAAACGATGATAGAAAAAACGGCCTGTAGACGAGAAAGAGTTTAGCCGTGGAATAGGATGTTGGAAACGTGCTCACCATTTGGGAGGCTCAAACTTGAGCGTGGAAGAGGACCAAATAATGCACGCGGACTTGGGGGATACGCGCTGATTGTGCCTCGGAGAAAGGCTGTGCTGCGAGGCGCGCTGGATGCCATGGGCTGCTCACGACCTTTGAGAAAGAATTTAACCAATCCGACACTTGTTAGTGTTGCGCCAACGAGAGCTTACCCTGTGTGTCATGTTAGTAGCCGTTATCCAAAGCAGCTCTCTGGTTTGTCATGGTGGTGCCTCGCGAAACTAGCACTTATCGCTGAGGGCTAGTACCCACCATTTTGTCAGTAGATCCGCACTGTGGATGCCCGATTGATCCTGGAGAGGGTTACAGGCGCGTTCGCCTGGGGGGTTATGGGCGCACTCACCCGCTACTGAAAAAAGCCCTTTTATCCCAATGGTCTAGTGGTTGGGATTCTTACATAGTATCAGAGCGGTCTCGGGTTCGATTCCCGGTGTATGCACATGTAGGCCGTTGCCTCTGTGCTTAATCCTGGGCCTCCTAGTGTGGGGGGGTGTCGGTAGATCTGCACTGTGGATGCCCGATTGATCCTGGAGAGGGTTACAGGCGCGTTTGCCTGGGGGGTCATGGGCGCACTGACCCTCTACTGAAAAAAGCCCTTTTATCCCAATGGTCTAGTGGTTGGGATTCTGACACCTGTAACTTCAATCGAACTCATTCAGCTAAATACTCGCATGCTAGAGAAGGTGTATCGCTCGTGTTGGCTGAGCTCTCTAGTGTTGGTAGGCAGACAACATGAGACGAATGAGGAGGCGGGGAGCGCAATAGGCGCTCCTGCTGGGTTGGTTTATTCGACGATGGCGTCAAGCCGTGCACTATTTGAAGTTGCACACATCGACAGAAGTTCATTTAGGCATGGGCAACAGCCCGACCCGACCCGACCCGTCTAGGCCGACTCAAGGCTCAGATCGGGTCGGGTTGAGTATACCCGACTTCGGGTATTTGGCCCCAGGATGTTGACCCAATCCGCGGTCAGATCGGGTATACCTGGGGTCGGGTCGAGTATACCCGAATACCCTTATGTTGGCTTTCTTATATGTTTGTCACCCTAGCCCTAGGCATACCCCCCGGGTACGGGTATAACTGACCCGACCTAGAACCACCGGGCCGGGTACCGGGTATTCTGTTACCCGACTAGGTATACACTTCTCGACCTGCCCGGGTAGTCAATCCCAATATAAGGACCCGACCCGACCCGACCGGGTCTTTTGCCCATGCCTAAGTTCAGTGTTGTTTTTTAAGGAAACGGGAAATTGAGCGCCAGCAAGAATGCCGTTGCGAGCGCCAACGTGGAAAATGTTGGTGGTGGTCAATTGTCCCTGTGATTGTTTGACTCGTGATTGTTTCAAAAATATGAGTACAGTACAGTCTACCACAAAGTGACTTGCTACTCACGTGAAGTATCGTTATCCTGAATATTCATGCTTGTGGAGTAAATAAGCAAAATAGGAGTTGCTTCATCTTGGAAACCTGTTCCGCAGAATAACATATACTCATAGATCCAAACCCCCATCATTTATACACCTTGAGCTTCCTCACGTGGGGCAAAACAATGCTCATGTGTCAAATATTATACATTGTGTTGATAGGCTATAGTGAGTGGGGCTGTAAGGAGTACAACATTTTCTAGGTTTGGGGTTTATATCTCCCATCTTGCTAGTCATTATCATTCCGCTATGCATCACTCTTGAAATGGTCTCAGAGCAGGGGTGGGGAGGGGGGGGGGGGGTACCCGGGGAGCAGGAGCAGGAGGACGAGAGGGGGCGAGGAAGAGGGGGGGAGGGGGAACTGGGAGACCTTGAGAGGGGTAGTGAGCGTAGTATGACACTTACTCGTCAAACCGGACGTGACGGGAGTCGAGGGAACGTGGAGGGGAGGATGTTAAAATGCAAAGTCAGGAGCGTCCACCGGGAAACCAAGTAAGACACAGGGGATGACGCAGGCCGAGAGCTTATCTGCAGAGGTGTCGCGGACAAGCGCAAGGCAGCCCCAGACGTGTCCGACGCAGTCCAAAGACTGGTTGGTGAGTCTCCTGGTCGTGAGACACGAGGCCAAAGGTTTAGCTGGTCGGCGGTGTAGAGAACTGTGTAGGGCCACAGAAAATGGGGCACACGGGCATGAATCATGGAGGTGCGGGCGATCTCTATGACCAAGCCAATGCGGCACTCAGTAACCCCATTCTACTATGGGGACCCCGGAAGCGTCGAGGACTGTGTGATGCCCTGCTCGCTGCAGAATCCGGCAAGTGCGTTGGAGCAAAACGCACCCCCATGGTTGAAGTGGAGACAACTAACGCGAATACCACGAGTGCCCTCAGTGGCCAAGAGCCACCGGATCAGCATAGAAGTCACCTCAGACTTCTTTGCGAGAGGAAACACCATCGTGTACCTGGAGTAGTTGTCAACGACCATGAGGAAGTGGCGCTCTCGCTCGGGTTCAAGACGAGGGGTTGGGGCCCAGACGTCCAAGTGGAGGGTCTGGAAGGGAGCGGTGGTCAGACGAAGGGAGGAGTGAGGTGCGGCACGCAGCCTACCCTTGATGCAAGGAGTGCACGTCGGCGCATACGAGCAAGGGGGCGACTCAAAGATCCGCGGGAGACCTGAGACAAGATGCTGGCTGGCCATGCTATGTTGGCGTGGAAGGGTCGGGTGACCTAGACGGTGGTGCCACAAAAATATCAGGTGGGAGGGTGATCGACAAGAGCAAGATGCAGCAACCTGGCCGGAGGCAACTACTTGACTGGCTGCATTAACCAGACCAGACGGAGCCACCTGGGGGAGCGGAGTGTGCAGGACAAAAGGACCTGAGTGGGGCTCTCTGGTGAACGTGGCAAGAACTGCCCAAGGGGAAGCGTCCATACATATCGCATTCCTCGTGCGTAGGAAAAATGAATGTGATCCCATGGTCCTAAAGGTATCCAAAACCCACCAAGTTCCGCGAGAACGAGGGGATGTAGAGACCAGTGAGGACACAAGAGGGGACAGCCGGGCACGGGAGGGTGGTAGAACAACTGGTCCTGAAGTAGGATCAGCTAGAGCAATTGGGACCGGAATAGCAAGAGGTGTGATAGTGGTGTGGTCGCAGAAGAAGCACTTGGATGCTTAAGAGTCAATCGTAAAGAAGAGTGAGGCGTCAGCGGTCGTCATAGCTGCACTAGTAACTACTCAAGCACCGGCACTAGAAGCACAAGCACCTACACTAGCAACAGACAAAGCTCCTAAGCTGGGTACACGTAAGTCAAGAGATCCATACGTGATAGAATAGATAGCATCCATAGACATATCCAACACATGGTAACCACTACGAGACATACTGGGCCAGATCAGGGGAGCCGAGTCAGGCCCAAAATGCTTACCGTAAAGGTCGTCGAGGCAGCTGTAGCAGCGCAGTGCAGAGTGGTCAGGCCGCTAGCAAGTAGTGCCAGCACGAGGGCCAGTCACGATCCGCTACTGGCAGGGTCCAACGTCTCAGCCATCACGACTAGCCCTGCAGCTGTCCAGGCCGATGCTCTCCAAACCACCAGGGCCCCACTGCTGCTGAGAGTGCCACTGCTATTGAGGGCACCACTGCTGCTGAGAGCGCCACTACTGCTGAGTGCGCCATTATTGCTGATGAGTTCCCCACTGCAGGAACTGCTGCTGATGCTGTCCCTGCTGCTGTAGAACACTAGTGGACGCCATGGTAATATTATAGTCACAGTAGGCTCAGATGTACCTAAAACGAAAGATAGAGTGCACAGTCGGATTTCTGCATAGCGGCTTCAAACGTTCATAGCGTTCTAGTCACACCTTCAAATGGCCTGATTCAAATTGGATTTGGAGTGTCTTAATCTCGCCTACAATAAACAATTTAGATCGCACAATTTAGTCAAGTATTGATGACGCAACATTAGTTTGAACGAACGGCACTATGGCAGCCACTATAGTCTTTGAACACAAATTAGGAAGAGTTAGAGTTGGGAATGACTTTGTTACGAGTGCAATTGAGTGAAGAGCGAGAATTGCACGATCAAATCAAGAGTACAATGAGCGAAGGCATGAGCGAAGAATATATAGCAAAACTAGAGTGGTAACGGTAATGAACTGTGGTTGTCGCGCGACGGGCCTGGGAGTGAGGTTTGGGGAATTGTCGAAGCGGAGGCCCGGAGCGCGGGTTACCCGCCGAGCCGGGGTGCTACGTGCGAAGGTGGCGGGAGGATTTTCGATGCGAGGGTTGCGAGTGGTAACGGTGCTGACTGTGGTGCTACAGTGGTGTACGCACTGAGCGGGGACGCGAAGTAAGGAAAAGGATTTTTCCTTACACTACCCCCCCCCCCCTAAGGAGGTCCTCCTTACGAAAGCACGTGTACATTCCTGAAATTTCGGCTGTGCATATACTCAGTGAGGACGGGGTGGTTTTCGATTCTGTCCAGGGGAACCCATTTGTCTTCGGTGGGTGTACGGTCTTTCCAGCGGATCAGGAACTCGATCCTTCGGGCTCCTCGAGGGTCACAAACTCTGTGGCTCAGGATTTTCTCGGGGGTGATGATTGGTTCAGTCGGCGGTCGTGTCATGCTGGCTGGGCGATTGCGTGGCAGTTGGCTCGTGGACGGGACGTAAGGGCAAAGCAGGCTGACGTGGAATGAGGGGCTGACGTACCAGTCAGTAGGGAGGAGGAGGTGGGCGGTGACGGACGTAATCATGTGGCTTATGCAAAATGGCCCGCAGTATCGGAGGCGGAGTTTTGGGGTGATGGGCAGTCGGAGGTTCTGAGTGTCAAGTAACAGTAAGTCGTCTGGCTGGTAAGTGACAAGTCTGCGGTGGCGGTCGGCGTTACGTTTAGCGATGATGTTGGATTTTTTTATTGCGTCTGCTGCCCGGGTCCGTGCTGCTTGTAATATTTTGGCGAACTGTTATGCTCGTGGCACTGTGTTGTCGGGATTTGGGGTCATGGGTACTGTCGGGTCTTGTCCGTAGTTTAGGTAAAATGGTGACTGTTGGGTCGTGGCGGATGGCGAGTTGTTGTTGTCAGAGGTCCACTGGTGATCCCCGAATGATCCTAGGGAAGGGTTACATGCACGTTGGCCTGGGGGGTTATGGGCGCACTGACCCACTACTTAACAAGCCCTTTTATCCCAGTGGTCTAGTGGTTGGGATTCTATAATGGTATCAGAGCGAAGGTCTCGGGTTCGAATCCTTGTGTATGCACTTCGGGCATCCCAGTGCGGGGGGTTGTCACAGGTCCACAGGTGATCTCCGAATGATCCTAGGGAAGGGTTACAGGCACGTTTGCCTGAGGGGTTATGGGGGCACTGACCCGCTACTTAACAAGCCCTCTTATCCTAGTGGTCTAGTGGCTGGGATTCTGACAGCTGTACGCGAATTCGATGAGTGGCAGTTGCTGTTTCCACGTGGTCGGGTTGTCGCACGTGGCCCGGATGAGCTGTTCCATGGTCTGATTTGTCCGTTGTGTCTGTCTGTCGGTTTCGGGGTGGTATGATGAACTGAACTGCAGTCGCGTGCCGAACTGCTGCCACAGGTTCCGCCTGAAGTTGCTGGTGAATTTCGTGTCGCGGTCGCTGATGATCGCTGCTGGTATCCCGTGTAATCGAACGATGGTGGCGATGAAGAGGCGAGCTGTTTCTTCGTCAGTCGATCGACGACGACCAAGATCGCGTCGTTCCCACTTGCTCCAGTCGGTAACCCTGTAACAAAGTCCATCGTCACCTGCTACCAAGCACGCTCTGGAGGTGGTATCGGCTGCAACTGTCCGCTGTCGTGATGATTTCATGAGCTGGCAAGTGGGACTCGATGCCACGTGTCGTTGTACGTCGGTCAACATTTCGGGCCAGTAATAGTGCCGCTGCAACTGCTGCCGTGTTTTCTTTACCTCGAAATGCCCCGAGGTAACTCCGTCGTGTGCCTCCTATAATAGAAATTCTTGTAGTAGTGTATACGCAGGCACCCAGATGCGGTCGGTCCCGGTCTTAACGTAATAGACTCCCTTTGCTGCTGCAAACTGCTGCGAATTTCCTCCTGTGAAGAATGTATCCGTTTGGTACCCGTGGATAAATAGGCCTGTCAGTAGTGGGCTTGTCTGGGCAAGCAGTATTGCGTGGATCTGGGCAGTGGGGCGGGTCAGCGCGTCGGCAATGTTTGAGGCTCCTTTTCTGTAAGTGACCGTGTAGTGAAAGTTGGATTCGAGAAAATCGAGCCAGCGAATCTGTCGTGGGTTGAGGTGTGGCTATGCGCGGAGATACTGTAGTGATTTATGGTCTGTCTGTACTGTCGCATCTGTGCCGGTCAAGTAACACTGCCACACTTTGAATGCGTGCATGATCGCAAGCATTTCGCGATCGTGTATCGGGTAACTTTTTTCGGGCAGATGCAGTTTTCGTGACTCGTATGCGATGGGCTGTAGGCCGTTGCCGAAGTCATGTAGCATTACGGCTCTGATGGCGATGTCGCTTGCGTCGGTAACTACTTCGAATGGGCGGTGTGGGTTGGCGATGCGCAGGACAGACGGTGAACAGAGAACATTTTCCAGGGCAGAGAAGGCAGCATGCTCTTTCTCCCCCCACGTAAAAACGACCCCCTTTCGCAATAAATCCGTCAGTGGGGCAGTTAACCGTGCCATATCGGGGACGAACCAACGCACATAATTAACGAACCCTAAAAAGCCCTGCAGCTCCGGGATGTTTGTTGAGGGGTGCCACGCTTTACCGTGTCCAACTTCTTTGGGTCGATTTCAACTCCAGCCTCCGAAATAACGTGCCCAAAAAATTCTAACCTATCCTGGAAGAACTCGCACTTGGAACCCTTGGTCACTAATCTGTGCTCGTCTAAGACCTTAAATACTGCTTCCAGATCTGCTTAGTGCTGCTGCTTATCCCGACTATAAACTAGGATGTCGTCGAGGTAAACTAACACACAGCTATCTAAAAGCGGCCTAAACTGTGAAGAAACGAGGAATGAAGAAGAGAGGATTTCACTAGCAGCAGCTGGGATACATATAGCAAACCCTAACAGGGTTGTACTCCTATAGAGCACCCCACTACAAGCTAAATAATTATAACATTCTGACAAACCCCCATAGCCAAAGTGGGGTGTAATCAACACAATGAGCAAGCAGGTATAGAGCAAGAGTTCACAATAGGGAGCAAAGCTAGAGTTAATCACAGCGGGCAAGTGACGAGGAGGAGGAACTGTGGAGGGAGAGAAGATGGGAGGCAACGACTGAAGTAGTAGAGGCACGGGCACAGGAGCGGCTGACTCTGTGGCTACCGAAGCAAGGGCGACGGACTACTGGAGTAACTGGCTCCGCGGCTATAGACGAGCGGCAGGAGCAACGGACCCACTGGCGACTGGTGCAACAGGCTCACTGGCTACCGAAGCAAGGGCGACGGACTACAGACGCTGCAGGCGACACGACAGCTATCTCCACACAACCTTCTCCAGCTGCCCCACACCCTCGACACACACCCCCTGCTCAAACCCTTATTCTACTCCAAAAGCACCCCCCTTTCACACACACCCTGCTGCACCACTCACACCCCATCCCCTAGCACCACTCCGTCGACTCCCACAAACCCACCCCCCTCAGCGGCAGCTGCAGCAGCGGGAGACAGAGGAGGAGGAGGAGCAGGGGAGACCACACGCCCGCCAACCCCTACTCGCCACCCCAAGACCCTAACACAGGGCAGGGCGGGACGGCGGGTAGGGAGGTTTACGGGGGGGGGTGGCGACGCACGGCCTCCTAGGGCTCCTAAACAGGCGGCAGAAGGGGCGGCGCTCGCCCCCCTCCCCCAGGTCGCCCCTCAGGTCGCCTCGACAGGCGACCTGAGGGGGCCGCGTGCGGCCTCCGAGGGAGCCGCGACGAGCGACGGGAAAAGGGGGGGGGGTGGTGCACGTGCCCCCGGTGCGCCGCGACTGGCGACAAAGCATGGCCGGGGCGGGGTCGGGGCAGGGTCGAGGAAGGGCCAAAAGGGGGCGGCGATGAGGCCGCAAGTGGCGGCGACGGGGCTGCTGGAGGCGGCGACGGGTCCGATAGGGGCGGCGACGGGGCCGCTAGGGTCGGTGACGGGGCCGCTGGCGGCGGCGACGGGGCCGCTAGGGTCGGCAACGGGGCCGCTGGCGACGGCGACGGGGCCGCGGAGGGGCCGCGAGGGGCCTGAGAGGCCGGCGACGGGGCCGCTGGCGGTGGCGACAGGGCCGATAGGGGTGGCGACGGGGCCGCGAAGGGGCCGCGAGGGGCCTGGAAGGGCGACGACTGGCCGCGAAGGGGCCGCGAGGGGCCTGAAAGGGTCGCGCGAGGGGCACTCCACGGAGCGTGCAGAGCACAGAGTAGCAACAGAAGCAGTTAGGTGGGCCCAAAGGCCAGGAGCGTAGTCGCTCTGATAGCATGTGAAGAAATGAGGAATGAAGAAGAGAGGATTTCACTAGTAGCAGTTGGGATACACATAGCAAACTCTAACAGGGTTGTACTCTCTATAGAGCACCCCGCTACAAGCTAGATAATTATAACATTCTGACATAAACGCCTCGTTCATGGTCATCTGAAAAGTCGCCGGTGCGTTGGTCAGCCCGAATGGCATCACGGTGTACTCGAATGACCCATACCTATTTCTAAATGCTGTTTTTACGCAGTCCGATGGTTCGACCCGAATCTGGTAGTAGCCTCCGCGTAAGTCAATTTTCGAAAAGACTCGTGCTGTTCGCAGTTGATCTATCAGTTCGTCGGCGCGGGGAATGGGGTATCGCGACTTGACTGTTACACTGTTCATTGCTCTGTAGTCGATACACATGCAAAAACCCCCGTCTTTTTCGGTGTGAATAGTATCGGTGCGTCGAACGGTGACGAGCTCGGTCGGATGAAGTTCTCTAACAGGTAATCTAACTGCTTCCTCAGTTTGTTGGGCTCTGGCTGTGTCACTCGGAATTGTCACTGTACAGCTGGCTGTGCCCCTGGCTCTAACTCTATGCGGTGGTCATGTGCTCGCTGAGGTGGCAGTCCTTCTCATAAGTCGTCGGGAAAAATTCATGGGTATCGTTTCAACGGTTCCTGTAGTTCGGGTGGTACCGCTGCCAACAGTTTCAGAAAATTTGCTCGGCTGCTCTGCTTCTCCTACCAATGCTATACCCAGTGCGTACACGTGAGCTCCAGTGGTGACAACCCGTTTCATCGTGATGGCGTTGATATGTGTGAAGTTTAGAACGAGAGAATGATTGAACTATGAAACATTTCGGTACAAGTGCTAACCCTAATTGGGTTGTACCCCTTATGGGCTACCCCACTACAGCCTACACAGATGCATAAGCAATAATGGTCTGACACATCCCCATAGGCAAATTGGGGGAGAACAAGTGGTCACAAGACCAGTCAAACAAAGCAAAGCAAGCTAAGGGTGGATCACAAAGTCACCACACAGTCCGAGCACAAGAGCAAGGCCACAAGGCGAGTTCACATGCAAGATCATATATATAAAGGTAAACAAGCAAGTGCAGGTATAGAAATAGTACAGTACAAACAAGATCAAGAAGTGAGCAAGTGAGGCCAGGTAGGCACAAGACCTAGCAAAGTACAGAAGCGCTGATGATCACAAGGTGGAAGGGCCTTGGTGAAGATATCAGCAGTGTTGGCCTCAGAGGCCACGTAGGTGAGGCGGAACTCACCACGCTGCTGCAGCTCACGAGCCAGGAAGTAGCGGAGAGCAATAAGCTTCGTTTTGTGCTCTAGTCTGTGCTCCTGACGCAAGGCCAGCATGGCCTTGTTGTCTACGTACAGAACTGGAGGATAACAAGGCGGCTCTCCTAGGTCAGTCAGTAGGTAGGTGAGCCAGTGTAGCTCCTGTGCAGCCATGGCCCTTGCGTACTTCTCAGCCTCACAGCAGGAGCTGAGAATAGAAGACAAGCGGGTAGACCGCCACGAAATCGAGCCGGAGCCAAGGCTGAAGGTGTTGTCAGAACATATAGCTTGTGCTTATTGTGTAGGCTAAAAGGGGGTAGCCCATAAGGGGTACAACCCAATTAGGGTTAGTACTTGTACTCAGTTCATTCATAGTTCAATCATTCTCGTTTCGGTTTTCTCATGGTATCGAGCAGGTTCCCTAGTGGGAACTGTGCCTAGGGCCCACCAAGTCGAAACTTTTTCTGCCCGGAGCGCGCTCAGCCCGAGTCGCGCTCCTCTCTCTCATCTCGTCAAGCCGCCCTAGCGACTGCGTCGCGCCGCCCTAGCGGCCCCATCGCCCTAGCGGCCCCGTCGCCCTAGCGGCCCCATCGCCCTAGCAGCCCCGTCGCCTAGCCCTACGGCCCTGTCGCCTAGCCCTACGGCCCAGGCGCCGTCTTGTCCCGGCCCCGCCGCCCTTCGCTGCGACCCCGCCGCCCTTCACTGTGGCCCCGCCGCCCTTCACTGCGGCCCCGCCACCCTTCGCTGCGGCCCCGCCGCCCTTCGCTGCGGCCCCACCACCCTTCGCTGCGGCCCCGCCGCCCTTTGCTGCGGCCCCGCCGCCCTTCGCTGCGGCCCCGCCGCCCTTCTCTACGGCCCCGCCGCCCTTCTCTGCGGCCCCGCTGCCCTTCGCTGCGGCCCCGCCGCCTCTCTTGCTGCGGCCCCGCCGCCCACCTTGCGGCCCCGCCGCCCTTCGCTGCGGCCCCGCCGACCCTCTCGCTGCGGCCCCGCCGCCTCTCGCTGCGGCCCCGCCGCCCCTCCCGCTGCAGCCCCGCCACCTACCTTGCGGCCTCACCGCCCTACCAGCAGACCTGCCGCCCTACCAGCGGCCCTGCCGCCCTACGCCACCAAGCCGCCCGCACCGATAAGCAGCCCGAGCCGCCCGTTCCGCCCGAGCCGCCCGTTCCACCCGAGCCGCCCGAGCCGCCCGAGCCGCCCGAGCCGCCCAAGCCGCCTGAGCCGCTGAGGAGCCCAGCCGCTGGTGCCGCAGAGCCGCAGTTGCTACTAAGCCGTCCGAGTCGCCCGAGCCGCCGTGTTGCCGAGCTGCTGTGCTACTGAGCTCCCGAATCGCCCTGTCTGGTGAGAGCAGCGCTTCTGTCGCTGCACTGCCCCTATCCTACAAATAGTGTTGCTAGTCTACTGCTGTCATGGCTACCCCCAGTGTTCTCGCTTTTGACGCTGAGGGTCGGGCCATTGACTTTTAGGTCTGGGTAGATGATCTGCAGCTTTTCCTACAGTGCAATAGGGCAGACGGTCTCTCCCTCTTTGACCTCACCTCTGGCGCCTCCCCTGCCCCTGCTGCTGACGCTGACGCCACTGTTCGTTCCCAGTGGGCCACGCGCGATGCTACTGCACATCTTGCTGTGCGTCGCCACCTGCCTACCACTGAGTGTGCGGACTTTAGTCAGTACAAGAGTGCTCAGACCTTGTACGACGCTGTAGTTGCGCGCTACTCCTCCCCTGCCACTGCTGCACTGAGCCGTCTCATGCTACCGTACCTCTTCCCTGACCTTACTGCCTTTCCCACAATCGCTGACCTCATTACGCACCTCCGCACTAGTGACACTCGCTACCGCGCTGCGCTTCCTGCTGAGTTCTGCACCAAGAACCCCCCCCCCCCCATGTATATCACTCTCTACTACATAGTCACTCGCCTTACTTACTCCCTTCGCGTAGTCAGGGACCACTTCCTCTTAGTCTGTCCCACCACTCTCATTGTTGACCTCCTCAAGAAGTCCCTCCTAGCGGCCGAGAAAAGCATAGTCGCTGTATGGGGCCTCTCGTGGTGACCCGCGCACCCCCATCTTTGAGGGGTGTTCCCCCTCCCCCCTTCTGCCCTCTGTTGCCTCTGCTGCTGCGGCCGACCTCCTTGGTCTTGAGTCGGTCGGTGCGCCGTCCGCCCCTAGCGGGAGACGCCGCTCTGGCAAGGGCAAGGGGGGCAGGGGCACTTGAGGAGCGAGCGGGGGCGGTGGAGGTGGAGGTGGAGGCGGCGGGGGGAGTGGGGGTGGCGGTGGGAGTGGTGGTGGGGGTGGAGGTGTCGGTGGCGGCAGTGGAGGCGGAGGCGGCGGCGGCGGTGGCGGTGGGAGTGGAGGTGGCGGAGGTGGCGGCGGTGGAGGAGGCGGCGGAGGCGGCGGAGGCGGCGGGGGTGGCGGTGGAGCTGGTCGCGGGTCTACGCAGAGGAGTGGCTCCGGTGGTGGTCCGCGCCAGCAGCAGCAGCGCGGTCGTGAGACCCTGTCACCTCAGCAGCTCCGTGAGTGGTACACTGCACGCCAGCGGGGTGGGGGTTTTGGTCCGTGCACCTACGTCCTGCGCACCGGCGATCGAGCGGGTGAGCAGTGTGGGGGTGCGCACCCCACCCAGCGCTGCTTTGGCCGCCTGACGGACGCGTGGCGTCACCAGGTCCCGGAGGCCACAGAGATCCCTCGCTGGGGCGAGCTGTCTAGGGCGGGCGTTGCCATCTATGATCTTGATTTTGATGCTATCCTTTCTGCCATGTGTGCTATGTCTATTTGTGATGAGGGTGTCTGTTACTAGTGTTTCCCGCCCGATCCGGGCATTGAGACTGCTGCTCTAGGTACTGGTGAGGCGGCTGCCGTAGGTGCTTGCGACGCTGCTGCTCTAAGTGCTAGTGAGTCTACGTCCTCAGGTACTGGTGAGTCTGCGCTCTCAGGTACTACGTCGGCTTCGGCCTCCCTCACCTTCACCCTTCACTCTGGGGCTTTTCGCTCCTTCTTTCGGGACCGCACCACATTCACGCCGCTTAGTCGGCCGGTTGCGGTGTCTCTGGCTGACCCCTCTAGGGGTCCTGTCCTGTCTCACTTCTCCACAGTTCTCCCGTGTCCGGCGGCTCCCTCTGGCACCCAGTCTGGTCTCTACCTCCCCTCGTTCTCTACGAACCTGGTGAGTGGTGCTGACCTATAGGATGGGGGAGTACACCAGTTCACTCCTGCGCGTCAGCGGGTGACGCACTGCACAGAGGCTAGCACAAGCCGACACCTGGCTACGTTTACTCGTCGGCCGGGGTCGAGCCTTTACACACTGACCACTCCGTCTCCTCTAGTTGATGAGTCTGGTAGGGTCACTGCGTCGGGTCAGGTGCTTGCTGAAGCGTCCAGGTCTGGTCCTGAGTCTGCCCCCTGTTCGTGTCGTCTCCTGTCTCACGAGACTCTCCTCTGGCACCACCGCCTTGGTCACCCCTCTCTGCTTCGGCTCAGAGGCATGGCCTCCCGTCTTCTTGTTTCTGGTCTCCCTTGGTCCCTCCCTTCCCTTCCTCAGGGCCCTGGCCCTACCTGTGTCCCCTGTGTCAAGGGGCGCCAGCGGGCTGCCCCTCACTCCTCCGAGTTTCCTCCGACAGAGGCCCCCCTGCAGACGCTTCACATGGACGTGTGGGGCCCAGCCCGCGTCCGTGGACAGGGTCACGAGCGCTACTTCCTGCTTGTTGTTGACGACTACTCGCGTTACACCACAGTCTCCCCCTTGCGCAGCAAGGGTGATGTCACTGAGGTGCTGATCGATCGGATCCGCGCAGCTCGTCTCCAGCTCGTCTGAGCTTTGGCTCAGACTTTCCTATTCTGCGTCTGCACTCGGACAGAGGCGGAGAGTTTTCTTCTGGCCTTCTGAGAGCCTACTCTCGCGCACGAGGAATCCGTCAGACCTTCACGCTTCCAGACTCCCCACAGCAAAATGGGATTGCTGAGCGCCGCATTGGCATGGTCATGGACGTTGCTCGTACGTCTATGATGCATGCGGCTGCTCCCCATTTTCTGTGGCTATTTGCGGTGAGGTACGCGGCGCATCAGATCAACCTACACCCCAGGGTCTCCACGCCGGAGACCTCCCCAGCCTTGCTATGGACGGGGAAGGTTGGCGATGCATCGGCGTTCCGGGTCTAGGGATCTCGGGCGTTTGTCCGCGACTTGTCTGCAGACAAGCTGTCCCCTCGTGCTGCTTCTTGCGTCTTCCTGGGGTTCCCCCCTGACGCGCCTGGGTGGCAGTTCTACCACCCCACCTCTCGTCGTGTTCTGTCCTCCCAGGACGTCACGTTTGACGAGTCGGTTCCCTACTACCGCCTCTTCCCCTACCGCACTCCGTCCCTCCCCCCGCCGCCGCTCTTCCTTGTACCAGGTCCCCCTCCGGTAGACCCCCTACCCCCCCCAGGGTCCGTCCCATTCAGGTGTGTCCCAGGTAGACGCAGTCGAGCCTGTCAAGGTCACTAGTGACTCTGGTGCTGCAAAAGGTGCTGAGCCTGGGGGTGCTGTGACTGGGGGTGCTGAGCCTGAGGGTGCTGAGCCTAGGGGTGCTGCGACTGGGGGTGCTGAGCCTGGGGGTGCTGAGCCTGGGGTTGCTGAGCCTAGGGGTGCTGAGTGTGAGGGTGCTGCGCTTGGGGGTGCTGAGCCTGGGGGTGCTGAGCCTAGGGGTGCTGAGCCTGGGGGTGCTCAGCTTGGAGTTGCTCCGCCTGGGGGTTCTCCGGGTGCTTCGTCTCTGCGGGAGCCACTCTCTCCACAGGAGCTGCGCGAGTGGTTTGTCCGGCGCTGGAGGCGTGCTGCTGGTGCTGGAGGTTCTTCGGCTACTGAGGATTATAATGTCCCGGAGGTGCTCGTACTGGAGTACTGGAGCTGCTGGGCCCGCGGGCTCGACTGGAGCTGGTGCTGCTGAGGGTGTTGGAGCTGAGACTACTGTTGGCGGTAGTGCTGCGGGTACTCCTGGTACTGCTGGAGGTTCTGGCGCTACTGGAGGTGCAGCTGGAGCGGGTGCTCTTGCTGGGGGTGCTGGTGCTGTCCCTACTGTGTTTGGCATCGCTGCGCGGCCTCGACTGTACTTCATTCCACTCCTGCAGCAGGTTCTTGGTCTTCCGCCTTCTACTGGTCCTCCTCCTTCTTTAGCGTGTCCACAGCCAGTCCCGTCATAGTTACAATTGCAGCCTACCTCCTCTTTGCCTGCTCCTTCTCCCTACACTGGTCCTATTGGAGGTCTTACTGAGCGTCGTGAGCCTGCGTCTCGCCCTGCGTCGCCTGTCCGTGCTGCTCGCGCTAGTGGTCGTGGTTTGCGTCAGCGTCCTCCTCCTGTCCCTAGCACGCACATGATGTCTCTTCGTCTGTCCACTGCTCCTCTGCGTGCCCCTTTGCCTTGTCCTCCTACGTCCTCTCTTCCTGCTTTTGCCGACCCGGAGTCGGACTCTCTTCCTGCTGCCAGTCCTACTATCACGCGTTTCCTGGCTACTGTCGTCACTGACCCTTCCTTCGAGTCCACTGCTGCGTCTGCCTTAGTTGCTGAGCTCGTCGACTTTGCTGCTCGCTGTTGCCTAGACTACGCTGCTAGTCTTGTCGCTGAGTTTGTCTGTCCTCCGTCCGTCGGGGGTGAGTGTGCCCTTGGCACGGACGTCCTTGAGGACAAGCAGGAGGAGTTCCAGTGCTTGGGAGCTGCTTCACCTTATCTCGTGTCCGTACCGCTTACCCCTGAGGGAGACACGGATGCACTTGACATTTCGACTCCGCGCTCTTACGCGGAGGCGATAGAGGGTCCCTACTCCTCTCAGTGGCAGGCAGCTATGGATGCAGAGATGGCTTCCTGGAAGTCCACAGGCACCTATGTTGACGCTGTCCCCCCACCTGGGGCGAACATCGTCAGTGGCATGTGGATCTTCAGGGTGAAGGGGCCGCTGGGTTCTCCGTCTGTCTTCAAGGCGCGTTACGTGGCTCGTGGCTTCAGTCAGGGGCAGGGAGCTGACTTCTTTCAGACCTTCTCTCCCACCCCACAGATGACCACTCTTTGGGTACTGCTGCACGTTGCTGCTCACCGTGACTACGAGCTGCACTCTCTTGACTTTAGCACAGCTTTCTTGCAGGGCAGCCTGCGAGAGGAGATCTGGCTGCGCCGCCCACCTGGCTTCATTGGGTCTTTCCCTCCTGGTACCCAGTGGAGTCTCCGGCGTCCAGTCTACGGTCTCCGCCACGCGCCACGTGAGTGGCACGACACACTGAGGACTACGCTTGCGGCTCTTGGGTTTGCTCCTTCTACTGCCGACCCGTCGCTGTTTCTGCACACCGACACCTCTCTGCCGCCGTTCTACATCCTCGTGTACGTCCACAACTTGGTCTTTGCCATAGCTGACACTGCTGGACTCGCCTACGTGAAGTCCGAGCTGCAGAAGAGAAACACGTGCACAGACCTAGGTGAACTGCGCAGCTACCTTGGCTTGCGGATCACCCGGGACAGAGCACAGCGCACCATTACTCTGACTCAGTCACACATGGTGCAGCAGGTCAGCCCAAGAAGCGTCAGCGTGACCAGTGAGGACCACTCGACGTCGTCCTCCAAGCACTAGGCCCATGCCCGACGTACTGCACACGTAGCGCAACACCCTCTTCGCTGCAGCCATGTGCTCGGGTCGGTGTCTCCCAGGAGCAACATAGCGTGCCAAGATGCTAAGAGGGTATGCAAGGTCAGGTCGTGTGCAGGTCATCAGGTACCTGAGGCAGCCAACAAGCTGTCAGATTTATATGACATAGCTACTGTAGGCTATAGTGGGGTAGCACATATGGGGTACAGCTTTCTAGGGTTTGCACTTGTACCCAACTTTCCTTTAGTCATTTCATTCTCGTTCAGATTCTGTCATGGTATCGAGCAGGTTCCCCTGTGGGAACTGTTCCTAGGGCCCACCACCTTTTTTTTCCTGCCCGGAGCGCGCTCTACACTGCCCGAGTCGCGCTCCCCTCTCACGGCCCCGTCGCGCCGCCCTTTCGACCTTGTCGCGCTGCCTTAGCGGCCCCGTCGCGCCGCGCTTGCGGCCCCGTCGCGTCGCCCTCGCGGCCCCTTCATGTCGCGCCGCCCTAGCGGCCGAGTCGCGCCGCCCTCGCGGCCCTGATTTGCCGCCCTCACGGCTCCGCCGCGTCGCGCCACCCTCGTGGCCATTTCATGCCGCCCTCACGGCCTCTTCAAGCCGCCCTTACGACCCTCCCCTCCTAGCCGCCATAGCGGCCCCGTCGCCTACCCCTGCGGCCTTGGCGCCGCCCTTCCCTGCCTCGGCGCCGCCTCTGGTGGCCCCGTCGCCTACCCCTGCGACCCTGGCGCCGCCCTTCCCTGCCTCGTCGCCGCCTCTGCTGGCCCCGTCCCCTACCCCTGCGGCCCCGGCGCCGCCCTTCCCTGCCTCGGCGCCGCCTCTGCTGGCCCTGTCGCCTACCCCTGCGGCCCCGAAGCTGCCCTTCCCGGCCCCGGCGCTGCCTCTCCTGGCCCCGACGCCGCTCCACCCGGCCTTGCCGCCGCTCCACCCGGCCCCACCGCCGTCCCCACGCGGCCCCGCCGTCACCACCGAGCCGCCGGCGCGGCCGAGCTGCGGCCGAGCCGCCCGATCCCCCGCGCCACCTCAGCCGCCCGAGCCACCGGGTCGCCAAGCTGACGAGCTTCAGTTGCGGACGAGCCGCCCGAGCCGCCGAATCACCGAGCCGCAAATGCTGCCGAGCCGCCGTACCGCCGAGCCGCCCGAGCCGCCCGAGCCGCTGAGTTGCCGAGCCGCCGAGCCGCTGAGCCGCCTGAGCCGCCCTGTACGGTAAGAGCAGCGCCTCTGACATTGCACTGCCCTTACCCTACTATTCTCGCTGCTAGCCTACTGCTGTCATGGCTACCCCTAGTGTCCTTGCTTTTGACGCTAAGGGTCGGCCCATTGACTTGGACGTCTGGGTAGATGACCTGCAGCTTTTCCTATAATGCGATAGGGCAGACGGTCACTCCCTCTTTGACCTCATCTCTGGTGCCTCTCCTGCCCCTGCTGCTGCTGCTGCTGCTGAGAGCAAGTGGCGAGTAGACAGAGGAGTGGCCTGAGGCGAGGAGTACGTGAAGCCGGAGCGCTGAAGGACCTGCTGCACCATGTGTGACTGAGTCAGGGTAATGGTGCGCTGTGCTCTGTCCCGGGTGATCTGCAATCCAAGGTAGCTGCGCAGTTCACCCAGGTTAGTGCACGTGTGTCTCTTCTGCAGCTTGGACTTCACGTGGGCGAGTCCAGTAGTGTCAGCAGTGGCAAAGACCAAGTCGTCAACGTACACGAGGATGTAGAACGGCGGCAAAAAGGTGTCGGTGCTCAGAAACAGCGACGGGTCGGTTGTAGAAGGAGCAAACCCAAGAGCTGCAAGTGTAGTCCTAAGTGTGTCGTGCCACTCACGAGGTGCCTGGCGGTGACTGTAGACTGGCCGCCGGAGGCTCCACTGGGTACCAGTGGGAAACGACCCAGTGAAGCCAGGAGGGCGGCGCAGCCAGATCTCCTCGTGTAGGCTGCCCTGCAGGAAAGCTGTGCTGAAGTCAAGAGACTGAAGCTCGTAGTCGCGCTGAGCGGCTATGTGCAGCAGCACCCAAAGAGTGGTCATCTTTGGGGTGGGAGAGAAGGTCTGGAAGTATTCAACTCCCTACCGCTGACTGAAGCCTGGAGCCACGTAACGCGCCTTGAAGACAGGCGGAGAACCCGGCGGCCGCTTCACCCTGAAAATCCACATGCCATTGACGATGTTCACCCCAGGTGGGGGAACCTCGTCGACATAGGTGTCTGTGGACTTCCAGGAAGCCATCTTTGCGTCCAGGGCTGACTGCCAGTTAGAGGAGTAGCGTATGATCGAGGAGTCGGGATGTCTGGTGCATCCGGGTCTCCCTCAGGGGCAATAAGCGTGGACATGAGATGGGGCAAAGCAGCAGCAAAGCACTGGAACTCCTCCTGCCTGTCCTCAAGGACGTCTGTGCTAAGAGCACACTCACCCACGACGGATAGAGGACAGAGAGACCCAGACTCAGCAACGAGACTAGCAGCGTAGTCTAGACGACAACGAGCAGCAAAGTCAACAAGCTCAGCAACTAGGGCCGACGAAGCAGTGGACTCAAAGGAAGGGTCAATGACATCACTAGCAAGGAGGCGTGTGACCAAAGGACAAGCAGCACGAAGAGAGTCAGACTCTGGGTCAGCAAGAGTAGGAAGAGAGGACTCTGGAGGAGACAGCAACGGGACACGCAGAGGAGCAGTGGAAGGACGCTGCACCATCTGGTGTGTGCCGGGGACCGCAGGAGGACGCGGACGCGCACTACGACCACTAGTGCGAGCAGCACGAACAGGCGACGCAGGACGAGACGCAGGCTCACAACGCTCGGCAAGACCTCCAGTAGGACCAGTGTAGGGAGAAGGAGCAGGTAGAGGGGAGGCGGGCTGTAACTGTGACTGCGACTTGACAGGTTGTGGACACTCTAAGGAGGGAGCAGGACCAGGAGAGGGCGGGAGACCAAGAACCTGCTCCAGGAGCGGAACGAAGTATGGCCTCGGTCGCTCAGCGCCTCCAGAACCAGCATGGACGGCACCAGATCCCCCAGCGACAGCACCAGCGTCAATAGCACCTCCAGCTCCAACAGTGCCAACTCCAGCACCCTCAGAAGCACCAGCGCCAGCAGCACCGCCAGCGCCAACACCGCCAGCAGCTCAACTCCAGCACCACCAACTCAAGTAGGACCGTCAGCTCCAGCTGCCTCAGCAGCACCCCCAAATGCACGAGCGCCAGTAGAAACACCAGCGCCAACACCCTTAGCAGCTCCAGCTACAGCAGCACTAGTACTGTCAGCAGCTCCAGCATGTGAGGATCTAGGATCGAGTTCAGAAAAGAGAATGAGAATTGAGTCGAATTGAATTGAATTGAATGTCCACCTGGGTACAACACGAGGCTATATATAGGCTTGACACAAGGCCCCGTAACCAGGTGTTACGCGAAGGTTCCGCGGGTCGCGAAGCGTCCTGAACAGATCCTTACCGAATTCGGTAGAAGGCAATTCGGTGGCAACCGAAAAGCCAGAATTCGGTGCACGCAACCTAGCTTGGTGCTATAACTATAATAAAATATAGGAAAGCACCTAGCCTAGGAAATCAAGCAATTCATGCATGCATATGATTATCCCATGCTAGAAATAGCATGATAAATTAGAGGCAAGCAAGCATAGCTGGCATAAGCCGTCGTACTCTCACACGTCCCCCCCTCAAAGCTGGGTGGCGTGAGATACACCCTGCTTGACAAGATAGTCCTTGAGAGCACGGCGTGCGTTGCCCATATCTGCTTCTGCAACCCAACTGTCCTTAGTGGGGTCGTATCCCTTCCAGCGTATCAAGAACTCGAGAGTCTTGCCACCGCGGCGCCGATGAGAGAGAACGCGCTCGATCTCGTACTCGGGTTCATCCTGTATGAGAACAAGTGGTGGTGGCGGTAGTTGCCGTCCTTGGAACTGTTGGTTGGGGTCCTTGTAGGGCTTCAGTAGCTGGACATGGAAAGCGTTGTGAAGCTTCCATGTATCTGGTAAGCGCAAGCGGAATGAAAATGGTGTCACGTGTGCCTCAACGAGAAAAGGACCACAGAAGCGAGGCCGGAGTTTGGATGGGAGGTGAGACAGGTTCAAGTTGTGCATGTCAAGAAGCACCTGATCTCCGTCTGCTACTGAGTGATCACGTCGCTGACGATCGGCATACTGCTTCTGGGAGTTTTGCATCGTTGTGAGACGTCGCTGAGTCTTCTCCCATAGCTGCAACATGGTGGTGACGAAGTCATGTGCGGCTTGGACGTGTGCCGGTGTAGTTGGCTGCTGTGGTGTGAGTGGTTCCCGTCCGTAACACAGGAAGAAAGGAGTTTTCCCTGTGGCCCCATGTGATGCGTTGTTGTAAGCGAACTCTAGGGTCAGTAACTGTGTGTCCGAGTGGCTGACGTCGTCGTTGCAAGCTGTGCGCAGTAACTGTTCAACCACTTGATTGAGTTGCTCTTTCTGTCCGTCAGTCTGGGGGTGGTATGCTGAAGACATTGCAAGCTTTGTCCCCAACAGTCCCATGAGCTCCTTCCAGAACTTACTCGTGAATTTGGGGTCTCTGTCTGAGATGAGTGTAGCGGGGATGCCGTCGATGGTGATGATGCGGTCGAAGAAGAGGCGAGAAGTTGCTTCAGGTGTAGCTGTGGCGTTGGTCGGTATGAAGTGACCCATTTTGGAGAACTTATCGATCACCACGAGGATGGAATCATGTCCCCGTGAGGTCGAAGGAAGCCCTGTGATGAAGTCGAGGCTAACGACCTGCCATGGCTGCTCCGGTACGGGTAGAGGCTGAAGTAACCCTGCTTTTTTCTGCTTGCTGCTCTTCATCCGCTGGCACGTGTTGCAAGAGGTGACGAACTGCTGCACGTCTGCTGCCATCTCGGGCCAGTAGTAATACTTCGCTATCCCTGCTAACGTCTTGTTGCTCCCAAAATGTCCCGCGTAAGGTACGTCGTGAAACTCCTCCCGTAGGATCTGCCGTAGCGGGGCGTAATTCGGTACCCAAATCTTTCGTGAACCCTTCCTTACAGCTAAGTCTTTCTCCCACTGTAATAGCTTCTTGGTCTGTGCTGTAGCAATCTCTGCGTCCACGGAGTACCCATGTTGGAATAGACCCTTGAGCAGAGGGTTCATCCCGTCGAGCTGGATGCCTGCTACATGTCCGGGGCGGCTCAACGCGTCTGCCTTGTTGTGTAGCCCGGGCTTGTAGACGATGTCGTAGTGGAAGTGAGTTTCCAGGAAGTCCACCCACCGCACCTGTCGTCGTGAGAGTGTCGGCTGTGACTTCAGGATTTGAGACTGCAGTGGTCAGTATAGACTGTAGTCTTGGCTCCCTCTAGGTAACACCTCCACGCCTTGAAGGTTATGACTATGGCTAAGGCTTCCTTGTCGTGAATGGGGTAGTTTAGTTCTGCTCCGTGTAGCTTCTTACTGAGGTAGGCGATGGGCTGCAAACCGCGTCCGTGATCCTGCATCAGTACTGCTCCGACTGCTTGGTCACTAGCGTCTGCTTCCACCACGTAGTCCTTGTCTGGATCCGGCAAGATGAGTACTGGCGCTGTAGTCAGTGCTGTCTGTAGCTGCTCCATGTGGCAGGAGAACAGCCGGAGGGGCCGGCTCGCGAGCCCAGAAAGTGCCGCGACGAGGCGACGGGAGGGACCTGCGTGCGGGCCCCCAAAACGCCGCGACGAGGCGACGGTCGGGGCCAGCGCGCGGGCTCCCAAGACGCCGCGACGAGGTAGGTACCCGCCGCGCGCTTCGGGGCGCACGGCGGGCAGAAAACCGCCACGCGCCCCGAGCGCGTGGCGGGAAGAAAAAAAGGTGGTCGTGCGCCACGGGGCGCACGACACACAATAGGGCTGCGGAATCGAGTGGGCCCACAGGCCAGGAGCGTTAAGCTCTAATACCATCTTAGAATCTTAAGCAAGAGTAGGCTTAGAAGCCATAGTGTAGGTGCCTAGGTGATCGAGTTCGAGAGGGTTAGGAAAGTATCGAGAGATTTTTGAAAGAGAAGTGGTTTCACTAGCAAGAGTTGGGATACAAGTACAATGCCCTAAATTGGGTTGTACTCATTACAGAGTACCCCACTGCAGGCTAGACAGCAAATATATTCTGACACTAGGTGCTTTCCTATATTTTATTTTAGTTATAGCACCGAGCTAGGTTACGTGCACCGAATTCTGGCTTTTTCGGTTGCCACCAAATCGCCATCTACCGAATTCGGTAAGGATCTGTTCCGGACGCTACTCGGCCCGCGGAACCTTCGCGTAACACTTGGTTACGGGGCCTTGAGTCGAGCCTATATATAGCCTCATGTTGTACCCAGGTGATCATTCAATTCAATTCAATTCACATTCTCTTTTCTGAGCTCGATCCTAGATCCTCACACTTGGTAATCAGAGCCTGTTAGCAAGCGAAGTTTTTTGACCGGTTAAACCTAGCTTTTAAAACCGCGGGGGCGACGACGGAAAGCGCTGATTTCGGGTACGTAAACCAGTTCCGCACTATTTTCTAACGTCCCCCTCGAACCGGTTTTCGAACACTCCTCAGGTCCAGTGGCGAAAAAGTTGGAATTTCGACCGTCGGATCGATTCGAATCTCAACAGCCTCAAGAATTTCGCCCAAAAAAGTTGGAATTTGGAGCGTCGGATCGAATTTCTTCTCAACGGCTGAGATCAGACGCGAATTTTGACTAAGGGAGAATAACGCGACCTACAGAATCAGCCCTCGTCACTTCTGCAGTCAACTCGACTCACATTAAGATGACCAGCACCTAAAATTCATATATTTTCGTCGCAAATCTTATAAATCGCCAAATGGAGGAAAACGGTGATAGTTCCGCACGGAAAATTACGGAGTTACACACCGGCCTGGACCAGACGCGAGCGGCACTCCAGCGAATAGAGGAGCTTCTCGTGAACCAGTCCGCAGCCGCCATAGCAGCAGCGAACGCAGCGGCGAATGCAGCAGCAACGTCAGCAGCAGCAGCGGCGACACCGACACTTAACCCAGCAGCAGCGGCAGCGGCTACAGTGAATCTTGAGGCGGCACGTCCGAGGCTACCGGAGACGTTTAATCCGAATGCAAGAGACACTGACGTTCGTCGATTCATTGCGACTCTCGAAATTTACTTCGAGGCTGTTGGCTGTACGACCGCGACACACGATGCAACGCGGATTCGGCTCGCAGCGACACTGTTACGAGGCCCGGCGCTCGAGTGGATATACAACAGCAATAAGATCCGAGGCGAGGGGTCATGGACGCAGTTTCGGGAAGCTTTAATTCAACGTTTCGAACCAATCAACTCCAGCTACATGGCGCGGCAGCAGATCCATCGGCATAAACAGTTCGGCAGTGTAACACAGTACACAGAGCAGATGGAGAGCCTCTTCAACCGAATTACCGACCTGACCGAAGGGGAAAAAATCCAAGCGTATACTGAGGGGCTAAAGATGGAAGTCCGCCGACAGGTGATTGCCGCAAACTACAACAACTACCGAGACATGGTGTGTGCAGCAGAGAGATTCGATGCGCTGACGCGAGATCAACCCGAGACACGACGCCACGTGCCAAACCGATCATTTGGCACAAAGCGATTGGCACCACCCACGACCGCCAACCCGATGGATATGGACAAGATCGATGCGAAGCAGCGGCCGACAAAATATGAGAAGTGCGAATTTTGCGGCGCAGCAGGACAACGACTCTTGGCGTGTTGGAAGTTGGAGAAGGTACTAGCGGAGCTGCAAGGCAACAATAGTGCAACATCCACGATGGAGAAAAAAGGAGGACATGATGGCGCGAATTTAAAACGCCACGACCGGCCGATAACAGGGGAAATCGCCGAGACAAATGGAGGCTCCGCGAAACAAGACTCTGCACCGACCGGGAAACTCCAGCCGAACACCCCCGAGAGTAAGAATATTCCCTCTGGAGGTTTCAAGCCTTTAAAAAATTCAGGGGAGATTTCAAGGCCAAGAAAAAGCCTTCAGACATTATTCAGGTACCTGAGAAGTTGGGCAAACCACTCCGGAGCGTTGAAAAGGGTCGTGCGTTTCAAGGAGTTTATATTCTCTCCCCGCAGCATAGTGTTAAGGCTCCCCATTGCCCACAGGAGAAGCCTACACAGCTGCAAAGGCTTAAGGGAAGGTTCCTGGCCAAGACGAAGCTGAATCGGCCTAGGATAAATCCTTCTAACCCTGCTCAGTTGGAAACTGACATGGAGTCAGCAGCTTCGAGCGTAGGACCGAGGGATGATCTATTTGACATACCTTACGATCCTATAAGCGAGACCATCTACGGTTACTCAGAGCAGCAAAAACCACTACTACTTGAGGTGATCTGCAATGGGCGACGCCTCCAAGAAATGGTGGACAGTGGTGCGTCCCACTCGGTGTGCGACCACGGGACGTTGGAGAAAATTGGAGAATCTTTGGAGGAGACCAAGTTCACGGCAACGATGGTGGATGGTACGAAACTTCCCATCCACGGCGAAGCATCACTGCAGCTGCACATAGGGGCGTTGAGGTGGAAGCCGACGTTGCCGATCACGAACATCAAGGGCTTGGATTTCATCTTGGGGCAAGATTTCCTGAAGCGGTTCAACCCCGAGATCGATTGGGTCAACAGGAAGGCGCGCATCTACAACAACAGGAAACGAGTGGAGCTGCGAAGCTGGACGGATAAAGGGAGCGTTCCTGAAACGACACTGGCACGATTCGAACGGACAGTGAACGAAAGTAACACGGGTTACTTAGCACTGGTTATGGCAGCAGCAGAGCAAGAGAAGCCGAGTTTGGAGGTACCTGTAGCTGTGAAGGAGGTCTTAAAGCAGTACAAGGATATAATGCCCGACAACCTACCCGCAGGCGTACCTCCAGCACGCACCCACGAGCACGAGATCGTGGAGGAACCAGGTGCGAAACCCGTCTCACGTGCACCATACCGACTGAGTCCGACCGAACTGTCAGACATGAAGAAACAGATAGAATATCTACTGGACCGACAACTGATCCGCCCATCCACCTCTCCCTACGGTGCACCACTCCTCTTCACTCCAAAACCAGACGGCAGTCTACGGATGTGCATCGACTACCGCGCATTCAACAAACAGACAGTCAAAAATAAATATCCCATACCGCGCATAGACGACCTACTCGATCAACTGCGTGGAGCAACAGTATTTTCGAAGCTAGACCTACGATCGGGCTACTGGCAGATCAAGATGGCAGACAACTCCGTCCACAAGACAGCGTTCCGTACCAGATATGGCTCCTACGAATACTTGGTGATGCCGTTCGGACTCTGGAACGCACCAGCAACGTTTCAGGCGGAGATGAATCACATCTTACGACCCGTGCTGGACGAATGCGTGGTGGTGTACCTGGACGACATTCTCATCTACTCCAAGAACATGAAGGAGCACGTGGAGCATCTGCGGAAGGTGTTCGAGATACTGCGGAAAAACAAGTTCTACGTGAAGCTGTCAAAGAGCGAAGTATTACTACTGGCCCGGGATGGCAGCAGACGTGCAGCACTTCGTCACCTCTTGCGACACGTGCCAGCGGATGAAGAGTAGCAAGCAGAAAAAAGCAGGGTTACTTCAGCCTCTACCCGTACCGGAGCAGCCATGGCAAGTCGTTAGCCTCAACTTCATCACCAGACTTCCTTCGACCTCACGGGGACATGATTCCATCCTCGTAGTCATCGATACGTTCTCCAAAATGGGTTACTTCATACCGACCAACGCCACAGCTACAGCTGAAGCAACTGCTCACCTCTTCTTCGACCGCATCATCACCATTCACGGCATCGCGGCTACACTCATCTCAGACAGAGACCCAAAATTCACCAGTAAGTTCTGGAAGGAGCTCATGGGACTGTTGGGGACAAAGCTTGCTATGTCTTCAGCATACCACCCCCAGACTGACGGACAGATAGAGCGACTCAATCAAGTGGTTGAACAGTTACTGCGCACAGCTTGCAAGGACGACGTCAGCCACTCGGACACACAGTTACCGACCTTAGAGTTTGCTTACAACAATGCATCACATGCAGCCACAGGGAAAACTCCCTTCTTCCTGTGTTACGGACGGGAACCACTCACACCACAGCAGCCAACCACACCGGCACACGTCCAAGCCGCACATGACTTCGTCACCACCATGCAGCAGCTATGGGAGAAGACTCAGAGACGTCTCACCACGATGCAGAACTCCCAGAAGCAGTATGCCAATCGTCAGCGACGAGATCACTCAGTAGCAGTCGGAGATCAGGTGCTTCTTGACACGCGCAACTTGAACCTGTCTCACCTCCCATCCAAACTCCGGCCTCGCTTCTGTGGTCCTTTTCTCGTTGAGGCACAGGTGACTCCAGTTACATTCCGCTTGCGCTTACCTACTACTTGGAAGCTTCACAATGCTTTCCATGTGCAGCTACTGAAACCCTACAAGGACCCCAACGAATAGTTCCAGGGACGGCAGCTACCGCCACCTCCACCTGTTCTTGTGCAGGATGAACCTGAGTACGAGATTGAGCGCGTTCTCTCTCATCGGCGCCGCGGCGGCAAGACCCTCGAGTTCCTAATACGCTGGAAGGGATACGACCCCACTGAGGACAGTTGGGTTGCAGAAGCTGATATGGGCAACGCATGTCGTGCTCTCAAGGACTATCTTGTCAAGCAGGGTGTATCTCACGCCACCCAGCTTTGAGGGGGGGACGTGTGAGAGTACGACGGCTTATGTCAGCTATGCTTGCTTGCCTTTACTTTATCATGCTATTTTCTAGCATAGGATAATCATATGCATGCATGAATTGCTTGATTTCCTAGGCTAGGTGCTTTCCTATATTTTATTATAGTTATAGCACCGAGCTAGGTTACGTGCACCGAATTCTGGCTTTTTCGGTTGCCACCAAATCGCTTTCTACTGAATTCGGTAAAGATCTGTTCGGGACGCTACGCGACCCGCGGAACCTTCGCGTAACACCTGGTTATGGGGCCTTGTGTCGAGCCTATATATAGCCTCGTGTTGTACCTTGGTGATCATTCAATTCAATTCGATTCACATTCTCTTTTCTGAGCTCGATCCTAGCCGTCTTCGAGCGGTCGAGCGAGAGGTGCTGGGACACTGGAGCTGGAGGTGCTGGCATAGCTGGAGCTGGAGGTTCAGCTACTAGTGGTACTGGTGCACGTAGGTAGGAGACTCTCTCGTCGGAGCAGCTTCGCGAGTGGGATGTCCAGTGGAGCAGCCCTGGTGGTGGAGCTAGTTGTGCTCGTCCTACTAGAGCTGGAGGTGCTGGGACTCCTGGTGCTGCTGGAGGTGCTGCTGCGGGCAATCCTGGTGGTAGCGCTGGATGTGCTGGAGCTGCAGGTTTTGGGGGTGCTGGCTCTGGAGGTGCTAGTGCTGGTGTTCTTGGTACTGGAGACACAGGTGCTGCTGGAAGTACTGGAGGTGCAGGTGCTACTGGAGGTATTAGAGGTGCTTGCACTAGAGGTGCTAGTACTGGTGGTCATGGAGTTGGCTGTGCTGGAGATACTAATACTGGAGGCGGTGCTTGTCAACATATATCTTATATATATTGTTTAGGTTAGTCTAGGTGTTACATTTCTACTTCCTTGCATGGTTAGGGTTTGCTATATCTAGGGTTGTACTTCACATTTTCTATCAATTTTATTCTTATCTTAACATGGTATAGAGCTAGGTTTCCCCTAGGCGATTTTTCGCCTAGGCGATTTTTCCCCTAGGCGAAATTTCTCTCGATAGTCTATGGGCCCACCACCTGCGCGCCTCGTAGCGACCCGTAGCCCAAAGCGCCCTGCCCCGTAGAGCCCGAGTAGGGCGCGCCCCCCTGTCGCTATCACGTCACCCGTTCCTGCCCTGCGCCCCATCCGTTTGTGCCGTGCGTCACTCGGTTTTCTGCCCCGCGCCCCACTCGTTTTACCCCGCGTGTTGCCCCTGCCTTAACAGCTTCCCCACCTGAAAACCGCCGCCCCAGACCTGACAACCGCCGCCCCACCTAGAAACGTGCTGCCCCACCCGTTCCAAGCACCTCACTCGGGATCAGCCGCCCCACCCAGTCCTCTCCACCGCATTGAACTGCGCAGAACTGCACATAATTGCACAGAACCGCACAGAACCGCCGCCTTAACAGCTTCCCAAACTGAAAAGCGCCGCCCCAGACCTGACAACCGCCGCCCCATCTGGAAACCTGCTGCCCCACCCGTTCCAGGCACCTCACCCGGGATAAGCGGCCCCACCCAGTCCTCTTCACCGCATTGAACCGCACAGAACCGCACAGAACTGCACATAACCGCACAGAACCGCACAGAACCACCGCCTCACCTTCTCCACCCGTAGCCTGCAGCCTTAACAGCTTCCCCACCTGAAACCCGCCTCCCCACAAGCTGCCACACCCGCCGCCAGTAGCCCCAACCGATAACACTGCCGCCAGCAGCACCAGCAGCAGCATAGGCTGCCCTCAGCGCGCCAGCAGCAGCGTAGGCTGCCCCAAGCAGACCGGAAGCAATATAGGCTGCCGCCAGCGCACCAGCAGCAGCATAGGCTGCCCCCAGCGAACCAGCAGCAGCATAGGCTGCCCCCAGTGCACCAGCAGCAGCTTAGGCTACCGCGAGCGCACCAGCAGCAGCACAGGCTGCCCCCAGCGCACCAGCAGCAGCGTAGGCTGCCCCCAGCAGAACCACAAGCAGCATAGGCTTCCGCTATCGCACCAGCAGCAGCAGCATAGGCTGCCCCCAGCGAACCAGCAGCAACATAGGCAGCCCCCAGCGCACCAGCAGCAGCTTAGGCTACCACCAGCATACCAGCAGCAGATTAGGCTGCCCCCAGCAGAACCAGCAGCAGCATAGGCTCTCATGGCGTGTACTAGGGTTCTACAGCAGCAGGGCCAGCCACAGCACTCCCGTCAGTGGGGGTCTGCGGGTCCAAAGTGTGGCGCCCGCAGTAGTGGCTCAGCTAGCAGTGGGCGAGACGTCGTTCCCTGCGGGTACCGAGCCCTGACAGGCCCTGGTGCTGGCACTACCTGCTGGAGTCCTGACCACACTGCGTCTAGCTGCTACCGTCGACTCGACGACCTCCACCCTGAGCGTTTTGGTCCTCACGCTATTACACCGCACTGGCCTTCGCGCCTTCGCCAGTGCACGACTGCACCATTTGAGTCTCACCTACCTGGTCTAGGACCTTTTCCGGCTGCATGAGTAGAGACCTGTGTTTCCAGTCTTGGTGCGTGTGTTGTTTCCAGTCCAGGCGCCTCTGAGGGTCTTTGTGTAGGAGCTGCAGCTACCACTAGTCTAGCACTAGCCTTTGTTGCTGGTTCGGGTGCGACCCCACAGACTACACAGCTTTCCTTCACCCTAGACTCTGGAGCGTCCAGCTGTTTCTTTCGCGACTGTACTGACCTCACACCACTGCGCACTCCAGTAACTGTCGCCTTGGCCGACCCCTCTGTGGGACGTGTAGTTGCTAGCAGCACCACCACTCTTCCGCGTCCGGCGGCTCCCTCAGGTTTTCTTACAGGTTACTACACCCCCTTGTTCTCTAGGAACCTGGTGGGTGTTAGTCACCTCCACGACCTAGGCGTAGTCACTACTTTCCCACCTGCACCGTCGATGCCACTAGGGCGCCTCTGGCCACTTTCCACAGAGAGCCAGGATCTGGTCTGTACTCACTACACACTGGGTCCCACCACACTCAGTCGGGTCAGGTCAGGTCAGGTCAGGTAGCTGCTGTGTCGTGCGACTGTCGGTCACTCACCCACCCGTTAGTCCTTTGGCACCACCATCTAGGTCACCCGTCGTTCCCACGTCTTAGTAGGATGGTAGGTCACCGTCTGGTCTCAGGTCTCCCAGCGTCGCTTGCCCCGCTTCCTCGCTCGCCTGCGCCGCCGTGAACTCCTTGCGTCGAGGGTTGGCAGCGCGCCGCCCCTCACTCCTCCTCGTTCCCCCCGACCACGGCTCCCTTCCAGACCCTGCACTTGGACGTTTGGGGCCCCTCCCCTGTCCTTGGCCCACGTCAGGAATGCTACTTCCTGATTGTGGTGGACAACTATTCCCGCTACACCATGGTTTTCCCCTTGCGACGGAAGGCCGACGTGCCTACCGTCCTCGAGCCGTGGCTCCTAGCGTGGGGTGGCGCCCAGGGCCCGTGTGGGCTTCGCCTACACTCGGACCGTGGTGGTGAGTTCTCTTCCACTCGCCTAGAGACGTTCTGTCGGAGTCGGGGAGTCAGTCAGTCGTACACGCTACCAGCCTCGCTGCAGCAGAACGGGGTAGCCGAGCGTCGCATCGGCCTGGTCATGAAGGTTGCCCGGACCTCCATGTGCCATGCCGGTGCCCCTCTGTTTTTGTGGCCTCAGGCAGTCCGCTATGCCGCGCACCAGCTGAACCTGTGGCCCAGTGACGCACGGCCACGGGTGACGCCGGTCTATCTCTGGTCAGGTTTACAGGGCGTAGCAGCTGACTTCCGCGTCTGGGGTTGTCTGGCCCAAGTTCGCGCCCCTAGCGCGAACAAGTTGTCTCCGCGCACTCGTGCCTGCGTCTTTCTTGGCTTCCCTTTGGACGCCTCTGGCTGGGTGTTCTACGACCCGGTCACCTATGGGTTCTTCGCTTCTCAGGACGTCACGTTCAACGAGTCTGTCTGTTAATACAGGAGTCGCCCCCACCGAGGTACTGAGGTCTTTCCCCCACACCCGTTGTTCCTCACACTTGAGCCCCCCCCAGTCGCCCCCTCGGCTTCGCGTCCTACCCCGTCAGGTGTGTCGCACGTCACTCCGCAGTCGTCCCCCCCGCAGCGTCCAGTCCGTGTCGTGTCTGGGGGTGCGGGAGGTGCAGTTGCGGAGGGTGCGGGTGCTGGGGCTACAGGAGCTCGTGGTGTTGGTTCAGGGGGTGCAGTGGGTGTGGGCGTGGAGGTCACTCCTGTGGAGGACACGGCAGCCTCGAGTCGGCAGCCCCGCCCCTCGTCACCCCCCGGCTTCCCGGTCGTCCCGGAGTTCCCTCCTCGTTCTCCAGCTGGTTGCTGCGGAGCTTGGGGGTGCTCCTACGGGAGGTACTGGAGGCCCCGGGGGTGTCACTAGTGGAGGTGCTGGTTCTGGTAGTGTTGGAGCTGGAGGCACTGGCACTGTGGCGCCTACACCTCGCACTGTACGTTTCCTGACCCGTGAGCAGCGTCTCCTCTGGTTGGAGAGGGAGGAGCGTGAGAGGTTTGAGAGGGCACAGCAGCAGCAGCAGGAGCACCAGCAGCAGCGGCATCAGCAGCAGCAGCAATGGCAGCAGCAGCAGCAGCAGCAGCAACCGCTACAGCAGCAGGAGAGAGTAGAGGAGGAGTCACAGAAGCAACATGAGAGGGTAGAGCAGGAGTCCCGGTCGCAGCAGCGGATGCAGCTGCAGCCGCAGGAGGAGAGGGTAGAGGAGGAGTCAAGGCCGCACCAGGAGAGGGTAGAGCAGGAGTCCAGCCCGCAGCAGCAGATGCAGATACAGACCCAGCAGGAGAGAGTACAGGAGGAGTCACGGCCACACCAGGAGAGGGTAGAGCAGGAGCCCCACCCGCAGCAGCACGTGCAGATACAAGCCTCGCGGGAGAGAGTACAGGAGGAGTCACGACCTCAGCAAGAGAGGGTAGCGCAGGAGTCCCGCTCGCAGCAGCGGGTGCAGCTGTAGTCGCAGTAGGAGAGGGCTGAGGCGGAGCCACAGGAGCAGCAGCAGGGGCCGGTGCCGTCGCAGCAGACGCCAGAGGAGGCGGAGCAGCACCGACTGCGACTACACGACCTCCCCGACCTAGCACCTGCACGCTTTGTTCGTGGTCCCCTACCATCCCCTCCTGTTCCCCCTGTTGAGTCCCTTTCCTCGTCCCAGTGGATCGTCGTTCTCCCCTCAGTCGTGCTGTGTCCCCAGAGCGTCGTCGGTCCCGTTACCGTGCAGACGGTGCGTTCCACCTTGTTCTTCGCTCTCGTGTTCCACCTCTTCCTGTCCTTCCACAGCCCCCTGAGTCGTTCCTCACTGTGCTGCACGACCCGTTGTCTGACTACCTCCGTGCCTCCCGTCCTGTCGTCTCCCGTGTTTTGTCCGCGTTGGTCACTCACCTGACTGCACCCCTGTCTTCTGTCTCAACACTTGTTACCACTGTCGCTGGATTTGCCTCTTCCCACCGCCTTGACTATGCCGCTCACTTGGTGAGTGGCCCTGCTCATTCTCCGTTCTCAGGGGGTGCTCCTGTTTTTACCCTAGAGGTCCTCGAGGACAGGCAGTTCGAGCTTGGTTTTCTTGCGGCTGCTGTTCCTCATCTCTGCGCCATGTTGCTTGCCCTTGAGGGGGATCCAAACGCTCTTGACATCTCGATCCCTCGGACCCACGCCGAGGCGATCTCGGGACCCTGGGCTTTGTACTAGATAGCAGGTGAGGAGGTAGAGATGGCATCTTATAGGTCCACAGGCACTTACGTCGACGCAGTCCCACCACTTGGGATGAACGTCGTCAGTGGCTGATGACTCTACAAGGTGAAGCGGCCACCTGGATCACCACCTGTGTTCAAGGCACGCTATGTGGCGAGAGGCTTCAGTCAGCAAGAGGGGGTGGACTTCTTCCAGACCTGTTATAGTCACAATAGGCTCCAATGTGCCTAAAACGAAAGATAGAGTGCACAGCCGGATTTCTGCACAGCGGCTTCAAACGATCATAGCGTTCTGGTCACAACTTTAAATGACCTGATTCAACTTGGATCTGGAGCGTCTGAACGTCGCCTACAATAGGCAATTTAGATCGCACAATTTCACCAAGTATTGACGACACAGTGTCGGTTTGAACGAACGGCACTATGGCAGCCGCTATAGTCTTAGAACACAAAATAGGAAGAGATATGAAGAGTTACGAGTTGGGAATGACTCCCAGCTCCTAAAAACCCCAAGAGCCGAGGTACAGTGATGTGGAACAGTGCCACACTGTCCCCAACCATGAAGGGTCTCGAAACTACCCTTCACTAGGGCCTACACCAAGTGAAATGTTACACTACACAAAGTAATGTAACTATCTTCAATATCTTGGGGTGTACCCTTTTTTCGCGGGCTTCGCGATTACTTGAATGTTGACACCAGGGCTCAGGTTCTTCATCACAAACTCATCCTTGAGTTCTTGATGGGTCTGCTGCACACACCTGCGACACGCCGAACGTTCGACAAGCGACAAAATAGAAACCGCGCACGACAAAATAGAAACCACGCGGGACACACAAAACGACCACGTTACACGCGACTAGCGATAATTCGCTATTGACTTGACACACACAATTGACATCATGACCCATCATTCACACACTATTATAAACATGAAATATATATTTATTTCATGCACTCATTCCATTCCATGCACACACGCATGCACGCACACGGACAACAAGCCGAGTGCAAACCGTAGGGTTGCACCAACAAACTCCCCTTCGGATTGTTGGCCTTAGGATCTTGCTCTCTCAGTCCAAAGCCATCCCAGCCAGCTTGCAACACTGCAAATGCTGCTGCTCCACCAGCCTCTTGGTCATCATGTCAGCCAGCCTCTTGAGTAGGCGGTGAGGAACAAACGCTCGGGTTCAACACCATCCGCACCCTTTTGGCGCCTTTGTGCCGCCGAGTATTGCAGCCCAACGGTCGGTGTTTGGCCAAGATACTTGGCCACCCTCATTCCAGCTGCTACCTGCTCCTCATTAGGGCATTGCACTACCCTAGCTAGCTGCCCGGTAGCAAACGCGTCGTCCGGTCGGGTGTTTACCGCCGCATATATGAGGCTGCCCACCAACGAGTGAAAACGGTGCCTCTCCTCTTCACAAACGCTCTCCTCCTCTGGTCCCTTCACACACTTGAACCCAGAGGGAAGGGGAGTAGCCACATGACCTTCACTCTGGCCAAAGTTGGCAGCCAACGCCTCTAGGTACTTCTGTTGGTGCACTTGCATGCTCCGCTTCTCCACGTCTCGTTCGATGTGGAGCCCAAGGTAGAAGTTCACGTCACCAAGGGACTTGCACTTGAACTTGTCATGCAGCTTCAGCATCACCTCCTTCACAAGGTCAGAGGAGAGTGAGAATATAAGAATGTCATCCACATAAACCACCATGAAGCTCCTCTGCTCCCCCTCGCCAAGCATGAACAAGGAGTGATCGGCCGTTGAGGGAGTGAAGCCGATCTCCTCCAACACTTCGCGCAGCTTCATGTACCATTGCCTAGGGGCCTGCTTCAGCCCATAGAGGGCCTTCTTCAGCTTCCACACTCTGCCACTACCATCATCAAACCCCTCTGGCTGTGCCATAAAAATCTCCTCCTCAAGGATGCCGTTAAGGAATGCCGTTACGATGTCTATTTGTTTTACTACCCATCCTTTGATGGCGGCTCCTGCGAATAGGGTTCGCAGCGTCGTCGGCTTCACCACAGGGGCAAACAGCTCCTTGAAGTCCACCTTCTCCTTCTGCTGGTACCCCTTGGCTACAAGCCTAGACTTGTAGCGCTCGATCTTGCCGTCGGTATCCGACTTGATTTTGAAGAGCCACTTGGACGTTATCGCCGTACGCCCCTCCGGTAGCTCCACCAATTCAAACGTGTCATTCTCCTTGATGCTCTTCAGCTCACTCTCCATGGCCTTCTTCCACTCCTCAGCATCACTACTCTCCAAAGCCTCCTTGAGAGTTGCTGGTTCTCCCGGCATCTCCACCGGAGAGAAGAACGCGAAGGCACACTCCTCGTAGTCACTCTCCTCGTCGTCTCCGACCATCATTGCCGCTCCGGCCAGGGCTGTCTTGCCCTGCTTTCCCAGCGCATCATAGGTCAGCCTATTAGGGGGTTGAACTCTCCTCTTGCCCCTTCCTTCCTCCTCAGCTGCAGGGACTTGAAGGCCTTGGCGTTGCTGCAGTGTGGCTCGAATCCGTGGAGCACTCGTAGTACAGCAAGGGAGTGACGGTGCACGCTCGCTCACTTGCTGCACCTCCTCCTCTTCTTCCTCTGCATCATTGGCCTCCTCTCCCCCATTCACAAGGGAGGATTGCCTTGTGGTTGTGCTGCCGCTGCTCAGCTCCAAAGGCAGGTCCACATGCTCCAAACCGGAACTCTTCACCTCCCCAAACCGCACGCCTATCTTCGCCTCATTCTCCGCCTTCCAATCTTTGTAAATGAAGTTCTCCATGAACTTGCAGTCCCTGCTCACCAAGAACTTCTTGGTGAATGGGTCCCAAAGAAGCCACCCCTTGCTGTTTTGAGCCATGCCCAAGTGCACGGCCCACACCGCCTTGGCACCAAGCTTGTTGTGCCGAAGATGCTTAGGCACGAGCGCCATGCACATGCACCCAGACACCCGAAGCATATCCACCTTTGGCTTCCTTAGGCATTGGGACCACAGGGATCTGCCACATCTCGTTGTAGACATCTTTGTCCTCATGAAGGTCCCAAAGAATCCGATCGCCAAGCCTTGCGGTGTAGGTCTTGGCTCCCTTTGAGTTCGTGTCCATGCCGGCCTTTGCCAACCGCCGCACGGAAATCAGGTTGGCAGCAAGGCTGGGCACCCAAAGCACATTCTTGAGGCCCACCATCTTCCCATCAGCACCCTTAAACATGGCCTTGCCCATGCCTTTCACCTCCGCTCGCTGCCCCAAAGCTGATGTAACATGCTTCACCGGTGACGGTTCGAGTTCGGTGAGCAAGTCCGGGCGAGGTGTCATGCTATAGGTAGCGCCACTATCGATCACCCAATAGTCCAGAAGGTGTAGAGTCACCTTCCCCACAGCTGCTGGCTCCTCAAAGCCTTCATCCTTCTCTGGACCAGTCGGTACTTGCGTCGATACGAAGTAGAATAGACCCGGGTACCGATCGTTGCTCGGGTCCTTGTCGTTGTCTCCGCTCTTCATGTTTGCAGCTCCGCCACCGCGACCGCCACGGCCTCCACGGCCTCTTCCTCTCCCTCCTCCTGCTCCTCTACCCTCTTGGCCTTGAGCAGGGGTCCAACCATCAGGGAGTTTGTAGCAGTCCGCTCTTGTGGCAATAGTGACACTCGCCGTCGAATCGGCCGCGACCGCGTCCGTAGCTTTTGTCGTCGCTGCCGTAACCGCCACTCCCGCGGCCTCCGCCAAAGTTGCTGCCACCAAACCTTCCTCCCCCTCGTCCTCTACCTCTTCCTCGACCATATCCACGGCCGATGCTCGCTGCCCCAGCGCCATCCGCACTCGCCAACTCACGGCGGCGGAAATCCTCTTGAAGGATAGCTCGCTTCACGTCTTCAAGCGAGAGGCGGGGCAAGTCGCGATTAAGGTTGATGATGAGCGAGGACCATGACTCAGGGAGTAGGGCCAGCAACTTGGTTTTCTTTTGGAGCTCACTATAATTCAAATCACCTCCCTCAAGCCGCGTCAACAAGTCGAAGAATTTCTGCACCCCTTCTTCAACCGCTTCATCCTCTTCAATTCGTAGTGTCGCCATTTGCCGTTCCAACACCACAGCTACCGCCGCTGTTGCAGGAGCGTGTACACCCTTGAGAGCAGCCCATGCCTTTGGTCCCTTCTCTGGTTCACGCTGGAAAGGCTTGATGTGACGGATTTGGCTGCTCCCCAACGCTTGCCCAAGTAGGAGGTAGCCTTGTGCGCTCTTCCGCACCCACGGGCTCTTCTCCGGGTCGTTCTCGGGATGCTTCTCCGTTCCTTCCATTACCTCCAGCAGGTCATAGTGGTCAAATATGTTCTCCATTTTGAAGGACCACTCAGCAAATTTGTCACCATTGAACTTGTCAAGGCCAAACACTCTAGGCTCATCCCTAGATGGGCCAACACTTGATTGCACAGGCGCCATGGCTGAATCACGGGGTTGGCCTTGAGCTTGGGCTTCTCCTCTGCCACCAGCACCTCTGCCACCCCTTTCCTCAGGTCCAGCCATTGTCGAAACTGCTCCAAGGGGCTCTGATACCACTTGTTATAGTCACAATAGGCTCCAATGTGCCTAAAACGGAAGATAGAGTGCACAGCCGGATTTCTGCATAGCGGCTTCAAACGTTCATAGCGTTCTGGTCACAACTTTAAATGACCTCATTCAACTTGGATCTGGAGCGTCTGAACGTCGCCTACAATAGGCAATTTAGATCGCACAATTTCACCAAGTATTGACGACACAGTGTCGGTTTGAACAAACGGCACTATGGCAGCCACTATAGTCTTAGAACACAAAATAGGAAGAGTTACGAGTTGGGAATGACTCCCAGCTCCTACAAACCCCAAGAGCCAAGGTACAGTGATGTGGAACAGTACCACACTGTCCCCAACCAAGAAGGGTCTCGAAACTACCCTCCACAAGGGTCTACACCAACAGAAATGTTACACTACACATTGTAATGTAACTATCTTCAATATCTTGAGGTGTACCCTTTTCGCGGGCTTCGCGATCACTTGAATCTTGACACCAGGGCTCTGGTTCTTCACCACAAACTCATCCTTGAGTTCTTGATGGGTCTGCTGTACACACCTGCGACACGCCGAATGTTCGACAAGCGACAAAATAGAAACCGCGCACGACAAAATAGAAACCACGCGGGACACACAAAACGACCACGTTACACGCGACTAGCGATAATTCGCTATTGACTTGACACACACACTTGACATCATGACCCATCATTCACACACTATTATAAACATGAAATATATATTTATTTCATGCACTCATTCCATTCCATGCACACACGCATGCATGCACACGGACAACAAGCCGAGTGCAAACCGTAGGGTTGCACCAACAAGACCTTCGCTCCCACCCCGAAGATGAGTACTCTTTGGGTGTTGCTGCATATTGCAGCCCAGCGCGACTACGAGTTGCACTCCTTGGACTTCTCTACCGCGTTCCTTCAGGGGAGCCTGCACGAGCAAATCTGGCTGCGTCGCCCGCCTGCGTGCACTTGCTCTTTCCCACCTGGGACCCAGTGGCAGCTGCGTCGACCAGTCTACGGCCTGCGTCAGGCTCCACGTGAGTGGCACGACACACTTTGCTCGACCCTTGCAGCGCTTGACTTCTTTCCGTCGTCTGCTGACCCGTCACTGTTCGTTCGGTGGAGCTACAAGAGAGGCAAACTTGCACTGACCTGGATGAGTTGCGGTGCTATCTTGGCTTGCATGTCACCCGGGACAGAGCACGCCGCACCATCAGTCACACATGATGCAACATGTCCTTCAGCGCTTCGACTTCACTTAGTCCTCACCACAGCCCACTCCTTTGTCTACCGTCCACTTGCTCTCACCTCCACCTTCGGACAAGTCCGTAGAGCCGAGTGGTCCGTACCCAGAGCTTGTGGGTTGCCTTATGTACCTGATGACGTGCACACGACGTGACCTTGCGTACCCTCTCAGCCTCCTGGCTCGACGTGGCTCCCGGTAGACACCGGAAGGTGCACTGGGAAGCTGCAAAGAGGGTATTGTATTACGTGTGCAGTACATCGGGCATGGGGCTCATGCTTGAAGGACCGGGTTCAGTTGTTCTCACCGGTCACTCAGACGCTTCTTGGGCTGACGACCAGACAACTCACCAGTCGACACAGGAGTACAGCTTCAGCCTCGGCGCTGGTTCTGTCTCCGTTACTTCCTCACGCGAGAGCTGCAACAGCGTGGTAAGCTTTGTCTTGCTTATGTGGCCACACGGGCTAACACTGTTCATGTCTTCACCAAGGGCCTTGGGCCTAGTGATCATCAACGTTTCTGCCTGCTCTTGGGCTTGTACCCACCCTGCCTCAGTTGCTTGTCTCTTGATCTTTCCTTGCACTTGTTGTACTCTGATATACATGATTATACCTCTATGTTTGCCCTTGCTAGGTTGTGATAAGTGTACAGCAATTGCTATTATAAACACTGCATGTGAACTAGCCTTGTGGCCGCTTGCTTGTGCTCAGCATGCGTGGTGATCTTTAGATCCACCCTAAGCTTTGCTTTGCTTTGCTTCTTCACTCGACTGGTCTTGTAACCCTTGCTTGCTCTGGCTATCCCCCACATAGCCTATGGGGGTGTGTCACAACATATATGCTTAGTTTTATCCATGTTGTATTAGGGCTAGCTTTAGGGGGTACATAAATCATCTCAACATTCCCCTTGTACCCCCCTCCCTTGACCTAATTCAACCATTCTTGTTCTCACATCTTCTAACAGCATGCACTTCTCCTTGTGCATCACCTCCAATGTAGAAACAGCCACATGCGCAACGCGCCGATGCCAAGTCCCCCATGTCGCTTGGCCCGAGGTAGCCGACGCTTTCACTGTTGCGATTCCTCCAATCAGCCCCTCTCCTTGCACACCTTGCTGCTCCTCCTTGGTGACGCTCTCCTCCATAGATGTCGCGGCTGCCGCCTTGCCAGATTTCCGCCAAGGGAGGACCGAGATCTGCCACATGCGCTTGTGGACATCCCCCTTCCACTGCAGGTCCCAAATAGAGCGCTCGTCGTTGTAGGCACGATAGCGCTTCGAGCCGATTGTCTCGGTGCTCGCACCCCCATCTCCTAAACGGCCGGTGGAAATCAGATCCGTGCACAAGTCCGGCACCCACAGCATGTTCTTCAGCCCCACGAGCTCTCCATGCACTCCCATGAACTTGGCGCAACCCATGCCCATGACCTTGGCCTTGGTAGCCATGGTGGGGTCGATTGCGCCTTCATTCACAAAGAAGAAGAAACCGGCCATCCGCTCCTCAAATTTGCCACCTTTCTCCTCATCCTTTTCCTCTCCACTAGCTCCTATGACTCCCCCACTCCTCTTGTCACCATGCTGGCTGCTTGATGAAGGTGGGGTTTGCGGAGATTCACTCTACAATTGTCGTGAGCTAGACTATGGGGTGTTGGCACAAACTCTAGGAGTGATCATAGCTTTACTTAGCTCATTAGTACTTGCGCATTCACGGGAGAAATCGGCAAGAGTTTCCACTAGCAAAGTTCACATTACATAATGATTGAAGAAGTAATGACGAGAATAACTACACCTAGCAACTCTACAGCTAGCCTGGTCGACCGACAGCACAGCATGGTCGACCGCCTACTAGCGTTGCGTAGAGGAGCCGTGCCAGCACTCTAGAAACGCAACCTGCCAACATTGCAGGTCGACGGCGCACCAACGCTGCAGCACAGGGGCTGTCTAGCGTTGCGCACGTCTGCAGGTGCGCGCAGACGATTGGCTCGACTTGCATCGTTGTGCATCCGTCAGCCCTGGTCTGCGCCTAACGAGCCACATCGAGTTCGCGATACCACTACGTTCGCTTGCCTCCGTGGAACTCGCCGTGCAGGTTACCCGGTCGACCTGGTTGACCACCCAATGTGCGCCCTGGTCGACGAGCCCCTCGTCAACCACAGCACCTGTCAAACTTCTCCTCCTAGTCGACGGCCCGTCCGTCGAACATCCCAGTCAGCTGCAGCCGTCGAGGTCTCCTGGTCGACGGCTCTAGCACCACAACAGTCCTGTGCAGGTCGACAGCCACCTCGTCGACCGACCCCGCAGAAGGAGGCCATCGAGCTTCCCTAGTCAACGGCTCCACCAGAGCGATCTTCTACAGCTCTACGAAGCCCATCGAGTAGCTCCCTCACTGCGTGCGGTCGGCTGCTTCTCTCGTATATCCGACTTGGACGCCGGCGTCACCCAAGCGAGGGTGGGGCCAACACTCCATTTCCATTAACACTCCCCTGTCTTGCTCACGCTTGGGCTCCTCAGCCCACCCGGTAGTACTCCACGGGGAAAACTCGTCCTCAGCATGCACCCCACACAAAGCACGCCGCCACCACACCTGCCGTGCAGAAGGGGTTGACGTCATCCTCGACGCCTTCGTACCGCATGTCATCGTCGACGTCGCCATACACCGTGGTGAAGGCAGCTGGTGGCTAGTAGGAGTGGAAGACCAGCCATTCCGGTGGCTTCCGAGTTCGACCTGTGTATCGCAGCTTAGGTTGCTCGACCGGAGCCTCCACCACATCGCTGTCAGTCGACTCTTCTCCTGCCAACAATTCCCCTTCCTCGTCAACATCCTCGTCGTCGACCAGCTGCTTCGACCCTTCGACTGGCTGCTCCCTTCTCATCGGCCATCATGCCGACTTCTCCTTAGTCGACAGCTCCCCTGTCAACTTCCCCATCTACTGCTCCCCTGTCGACTGGACTTCTGCTGCTTCCTCCTTCTGCACCAGCTCCCCTGTCTGCTACTTCCCTGTTGTCGACGGTTGCACTCCCTCGTCGACGAGCTTGGCGTCTCATCGGCCACTGACAGTCACGCTTGTTGCCATTCTGCGTTGGTAACCGCTCGGCCCAGGTTGGTCAAAAGTCGCGACAGTTGACTTGCGACTGTTGAACTGCGAGCCCTATATGGGCTAACGCGATACTGATATTGCTGTTGTTTCGGTAGTAGCAGGTGCAATAATGCTGCACCTTCAAGAATGCTTAAATTAATTCTTGCTTACTCCAACACCCCCCTTCGTTCCTGGAGGTATGCCACATGGCCCCTTTCATGACTCCGCACAGGTCCGCGCAATAGTGGAACTTTTGCTGTGGCAACTTTTTACACAGAAAGTCGGCTGCCATTTCGCCAATTGGGAAGTAGGTGGGGTGGATCTTGCCGTTGTCGATTTCGTCTTTTATGAACAAGTAATGTAGGGCAATGTGTTTCGTTCGGTTGACGAAGCCGGGCTTGTTCGTGGTCTTCATTGCGCTTTGGCTGTCGCATAGTAACTTGAATGATCCGTTTATCGTCGTCGTTGTTTCTTGTAGGAGCTTTGTGAGGTGGAGTCCTTCAAAAACTGCTGCACTTGCTGTGATAGATTCAGCTTCCGCTAACGAGAAGGCAATGTGCTCCTACTTTTTTTAGTTCCAGGAGATGGTTCCTGCAGATTCAAGTTAAAAATTGGATCTCGGGCGAGACCTTCTGTTGTGCGTGTCCCTTGTATGGTCAGTGTCTACGTAGTTGGTAAGCTGTACAGTAGCCGTTAGGTTCGCCTTGTAGGTAATGCCAGCGTCAGGTGTAGAGATGAAGCACTGCAGGGCGCGTCGTAAGTCCACCATGTTCCCCACTTCAGGTCGGCGCAGGTTCCGGGCAAGCTGGCTAACGGCGTACGATAGGTCTGGGCGGCATATGATAGTGGCAAAGAGCAGGCACCCGAGGCTGTTGCTGGTAAAGGCAGTGGTCATTAGGGGATTGTGGGGTGGTATCCGACTTGTGATTAGGAGGTGGGATGCGGAAGGGAGTGGTGATGACGATGGGGGCAATGCCGAACTTCTTGGCAAGCGTCTCGGCATACTTCGCGGCGGACAGATGGATCATCTCGGCTGACAGCGTCACATTGAGGCATAGTAACTGGTTGAAGTTATGATTCACGGTCACCTCGAGTTTCTACTTGCTGTTGCTCTTAAAGTGATAAAGCAATTCCACACTGTCCCCAGTGTAGAGCAGGTCATCCACATAGGCGACGAGCAAGATGAATTTTCTGCGGGACTCGAGGCGGTACATCCCCTGATCGTGGAGAAGCTACTAGAATCTTAGCTCGATGAGTACGGCGTGAAGGTACTACTACCATCGGCGCGGTACCTGCTTATTCCCGTAGAGGGAGTTTTAGAGCAGGCACACGGTATCGCCGTCTTCCTCGAAGGCGGTTCGACGTAGATGATTGCATCGACAATCGCATACAGGAATGCATTCGGAAAGTTGATCTAGCAAAGTGGGAGCTGCTTCACGACTGCGACGCAGATGAGGATTTGCACCGATGTGCGTCATCCAACAGGTGCGAATGTTTTTTTTATAGTCAACGAATTGAGCTTGCTCAAATCTGTGGACCACCGAGCGTGCCTTGTACTTCTTGATGGCGCCATCCGCAAGTGTTTTGATTCAGAATACCCACTTCTTGCTCACTTCTTTCCTCCCCTTAGCGTGTCGTCGTGGTACCAGCTTCTAGGTTCCGCGCCTTTGGAGTGCAGCGACTTCGGTGACCATGGCTGCTCTCTACTTCTCAACATCGAGCCCTTGCAAAGCCTGACGAACAGTGGTGGGCTCGACCAGTTGCTGGTTACCACGCATGGCGACGGCGAGGCCGAAGATTCGAAGTCCATTGAGGTTGGATTCAGCTGCATCGGTTACTTCGACCACATCATCGTCATCACCAGGAATGTCGCAAATGGTGTCGCGGGAGGAGTCGAGGCTGGGGTCTTCTTCCATGGGTGAGTGCATTTTTGCACTTGCGAAATCGTGTTGCGCTTGTACGGCTTCATGCTGATCAGGGTTGGTTGGGAAAAATGTTGTGCCGAGATGCTTCGTGATGGGTATGAAGGGTGTCTCTCTGGTGGTTGGTTCCTCCGGCTGTTCTCCTGCCACTGTGTCTGCTTCCACCACGTAGTCCTTGTCTGGATCCGGCAAGATGAGTACTGGCGCTGTAGTCAGTGCTGTCTGTAGCTGCTCCATGTGGCAGGAGAACAACGGGAGGGGCCGGCTCGCGAGCCCAGAAAGTGCCGCGACGAGGCGACGGGAGGGACCTGCGTGCGGGCCCCCAAAACGCCGCGACGAGGCGACGGTCGGGGCCAGCGCGCGGGCTCCCAAGACGCCGCGACGAGGTAGGTACCCGCCGCGCGCTTCGGGGCGCACGGCGGGCAGAAAACCGCCACGCGCCCCGAGCGCGTGGCGGGAAGAAAAAAAGGTGGTCGTGCGCCACGGGGCGCACGACACACAATAGGGCAGCGGAATCGAGTGGGCCCACAGGCCAGGAGCGTTAAGCTCTAATACCATCTTAGAATCTTAAGCAAAAGTAGGCTTAGAAGCCATAGTGTAGGTGCCTAGGTGATCGAGTTCGAGAGGGTTAGGAAAGTATCGAGAGATTTTTGAAAGAGAAGTGGTTTCACTAGCAAGAGTTGGGATACAAGTACAATGCCCTAAATTGGGTTGTAATCATTACAGAGTACCCCACTGCAGGCTAGACGGCAAATATATTCTGACACTAGGTGCTTTCCTATATTTTATTATAGTTATAGCACCGAGCTAGGTTACGTGCACCCTAGGCAGAGTCGCTCTTTGACAGCTTCACGTAGAACTTGTTTTTCCGCAGTATCTCGAACACCTTCCGCAGATGCTCCACGTGCTCCTTCATGTTCTTGGAGTAGATGAGAATGTCGTCCAGGTACACCACCACGCATTCGTCCAGCACGGGTCGTAAGATGTGATTCATCTCCGCCTGAAACGTTGCTGGTGCGTTCCAGAGTCCGAACGGCATCACCAAGTATTCGTAGGAGCCGTATCTGGTACGGAACGCTGTCTTGTGGACGGAGTTGTCTGCCATCTTGATCTGCCAGTAGCCCGATCGTAGGTCTAGCTTCGAAAATACTGTTGCTCCACGCAGTTGATCGAGTAGGTCGTCTATGCGCGGTATGGGATATTTATTTTTGACTGTCTGTTTGTTGAATGCGCGGTAGTCGATGCACATCCATAGACTGCCGTCTGGTTTTGGAGTGAAGAGAACTGGTGCGCCGTAGGGAGAGGTGGATGGGCGGATCAGTTGTCTGTCCTGTAGATACTCTATCTGTTTTTTCATGTCTGTCAGTTCAGTCGGACTCAGTCGGTATGGTGCACGTGAGACGGGTTTCGCACCTTGTTCCTCCACGATCTCGTGCTCATGGGTGCGTGCTGGAGGTACGCCTGCAGGTAGGTCGTTGGGCATTATATCCTTGAACTGCTCCAAGACCTCTTTCACTGCTGCAGGTAGCTCGGAACTCGGCTTCTCCTCCTCTGCTGCTGCCATAACCAGTGCTAGGTAACCCGTGTTACTCTTGTTCACCGTCTGTTCGAACCGTGCCAGTGTCGTTTCAGGTATGTCCCCTGTATCCGTCCATCTTCGCAGCTCCACTCGTTTCCCGTTGTTGTAGATGCACACCTTGCTGTTGACCCAATCGATCTCGGGGTTGAACTGCTTCAGGAAATCTCGCCCCAAGATAAAATCTAATCCTTTGATGTTGGTCACTGGTAGCTTCGGCTTCCACCTCAACGCACCTATATGCAGTTGCAGTGATGCTTCGCCGTGGATAGGAAGCTTCGTACCGTCCACCATGGTTGCTGAAAACTGTGTCTCTTCCGCCTTCTCTCCAATTTTCTCCAATGCTCCGCGGTCACACACCGAGTGAGATGCACCGCTGTCCACCAGTGCCTGGAGGCGTCGCCCATTGCATAACACCTCGAGGAGTAGTGGTTTCTGCTGTGCTGAGTAGCCAAAGAGGGTCTCGTTAATAGGATCATAGGGTACATCGAACTTAATACCTTCCCTTTTTCCTATACCTGACTTTGCGCTTTCCAACTTCACCTGGGGGGTAGGAGGATTTTTCCGAGGCTTGTATAATTTTTCCTGAGCCTGGATGTCTCCTCTAAGCCTTGGCAGCTGTGTAGGCTTCACCTGTGGGCGACGGGGAGCCTTAATACTATGTTGCAGGGAGAGAATATTAACTCCACGGAACGCACGACCCTTCTCTACGCTCCGTAGTATTTTGCCCAACTTCTCAGGTACCTGAATAATTTCTAAAGGCTTTTTCTTGGCCTCTAGACCTCCCCTGAATTTTTTGAAGGCTTGTAAACCACGAGAAGCAATATTCTTCGTTAGAGCATCTTTATAGGATACTTTTAACAAATTCTTACTTTCGTGGGTGTTCGGCTGGAGTTTCCCGGTCGGTGCAAAGTCTTTTTTCGCGGAGCCTCCATTCGCCTCGGCGATTTCCCATGATGCCGGCCGGTCGGATCATTTTCTCCTTATTTCACCTGCTCCGAAGTCGCCACGTCGTCGCCTTTTCCTGCTTTTCGGATCTTTACGCGATCGCTAGGTCGATCCGCGACTACTGGCGATTCCCGTTTTTTTAATTCGGGGGTGCTCCACTGTTTCCGTCCCGGAGTGCCGCACGTGCTTTCTTCATTTTGTAGCACGACAAAAACTGATGTCCTGCTACGCCGCAAAATTCGCATTTTGTCGGCTGCTGCTTCGCGTCCTATTTGTCGATATCCATCGAATCGGTGAACGTGGGGGGTGCCGATCGCTCCGTGCCGAATGTACGGTTCGGCGTGAAGCGTCGTGTTTCGGGTTGACTTCGAGTTAGCGCGTCGTATCGCTCGGCAGCACGCACGATGTCTCTGTAGCTGTTGTAATTCGCCGCAATCACCTGCCGCCGAATCTCCATTTTTAATCCTTCGGTGTACGCCTGGATTTTTTCGCCTTCGGTCAGGTCGGTGATGCGGTTGAACAGTAACTCCATCTGCTGCGTGTACTGTGTTACACTACTGTATTGCTTGTGTCGGTGTATCTGCTGCCGCGCCATGTAGGTTGTATTAATTGGTTCAAAACGCTCGATTAAATCTGCCCGAAACTGGTGCCACGTTTTCTCCCCGCGGGCTACGTCGGTGTAGTAAATCTATTCGAGAGCCGGTCCACGTAACAGTGTTGCTGCGAGCCGAATCCTTGTTGGGTCGTGTTGCGGGGTCGAACAGCCAATGGCCTTGAAGTAAATTTCGAGGGTGGCCACGAATCGCCGGACGTCTGATCCCTTTGCCCTTGGATCGAACGCCTCCGGGAGCCTCGGTCGTGCTGCTTCGAGGTTCGGCGACAGTGGTGCCATTGGTCCGTGAAATGTCGGTGTTGCCACTGCTGCTGTGGCGAACCCTGGTTGGCTTGTCAAAAAAGCCTCGAGTCGACGAAGCGTCGCCTACGTCTGCTCCATGTCGGTGCGGAGGCTCGCGATGTCGCTCGTAGTCGCGTAGTTGTCGCCTTGGCCCTCCATTTGGTGATTTACAGGAAGATGCGCGACGAAAATAATCGAATTCTAGGTGCTAGTCGACTTATTGCAAGTCAAATTGACTGTAGAATCGACGAGAGTGAATTTGTAGGTTGCGTAAATCTCCCTTAGGCGAAATTCGCGTCCGATCTTGGCCGTTGAGGAGAAATCGATCAGACGCTCTAAATTTCAACTTTTTTGGGCGAAATTCTCTGGGCCGTTGAGATGAAACTCGATCGAACGGTCAAAACTCCAACCTTTCCACCAGTAAATCTGAGGGGTGTTCGAAAACCGAATCGAGGGGGACTTAGAAAAATTGCGCTGAACTGGTTTTACGTACCCGTATCGGCGCTTTCGTCGTCGCCCCTGCGGTTTTTAAAGGCCGGAACTAAGCGGTTGAAGACCTCGCGTGTAAACCCGCTCTGATACCAAGTGTGAGGATCTGGGATTGAGCTCAGAACAGATGATTCAAATTGAATTGAATGATCACCTGGGTACAACACGAGGCTATATATAGGCTCGACACAAGGCCCCATAACCAGGTGTTACGCGAAGGTTCCGCGGGTCGCGAAGCGTCTCGAACAGATCCTTACCGAATTCTGTAGAAGGCAATTTGGTGGCAACCGAAAAGCCAGAATTCGGTGCACGCAACCTAGCTTGGTGCTATAACTATAATAAAATATAGGAAAGCACCTAGCCTAGAAAATCAAGCAATTCATGCATGCATATGATTATCCTATGCTAGAAATAGCATGACAAAGTAGAGGCAAGCAAGCATAGCTGGCATAAGCCGTCGTACTCTCACACAGTGGGACCAACTCTGGTAGCCCCAGCAGCACCCCCATTCTCAGCAGCACGTCTCCTGCGACGGGCAAACCACTCGCGCAGCTGTTGTGGAGAGAGTGGCTCCCGCCTCGACGAAGTGCCGCCGATGGCCACACGAGCAGACCCAGCGCCCCCAGGCTCGGCACCCCCAGGCTCCGCACCTCCAGGCTCCGCACCCCCAGACCCAGCACCCCCAGGCTCTGCACCCCCAAACACAGCACCCCCAGACTCTGCACCCCCAGACTCAGCACCACCAGTCTCAGCACCCCCAGATTCGGCACCCGCAGGCTCAGCACCTCTTGCAGCACCAGAGTCAACAGCTACCTCGACAGGCTCGACTGCGTCTACCTGGGCCACACCTGATGGGGCAGGACCCTGAGGGGGGAGGGGGTCTACCGAGGGAGGACTTGGTGCAAGGAAGAGCGGCGGCGGGGGGAGGGACGTAGCGCTGTAGGGGAAGAGACGGTAGTAAGGCACCGACTCGTCAAAGGTGACGTCCTGGGAGGACAGAACACGGCGCGAGGTGGGGTGGTAAAACTGCCACCCAGGCGCGTCAGGGGGGAAGCCAAGGAAGACGCAGGGAATAGCACGGGGGGATAGCTTGTCCGCAGACAAGTCGCGGACAAACGCCCAAGATCCCCAGACCCGAAACGCAGACGCATCGCCAACCTTCCCGGTCCACCGCAAGGCGGGGGAGGTCTCTGGCAGGGAGACACGGGGCTGAAGGTTGAGCTGATTCGCGGCGTACTGAACCGCAAACGGCCATAGAAAATGGGGGGCAGCCGCATGCATCATGGACGTACGAGAGACGTCCATGACCATGCCAATGCGGCGCTCAGCATTCCCATTTTGCTGTGGAGAGGCCGGAAGCGTGAAGGTCTGGCGGATGCCCTGTGCACGACAGAAGGCTCCCAGACGGGCAGAGGAAAACTCCCCGCCTCTGTCAGAGTGCAGACGCAGAAGAGGAAAGTCCGAGCCGAAACTCTCCCTGAGCTGGAGACGAGCTGCGCGGATCCAGTCGATCAACACCTCACTTACATCACCCTTGCTGCGCAAGGGGAAGACTGTGGTGTAACGCAAGTAGTCGTCAACCACCAACAGGAAGTACCGCTCGCGCCCCTGCCCACTGACGCGGGCGGGGCCCCACACGTCCATGTGGAGGGTCTGCACTGGAGCCTCTGTCGGAGGAAACTCGGAGGAGTGAGGGGTGGCGCGCTTTCGCCCCTCGACGCAGGGGACGTAGGTAGGGCCAGGCCCCGGAGGTAGGGGAGAGAGAGACCGAGGGAGACCAGAGACAAGGACACGGGAGGCCATGCCTCGGAGACGAGGCAGGGAGGGGTGACCAAGGCGGTGGTGCTAGAGGAGAGTTTGGTGGGACAGTAGACGACACGAGCTGGGAGCAGACTCAGGACCAGACCTGGACGCTGCAGCAAACACCTGACTTGACGCAACTACCTTGGCAGACTTAGCAGCCGAAGGAGACTCAGTAGTAAGGGTGTACAGACTCGACCCTGGCCGACGGGTGAACGTGGCCAAGTGCCAGCCTGTCCGAGCACACGTGCAGTGGATCACTCGCTGACTCCCAAGAGTGAATTGGTCAAGCCCCCTATCCTATAGGTCCGCTCCACTCACCAAGTTCGTAGAGAACGAGGGGAGGTAGAGACCTGACAGGGTGCCAGAGGGGGTTGCCGGGCACGGTAAGACAGTAGAGAAGCTAGCAAGGACAGGACCCCCAAAGGGGTCCGCAAGGGAGACTGCAACCAGCCGACTTAGCGGCGTAAGAGTGGTGCGGTCTCGAAAGAAGGAGCGGGACGCACCCGAGTCAAGGGTGAAGGTGTGGAAGGCCTGAGCCGGCGTAGTACCTGAGAGAGCAGACTCACCAGCACCTGGGGCAAAAGACGCACTGGCACCTGGGGTAGCAGACGCACTAGCACCTAGAGCAGCAGCCTCACCAGCACCTAGAGTAGTGGCCTCAATGCCCGGGTCAGTCGGTACACACAGGTAACAATCACCCTCAACACTAGTAGTCATAGAATACATGGCAGCAAGGATAGCATCATAGTCAAGATCAAAGATGGCAACCCGCGCCCTAGACAGATCTCCCCAGCGAGGGATCTCTGACGCCTCAGGGAACTGGCGACGCCACGCGTCCGTCAGGCGACCGCTGCAGCGCTGGGTGGAGTGCGGGCCCCCGCACTGCTCACCAGCTCGGACACCGGTACGGAGGACGTAAGTGCAGGGACCAGTACTCCCACCGCGCTGACGCACAGTGTACCACTCACGAAGCTGCTACGGGGACAGGGTCACACCACTCCGCTGCTGCTGGCGCGGACCACCACCTGAGCCACTCCTCTGCGCAGAGTCGCGACCCGCTCCACCACCGCCGCCGCCACCGCCGCCGCCTCCGCCTCCTCCTCCACCTCCGCCTCCTCCGCCACCTCCCCCGCCTCCGCTCCCTCCGCCACCACCGCCGCCTCCTCCGCCTCCACAGCTGCTGCCGCCGCCGCCACCCCCGGCACCACTCCCACTACCACCCCCACCCTCTCCACTGCCTCCACCACCACCTCCACCTCCCCCGCCAGCCCCTCCAGCGCCCTTGCCCCCCTTGCCCTTGCCGGTGCGGCGTCTCCCGCTCGGGGCAGACGAAGCGCCGACCGACTCGAAACCAACGAGGTCGGCCGCAGCAGCAGAGGCAACAGAGGGCAAGAGGGGGGAGGGGGAACACCCCTCAAAGACGGGGGTGCGAGGGTCACCACGAGAGGCTCCTACAGCGACTATGCTCTTCTCTGCTGCTAGGAGGGCCTTCTCGAGGAGGTCAACGGTGAGAGTGGTGGGGCAAACTGAGAGGAAGTGGTCCCTGACTACGCGGAGAGAGTTAGGGAGCCGGGTGGTTGTGTAGTAGAGGGTGATGTACATGGGGGGGGGGGGGGGGGGGGGGGGTTCTTGGCGCAGAACTCAGCAGGAAGCGCAGAGCGGTAGCGAGTGTCACTAGTGCGGAGGTGCGTAATGAGGTCAGCGACTCTGGGAAAGGCAGCAAGGCCAGGGAAGAGGTACGGTAGCATGAGGCGGCTCAGTGTAGCAGTGGCAGGGGAAGAGTAGCGTGCAACTACAACGTCGTACAAGGTCTGAGCACTCTTGTACTGGCTAAAGTGTGCACGCTAAGTGGTCGGGAAGTGGTGGCGCATAGCAAGGCGAGCAGCAGCATCGCGCGTGGCTCACTGTGAGCGAACAGTGGCGTCAGCATCAGCAGCAGGGGCAGGAGAGGCACCAGAAGTGATGTCAAACAGGGAGAGACCGTCTGCCCTATCGCACTGTAGGAAAAGCTGCAGATCATCTACCCAAATCTCAAAGCCCCGTGCCCGACCCTCAGCGTCAAAGGTGAGAACACTAGGGGTGGCCATGACAGCAGTAGACAGGCAGTGAGTACAGTGGGGCAGGGCAGTGCAATGGGAGAGGCGCTGCTCTTACCAGGTAAGTGAGGCAGACCCGGGCAGGCCGACAAGCGGCGGCGCCTCGGCTGCAGTGCGGCTCAGCAACTCGGCGGTAAAACGCGGCTCGGCGGCTCGGCGGCCAAGGCGGCTCGGCGGCAAAGGCGGCTCGGCGGCTCGGCAGCATAGGCAGCTCGGCGGCTCAGCGGCTCGGTGGCTCGGCGGCGCAGCGGCTCGGCAGCTCGGCAGCTCGGCAGCAAAGGCGGCTCGGCGGGGCCGCTGAAGGGCGGCCACGGGGCCGTTGAAAGGGCGGCGACGGGGCCGCGGAAGGGCGGCGACGGGGCTGCTGAAGGGCGGCAAAGGGGCCGCAGGTAGGGGCGGCGACGGGGCTGCTGAAAGGGCGGCGACAGGGTTGCGGAAGGGCGGCGACGGGGCCGCTGAAAGGGCGGCCACTGGGCCGCGGAAGGGCGGCGACGGGGCCGCTGAAAGGGCGGCGACTGGGCCGCGGAAAGGCGGCGACGGGGCCGCTGAAGGGCGGCGACGGGGCCGCAGGTAGGGGCGGCGACGGGGCCGCTGTAAGGGCGGCGACAGGGCCACGGAAGGGCGGCGACGGGACCGCTGAAAGGCGGCGACGGGGCCGCTGAAGGGCGGCAACGAGGCCCTGAAAGGAGGGCGACGGGGCCGCGGAAGGGCGGCGACAGGGCCGCTGAAAGGGCGGCGACAGGGCCGCGGAAGGGGTGAGCGGCGACGGGGCCGCTGAAAGGGCGGCGACGGGGCCGTGGAAGGGCGGCGACGGGGCCGCGGAAGGGCGGCAACGGGGCCGCTCAAAGGTGGCGACGGGGCCGCAGTTAGGGGCGGAGTCGGGGCCGCTGAAAGGGCGGCGACAGGGCCGCCAAAGGGCGGCGTCGGGGCCGCAGTAAGGGGCGGCGACGGGGCCGCTTAAAGGGCGGCGCGATGGGGCCGCATGGGCGGCGCGACGTGGCCGCAAGGGCGGCGCGATGGGGCCGTAAGAGGGGCCGTTAGGGGCCGGAAGAGGAGGAACGACCCGGGGCGCGACTCGGGCAGGGGCCAAGCGCGCTCCGCGCAGGAAAAAAAAGATCGGTGGGCCCTAGGAACAGTTCCCACGAGGGAACCAGCTCTATACCATGTGAAGTTTAGAACGAGAGAATGATTGAACTATGAAACAGTTGGGTACAAGTGCTAACCCTTATTGGGCTGTACCCCTTATGGGCTACCCCACTACAGCCTACACAGATGTATAAGCAATAATGGTATGACAACATGTACCGTTGAAGACTTAGGCGACTGCCAGCGAGATAGCTTAACCCAGTTACCGCTACTTCGCACAGTGCATCTACCCGTCGTCCAGTCGATTCGCGCGTTATACCGTCGCAGCCAATCACGTCCCAATAATATGTCGTGTCCATCCACTGTCGTCGCGAGCATTTCCTGTGTAAATCCGAAATTTCCCCCGTAGCGGACTTTGACTCTCTCCACCCTCTCCCGTATGGCCAGTGGCGTGCCGTCAACTAAGCGTGCGTCTATCTTAGGTAAACAACGGCTAAGTGTCAGTTGCGGTTTTCGTGCGGTTGCGGTATTAACTAAACTGTGACTTGCTCCTCCGTCGATAAAAATCTTCACTGCTGCTCCCTGTATTTTCCCGTGGATCAGTGTTGGGTAATCTGTCGCTGTACCCTCCTTATTCGTCCGAGCCCGATCGATAGCATGAATCGGTACTGTGACTCGGTGAGGGTCGGTGTGTTTGGGCGAGCAGGCAATCTCGTCAGTAGTTGGCCCGATTCCTACTGACTGTTGGCGTTTCCCTGCCTTGGAGACTCCCTCCCCTGCTCTGCTCCGCGGCACCTCAGCTCCTCTGAGCATTCACTCTTGCGATGGCCCGGCCTATTGCAAGCAAAGCAGCACCCCTTAAACGGTGCGGCGGCTGCATTCGTCGCAACGGCGTGTACGGTGGCGTGCTCGATCGGTCCCCGAGGACGATGTCCGTAGTAGGACCCCGTTTTCAGACGACGCAAAATGTCGATTTTCTCGGCGAGCGCGAGAATCTCGTTGAAGTTTGAGAGCCCGCGTAGCATGATCTCGTGCGAGATATCCAGCTTCAGCACTCCGACGTAACGGTCCACCCGCTCTGCTTCGTGCATGTAGCCAACTTGCTCGCATAATGCGAGAAAACCACTCGTGTAGTCTTGAACCGACCCGAGCTGCCACCAAGTACGAAGTTTCTGACGCGCTGAAATAGAAGCCGCCATCGGCTCGAAGCGCGCCCGAAGCCCCCATGTGACGGCTGGACCCGTGGGCCCTTCCTCTTGCAACGGTGGCTCATAGGCGCGTGGCGACGTCACGATGACTCGCCACCAGTCCATGGCGGGGCCCCTCAGCAGCGAAACAGCGTAGCGAATCTTCGCTGCGTCCGACTCGACGTAATTCGCGTTGAAGAAAACGTTCATCGTGAAAACCCACGATTGAACCATCAGACCTCCACGTTGGCTTGGATCGAAACAGGGCGGGCGCTGCGGCTTGAGTGGCATTTGTGCCATGATGTCGTGGTTGCCACTTGTTGCTGCAAACTCCACGTGCCGACGAGCTTCGCGAGGCCCACGCGGGCTTGGTGCGGCCCGATTTCTCTCCATGCCATGCATCAATTGAGCGGCGCCATCACTGGCTGTGCCTGAGCGTTGTCCCACGCTGTCGTTATGCGTCAGTGTGCCTGATGAGATGACGATCGGTTCTTCTTATTATGCAGGTGCATTTGCGGGTGCTTGTGATCAAGCTGGTGCATTCACCGTTGATTGCTGGTGGGTGGAGTCACGTTCCGCCGTGAGTGTCGCGATTTTGAGTGCCGAGTCCTCAAGTTGACGCACGAAACGTTCGAGCTGCTCCTGCGTCAATGTCGCGAGCTTGAATTCGGCCATGGCGGGGGTGTCGGGGGAGCTAAGCGATAGCCTTTGTCGCGGCCGTGCGTGCTTACGAGAGAGCACGACGAGCGGCAGTGCTATGTCGCTGAGAGACGTCTAGCCCCCCCAAAAATTGAGATAGTGGGGAAGCGAAGGTGTAGGTGCGGTCCGAGAAGAGATCGTAGGCTCTGAATACCAAGTGTTACGAGTGCAATTGAGCGAACGAGCGAGAATTGCACTATCGAAGCAAGAGTACAATGAGCGAAGAATATATAGCGAAACTACAGTGGTAACGGTAATGAACTGTGTGTGAGGATCTAGGATCGAGCTAAAAAAAGAGAATTTAATTGAATGAATGATCACCTGGGTACAACTCGAGGCTATATATAGGCTCGACACAAGGCCCCGTAACCAGGTGTTACGCGAAGGTTCCGCGGGTCGCCAAGCGTCCCGAATAAATCCTTACCGAATTCGGTAGAAGGCAATTCGGTGGCAACCGAAAAGCCAGAATTCGGTGCACGCAACCTAGCTCGGTGCTATAACTATAATAAAATATAGGAAAACACCTAGCCTAGGAAATCAAGCAATTCATGCATGCATATAATTATCCTATGCTAGAAATAGCATAATAAAGTAAGGCAAGCAAGCATAGCTGGCATAAGCCGTCGTACTCTCACACGTCCCACCCTCAAAGCTGGGTGGCGTGAGATACACCCTGCTTGACAAGATAGTCCTTGAGAGCACGGCGTGCGTTGCCCATATCAGCTTCTGCAGCCCAACTGTCCTCAGTGGGGTCGTATCCCTTCCAGCGGATCAGGAACTCGAGGGTCTTGCCGCTGCGGCGCCGATGAGTGAGAACACGTTCCACTTCGTAGTCGGGTTCATCCTGTATAAGAATAGGTGGTGGTGGCGGTAGCTGGCGTCCCTGGAACTGTTCGTTGGGGGCCTTGTAGGGTTTCAGTAGTTGGACATGGAAAGCATTGTGAAGCTTCCATGTGTCTAGTAAGCGCAAGCGAAATGTTACTGGTGTCACCTGTGCCTCAACGAGAAAAGGACAGAAGCGAGGCCGGAGTTTGGATGGGAGGTGAGACAGGTTCAAGTTGCGCGTGTCAAGAAGCACCTGATCTCCGACTGCTACTGAGTGATCACGTCGCTGACGATCGGCATACTGCTTGTGGGAGGTCTGCATCGTGGTGAGTCGTCGCTGAGTCTTCTCCCATAGCTGCTGCATGGTGGTGACGAAGTCATGTGCGGCTTGGACGTGTGCCGGTGTGGTTGGCTACTGTGGTGTGAGTGGTTCCCGTCCGTAACACAGGAAGTAAGGAGTTTTCCCTGTGGCCGCATGTGATGCGTTGTTGTAAGCGAACTCTAGGGTCAGTAACTGTGTTTCCCAGTGGCGGACGTCGTCCTTGCAAGCTGTGCGCAGTAACTGTTCAACCACTTGATTGAGTTGCTCTGTCTCTCAGTCAGTCTGGGGGTGGTATGCTGAAGACATTGCAAGCTTTGTCCCTAACAGTCCCATGAGCTCCTTCCAGAACTTACTGGTGGATTTGGGGTCTCTGTCTGAGATGAGTGTAGCGGGGATGCCGTGGATGGTGATGATGTGGTCGAAGAAGAGGCAAGAAGTTGCTTCAGGTGTAGCTGTGGCGTTGGTCGGTATGAAGTGACCCATTTTGGAGAACTTATCGATCACCACGAGGATGGAATCATGTCCCGTGAGGTCGAAGGAAGTCCTGTGATGAAGTTGAGGCTAACGACCTGCCATGGCTGCTCCGGTACGGGTAGAGGCTGAAGTAACCCTGCTTTTTTCTGCTTGCTGCTCTTCATCTGCTAGCACGTGTCGCTATCCCTGCACGTCTCCGGTACGAACCGCTGCACGTCTGCTGCCATCCCGGGCCAGTAGTAATACTTCGCTATCCCTGCTAACGTCTTGTTGCTCCCGAAATGTCCCGCGTAAGGTACGTCGTGAAATTCCTCCAATAGGATCTGCCGTAGCGGGGCGTAATTCGGTACCCAAATCTTTCCTGAACCCTTCCTTACGGCTAAGTCTTTCTCCCACTGAAACAACTTCTTGGTCTGTGCTGTAGCGATTTTTGCGTCCACAGAGTACCCATGTTGGAATAGACCCTTGAGCAGAGGGTTCATCCCGTCGAGCTGAATGCCTGCTACATGTCCGGGGCGGCTCAACGCGTCGGCCTTGTTGTGTAGCCCGGGCTTGTAGACGATATCGTAGTGAAAGTGAGTTTCCAGGAAGTCCACCCACCGCACCTGTCGTCGTGAGAGTGTCGGCGCAGACTTCAGGTATTTAAAACTGCAGTGGTCAGTATAGACTGTAGTCTTGGCTCCCTCTAGGTAACACCTCCACGCTTTGAAGGCTATGACTATCGCTAAGGCTTCCTTGTCATGGATGGGGTAGTTCTGTTCTGCTCTGTGTAGCTTCTTAGTTGGTCAGTGGCGCTGCTATCTTAGCGTACTACGGCACGAACCTGTTGTAGTAGTTGGCGAAGCCTAGGAACTGCTGCAACTCCTTCACGTTCTCTGGTACTTTCCACTTCGTGACGGCTTCGATCTTCCGCGGGTCCACGTGTACGCCCTCGGCACTCACCATGTGCCCGAGAAACTGCACCTTCTTCAAGGCAAAGTCGCTCTTCGACAGCTTCACGTAGAACTTGTTTTTGCGCAGGATCTCGAATACCTTCCGCAGATGCTCCACGTGCTCCTTCATGTTCTTGGAGTAGATAAGAATGTTGTCCAGGTACACCATTACGCACTCGTCCAGTAGGGGTTGTAAGATGTGATTCATCTCCGCCTGAAACGCTGCTGGTGCGTTGCAGAGTCCGAACGGCATCACCAAGTATTCGTAGGAGCCGTATCTGGTACGGAACGCCCTCTTGTGGACCGAGTTGTCTGCCATCTTGATCTGCCAGTAACCTGATCGTAGGTCCAGCTTCGAAAATACTATTGCTCGACGCAGTTGATCGAGTAGGTCGTCTATGCGCGGTATGGGATATTTGTTTTTGACTGTCTGTTTGTTCAGTGCACGGTAGTCGATGCACATCCGTAGACTGCCGTCTGGTTTTGGAGTAAAGAGGACTAGTGCACCGTAGGGAGAGGTGGATGGGCGGATGAGTTCTCTGTCCAGTAGATACTCTATCTGTTTCTTCATATCTGTCAGCTCACTCGGACTCACTAGGTATGGTGCACGTGCGACGTGTTTCGCACCTGGTTCCTCCACGATCTCGTGCTCGTGGGTGCGTGCCGGAGGTACGCCTGCGGGTAGGTCGTCAGGCATTATATCCTTGTACTGCGCCAACACCTCCTTTACTACTGCAGGTAGCTCCGAACTCGGCTTCTCCTCCTCTGCTGCTGTTGTAACCAGTGCTAAGTATCCCGTGTTACTCTCGTTCACAGCCCGTTCGAACCGTGCCAGTGTCGTTTCAGGAACGCTCCCTGTATCCGTCCAGCTTCGCAGCTCCACTCGTTTCCCGTTGTTGTAGATGCACACCTTCCTGTTGACCCAGTCGATCTCGGGGTTGAACCGCTTCAAGAAATCTCGCCCCAAGATGAAATCTAAGCCCTTGATGTTGGTGATCGGCAACGTCGGCTTCCACCTCAGCGCCCCTATGTGCAGTTGCAATGATGCTTTGCCGTGGATGGGAAGTTTCGTACCGTCCACCATCGTTGCCGAGAACTTGGTCTCCTCGGAAGGTTCCCCAATTTTCTCCAACGTCCCGCGGTCACACACCGAGTGGGACGCACCACTCTCCACAAGTGCCTGGAGGCGTCGCCCGTTGCAGATCACCTCAAATAGTAGTGGCTGTTGCTGCTCCAAGTAAGCGTAGATGGTCTCGCTTATAGGATCGTAGGGTACGTCGAATAGATCATCCCTCGGTCCTGCGCTCGAAGCTGCTGACTCCATATCGGTTTCCTACTGAGTAGGGTTAGAAGGATTTTTCCAAGGCCGATTCAGCTTCGTCTTGGCCTGGAACCTTCCCTTAAGCCTTTGCAGCTGTGTAGGCTTCTCCTAAAGGCAATGGGGAGCCTTAACACTATGCTGCGGGGAGAGAATATGAACTCCTTGGAACGCACGACCCTATTCAACGCTCCAGAGTGGTTTGCCCACCTTCTGAGGTACCTGAATAATGTCTGAAGGCTTTTTCTTGGCCTTGGAATCTCCCCTGAATTTTTTAAAGGCTTGAAAACCTCGAGAGGGAATATTCTTACTCTCGGGGGTGTTCGGTTGGAGTTTCCCGGTCGGTGCCGAGTCTTGTTTCGCGGAGCCTCCATTTGTCTCGGCAATTTCCTCTGTTGCTGGCCAGTCGTGGCGTTTTAAATTCGCGCCATCATGTCCTCCTTTTTTCACCATCGTGGATGTCGCACTGTTGTTGCTCTGCAGCTCCGCTCGTGCCTTCTTCATTTTCCAACACGCCAAGAATCGATGTCCTGCTGCGCCGCAAAATACGCACTTCTCATATTTTGTCGTCCGCTGCTTCGCGTCGATCTTGTCCATATCCATTGGGTCGGCGGTCGTGGGTGGTGTCGATCGCTTCGTGTCGAATGATCTGTTCGACACGTGGCGTCGTGTCTCGGGCTCACATCGCATTAGCGCATCGAATCTCTCTGCTGCACACACCATGTCGCGGTAGTTGTTGTAGTTTGCGGCAATCACCTGTCGGCGGACTTCCATCTTTAGCCCCTCAGTATACGCTTGGATTTTTTCCCCTTCGATCAGGTCGGTAATTTGGTTTAAGAGGCTCTCCATCTGCTGCGTATACTGTGTTACACTTCCGAACTGTTTCTGAAAATAGAACGAGAATGAAGAAGAGAGGAAGGAGGTTCACTAGCAGCAATTGGGATACATATAGCAAACCCTAACAGGGTTGTACTTGCTATAGAGCACCCCACTACAGGCTAGATAATTATAACATTCTGAGACTGTTTATGCCGATGAATCTGTTGCCGCGCAATGTAGCTGGAGTTGATTGGTTCAAAACGTTGAATTAAAGCTTCCCGAAACTGCGTCCATGAACCCTCGCCTCGGATCTTATTGTTGTTGTAAATCCACTTGAGCGCTGGGCCTCGTAATAGTGTCGCTGCGAGCCGAATCCGCATTGCTGCGTGTGTCGGGGTCGTACAGCCAACGGCCTCAAAGTAAATTTCGAGAGTCGCAATGAATCGACGAACGTCAGTGTCTCTCGCATTCGGATTGAACGTCTCCGGTAGCCTCGGACGTGCGGCCTCAAGATTCACTGTAGCCGCTGCCGCTGCTGCAGGGTGTCAAACATTTATATGTTTGTGTGGTTCTAGGCTGTAGTGGGTCACACCATAAGGGGTACACCAGATTAGGGTTTGACATATTTGTACTGTTGTTCTTGCTAGTCACTCCTCATTCTCGTTTCTCATTTTGACATGGTATTACGAGCCTAGGTTCCACCTAGGACCGAAACGATAGGGCCCACCGTTTCCGCTAGCCGCGCCCTCGTGCGCCGCCGTTCTTTTTTTTTTTTTTCCTGCGCCTCGAGCGCCTCCTTCTCAAGGCCCCGTATGGCCCCGCGCTAGCCTCTCACGGCCCCCGATCGGCCCCGCGCTAGCCTCCTAAGCCCCCGTCGGCCCCACGCTAGCCCCGCGCTAGCCTCCTAAGGCCCCCGATCGGCCCGGCGCTAGCCTCCTAAGGCCCCCGTCGGCCCCGCGCTAGCCTCCTAAGCCCCCGTCGGCCCCACGCTAGCCCTGCGCTAGCCTCCTAAGGCCCCCGATCGGCCCCGCGCTAGCCTCCTAAGGCCCCCCGTCGGCCCCGCGCTAGCCTCCCACGTCCCCTGCAGGCCCCGCGCTAGCCTCTCACGGCCCCCCCTTTGGCCCCGCGCTAGCCCCGACCGGCCCTCCCGCGCTCGCCCCTCTACAACCGAGCCGCACGGCGCGACCCGAACCCAACCGCGCGACCCAGCCGAGCCGCGCCGCCCCAGCCGAGCCGCGCCGCCCTAGCCGAGTCGCGCCGCCCTAGCCGAGTCGCGCCGCCCTAGCCGAGCCGCGCCGCCCTAGCCGAGCCGCGCCCTACTTACCTGTGCTACTGCTACTGCTACTGCTACTGCTACTGCCACCACTGCTGCTACTGCTACTTCAGCTATGGCTAGCCCTACAGTTCTCTCGTTCGATTCTGAGGGCCGCCCAATTAAGTTTGATACTTGGCTCGATGATCTGCACCTGTTCATCCAGCTCACTGCCAGAGAGGATATCTCGCTGTACGATCACGCACTAGGCACAGTCTCTGCTCCTGCTACTACTGCTTCCGCTACTGCTTGCTCGCAGTGGCAGACTCACGATGCCCACGCCCGCTTTGCCATTCGCAACTCCCTGCCAGTCGATGAGCGTGAGCACTTCGGCCAGCATCAGACTGCGCAGGCCCTGTACACTGCTGTAGTTGCGCGCTACTCCTCCCCGGCCTCAGCTGCACTAGGCCGTCTCTCGCTTCCCTACCTGTTCCCCGACTTGTCCGCTTTCCAGACAGTCGCTGACCTCATCACTCACCTCCGTACTAGTGATGCCCGCTTCCGTGCAGCCATGCCCGCTGAGTTTCTTGCCTCCAACCCTCCCCCGCTCTGGCTCACTCTCTACCACCTAGTCACCCGCCTCCCTGACACTCTGCGTACAGTCAGGGACCACTTCCTAGCTTGCTGTCCCACTGAGCTCACCATTGCCGCCCTAGAGAAGGAACTACTTGCAGCTGAGAAGAGTATTGTAGCTGTAGGTGCCTCTCGTGGCGACCCCCGCACCCCTTTCTTCGAGGGGTGCTCCCCCTCCCCCCTCCTCCCCTCTGTCGCCTCTACTGCTGCTGTCAACCTTCTTGGTGCTGAGCAGGTCGGCTCTGCGTCCGCTCCCAGTGGGCGCCGCAGCGGCAAGGGCAGGGGAGGCAAGGGCGGTGGGGGTGACGGCGGGGGAGGTGGTGGTGGGGGTGGTGGCAGCGGCGGGGGCGGTGGCGGGGCTGGAGGGGCTAGTGGCAGCGGTGGGGGTGGTGGAGGCAGCGGCGGCGGCGGTGGCCGCGGTGGGAGCGGTGGTGGTGGCGGCAGTGGACGTGGCGGCGGCAGGGGCGGTGGTGGTCGTGGTGGAGGCGGCGGTGGTGGTCGTGGAGGCTCTGGCACTGGCCAGAGTGTGCAGCACCCTCAGTCCTCCCAGGAGCTTCGTGAGTGGTACTTACAGCACGTGGGTGGGGGGGGTAGCCTTAGCTGCACGTACGTCATCCGCACTGGTCGCCGCAAGGGACAGACGTGCGGGAGGGCGCACACTGCGCAGCGCTGCTTCTCTCGCCTAGATGACGCTTGGCGTGCTCAGTTTCCTGACGCTCCTGAGCTCCCTCAGTGGGCTGATCTCCTCAAGAAGGATATCGATATCTATGCTCTTGATTTTGATGTTATTCTCAAAGGAATGTATGCATTGACTATTAGTGGAGAGCAGGACCAGTACCTAAGTGTTCCGCCTGACCCGGGCATCCGCACGAGTGAGGCTGCCGCCCTAGGTGCTTGCGTGTCTGCTGCCCCAGGTACTGGTGAGGCTACTGCTCCAGGTGCGTGTGTGTCCGCCACTCCAGGTGCTACTGAGTCCACTGAGGCACTGCACACCTTCACTCTAGACTCAGGCGCTTCGCGCTGTTTCTTTCGTGACCGCACTGCTCTTGAGCCCCTTTCTCGACCAGTCGCTGTCTCGCTCGCTGACCCCTCTGGGGGTCCGGTCATTGCGACCTCCTCCACCCTCCTTCCTTGTCCTGTTGTCCCGTCGGGCACACTGTCAGGTCTCCACCTCCCCTCGTTCTCTACGAACTTGGTGGCTGGTTGTGCGCTTCAGGATGGGGGTGTTCACCAGTTCACCCCTGCCTACGAGCGTATGACACACTGCACGTGTGCTCGGACGGGCCGTCACCTGGCTACCTTCACTCGGCAGCCGGGGTCGGACCTGTACACACTGACCACTGAGTCCCCTCAGGTAGCGGCGTCTGCATCTACGTCTGCGTCAGGTCAGCTCTCTGCCCCCTGCTCATGTCGCTCTCTAGCGCACAAGACTGTCCTCTGGCACCACCGACTTGGTCACCCGTCAGTGCAGCGCCTTCGGGGCATGCACGCCCGGTACCTTATCTCTGGTCTTCCTCGGGTACTCCCTCCCCTCCCACCCTCCCTTGCTCCTCCTTGTCTTCCCTGTGTCGAGGGGCGGCAGCGCGCTGCCCCTCACTCCTCCTCGTTCCCCCCGACGACTGCTCCTTTGCAGACGCTCCACATGGACGTGTGGGGCCCAGCCCGCGTCCGTGGTCAGGGCCAAGAGAGGTACTTCTTGATCGTCGTTAACGACTACTCGCGCTACACCACAGTCTTCCCCTTGCGCACCAAGGGTGAAGTCCCTGATGTTCTGATCCCCTGGATCAGCAGAGCACGTCTTCAGCTGCGAGAGCGTTTTCGCTCGGAGTTTCCTGTTCTGCGCTTGCACTCTGACAGAGGTGGCGAGTTCTCCTCCGACCTCTTGGCAGCCTACTGTGCCGAGCATGGCATTCGCCAGTCGTTCACGCTCCCGGCCTCTCCACAGCAGAATGGGGTTGCTGAGCGCCGCATTGGCTTGGTCATGGAGGTCGCTCGTACCTCCTTAGTCCACGCGGCTGCCCCCCACTTTCTGTGGCCGTTTGCGGTCCGGTACGCTGCGCATCAGCTCAACCTCTGGCCCCGTGTCTCCGCTCCGGAGACCTCGCCCACACTGCTGTGGACGGGGGAGGTTGGCGATGCGTCACGCTTCCGTGTCAGGGGATCCCGAGCTTTTGTTCGCGACACGTCTGCGGACAAGCTCTCCTCCCGCAGTGCTCCCTGTGTCTTTCTTGGCTTTGTCCCGGATGCGTCTGGCTGGCAGTTTAACCACCCCGCCTCGCACCGAGTCTTCCCCTCTCAGGACGTCACTTTTGACGAGTCCGTGCCCTTCTACCGCCTCTTCCCCTACCGCACTGCCCCGCTCCCTCCCCCGCCTCTCTTCCTCGCGCCAGGTGCTGCAGTGGTAGACCCCCTTCCCCCTCAGGGTGCCGCTTTCTCAGGTGTCTCTCAGGTAGACCCGGTTGAGCCTGCCGAGGTAGCTGTCGACTCGCGTCCTGCTGGAGGTGCTGAGCCTGAGCGTGCGGAGCCTGAGCGTGCGGAGCCTGAGCGGGCGGAGCCTGGGGGTGCTGAGTCTGGGGGTGCTGATCCTGGGGGTGCTGAGCCTGGGGGTGCAGGGTTTGGGGGTACAGAGCCTGGCGTTGCTGAGTCTAGGGGTACTGCGCTTGGAGTTGCTGAGCCTGGGGGTGCTGAGCCTGGTGGTGTTGCAGTTGACTGTGAGGCGCCTGGAGGACCTCCCTCTTCGCAGCAGCTGCGTGAGTGGTACTCACGGTACTGCAGCCTCCGGCGGGGTGAGTCTCGGGCTTGTGGTACTGCTGGAGTTGGTACTCGTGCTTCCCCACCACGGCGGGAGCCGCCCTCTTCCCCTCAGCTTCGAGAGTGGTACGCTCGGCACATCAGTCTCCGTAGTGGAGCTGCTGGTGCTAGGGTCCCCGGAGTTGACGCTGCTGCGAGTACTACGGACCCTGGTGCTGAAGGTACTGCTGCTGCTGGCGGTACTGCTGGAGGTGCTGCTGCTGTTGGCGGTGCTGCTGGAGGTGCTGCTAGTACTGAGGACCCGGGCATTGGAGCTGCTGTGGGTGCTACGGACCCTGGTGCTGGAGGTGCAGCTGCTACTGGCGGTGCTGCTGGAGGTACTGCTGCTGCTGGCGGTGCTGCTGGAGGTGCTGCTGGAGGTGCTGCGGACCCTGGTGCTGGAGGTGCTGCTGCTTCTGGAGGTGCTGCTGCTGCCGCTGATGTCTCTGCTGGTTCGAGAGCTACTGCACGGCCACGACCGTACTTCGTTCCGCTCCTTCAGCAGGTTCTTGGTCAGCCTCCTCCTCCTTGTTCTCCTCTCGCCTTAGAGTGTCCGCCGTCTGTCCAGTCACAGCCACAGTTACCGCTTGCCTCCCCACTCCCTGTGCCTGCTCCTTACACTGGTCCGACTGACGGTCTTGCTGAGAGACGTGAGCCTGCGTCACGTCCTATGTCACCTGCGTCTCGTCGAGCGTCGCCTGTTCGAGCTGCTACCACCGGTAGTCGTGTCCCGCGTGAGCGTCCTCCTGCTGTCCCAGGCACGCACCGGATGGCGCTTCGTCAGTCCACTGATCCGCAGCGTGTTGCTCTCCCGTCGCCTCCTGCGTCCTCTCTTCCTGCTCTTGCTGACCCGGAGTCAGACTCCCTTCGCGCTGCCAATCCTACTGTCACACGTCTCCTGGCTACGGTTGTCACTGACCCTTCCTTTGAGTCCGCTGCTGCGTCTGCCCTAGTCACTGAGCTTGTCGACTTTGCAGCTGCGTGTCGTCTAGACTACGCAGCGAGTCTTGTTGCTGAGTCTGAGTCTGTCTGTCCTCCGTCCGTCGGGGGTGAGTGTGCTCTGGGCACGGACGTTCTTGAGGACACGCAGGAGGAGGTTGGTTGCCTTGCCGCTGCTTTGCCCCATCTCGTGTCCATGCTCGTTGCCCCTGAGGGAGACCCGGATGCACCAGACATCCCGACCCCACGCTCTTACGCAGAGGCGATGGCCGGTCCCTACTCCTCTCAGTGGCAGTCAGCCATGGACACAGAGATGGCTTCCTGGAAGTCCACTGGCACCTACGTCGACGAGGTTCCCCCACCTGGGGCGAACATCGTCAGTGGCATGTGGATTTTCAGGGTGAAGCCGCCGCCAGGCTCTCCGCCTTTCTTCAAGGCGCGTTACGTTGCACGAGGCTTCAGTCAGCGAGAGGGAGTTGACTTCTTCCAGACCTTCTCCCCGACCCCGAAGAAGACCACTCTTCGGGTTCTGCTACACGTCGCCGCTCAGCGTGACTACGAGCTCCACTCTCTTGACTTCAGCAGAGCTTTCTTGCAGGGCAGCCTGCACGAGGAGATCTGGCTACGCCGCCCACCTGGCTTCACTGGGTCGTTCCCTCCTGGCACCCAGTGGAGCCTCCGGCGGCCAGTCTACGGTCTCCGCCAGGCGCCGCGTGAGTGGCACGACACACTGAGGACTACACTTGCGGCTCTTGGGTTTGCTCCTTCTACTGCTGACCCGTCGCTGTTTCTGCGCACCGACACCTCGCTGCCGCCTTTCTACATCCTAGTGTACGTCGACGACTTGGTCTTTGCCACTGCGGACACTGCCGCACTCGCCCACGTGAAGTCCGAGCTGCAGAAGAGACACACGTGCACAGACCTGGGTGAACTGACAAGCTATCTTGGCTTGCGGATCACCCGGGACAGAGCACGCCGCACCATTACCCTGACTCAGTCACACATGGTGCAGCAGGTCCTTCAGCGCTTCGGCTTCACGTACTCCTCGCCTCAGTCCACTCCTCTGCCTACGGGTCACTCGCTCTCAGCTCTGCCTTCGGATGAGTCCGTAGAGTTGAGTGGTCCGTATCCAGAGCTTGTGGGCTGCCTCATGTACCTGATGACCTGCACTCGACCTGACCTAGCATACCCTCTCAGCATCTTGGCACGCTATGTTGCTCCCGGCTGTCACCGGAAGGAGCACATGGATGCAGCTAAGAGGGTGTTGCGCTACTTGTGCAGTACGTCGGGCATGGGGCTAGTGCTTGGAGGGCGAGACCGGCCTGTTCTCACTGGGCACTCAGACGCTTCTTGGGCAGACGACCAGGCTACTCAGCGGTCGTCTCAGGGTTACACCTTCAGTCTTGGCTCTTGCTCTGTCTCTTGGCGTTCTACTCGTTCTTCTTCTGTTCTCAGCTCCAGCTGTGAGGCTGAGATCTACGCCACGGCCATGGCTGCCCAGGAGCTTCGCTGGCTCACCTACATGCTGACTGACCTTGGAGAGCAGCCTCGTTCTCCTCCAGTGCTGTACGTCGACAACAAGAAAACCATTGCCTTGTGCCAGGAGCACAGACTGGAGCACAGGACGAAGCACATTGCTCTGCGTTACTTTCTAGCTCGAGAGCTACAGCAGCGTGGTCAGCTTCTTCTGCGTTACGTGGCCACTGAGGCCAACACTGCTGATGTGTTCACCAAGGCGCTTCCGCCTGTTGACCATCAGCGTTTTTGCACTCTTCTAGGCCTTGTGCCGACTGTTTCTCACTTACTTACTTCTTGACTTTACCTGTACTGTGATCATTATATATATACCTGCATGTTTGCCTTGTTAGGTTGTGATCATTGTACCTCTTGCTCTATTATAAAACTGCATGTGAACTGGTCTTGTGATCGCTTGCTTGTGCTCGGAATTTGTGTGGAATCCTCGAGATCCACCCTGAGCTTGTTTGCCTTGTTTTGCCTTGACTAGCCTTGTGACCCCTAGGTCCCCTCCACTTTGCCTATGGGGGTGTGTCAAACATTTATATGTTTGTGTGGTTCTAGGCTGTAGTGGGTCACACCATAAGGGGTACACCAGATTAGGGTTTGACATATTTGTACTGTTGTTCCTGCTAGTCACTCCTCATTCTCGTTTCTCATTTTGACACAGGGTGAAGTGTCGCTGTCGCCGCTGCTGCTGATTACGTCACTGCTGCATTCGCTGCTATGTTCGCTACTGCTGTGGCGGCTGCCGACTGGTTTGCGAGAAGCTCCTCTATTCGCTGGAGTGCCGCTCACGTCTGGTCAGGCCGGTGTGTAACTCCGTAATTTTTCGTACGGAATTATCACCGTTTTCCTCCATTTGGCGATTTATAAGAAGATTTGCAACGAAAATATATGAATTTTAGGCGCTGGTCATCTTACTGTGAGTTGACTGCAGAAATGACAAGGGCTGATTCTGTAGGTCGCGTTGTTCTCCCTTAGTCAAAATTCGCGTCTGATCTCCGCCGTTAAGAAGAAATTCGATCCGACGCTCCCAATTCCAACTTTCTTGGGCGAAATTCTCGAGGCCGTTGAGATTTGAATCGATCCGACGGTCGAAATTCCAACTTTTCCGCCACTAGACCCGAGGAGTGTTCGAAAACCGGTTCGAGGGGGACGTTAGAAAATAGCGCGGATCTGGTTTACGTACCCGAAACCGGCGCTTTCCGTCGTCGCCCCCACGGTTTTAAAAGCTAGGTTTAAGCGGTCGAAAAACTTCGCTTGCAAACAGGCTCTGTTTTCCAAGTGTGAGGATCTAGGATCGAGTTCAGAAAAGAGAATGAGAATTGAGTCGAATTGAATTGAATTGAATGTCCACCTGGGTACAACACGAGGCTGTATATAGGCTCGACACAAGGCCCCGTAACCAGGTGTTACGCGAAGGTTCTGCGGGTCGTTAAGCGTCCCGAACAGATCCTTACCGAATTTGGTAGATAGCAATTCGGTGGCAACCGAAAAGCCAGAATTCGGTGCACGCTTTCTAGCTCGGTGCTATAACTATAATAGAATATAAAAAAGCACCTAGCCTAGGAAATCAAGCAATTCATGCATGCATATAGTTATCCTATGCTAGAAATAGCATAATAAAGTAAGGCAAGCAAGCATAGCTGGCATAAGCCGTCGTACTCTCACACTGTGGTTGTCGCGCGACGGGCCTGGGACTGAGGTTTGGGGAATTGTCGAAGCGGAGGCCCAGAGCGCGAGTTACCTGCCGAGCCGAGGTGCGACGTGCAAAGGTGGCGGGAGGATTGTCGATGCGAGGGTTGCGAGTGGAAACGATGCTGACTGTGGTGCTACAGTGGTGTACGCGCTGAGCGGGGACGCGAAGTAAGGAAAATGAATTTTCCTTACAGACTTCCAGCTCCTACAAACCCCAAGAGCCGAGGTACAGTGATGTGGAACAGTGCCATACTCTCCCCAACCACGAAGGTTCTCGAAACTACCCTTCACAAGGGCCTACACCAAGTGAAATGTTACACTACACAAGGTAATGTAACTATTCTCAATATCTTGAGGTGTACTCTTTTCGCGGGCTTCGTGATCACTTGAATCTTGAAACCAAGGCTCTAATTCTTCATCATAAACTCATCCTTGAGCTCTCAATGGGTCTGCTCCACACACCTGCGATACGCCGAATGTTCCACACACACAACAAAACAGAATCCGCGCACGAGACACACGACATAATAGAAACCGAGCACGGGACACAAACGACCGCGTGACAGGCTAGTAGTGATAACTCGCCTTTGACTCGACACACATATTCGTCATCATGACTCATCATACACACACTTTTATAAGCATAAAATGTATACTATCTCATGCCCTCATACCATTCCATGCACACAGGCATGCACGCACACGGACAACAAGCCGAGTGCAAACCGTAGGGTTGCACCAACAAACCCCCCCTCGGATTGTTGGCGGGATCTGTTGCTCTTGGATTGTTGCTCTTAGCGCAACCGTAGGGTTGCATCAGCCAGCTTGCAGCAGACCCAATGCTGCTACTCCACCAGCCTCTTGGTCATCATGTCTGCCGGCTGCCCCGTCGTCTTCACATAGCGCAACTCAACTTCACCCACGGCCACCATGCTTCTCGTCCAATGCCACTTCACCCTCATGTGCTTGGTGAGGCCATGTAGTACGGGGTTTTTAGCAAGAGCAATGGCACCCTAGCTATTACAGTAGAGTGGGGTAGTTCCTTGCTGCTCCTCCCCCAATTCAGCCAACAAACGCCGCTGCCACACAATCTCCCGTACGGCACGGAAAAGTGCCATGTACTCGGACTCCACCGAGCTCAATGCTTGATCAACATGCTTCTTGCTCTCCCAAGTAGTTGGGCCTCCACCAACACAGCTTATGAAGCCTCCCACACTTGTCATGTCCTCTGGTTCCGATACATATGAAGCATCCGAGTAGGCGGTGAGGAACAAACGCCCGGGTTCTACACCATCCGCGCCCTTTTGGCGCCTTTGCGCCGCCGCCGAGTATTGCAGCCCAACGGTCTGTGTTTGGCCAAGATACTTGGCCACCCTCATTCCAGCTGCTCCTCATTCGAACATTGCACAACCCTAGCCAGCTGCCCGGTAGCAAAGGCAGCGTTCGGTCGTATGTTGACCGCCGCATACATGAGGCTGCCCACCAATGAGTGAAAAGCTGCTGGAGCAGGAGTAGCTGGAGCTAGGAACAGCTGAAGTTAGGAGCTGCTGGAGCAGGAGTGGCTGGAGTTAAGAACAGCTGGCGCTAGGAGCTGCTAGACCAAGAGTGGCTAGAGCTAGGAACGGCTGGAGCTAGGATCTGGTGGAGGTAGGATCAGCTAGGACTGCCAGGCTAGGAATGGATGGCACAAGGAGTGGCTGGAGCGAGGAGTGACAAGGTACGCTAGGCTAGAGCTATAATCGGCGGGAGCTAGAATAGCTAAAGCACAAATGGCTGGAGCTAGAGACGGGGACTTAGGGTCGGCTTGAGGTAGGAACGGATGGAGCTAGAGACTGTAAGTGCGGCTGTCGGTTGTCGCTAGTAGAGCAACTGGCAGTGGAAGTTACCTACGGCAGTAGGAGCTGCAGTACAGATGCCTGCGCTATGGAGGCAGCTGTGGAGGCCATCCAGTAGGCAGGAACGCGGGCAATTGTTGCAGCCCCTCACCCTAGATTTCTTTCTTTTGGGTATAATGAATCAATTCATATTGTGGCGCTAAAGAGCTGCGGGGCGCGCTACCCGCGCGGTGCGCTGCCTGCGGGGCACGCTACCCGCGGGGCGCGCTACCTGCGAGGCACGATACCTGCAGGGTGCGTTACCTGCTGGGCGCGCTATCTATGGGGCGTGATCATGTGAGAAAAGTATGAGGAATGGAATGTGTGACTAGAAAGGAGATGGGTACAAGTATGAAAACATAGAAAAGTTGTACCCATAATGTCTACCCCACTACAACCTACACGGGCTATATCATATATGTTTGACGCACCCGCGTAGGCAAAGTGGGGGAAAACAAGAGGTCACAAGACCAGTCAAGCAAAGCAAGGCAAGCTCACGGTGGATCACAACGTCACCACGCATTCTGAGCACAAGCACAAGGCCACAAGGCCAGTTCACATGCAAAGTTATATATCAAGGTGAACAAGCAAGACAATGATCTCAACCTAGCAAGGGTAAGCATGCAGGTGCAGGTCTATAAAAATCACAGTACAAGCAAAGTAAAGAAGTAAGCAAGTGTGGCCAAGTAGACACAAGACCTAGCATAGTATAAAAACGCTGATGATCACAAGGCTGAAGTGCCTTGGTAAAGATATCAGCAATGTTGGCCCGAGTGGGCACGTAAGCAAGACAAAGTTGACTACCCTCCTGCAACTCTCGAGCAAGAAAGTAGCACAGAGCAATGTGTTTCGTTCTGTGCTCCAGTCTGTGCTCCTCACACAAAGCCAGCATGGCCTTGTTGTCGACGTACAGAACTGGCACCAGGTAGGTGAGCTAGCGTAACACCTGTGCAGCCATGGCCCCTACGTAGATCTCAGCCTCACAACCGGAGCTGAGAACAGAGGATGAGCGGGTAGACCGCCATGAAATAGAGCCGGAACCAAGGCTGAAGGTGTAACCTTGTGGCGACCGCTACGTAGCCAAGTTGTCAACCCAGGAAGCGTCCGCGTGACCAGTGAGGACAACTCGAGCCCGTCCTCCAAGCACGAGCCCCATGCCCGACGTACTGCACAGGTAGCGTAACACCCTCTTAGCTGCATCCATGTGCTCTGGTCAGTGTCTCCCAGGAGCAACATAGCGTGCCAGGATGCTAAGATGGTATGCCAATTCAGGTGGAGTGCAGGTCATCAGATACATGAGGCAGCCAACAAGCTCTGGGTATGGGACACTCGGCTCTATGGAATCATCCGAAGGCAGAACTGAGAGCGAGTGGCGAGTAGACAAAGGAGTGGCCTGAGGTGAGGAGTACGTGAAGTTGAAGCGCTGAAGGACCTGCTGCACCATGCGTGACTAAGTCAAGGTAATGATGCGCCGTGTTCTATCCCAGGTGATGTGCAAGCCAAGATAGCTGCGCAGTTCACCCAGGTCTATGCACGTGTGTCTCTTCTGCAGCTCCGACTTCACGTGGACGAGTCCCTTAGTGTCAGCAGTGGCAAAGACCAAGTCGTCAACGTACACGAGGATGTAAAACGGCAGCAGCGAAGTGTTGGTGTGCAGAAACAGCAACGGATTAGCAGTGGAAGGAGCAAACCCAAGAGCCGCAAGCGTAGTCCTCAGTGTGTCGTGCCACTCACGGGGCGCCTGGCGGAGACTGTAGACTGGCCGCCGGAGGCTCCACTTGGTACCAGGAGGAAATTACCCAGTGAAGCCAGGTGGGCGGCGCAGCCAGATCTCCTCGTGCAGGCTGCCCTGCAGGAAGGTTGTGCTGAAGTCAAGAGAGTGAAGCTTGCAGTCACGCTGAGCAACGACGTGCAGCATTACCCGAAGAGTGGTCATCTTCGGGGTCGGAGAGAATGTCTGAAAGTAGTCAACTCCCTGCCGCTGACTGAATCCTCGAGCCACGTATCGCGCCTTGAAGACACGCGGAGAACCCGGCGGCCGCTTCACCCTTAAAATACACATGCCATCGACAATGTTCGCACCACGTGGGGGGACCTCGCCGACGTAGGTGCCTATGGACTTCCAGGAAGCCATCTCTGCGTCCATGGATGTCTGCCACTGAGAGGAGTAGAGACCCTCTATCGCCTTTGCGTAAGAGCGCGGGGTCGGGATGTCTGGTGCATCCGGGTCTCCCTCAGGGGCAATCAGCGTGGCCACGAGATGAGGTAAAGCAGCTGCAAAACACTGGAACTCCTCCTGCCTGTCCTCAAGGACGTCCGTGCTAAGAGCACACTCACCCCTGACGGACGGAGGACAGATAGACTCAGACTCAGCAACAAGACTAGCGGCGTAGTCTAGACGACAACGAGCAGCAAAGTTGACAAGCGCAGCAACAAGAGCAGACGCAACAGTGGACTCAAAGGAAGGGTCAGTGACAACAGTGGCTAGGAGACGCGCGACAGTAAGACTAGCAGCACGAAGGGAGTCAGACTCCGGGTCAGCAAGGGCAGGAAGAGAAGAGACAGGAGGAGACGGCAGAGGGTTGCGCTGCGGATCGGTGGAAGGACGTACAGCAATCTGGTGCGTGCCAGGGACAGGAGGAGGACGCTGACGCGAACCACGACAACTAGTGCGAGCAGCACGAACAGGCGATGCAGGACGAGACTCAGGCTCACGACGCTCCGTAAGACCTCCTGTCGGACCAGTGTAAGGAGAAGGAGCAGGCTGTGGGGAGGTGGGCTGTAACTATGACTGCGACTTGACAGGCGGTGGACACTCTAAGGAAGGAGTAGGACCAGTACCTGGTGAAGGAGCGGAACGAAGTACGGCCGCTGCCGCGCAACACCTCCAGAACCAGCTGGGACAACACCAGCACCCCCAGCGCCAGCTCCCACTCCAGCAGCACCACCAGCTGCAGCAGCACCTCCAGCAGCTTTAGTAGCGCCAACTCCTGAACCCACAAGAGCACCGGCTCCAGCACCACCTCCACCTCCAGCACCTCGAGCAGCTCCAGCTCTAGTAGGACCACCAGAAGCCTCAGCAGCTCCAGTAGCGCCAGTCTCAGAACCTCCAATACCAACTGCACCAGCAGCACCCCGTGTAGCTCCGCTAGCTCCACCACCACCACCAGGCCCAGCAGCTCCAGTACCTCGAGTACAAGCACCTCCGGGACCAGTGGCTCCAAACCCCCCAGTAGCTCCAGCAGCAGCAGGACTCCTAGCTCTCGCAGCACCACCAACTCTAGCAGCACGGCTCCAGCGCCTAGCAAACCACTCGCGCAGCTGCTGTGGAGAGAGCGGCTCCCGACGGGACGAAGCACTCGAAGGACCTCCAGGCTCAGCACCTTCAGGCTCCGCACCCCCAGACTCAGCAACCCCAGGCTCAGCACCCCCAGACTCAGGACCCCTAGGCTCAGCACCCCCAGACTCAGCACCCCCAGGCTCCACACGCTCAGGCTCAGCACCCCCAGACCCGGCACCCGCAGGCTCAGCACCCCTAGCAGCACCAGAGTCAACAGCTACCTCGACAGGCTCAACAGCGACTACCTGGGACACACCTAAGGGGGCAAGACCCTGAGGGGGGAGGAGGTCTACCGGGGTAGGACTTGGCGCGAGGAAGAGTGACGGGTGGGGGAGGGGGCCAGTGCGGCAGGGGAAGAGACGGTTGTAGGGAACCGACTCGTCAAACGTGACGTCCTGAGAGGACAGAACACGGCGCGAGGTGGGGTGGTAAAACTGCCAACCAGGCGCGTCAGGGGGAAAGCTAAGGAAGATGCAAGGGGACAGCACGGGAGGACAGCTTGTCCGCAAACAAGTCGCGGACGAAAGCTCGAGATTCCCTGTCACGGAACGCAGACGCATCGCCATCCTTCCCCGTCCACCACAGAGTAGGTGTGGTCTCCGGTATGGAGACCCGGGGCTGGAGGTTGATCTGATGCGCCGCGTATTGAACCGCGAACGGCCACAGAAAACGGGGAGCAGCCGCATTGATCATGGACGTACGAGCGACGTCCATGACCATGCCAATGTGGCACTCAGCAATCCCATTCTGCTGTGGAGAGGCCGGAAGCGTGAACGTTTGGCGGATGCCCTCCGCACCACAAAAGGCTCGCAGAAGGTTGGAGGAAACTCTCCACCTCTGTCGGAGTGCAGACGCAGAACACGAAGGTCCGAGCCGAAACTCCCGCTGAGCTGACGATGGGCAGCGCGGATCCAGTGGATCAGCACCTCAGTGACCTCACCTTTGCGGCGCAAGGTGAAGACTGTGGTGTAATGTGAGTAGTCGTCAACGACCAGCAGAAATTAGCGCTCGTGACCCTGTCTACGGACGCGGGCTGGGCCCCACACGTCCAACTGAAGAGTCTGCAGGGGAGCCTCCGTTGGAGGGAACTCGGAGGAGTGAGGAGCGGTGCGCAGCCGCCCCTCGACGCAAGGAACGCAGGTAGGGGCAGGCCCGGGGGGGGAGGGGAGGGAGAGACCGGGGAAGACAAGTAACAAGGACACGGGAGGCCATGCCTCGGAGACGAGGCAGGGAGGGGTGACCAAGGCGGTGGTGCGAGAGGAGAGTTTGGTGAGACAGGAGGCGACACGAGCAGGGGGCACACTCAAGACCAGACCGGGACGCTGCAGCAAACACCTCACCCGACGCAGCTACCTGACCAAACTCAGCAACCGGAGGAGACACGGTAGTCAGGGTGTACAGGCTTGACCCAGGCTGACAGGTGAACGTGGCCAGGTGCCGGCCTGTCCGAGTACACGAACAGTGGGTCACCCTCTGACCTCCAGGAGTGAACTGGTCAACCCACGCGTCCTAAAGGTCAGCTCCACTCACCAAGGTCGTGGAGAATGAGGGGAGGTGGAGGCCAGACAGAGAGCCAGACGGGACCGCCGGACACGGCAAGACCGTGGAGGAGTGTGCAAGGACCGGACCCCTAGAGAGGTCAGCCAGAGAGACTGCCACTGGCCGACTGAGCGGCGAGAGTGAGGTGCAGTTGCAAAAGGAGGAGTGGGAAGCACCCGAGTCAAGGGTGAAGGTGTGTAAGGCCTGAGCCGACGCGGTACCTTAGAGAGCAGACTCACCAGTACCTGGGGCAGCAGACTCACTAGCACCTAGAGCAGCAGCCTCAATGCCCGGGTCGGGCGGAACACACAGGTAACAGTCACCCTCAGCACTAATAGACACAGCATACATAGCAGCAAGGATAGCATCATAATCAAGATCAAAGATAGCAACCCCCGACTTAAGCAGATCACCCTAGCGCGGGATCTCAGTGCCATCAGGAAATTGTGTACGCCAGGCGTCAGTCAGGCGACCAAAACAGCGCTGCGTGGCGTGCGGCCCTCCGCACGTCTCCCCACTGCGCTTGACGGTGCGGAGAATGTAAGCGCAGGGACCAGCACCCCAAGACCTCCCACACCCAGCGTACCACTCACGAAGCTGCTGGGGCTACAGGGTCTCACGAGAACGCTGCTGCTGCTGGCGCTGGCCACCACCAAAGCCTCCACGCTGCATAGCGCTACCTTGATCAGCACCACCGCCACCGCCACCTCCACTGCCGCTGCCGCCGCCGCCTCCACCCCCACCTCCGCTACCGAAGCCCCCACTCCTGCCACCACCCCCACCTCCACCCCCACCCCCTCCGCCACCTCCACCGCCACCACCGCCGCCCTTGTTGTCTCCTCCAGCACCCTTGCCCCCCTTGCTCTTGCCGCTGTGGCACTTCCCACTAGGAGCAGATGCAGCGTTGACCGACTCGGTGCCAATGAGGTCGACACCAGCGGCAGAGGCAACAGAAGGCAAAAGGGGGGAGGGGGAGCACCCCTCAAAGAAAGGGGCACGAGGGTCACCACGAGAGGCTCCTACAGCGACTATACTCTTATCAACGGCAAGGAGGTGCTCCTTGAGGAGGTCAACGGTGAGCGTGGTGGGGCAAAGGGAGAGGAAGTGGTCCTTCACCAAGCGAAGGGAGTCAGGGAGCCGGGTGATGAGGTAGTAGAGAGTGATGTACATAGGGGGGGGGCGGGGGTTCTTGGCGCAGAACTTGGCAGGAAGCGCAGCGCGGTAGCGGGTGTCACTAGTGCAGAGGTGCGTAATGAGGTTAGCGATTGTGGCAAAAGCAGCTATGTCAGGGAACAGGTACAACAGCATGAGGCGGCTAAGGGCAGCAGTGGCAGGGGAAGAATAGCGCGCAACAACAGCGTCGTACAGAGTCCTAGCGGTCTTGTATTGGCCAAAGTGCGCGCGCTCAGCAAACGGCAGGTGACTACGAACAGCAAGTCCGGCAGCAGCATCGCGCGTGGTCCACTGCGAACGAACAGCACTGACAGCATTGGCAGCAGGTGCAACAGAGACGCCGGACATGAGATCGAACAGTGAGACTCCGTCCCTAGAATTGCACTGCAGAAACAGCTGCAGATCATAGACCTAGACCTCGAAGTCAACCGCTCGACCCTCAGCATCAAAGGTAAGTACATTTGGGGTGGTCATGACAGCACAAACAGCAGCAGAAGTGCTAGCAGCTGCATCAGTAGTAGCAGCGCAACTCGGCAGGGCGGCGCGGCTCGGCAGTGCGGCGCGGGCGCGGCGGTGTGCTTACCACGAGCGGGAGCGGTGGAAGGGCCGCAATTGTTGGGGCAGGGCCGGGGCGCGCCGGCGGGATAGGGGCCGCGACAAGTTGGGCCGCGACACGGCTGCAGGAGCAGGGCCGCGTCTGGTAGGGCAGGGGCCGCGACGTGGCGGTAGTGCAGGGGGTCGCCACGAGGCGATAGAGCCGGGCGGGAGCCGAGCGGCTGCTGCAGTGCAGGTCTACGACAAGGCAGGACCGCGGCAGGGTAGGGTAGGGCCGCGACAACGAGGCGGGCGGGCCGTGGAGGGCCGCGACGACGGGCAGGCGGGCCGCGCATTGCCGCGAGGACGGGCCGGGCGGGCCTCTAAGGGCCGCTAAGGGCCGCGACGGGCCGCTAAGGGTGGCAGGGCGGTTTGCACCAGGGCGGCGACGGGCCGTTAAGGGCGGCAGGGCGGGCCGCTAAGGGCGACAGGGCGGGCCGCTAAGGGCCGCGACAGCAAGGCGGGCCGCTAAGGGCGCGACGGGCCTAGAGGGTAGGGCCGCGACGGCGGCAGTAAGGCAGAGCGCGATGCGCCCTTCGGGCAGGGCAGAAAAAAACAAATTAAGTGGTGGGCCCAAAAAAAAAAACGGTCCCACTAGGGAACCCGCTCTATACCATGTGAGAAAAGTATGAGGAATGGAATGTGTGACTAGAAAGGAGATGGGTACAAGTATGAAAACCTAGAAAAGCTGTACCCCATAATGTCTACCCCACTACAGCCTACACTGGCTATATCATATATGTTTGACACATAACTGCACGGCGCACTACCTGTGGGACGCGAAACGTGCGGAGCGCACGGTCTACGGGGCGCACTATCTGCAGAGGGGGCTGCCTTGTTTCGTTCTAGTTCTTGTCGTGCTCCGCTTGTGTCTCTTCTCCTGCCACCTCCTACGTCATCTCTCACTTTCTCCTCTCACCCTATCACTGACTACTACCGTGCTACTTGTCATGTTGTCTCGCGTGTTCTCGCCTCTCTTGTCACCGACCCTCTCCGTCGTCTGTCTCGGCTCTTACTGCCGCTTTGCTGACTTTGCTGCCACCCGCCGCCTTGACTTTTCCACGCATGTAGAGGCTGCTCCGCCAGCCCGTCGTCTGTCCGCCGGGGGTGAGTTTGCCCTTAGCTCTGATGTGCTAGAGGATAGGCAGTTTGAGCTGGAGTTCTTGGCAGCCGCTTCTCTCTCTCTCTCTCTCTCTCTCTCTCTCTCTCTCTCTCTCTCTCTCTCTCTCTCTCTCTCTCTCTCTCTCTCTCTCTCTCTCTCTCTCTCTCTCTGTGCCATGCTCCTTTCCCCTCAGCGAGCCTTGATGCCCTGATGTTTCAGCCAACGTGAGGGAGTTAACTTCCTCCAGATTTTTGCCCTGACCCTGAAGATGACGACTCTTTGGGTGTTACTCTACGTTGCAGCACAGCAAGACTACGAGCTGTACTCCCTCGACTTCTCCACTACCTTTCTCCAGGGCAGACTGCACAAGGAGATCTGGTTGCGTCGTCCTCCTGGCTTCACTAGCACTTTCCCGCCTGAAACCCAGTGGAGCCTAAGACGACCAGTCTATGGTCTGCCAGGCGCCCCATGAGTGGCACGACACGATGCGCACCACTCTTGCTACCCTTGAGTTTCGTTGTTCATCCGCAGACCAGCCGTTGTTCGTCCGTTTTGGGCCCACACCTTTCTTCGTTCTCGTCTACATCGATGACTTGGTCTTTATAACATTCAGTGGTCACTTGAAAGTAGATAGGACGGCCCTGGCTGAGGTGAAGTCTGAACTGCAGAAGAGACACACGTGCACTGACCTTGGTTTACTGCACCGCTACCTTGGCTTGCAAATCACCAGGGACAGAGCCGCTCGCACCATTACACACTCATAGTCGTACATGGTGCAGCATGTCCTTTAGCAGTTCGAGCTTCACCACTCCACTACACAGCTCACTCTTCTTGCCGTTGACCACACACTCACCGGCCCTTTTCGTGATGAGCCGTTTGAGTCTAGTGGTCCCTACGCAGATCTTGTGGGCTGCATCATGTATGTGATGACTTGTACTCGTCTGGACCTCGCCTTTCCTCTCAGCATCCTCTGTCGCTTTGTTGCGACTGGGAGACACCTACCTGATCATTGGACAGCTGCTGTGAGGTTGGTGAAGTACCTGACAACTACACCACGCATGGGGCTTATGCTTGGAGGGAGGCAGCCAGTCGTTCTGACCGGTCACTGCGACTCTTCCTACGCCAACAACGTGGAGACACAGAGGTCCACTCAGGGTTACTGCTTCAGCTTGGGCGCTGAAGCTGTGTTGTGGAGATCTACTCGGTCGTCGTCTGCGGCTTCGTCTAGTGCCGAGGCAAAGATCTACGCTGGTGCCATGGCTGCGCAGGAGCTTCGATTGTTGACCTTCTTGCTCACTGACCTTGGTGAGCGGCCTCGCTCTGGACTGACCTTGTCTGCTAACAACAAGGCCATGATCTTTCTGTGTCAAGAGCCTAGACTAGAGAGCATAGTGGAGCACATTGACGTAAGGTACTTTCCCTTGCAAGATTTGCAGCGGCGCGGCCATGCCCGCTTGGACTTCGTGGCCTCAGAGGCCAACACTGCAGACATCTTCATCAAGGCCCTAACGCTTAGTGACCACCAGAGGTTCTGTTTGCGGTTAGGCCTTGTTGACACTGGTGCTAGGTTGCTGTAGCACTCTTTCTTGTTCCTTCCTCCCTTGTCCTTGCATCTATATATAATTGTGAACTCTTGAACTGGCCTTGTGGCCGTTTGCTTATGCTCATAATGTTTGGTGATCTTGAAGTGCACCCTGAGCGTTGTCTTGTTGTTTCTCTTGACCGGTCTTGTGACCCATTGTTTCCTTTGTTTTGTTGCCTCTCACTTAGCCAATGGGGTTTTGTCAAATGTTATACATTATGTTGATAGGCTATCGTGAGTAGCGCTGTAGGGAGTACAACACTTTCTAGGTTTAGCATTTGTATTTCCCATCTTGCTAGCCATCATCATTTCGCTATGCATCACTGCTAAAATCTTGGGGTGTGGGAGAGTGGCGATGCAGGAGGGCATATTCTTAGGCTGCTCCATTCACATGCAGTGAGTGATACCCGCCTCCTGCAGCTTCTTGGACAGATTCAATAGCTGCACCACCCCCTTCACCTCCAGTGTCACCTGGTGGGATCCACAACAGGGAGGATCATTGTTTAGAGAAACAACAACATGACTGATTCGCCGGATAATGTACCACATTTGAAGGCTCCTAGCCGTAATGCCAGTTACAGATGTTAACTGCAAGTTTGAACTTAGACTGAGATGACATGGCATTGGGATAGAAAAAGTGTCATGTCATGCGCTACGTGAGGTGCCTGGGGGGAGGAAAGAGGGTTGTGAAGAAAAAAACTAAATTGCGGAAGCGGAAGGGACATGAAGGAACGAGAGCGGGCTCTAAATCTATTGCAGCAGCAGGGCGGGATCATAACCGGCAGGGGTTGAAGCAGTATCAGGGCTCTGGGAAACACTATCACCACACAACCGTAAACTCAAGCATTCATTCTTCCAACGAAGTGGCACTGGACCTCAGCTTTCCAGAGTGACACCATCGGAAAACCCTTTTTCAAACCTAAACCAAAAGAAAAATCCTAAACCAGATAATCAGTAACAGTAGCATAAGTGCACCCTCAAAACCACTAGGAGATGCGAGATTATACAAAAAAAAACTCAAACCGAAGATCATTACCAACAGTAGCATTAGTGCACCATAAAAAACACCAGGAGATGCGAGATTATACCAAAAAAAAACAAAAAACAAAAACTGCAAATAGAAGATGAGCGCGATAAGCTCGAAACAGCCAGTGCCCTATGACGGTGAAGCGCGTGTCCAAGTTGTACAGTGAGCTTGCGAGCTCAAGTCCTCGCCTTGCACATCAATGACGTAGTACTTGAGCACGTTGTGGTGGTCGTGGTGCTGCCACAGTCAGCATGCATATCTACCCAACGCAATTTATTTTTCTCAACCCTAATATCAAGCCACCTCAGTCTCGGCACACTGGGTGCCTGAGGGCCAGGCGTGCAAATTGTTGAGCAAATGTGTGAGCAGCAATGCCCACGCGGAATCGCCGCACCCACCTTGCGCATGGAGTTGAGCTGGCCACAGTACTTGAGCACGTTGGGGTGATGGCGGTGCTGCCACAGCACAACCACACTCGCATGGCAGCCATGAGTGATCACCGACCCCAGCGGCCACTACAACGCTTCTATCAGGTCGCGCCGAATCACCACGTGCTGCACCAACGGATCCTCCTCCTCCCCTCCCACTCCCTCCCCTTCCCCCTCGCCCTACACCTGTCCCTGCCCCTCCCCGCTCCCCTGTAGAGCCCCCTCCCTTGCCCCGCAGCTCTCCAGCACCTTTGTTGCACCTTCTTCTGCTGCCCCCTGTGCTGCGGACCCCTCTGCGGCCTCCACACCGCGTGCCCCAGCTAGCCACTCAGTTGCAGCACCACCATCACCTGCTGCGGCACCAGCATCAGCGGCCGCAGCACTCCCAACCATAACCCTCCCCTGTCGGCCATTGGCAGTGCTGCCTGCCGGGCGGATGGTATGTGCCGGCATGAAGCTGGAACGAGTCAGGCAGACAACTGATGGCGAGGTGGCACAAAAGCGTGCTTGCTTCTGCGGCACTGCTGCGCGTTTGTGGAGCGCTCTAGTAGAGGCACTGTGTGAGCTTGGGAGGAAATCTGCACACGAGCTGGATTTGCCTAGTGTGCTGATGGTGCTGGGAGTGTGCGCAGGAGAGGGCAGTAACTAGGTGGGCAGCGCGAGATGGCAGGAGGTGCAGGGTGGGAGAGGCATGAGTAGTGAGTGGGAGAGAGCGGGATGCTGTGAAGGCAGCGAGGGGGCAGGGCATGCGGCTGTATGGAGAGACATGGGAGTTCCGTGTGACAGAATCTGTGTGCAGCACACCGGACGCAGTGGGTGGGGAATGGGGGGGGACGCACACATGGAGAGAGGTCATGGGGGTTATGTGAGACGGGCGTAAGATGGTAGAAAGGTGTGATGGTTTATGCGTGATGGACACATCTTGTGGATTCGAAGGGAGGACAGGAGGAGGGAAGTGAGTGGAGGGGGTTCGAAAGGTGGGGGGGAGGGAGGGACTTAAAGCGACCTACAAAAGACCCACTCTTTTGAAAACTCAAGTTCTCAAAGCACCAAAAAAAAAAAAAAAAAAAAAAGTGCTGTCAGTCTTGCCGTCAGTGTAGGGAGAGTAGCTCCACAAACTTTATAACAGACTTAGTAAAACCCATCAATGCCACCACTGTAGTCCGTACATCGGTTCAACCGGCATCCTTCTTGTGCTATCAACCACTCCATCAATCATGGGACTAGGTTGCGAATGCTATCAGGGTCAGGGTTCGGCGAACAGGGTCTGCTATCAGGCACTGTGATGAGAACTCCATCGATTGCCATCGGCCAAACTCAGCCGCAGATGGAGTACGCAAGATACCAGATTCGATTGCCGCCTCTCTAAGTGGCCCTTTTGCGTGCAAACCCTCTCTTTATGCCCCAAAATATATTTTGAGGTGGGAGGGAGGGAGGGAAGGAGGGAGGGAGGGAGGGAGAGAGGGAGGGAGGGAGGAAGGGAGGGATGGAGGGAAGGAGGGAGGGAGGAAAAGAGGGAGGGAGGAAGGGAGGGAGGGAGGGAGTAAGGGAGGGAGGGAGGGAGGGAGGGAGGGAGGAAGGGAGGGAGGGAGGGAGAGAGGGAGTGAGGGAGGGAGGGAGGGAGGGAGTGAGGGAGGGAGGGAGGGAGGGAGTGAGGGAGGGAGGGAGGGAGGGAGGGAGAGTGGGGGATGGAGTGGGGGAGGGTAGGAAGTGGGGGACGGAGGGGGGAAGGGAGGGAAGAGAGGAGGGAGGGAAATGGGGAGGGAGGGAGGGAGGGAGGGAGGGAGGGAGAGTGGGGGATGGAGTGGGGGAGGGTAGGAAGTGGGGGACGGAGGGGGGAAGGGAGGGAAGAGAGGAGGGGGGGAAATGGGGAGGGAGGGAGGGAGGGAGGGAGGGGGGGGGGAGGGAGGGAGGGAGGGAGGGAGGGAGGGAGGGAGGGAAGGAGGGAGGGAGGGAGGGAGGCAGGGAGGGAGGGAGGGAGGGAAGGAAGGAGGGAGGGAGGGAGGGAGGAAGGGAGAGAGGAGGGGAGGGCTCACGGGGGGCGGCGCAGCATCATCTAATGGCGACAGTAGAGCGACGCTCAGAGCTACATGCCCGTGCTGCCGCTGGAGTTGCTCCCTTCGCACCCCTCATCTCCTCACGCCCCTTGGCCTCCTAATGCGCCGGAATGTGCCCTCTTTTTCACGCATCTCTGCTTGTGTCTGCGTGGTATGAAGCAGGAATAGGGCGGAATGATTGGAGGCAGAGGGGAGAATGGGGGGAGGGAGGGAGGGAGCAGGACCCTGGTGTGAGTCATTATCGGCGCAGTGCGTGGGGGGCAGTGGTGTTGGAGATGGTTCGTGGAACCACACTATGAGAAAACGTGTGGAAAACGCTATGAGAAGAAGCTAGGAAAATACAAAGGAGCTATGCGTGTGATGTACGAAATAAGGAAGGAAAAGCAGGCTGGGAAGAAACGTGAGAGATGTGGTAGTAGAAGTGACGGGAAAGGGAAATTGTTTCATGAGAAAGAAGTCATGACGTGGTTCACAAGTTTCTGAAATTTGGACTTCAGGGGTGTTTGAGGTGTTAGAGATTATGAACGGAGCCTAGGAAGATTAAGGGCCGAAATATCTTAAAATCGTTGGACTAAATCTCTTGATAGAAGTGTCGACTTCACAAGAGACGCCGCCGGCAAAAATTGTACCGTTTAAACTTCACCCATTCAGATATGAAGTACCTCTAGACCATGGCTACAATTCCCAATTTGAATCGTATCAATAGGTGAAATAAAACTGGAGTTATGATTTTCGGCGCACTAGGGGGTATGCTGCCACAGAAACTTAACTCAATCACAATTGTACACGCAAGGACCACACAAGAGAGTTGGGGTAGCAATAAACCAGGTATGAGGGAATGAGGAGGATGAGAGGGAAGGTCCCCAAGGAGTCCCCAACCAGGGAAACCCCATATACTCACAACATTCCCTCCTTATAGAAACCCAACCTTCACCCTTGTCTTTTTCCCAACCTCTCAAATCCACCTCACTCCAACTTGGCCACACTTCCCAACTTGGTTTGGCTTCTCCCAACCACTTGGCAGCAACTAAGTGACGAATTTCCCAACCCACAAAATTCTATACCCCATATAGAGTCACTCCACAAATTTCCAAAGTCACCGCATCACAATCAAAACTTTGAACGATCAAAACTTTCTCGTTCTTGCTCCTATCGCGACGATTCTTGGTTCGTCGGAAAGCTCTTGAACAGACAAGTCACTCCGCTCGAGCCAAATAACATTCACACACACTCAGAAATTCCAAACCACACCAAACACAGATTCTCGCACACGCTCACACCACACATGCAACGCACGAACATATCATGGGAGGCAGACATACATGAATACAAATGATAGCATCACATAAAAACCTCCCCCTCTGGCTGCCTACCATCACTCCACATTGCCATAACTCAAACATGCACCCTCAATGTGCACTCATTCCAGCAAGCTTCATGCCCCTCCAATGCTCAGGTCAGTCAGGCGCTTGGTAAGAATATCAGCCGCCTGCTGCTGGGTCTTCACCACCTCTAGTCGCACCTCCTTTGTCCAGGAGCCTCCTCACCCAATGCCACTTAGGCCTGATGTGCTTTGTCAGGCCATGAAGGCACACATTCTTGGCCAGATTCACTGCCATTTCATTGTCACAGAACATCACAGTCGACTGTGTTTGACAAACACCGATCTCCTCCAACAAACGCCTCACCCACACCACCTCCTTGGCCCCATGTTGTAGGACCATGTACTTTGTCTCACACATTTTTCTTCTTTCTGCACCTGCTCAATTTAGCTGCACCACTCTGCAGATTCTGTCTCATAGCACTATACTCCAATCTCACTTATGGTGTAGCAGTCACATAGCGGACCAACCTCTTGGCCGCTTCCAGCTGCTCATGACTAGGACATGAAACCACACTGGAGAGCCTGGATGTAGCGAAGGCATTGTCAGGCCGCGTGTGGTTCCCCGCATAGTTGAGTGCCCCAACCATGGAATGAAACAGCTTCCTGTCACTCTCACCCACTATCTCCTCATCAGCACAGGGCTCCATAGTGAGCCCGAAGGCAATGGGGTTGCTGGCTTTCCTCCATCTTGCAGCCCATACTTCTCAGCCAGCCTCTCACAATACTTCCTCTAATGCAACCTTAACACTCCCTTGTCAAGGTCCCTCTCCACATGCATCCCAATGTAGTACTTCACATCTCCCATCTTGGAACACTTGAACTGTATATCTAGCGTCGCCTCCACATGGTCAATCATAGCAGACAACTCAAAGAAGAGAAAGATGTCGTCCACATACACGAGGAGCATGACAAATTGCTCCTTCTTTTGCAGCAGGAACAAGCTGTGATCACACTCGCTCTTCTTGAATCTCCCAGGCAGCAATGTCTCCTCTAGCTTGTGGTACCATGCACGAGGAGCTTGTTCGAGGCCATAGATGGCCTCCTTCAGCCTGCACACCCTGTCGCTCCCATCAGCCTACTCCTTAGGCTGTAGCATATACAGCTCCTCCAGAATGATCCCTTTGAAGAGAATAGTAGTGATATCCATCTGCTTGATCCTCCATCCGCGGTTTGCAGCCGTCAAAATCACCTCAGTGTAGTCCTTTTCCTCATAGGAGCAAAGATCTCATCAAATTCATTTCCCTTTGTCTGCTGAAACAAAGATCTCATACTCCTCCTTAACATCATGCTTCCACTTTTTGACATCGGCCTGCTCAATGCTTCAGCTGGTGTCTTGGGCTCAGGGATGACTGCTTAGTAGCAGTACGCTATCTCGTCCTCATCACACTGCTCAGCCACACTCCCAGCCCATACCACCTTTGGCGTGCCACGACTCGGATATGTCAGCCTGGCAGGAGGGCGCACATCCCTCCTAGAACGCTCAAGCGGGTGTGGGGCCCGTGATGGAGCATCTTGCTGTTGCTAAGGCTGCTGCTGCTGATGCTACTCCACCTCAGCTTCTCCCCCATCCTTAGTCAACCCAGAGATCTCTTCCTCAGATACAGAGAACTCCACTTGCCTATAAGGCCGCTGCACCTCATCGGCCTTAACAATGAGCGGTGTAGTAGGAAGCTTCTGCTGCTGCTGCTGTTTCCTCTCCTTGTAGTACAGGGACTCAAGGAATTTCACATCCCTTGACACAGTCAACCTCTGGCTGGTCAAGTCCCGTACCAGCCAGCCCTTGTGGTCCTTTGCAATTCCCAAATGCACACCCCATCTTCCAGAAGCTTTCAGCTTTTCCCTCTTCTCCTTAGGCACATGAAACACCACCATGCAGCCGTATGCTCTCAGCATGTTGACTATTGGAGCACTCCCATACCACTTTGTCTAGGGGACCCACTGCTTGTCCCCCATGGTCGCCAGCACCCTGTTCTTCACAAGAGTGACCTGCCGCAGTGCCTTCACCCAAAACGGATTGAGCAGCCCTGCACGTCCAAGGAGAGTGCGTGCACCTTCCTAGAGGGTCGGGTTGAACCGCTCAGCCACGCCGTTTTGCTGTGGGTTGTAGGGCACTGTGAGCTGATGCTAGATTCCCTTCCGGTTGAGCTCCTTCTCAAAATCAGCATCGATGAACTCTCCCCCATCACAAGTGCGGATCTCTTTCACCTTGTGTCTGCTCTCCCTTTGAGCTCTCAGCATCCACTCCTTAAGAATAGCCGCTGCCACCTCCCCCTTGCTCTTGAGAGGATAAACCCACACCGCACGCGTGGGATCATCCACGACGGTCAAGAAGTAGCGGTTGCCCATGAGGGAAGGGGGCCTCGTAGGGCCCTCCACATCCATGTGCACAAGCACAAGTGGGGCCTTGGCAAGTCCTGCTGCTTAAAGGGAACTTGGTGAATTTCGTAGGCATGTAGGGCACCTCCAACCCCTTCAAGCTCACATCCTTCACCAACTTCTGTAGCATAGGAAATTTCACATGGCATAGCCTCTCATGCCATGTCTCACAATCGGCCTCACCGCTCTCACATCAAAGCTTTGCCCATGCAGCTGTCCCATCCACACCAGCAAGCACCTCACCATGTGACTCTTGTGGCAGCTCCACCTTCTTGACTTCATCCAAGGCCCCAACAGTTGCTGCTGTCTCCTCTCCTCCCGCAGCTGCTTTAGCCACTGTTGCTGCCGTTGCCGTTGCTGGCGGTTTCCCATTCCAAGGGATGATGGGCAGCTACCTTAAGTCCTTGATGCAGCTTCTCTTCTCCTCCTCCAAATTCCACAGCAGCAACTTCCCAGGCTTTGCACGGCAGCTGGTTGGGCCGAAGGTAACTTAAGCCGTGCTCTTATGCTGTGAGGATCTGGGATCGAGCTCAGAGCTCAGAAATGATGATTCAAATTGAATTGAATTGAATTCTACCTGGGTACAACACGAGGCTATATATAGGCTCGACACAAGGCCCCGTAACCAGGTGTTACGCGAAGGTTCCGCGGGTCGCGAAGCGTCTCGAACAGATCCTTACCAAATTCGGTAGAAGGAAATTCAGAGGCAACCGAAAAGCCAGAATTCGGTGCACGCAACCTAGCTCGGTGCTATAACTATAATAAAATATAGGAAAGCATGTTGAGAACTGAACGAGAATGAATGAACTATGAATGAAGTGAGTACAAATATGAAACCCTAATTGGGTTGTACCCCCTATGGGATACCCCACTATAGCCTACACAAATAAGTAAGCTATAATGTTCTGACACACCCCCATAGGCAAAGTGGGGGAGAACAAGGGGTCACAAGACCAGTCAAGCAAAGCAAAGCGAAGCTCAGAGTGGATCACAAAGTCACCACACATTCCGAGCACAAGGTCAAGGGCCACAAGGCCAGTTCGCATGCAAGATCATATATAGAGATATACAAGAGTCAAGCAAGCAAGAACAAGAGTATATATAGGTCAAGGTACAAGCAAGGTCAAGAAGTGAGCAAGTGAGGCAAGACAGGCACAAGACCCAGCTGCGTGCAGCAACGCTGATGATCACAAGGCGCAAGTGCCTTGGTGAAGACATCAGCAGTGTTGGCCTCAGAGGCCACGTACGCAAGTCGCAACTGTCCACGCTCCTGCAGCTCACGAGCAAGAAAGTAGCGGAGAGCAATGTGCTTTGTTCTGTGCTCCAGTCGCTGCTCTCGACACAAGGCCAGCATGGCCTTGTTGTCTACGTACAGGACTGGAGGAGAACGAGGCGGCTCTCCAAGGTCGGTCAGCAGGTAGGTGGGCCAGCGAAGCTCCTGAGCAGCCATAGCCCCGGCGTAGATCTCAGCCTCACAACTGGAGCCGAGAACAGAAGACGAGCGAGTAGCCCGCCACGAGACAGAGCCTGAACCAAGGCTGAAGGTGTAACCGTGTGACGACCGCTGCGTAGCCTGGTCGTCAGCCCAAGAAGCGTCCGCGTGCCCAGTGAGGACCACTGGACTGCGCCCTCCAAGCACTAGCCCCATGCCCGATGTACTGCACAAGTAGCGCAACACCCTCTTCGCTGCAGCCATGTGCTCTGGTCGGTGTCTCCCAGGAGCAACATAGCGTGCGAGAATGCTGAGAGGGTATGCAAGGTTAGGTCGTGTGCAGGTCATCAGGTACATGAGGCAGCCAACAAGCTCTGCATACGGGCCACTCGACTCTACGGACTCATCCGAAGGCAGAGCTGAGAGCGAGTGGCGAGTAGGCAGAGGAGTGGCTTGAGGCGAGGAGTACGTGAAGCCGAAGCGCTGAAGGACCTGCTGCACCATGTGTGACTGAGTCAGGGTAATGGTGCGGCGTGCTCTGTCCCGGGTGATCTGCAAGCCAAGGTAGCTGCGTAGTTCACCCAGGTCAGTGCACGTGTGTCTCTTCTGCAGCTCGGACTTCACGTAAGCAAGTCCAGCAGTATCCGCTGTGGGAAAGACCAAGTCGTCGACGTACACGAGGATGTAGAACGGCGGCAGAGAGGTGTCGGTGCGCAGAAACAGCGACGGGTTGGCAGTAGAAGGAGCAAACCCAAGTGCCGCAAGCGTAGTCCTCAGTGTGTCGTGCCACTCACGTGGCGCCTGGCGGAGACCGTAGACTGGACGCCGGAGACTCCACTGGGTACCAGGAGGGAAAGACCCAGTGAAGCCAGGTGGGCGACGCAGCCAGATCTCCTCGTGCAGGCTGCCGTACAAGAAAGCTGTGCTGAAGTCGAGAGAGTGCAGCTCGTAGTCACGGTGAGCAGCAACGTGCAGCAATACCCGAAGAGTGGTCATCTTCGGGGTGGGGGAGAAGGTCTGAAAGTAGTCAACCCCCTGCCGCTGACTGAAGCCACGAGCCACGTAACGCGCCTTGAAGACAAGCGGAGAACCCGGCGGCCGCTTCACCCTGAAAGTCCACATGCCACTAACGATGTTCGCCCCAGGAGGGGGAACAGCGTTGACGTAGGTGCCTGTGGACTTCCAGGAAGCCATCTCTGCATCCATAGCTGCCTGCCACTGAGAGGAGTAGGGACCCTCTATCGCCTCCGCGTAAGAGCACGGAGTCGGGATGTCAAGTGCATCCGGGTCTCCCTCAGGGGCTAGCAGTACAGACGCGAGATGAGGTGAAGCGGGGGCCAGACACTGGAACTCCTCCTGCCTGTCCTCAAGGACGTCCATGCCAAGGGCACACTCACCCCCGACGGACGGAGGACAGGCAGACTCAGACTCAGCGACAAGACTAGCAGCGTAGTCTAGGCGACAGCGCGCAGCAAAGTCGACGAGCTCAGTGACAAGGGCAGACGCAGCAAAAGACTCGAAAGAAGGGTCAGTGACAGCAGTAGCAAGAAGACGCGTGACAGTAGGACTAGCAGCACGAAGAGAGTCCGACTCCGGGTCGGCAAGAGAAGGAAGAGAGGAAGCAGGAGGAGAAGGCAAAGGGGCACGCAGAGGAGCAGTAGACGGACACAGAGACATCCGGTGCGTGCCAGGGACAGGAGGAGGACGCTGACGGGAACCACGACCACTAGTGCGCGCAGTACGAACAGGCGACGCAGGACGAGACGCAGGCTCACGACGCTCAGTAAGACCTCCAGTCGGACCAGCGTAGGGAGAAGGAGCAGGCAAAGGTGAGGCAGGCTGTAGCTGTGAGTGTGACGAGACAGGCTGAGGACCCTCTAAGGGAGGAGGAGGAGGACCAGGAGAAGGTGTAAGACCAAGAACCTGCTGCAGGAGCGGAACGAAGTACGACCGGGGCCGCGCGGCGACGCCAGAAACAGCAAGGACAGCACCAGTACCCCCACCAGGAGTACCCGCTCCAGCAGCATCTCCAGTAGCTCATGAACCTCCAGCAGTATCACCAGTTGCACCACCAGTCGGACCTCCAGCGGCAGTCTCAGCGTCAACACCCTCAGCAGCACCAGCTCCAGGAGAACCCTTAGACCCAGCTGCTCCAGCACCCACAGTACGAGCACCGCCGAGACGCTCGGCAGCAGTACCCTCTGCAGCCGAAGAACCTCCAGCACCAGCTGCACGCCTCCAGCGCCTGGCAAACCACTCACATAGCTCCTGAGGGGAGAGTGGCTCTCGGCGAGACGAAGCTCCTCCAGGCGGAGCACCCCCAGTCTCAGCACCCCCAAGCTCAGCACCCCCAGGCTCAGTACCCCCAGGCACAGCACCCCCAGGCTCAGTACCCCCAGGCACAGCACCCCCAGGCTCAGCACCCCCAGGCTCAGCACCCGCAGGCGTAGTACCTCCAATCTCAGCACCCCCAGGCTCAGCTCCCGCAGCAGCACCAGAGTCACCAGTGACCTCGACAGGCTCGACCGCGTCTACCTGGGACACACCTGAAGGGGCAGGACCCTGAGGGGGGAGGGGGTCTACCGGGGGGGGACCTGGTACCAAGAAGAGCGGGGGCGGGGGGAGGGACGGAGTGCGGTAGGGGAAGAGGCGGTAGTAGGGTACCGACTCGTCGAACGTGACGTCCTATGAGGACAGAACACGTCGAAAGGTGGGGTGGTAGAACTGCCACCCAGGGGCGTCGGGGGGGAACCCCAGGAAGACGCAGGGAGCAGCGCGAGGGGACAGCTTGTCCGCAGACAAGTCGCGGACAAACGCTCGAGATCCCCAGACCCGGAACGCCGATGCATCGCCAACCTTCCCCGTCCACAGAAGGGCTGGGGAGGTCTCCGGCCTGGAGACCCTGGGGTGGAGGTTGATCTGATGCGCCGCGTACGTGACCGCAAACGGCCACAGCAAATGGTGGGCAGCCGCATGCATCATGGACGTACGAGCGACGTCCATGACCATGCCAATGCGGCGCTCTGCAATCCCATTTTGCTGCGGGGAGTCCGGAAGCGTGAAGGTCTGGCGGATGCCTCGCGCACGATAGTAGGCACGCAGAAGGCCAGAGGAGAACTCTCCGCCTCTGTCCGAGTGCAGACGCAACACAGGAAAGTCCGAGCCAAAGCTCTGCCTGAGCTGGAGACGAGCAGCGCGGATCCAGTCGATCAGCACCTCAGTGACATCACCCTTGCTGCGCAAGGGGAAGACTGTGGTGTAACGCGAGTAGTCGTCAACCACCAGCAGGAAGTAGCGCTCGTGACCGAGTCCACGGACGCGGGCAGGGCCCCACACGTCCATGTGAAGCGTCTGCAACGGAGCCTCTGTCGGAAGAAACTGGGAGGAGTGGGGGGCAGCACGCTGGCGCCCCTCGACACAGGGGACATAGGCAGGGCCAGGGCCCTGAGGAAGGGGAGGTAGAGACCGGGGGAGACCAGACACAAGAAGACGGGAGGCCATGCCTCTGAGCCGAAGCAGAGAGGGGTGGCCAAGACGGTGGTGCCAGAGGAGGGCCTCGTGAGACAGACGGCGACACGAACAAGGGGCAGACTCAGGACCAGACCTGGACGCTGCAGCAAACACCTGACCAGACGAAGGGACTCTACCAGACTCAGCACCTGGAGGAGAAGCAGTGGTCAGTATGTACAGGCTCGACCCTGGCTGACGTGTAAACGTAGCCAGGTGACGACCCGTGCTAGCCTCCGTGCAGTGCGTCACTCGCTGACTAGCAGGGGTGATCTGGTGGACTCCCACATCCTGTAGGTCAGCACCACTCACCAAGTTTGTAGAGAACGAGGGGAGGTAGAGACCAGACAGGGTGCCAGAGGGAGCCGCCGGACACGGGAGGACCGTGGAGAAGCGAGCCAGGACAGGACCCCCAGACGGGTCAGCCAGGGAAACCGCAACTGGCCGACTAAGCGGCGTAAGTGTGGTGCTGTCTCGAAAGAAAGAGCGAGACGCTCCAGAGTCAAGAGTGAAGGTGAGGGAGGCCGAAGCCGACGCAGTACCGGAGAGCGCAGACGCACTAGTACCTGGGAGCACAGACGCACGGGCACCTAGAGCAGAAGCCTCACCGGCACCTGGAGCAGCAGTACCAATGCCCGGGTCGGGCGGGAAACACCGGTAACAATCACCCTCCTCACTAATGGTCACAGCATACATGGCAGCAAGAATAGCATCAAAATCAAGATCAAAGATAGCTACACCGGCCCTAGACAACTCTCCCCAGCGGGGGATCTCCGTGGCCTCCGGGAACTGCTGACGCCAAGCGTCCGTCAGGCGGCCAAAGCAGCGCTGGGCGGAGTGGGCACCCCCACACTGCTCTCCAGTGCGGAGAACGTAGGTGCAGGGACCAAAACCCCCACCGCGCTGACGCTGCGTGTACCACTCACGGAGCTGCTGAGGGGTGGGGACGTCGCGAGAACGCTGCTGCTGCTGCTGCTGCTGGCACTGACCGCCACCAGTGCCGCTCCGCTGCGAAGCTCTACTCCGACCACCTCCACCTCCGCCACCCCCGCCTCCGCCTCCACCGCCCCCGCCTCCACCTCCACCGCCGCCACCTCCGCCACCTCCGCTACCATCGCCACCGCCGCCGCCACTCCCGCCTCCACTGCTGCCACTAGCACCCCCACCCCCGCTACTACCTCCACCGCCACCCCCACTCCCTCCGCCGCCTCCACCTCCACCGCCACCGCCCCCACTGGCCCCACCCGCTCCCTTGCCCCCCTTGCCCTTGCCAAAGCAGCGTCTCCCGCTAGGGGCAGACGCCGCACCGACCGACTCAAGACCAACGAGGTCGGCCGAAGCGGCAGAGGCGACAGAGGGCAGGAGAGGGGAAGGAGAACACCCCTCAAAGATGGGGGCGCGGGGGTCACCTCGAGAGGCTCCTACAGCAACTATGCTCTTCTCTGCTGCAAGGAGGGCCTTCTCGAGGCACTCGACTGTGAGGGTGGTGGGACAGACCGCGAGGAAGTGGTCCCGGACTACACAAAGGGAGTCAGGGAGGCGAGCTACTGAGTGATCACGCCGCTGACGATTGGCATACTGCTTCTGGGAGTTCTGCATTGTGGTGAGACGTTGCTGAGTCTTCTCCCATAGCTGCTGCATGGTGGTGACGAAGTCATGTGCGGCTTGGACGTGTGCCGGTGTAGTTGGCTGCTGTGGTGTGAGTGGTTCCCGTCCGTAACACGGGAAGAAAGGAGTTTTCCCTGTGGCCGCATGTGATGCGTTGTTGTAAGCAAACTCTAGGGTTGGTAACTGTGTGTCCCAGTGGCTGACGTCGTCATTGCAAGCTGTGCGTAGTAACTGCTCAACCACTTGATTGAGTCGCTCTGTCTGTCCGTCAGTCTGGGGGTGGTATGCTGAAGACATTGCAAGCTTTGTCCCCAACAGTCCCATGAGCTCCTACTGGTGAATTTGGGGTCTCTGTCTGAGATGAGTGTAGCGGGGATGCTGTGGATGGTGATGATGCGGTCAAAGAAGAGGCGAGAAGTTGCTTCAGTTGTAGCTGTGGCGTTGGTCGGTATGAAGTGACCCATTTTGGAGAACTTATCGATCACCACGAGGATGGAATCATGTCCCCGTGAGGTCGAAGGAAGCCCTGTGATGAAGTCGAGGCTAACGACCTGCCATGGCTGCTCCGGTACGAGTAGAGGCTGAAGTAACCCGGCTTTTTTCTGCTTGCTGCTCTTCATCCGCTGGCACGTGTTGCAAGAGGTGACGAACTGCTGCACGTCTGCTGCCATCCCGAGCCAGAAGTAATACTTTGCTATCCCTGCTAACGTCTTGTTGCTCCCGAAATGTCCCGCGTAAGGTACGTCGTGAAACTCCTCCAATAGGATCTGCCGTAGCGGGGCGTAATTCGGTACCCAAATCTTTCCTGAACCCTTCCTTACAGCTAAAGTCTTTCTCCCACTGTAATAGCTTCTTGGTCTGTGATGTAGCAATCTCTGCGTCCACGGAGTACCCATGTTGGAATAGACCCTTGAGCAGAGGGTTCATCCCGTCGAGCTGGATGCCTGCTACATGTCCGGGGCGGCTCAACGCGTCTGCCTTGTTGTATAGCCCGGGCTTGTAGACAGTGTCGTAGTGGAAGTGAGTTTCCAGGATGTCCACCCACCGCACCTGTCGTCGTGAGAGTGTCCGCTGTGACTTCACGCATTTGAGACTGAAGTGGTCAGTATAGACTGTAGTCTTGGCTCCCTCTAGGTAACACCTCCACGCCTTGAAGGATATGACTATCGCTAAGGCTTCCTTGTCGTGAATGGGGTAGTTTAGTTCTGAGTTGTCTGCCATCTTGATCTGCCAGTAGCCCGATCGTAGGTCGAGCTTCGAAAATACTATTGCTCCACGCATTTGATCGAGTAGGTCGTCTATGCGCGGTATGGGATATTTGTTTTTTACTGTCTGTTTGTTCAGTGCGCGGTAGTCGATGCACATCCGTAGACTGCCGTCTGGTTTTGGAGTGAAGAGAATTGGTGCGCCGTAGGGAGAGGTGGATGGGCGGATCAGTTGTCTGTCCAGTAGATACTCTATCTGTTTTTTCATGTCTGTCAGTTCAGTCGGACTCAGTCGGTATGGTGCACGTGAGACGGGTTTCGCACCTGGTTCCTCCACAATCTCGTGCTCGTGGGTGCGTGTTGGAGGTACGTCTGCAAGTAGGTCGTTAGGCATTATATCCTTGTACTGCTCCAAGACCTCTTTCACTGCTGCAGGTAGCTCAGAACTCGGCTTCTCCTCCTCTGCTGCTGCCATAACCAGTGCTAGGGAACCCGTGTTACTCTTGTTCACCGTCTGTTCGAACCGTGCCAGTGTCGTTTCAGGTATGTGCCCTGTATCCGTCCAGCCTTTCAGCTCCACTCGTTTCCTGTGTTGTAGATGCACACCTTGCTGTTGACCCAATCGATCTCGGGGTTGAACTGCTTCAGGAAATCTCGCCCCAAGATAAAATCTAATCCTTTGATGTTGGTCACTGGTAGCTTCGGCTTCCACCTCAACGCACCTATTTGCAGTTGCAGAGATGCTTCGCCGTGGATAGGAAGCTTCGTACCGTCCACCATGGTTGCTGAAAACTGGGTCTCTTCCGCCTTCTCTCCAATTTTCTCCAATGCTCCGCAGTCACACACCGAGTGAGATGCACCGCTGTCCACCAGTGCCTGGAGGCGTCGCCCATTGCATAACACCTCGAGGAGTATTGGTTTCTGTTGTGCTGAGTAGCCAAAGAGGGTCTCGTTAATAGGATCATAGGGTACATCGAACTTAATACCTTCCTTTTTTCCTATACCTGACTTTGCGCTTTCCAACTTCACCTGGGGGGTAGGAGGATTTTTCCGAGGCTTGTATAATTTTTCCTGAGCCTGGATGTCTCCTCTAAGCCTTGGCAGCTGTGTAGGCTTCACCTGTGGGCGACGGGGAGCCTTAATACTGTGCTGCGGGGAGAGAATATTAACTCCACGGAACGCACGACCCTTCTCTACGCTCCGTAGTATTTTGCCCAACTTCTCAGGTACCTGAATAATTTCTAAAGGCTTTTTCTTGGCCTCTAGACCTCCCCTGAATTTTTTGAAGGCTTGTAAACCACGAGAAGCAATATTCTTCGTTAGAGCATCTTTATGGGGTACTTTTAACAAATTCTTACTTTCGTGGGTGTTCGGCTGGAGTTTCCCGGTCGGTGCAGAGTCTCCTTCGCCTCGGCGATTTCCCCTGATGCCGGCCGGTCGTGACGTTTTAAATTCCCGCCATCATTTTCTCCTTTTTTCACCCGCTCCGAAGTCGCCACGTCGTCGCCGTTTCCTGCTTTTCGGATCTTTACGCGATCGCCAGGTCGATCCGCGGCTACTGGCGATTCCCGTTTTTTTACTTCGGGGGTGCTCCACTATTTCCGTCCCGGGGTGCCGCACGTGCTTTCTTCATTTTGTAGCACGACAAAAACTGATGTCCTGCTACGCCGCAAAATTCGCATTTTGTCGGCTGCTGCTTCGCGTCATATTTGTCGATATCCATTGGTTCGGTGAACGTGGGGGTGGCCGATCGCTCGGTGCCAAATGTACGGTTCGGCGTGAAGCGTCGTGTTTCGGGTTGACTTCGAGTTAGCGCGTCGTATCGCTCGGCAGCACGCACGATGTCTCTGTAGCTGTTGTAATTCGCCGCAATCACATGCCGCTGAATCTCCATTTTTGATCCTTCGGTGTACGCCTGGATTTTTTCGCCTTCGGTCAGGTCGGTGATGCGGTTGAACAGTAACTCCATCTGCTGCGTGTACTGTGTTACACTACTGTATTGCTTGTGTCGGTGTATCTGCTGCCGCGCCATGTAGGTTGTATTAATTGGTTCAAAACGCTCGATTAAATCTGCCCGAAACTGGTGCCACGTTTTCTCCCCGCGGGCTACGTCGGTGTAGTAAATCTATTCGAGAGCCGGTCCACGTAACAGTGTTGCTGCAAGCCGAATCCTTGTTGCGTCGTGTTGCGGGGTCGAACAGCCAATGGCCTCGAAGTAAATTTCGAGGGTGGCCACGAATCGCCGGACGTCTGATCCCTTTGCGCTTGGATCGAACGCCTCCGGGAGCCTCGGTCGTGCTGCTTCGAGGTTCGGCGACAGTGGTGCCATTGGTCCGTGAAATGTCGGTGTCGCCACTGCTGCTGTGGCGAACCCTGGTTGGCTTGTCAAAAAAGCCTCGAGTCGACGAAGCGTCGCCTACGTCTGCTCCATGTCGGTGCGGAGGCTCGCGATGTCGCTCGTAGTCGCGTAGTTGTCGCCTTGGCCCTCCATTTGGTGATTTACAGGAAGATGCGCGACGAAAATAATCGAATTCTAGGTGCTAGTCGACTTATTGCAAGTCAAATTGACTGTAGAATCGACGAGCGTGAATTCTGTAGGTTGCGTAAATCTCCCTTAGGCGAAATTCGCGTCCGATCTTGGCCGTGGAGGGAGAAAATCGATCCGACGCTCCAAATTCCAACTTTTTGGGGCGAAATTCTCTGGGCCGTTGAGATGAAACTCGATCGAACGGTCAAAACTCCAACCTTTTCACCAGTAAATCTGAGGGGTGTTCGAAAACCGAATCTAGGGGGACTTAGAAAAATTGCGCGGAACTGGTTTTACATACCCGTATCGGCGCTTTCGTCGTCGCCCCCGCGGTTTTTAAAGGCCGGAACTAAGCGGTTGAAGACATCGCGTGTAAACGCGCTCTGATTACCAAGTGTGAGGATCTGGGATCGAGCTCAGAAAAGATGATTCAAATTGAATTGAATTGAATTCTACCTGGGTACAACACGAGGCTATATATAGGCTCGACACAAGGCCCCGTAACCAGGTGTTACGCGAAGGTTCCACGGGTCGCGAAGCGTCCCGAACAGATCCTTACCGGATTCGGTAGAAGGCAATTCGGTGGCAACCGAAAAGCCAGAATTCGGTGCATGCAACCTAGCTCGGTGCTATAACTATAATAAAATATAGGAAAGCACCTAGCCTAGGAAATCAAGCAATTCATGCATGCATATGATTATCCTATGCTAGAAATAGCATGATAAAGTAGAGGCAAGCAAGCATAGCTGGCATAAGCCGTCGTACTCTCACATATGCAGCTGACACACAGAAAGAAAGTTAGCGGGCAAACCTTCAACCAGCAACACATTCCCAAGCCCCACAAGCTACCAATTAGCTCTCATTACCTTGGCATTGCCAACACCAATCACCGGGAGCAAAGCACCTGAAGCGGCAGCCACAAACGTAATCTTCCTAGAGGGTTTTACCTCATCAAGCAAATCTGCTCGTAGGGTCATGTGACTTGTGCAACCTGAGTCTATCGAGTGCATCACAACCTTCCCAACCGAACCCACATCATTCCCACTCCCTTTCACATCCCAAGAGAGGCTTTACCATGTGCACCTGCACCTGAACCTTACACAGCGCCACCTTGTGCGCGTTCACCACTTCGCAGCTTCATGCGTGGAGGTGCCCATCCCTTAGGCTGGCTGAAACACTTGAACCATGGATGTCCAAGCTTCTTGCAGTAGCAGCAGACTCCCTTCTTTTGGGTGCTCCCCGTGCCACCAGACCTCCCATGCCCCTCATTATAGTCACCTCGGCCTCTCCCTCTACCAAAGCCTTTCCCACGCCCTCGACCTCTCCCACCCCCTCTTCTTCTACTTCCTCCTACAACTCCATACCCCTCAGCAGTTTTGTTGGCAGCACCACCTCCCGTGTGGCGCCTGTGGAAGTCCTCCTACAGAATCTGCTGCCGTAGCCACTCATGTGTCCACTGATCGTGCTGGGTGTTGAGGGTGGGGATAAGGTTGTCCCACGAGTTGTCAAGCAGCAAGATGATCTTGGTGCGCTGCTGCTTCTGCGACACCTTACTGCATGCCGTTGCCGTCCTCGCATAGGTGTCCATCTTGTCAAGGACCAGTTTCACATCATCGTCTGGTCGCATGGAGAGGGCAGCCAACTCCTTTTCCAACACAATCACCATCGGCAGCGTGTTGTGCTGAATCACGTCGTGTAGTAGCTTTCACGCCTTCGGTCCCGAATCATCCAACTCCACCAAATCCTTGATGTGCTGAAACATGTCGTTGTTGACCGATTGCAGAATGAGGTCATACAATATCACACGCCTCTCAATCCATCGGTCGCAGGTCTCTCCTTCCTCAAGCATCTTCTCTTCTCCCATGGCAAGTTTCAGAAGCTTGTAGTGCTTGAAGGCACTCCTCATCCACCCGCTCCATTCCTCATAATTGGAGCCATCCAATGCCTCGATCTTGGATGGTGGCGGCTCACTCCTTTTCACAGCTGCGTTTCCACTTCCTTCATTCATCTTCTATTCTCTCAATTGCACGTTTCAGCTCCCCTCTTTGCTGTCCACACTCTAGATCCTCAAATGTTTTCACAATCGGCGCCAAAGAAATTTTGGCAGAGTTTCCCTTTAGCGGAAGTCACTTTCAACCTTCAGATTCCACTTAGGCACACCCACAGGCCATGGTGGGTCTAGATGATTCTCCACATCTCAGTAGACTCTCCACACCAAGTCCTTAATCAGCTCTGATACCGTTTGTTAGGATCAAGGACGCAGTCTAGGAAGACTAGGGGCCAAAATTACACAAAATTGTTGGACTAAATTTCTGGACAGAAATGTTGACTCCAAAAGAAACGCCGTCAACAAAAAGTCCACGACTAAAATTTTGCCAATTTCAGGTATGCTGTAGCCTGAGACCGTGGCTACAATATCCATTTTGAAACGTATTAAAAGATGAACTAAACCTTGAGTTATGAATTTCGGCGCACTGGGGGGTATGCTAAAACTGAAACTTACCTCAATCGCAATGTTCACCGAAGAACCATACAAGGAAATTAGAGTGGATAGAAACCAGGTAGGAGGACAAAAGAGGGAAGGTCCCCAAGGAGTTCCCAACCAAGGAAACCCCATAAGCATTCAATATTCCCTCCCTATAGTGACCCCACTTTGACCTTTGTCACTTTCCCAATCTCCCAAATCCACCTCACCCAGATTGGCCACACTTTGTCAGAATGCTATATAGCTTATACCTTTGTGTAGGCTATAGTGGGGTATCCCATAGGGGGTACAACCCAATTAGGGTTAGTACTTGTACTCACTCATTTCATAGTTGATTCATTCTCTCGTTCTCATTCTCTCATGGAATCAGAGGAGGTCCCCTCCTAGGGACTGTTCCTAGGGCCCACCAAAACGCGCCTCGAGTCGCGCTCTCCCTTTTTTTTTCTTTCCTAGCGGCCCGTCGTGCCGCCCTTACGGTCGAGTCAAGCCGCCCTAGCGGCCCCGCTGCCCTACCTAGCGGCCCCGCCGCCCTACCTAGCGGCCCCGCCGCCCTACCTCGCGGCCTCGCCGCCCCTTCTGCGCGGCCCCGCCGCCCTACCTAGCGGCCCCGCCGCCCTACCTAGCGGCCCCGCCGCCCTTCTGCGCGGCCCCGCCGCCCTACCTAGCGGCCCCGCCGCCCTTCCTCGCGGCTCCGCCGCCTCATCGCGCGGCCCCGCCGCCCTACCTAGCGGCCCCGCCGCCCTTCCTCGCGGCCCCGCCACCCCATTACGCGGCCCCGCCGCCCTATCTCGCGGCCCCGCCGCCCTACCCAGCGGCCCCGCCGCCCTTCTGCAGCGGACCCGCCGCTCCTCTGCAGCGGCCCCGCCGCTCTACCCAGCGGCCCCGCCGTCCTTCTGCAGCGGCCACGCCGCTTCTCTGCAGCAGCCCCGCCGCCCTATCTAGCGGCCCCGCCGCCCTTTCTGCAGCGGCCCCGCCGCCCTACTTCAGCGGCCCAGCCGAGCCGCCCAGCAGCAGAGCAGCCGAGCCGCCCCGCCGCCGAGCCGCACTGCAGCGGAGCTGCCCGGCCGCCCACCAGCTGAACCGCCGTGCAGCCGACCGCCCGGCCGCCGAGCCGCCCAGCTGCCGAGCCGCCCAGCTGCCAAGCCGCCCTGCAGCCGAGCCGCCCGAGCAGCCCTGGCCAGTGAGCACAGACCCTCTGTCACTGCGTGCCCTTCCTTTGCTGCTTGCACTGCTGGTCTACTGCTGTCATGGCTACCCCTAGTGTCCTCGCTTTTGACGCTGAGGGTCGGGCCATTGACTTTGAGGTCTGGGTAGATGACCTACAGCTGTTCTTACAGTGCGATAGGGCGGACGGGCTCTCTCTCTTTGACCTCACCTCTGGCGCTTCCCCTGCCCCTGCTGCTGATGCTAACGCCACTGTTCGCTCCCACTGGGCCACGCGCGTCGCTGCTGCACGTCTTGCTGTGCGTCGCCACCTCTCTACCTCCGAGCGTGCGCACTTTAGTCAGTACAAGAGTGCTCAGACCTTGTACGACGCTGTAGTCGCGCGCTACTCCTCCCCTTCCACTGCTGCACTGAGCCGTCTCATGCTGCCGTACCTCTTCCCTGACCTTGCAGCCTTTCCACCGTTGCTGACCTCATTACACACCTCCGCACTAGTGACACTCGCTACCGCGCTGCACTTCCTGCTGACTTCTGCAACGCGAACCCCCCCCCCATGTACATCACTCTGTACTTCCTAGTTACTCGCCTCCTTGACTCCCTTCGAGTAGTCAGGGACCACTTTCTCTCAGTCTGTCCCACCACACTCACTGTAGACCTCATCGAGAAGGCCCTCCTCACGATAGAGAAGAGCATATTCGCTGTAGGAGCCTCTCGAGGTGACCCTCGCACACCCATCTTTGAGGGGTGTTCTCCCTCCCCCCTGCTGCCCTCTGTTGCCTGTGCTGTTGCGGCCGACCTCCTTGGTCTTGAGTCGGTCGGTGCGGCGTCTGCCCCTAGCGGGAGACGCCACTCTGGCAAGGGCAAGGGGGGCAAGGGAGCTGGAGGAGCGGGCGGTGGAGGTGGAGGTGGAGGCAGTGGGGGGAGTGGGGGTGGCGGTGGAGGTGGGGGTGGGGGGGTCGGTGGCGGTAGTGGAGGCGGAGGCGGCGGCGGCGGTGGCAGTGGGAGCGGAGGTGGAGGAGGCGGTGGAGGCCGCGGCGGCAGTGGAGGCAGCGGAGGCGGTGGAGGTGTTGGGGGTGGCGGTGGAGCTGATCGCGGGTCTTTGCAGAGGAGTGGCTCAGGTGGTCGCTCGCGCCAGCAGCAGCAGCGAGGTCGTGCGACCCTGTCCCCTCAGCAGCTCCGTGAGTGTTACACTGCACGCCAGCGGGGTGGGGGATTTGGTCCGTGCACCTACGTCCTGCGATTTGGCGACCGTGCGAGTGAGCAGTGTGGGGGTGCGCACCCCACTCCGCGCTGCTTTGGCCGCCTGACGGACGCGTGGCGTCACCAGTTCCCGGAGGCCTCCGAGATCCCTCGCTGGGACGAGCTGTCTAGGGCAGGGGTTGCCATCTTTGATCTTGACGTTGATGCTATTCTCTCTGCCATGTATGCTGTGTCTATTAGTGATGAGGGTGACTGTTACCGGTGTTTCCAGCCTGATCCGGGCATTGAGACTGCTGCTCTAGGTACTAGTGCGGCTGCTGCCCTAGGTGCTTACGACGCTGCTGCTCTAGGTGCTGGTGTGTCTACGTCCTCAGGTACTGGTGAGTCTGCGCTCTCAGGTACTACGTCGGCTTCGGCCTCCCTCACCTTCACTCTTGACTCCGGGGCGTCTCGCTCCTTCTTTCGGGACCGCACCACACTCACGCCGCTTAGTCGGCCGGTTGCGGTATCTCTGGCTGACCCCTCTGGAGGTCCGGTCCTGTCTCGCTTCTCCACAGTCCTCCCGTGTCCGGCGGCTCCCTCCGGCACCCTGTCTGGTCTCTACCTCCCCTCGTTCTCGACGAACCTGGTGAGTGGTGCTGACCTACAGGATGTGGGTGTCCATCAGTTCACTCCTACGTGACGGCAAGTGACCCACTGTACAGAGGCCGGCACAGGCTGACACCTGGCTACGTTCACCCGTCAGCCGAGGTCGAGCCTGTACACTCTGACCACTACGTCTCCTCCAGTTGCTGAGTCTGATAGGGTAGCTGCGTCGGGTCAGGTGTTTACTTCGTTCCACTCCTGCAGCAGGTTCTTGGTCTTCCACCTTCTACAGGTCCTCCTCCTCCTTTAGAGTGTCCACAGCCTGTCCCGTTCCAGCTAGAGTTGCAGCCTACCTCCCCTTTGCCTGCTCCTTCTCCCTGCACTGGTCCTAGTGGAGGTGTGGCTGAGTGTCGTGAGCCTGCGTCTCGCCCTGCGCCGCCTGTCCGTGCTGCTCGCACTAGTGGTCGTGGTTCGTGTTAGCGTCCTCCTCCTGTCCCTGGCACGCACCGGATGTCTCTGCGTCCGTCCACTGCTCATCTGCGTGCCCCTTTGCCTTCTCCTCCTGAGTCCTCTCTTCCTGCTCTTGCCGACCCGGAGTCGGACTCTCACCGTGCTGCCAGTCCTACTATCACGCGTCTCCTTGCTACTATTGTCACTGACCCTTCTTTCGAGTCCACTTCTGCGTCTGCCCTAGTTGCTGAGCTCGTCGACTTTGCTGCTCACTGTCGCCTAGACTACGCTGCTAGTCTTGTCGCTGAGTCTGAGTCTGTCTGTCCTCCGTCCGTCGGGGGTGAGTGTGCTCTTGGCACGGACGTACTTGAAGACAGGCAGGAAGAGTTCCAGTGTCTGGCAGCTGCTTCACCTCATCTCGTGTCCGTACTGCTTACCCCTGAGGGAGACCCGGATGCACTTGACATCCCGACTCCGCGCTCTTACGCGGAGGCGATAGAGGGTCCCTACTCCTCTCAGTGGCAGGCAGCTGTGGATGCAGAGATGGCTTCCTGGAAGTCCACAGGCACCTACGTTGACGATGTCCCCCCTCCTTGGGCGAACATCGTCAGTGGCATGTGGATCTTCAGGGTGAAGCGGCCGCCGGGTTCTCCGCCTGTCTTCAAGGCGCGTTACGTGGCTCGTGGCTTCAGTCAGCGGCAGGGAGTTGACTAATTTGAGACCTTCTCCCCCACCCCAAAGATGACCACTCTTCGGGTACTGCTGCACGTTGCTGCTCACCGTGACTACGAGCTGCACTCTCTTGACTTCAACACAGCTTTCTTGTAGGGCAGCCTGCACGAGGAGATCTGGCTGCGTCGCCCACCTGGCTTCACTGGGTCTTTCCCTCCTGGTACCCAGTGGAGTCTCCGGCGTCCAGTCTACGGTCTCCGCCAGGCGCCACGTGAGTGGCACGGCACACTGAGGACTACACTTGCGGCTCTTGGGTTTGCTCCTTCTACTGCCGATCCGTCGCTGTTTCTGCGCACCGACACCTCTCTGCCGCCGTTCTACATTCTCGTGTACGTCAACGACTTGGTCTTTGCTAGAGCTGACACTGCTGGACTCGCCTACGTGAAGTCGAAGCTGCAGAAGAGACACACGTGCACAGACCCGGGTGAACTGCGCAGCTACCTTGGCTTGCAGATCACCCGGGACAGAGCACGCCGCACCATTACCCTGACTCAATCACACATGGTGCAGTAGGTCCTTCAGCGCTTTGGCTTCACGTACTCCTCGCCTCAGGCCACTCCTCTGTCTTCTCGCCACTCGCTCTCAGCTCTGCCTTCGGATGAGTCCGTAGAGTCGAGTGGCCCGTACCCAGAGCTTGATGGCTGCCTCATGTACCTGATGACCTGCACACGACCTGACCTTGCATACCCTCTTAGCATTCTCGCACGCTATGTTGCTCCTGGGAGACACCGACCAGAGCACATGGCTGCAGCGAAGAGGGTGTTGCGCTACCTGTGCAGTACGTCGGGCATAGGGCTAGTGCTTGGAGGGCGGAGTCCAGTGGTCCTCACTGGGCACGCAGACGCTTCTTGGGCTGACGACCAGGCTACGCAGCGGTCGTCACAGGGTTACACCTTCAGCCTTGGTTCCGGCTCTGTTTCGTGGCGGGCTACTCGCTCGTCTTCTGTTCTTGGCTCCAGTTGTGAGGCTGAGATCTACGCCGGGGCCATGGCTGCACAGGAGCTTCGCTGGCTCACCTACCTGCTGACCGACCTTTGAGAGCCGCCTCGTTCTCCTCCAGTCCTGTACGTAGACAACAAGGCCATGCTGGCCTTGTGTCGAGAGCAGCGACTGGAGCACAGAACAAAGCACATTGCTCTCCGCTACTTCCTTGCTCGTAAGCTACAGCAGCGTGGACAGTTGCGGCTTGCGTACGTGGCCTCTGAGGCCAACACTGCTGATGTCTTCACCAAGGCGCTTCCGCCTTGTGATCATTAGCGCTTCTGCACTCAGCTGGGTCTTGTGCCCGTCTTGCCTCACTTGCTCTCCTCTTGACCTTGCTTGTACTCTCACATATATATATACCTGCTCTTGCTTGTCTAGCTTTATACATATGTGTGTACTCTTGCATGTGAAGTGGCCGTGTGGCCTTGACCCTGTGCTCGGACTGTGTGGTGACTTTGTGATCCACCCTGAGCTTGCTTTGCTTTGCTTTACTTGCCTGGTCTTGTGACCCCTTGTTCTCCCCCACTTTGCTTTTGGGGGTGTGTCAGAATGCTATATAGCTTATACATTTGTGTAGGCTATAGTGGGGTATCCCATAGGGGGTACAACCCAATTAGGGTTAGTACTTGTACTCACTCATTTCATAGTTGATTCATTCTCTCGTTCTCATTCTCTCACACTTGCCTACCAAGTTTGGCTTCTCCCAACCACTTGGAATAAACTTTAGTAGAAGTGACGAATTTCACAACCCCCAAAAGCCTATACCCCATATAGTTCACTCCGCATATTCCCATAGTTGCCGCAACGAAATATCAAAAGCACACGAAATTCAACCATTAGTAACTTTCTTGTTCGTGCTCCGATCGAAGAGCTACCTGGTTCATCAGAAAGCTCTTGAGCACAGGAGTCACTTCAGATATATGCTCAAGTAGAATAGCATTCACACACACACATACACATACACACACACACTCACAAAGTCTAGGCAACATCAAACACAAATTCTTGCGCACGCTCACACCACACATGCGACGTACGAACACAGGATGGGAGGTAGACAGACGTGAATGCATATGATAGTCACACAACACAATTGACCCGCCTTTCTTTTCTACGAGCTCTTCATCACCTGACACGTAGGACATGACCCCACGTGGTGATGTACATCGGTCAACAGCTCTGGCTAGTAGTAATAGCGCTGCAGTTGCTGTCGCGTTAATTCTACCCTCGGTAACCCCGTCGTGTCCCCCCTGCAGTAGCAGTTCCTTCAGCAATGAACATGCTGGTACCCAGATACGATTGGTACCTGCTTTTACGTAATACTCTATCTTTGTTTCTGTCAATTGCTGTGAAAAATGGGTCAATGTGGTATCCCTGGGTGAATAGGCCTATTAACAGTGGGTTGGTTTGGGCGAGTAGGATGGCGAGAAGTTGGGCGGTGGGGCGGCTGAGTGCGTCAGCAATGTCCGACGCTCCTTTTATGTACGTGACGGTGTAGTGGAAGTTGGACTCCAGATATTCCAACCAACAAATCTGTCGCGAATTGAGGTTCGGTTGGGCGTGAAGGTACAGTAGTGATTGGTGGTTTGTCCGTACTGTCAGGTCTGCTACGGTGAGGTAGCATCGCCACACTTTGAACGCATGCACGATCGCCAGCATCTCGCGGTCGTGTATCGTATAGTTGCGTTTGGGCGGGTGAAGCTTGCGGAACTCGTACGCGATTGGCTGAAGGTCGTTCCCAAAATCCTGCTATAGTACTGCTCCCACATTGATGTCGCTTGCGTCGGTGACCAGTTCGAACGTTTGGTGTGGGTAAGCGATGTGCAGTACGGGCGTCGAGAATTTTCTTGAGGGCCAAGAAGGCAGCTTGCTCTTTCTCCCCCCACGTGTACTCAACCCCCTTCCTCAGGAGATCTGTCAGTGGGGCCAGTCAGCTTCGCCATGTCGGGGACGAACCGGCGCACGTAGTTGACGAACCCCAAAAAACAATGTAGCTCAGTCAAGTTTGTCGGCGCGTGCCATGCTTGAATCGTCGCGATCTTCTTCGGGTCTATTTCCACTCCATCGGCTAAAATAATGTGCTCTAACAACTTTAGTGTGTCTTGTAGATGTCAAAGTTAGCAGGCAGAAAAAGAATTGAAGAAAGGAGGGGTTTCACTAGCAGCAGTAGGGATACATATAGCAAACCCTAACTGGGTTGTACCCGCTATAGAGCACCCCACTACAGGCTAGATAATAACATTTTGACACACCCCCATAGCCAAATTGGGGTGTAATCAGCACAATGAGCACGCATAGCAGGAGTTCACAATAATAAGCAAAGCTAGAGGTAATCCCAGCGGGCAAGTGAGGAGGAGGAGGAACTGTAGAAGGAGAGAAGATGGGAGGCAACGACTGAAGCTGCAAAGGCACGAGCACAGGAGTGGCTGACTCAGTGGCTACCGAAGCAAGGGCGACGGACTACTGGAGTGATTGGCTCCGCGGCTAAGACGAGCGGCAGGAGAAACGGGCCCACTGGCGACTGGTGCAACAGGCTCACTGGCTACCGAAGCAAGGGCGACGGACTACAGGCGCTGCAGGCGACACAACAGCTACCTCCACACAACCTCCTCCAACTGACCCACACCTTTGACACACACCACCTGCTGAACCTCTAACTCCACTCCCACGTCACCCCCCTAGCGCCATTCCCCTCGGCTCCCACACCTCCACCCCCCTCAGCAGCAGCTGCAGTAGTGGGAGACAAACAAGGAGGTGGGGAGAGGGAAGGAGATTACCCACACCGCGCACCCCCATGCTCGCCACCCCACACCCCCCACCACCGCGGAACGCACGGCAGCACGGGAGGAATGGGCAGCACGGGGGGGGGGAGGGGGGGGGGGGAGGGTACAAGAGGGGCCGCGCGTCTCTCCTCAGGGCGCCAAAACGGACAGGCAAGGGGGCGCGCGCGGCTTCCCAGGGCGCCGCGACGGACGGGCGGGGGGCACGCGCGGCTCCCCAGGGCGCCGCGACAAGAAGGGCGGGGGCCGCGCGTGCTCCCCAGGACGCCGCGACGAGCAGGGTGGGGGCCGCGCGCGGGTCCCCAAGGCCGCGCGACGGGCAGACAGGCCGCGCACGGCCTGCAGGCCCGTGCACGGCCTGCAGGGCGACGCAACGGGAAGGGCAGGGGGCTGCGCGCGGGTCCCCCACGATAGTGTTATAGTCACAGTAGGCTCCTATGTGCCTAAAACGAAAGATAGAGTGCACTGTCGGATTTCTGCACAGCAGCTTCAAACGATCATAGCGTTCCGGTCACAACATCAAATGACTTGATTCAACTTGGATCTGGAGCGTCTTACTCTTGCCTACACTAGGCAATTTAGATCGCACAATTTGACCAAGTATTGACGACACAGCGTTGGTTTGAACGAACGGCACTATGGCAGCAACATAGTCTTAGAACACAAGATAGGAAGAGATATGAAGAGTTACGAGTTGGGAATGACTCCCAGCTCCTACAAACCCCAAGAGCCGAGGTACAGTGATGTGGAACAGTGCCACACTGTCCCCAACCACGAAGGGTCTCGAAACTACCCTTCACTAGGGCCTACACCAAGTGAAATGTTACACTACACAAAGTAATGTAACTATCTTCAATATCTTGAGGTGCACCCTTTTGGCGAGCTTCGAAATCACTTGAGGCTTGACACCAAGGCTCAGGCTCTTCATCACAAACTCATCCTTGAGTTCTTGATGGGTCTTCTACACACACCTGCGACACGCCGAACGTTCGACACAGGACAAAATAGAAACCGCGCACGACAAAATAGAAACCGCGTGCGAGACACAAACGACCGGGTAACACGCGTCTAGCGATAACTCGCTATTGACTCGACACACACACTCGACATCATGAATCAACATTCACACACAATTATAAGCATGAAATATATATTATCCCATGCTCTCATACCATTTCATACACACACACATGCACGCACACGGACAACAAGCCGAGTGCAAACCGTAGGGTTGCACCAACAGGTAGGAAACCGCCGCGCGCCTCGGGGCGCACGGCGGGCAGAAAACCCTCGCCGGAAGAAGGCGTCGCACGCCACGGGGGGTGCAACAGACAAAGTAGCAGCGGAAGCAGTTAGATGGTGTGCCCACCCACAGGATCGACCCAAGGGGGTCGACCTGCTCTGAAACCATGTCAAAGTTAGCATGCAGAAACAAAATTGAAGAAAGGAGGGGTTTCACTAGCAGCAGTTGGGATACATATAGGAAACCCTAACTAGGTTGTACTCGCTATAGAGCACCCCACTAAAGGCTAGATAGTAACATTCTGACAGTAGAAACTCACACTCAGAGGCTTTGGCCAGTAGGTGGTTCTCACCTAGTAAATTAAAAACTTTTTTGATATCCTGCAGGTGTTGTGCTCTGTCTGGGCTGTCAATCAGTATATCGTCTAAGTAGACAATGACGCACTTATCTAAAAGCGAGCGAAAGGCTTCGTTCATGGTCATTTGGAAGCTTTTAGGGGCGTTGGTCCATCCAAAAAGCATTACCGTGTATTCGAATTATCCATATCAGGTTCAGAAGGTGGTTTTCGAGCAATCGGGCGGATTGACTCAGACATGGTGGTAACCCCTCTTAGGTCGATGTTCGAGAAGACTTTGGCTGTGCAAAGTCGGTCGATTAGTTCGTCGGCTCGTAGGATGGGGTAACTGAATTTGATAATAACTCGGTTCAGTGTGAGCTAATCTATGCACATGCAAAACACCCCGTCTTTTTTTTATATGAATAGTATTGGTGCTGCGAAAGGCAACGAATTCAGGCAAATGAACCGTTTTTCGAGCACATAATCCAGCTGATTCCGTAGTTCGTCCAGTTTGGGTTGGGTCTGTCAAAATTGTCGATGTACTATCGGCTCTGCCCCCGGTTCCAGTTCTATCCTAAGGTTGTTCGGTCGCTGAGGTGGCAGTCCCTCCGGTAGATCGTCCGGAAAAAAACCCGCTATACTGCTTCAGTAGCGCTGCCAAGTCATGCGGTACATCGGCAAGCAGTTTCTGCAAATCACTCAACTTCTCTGCTGCCTCGGCTTCCTGAATGTCAACCGCGTACACGGCGCATTTCATCGTGATCTTATTGACACGCACCAACGAAGACTCATGCAAGCTTTAGCGAGGTAGGGCAATGTTGTTACCGTTCACTCTCACGGTGCACTCACCCGTCGTCCAGTCGATTTGCGGATTGTGTCATCATAGCCAATCACGGCTGAGTGAAATGTCGGTTCCGTCAAGGGTCGTTGCGAGCATTTCTTGGGTAAACGTGAAGCTACCCCCGCATCGAATCTGAATTCGGTCCACACGTTCTCGTATCGCAAGTGGTGTGCCGTTGACCAAACTTGCATCAATCTCAGGTTAACATTTGTCCAGTGCCAGTTTCACTCTCTATGCTGTGGTGGTGTTGATCAGGCTGTGACTAGCCCCCCTGTCCGTCTATGAATATTTTAATTAAGTCCGTCTGTATCTTCCCGCTAAGCAGTATGGGGCTGTCTACCAGTGTACCCTCCTTATTCGGCCGGGTGTGGTCAATTGCGTGAACCAGCACAATCACTCGGTGAGGGTCGATTCGGTCGAGCGAGCGGCGTGACCTGTCATTAGAGGGCCCGTCTGCTACTGACTCCTATCGTTTCCTTGCTGCGTGGTCTGTTTTTGCTGCTCAGCATCCCCCTTTCCCTTAGCGTTTTCCGGGCATTCGCTCTTACGGTGCCCTGGCATGTTGCATGCAAAGCAGCGCCCTTTAAATGGTGCGGCAGCGGCATTCGCGGCAACAGCACGTATCGTGGCGTGCTCGTATGTTCCACAAGGCCGATGTTCCCAGCTGGTGCTGCTGCTGCTGCCGTAGGACCCCGGTCCCAGTCGTCGTATCTCCGCCAGAACGAAAATGTTGTGAAATTAGGTGATGTTGCAAAGCTGAATTTCTTGGGCGATCTCGTGCTTCAGGCCGCCAATGTAGCGGTCGATGCGCTCTCCCTCGTGCATATAGCCCACCTGCTTGTACAACGTCAGAAACCCGCTGGTGTAGTCCTGGATGGAACCAAGCTGGCGCCAAGTGCGGAGCCTGTGTCGCGCCGCAATCAAAGACGCGATTGGCTCGAATTATGCACACAGACCTGCACACCACGCATCCCACGTGCGATATTGGGGTACGTCCACAAAATGCGATGGCGCCCAGGGTCCAGTTTGTCCTTCCTGTGTCGGTAGTGTTTCGTAGTCCACCGACTTTGTGACGACGACGCGCCACCAGTCCATGGCGGGTCCTAGCAGCAGTGACATGGAGTATTGAATCTTCACCGAGACTTCCGAGACTTAGTTGGCGTTGAAGAAAACGTTCATCGTGACCAACCACGTCTGAACGGTTGGACCAGACCACCCCGCTGGCTTGGGTCGAAGCAAGGCGGATATTGCACCTTGAGCGGCATCGGCGACGGTAGTGCTGACTCACCGGTCGGCACCGAAATCGTGACGCGATGTTGGCTTCTTGCCGCATTCGTCGCTTCGGGGTTTATCGTGTCGTGGTCGTCGTCTCTGTCGTTGCGGGTGACGCCATCACTAGCCGTGCTCGAGTGTTGCCCCACGCTTCTGTGTTGCGAATCTCAACGTGCTGCTTGTCCGTATGTGCCTTGTGCTTGTGACTGTGCTTGTTGCACCCAAACGACATCAGTTTGCAGCGACGTACATTCTGTCGTCAGCGCCGCGATTTCTTCATAATTTCCACGCAGCTACTGCAGTAGTTCCTTAAGGCGCTCCTGCATGAATGTCGGGACATCAACGTGCTCGGCCATGTCGAAGGACGGCATTTTGTCTTAGCTCTAGGCGCAGATGTGGTTGCACGCGCTTACAAGAGAATGCAAAGACATCGGCTCCTAGGTGCTAAGAGGCGTGAGTCCCTTCGAGTGCAAAAATCAAAAGTTGATTTCTCTGGGTGCGGAGATACGCGGTCCGAAATAAAAAAATTGCTCTGCATACCAAGTGTTACGGGTGCAATGGAACGAGATAGCGTCGATTCCACTACGTGTCAAATGAGTACAAAGTATGAGCGAATGCATGAGCGGATACTTATGTGCGAAACATGCAACGGTTACGCGGTGCGTGCGAGCTAGCTAGTGCTAGGCTGACATCGAGGTTCGGGCTAGCCCAGAAGCGTAGGCCGACTCAGCCGGGCCAGCGGTGCATGGTTTGGTGAAACAGTGCGCGCGAAGTTGGGGAAGCCCCGTTAGCAGTAACGGGCGAATAACCGCTGCTGCGAAGTTGGCGAAGCCCCGTTAGCAGTAACGGTCGAATAACGGCTGCTGCTGTATGCGATGTTGAAGAACGCCATAAGGAATGCTAAAATAATCCTTACAGCTGGCAACATTGCACAACCCTCTGCGCCTACTTGACTTGACATATTTGAAACATGTAAACCGAACCAGTCACAGAACAGGCTGCCGCCAGCGCATTATCATAACTTGCGAAAGTTTTCGGAGTTCATGCACCGTAACGTCGGGTTCCTGGGTAAAGGGGTGGGGGGGGAGAGAAGTGGGGGGGGGGAGGGGGGGAGGGTGGGGGGGTTGTACTCTGTTCAGGGTAAAACTCGCTAAGGAAAAAAGTTAGTACTCTGAGGCATCAGTGTGAAATATTTCACTACATTGACAGATCAGGGAAAAACTAATCCTTCGGAAAAAAGAAATCAGGGCAAAAAGTGTGAGCCAAGAAAACTACCCTGATCATTTGTGTACAAGGGTAATTTGCACTGATAAAATAGGCACTGGGTTGGAGACGGCCCTTCACGCTGGCTGGAAGGGCTGTCCACAACCTTAGAGAGCCTTCTCTCAAGCAACTGACCCCCCAGGAGAATTGACCATGAGATTGATAGCATTGGCAAGGTACCGTAAGCTGAGTATAAAACAGAAGAGCAGAATGTTTCAGCTGAGGACCTGCCAACAGATTTGTTGTGAACCCCTTTTTTTCAGCCAGCATCGACAATACAAAGTAAGCAGAGGCACACAATTATCCACCCCCACGAAATGTAGTGTACACTACAATACATTCGCCATAGGCGCCTAGAGACAGAAGCCCACAAATCACAGCCCACGTAAATGCAGCAAAGTGATGCCATAAACCCTTGCAGCAGCATTGATGCTCTCAAGAAGGTAGCTGTCCTCCCTGCTCTCTCTGTGAAGAAGGCAGCAGGCAAGGAGAAGCAGGCTGCTGCCTGCTGACCATGCCGAGCATCCCGGGCTAGAAAACAGAAAGTGTTGCTATCCTGCTTAACCCATCAGCCCCTTGCCTGGTGCTCTCCCACTGCTACCCTGCTTAACCCATCAGCCCCTTGCCAGGTGCTCCTCCCACCGCTGCACACCAAAGAGTGGAGGAAATGCACACAATAGGGAAGAACATTCACTCAGTAAAATCATTGGCTGGATATGATTGCTGTAGATGAGGAGTGTTGATGGATGGAGAAATTACAAACATTCTGTGATAGTGGGGTGAATGTTGGGTGAATGTGGGGTGAATGTGGGGCGACCCACAAATTTCTGCAGGGGGGTGGGGAGAATAAAACACAACTCACTGTTCTTGGCAGTTCGTCCAGCTCCCCGTTTGCGCCTCCGGGTCACACGCACGCACTTGATGTCACTCTTGCTCTTGCTGATGTTCTTCTTATTCTTATTCTTCCTCATCATGGTGTATCCACTCTCGCAGCGACATGTGGGCTTCGCAGCCACCACTGCACACTTGGCGTTAATGGGGCAGGTAGGCTTGCAGAATGCTGCGGACGGGAAAAGATGCCACAGAAAGGAAAACGCCGAGTGACGAGACGCCGCAACGACGTGTGAAGTATGCGATGCACATCTGGTAGAACGAGGAGTGAAGGCGATAAAAGGATGGAAATGTATTGAAGGAGTTGCAAGATTATGTTTGAGGTATGAAGAAAGTGAGACATGCGTAAATCGTCACACGAGCCCCAAAGTTTCCCGAGCGATGTAAGAAACGCATTGTGCTCAACATTGCCCATCACTCCTCACCAGTGCAAATGCCATTCTTCTTAACGAAGCCTGTGCTGCACTCGCACTTTGCCTTGCCATTCGTCTTCGCACTGCACACCGCATTCGCCGTACACTTGGTAGCCGCACACGGATCCATGTCTGGCGTGATTCAGGGGGGAGTGAGAGGGGGGAAGGGGGGAGAGAAAGGTAGACGGAAGATGAGCACGGCGTTTAACATATACACAAGGCCTCTCCCACACAGGGAAGCCATCAGCTAAGAGGAAAGAACTCTGAAGAAAAGAAACTTAAAAAAATAAAAATAAATCACTGGCAGCGTGGGAGGCTCGTCTGGACGAGTAGGAGTGACCCTTGAGCGGCATGGGTCAGTGCTGTGCTGACCTTGGCACGTCTTGGTAGCGGTGATGAAAGAGAGGCTCCCCGGGCACACGCACTGTGATGTGCCGTCGTCCCTCAGAGTGCACTTAGCCGTCTCACCGCAATCCTCACTGCACACTGGCGTGGGAGGCTTGGCTGGATCTGGATGGCAAGGCAGGGAGAGTATACGGGATTGCAGAGGCGAGCGTTGGTTAGGTAAGGACAAATACTGCTGCCCATCCGACACTTGAGAAACAGAAGTGGTGAAGAAAGGAGTTTGGTGGTTGGGACAAAACATTGCCGCCCATCCGACAGTTGAGGAGCATGAGTGGGAGTGACCCTTGAGCGGCATGGCTCAGTGCTGTGCTGACCTTGGCACGTCTTGGTAGCGGTGATGAAAGAGAGGCTCCCCGGGCACACGCACTGTGATGTGCCGTCGTCCCTCAGAGTGCACTTAGCCGTCTCACCGCAATCCTCACTGCACACTGGCGTGGAAGGCTTGGCTGGATCTGGATGGCAAGGCAGGGAGAGTATACGGGATTGCAGAGGCGAGCAGTGGTTAAGTAAGGACAAAAATTGCTGCCCATCCGACACTTGAGAAACAGAAGTGACGAGAAGGCGAATGGTGGTTAGGATGGGACAAAACATTGCCACCCATCCGACAGTTGAGGAGCATGAGTAGGAGTGACCCTTGAGCGGCATGGCTCAGTGCTGTGCTGACCTTGGCACGTCTTGGTAGCGGTGATGAAAGAGAGGCTCCCCGGGCACACGCACTGTGATGTGCCGTCGTCCCTCAGAGTGCACTGAGCGACCTCACCGCAACCCCCACTGCATTCTGACATGGGGAAAGCTCATGAAGGAGCGAAAGCAGATAGGCGAGCGGTTGTCAGGTGAATGGACCAATCCGCATGACACCCCCTCGTGACACCCCCTCATGACACCCCCTCGTGACATACACTCTAAGGAACTGGTGACAAGGTGAGGGATGAGCACGGAAGGCTGCCTCTCTCAGGGCGCACTCAAATACATTCACCAATAGAGAGGCTTGAGTCTCGGGCACCCACACTCAGAGCATTGCCTGCCTCACGACGCACTCACTCTCCTTACGCATGCATGCACCACTCCCACTCAATCATGCATGCGCCACTCACCGAAGCACCCCTTCTGCTTGTCGGAGTAGAGTTGAGAGCGAGGGCACACACATATCTGATTGCCGTTCCTCTCGACGCACCTAGCAGTCAACCCACAGTCCAGCCAGCAGCCTAGGGACAAGCAGGGTGCAATCGTGGAGGCAGGGAGGATAAGAGGGAAGGCGGAGGGAGAAGAACGAAATTATCGAGGTTCCTGGTTCAAATGCAGCATTCTACATCCCATTGAGCTTGCGACTAGATGCTAAGGACACAGCAACTTGCTGGCGTCGGTGACGTGGCAGCTGATGCATCGTGCATGTGGCAGCGTGTGTGTGACACATGCCGTGTACCATGCTGAATGAACCTCAGCATCGGCCTTCCGGCTGGGCATGCGCACACCACACCACCACACCACACCACACCACCACACCACATTGCGCCACACCACCTCTACACCACACAGCAAACCCCGCAGCAAACCCCGCAGCAAACCCCGAGGAGTCAGAGCTGAGCAGCGCGGTGCAGTGCAGTGTGGGCGGCGGGACTTGGCACATGCATGCCGCTGGGAGAGCATTGCAAGGAGTGCTGGTGCAGCCGTGCAATCTTACCCCTCTCGCATCGCACTGACGCTGGCAGGTCGGCGGCATTGAGCGTCCTGAGAGCAGCCGAGAGGGCATGGCGGCAGCAGGGGCGCACACGAAATGATGGTGAGACTTGCGATACGTGAAAAACGTTTGAAGGCCTCAAAAGGCGGCGAGGGGGCACAGGAGATTATCTGGATTGCTCATGTCAATCGCAGAGACACGTGGACGGTGGAGAGAGTGGCAAATCAGCACCCACCGAACCAAACAAGCTGCCCCAACTGCCTCGGCAGGAAGCTTTGACCGTTGCGCGGCAGATGTGAGTGCGTACTCACCACTTGGTGTCGTCGGGGATCGACGGGGGGCGCAGGTACGTCACGTCGGGGCCTCCCGCGCAGTCCCGCGCGGAGTGGAAGGCGATGGCGTTGCACGTGGGGTTGCCGATATTGATAATGCGGCTCTTTGCGCCCCACGCGATCGTCGCCGAGACTTGCGACCCCTTGGCGAACTTGTCGCGATTCACGTTGTCGCACAGAGGGTCGCTCTTAACGCTGGAAAACGTTGACGATAACAATCCACCTAAGAGTCCACCCGAGCTTTTGAACTGCACATCCGTGTCGCACGTTAACGCGCTGGTTTCCGCGAGGAGCGCCGCGAGGGCAATGAAAGCAGCGAGGGCCGCGGCGAGGCCGGATTGAAGGGCGGAACGTGGCCGGCCGCGACGCGCCATGATGACGACGCGGAGAGGCTAGAGTGGTTGATGGCGAACGGAAACTGATGCTGGGCGATGCACCGTGGTGACGTGACCACGTGGTGCCGCGGTCCGCCACTAGGTAGCGCCTACGGCTCTGGACTGAAGGCTGTTGTTCCGATGGAGGATGCCACGCTGAAGAAAAATGGCGCAATCTCGTCGTTCTCGTCGTCCACAGGAGGTGGCGGAAAGAGCTTTTGCGGCGAATTAGTGCGACTTCGCGTCGCAAGCGTCGCAAGGTGCAGCGATGCGTGAGGTGAGAGCGAGAAGGAAGAATACGCGTGTGGAATGGCAAGATATGATGAACGGAGGGAAGGGGGGGGGGCGCTTATGTAGTGAGAAAACGGCTACCACTGCCGCCATAGCCGGGGGAGGGACGAGAGCGGGAGGTGAAGAGAGCGTGAAGGAGAACCTTAGTGCAGCCATCCGGCGATGGCGCACGGCGGATGAGTCGACGCTGATGATTGGACGACGCTGCATATCGCTAATACTCAACATCTCGCATTGCCGCAGAGATGGCGCGAATACGCGGTCGACTGGAAACACTGTCAGCGGAACTGCGATCAATTACGTTATTGGTGTGCTTGACTGCCAGAACGCGATCCTGGAAAGGATGGGGTGTGGATGATGGAGATGCTCGGGGGGCGTCATATTTCTACATTTTGGGCTTCCTTAGCTCGGTCGAACTCCTCACATCACGGTTGGGAGCGGTCTGTCTCTTCACCGCTTAAAACCGTTTGGGCACCAGGGCTGCGCTCTGCAGGCGCATCAGCCCGCATCAATGTACATTGATGCGTTCTACCATGGCTCCAGGTATTTTCTACGATAACCTGCCGACAGGTTATCAAGGTTCGCGATAAGCGTATGGCTGCCGAAGCTAAACAAACCCGAATGCCTGCAGAACGGCCTTTTTGGCTCACGCATTCGCATTTTTTTCATTCGTCAAGAAATTGAATGTCCAATTTCTTGACCCCAAATCAATTTCGCCAGATTTTCCAAACCTCAATTTCAAATGTCCGAACCTCAATCTCTCAATTTTCAATTCGCAATTTCCGAACCTCAATTTCTCAATGTGCGGTTCAGGCCGAGCCTCAGACGCATCAGAGCTGATGCGTCTGCAGAACGCAGCCCAGACTGAAAGCTACCAATAAAACTCGTAGACGAATTTTATGACCTGCGCTTGGGTTGTAACGTGTAGAATTTGATTGACCTCCGTCTCAATTGATCTGAGATATGGTACAGCCGTATTAGTAACAGCCTAATTCCATGACCCATCATCAACATCAATAATCAACATTTTTTTGGTAAATTGTTGAACGTGCGAGCCAAACAGACATGGGCAAGGTCATAATGAAAACATCCTGGTTGCTCTAAGATGCTATTCAGGCCTTTTCTATGTGAACCTTGATCACGATTTTGAGTAATTGTTCAGGCCTTGATTCGCAGACCTGTGGCGTTCCTCCTAGAACACTGGAGGTGTTGAGGTTGTGTTGGCAGTCACTGGCCAGCCGTATGCTTCTAGTCGGAGATGAGGTTGAAGCAGACAACTCAGGTCGCTGGTTAGAAACGGGACGAATAGAACGGATAATTAAGTCCACATCGTGATGGAATGGAGAGAAGGGTGTTACGAATAGTAAAAGATGAAGCATTACTGTGCACTCCTCACCGCAGCAATCGAAGCACGCACTATCGAGGCTGAAGACAAAAAGGTGGAAGTGACGCAAAGGGTCGTACGGTCACGAAAGGATCTTGACCGTCGGGCAGACCGCATCAGGCAGTAGTAGTGGTGAGGATTCTGCCCAGGCAGTTCGTAATCGTATGGAGCCGCACGGTTGAATTTTGCTGTAATAAGGGAATGCACCCCTTAGAATACATGGCTAGCTAGGTCGCTTCGTATTCCTCCCTGTACTCTTATTTATACCTTTATATTTGTATGTTTTAATCTCAAACATTTTACATTCACTCTACTTTTTAGGTCAAGGGCCCACCACCACAGAACCAGTTGTGTGCGAACCTTCCTGAGGTGATCCTAGGGACGATCAATTTCTGATCGCAGCATGGTATAAGAGTGACTCGGGAATCCTTCGCACTGCCACGTCCGAAAACTTCGGCGATCGAAAGGTGGCGTTAGGCACACGCTTGCGCGTGAGAATGGCCGGAGGATCTGGTGGTCAGACGAATCTGACAGCTGAAGCGCAGACCAACCCAGCTGCGACAAGCGAGGAAATGACGACGATTGGAACCAGCGTTCTCGCACAACCGCTTCAGCGACCCACCAGCTTGGAGCAAGGATTCCAAAGATTGCGGAATGGCAACGTGGGAACTTCTTCCCAACCCTCTCAACCGGCCTCGAACGGCCACAATACCGCCTCGCACACCTTCTCCTTCGACACAAATGGCTCTACTCCCAAGACTCCCCGTCCCAGCGAAGAAGCAATTCTCTCTGCGCAATTAAGGTTTTTGAGCATATAAAAAATAAAAACATGTCAGATTTATATGACATAGCTACTGTAGGCTATAGTCGGGTAGCACATATGAGGTACAGCTTTCTAGGGTTTGTACTTGTACCCAACTTTCCCTTAGTCATTTCATTCTCGTTTCTTCTCATGGTATCAGAGCGGTCTCGGGTTCGATTCCCGGTGTATGCACATGTAGGCCGTTGCCGCTGTGCTTAGTCCTGGGCCTCCCACTGTGGGGGGGTGTCAGTAGATCTGCACTGTGGATACCCGATTGATCCCGGAGAGGGTTACAGGCGCGTTCGCCTGGGGGGTTATGGGCGGACTGACCCGCTACTGAAACAAGCCTTTTTATCCCAATGGTCTAGTGGTTGGGATTCTGTCATGGTTTCAGAGCAGGTTCCCTAGTGGGAACGCTACCTAGGGCCCAGCACGAATTTTTTTCCTGCCCGGAGCGCGCCTTGGACTAGACCGAGTCGCACGCGCCCCGTGTGCCCTCCCTACCGTAGCGCCGCCCTTTGTGGCCCCTTGCGCTGCCCGTCGACCCCACACACCGCCCTAGCGGCCCCTCCTTGCGCCACCCGTCGACCCCGCGCGCCGCCTTAGCGACTCCCTGCGCCGCCCGTCGACCCCGCGAGCCGCCCTAGCGGCCCCCTGCGCCACCCGTCGACCCCGCGCGCCGCCCTTGCGGCCTCGCCGCCCTTGCGGCCTCGCCGCCCTTGCGGCCCCGCCGCCCTCACCTGCGGTCCTCGCCGCCCTTACCTGCGGTCCCCGCCGCCCTCAACTGCTGCGGCCCCGCCGCCCTCAACTGCTGCGGCCCCGCCGCCCTCAACTACGGCCCCGCCGCTCTTCTCTGCGGCCCCGCCGCCCTCTGCTGCGGCCCCGCCGCCCTCAACTGTGGCCCCGCCGCCCTTCTCTGCGGCCCCACCGCCCTCTGCTGCGGCCCCGCCGCCCTCACCTAAGGCCCCGCCGCCCTCACCTGCGGCCCCGCCGCCCTCACCTGCGGCCCCGTCGCCCTCACCTGCGACCCCGCCGCCCTCTGCTGCGGCCCCGCCGCCCTCACCTGCGGTCCCGTCGCTCTCACTGCGGCCGTCGCCCTCACCCGTCACCCTCACCTGCGGCCCCGCTGCCCTCTGCTGCGGCCCCGCCGCCCTCACCTGCGGCCCCGTCGCTTTCACCTGCGGCCCCGCCCCTCTCGTTGGCGGCCCCGCCGCTCTCATCTACGGCCCCGTCACCTGCTGCAGCGCCGCCCGCCGCCCGGGCTTCCCGACCCACCCCACCCAGCCGAGCAGCCGACCGCCGCGCCACCCTGCAGCAGCACCGTCGAGCCGCCCGGGCAAGCGAGCAGCCAGACAGCCGGCCGCCGAGCCGCCCAGCAGCAGAGCAGCCGAGCCGCCCAGCAACCGAGCCACCATGCAGCTGAGCCGCCCAGCAGCCGAGCCGCCCAGCAGTCGAACCGCCGGACCGCCGAGCCGCACTGCAGCCAAGCCGCCCAGCCACCCAGTAGCCGAGCCGCCGATCTGCCGAGCCGCCCTACTGCCGAGCCGCCCGAGCTGCCCTGTCCGGTGAGCACAGTGCCTCCTTTTTGCTACAGTGCCCTCACCCTACTGTTGCATTGCTAGTCTACTGTGGTCATGGCTACCCCTAGTGTCCTCGCTTTTGACGCTGAGGGTCGAGCCATTGACTTTGACGTCTGGGTAGATGACCTGCAGCTGTTCTTACAGTGCGATAGGGCAGACGGTCTCTCTCTCTTTGACCTCACCTCTGGCGCCTCTCCTGGCCCTACTGTTGATACTGACGCCACTGTTCGTTCCCAGTGGGCCACGCGCGACGCTGCTGCATGTCTTGCTGTGCGTCGCCACCTCCCTACCTCCGAGCGTGCGCACTTTAGTCAGTACAAGAGTGCTCAGACCTTGTACGACGCTGTAGTTGCGCGCTACTCCTCCCCTGCCTCTGCTGCACTGAGCCGTCTCATGCTACCGTACCTCTTCCCTGACCTTACTGCCTTTCCAACAGTCGCTGACCTCATTACGCACCTCCGCACTAGTGACAATCGCTACCGCGCTGCGCTTCCTGCTGACTTCTGCGCCAAGAACCCCCCCCCCCCCCATGTACATCACTCTCTACTACATAGTCACTCGCCTCCCTGACTCCCTTCGCGTAGTCAGGGACCACTTCCTCTCAGTCTGTCCCACCACTCTCACTGTTGACCTCCTCGAGAAGTCCCTCCTAGCAGCCGAGAAGAGCATAGTCGCTGTAGGGGCCTCTTGTGGTGACCCGCGCACCCCCATCTTTGACGGGTATTTCCCCTCCCCCCTTCTGCCCTCTGTTGCCTCTGCTGCTGCGGCCGACCTGCTTGGTCTTGAGTCGGTCGGTGCGGCGTCTGCCCCTAGCGGGAGACGCCGCTGTGGCAAGGGCAAGGGGGGCAGGGGCACTGGAGGGGCGAGCGGGGGCGGTGGAGGTGGAGGTGGAGGCGGCGGGGGGAGTGGGGGTGGCGGTGGGAGTGGTGGTGGGGGTGGAGGTGTCGGTGGCGGTAGTGGAGGCGGAGGCGGCGGCGGCGGTGGCGGTGGGAGCGGAGGTGGCGGAGGTGGCGGCGATGGACGAGGCGGCAGAGGCGGCGGTAGTAGCGGAGGCGGCGGAGGCGGCGGGGGTGGCGGTGGAGCTGGTCGCGGGTCTATGTAGAGGAGTGGCTCCGATGGTGGTCCGCGCCAGCAGCAGCAGCGCGGTCGTGAGACCCTGTCACCTCAGCAGCTCCGTGAGTGGTACACTGCACGCCAGCGGGGTGGGGGTTTTGGTCCGTGCACCAACGTCCTGCGCACCGGCGACCGTGCGTGTGAGCAGTGTGGGGGTGCGCACCCCACCCAGCGCTGCTTTGGCCGCCTGACGGACGCGTGGCGTCACCAGTTCCCGGAGGCCACAGAGATCCCTCGATGGGGCGAGCTGTCTAGGGCGAGCTTTGCCACCTATGATCTTGATTTTGATGCTATCCTTTTTGCCATGTATGCTTTGTCTATTAGTGATGAGGGTGACTGTTACCGGTGTTTCCCGCCCGATCCGGGCATTGAGACTGCTGCTCTAGTTACTGGTGAGGCGGCTGCCCTAGGTGCTTATGACGCTGCTGCTCTAGGTGCTAGTGTGTCTGCGTCCTCACGTATGGTGAGTCTGCGCTCTCAAGTACTACGTCGGCTTCAGCCTCCCTCACCTTCACCCTTGACTCTGGGGCTTCTCGCTCCTTCTTTCGGGACCGCACCACACTCACGCCGCTTAGTCGGCCGGTTGCGGTGTCTCTGGCTGACCCCTCTGGGGGTCCTGTCCTGTCTCACTTCTCCACAGTCCTCCCGTGTCCGGCGGCTCCCTCTGGCACCGTGTATGGTATCTACCTCCCCTCGTTCTCTACGAACCTGGTGAGTGGTGCTGACCTACAGGATAAGGGAGTACACAAAATCACTCCTGCAAGTGAGCGGGTGACGCACTGCACAGAGGCTAGCACAGGTCGACACCTGGCTACGTTTACCCGTCGGCCAGGGTCGAGCCTTTACACACTGACGACTCCGTCTCCTCCGGTTGTTGAGATTGGTAGGGTCATTGCGTCGGGTCAGGTGCTTGCAGCAGTGTCCAGGTCTGGTCCTGAGTCTGCCCCCTGTTCGTGTCGTCTCCTGTCTCACGAGACTCTCCTCTGGCACCACCGCCTTGGTCACCCCTCTCTGCTTCGGCTCAGAGGCATGGCCTCCCGTCTTCTTGTTTCTGGTCTCCCTCGGTCCCTCCCTCCCCTTCCTCAGGGCCCTGGCCCTAACTGTGTCCCCTGTGTCGAGGGGCGCCAGCGGGCTGCCCCTCACTCATCCCAGTTTCCTGCGACACATGCCCCGTTGCAGATGCTTCACATGGACGTGTGGGGCCCAGCCCGCGTCCGTGGACAGGGTCACGAGCGCTACTTCCTGCTTGTTGTTGACGACTACTCGCGTTACACCACAGTCTTCCAGTTGCGCAGCAAGGGTGATGTCACTGAGATGCTGATCGACTGGATCCTCGCAGCTCGTCTCCAGCTCAGGCAGAGCTTTGGCTCGGACTTTCCTGTTCTCCGTCTCCTCTCTGACAGAGGCGGAGAGTTTTATTCTGGCCTTCTGAGAGCGTACTGTCGCGCACGAGGAATCCGTCAGATCTTCACGCTTCCGGACTCCCCGCAGCAAAATGGGATTGCAGAGCACCGCATTGGCATGGTCATGGACGTCGCTCGTACGTCTATGATGCATGCGGCTGCTCCCCATTTTCTGTGGCCGTTCGCGGTGAGGTACGTGGCGCATTAGATCAACCTACACCCCAGGGTCTCCAGGCCGGAGACCTCCCCAACCTTACTGTGGACGGGGAAGGTTGGCGATGCGTCGGCGTTCCGGGTCTGGGGATCTCGGGCGTTTGTCCGCGACTTGTCTGCGGACAAGTTGTCCCCTCGTGTTGCTCCTTGCGTATTCCTGGGGTTCCCCCCTGACGCGCCTGGGTGGCAGTTCTACCACCCCACCTCCCGCCGTGTTGTGTCCTCTTAGGACGTCACGTTTGACGAGTCGGTCCCCTACTACCGCCTCTTCCCCTACCGCACTCTGTCCCTCCCCCCGCCGCCGCTCTTCCTCATACCAGGTCCCACTACGGTAGACCCCCTCCCCCCTAAGGGTCCGTCCCCTTCAGGTGTGTCCCAGGTAGACGCAGTCGAGTTTGTCAAGGTCACTGGTGACTCTAGTGCTGCTGAGGGTACTGAGCCTGGGGGTGCTGCGACTGGGGGTGCTGAGCTTGGGGGTGCTGAGCCTGGGGGTGCTGCGGCTAGGGGTGCTGAGCCTGGGGGTGCTGAGCCTGGGGGTGCTGCGCCTGGGGGTGCTGAGCCTGGGGGTACTTAGCCTGGGGGTGCTAAGCTTGGGTGTGCTGAGCCTGGGGGTGCTGAGATTGGAGGTGCTCCGCCTGGGGGTTCCTCGGGTGCTTCGTCTCTGCGGGAGCCACTCTCTCCATGGGAGCTGCGTGAGTGGTTTGCCCGGCGCTGGAGGCGTGCTGCTAGTGCTGGAGGTTCTTCGGCTACTGAGGGTGCTGCTGTCACCGGTCCTGGAGGTACTCGTACTGGGAGTACTGGTGCTGCTTGGCCTGCGGGTTCGACAGGAGCTGGTGCTGCTGAGGGTGTTGGAGCTGAGACTACTGCTGGCGGTCCTGCTATAGTTACTACTAGTACTGCTGGAGGTTCTGGCGCTACTAGAGGTGCAGCTGGAGCGGGTGCTCTTGCTGGGGGGACTGGTGCTGTACCTTCTGTGTCTGGCGTCGCCGCGCGGCCTCTACCGTAAATCGTTCCACTCCTGCAGCAGGTTCTTGGTCTTCCGCCTTCTACTGGTCCTCCTCCTTCTTTAGACTGTCCACAGCCAGTCCCGTCACAGTTACAGTTGCAGCCTACCTTCCCTTTGCCTGCTCCTTCTCCCTACACTGGTCCTATTGGAGGTCGTACTGAGCGTCATGAGCCTGCGTCTTGCTCTGCGTCGCCTGTCTGTGCTGCTCGCGCTAGTGGTCGTGGTTCGCGTCAGCGTCCTCCTCCTGTCCCTGGCACGCAGAGGATGTCTCTGCGTCCGTCCACTGCTCCTATGCGTGCCCCTTTGCCTTGTCCTCCAGAGTCCTCTCTTCCTGCTTTTGCCGACCCGGAGTCGGACTCTTTCCGTGCTGCTAGTCCTACTGTCACACGTCTCCTGGCTACTGTCGTCACTGACCCTTCTTTCGAGTCCAGTGCTGCGTCTGCCCTAGTTGCTGAGCTCGTCGTCTTTGCTGCTCGCTGTCGCCTAGACTACGCTGCTGGTCTTGTCGCTGAGTCTGAGTCTGTCTGTCCTCCGTCCGTCGGGGGTGAGTGTGCCCTTGGCACGGACGTCCTTGAGGACAGGCAGGAGGAGTTCCAGTGCTTGGCCGGTGCTTCACTTCATCTTGTGTGTGTACTGCTTATCCCTGAGGGAGACCTGGATGCACTTGACATCCTGACTTCGCGCTCTTACTCGGAGGCGATAGAGGGTCCCTACTCCTCTCAGTGCCAGGCAGCTATGGATGCAGAGATGGCTTCGTGGAAGTCTACAGGCACCTACGTTGACGCTGTCCCCCCTCCCGGGGCGAACATCGCCAGTGGCATGTGGATCTTCAGGGTGAAGCGGCCGCCGGGTTCTCCGCCTGTCTTCAAGGCGCGTTATGTGGCTCGTGGCTTTAGTCAGCGGCAGGGAGTTGACTACTTTCAGTCCTTCTCTCCCACCCCGAAGATGACCACTCTTAGGGTACTGCTACACGTTGCTGCTCACCGTGACTACGAGCTTCACTCTCTTGACTTCAGCACAGCTTTCTTGCATGAGAGCCTGCACGAGGAGATCTGGCCGCGCCGCCCACTTGGCTTCACTGGGTCTTTCCCTCCTGGTACCCAGTGGAGTCTCCGGCGTCCAGTCTACGGTCTCCGCCAGGCGCCACGTGAGTGGCATGGCACACTGAGGACTACGCTTGCGGCTCTTGGGTTTGCTCCTTCTACTGCCGACCCGTCGCTGTTTCTGCGCACCGACACTTCTCTGCCGCCGTTCTACATCCTCTTGTACGTCGACGACTTGGTCTTTGCAACAGCTGACACTGCTGGACTCGCCTACGTGAAGTCCGAGCTGCAGAAGAGACACACGTGCACAGACCTGGGTGAAATGCGCAGCTACCTTGGCTTGCAGATCACCCGGGACAGAGCACGCCGCACCATTACCCTGACTCAGTCACACATGGTGCAGGAGGTCCTTCATCGCTTCGGCTTCACGTACTCCTCGCCTCAGGCCACTCCTCTGCCTACTCGCCACTCGCTCTCAGCTCTGCCTTTGGATGAGTTCGAAGAGTCGAGTGGCCCGTATCCAGAGCTTGTTGGCTGCCTCATGTACCTGATGACCTGCACACGACCTGACCTTGCATACCCTCTGAGCATTCTCACACGCTATGTTGCTCCTGGGAGACACCGACCAGAGCACATGGTTGCAGCGAAGAGGGTGTTGCGCTACTTGTGCAGTACGTCGCGCATGGGGCTAGTGCTTGGAGGGGGGAGTCCAGTGGTCCTCACTGGGCACGCGGACGCTTCTTGGGCTGAAGACCAGGCTACGCAGCGGTCGTCACAGGGTTACACCTTCAGCCTTGGTTCGGCTCTGATTCGTGCCGGGCTACCCGCTCGTCTTCTGTTCTCGGCTCCAGTTAAGAGGCTCAGATCTACGCCGGGGCCATGGCTGCACAGGAGCTTTGCTGGCTCACCTACTTGCTGACCGACCTTGGAGAGCCGCCTCGTTCTCCTCCAGTCCTGTACGTAGACAACAAGGCCATGCTGGCCTTGTGTCGAGAGCAGAGACTGGAGCACAGAACAAAGCACATTGCTCTTCACTCCTTTCTTACTCGTGATCTACAGCAGCGTGGTCAGTTGCGGCTTGCGTACGTGGCCTCTTAGGCCAACACTGCTGATCTCTTCACCAAGGCCCTTGCGCCTTGTGATCATCAGCGCTTCTGCACGCAGCTAGGTCTTGTGCCTGTCTTGCCTCACTTGCTCACCTCCTGACCTTGCTTGTACTATTGCATATATATACACCTGCTCTTGCTAGTCTAGTTCTTTATATATATGTACTCCTGCATGTGAACTGGCCTTGTGGCCTTGAACTTGTTTTCGGAATGTGTGGTGATTTTGTGATCCACCCTGAGCTTGCTTTGCTTTGCTTGACTAGTCTTGTGACCCCTTGTTCTCCCCCACTTTGCGTATGGGGGTGTGTCAGATTTATTTGACATAGCTACTGTAGGCTATAGTGGGGTAGCACATATGGGGTACAGCTCTCTAGGGTTTGTAATTGTACCCAACATTCCCTTAGTCATTTCATTCTCGTTTCTTCTCAAAACAAGTGTGTGTTTTAACGGCAAAGACTTCTATACGTGGAGCTGAGAATACTGAAACAAGATTGATTGACTAAGGAATGAAAGTGATACAAGTATGCAACCCTAGCATTGTGTACCCCATAAAGGCTACCCCACTATAGCCTACAGAACATTATAATTTGGCACACCCCCATAGGCAAAGTGGGGGAGAACAAGAGGTCACAAGACCAGTCAAGCAAAGCAAAGCAAGCTCAGGGTGGATCACAAAGTCACCACACATTCCGAGCACAAGTTCAAGGCCAGAAGGCCAGTTCACATGCAGAAGCATATATATATATATATATATATAAGGCTAAACAAGCAAGAGCAGGAGTATATATATATGACAGTACAAGCAAGGTCAAGAAGTGAGCAAGTGAGGCAAGGCAGGCACAAGACCAAGCTGAGTACAGAAGCGCTAATGATCAAAAGGGGTAAGTGCCTTAGTGAAGATATCAGCAGTGTTGGGCTCAGAGGCCAGGTACGCAAGTCGCAACTGACCACGCTGCTGCAGCTCACAAGCAAGAAAGTAGCGGAGAGCAATGTGCTTCGTTCTGTGCTCCAGGCGCTGCTCCCGACACAAGTCCAGCATGGCCTTGTTGTCTACGTACAGCACTGGAGAAGAACGAGGCGGCTCTCCGAGGTCAGTCAGCATGTAGGTGAGCCAGCGAAGCTCCTGTGCAGCCATGGCTCCTGCGTAGATCTCAGCCTCACAACTGGAGCCAAGAACGGAAGACGAGCTAGTAGCCCTCCACGAAACAGAGCCGGAACCAAGGCTGAAGGTGTAACCCTGTGACGACCGCTGTGTAGCCTGGTCGTCAGCCCAAGAAGCGTTAGCGTGCCCAGTGAGGACCACTGGACTCCCCACTCCAAGCACTAGCCCCATGCCCGACGTACTGCACAAAGTAGAGCAACACCCTCTTCGCTGCAGCCGTGTGCTCCGGTCTGTGTCTCCCAGGAGCAACATAGCGTGCAAGAATGCTAAGAGGGTATGCAAGGTCAGGTCGTGTGCAGGTCATCAGGTACATGAAGCACCCAACAAGCTCTGGGTACGGGCCACTCGACTCTACGGACTCATCCAAAGGCAGAGCTGAGAGCTAGTGGCAAGTAGGCAGAGGAGTGGCCTGAGGCGAGGAGTATGTGAAGCCGAAGCGCTGAACGACCTGCTGCACCATGAGTGACTGAGTCAGAGTAATGGTGCGTCGTGCTCTGTCCCGGGTGATCTGCAAGCCAAGGTAGCTGCGCAGTTCACCCAGGTCTGTGCACGTGTGTCTCTTCTGCAGCTCGGACTTCACGTGGGCGAGTCCAGCAGTGTCAGAAGTGGCAAAGACCAAGTCGTCGACGTACACGAGGATGTAGACTGGTCGTCGGAGGCTCCACTAGGTGCCAGGAGGAAAAGTCCCAGTGAACCTAGGTGGGCGGCGCAGCCAGATCTCCTCGTGCAGGCTACCCTGCAAGAAAGCAGTGCTGAAGTCAAGAGAGTGAAGCTCGTAGTCGCGTTGAGCGGCTATGTGCAGCAGCAACCAAAGAGTGGTCATCTTTGGGGTGGGAGAGAAGGTCTGAAAGTAGTCAACTCCCCGTCGCTGACTGAAGCCACGAGCCACGTACCGCGCCTTGAAGACAGGTGGAGAACCTGGCGGCCGCTTCACCCTGAAGATCCACATGCCACTGACGATGTTCGCCCCAGGTGGGGGAACTGCGTCAACGTAGGTGCCAGTGGACCTCCAGGAAGCCATCTTTGCATCCATAGGTGCCTGCCTTTGAGAGGAGTAGGGACCCTCTACGGCCTCCGCGTAAGAGCGCGGAGTCGGGATGTCAAGTGCATCCGGGTCTCCCTCAGGGGTAAGCAGTACGGACACGAGATGAGGTGAAGCAGCAGCTAGACACTGGAACTCTTCCTGCCTGTCCTCAAGGACGTCCGTGCCAAGGGCACACTCACCCCCGATGGACGGAGGACAGACAGACTCAGACTCAGCGACCAGACTAGCAGCGTAGTCTAGACGACAGCGAGCAGCAATGTTGACGAGCTCAGCAACTAGGGCAGACGCAGCAGTGGACTCAAAAAAAGGGTCAGTGACGACAGTAGCAAGGAGACACGTGACAGTAGGACTGGCAGCACGAAGAGAGTCCGACTCTGGGTCGGCAAGAGCAGGAAGAGAAGACTCAGGAGGACAAGGCAAAGGAGCACGGAGAGGAGCAGTGGACGGATGCAGAGACATACGTTGCGTGCCAGGGACAAGAGGAGGACGCTGACGCGAACTGCGACCACTAGTGCGAGCAGCACAGACAGGCAACGCAGGGCGAGACGCAGGCTCACGACGCTCAGCAAGACCTCCAGTAGGACCAGTGTAGGGAGACGGAGTAGGCAGTGGGGAGGCCGGCTGTAACTGTAACTAGACGGGACAGGCTGTGGACACTCTAAGGGAGGAGGAGGACTAGTAGAAGACGGGAGACCAAGAACCTGCTGAAGGAGCGGAACGAAGTACGGCCGAGGCCGCGCGGCGACTCTAGACACAGTAGGGACAGCACGAGCACCCCAGGTGGCAGCACCAGCACCAGTAGCAGCTCAAGCTCCTGTACCTCCAGCAGCTCCAGTAATACCCCCAACAGGGCCGCCTCCAGGACCAACAGCAGTAGCCTCCGCGCCAACACCCGCAGCAGCTCCAGCTCCAGAAGTACGCGCAGGTCCAACAACTCCAGTACTCCCAGTACGAGCACCTCCGGGACTCGTGGCACCAGCTCCCTCAACAGCAACATAACCTCTAGTACCCGCAGCACCTCCAGCTCCAGCAACCCGCCTCCAGCGCCGGGCAAACCACTCACGCAGCTCCTCTGGAGAGAGTGGCTCTCGGCAAGACGAAGCACCCAGAGAACCGCCAGGCACAGCACCAGCAGGCCCAGCTCCCTTACGCTCCGCACCCCCAGGCTCAGTACCTTCACACGTAGCACCCCCAGGCTCATTACCCCCAGGCTCAGCACCCCCAGGTGTAGCACCTCCAGGCTCAGCACCCCCAGACTCAGCACCCCCAGTAGTAGCACCCTCAGGCTCCACACCCTCAACAGCACAAGAGTCACCAGTAACCTCGACAGGCTCGACTGCGTCTACCTGGGACACACCTGAAGGGGCAGGACCTTGAGGGGGCAGGGGGTCTACCGGGGGGGACCTGGCACAAGGAAGAGCGGTGGCGGGGGGAGGGACGGAGTGCGGTAGGGGAAGAGGCGGTAGTAGGGGACCGACTCGTCAAACATGACGTCCTAAGAGGACACAACACGACTAGAGGTGGGGTGGTAGAACTGCCACCCTGGCGCGTCAGGGGGGAAGTCAAGGAAGACACAAGGAGCAGCATGAGGGGACAGCTTGTCCGCAGACAAGTCGCGGACAAATGCCCGAGATCCCCAGACACGGAACGCAGACGCATCGCCTACCTTCCCCGTCCACAGCAAAGTTGGGGAGGTCTCCGGCATGGAGACCCTGGGGTGAAGGTTGATCTGATGCGCCGGGTACCGGACCGCAAACGGCCACAGAAAATGGGGGGCAGCCGCATGCATCATGGACGTACGGGCGACGTCCATGACCATGCCAATGCGGCGTTCAGCACTCCCATTTTGCTGCGGAGAGTCCGGAAGCGTGAAGGTCTGGCGGATGCCTCGCGCACAACAGTAGGCTCACAGAACGCCAGAGGAGAACTCTCCACCTCTGTCAGAGTGCAGACGCAGAATAGGAAAGTCTGAGCCGAAGCTCCTCCTGAGCTGGAGACGAGCTGCGCGGATCCAGTCGATCAGCACCTCAGTGACATCACCCTTGCTGCGCAAGGGGAAGACTGTGGTGTAACGCGAGTAGTCGTCAACCACCAGCAAGAAGTAGCGCTCGTGACCCTGTCCGCGGATGCGGGCTGGGCCCCACACGTCCATGTGAAGCGTCTGGAGCGGGGCCTCTGCCGGGGGAAACTGAGGGGAGTGAGGGGCAGCTTGCAGCCGCCCCTCGACACAGGGGACGCAGGTGGGGCCAGGCCCCGGAGGAGGGGGACGGAGGGACCGGGGAAGACCAGAGACAAGGACACGGGAGGCCATGCCTCGGAGACGAGGCAGGGAGGGGTGACCAAGGCGGTGGTGCCAGAGGAGAGTCTTGTGAGACAGGAGGCGACACGAGCAGGGGGCAGCCTCAGGACCAGACCTGGACGCTGCACCAAATACCTGAACCGACGCAGCTACCTGACCAGACGCAGGCACACGAGGAGACTCAGTGGTTAGGGTGTACAGGCTCGACCCCGGCCGACGCGTAAACGTGGCCAGGTGCCGGCCTGTGCGAGCGTCCGTGCAGTGGGTCACCCTCTGACTCGCAGGAGAAAACTGGTGAACCCCCGCATCCTGTAGGTGAGCACCACTTACCAAGTTCATAGGGAACGAGGGGAGGTACAAACTAGACAAGGTGCCAGAAGGGACCGCCGGACACGGGAGGACAGTGGAGAAGTGAGAAAGGACAGGACCCCCAGAGGGGTCTGCCAAGGAGACTGCAACCGGCCGACCAAGCGGCGTGAGTGTGGTGCGGTCTCGAAAGAAGGAGCGAGAAGCCCCCGAGTCAAGTGTGAAGGTGAGGGAGGGCGAAGCCGACGCGGTACCTGAGAGCGCAGACTCACCAGCACCTGAGGACGCAGACGCACTGGCACCAAGAGCAGGAGCCTCACTGGTACCTAGAAGAGCAGCCTCACCAGTACGTAGAGCAGCAGTCTCAATGCCCGGGTCGGGCGGGAAACACCGGTAACAGTCACCCTCATCACTAATCGTCACAGCATACATGGCAGAAAGGATATCATCAAAATCAAGATCATAGATGGCAAGGCCCGCCCTAGACAGCTCGCCCCAGCGAGGGATTCTTGCGGCCTCAGGGAACTGGTGACGCCACGCGTCCGTCTGGCGGCCAAAGCAGCCCTGGGTTGGGTGCGTACCGCCACACTGCTCACCCGCACGGTCGCCAGTGCGCAGGACGTAGGTGCACGGACCAAAGCCCCCGCCCCGCTGGCGTGCAGTGTACCACTCACGGAGCTGCTGAGGGGACAAGGTCTCACGACCGCGCTGCTGCTGCTGGCGTGGACCACCACCGGAGCCACTCCTCTGCGTAGACCCGCGACCAGCTGCACCGCCACCCCCGCCGCCTCCGCTGCCTCCGCCGCCTCCGCTACTACCGCCGCCTCCGACGCCTCCTCCACCGCCACCACCTCCGCCACCTCCGCTCCCACCGCCACTGCCGCCGCCGCCTCCGCCTCCACTGCCGCCACCGACACCTCCACCCCCACCTCCACTCCCACCGCCACCCCCATTCCTCCCGCCGCCTCCACCTCCACCTCCACCGCCCCCGCTCGCTCCTCCAGCGCCCCTGCCCCCCTTGCCCCTGCCAGAGAGGCGTCTCCCGCTAGAGGCAGACGCCGCACCGACCGACTCAAGACCAAGGAGGTTGGCCGCAGCAGCAGAGGCAACAGAGGGCAGAAGGGGGGAGGGGGAACACCCCTCAAAGATGGGGGTGCGCGGGTCACCACAAGAGGCCCCTATAGCGACTATGCTCTTCTCGGCCGCTAGGAGGGACTTCTCGAGGAGGTCAACAATGAGAGTGGTGGGACAGACTGAGAGAAAGTGGTCCCTGACTACGCGAAGGGAGTCAGGGAGGCGAGTGACTATGTAGTAGAGAGTGATGTACATGGGGGGGGGGGGTTCTTGGCGCAGAAGTCAGCAGGAAGCGCAGCGCGGTAGCGAGGGTCACTAGTGCGGAGGTGCGTAATGAGGTCAGTGACTGTGGGAAAGGCAGCAAGGTCAGAGAAAAGGTACGGTAGCATGAGACGGCTCAGTGCAGTAGTGGCAGGGGAGGAGTAGCGTGCAACTACAGCGTCGTACAAGGTCTGAGCACTCTTGTACTAACTAAAGTGCGCACGCTCAGAGGTAGGGAGGTGGCGACGCACAGCAAGACGTGCAGCAGCATCGCGCGTGGCCCACTGTGAGCGAACAGTGGCGTCAGCATCAGCAGCAGGAGCAGGAGAGGCACCAAAGGTGAGGTCAAAGAGGGAGAGACCTTGTGCCCTATCATACTGCAAGAACAGCTGCAGGTCATCTACTTAGACGTCAAAGTCAATGGCTCGACCCTCGGCGTCAAAAGCGAGGACACTAGGGGTAGCCATGACAGCAGTAGACTAGTAGCGCTAACTGTAGAGCAGGGGCAGTGCAGAGACACAAGCGCTGCGCTCACCAGACAGAGCGGTTCGGGCAGCTCGGGCGGCTCTGCAGCAACTGCGGCTCAGCGGCACCCGCTGCTCGGCTCCTCAGCTGCTTAGGCGGTTCGGGCGGCTCAGGCGGCTGGGGCGGCTGGGGCGGCTCGGGCGGCTCGGGTGGCTCGGGCGGCTCCGGCGGCTTGGGTTGCTCGGCTGCGTAGGCGGTTAAGGCGAGGCCGTAGGTAGGGCGACGGGGCCGGGTCGAAGGTAGGGCGACGGGGCCTGTGCGCATGTAGGGCGACGGGGCCGGGGCCGGGGCGCAGGTAGGGCGACGGGGCCGGGTCGATGGTAGGGCGACGGGGCCGGGCCGTAGGTAGGGCGACGGGGCCGGTGCGCAGGTAGGGCGACGGGGCTGGGTCGACGGTAGGGCGACGGGGCCGGGGCCGGGCCGTAGGTAGGGCGACGGGGCCGGGTCGACGGTAGGGCGACGGGGCCGGTGCGCAGGTAGGGCGACGGTGCCGGGGCCAGGGCGCAGGTAGGGCGACGGGGCCGGGGTCGGAGGTGGTGCGACGGGGCCGAGGTTGCAAGCGGGGCGACAGGGCCGGAGCCGGGGCGCAGGTAGGGCGACGGGGCTAGGGCCGGGGTCGCAGGTATGGCGATGGGGCCAGGGTCGCAAGAGTAGGGGGGGGGGGGGGGGGGGGGGGGGGGCGACGGGGCCGGGGTCGCAGGTAGGGCGACGGGGCCGGGGCGCAGGTAGGGCGACGGGGCCGAGGCGCAGGTAGGGCGATGGAGCCGTTAGGGCGACGGATCAGGGGCCGCTAAGGCGGCGCGACTTGGCCGCTAGGGCGGCTCGACGAGGTCAGAGAAGGGAGCGCGACTCGGGAAGAGCGCGCTCCGGGCAAGAATTTTTTTTTTTCGACTTGGTGGGCCCTAGGCATAGTTCCCATGAGGGATCCTGCTCGATACCATGAGAAAACTGAAATGAGAATGATTGACTAAGGAATGAAAGTGATACAAGTATGCAACCCTAGCATTGGGTACCCCATAAAGGCTACCCCACTACAGCCTACAGAACATTATAATTTGACAGGAGCTTCGAGCTGGAGCTGCTGTTGCAAAACGCGAAGATAATCCACTATTTCAACAGGAGCAACTCAGGACCCGCTGAGGATACCGCTGTCGCCCGGGCGCAGTACTACAACGAGTCGTTGATGACGTACGGCGTTCTATTGCGGAAGAGGTCGCCGGCGGAGTAGTTGAGCATCAGATCGTATACGATTTCACATGATCCAGCCCTCTACGCTTGGCGCTACCCAAACGGTGTGTACCAACCGAAGGATTCGGTTTCATCGAGCCGCCTGCTCTCTCGGAGCCTACGCGATCAAATTGCGAAGTTGGGGAGCAACATTTCCAAAGAAATATTCATGAACATTGTGCTCCAAGGGCTCGGCCCTGCAAGGCGCTACTCCGACAGCAGGGGTCATCTCGGAGGCCGCCTATGCGCCGCACTTCTCGTCGAACAAAGGGATATGGACCAGCAGCAACCAGCGCCGCGAAGAGACCGGGAATGCCTTGCCTTCTACGCCGATAACACTGAAGAGCGACGGCCGCGGCGCCTTTACTGCAAGATTTGCAGAAACTGTCAGAATAACGAACACGAATGAATGAACTAGCAGCAGGATGGGTACAAGTAGAAAACCCTAATTTGTGTTGTACCCCATATGGGCTACCCCACTACAGCCTAGACAACAAGCAGCACATATAGTTTGACACACCCCCATAGGCAAAGTGGGGGAGAACAAGAGGTCACCAGACCAGTCAAGAAAGGCTAAGCAAGCTCAGGGTGGATCACGAAGTCACCACGCATTCTGAGCACAAGCAAATGGCCACAAGGCCAGTTATATATAAAAGAGAACAAACAGTACAGTGATCGGAACCTAGCAAGTGTAAGCATGCAGGTATAAGTATATAGATCACAGTACAAGCAAAGTCAAGAAGTGAGCAAGTGAGGCCAGGTAGGCACAAGACGTAGAATAGTACAGAAACGATGATGATCACAAGGCTGAAGAGCCTTGGTGAACATATGAGCAGTGTTGGCCCGAGAGGCCACGTAAGCAAGACGAAGATGACCACGCTGCTGCAACTCTCAAGCAAGGAAGTAACGCAGAGCGATGTGCTTCGTCTTGTGCTCCAGCCTGTGTTCCTGACACAAGGCAATCATGGCCTTGTTGTCAACGTACAGAACTGGAGGAGAACGAGGCGCCTCTCCCAGGTCGGTCGGTAGGTAGGTGAGCCAGCGTAACTCCTGTGCAGCCGTAAACCCTGCGTAGATCTTAACCTTACAGCTGGAGCTGAGAACAAAAAACGAGCGAGTAGACCACCACGAAACAGAGCCAAAACCAAGGCTGAAGGTGTAACCCTGTGACGACCGCTGAGTAGCCAAGTCGTCAGCCCAAGAAGCGTCTGCGTGACCAGTGAGGACAACTCAACTCTGTCCTCCAAGCACGAGCCCCATGCCCAACGTACTGCACAAGTAGCACATCACCCTCTTAGCGGCCTTCCTGTGAGAGTACGACGGCTTATGCTGGCTTTGCTAGCTTGCCTGGACTTTATTATGCTACATCTAGCTTGGGTTTTATTCATCATGCATAGATATGCTTGATTTCCTAGGTTAGGTGCATTCCTATATTCTATTATAGTTATAGCACCGAACCAGGTTACGTGTACCGAACTCAAGCCTATTCGGTTTCCACCGAATTGCTTTCTACTTAGTTTGGGAAGGTTCTGTTCGGGACGCTTCGCGACCCTCAAAACATTCGCGTAACACCTGGGTAACTGGCCTTGTGTCGAGACTATATATAGCCTTGTGTTGTACCCAGGTGAATCTGAAATCACAATTCTCTTTTCTGAGCTCGATCCTAGATCCTCACACTTGGTAATTAGAGCCTGTTTAGAAGCGAAGTTTTTCGACCGCTAAAAAATAGCTTTTAAAACTGCGGCGGCGACGACGGAAAGCGCCGATTTCGGATACGTAAACTAGTTCCGCCTATTTTTTAACGCCCCCCTCGAACCGGTTTTCGAATTTCTCAGGTCCAGTGGCAAAAAAGTTGGAATTTTGATCGTCGGATCGATTCGAATCTCAACGGCCCTAAGAATTTCGCCAAAAAACGTTGGAATTTGGAGCGTCGGATCGAATTTCTTCTCAACGGCTGAGATCGGACGCGGATTTCGACTAAGGGAGAATCACGCGACCTACAGAATCAGTGCTTGTAATTTCTACAGTCGATTCGACTCACAATAAGATGACCAGCACCTAGAATTCAATTTGTTTCGTCGCAAATCTTCTTGTAAATCGTCAAATGGATGAAAATGGTGATAATTCCGTACGAAAAATTACGGAGTTACACACGAGCCTGGACCAGACGCGAGCAGCACTCCAGCGAATAGAGGAGCTTCTCGCGAACCAGTCGGCAGCTGCCACCGCAGCAGCAAACACAACGGCGAATGCAACATCGACGTCAGCAGCAGCAGCGGCTACACCGATACTTCACCCAGCAGCAGCGGCAGTGGCTAGAGTGAATCTTGAGGCGGCACGTCCGAGGCAATCGGAGACGTTCAATCCAAATGCGAGTGACACCGACGCCCGTCGATTCATTACGACCCTCGAAATTTACTTCGAGGCCGTTGGCTGTACGACCCTGAGACACGATGCAATGCGGATTCGGCTCGTAGCGACACTGTTACGAGTGGATTTACAATAGCAACGAAGTCCGAGGCGAGGGATCATGGACGCAGTTTTGGGAAGCTTTAATTCAACGTTTCGAACCAATCAACTCCAGCTACATGGCACGGCAGCACATTCATCGGCATAAACAGTTCGGCAGTGTAACACAGTATACGCAGCAGATGGAGAGCCTCTTCAACCGAATAACCTACCTGACCGAAGTGGAAAAAATCCAAGCGTATACTAAGGGGCTAAAGATGGAAGTGCGCCGACAGGTGATTGCCGCGAACTACAACAACTACCGCAACAAGGTGTGTGCAGCAGAGAGATTCGATGCGCTGACGCGAGATTAACCCGAGACACGACGCCACGTGTTAGAATCCTAGCGTTTGGTAGGCTTAGGAGCCATGGTAGTTTTAAGTGACTTGGTGAATTTCGAGGGTGTAGGGTGTAGGAAAATGTCGAGAGAATTGTGGAAGGAGAATGGTGAAACTAGAAAGGAGGGGGATACAAGTAGTAAGCCCTAAAAGGGTTATACTCACTTTTGAGTACCCCACTACAAACTAGACATGCATTATAATCTGACACACCCCCATAGTCAAAGTGGGGTATAATCAGTACAGCATGTAGGCATAGAGCTAGAGTTCACAATAGGTAAGTAAGGCTAGAGCTAATCACAAAGGGCAAGTGAGGAGGAGGAGAGACTATGGGGGAGAGAAGATGGGAGGCGATTGCTGACGCTGCATGTCAGAACATTGTAGCTTATGCATATTGTGTAGGCTATAGTGGGGTAGCCCATATGGGGTACAACCCAATTAGGGTTAGTACTTGTACCCAATTCATTCATAGTTCAATCATTCTCGCTTCAGTCTTCTCACTGCAGACACACAGACGAGCTGCTGGCTCAGTGGCTACCGAAGCAAAGGCCCGGACTACAGGAGTAACTGGCTCCGCGGCCAAAAGTAGCGGCATACGAGCAGCTGACCCACAGGCGACTGGCGACTACCGGAGATTGTAGCCTCCGGACTGCTGGTGCTGCTGACGACAAGACTGCTGCCTCCACTTAACCTCCCCCAGCTGCCCAACGCCCCTCTCACACACCCCCTGCTCAAACCCTAGCCCTACACCCACAGCACCCCCTTAAACCCTAAACCCCAGACTCCCACACATCCACCCCCCTCAGCGATAGCTGCAGTAGTGGGAGACAAAGGAGGAGGAGGAGGAGGGGACGGCACACACAACCGACACCCCCACAACCATCACCCCCACACCCACCCCCCCACGGCTGCACCGGGTCCAGGAGCGGCTGCTGCAGGGGCCAGGGGCGGCTGCTCCAGGGGCTGCTGCTGCTGGGGCGGCTGCTCCAGAGGCTGCTGCTGCTGGGGCAGCTGCTCCAGGGGCTGCTGCTGCTGGGGTGGCTGCTCCAGGTGCTGCTGCTGCTGGGGCGGCTGCTCCAGGGGCTGCTGCTGTAGCGGAAATTAGGAGGGAGGGGAGGGGAAGGGCGTGGCCCCCAGGGTGCCCTGACGGGCGACGTGCTAGGGAGCCGCGCAGGCCCCCGAAAGTGCCTCGACGGGCGACGGGAGGGGACCGCTCGCAGGCTTCTAAGGTGCCGTGATGAGGCAACGGGAGGGGCCGGCTCGCGGGCCCCGAAAGTGCCGCGACGAGGCGATGGGAGGGGCCTGAGAAAATTTAGAAGAAAGAAGAGGACTGCACTAGCAAGAATGGGGATACAAATAGGAAATCCTAGAAGGGTTGTACTCGCTATAGAGCACCGCACTACAGGCTAGAGCATAAGATAACATTCTGACACACCCCCATAGCCAAAGTGGGGTGTAATCAGCAGAGCAAGCAAAGCAGTACAAGCTCAGGGTGGATCACAATGTCACCACACATTCTGAGCACAAGTTCAAGAAGCAATAGTTTAAAGTTAACAATTATGAGCAAAGCTAGTGGTAGTCACAACGGGCAAGTGAGGAGGAGGAGAGAGAGTGAGAGGAGAGGAGATAGGAGGCGACGGATGAAGCTGCAGACACACGGGCAATAGGAGGCACACTGGCACAGCGGCTACCGGAACAACGTTCCGGAATACTGGAGTAACTGGCCCCGCGGCTAAAGTAGCGGCAGACGAGCAACGGACCCTCGGGCGGCTGGCACAGCTGGCTACGACTGGGCTACCGGACAAAGTCCTCGGAATACAGGTGCTGCTGGCGACACGACGGCAACCTCCATTCAGCTTCCCCAAATGATCCCACTCCCCCTGACACACACCCGCTACTACACCCCTAGCTCCACTCTCACCCCACCCCCTAGCACCACTCCGTTGAATCCCACACACCCACCCCTCTCAGCAGTAGCTGCAGCAGTGTGAGACAGAGGAGGAGGAGGAGGAGCAGGGGAGACTACACACCCGCCACCCCCCAGGTCGCGGCCCCCGAAGGAGCCGCGACGGGCGACGGGAAAAGGGGGGGGGGGGGGGGGCGGTGCCGTAGGTAGGACGACGGAGCCGGGCCGTAGGTAGGGCGACGGGACGACGGGGCCGCAGGTAGGGCGGCGGGGCCGAGGCCAGGGCCGCAGGTAGGGTCGCCCGAGCCGCGCGTAGGCGGCCCGAGCCGCGCGCGGGCCTGGCGCCGCCCGTACGGGCCGCGGACGGGTCTCGCGCGGCCCGTACGTGCCGCGCGCAGGCTGTACGGGCCGCGCGCAGGCCACGACGGGCGACGGGGGGCGACGCGGAGGTCCCCGTCGCCCGTCGCAGCGCCTCCTGAGAGCGGCGCGCGGCGTGACGGGGCAGTAACCCGCCGCGCGCCTCGGGGCGCACGGCGGGAAGAGAACCGCCGCGCGCCTCGAGGCGCACGGCGGGCAGAAAACCGCCGCACGCCTCGGGGCGCACGGCGGGATGAAAAACTGCCGCACGCCACGGGGCGTGCGGCACAGAGAGTAGTGATAGCAGTAGCAGTAGGAGTTGCAGCGAAAGCAACGAGGTGGTAAGTTCACCCACAGGATCGATCCAAGGGGTTCGACCTGCTCTGATAGCATGTGAGAATCTAGAAGAAAGAAGAGGACTGCACCAGCAAGAATGGGGATACAAATAGGAAACCCTAAAAGGGTTGTACTCGCTATAGAGCGCCCCAATACAGGCTAGAGCATAAGATAACATTCTGACAGGGCCTGGGTGCGGGCCCCCAAAATGCCGCGACGAGGTAGGAACCCGCCGCGCGCCTCGGGGCGCACGGCGGGCAGAAAACCGCCACGCGTTCCGAGCGCATGGCGGGAAGAAAAATAGAATGTCGCGTGCCACGGAGCGCGCGCCACACAGTAGGGCAGCGGAAGCAAGTGGGCCCACAGGCCAGGAGCTTTAAGCTCTGATAGCATGTTAGAATCCTAGCGTTTGGTAGGCTTAGGAGCCATGGTAGTTTTAAGTGACTTGGTGAAGTTCGAGGGTGCAGGGTGTAAGGAAAATGTCGAGAGAATTGTGGAAGGAGAATGGTGAAACTAGAAAGGAGGGGGATATAAGTAGTAAGCCCTAAAAGGGTTATACTCACTTTTGAGTACCCCACTATAGACTAGACATGCATTATAATCTGACACCACGTGCCAAACAGATCATTCGACACGAAGCGATCGGCACCACCCACGACCGACGACCCGATGTATATCGACAAGATCGACGCAAAGCAGCGGCCGACAAAAATGAATTGCAATTTTTGCGGCGCACCAGGACATCGATTCTTGGCATGTTGATAAATGAAGAAGGCACGAGCGGAGCTGCAGGGCAACAACAGTGCGACATCAACAATGGCAAAAAAAGGAGGACACGATGGCGCGAATTTCAAACGTCACGACCGGCCGACAACAGGGGAAATTGCCGAGACAAATGGAGGCTCCGCGAAACAAGACTCTCCACCGACCAAGAAACTCCAGCCGAACACCCCCGAGAGTAAGAATATTCCCTCTCGAGGTTTTCAAGCCTTTAAAAAATTCAGGAGAGATTTCAAGGCCAGGAAAAAGCCTTCGGACATTATTCAAGTACCTGAGAAGTTGGGCAAACCACTCCGGAGCATTGAAAAGGGTCGTGCGTTCCAAGGAGTTAATATTCTCTCCCCGCAACGTAGTGTTAAGGCTCCCCATTGCCCACAGGAGAAGCCTACACAGCTGCTATGGCTTAAGGGAAGGTTCGAGGCCAAGATGAAGCTCAATCGGCCTCGGATAAATCCTTCTAACCCAACTCAATTTAAAACTGATATGGAGTCAGCAGCTTCGAGCGCAGGACCGAGGGATGATCTATTCGACGTACCCTACGATCCTATAAGCGAGACCATCTACGGTTACTCGGAGCAGCAACAACCACTAGTACTTGAGGTGATCTGCCACGGGCAACGCCTCCAGGCACTTGTGGACAGCGGTGCGTCTCACTCGGTGTGCGACCAAGGGACATGGGAGAAAATTAGAGAACATTCGGAGGAGACCAAGTTCACGGCAACGATGGTGGACAGTACGAAACTTCCCATCAACGGCGAAGCATCATTGTAGCTGCACATAGGGGCGCTTAGGTGGAAGCCGACGTTGCCGATCACGAATATCAAGGGATCAGATTTCATCTTGAGGCGAGATTGCTTGAAGCGGTTCAACCCCGAAATCGACTGGGTCAACACGAAGGCGTGCATCTACAACAACGGGAAACGAGTGGAGCTGCGAAGCTGGATGGATACAGGAAGCATTCCGGAAACGACACTGGCAAGATTCGAACAGACGGTGAACGAGAGTAACACGGGTTACTTAGCACTGGTTATGGCAGCAGCAGAGGAGGAGAAGCCGGGTTCGGAGCAACCTGCAGCAGTGAAGGAGGTCTTGGAGCAGTACAAGGATATAATGCCCGACGACCTACCTCTAGGCGTACCTCCAGCACGCACCCACAAGCATGAGATCGAGGAGGAACCAGGTGCGAAACCCGTCTCACGTGCACCATACCGACTGAGTCCGACCAAGCTGACAGACATGAAGAAACCGATAGAGTATCTACTGGACAGACAACTGATATGCCCCTCCACCTCTCCCTACAGTGCACCAGTCCTCTTCATTCCAAAATCAGACGGCAGTTTACGGATGTGTATCGACTACCGGGCACTGAACAAACAGACAATAAAAAACTAATATACCATACCGCGCATAGACGACCTACTGGATCAACTGCATGGAGCAACATTCTTTTCGAAGCTGGACCTACGGTCGGGCTACTGGAAGATCAAGATGGCAAACAACTCGCTCCACAAGATGGCGTTCCGTACCAGATATGGCTCCTACGAATACTTGGTGATGCCGTATGGACTCTTGAACGCACCAGCAACGTTTCAGGCGGAGATGAATCACATCTTATGACCCCTGTTGGACGAGTGCGAAGTGGTGTACCTAGACGACACTCTTATCTACTCCAAGAACATGAAGGAGCACGTGAAGCATCTTCGGAAGGTGTTCGAAATCCTGCGGAAAAACAAGTTCTACGTGAAGCTGTCGAAGAGCGACTTCGCCCTGGAGAAGGTGCGATTTCTCGGGCACATGGTGAGTGCTGAGGGCGTACACGTGGACCCACGGAAGATCGAAGCCGTCAAGAAGTGGAAAGTACCGGAGAACGTGAAGGAGTTGCAGTAGTTCCTAGGCTTCGCCAACTACAACAACAGGTTCGTGCCACAGAACGCTAAGATAGCAGCCCCACTGACCGACCTACTGAAAAAGGATACGCCCTACAAATGGGATACGCCTCATTAGCAAGACATGGAGCAGCTACAGACAGCATTGACTACATCGCCGGTACTCATCTTACCGAACCCAAACAATGACTACGTGGTGGAAGCAGACGCTAGTGACCAAGCAATCGGAGTAGTACTGATGCGGGATCACGGGAACGGTTTGCAGCCAATCGCCTACCTCAGTAAGAAGCTACACGGAGCAGAACTGAACTACCCCATCCATGACAAAGAAGCCTTAGCCATAGTCGTAGCCTTCAAGGCGTGGAGGTGTTACGTAGAGGGAGCCAAGACTACAGTTTTATACTGACCACTGTAGTCTCAAATACCTGAAGTCGCAGCCGACGCCCTCACGACGACAGGTGCAGTGGGTGGACATCCTGGAAACTCACTTCCACTACGACATCGTCTACAAGCCCGGATTACACAACAAGGCAAACGCGTTGAGCCGCCCCGGACATTTAGTAGGCATCCAGCTCGACGGGATGAACCCTCTGCTCAAGGGTCTATTCCAACAGCTACTGACCCTAGAGTTTGCTTACAACAACGCGTCACATGCGGCCACAGGGAAAACTCCTTTCTTCCTGTGTTACGGACGGGAACCACTTACCCCACAGCAGCCAACCACACCAGCATATGTCCAAGCCGCACATGACTTCGTCACCACTATGCAGCAGCTATGGGAGAAGACTCAGCGATGACTCAACACGATGCAGACCTCCCAGAAGCAGTATGCCAATCGTCAGCGACGAGATCACTCAGTAGCAGTCGGAGATCAGGTGCTTCTTGACACGCGCAACTTGAACCCGTCTCACCTCTCATCCAAACTCCGGCCTCGCTTCTGTGGTCCTTTTCTCGTTGAGGCATATGTGAGACCAGTAACATTCCGCTTGCGCTTACCTACTACTTAGAAGCTTCACAACGCTTTCCATGTTCAGCTATTGAAGCCCTACAAGGACCCCAACCAACAGTTCCAAAGACGGCAGCTACCGCCACAACCACCTGTTCTCGTACAGGATGAACTAGAGTATGAAGTGGAACGTGTTCTCACTCATCGGCGCCGCGGTGGCAAGGCCCTCGAGTTGCTAATACGCAGGAAGGGATACAACCCCACTAAGGACAGTTGGGTTGCAGAAGCTGATATGGGCAACGCATGCCATGCTCTCAAGACCTATCTTGTCTAGCAGGGTGTTTCTCACGCCACCCAGCTTTGAGGGGGGGACGTGTGAGAGTAAGACGGCTTATGTTGGCTTTGCTAGCTTGCCTAGACTTTATTATGCTATATCTAGCTTGGGTTTTATTTATCATGCATAGATATGCTTGATTTCCTAGGTTAGGTGCGTTCCTATATTTCATTATAGTTATAGCACCGAACCAGGTTACGTGTACCGAACTTAAGCCTATTCGGTTTCCACCGAATTGCTTTCTACTAAGTTTGGGAAGGTTCTGTTCGGGACGCTTCGCGACCCTCAGAACATTCGCGTAACACCTGTGTAATTGGCCTTGTGTCGAGACTATATATAGCCTCGTGTTGTACCCAGGTGAATCATTCAATTAAATTTCTCTTTTCTCAGCTCGATCCTAGATCCTCACACTTCCAGTGCTCTGGTCGGTGTCTCTCGGGTGCAACGTAGCGTGCCAGGATGCTAAGAGGGTAAGCAAGGTCAGGTCGAGTGCAGGTCATCAGGTACATGAGGCAGCCCACAAGCTCTGGATACGAGCCACTCGGCTCTACGGACTCATCCAAAGGCAGCGCTGAGAGCGAGTGACCAGTAGGCAGAGGAGTGGCCTATGGCGAGGAGTACTGGAAGTCGAAGCGCTGAAGGACCTGCTGCACCATGTGTGACTGAGTCAAGGTAATGGTGCGGCGTGCTCTGTCCTTGGTGATCTACAAGCCAAGATAGCTGCGCAGATCACCTAGGTCTGTGCACGTATGTCTCTTCTGCAGCTCCAACTTAATTAGAGGCACTGCCTCAAAGGAAGGGTCGATGACAACAGTTGCCAGGAGACGCGTGTCAGTAGGACGAGTCGCACGAAGGGAGTCAGACTGCGGGTTCGGACCGTCAGCAAGGGAGGACGCAGGAGGAGACGGCAGAGGGACACGCAGTGGAACAGAGGAACGTTGAAGTGCCATCTGGTGTGTGCCGAGGACAGGAGGAGGACGCGGACGCGGAACACGACGACCAGTGCGACCAAGGCTAACAGGCGGCGCAGGACGAGACGCAGGCTCTCGATGCTCAGTAAGACCTCCGCGCTGCTCAGTGTTAGGAGAAGGAGCAGGCGAGGGAGAGGCTGGCAGTAGTTGTGGCTGGAACTGGTCAGGTGGTGGACACAGGTTGGGAGGAGCAAGGTCAGCAGAAGGCGGGTGACCAAGAACCTGCTGAAGCAGTGGAGCGAAGTACGGTCGCGGTCGCACAACACCCCGTGCACCAGCACCGACAGCACCAGTACCTCCACCAGCTCCAGCTCCAGCAGCAACTCCAACTCCAGCTCCAGAAGCACCTCCAGCTCCAGCAGCACCTCCAGTAGCTCCAGTAGTACCTCCAGCCCCAGCAGCTCCAGTACCCTCAGTACGAGCACCTCCGAGACGAGTGGCTCTAGCACCTCTGGCAGCTCTAGCTCCAGCAGCACATCCTGCAGCTCCAGCTCCAGCAGAACCAGCACCTCCAGCAGCTCAAGTAGTACCTCCAGCCCCAGCAGCTCTAGTACCCCCAGTACGAGCATCTCCGGGACTAGTGGCTCCATTACCTCCAGCAGCACCACTCTAGAGGCTCCAAAAAACCACTCCCGCAGCTGAAGTGGAGAGAAAGACTCCGGTCGCGACAAGAGACCTGAAGGGCCTCCACGCTCATCACACTCGGGCTCAGCACCCCCAGGCTCAGCACCTCCAGGCTCCGCACGTTGAGGCTGAGCACCCCCAGGCTCCACACCCTCTGACTCAGCACCCCCAGGCTTAGCACCCCAAGGCTCCGCATGCTCAAACTCAGCAGCCCCAAGCCCCGCACCCGCAGGCTCAGCACCCCCCGACGCATTACCTCTAGCAGCACCAGAGTCGACAGCTACCTCGACAGGCTCGACAGGGTCTACCTAGGACACACGTGAGGGAGCAGAAGCTTGAGGGGGAAGGGGGTCTACCGGAGGAGGACCTGGTGCTAGGAAGAGCGGTGGAGGAGGGAGAGGGGCAATGCAGTAGGGGAAGAGACGGTAAACGGGAACCGACTCGTCAAACTTGACGTCCTGAGAGGGCAAGACACGGCGCGAGGTGGGGTGGTAAAACTGCCAGCCAGGCGCGTCAGGGACAAAGCCAAGGAAGACACAGGGAACGGGGCGGGAGGAGAGCTTGTCCGCGGACGTATCGCGGACAAAGGCTCGACATCCCCAGACCCGGAACACCGAAGCATCGACAACCTTTCCCGTCCAATGCAGTGTGGGCGAGGTCTCCGGCAAGGAGACACGGGGCCAGAGGTTGAGCTGATGCGCAACGTAATGGACTGCAAACGGCCACAAAAAATGGGGGGCAGCCGCATGGATCATGGAGGTACGAGCAACCTCCATGACCAAGCCAATGCGGCGCTCAGCAACCCCATTCTTCTGCGGAGAGGTCGGAAGTGTGAACTGCTGGCGAATACCCTCCGCCTGACAAAAGGCCCGCAACTCCAGCTCCAGCTCCTGAAGCACCTCCAGCTCCAGCAGCACCTCCAGCAGCTCTTGTAGTACCTCCAGCCCCAGCAGCTCCAGTACCCTCAATACGAGCACCTCCGGGACTAGTGGCTCCAGAACCTCCAACAGAACCAGCTCCAGCAGTACACCCAGCAGCTCCAGCTCCAGCAGAACCAGCACCTCCAGCAGCTCCGGAAGTACCTCCAACCCTAGCAGCTCCAGTACCCCCAGTACGAGCATCTCCGGGACTAGTGGCTCCAGCACCTCCAGCTCCAACAGCAACACTCTGGAGGCTCCAGCGCCGAGCAAACCACTCGCGCAGCTGCAGTGAAGTGAGAGACTCTGGCCGCGATAAGACACCCGAAGGGCCTCCAGGCTTAACACACTCGGGCTCAGCACCCCCATGCTCAACACCTCCAGGCTCCGCACGCTCAAGCTCAGTACCCCCAGGCTCCGCGCCCGCAGGCTCAGCACCCCCAGCCTCCGCACCCTCAGACTCAGCACCCCCCGGCTCAGCACCCCCAGGCTCCGCACGCTCAAGCTCAGCACCCCCAGGCCCCGCACCCACAGGCTCAGCACCCCCCGACACACCACCTCTAGTAGTACCAGAGTTGACAGCTACCTCAACAAGCTCGACAGGGTCTACCTGGTACACACTTGAGGGAGCAGATTCTTGAGGGGGAAGAGGGTCTACCGGAGGAGGACCTGGTGCTAGGAAGTGCGCCGGACGAGGGAGAGAGGCAGTGCGGTAGGGGAAGAGACGGTGAAAGGGAACCGACTCGTCAAACGTGACGTCCTGAGAGGGCAGGACAAGGCGCGAGGTGGGGTGGTAAGACTGCCAGCCAGGCGCGTCAGAGACAAAGCCAAGGAAGACACAGGGAACGGCGCGGGAGGATTGCTTGTCCGCGGATGTATCACGGACAAAGGCTCGACATCCCCAGACCCGGAACACCGAGGCATCGCCAACCTCCCTTGTCCAACGCAGTGTGGGCGAGGTCTCCGGCAAGGAGACACGGGGCCAGAGGTTGAGCTGATGCGCAGCGTACTGGACTGCAAACGGCCACAGAAAATGGGGGGAAGCCACATGGATCATGGAGGTATGAGCGACGTCCATGACAAAGCCAATGCGGTGCTCAGCAACCCCATTATGCTGCGGAGAGGCCGAAAGCTTGAACGTCTAGCGAATGCCCTCCACACGACAGAAGGTCCACAAGAGGTCGGAGGAAAACTCACCACCTCTGTCAATGTGCAGACGCACGACTAGAAGGTTCGTCTCGAACCGCTCGCGGAGCTGGAGACAAAAAGCGCGGATCCAAGGGATCAGAACATCAAGGACCTCCCCCTTGCGGTGCAAGGGGAAGACCGTGGTGTAACGCGAGTAGTCGTTGACAACCAGTAGAAAGCACCGCTCGTGGCCCTGTCCACGGACGCGGGCTGGGCCCCACACGTTCAAGTGGAGAGTCTGCAGGGGAGCCTCTGTCGGGGAGAACGAGGAGTGAGGAGCGGCGCTCTGCCGCCCCTCAACACAGGGAAGGCAGGGAGGGGTAGGCGAAGGTGGGAGGGGAGGCAGAGACCTAGGAAGACCAGAGACAAGGAGACGGGAGTGCATGCCACAAAGGCGTGCCACAGAGGGGTGACCAAGACGGTGGTGCCAAAGGAGCGTCTGGTGCAACAGGGCGTGACATGAGCAGGGGGCAGCAAGTTGACCTGACGCAAACGCAGACGCACCTACCTGAGGAGGCGTAGTAGTCAGTGTGTACAGACTCGACCCAAGCCGACGGGTGAACGTGGCCAGGTGGCGACCAGTCCAGGAGCACGTACAGATCGCCACACGCTGCCGTCCAGGGGTGAAAGTGTCAACCCCCGCATCCTGGAGGACAGCTATGCTCACCAAGTTCGTAGAGAACGAGGGGAGGTGGAGACATGACAGTGACCTAGACGGAACCGCCGGACAGGGCAGAACAGTGGAGGAACGTGCAAGGACTGGGCCCCGAGTGGGGTCAGCCAAAGACACAGCAAGAGGTGCAGTATGTGGTGTGTCTGTGGTACTGTCGCGAAAGAAACAGCGGGAAGCACCTGAGTCAAGCGTGAAGGCGTGCAGGGCCGCAGCAGACATAGTACCAGAGAGAGCAGACTCACCAGCACCTAGGGCAGCGGACTCACTAGCACCTAGAGCATCAGCCTCTATACTTGGGTCTGGCGGCATACACAGGTAACAGTCACCCTCAGCACTAACAGACAATGCATACATGGCAGATATTGTAGGATAGCATCAAATTCTAGAGCAAAGATATCAACATTCTTCCTAAGAAGCGCCGCCCAGTCGGGGAGCTCAGCCGCGTCGGGGAACTCTGCGCGGAAGGCGTCGATAAGGCGGTAGAAGCAGCGGTGCTGAGTGTGAGACCTCCCGCATGTCTGACAAGTACGGTCAACTGTGCGAATGACATACGGGCAGGGACCACTACCCCCAGCCGCCCCATGCTGAGCAAACCACTCACAGAGCTCCTGAGACAAAAAAGGCTGACGCTGCTGCTGCTGCCGCTGGCCACCTCCAAGGCCTCCTCTCTAGCTGATGCCACCCCTGCCACCCCCACTGCCGCTGCCTCCACCCCCACTGTCACCACTACCGCTACCACCGCCGCTGCCGCCACCACTCCCACTGCCGCCACCACCGCCGCCACCTGTCCCGCCGCCCCCACCACCACCACTTCCTCCACCGCCGCCCTCACCACCGCCTCCACCGCCCCCACCACCACTACTTCCTCCACCGCCGCCCTCACCACCGCCTCCACCGCCCCCACCACCGTCTCCACCTTTGTCACCCCCATCTCCCCTGCCTCCCCTGCCCCTGCCGCTGCGGCGCCTCCCACTAGGGGCAGACGCAGCTCCTACCTCCTTAGCACGAAGGTAGTCAATAGCTGCAGCAGAGGCGACTGAGGGGAGAAGGGGGGAGGGCGAACACCCCTCAAAGAAGGGGGTGCGAGGAGTGCCACGAGAAGCGCCCACAGCGACTATGCTAGTCTCAGCTGCTAGGAGGTGCTTCTCGAGCAGGTCGACAGCGAGGTCGGTCGGGTCAAGTGCTAGGAGGAGGTCCCTGTCTGCAGTAAGAGAGTCAGGAAGGCCGATGACTATGAAGTAGAGCGTGATATACATGGGGGGGGGGGGGGGGGTTTCTTGGTGAGAAATTCGGCGCGGAGCGCAGCACGGTAGCGAGTGTCAATAGTGCGGAGGTGAGTGACTAGATCGGCTACTGTGGCAAATGCGGACAGGTGTGGGAACAGGTAGGGCAGGAGAAGGTGGCCTAGAGCAGCAGTGGCCGGGGAGGAGTAACGAGCGACTACAGCGTCGTACTGTGCTTTTGCTGTCTTATGCTGGCCAAAGTGGGCGCGTTCGGCTGACGGCAGGTGGTTGCAAACGGCTAGGCGAGCAGCAGCGTCACGGGTCAGCCACTGTGAGCGGGTCGCACTGTTAGCTGTGGCGTCAGGGGCGGGCGAGGCACCAGAAGTGAGGTCAAACAGTGAGGTACCGTCCTTAGAGTCTGTCAGCAGGAACAGCTGTAAGTCGTCTAGCCACACATTGAACTCTATCGGGCGGCCCTCCGAATCGAAGGTGAGAACATTGAGAGTGGCCATAGCAAGCTAGGCAGGGGAGCGCACTAGGAGTAGTGTAGCAGAGAGCGGCACGTGGCGCGCACAACAGGGCAAGGCACACGACAGGGCAGGGCGGGCATGGCAAGGCAAGGCGCGCACGGCAGGGCAGAGGCGCGCGGGCAGGGCAGAGGCGCGTGGCGGTGCGGCGCGTGGGCAGGGCAGAGGCGCGCGGCAGGACACGGCGCACGGCGGCATGGCGCGCAGGCAGGGCAAGCCACGCGGCGGCGTGGCGCGCAGGCAGAGCAGAGTGCGCGACGGCGGCGCGCTGGCAGGGCAGAGGCGCGCGGCAAGGCAGGGCGCGCAGCGACACGGCACGCAGGCAGAGGAGGGCGCGCGACGGCGGCGCGCTGGCAGGGCAGAGTGCGCAGCAGCGCGCCGCGCGGGCAGGGCAGGGCGCGTGGCAGCGCGGCGCGTGGGCAGGGCAGGGCGCGCGGTGCGACGCGCGGGCAGGGCGATGCGGCGACGTTTCGCGCGGGCAGGGCAGGGGGCACTACTGCACGTGGCGCGCGGCTCAATAGGGCGCGCTGCAGCAGGCGGCGCGCAGGCAAAGCAGTGCGTGCTGTAGCAGGCGGCGCAGGGCAGGGCAGGGCATTGCAACGCGATCACAGTGGCGCGACGGGTGGGGTAGCGCTACTCGGTAGGCCCTAAGAATTCGGTCCTAGGCTAGGACCTGCTCTGAAACCATGTCCGAATAACGAGTAGGAATGAATGAACTAGCAGCACGATGGGTACAAGTAGGAAACCCTAATTTTTGTTGTACCCTATATGAGCTACCCCATTACAGCCTACACAACAAGCAGCACATATAGTTTGACAGAAGCTTCGGGCACCTGGCAAATCGATGCAAATTTCGATCTCGCCCTCATCAGACCAATCCGAGCAACTAGTCAGGCCGACAAGACACACGAAACGACACGCGTCCAGCCCATAGGCATCAAACCCCATCGTGCAGCCTGAACCTAGCAGTTCAGCATCAGCACCAGTAGCCAACGACTGCCCCCGTCCGCAATGTCATGGGGAACATGACAATGACAAGCGGATCGTGTCACCCCCGCATGCGCTCACTGTCACCTGAGCCAGCGCGTCACCCAATTGGAGCGTTCTCGAAAAACAATCCATTTAGCACGCGCCATGACTTTAGCGACGACGACAACCAAGACTGGAATCTCCCAGTCCCGCTACTTCAAAGCCCTCCGCACATACCTGATACGCGGGCGGCGCCGATCGATTGGATCTCGGGCGAACAATTTCTCAAATTTGACACCCCGCAGATCGTTACTCCATGATTTGTTGTTCATGATCCGTCACTTTGAGAGCTTACGAAGAACTCATTACTCAACTAAACGCAAATCCGCTCAGTAGGAAGTTGCGCCTTATGCTTAGCTGCCATCTCCAAGTTGAATCAATCGTTAAGATGGTCTATAGAGTGAGAACCAAGTAAAAACGTCCAGCAGCCGCATGACTAGTATGGTTGAGGAAGTACAAACATTAGGGCATAGAAAGTTGGAGTTGGGGACTCCAAGAGAACCATGAGAGGGAAGGTGTTCTCCAAGATCTAGGGAAGGATGGTAGGAACCTTCCTAGCAGCAAGGATGCAACCCTCATCGTGAGGTCCTTAAGGTGTCACATGCAAAATCCAATCTAGTTGGATTTTGCCTAGGTGCCGCAACATTCGCAACCCACGCTAGAAACTTCTAGCCACCCCAATCCAAAAGTCAAAGTTGCATTCCTAACCACCCAACCAAAGATCCCTTTATAGTCATGTCCCAAGTAATCACCCAAATTAGATATAGCCTCAAAAGGTAATAAGAAATCCTAATCTTGGAAATATTGTAACTTGGGCGATCTTGGTTGGAATAAGGCGATCTTGGTGTCGTTGGAAAGCTCTGGATTTCTCCTGCATGATCAAGCATTTAGACTTGGAGAGAAACACAGAGATGATAATATCCAACAGCCATGCACAATGACATACGCTCATGCAAATCATGCAAGCACAAATAGCACGAGCACTCGGCAGGACGTTAGGATGACATGCACTCAGAATGACGTGCATCCAACGGACTCCCCCTCAGACTAACGGACTGCATGCACACACACCCACACACATGCATAGTCTCATGCACACAATCACACATGCACTCACGACACTGCTGCCCACACTAATGCAATGCCATGCCACACATCTTAGCACACTTCCAATGTGCGCTCTCGGGAAGTCTCTTGGTGAGAAAATCTGCCGCCTGCTTGCTAGCCTTCACATGGTGAAGCTCAACAGCTCCCTCCTTCACCATCTGCCTCACCCAGTGCCACTTAATCTTCATATGCTTTTTCAGCCCATTCAAGATAGGATTATTGGCCATGTCAATAGCAGCCTCGCTGTCGGAGAAAAGTGGTGTAGGTCCCTCCTGTTCAGCTCCCATGTCCTCCAGCAGCTTCCTCAGGAGCACGATATCTTTGATGGCATGGTACATCGCCATGTACTCTGCCTCTCCGGAAGACTGAGCAATCTCACTCTGCTTCTTGGACCTCCAGCTCACTGGTCCACCTCCGACCATGCTCACAAAGCAGCCAACCGATGACTGATCCTCATCCTCTGAGGCCCATGTGGCGTCCGTGAAGCACGACAGCTTCAAGGTACCAGGCGTGACCCCATCTGCTCCAATCTGATTCTGCTGGCCGCCAGCTGAAAACTGAACACCAGCAGATGCCGTTGATCCAAGGTAGCGCACCAAGCGCTTTGCCACCTCCAACTGCTCCACAGTGGGCCGTTGCACAACTCTGGCCAGCTGCCCCACTCCGAATGAAGCATCAGGTCGCGTATGCACAGCTGCATACATCACATTCCCAATGAGTGACTGGTACTCATTGTGCTGCTCATCCTCAAGCACATCATCCTTCTCAGCTGCCTTCTTCAATTTGAAGCCTGCAGGGAATGGTGTCATCATAGTGCGACCCCCAGTTACACCATACCGCTCCATGACACCAGAGATGTAGTGTGACTGATGCACCTTCAGCCCTCTCAACATCCCTCTCAATCTGCAGCCCCAAGTAGTAGTGGACATCCCCCAGCATCTTGCACTTGAAGTTGTCCATCAGCAGCTTCTGTGTCCTCTCAATCTGCTCCATGGAGGGTGAGAACAGCAGTATGTCGTCGACATACACCAGCAGCAAAAGCAGCTGCTCCCCCTCTCAAAGCAGAAACAAGCTGTAATCCGCCTGGGACGTCTTGAAGCCTCCACCCAGCAGCACCTCCTTCAGCTTCACGGACCAACACCTGGGCGCTTGCTTAAGGCCATAGATGGCCTTCTTAAGCTTGCACACCCGGCTGGTCCCATCCTCATAGCCGTCGGGCTGCGTCATGTACATATCCTCCAGCAGTATTCCATTGAGGAACGCAGTGGTGATATCCATCTGCTTCACGTACCATCCCCTTCACAGCTGCGCCAGCCATCAAAGTCCTCAATGTCACTGGCTTAGCAACGGGAGCGAAGATCTCCCCAAAGTCGACCTTCTCCTTCTGCTAAAACCCCTTGGCAACCAAACGGCTCTTGAACCGCTCCAACGCACCATCAGCTCCACTCTTCACCTTGAAGACCCACTTGCTGCTGATCGGTCGTCGCCCCTCTGGTAACTCAACAAGCTTCCAAGTCCCATTCTCAATGAGACTGTTGAACTCCGCATCCATGGCAGCCTTCCACTCCTCCTTTTGGGGTCCACTCAGTGCCTCCTCCACTATGGCTGGCTCTCCAGGCAAGGGTGTGAAGAAACAGAACGCCATCTCCTCATCCTCTCCCTCATCCGCCTGAACCGCCATGGCACCTTGCTTGGGTCCTCCCAAACGACTATACTTCAGCCTTGAGGGTGCTGCTGCCACTCTCTTCTCGCGGGTTGCAGTCTGCTGCCCATGTGGTGAAGCTCCTCTCTGCACACTCCTCTTGGTGACCTTAGCGTTTGCAGCAGGCTCGGGCTGAGTTGGTGAGTCCACACGTGCAGACTCATCCTCCAACCCCTCCTCTCCAGCAGGACCAGAAACTTGCTGCTCACCACCGCCACTATGGTCACTGGTCAGCTCTGACCCGTGGAGTTCATCAAGGTGCAGCTGAACCTCCTCCCCTGCAGACCGCTCAATTTCCTGTAGACGCAAGCCAATCTGCACCTGCTGCTGCTGCTGCCAGTCCTTGTACATGACGTCCTCCACAAACTTGACATCCCGGCTGACCAGCGACTTCTTGCTCTTGGGGTCCCACATCAGCCACCCCTTCAAGTCAGGAGCCATCCCAAGATGGACAGCCCACACAACAGCAACTTCCAGCTTGTGCCTCTGCTCCTTAGGCACCATCACAAGCCCCATGCAGCCCCACACACGCAGCATGTCAATAGATGGCTTCTTCCCAAGCCAACGCTCGTACGGCACCCAATGCTTGTCGCCAACATGCGTCAAGACCCTGTTCTTGTCCGTGATGACATGGCGAACGGCATCAGGCCAGAACTTGTAGGGCATCCCAGCAGCCCCCAACAAGGTCTTAGCCGCCTCGCCAATAGTCCGGTTGGCACGCTCAGCAATGCCGTTCTGCTGCGGTGTTCCAGGGCAGGTCAGCTGATGTCGGATGCCATTTCTCTTGAGGAACTTGGTGGATTCCGCTCCAAGGAACTCTCCACCTCGGTCGCTCCTCAGCACCTTTACCAGCCGCATCGCTTGCCGCTCCACCATCGGCAACCAATCCTCCTTGATCGCCGCTGCATCATCGCTCTTCTTGGACAAGGGACGCGCCCACGTGAAACGGCTCCATTCGTCCACCATGGTAAGGAAGTACAGCACTCCCCCAGTCCCCTCAGTCCTCATAGGACCCACCAGGTCCATGTGCACCACCACCAATGGTGCCTTGGCTGATCCCTCTGCACGTGGAAATGGGAACCGCGCAAACTTGTTTTGCATGCACGCCTCGCAGCTGCCGTAGTGAGCACCATCTTCTTGCAGTTGCAGCCCATGCACGCACTTCGCCTTGTGCATCACCTCCAATGTAGAAACAGCCACGTGTGCGAGCCGCCGATGCCAAGTCTCCCAATCCGCTTGGCCCAAGGTAGCCGACGCCTTCACCGCCGCGCTTCCTCCAATCAGCTCCTCTCCTTGCACACCTTGCTGCTCCTCCTCGGTGACGCTCTCCTCCATAGATGCCGCCGCTGCCGCCTTGCCCGATTTCCACCAAGGGAGGACCGGGATCTGTCACATCCGCTTGTGGATATCCCCTTTCCACTGCAGGTCCCAAATCAGCCGCTCATCGTTGTAGGCATGATAGCGCTCCGAGCCAATTGTCTTGGTGTTCACACCAGCATCTCCCAATCGGCAGGTAGAAATCAGGTTCGCGCACAAGTCCGGCACCCACAACACGTTCTTCAGCCCCATGAGCTCTCCATCCGCTCCCATGAACTTGGCGCATCCCATGCCCATGACCTTGGCCTTGGCGCCCGTCGCGTATGTGACTATAGAGATGGGTGCGGGCTGAATCTCATCAAGTAGGTCCGCACAAGGAGTCATGTGCCAAGAGCTCCCGGAGTCTATCACCCAATGGGTGAGGGGGTGTAGGAGAACCTTGGCAGCCATAGCGTGGTCGGTTGCGCCTTCGTTCACGAAGAAGAAGAACCCGGCCTTCCGCTCCTCAGTCCTGCCGCCTTTCTCCTCATCCTTCTCCTCTCCACTAGCTCCCATGACTCCCCCACTCCTCGTGCCACCACGCTGGTTGCTTGATGAAGGCGGGGTCCAATCCTTGGGTCGTTGGTAGCACTTCCGCCAACGATGTCCGCGCTTCTTGCAGTAGAAGCACACCTCCCCTTGACCCCCGCTGCCATCCTCCTTAGGGTTATCCTTGTTCTTGCCCTTCCACTTCTTCTTGAAGCCACTTTTTCCACCTCCAACTCCATAGCCAGCCCCCTCCTCCGAGCGCTCCACACTCCGCCGCCGCAAGTCCTCCTCTAGGATGCGCGCGCGAATGTAATCCACGCTCCATTGGGGTTGTTGGGAGTTGAGGTTGATCGCTAGGGCAGACCATGACCCCGGCAGCCGTATCACGATCTTCACGCATTGCACGAGCTCCGGGTACACCACACCGGCTCTTTTGAGCTTCGTGAAGATGTCGCGCATCTCATCCAACACCGGTTGCATCGGCTCTCCATCAACGAACTTGATATCACGCAGCCGCCGCGCGAATAGCACGATGCCGGTAGCATGTGTCGGTGAGTGCACATCCAGAAGCTTCCTCCAAGCCTTAGGGCCACACTCTGGATCACCCAAGAGGTCCTTGATGTGGTCAAGTTGTCGCCCGCCAACCACTTGCACCATGAGCATGTACGCGTCGAACGATCGCTTCATCCACGCTCCTTTCAGCTCCGCGGCCTCCGGCATCTTCTCCTTCCCCTCCACCAAATCCAATAGCTTGTATTGGGTATACATGAGCCTCATAAGGAAACTCCAGTGCTCGTAGTCCTCCCCCATGAATTTCTCAATAGAGAAAGCTTTCACAAGATCCACGGTAGTAGGAGATGGTGTAGAAGAAGTAGGTAGCGTGTTGGCTGGTTGGTGAGTCCCCACTCCTCCACCAGCAACTCCCCCCTGCTCTCCAGCCTCTCTACTTCTATCCATCTCGCCACTAGCACCTCCGGAGATCGTACCAACCATACTGAGGCCTTATGAACGGTGGAATCTTGAGAAATCGTTTGGAGAGAATTCTGCTAGAAATTTTGATTCTACAAAAATCGCCGTCGCGGACTAGATACTTCGAATTAGAACGCGGTTCGACCACCAATTGAACGTTCGCATGCAGAGCTACTAGAAACTGGTCTTACTCGACAACATTTGTTGAGAATTCACGACAATTCGTCTTCTCAAAGTCGACTACCCGCTCTAATACCACTTGTTGTTCATGATCCGTCACTTTGAGAGCTTACGACGAACTCATTACTCAACAAAACGCAAATCCGCTCAGTAGGAAGTTGCGCCTTATGCTTTGCTACTATCTCCAAGTTGAATCAGTCGTTAAGATGGTCTATAGAGTGAGAACCAAGTAAAAACGTTCAGCAGCCGCATGACTAGTATGGTTGAGGAAGTACAAACATTAGGGCATAGAAAGTTGGAGTTGGGGACTCCAAGAGAACCATGAGAGGGAAGGTGTTCTCCAAGAGCTAGGGAAGAATGGTAGGAACCTTCCTAGCAGCAAGGATGCAACCCTCATCATGAGGTTCTTGAGGTGTCACATGCAAAATCCAATCTAGTTGGATAGGTGTTGCAACATTTGCAACCCATGCTAGAAACTTCTAGCCACCCCAATCCAAAAGTCAAAGTTGCATTCCTAACCACCCAACCAAAGATCCATTTATAGTCATGTCCCAAGTAATCACCCAAATTAGATATAACCTCAAAAGGTAATAAGAAATCCAAATCTTGGAAATCTTGTAACTTCGGCGATCTTGGTCGGAATAAGGCGATCTTGGTGTCGTTGGAAAGCTCTGGATTTCTCCTGCATGATCAAGCATTTAGACTTGGAGAAAAACACAGAGATGATAATATCCAACAGCCATGCACAATGACATACGCTCATGCAAATCAAGCAAGCACAAATAGCACGAGCACTCGGCAGGACGTTAGGATGACATGCACTCAGAATGACGTGCATCCAACATGATTGGCGCTGCTCACATGTAACAACAACAGGCGCTACAACACGTGGTACCTGGATAGCTGCTGTGTGCAGCATATGGTGGGCCCTGAGCGTTACATATCCAACGCCGTCTCCACCCCTGCTGTGACCTATGTTGCCATGGCGAACAACACATGATTGCGCCCAAGCGCTCAAGGAATCGTGGTGCTCAAGGCTCGAGGGAGCAGGGCAGGACACACATCACGCTGAATGGTCAACTGATCGTGCAAAATCGGCGCTTCAAAGCCCGGGGTCAGCATGGTAAATTTTCAAGTTATGTGGATTTGAAATGGGCAGTAGGTGAGGGTGTGCGAAACCTATTTCGGCATGAAGGCTGTGGCGAGAATTATGTTCCTAAGCGAGCACGTACCCATTTTAGCCACACCAAACCAGTGATACCCACCTACCCTGTGCGAAAAGTAAGTTGTATGAATAAAAACTCTATCCTATCAGAAGCTTTCACACTCTTACGTACAACACAGAAAGTGTGGCCACAGCAGAAGTCTCCTCCTCACCACTGACTCAACTCACCTGTACTAACGGGAAATAGAAAAACATCGACGCACGTGGTACTAACAACACCACCAAGTTAGACTGAAATCGGGAAAAACGATGCAAAAACGAAAACGAATTCAACAGATTACCCCAGATTACTGATCATCTCAGGAGCTGGCAACAACACAACGGTGGGGTGTGTAGTAACGGGCAAGCCCAAATGGGACATACGGGAAACGCGCTTGGTGAGGAAGCATTGGAGAGTTGAGGGATGCCATTTCCTACACGTTCAGCAGCTAGTCATAACGAGAAACCCTCGATTACCTGTAGTTTAAGAATCTCAACATTAGAAGAATGAGGGAGGGATCTGGACCCCTGACAGCGCCCTCACTGGGTGGAGCATAGCGCTCAACGGGCGAAGGTGCAGACCGTGCGTGGGTCGCACGTACAGTGCCGCGCGCAACGCCAGCCCCAAGCGCACGCCCCGGGCGCTAAGGTTGGACGCTCCAGACAATGCAGCTCGCGTTCCTGGCGATACGCAGCGCCCGCACCGGGGGACGCGCAGCGTGTGCACTGGGAGATGAGCAGCCCGCGTGACTGCGCGACGAGCAACGGAGGAGCCCGCGCGCGTAGCAGCTGAGGAGCCCACGTGACGAGCCACGGAGGAGCCCACGCGACGAGCAGCGTAGGAGCTTGCGTGCGTAGCAGCAAAGGAGCCCGCGCGATGAGCAGCGTAGGAGCTTGCGTGCCTAGCAGCAAAGGAGCCCGCGCGACGAGCAGCGTAGGAGCCCGGGCAACGAGCAGCGGAGGAGCCCGGGCGACGAGTAGCGGAGGAGCCCGGGCGACGAACAGCGCGCGCTGCTGGTGACATGCAGCTCACACGGTGACCGGGCTATGGCCCCCGCGCGCGAGACTTCTGGGAGGACTGCGCGCTGAAAGGGAACGCGGGGCAGCACATGCCCCTAAAGGATCGATCAAGAGGTTACCACAGGTGAGCCCCCAAGGCAGCAGCAACCAATGTTGTTGCTGCCTTGGGCCTGCTATCACCACCAAACTATTATGTGATGTCCCAAGTCAGTAGCAATCAATGTTGTTGCTGCCTTGGGCCTCCTTTCACCATTGCTTGTTGCTCACCGTTGTGTGCTGCTTAGAGTGCAATTGCACATTTTTGCTGTATCCTAAGATTCCCTAAACCTTGCCCCTGCCCCCTACCGCTGACCACCCACCTCTCCCTCTCTCCTTGGGGTATGTGCTGACATGCTTCTAGATGGCACCGGTGGTTGTAGGGACGGGAGTGCATCCTGCAATACAGGCATGTAAGGATGCCCAGAGGGGAACAGTCAATATTTCGGTCCACATGTGGCCACTTCTGTGCGTGCTCCGTGTGGGACTCTCGGCATTGTACTTCGGGGACACAATGGCGATGGCGGATGATGTGATTCATTTTTGGCGGAGTCAGCACCTCAAGCGACCAGCCGACTCATTACGGCGGGCCTAGCAGCAGGTAAGTCACAACGATTGGACAGATGTTGAAGTGTGCATGATATGCACTATTGATTGTCTTCCTGTTAAATGTGTGAAATCAATTAAATGTGTCACGTGCCTGTGCATCCTGCGCCTCACAGATCCTTGTTCAAACGACACACTTACCGGCACGATTGTGGAAAGACACCGAAAGGAGTACGGCCACATCTTTAAGGAACACGCTAAAAGAAGTATTGAGCATGTGGCGGACCTACAACAATGGCCCAATCGGGTCCTTGCCGGGCTTAGATACTCCTTCCCGCTGGTGCAGTATGATGCGCGCGGAAGACTGCGACAAGTTTCTGGTCGATCATGGGGAGGCACTAGGCGTTGCGCGACATTCGTAGCGACACGTCATTCAGGTATGTTTTGGAAGATGCATATGGAGTTTGCTTGTATTCGACGTAACTAATAAACGACATTCCCTAATCATGCCATTTATGTATCAGGGGCCAACCTTGGAGGGAGTGGCAACGACATGCTGGTCGTTTTGCTAGATGCGCCAGTCGTGGGCATTGTGGAGAGGGACGGCTTCGATGCTGATGAGGGCACTGCCAGTGCGCCTGGAGATACTGCGTGGGTGCGCCCACACCGAGTTCAACGAGGAATCCATAACGGCCAATGCAAGGGTGAGAGTAATGGGTGGGGTGGCTAAATATCCATGATGTCAGTGTGCGCTATCTTCCATGTCATTATATCCCTGTCTAAACTCCCTTCCTTTTTATGTTCACTAGGCCTGCCAATTGCCACCTTCAGGCGGTTGGGCGTGGGAGTGTCCCTAGACACTGGCCTTCTGCTCCGAGCGTCGATGACATCGACGAGCAACGGGTATGTCTTTTTGAGCCACGACAGCTGGTTGGGTTCTTCCAAGGGTGTCGTTTGGTGTGTTCACATGAGCGCGTGTGTAATGAGGGTTTGCCATTGAGATCATGGGCATCGGTCGGCATGTTTTGGCGATGTGACGCGTGCTCGCATGGCGTAGAGTTTTGGTCATGTCTGAGCCGGCGTGTAGAAAGAGCACGAACCGGTGTAGGCGCACGTTCCCCGATGCTACAATCAAGATTTGTTGGTGCGTTTGCTTTAGCCGGAATGGGGTATCAACAAATGTGGGAGTTTTTTCGCAACTTCGGCATTCCAGCACCGGAGAAGGGCGCATTCTACAACTACCTTGGTGATGATAATGGGCTATGGAATGCTATACTGAGAGAGGCGGATAAGTCTATGGCTCCGGTACGAGAAGAGATGCTGAAGCATGAAGCTCATGCAGAATATGTAGTGGTCGATGGTCGATGGTCCCATGTTTGAGAAGGAGCGTGGTGTACGGTATCGTTCTTAGATTTACCGTGTAGGAAGATAATGTAGTGTGCCACAACACAGAAAGGGGTGGACGACACCTCTGCGGTGCGACTGGAAAGAGTGGCTTTCGATAAAGGTTTAGATGAACTGACGCAGAAAGGATTTACGGAGGAAGGGATCATCTCTTATCAAGGGTCTACTTTTCGTGGGGTAGCGTCCGAAAGAGGATTGAACCACCAGGTGGACTGGTGGCATGTGAAACGGACTCTCTACAATCTGTTTCTGAAAGAGCTTCATGATGCGGTCTGTGCACCGGTGGCTGTGGACAAGGCGAGCTGTATTGAGGATCTATGGCTTGCGATTGTCGATGGGCTACGGGAATGGCTGAAAGGACGGGGGCTGGTGAAAGACTCAAAAGCTTCTCTGAAAGAGGCTTTGGTGGAATCAAATTGTGACGCCATGGGCACGATGTTACAGGAAAATGACTGCGGAAGAGGCAAAGTGGAAGTATCCCAAGCTAAGAAAGGTGGTGCGGATGGGCGGGGAGTGTAGTACGGTGGGGGTGCCTGTGAACTACGTTGAGGTGCCTATTGCTTCTGATGCTGGCCTGCGGGAGTGGGATGAGCAAGCTGAGCGGGCTGCCGTGGATGTGACGACACCGGACGAGATGAATGTTGATGTTTGGTGGGGGGAGGTGGAGGAGCTATGGAGTTACGATGTGCATCCGACACAGGGTGCGAGACCGGTGTCTTTGGCGAGCACCCTCATCATGCTTGCGCACGCGGGTGCAAACAGAAACTCTCATTTCCTTGGTGGATCAATTCCTTGGGCCAACACCGACACGGAGTCAGGTATGCATATACCCCCTTGTACGCTTTATCAGCATGGTTGACTTACGGGCACCTCTATACCCAGGATCCCTTCTCACCTATCCTTTTCTCTCATTCACACCTGAGGTGCACTACGAGCTCGAGGCACTACCTCGGTGGACTGGTCCCCGAAAGCGGAAACGGGGCGAAGATCATATCGATTCCGGCAAGGAGCAACAAACTGTGGCACGTCATTTCTCCTCTCATTTCTATCACGTTATGGTGCGGTGTGGTGCGAAGAAGAAAGATGGGCACCCTATGACCTCGACCGAGGTGGCGAGGGAGCTTGGGAGCCCACCCAACCATTGGGCAGGTGACCACTCCGGCTGTTGCTCGGGGGTAGGAGATACCCCACCTTGATGCGTCAGAGAGGGGTGGGGCAGGGAGCATGCCATATATGAGTTTGGGTCGTCGACACACGAGGCGGTTCGTGAATGGTGAAGTCGTTTGTGCATGGCGCATCCAGTTCACTCAACGAGTCCTTCCATTTTTTTATCATAAAAAACGCACCAAAGCGGATTAGATTTCAGGGCAGTATCCTGGTACGAGTCGGTCTCGCAGTTCTTCATTGGAATCACGGCATGGATTGTTTGGTGACCGCCTATTGCACGAGAGTCCGACAGGTGACGAGGATAAGACGCGGATCCAAGGTGCGCAATTTGACCCCAATGGATTGGGGTTGGGTTGATCGCATCATGGAGGAATGGCAACGAACACTGCGCTTTGGAGATGGTGTAGATGTTGCAGAGACGCCTGACACCTCAGCAACGCCTGCGCAGCTGGTCGAGGCCTCGATCGCACGGCCCACGGCATCTGTACTTGAGCCCGAGAAACCAGTGCGCCAAGGCGAGAGGACCAGTCGGGAGTGCAACACGTCTCGTGGATCCGCACGTTGTCGATTGGGTAAGCAACGGGGGCGCAACGTGAGTCTTGTTATTGTATCGGTATGGCTCTTACTCATGTCACCAACATTCTATCCAGCGTAAGATGTTCACCAATCCGCGCTTTCTGCTCCATCTTTATGTTGTTTATAGGTGATGTGTCGAACCTCCCACGCTAAGCATTTGAGGCGAACATCTAGCGAGCTTTCAAACCCGCGCGAGGCTTGCTTGGCATCACACATAACCACAACGGCGCCTACCACAACAATCCACACCTCCAAAGGTATTTGACTATCACCCCACGCCCTATGCCTCCCCACATCTAAAATTTGTACAACCATAATGCCATGCCATGCTTGGACCCTGCCGTGTCCTGGCCCCCCCATCCCATCCTTGTTTCCTATCACTAAGCATGCCATGCCATGCCCTTCCCTGTCCAGGCACGCACCGCCATTGTCTGCTCGTTCTAAGCATGCAATGCCATCCCAGGACATGATTTGCCGTCCTTGCTGCTTTGCCCTGACATGCCCTGTCTTGCCCCGTTCACAACCTTGTCTGCACCCTAGATGCATTCCATGCCATGCCTAGAGGGGCCATGCCCTGCCCTGCTTTGTCAAGGCCCGCCCCGCCCTGGTTTGCTCCCATGACATGAGTTGCCCTGTCCATGTTGCTCTGCCTTGTCCTGCCCTGCCCTGCCTCGCCCCGCCCTTGTCTGCAACCTCTATGCATTCCATGCCATGCCTAGCGGGGCCATGCCCTGCCCTGCTTTGTCAAGGCCCGCCCCGCCCTGGTTTGCTCCCAGGACATGAGTTGCCCTGTCCATGTTGCTCTGCCTTGTCCTGCCCTTCCCTGGCCTGGCCTGTACTGCCCCCCCCCCCCCCCCCGCCCTTGTCTGCAACCTCTATGCATGCCATGCCATGCCTAGAGAGGCCATGCCCTGCCCTGCTTTGTCAAGGCCCGCCCTGCCCTGGTTTACTCCCAGGACATGAGTTGCCCTGTCCATGTTGCTCTGCCTTGTCCTGCCCTTCCCTGCCCTGGCCTGTACTGCACCCCCCCCCCCCCCCCCCCCCCCCCCCCCCCCCCTTGTCTGCAACCTCTATGCATGCCATGCCATGCCTAGAGAGGCCATGCCCTGCCCTGCTTTGTCAAGGCCTGCCCCGCCCTGGTTTGCTCCCAGGAACATGAGTTGCCCTGTCCATGTTGCTCTGCCTTGTCCTGCCCTTCCCTGCCCTGGCCTGTACTGCCCCGCCCCGCCCTTGTCTGCAACCTCTATGCATGCCATGCCATGCCTAGAGGGGCCATGCCCTGCCCTGCCCTGTCATGGCCCGCCCCACCCTGGTCTGCTCTATCCATACATGCCATGCCATGCCCTGCCCTGCATTGGGCCTTGCCCTGTCATGCCCCGCCCCGGCCTTGTCCCCCCCACCCCAGGCATGCCCTACCACAACCCTGCCCTGCCATTGTCCGCGGATGAGATTATTCATCGCGACAGGCACACCACCCTAAAATCTGGTTTATCCTCCTTCTCATTGGCGATAATTGCAGGTTAGCGCTGTGAGAGGGATGTGGCTGAAACCCCATCGGATCAGGTGGAGGATGTGGCAAACACAGTGATAAGAGATGTGGAGGAGTGGAACGACAATAGTGATGAGTGGTGGGTAGAAGGCCGCTATGACGAGGAGGAAGTGTAGGTGTGGGTGGCAGGTCAGGATGAGTGAATGGTTTGTGTTTAAATCCCCACTTTGTTACTGTGGTCTTAAACATGCCATGCTTGAGTGGGTGTAGTGGACTTTGCCGTTCTTTCCTAAACCTATATGTTATAGGATGGAAATAAGTTGGTATCAATCTGCATAGCGACACTTTGAATGGCCGCTTGCGCATATTGTAGTTGCAATAGACAATTTAGGCAATTACACGTGCGACCCAGGTTAGCCCTGTGAACTGGCCAGGTCCACCATGCATGCGACACGTTATACTAATGCCAACCCCAATCGCAATCAATGTTGTCGCTATCTCCGTGGAGTTGTGGTCCTCATGCTTTTGTACACATAAACATAGGAATACCATGCTTCTGTAAGAGATGTTGTCATCTGGACCCACCTCCACGAACACCAGCACAGGCCGTTGCTTACGAGCGCACAGATTTCCTCAGTGGGTTGGGTGGGCTAGGGGAGAGATGATGGTGGGGTGGGAACTGTTTGTTGGAGGAGGACATGGTCGGGGGATGGAAGGGACGAGCGACAGGGTGTAAGACCCCACCTCTCTCAACAGCAGTACTGTACTGCTGCCCCCCGAACCCACTTAGATCGAGGGACCTGGAGGGAAGGGGGGATGGCAGTGGGTGCGTGTGGAGAAGCGGGGCACAGAAGCAGGTGGTGAGGGGGGGAGTGGGAGAGACGTGGCTTGTTGGATAGGCAAGCAGCAAAAACAAGGGTTTTGCTGGCGAGCGCACTCACATTCCCTGAGGGTGAAGCAGAGGGGTTTGGGAAGGGCGCACTTTAGCTATGCTGAAGATGGCTCTGATCTTCTAAAGAGGCAATTTGCACTCCATCAAACAAGCACATCATTCACAGCATCACAGCATCACACCATCACCGCATCACCCACCGTCATGGTACTTGGTGTTTGCGATGCCCTTCACCACTCTCTAACTGAGCATTTCTTCGCACTTTTCCCAACCACCCGACACCTCAATACGCCACGCATCACCACACCACACCGAACCGATTCTTACCTGGATCACAATACTGATGAAATTGAGATGCGGGAGGAGGTGGTGGTTGTGGAGGTGGAAGAGGCGGATGAAGCGGGTGGCTATGAGGGGGGAAGGCGGGTGGTGTGTGGGGGGGAGTTCTGAGTCCTTTCTAAAGTCACCTCAGAGATGATGAGCATGCGAGTGAGGCATGGGATGCTGCTTGTCACCACCATGCCACGGCGTGGCTTGCTTTGCTGCCAAAAGAACAGGTGATGCAGCGATGGCGTCATGGATGCCAAACATACCAGCGATACCGTCATGGGCGACGGGCCTGACGATTTGGATAAACGCAAACATACCAGCACGCTACTCTCAGATTACTTGAAGTGGGCGTTTGATGATTGCGCTGGTGGCGTAAGATGCTAAACCCATGAGGCCGATAGGTAAGGATGGAGGGAAGAGATGGTACACTAGGAAGTGCAACAGACTCACGCCTCGCACATTGCTGTAGTCCCTCTGCAATAATTCTAGGTCGTGCTCCTGGCAGGTGGGAGGGAAGGAGCAGGAGCAGGAGGGAGTGGAGAGGCAAAGGGTGTGCACGAGAGAGGAGGGGTGCGTGGGAGGGAGAGGAGAGGCACATGGGGGAGGGACAGGAGAGATGATTAGATAGTGATACGGGGAGGGGCATATGGGGAAAGCCAATGCTCACCTGGTGTGTGACGCTCACCTCTCTGAGGGTGGGGGCAAGCAGGGTGGAGGGTAAATTTTCAAGCAGGGCGGAGGGTAAATTTTCAAGCAGGGTGGAGGGTAAATTTTCAAGCAGGGCGGAGGGTAAATTTTCAAGCAGGGTGGAGGGTAAATTTTCAAGCAGGGTGGAGGGTAAATTTTCAAGCAGGGCGGAGGGTAAATTTTCAAGCAGGGCGGAGGGTAAATTTTCAAGCAGGGCGGAGGGTAAATTTTCAAGCAGGGCGGAGGGTAAATTTTCAAGCATGGCGGGGGGTAAATTTTCAAGCAGGGCGGAGGGTAAATTTTCAAGCAGGGCGGAGGGTAAATTTTCAAGCAGGGTGGAGGGTAAATTTTCAAGTAGGGCGGAGGGTAAATTTTCAAGCAGGGCGGAGGGTAAACTTCCAAGCAGGGCGGAGGGTAAATTTTCAAGCAGGATGGAGGGTAAATTTTCAAGCAGGGCGGAGGGTAAATTTTCAAGCAGGGTGGAGGGTAAATTTTCAAGCAGGGCGGAGGGTAAATTTTCAAGCAGGGCGGAGGGTAAATTTTCAAGCAGGGCCGAGGGTAAATTTTCAAGCAGGGCGGAGCATAAATTTTCAAGCAGGGCGGTGTCAGATTATTATAGCTGATGCATGTTTGTAGGCTATAGTGGGGTAGCACATATGGGGTACAGTTTGCTAGGTTTGCATTTGTACCCAACTCTGACTTAGTCAATTCATTCCTGTTCAGTTAGTTTCACATGGTATAGAGCGGGTCCCTCCTAAGGACCGTTCTTTGGGCCCACCCACGATTTTTTTTTTTTTTTCCTGCCCGGAGCGCGCCCTATTCTCCCCGAGGCGCGCTCCCCCTAGTGCGCGTCGAGCTGCCCTTGTGGCGCCCCGAGAGTCGCGCGCGCGACTCATTTTTTTTTCGCGCGCGCGGCCCAGGCCCCACTTCGCGCGGCCCTTACAGCCGCGCCGCGCCGCCCTCTCGGCTCTGCCGCGCCGCGCCACCCTCAAGACGGCCGCGCGGCCTCTTCGTCGCTGCAGCAGGCCCCCCCCGCTGCACCTCTGTCGGCCCCGCAGCCGCCTTACCTGACGGCCGCCGCCTCACCTGACGGCCCGCCGCCTCGACTTCTGGCCCGCCACCTCACCAGACGGCCCCCCCGCCTCACCTGACGGCCCACCGTCTCACCTGCTGGCCCGCCACCTTACCTGACGGCCCCGCCGCCTCACCTGACGGCCCGCCGCCACCTTACCTGACGGCCCCGCCGCCTCACCTGACGGCCCGCCGCCTCACCTACTGGCCCGCCACCTGACCTGACAGCCCCGCCGCCTCACCTGACGGCTCGCCCCTCAACCTGCTGGCCCGCCACCTCACCTGACGGCCCGCCGCCTCACCCGCTGGCCCGCCACCTGACCTGACGGCCCCGCCGCCTCACCTGCTGGCCCGCCACCTGACCTGACGGCCCCGCCGCCTCACCTGACGGCTCGCCACCTCGCCTGCTGGCCCGCCACCTGACGGCTCCGCCGTCCCCTGTCCCGGCCCCGCCGCTGCACCCTGACGGCCCCGCCGTCCCCTGCCCCGGCCCCGCCGCTGCACCCTGACGGCCCCGCCGTCCCCTGTCACGGCCCCGCAGCTGCACCCTGACGGCCCCGCCGAGCCGCCCAGCAGCAGCCGAGCCGCCCAGCCGCAGCCGAGCCGCCCAGCAGCAGCTGAGCCGCCCAGCAGCAGCCGCGCCGCCCAGCAGCAGCCGAGCCGCCCAGCAGCAGCCGAGCCGCCCAGCAGCAGCCGCGCCGCCCAGCAGCAGCCGAGCCGCCCTGCAGCAGCCGAGCCGCCCACAGCAGCCGAGCCGCCCAGCAGCAGCCGAACCGCCCGGTACCCGAGCTACCCGAGCCGCCCGAGCCGCCCGAGCCGCCCGAGCCGCCCGACCCAGCCCGAGCTGCCTGGTGCTGTCCTACCCGACTCTCCTAGCCCGGTGAGACTTTCAGCTGCTGCCATGGCCACCCCCAATGTTCTTACTTTTGACGCTGAGGGGAGGGCCATTGACTTTGCCGTCTGGATTGAAGACCTGCAGCTGTACTTACTGTGTGATGCGATAGATGAGGTCTCTCTCTTTGACTTTGTCTCTGGCGCTGTCCCTGCCCCGCCTGCTGATGCTGACTCTGCTGCTCGCTCCAAGTGGGCGACCCGCGATGCTGCTGCACGTCTTGCTGTGCGTCGCCACCTCCCTTCCTCTGAGCGTGCCCACTTTAGTCAGTGCAAGACCGCTCAGGCCTTGTACGACGCTGTAGTTGCACGCTACTCCTCCCCTTCCTCCGCTACCCTTAGCCGCCTCATGCTACCGTTTCTCTTCCCTGACCTCGCTTCCTTTCCCACTGTTGCTGACCTAGTTACCCACCTCCGCGCTAGTGACACCCGCTACCGTGCTGCTTTTCCTGCTGAGTTCCGCGCTGCGAACCCTCCTCCCATGTACATCACTCTCTACTTTCTCGTCACCCGTCTCCCTGAGTCCCTTCGTGTCGTTAGGGACCAGTTTCTCTCTGTCTGTCCCACCACTCTCACTGTCGACCTCCTTGAGGAGTCCCTGCTAGCGGCTGAGAAGAGTATTGTCGCTGTAGGGGCCTCTCGGGGTGACCCTCGCACCCCCATCTTTGAGGGGTGTGGTCCTTCCCCCCTGCTGCCCTCTGTCGCCTCTGCCGCTGCGGCCGACCTCGCTGGTTTTGAGTCGGTCGGCGCGGCGTCTGCCCCCAGCGGCAGACGCCGCTCTGGCAAGGGCAAGGGGGGCAAGGGGGCGGGTGGAGCTAGAGGGGGCGGTGGAGGAGGCGGTGGGGGTGGAGGGGGGAGTGGGGGTGGCGGGGGGGGTGGTGGCGGGAGTGGAGGTACTAGTGGCGGCGGTGGAGGCGGAGGTGGCGGCGGAGGTGGTAGCGGAGGAGACGGTGGGAGCGGTGGGAGCGACGGTCCTGGTGGGGGAGGTGGCGGTGGAGACGGGGGTGGCGGTGGAGGCGGGGGTGGCGGTGGAGGCGGGGGTCGGAGTGGCTCGTCCCAGCGGAGCAGCTCTGGGGGTGGTCAGCGCCAGCAGCAGCAGCAGCAGCAGCAGCAGCAGCCGCAGCAGCAGCAGCGCTCTCGCACCGTCCCCGGCCCTCAACAGCTCCGTGAGTGGTACTTGCAGCGTCAGCGCGGTGGTGCACTTGGTCCCTGCCCCTACGTTCTTCGCACCGGTGACCGTGCGGGGGAGAGGTGTGGGGGCGCCCACACAGCCCGTCGCTGCTTTGGCCGCCTGACCGACGCCTGGCGTCAGCAGTTTCCGGAGGCTGCTGAGATCCCCCGCTGGGGAGAGCTGTCTAGGGCTGGAGTAGCTATTTATGATCTTGACTTTGATGCTATTCTCTCTGCTATGTATGCTGTGACTGGTAGTGATGAGGATGACTGTTACCGGTGTTTCCCGCCCGACCCGGGCATTGGTACTGCCGCGTCAGGTACTAGTGAGGCTGCAGCTCTAGGTGCCAGTGCGTCTGTGCTCTCAGGTGCTGGTGAGTCCGCGCTCTCAGGTACTGTGTCGGCTTCGGCCTCTCACACCTTCACCCTTGACTCTGGAGCGTCTCGCTCCTTCTTTAGGGACCGCACCACTCTCACGCCGCTGAGTCGGCCGGTTGCGGTGTCCCTGGCTGACCCCTCTGGGGGGCGTGTCCTGTCTCGCTTCTCCACTGTCCTCCCGTGTCCAGCGGCCCCCTCTGGCACCCTGACTGGTCTCTACCTCCCCTCGTTCTCGACGAACTTGGTGAGTGGTGCTGACCTCCAGGATGCAGGTGTCCACCAGTTCACCCCTGCTCGTCAGCGGGTGACCCACTGTACGGAGGCGGATACAGGTCGTCACCTGGCTACGTTTACACGTCGGCCAGGGTCGAGCCTGTACACACTGACCACTGCTTCTCCTCCAGGTGCTGCGTCTGGTAGAGTCCCTTCGTCTGGTCAGGTGTTTGCTGCAGCGTCCAGGTCTGGTCCTGAGTCTGCCCCCTGTTCGTGTCGTCGTCTGTCTCACGAGACCCTCCTCTGGCACCACCGCCTTGGCCACCCCTCTCTACTTCGGCTCAGAGGCATGGCCTCGCGGGTCCTTGTGTCTGGTCTTCCCCGGTCCCTCCCTCCCCTTCCTCCGGGCCCTGGCCCTGCCTGTGTCCCCTGTGTCGAGGGGCGCCAGCGTGCTGCCCCTCACTCCTCCCAGTTTCCTCCGACAGAGGCCCCGTTGCAGACGCTTCACATGGACGTGTGGGGCCCAGCCCGCGTCCGTGGACAGGGTCAGGAGCGCTACTTCCTGCTGGTGGTTGACGACTACTCGCGTTACACCACAGTCTTCCCCTTGCGCAGCAAGGGTGAGGTCAGTGCGGTGTTGATCGACTGGATCCGCGCAGCTCGTCTTCAGCTTCGGAGGAGCTTTGGCTCTGACTTCCCTGTTTTGCGTCTGCACTCGGACAGAGGCGGAGAGTTCTCCTCTGGCCTCCTGAGTGCCTACTGTCGTGTGCGAGGCATCCGTCAGACCTTCATGCTTCCGGACTCACCACAGCAGAATGGGATTGCTGAGCGCCGCATTGGCATGGTCATGGACGTCGCTCGTACGTCCATGATGCATGCGGCTGCTCCCCATTTTCTGTGGCCGTTTGCGGTCAGGTACGCTGCGCACCAGATCAACCTCCACCCCAGGGTCTCTCGACCAGAGACCTCCCCAGCCCTGCTGTGGACGGGGAAGGTTGGCGATGCGTCGGCGTTCCGGGTCTGGGGATCTCGGGCGTTTGTTCGCGACCTGTCTGCGGACAAGCTGTCCCCTCGTGCTTCTCCCTGCGTCTTCCTGGGGTTCCCCCCCGACGCCCCTGGGTGGCAGTTTTACCACCCCACCTCTCGACGTGTTCTGTCCTCCCAGGACGTCACGTTCAACGAGTCGGTACCCTACTACCGCCTCTTCCCCTACCGCACTCCGTCCCTCCCCCCGCCCCCGCTCTTCTTGGTACCAGGCCCCCCCCCGGTCGTCCCCCTCCCCCCTCAGGGTCCTGCCCCTTCAGGTGTGTCCCAGGTAGACGCGGTCGAGCCTGTCGAGGTCACTGGTGACTCTGGTGCTGCTGCGGGAGCTGAGCCTGAGGGTGCGGGGTCTGGGGGTGCTGAGCCTGGAGGTACTGTGCCTGGGGGTGCTGAGCCTGGAGGTGTCGAGCCTGGGGGTGCTGTTCCTGGGGGTGCTGAGCCTGGGGGTGCTGAGCCTGGGGGTGCTGAGCCTGGGGGTGCTGTGCCTGGGGGTGCTGAGCCTGGGGGTGCTGAGCCTGGGGGTGCTGTGCCTGGGGGTGCTGAGCCTGGGGGTGCTGAGCCTGGGGGTGCTTCGTCTCGCCGGGAGCCACTCTCCCCACAGGAGCTGCGTGAGTGGTTTACCAGGCGCTGGAGGCGTGCTGCTGGTGCTGGTGGTTCTTCGCCTGCAGTGGGTACTGCTACCGCGCGTCCCGACGGTGCTCGTACTGTGGGTGCTGGAGCTGCTCAGTCTGAGAGTTCTCCTGGAGCTGGTACTGCTGAGGGTGTTGGCGCTGAGCCTGCCGCTGGTGGTCCGACTGACAGTGCTCCTGGTGCTGCTGCTAGGGGTTCTGGAGCTTCTGGAGGTGCTGCTGGCGTGGGTGCTCCTGACAGGGGGACTGGTGCTGTTCCTGCTGTTTCTGGTGTCGCCGTGCGGCCTCGACCGTACTTCGTTCCGCTCCTACAGCAGGTTCTTGGTCTTGCACCTCCTCCTACTTCCTTAGAGGGTCCACAGCCTGTTCGGTCACAGCCACAGCTACAGCCTGCCTCCCCTTTGCCTGCTCCTTCTCCCTACGCTGGTCCGACTGGAGGTCTTACTGAGCGTCGTGAGCCTGCGTCTCGTCCTGCGTCGCCTGTTCGTACTGAGCGCGCTAGTGGTCGCGGGTCGCGTCAGCGTCCTCCTCCTGTCCCTGGCACGCACCGGATGTCACTGCGTCCGTCCACTGCTCCTCTGCGTGCCCCTTTGCCTTCTCCTCCTGCTTCCTCTCTTCCTGCTCTTGCCGACCCGGAGTCGGACTCTCTTCGTGCTGCCAGTCCTACTGTCACGCGTCTCCTTGCTACTGCTGTCACTGACCCTTCCTTTGAGTCGTCTGCTGCGTCTGCCCTTGTCACTGAGCTTGTCGACTTTGCTGCGCGCTGTCGTCTAGACTACGCTGCTCGTCTTGTCGCTGAGTCTGAGTCCGCCTGTCCTCCGTCCGTCGGGGGTGAGTGTGCCCTTGGCACGGACGTCCTAGAGGACAGGCAGGAGGAGTTACAGTGTCTAGCGGCTGCTTCACCTCATCTCGCGTCTGTACTGCTTGCCCCTGAGGGAGACCCGGATGCATTAGACATCCCGACTCCGCGTTCTTACGCGGAGGCCGTAGAGGGTCCCTACTCCTCTCAGTGGCAGGCAGCTATGGATGCAGAGATGGCTTCCTGGAAGTCCACAGGCACCTACGTTGACGCGGTTCCCCCTCCTGGGGCGAACATCGTCAGTGGCATGTGGATCTTCAGGGTGAAGCGGCCGCCGGGCTCCCCGCCTGTCTTCAAGGCGCGTTACGTGGCTCGTGGCTTCAGTCAGCGGCAGGGGGTTGACTACTTTCAGACCTTCTCTCCCACCCCGAAGATGACCACTCTTCGGGTGCTGCTGCACATTGCCGCTCAGCGCGACTACGAGCTTCACTCCCTCGACTTCAGCACTGCGTTCCTGCAGGGTAGCCTGCACGAGGAGATCTGGCTGCGCCGTCCGCCTGGCTTCACTGAGACTTTCCCTCCTGGCACCCAGTGGAGCCTCCGACGGCCGGTCTACGGTCTCCGCCAGGCACCGCGTGAGTGGCACGACACACTGAGGACTACGCTTGCGGCTCTTGGGTTTGCTCCTTCTACTGCTGACCCGTCGCTGTTTCTTCGCACCGACACTTCCCTGCCGCCGTTCTACATCCTCGTGTACGTCTTTGCCACAGCGGACACTGCTGGACTCGCCTACGTGAAGTCCGAGCTGCTGAAGAGACACACGTGCACAGACCTGGGTGAACTGCGCAGCTACCTTGGCTTGCAGATCACTCGGGACAGAGCACGTCGCACCATTACCCTGACTCAGTCACACATGGTGCAGCAGGTCCTTCAGCGCTTCGGCTTCACGTACTCCTCGCCTCAGGCCACTCCTCTGCCTACTCGCCACTCACTCTCAGCTCTGCCTTCGGATGAGTCCGTAGATTCGAGTGGTCCGTATGCAGAGCTTGTTGGCTGCCTCATGTACCTGATGACCTGCACACGACCTGACCTTGCATACCCTCTGAGCATTCTTGCACGCTATGTTGCTCCTGGGAGACACAGACCGGAGCACATGGCTGCAGCGAAGAGGGTATTGCGCTACCTGTGCAGTACGTCGGGCATGGGGCTAGTGCTTGGAGGGCGGAGTCCAGTGGTCCTTACCGGCCACGCGGACGCTTCTTGGGCTGACGACCAGGCTACGCAGCGGTCGTCACAGGGTTACACCTTCAGCCTTGGTTCCGGTTCTGTCTCGTGGCGGTCTACTCGCTCGTCTTCGGTTCTTGGCTCCAGTTGTGAGGCTGAGATCTACGCCGGGGCCATGGCTGCACAGGAGCTTCGCTGGCTCACCTACCTGCTGACCGACCTTGGAGAGCCGCCTCGTTCTCCTCCAGTGCTGTACGTAGACAACAAGGCCATGCTGGCCTTGTGTCGAGAGCAGCGCCTAGAGCACAGAACGAAGCACATTGCTCTCCGCTACTTCCTTGCTCGTGAGCTGCAGCAGCGTGGTCAGTTGCGACTTGCTTACGTGGCCTCTGAGGCCAACACTGCTGATGTGTTCACCAAGGCACTTGCGCCTTGTGACCATCAGCGCTTTTGTACCCAGCTGGGTCTTGTACCTGTCTTGCCTCACTTGCTCTCTTCTTGACTTTACTTGTACTTTGTCATATATATACCTGCTCCTGCTTGTCTAGTTTTATATATATCTCTGTACTCCTGCATGTGAACTGGCCTCTGGCCCTGCTCTTGTGCTCGGACTGTGTGGTGACTTTGTGATCCACCCTGAGCTTGCTTTGCTTTGCTTTGCTTGACTGGTCTTGTGACCCCTTGTTCTCCCCCACTTTGCCTATGGGGGTGTGTCAGATTATTATAGCTGATGCATGTTTGTAGGCTATAGTGGGGTAGCACATATGGGGTACAGTTTGCTAGGTTTGTATTTGTACCCAACTCTGACTTAGTCAATTCATTCCTGTTCAGTTAGTTTCACAGGCGGAGGGTAAATTTTCAAGCAGGGCGGAGGGTAAATTTTCAAGCAGTGCGGAGGGTAAAATTTCAAGCAGGGCGGAGGGTAAATTTTCAAGCAGGGTGGAGGGTAAATTTTCAAGCAGGGTGGAGGGTAAATTTTCAAGCAGGGCGGAGGGTAAATTTTCAAGCAGGGCGGAGGGTAAACTTCCAAGCAGGGCGGAGGGTAAATTTTCAAGCAGGGCGGAGGGTAAATTTTCAAGCAGGGCGGAGGGTAAATTTTCAAGCAGGGCGGAGGGTAAATTTTCAAGCAGGGCGGAGGGTAAATTTTCAAGCAGGGCGGAGGGTAAATTTTCAAGCAGGGCGGAGGGTAAATTTTCAAGCAGGGCGGAGGGTAAATTTTCAAGCAGGGTGGAGGGTAAATTTTCAAGCAGGGCGGAGGGTAAATTTTCAAGCAGGGCGGAGGGTAAACTTCCAAGCAGGGCGGAGGGTAAATTTTCAAGCAGGGCGGAGGGTAAATTTTCAAGCAGGGCGGAGGGTAAATTTTCAAGCAGGGCGGAGGGTAAATTTTCAAGCAGGGCGGAGGGTAAATTTTCAAGCAGCGCGGAGGGTAAATTTTCAAGCAGGGTGGAGGGTAAATTTTCAAGCAGGGCGTGTCAGAACATATAGCTTACTTGTTTCTGTAGGCTATAGTGGGGTATCCCATAGGGGGTACAACCCAATTAGGGTTTCCTATTTGTACTCACTTCGTTCATAGTCATTTCATTCTCGTTCTTTGTTTCCACATGGAATCAGAGCAGGTTCCCTCCTAGGGACTGCTTCTAGGGCCCACCGAACCGCGCCCCGAGGCGCGTTTTTTTTTAGCGACCCGTCGTGTCGCCCCTAGCGGACCGTTGCGCCGCCCTTCCCCACGCGGCCCCGCCGCCCTCTGCCTCGCGGCCCCGCCGCCCTCTGCTACGCGGCCCTGCCGCCCTCTGCTACGCGGCCCCGCCGCCCTCTGCTACGCGGCCCCGCCGCCCTTCGATCGCGGCCCCGCCGCCCTTTGCCACGCGGCCCCGCCGCCCTCTGCTACGCGGCCCCGCCGCTCTCTGCTACGCGGCCCCGCCGCCCTTCGATCGCGGCCCCGCCGCCCTCTGCTACGCGGCCCCGCCGCCCTCTGCTACGCGGCCCCGCCGCCCCCTGCTACGCGGCCCCGCCGCTCTCTTCGGTAGCGGCCCCGCCGCCCTGTGCTACGCGGCCCCGCCGCCCTCTGCTACGCGGCCCCGCCGCCCTCTGCTACGCGGCCCCGCCGCTCTCTTCGGTCGCGGCCCCGCCGCCACTCTGCTACGCGGCCCCGCCGATCCGCCCAGCAGCAGCCGCCGCCGCCTGAGCCACCGCCGAGCCGCCGCCGAGCCGCCGCCGAGCCGCCGCCGAGCTGCCGCCGAGCCGCCGCCGAGCCGCCGCCCAGGCCGCCGCCGAGCCGCCCGTGCCGCCCGAGCCGCCGCCGAGCCGCCCGTGACGCCCGAGCCGCCCGCGCCGCCCAGCAGCAGCCGAGCCGCCGCCGAGCCGCCGCCGCCTAAGCCACCGCCGAGCCGCCGCCGAGTCGCCGCCGAGCCGCCACCGAGCCGCCGCCCGAGCCGCCGCCGAGCCGCCCGTGCCGCCCGAGCCGCCCGCGCCGCCCGAGCCGCCTGCGGAGCCGTTCTGCTGTTCCTCTGCTGCTGACCTACCCGCCTCTCCCAGCCCGGTGAGATTTTCAGCTGCTGTCATGGCCACCCCCAATGTTCTTACCTTTGACGCTGAGGGGAGGGCCATTGACTTTGCCGTCTGGATTGAAGACCTGCAGCTGTACTTACTGTGTGATGCGATAGATGAGGTCTCTCTCTTTGACTTTGTCTCTGGCGCTGTCCCTGCCCCACCTGCTGATGCTGACTCTGCCGTTCGCTCCAAGTGGGCGACCCGCGATGCTGCTGCACGTCTTGCTGTGCGTCGCCACCTCCCTTCCTCTGAGCGTGCCCACTTTAGTCAGTGCAAGACCGCTCAGGCCTTGTACGACGCTGTAGTTGCACGCTACTCCTCCCCTTCCTCCGCTACCCTTAGCCGCCTCATGCTACCGTTTCTCTTCCCTGACCTCGCTTCCTTTCCCACTGTCGCTGACCTCGTTACCCACCTCCGTGCTAGTGACACCCGCTACCGCGCTGCCCTTCCTGCTGAGTTCCGCGCTGCGAACCCTCCTCCCATGTACATCACTCTCTACTTTCTCGTCACCCGTCTCCCTGAGTCCCTTCGTGTCGTTAGGGACCAGTTTCTCTCTGTCTGTCCCACCACTCTCACTGTCGACCTCCTTGAGGAGTCCCTGCTAGCGGCTGAGAAGAGTATTGTCGCTGTAGGGGCCTCTCGGGGTGACCCTCGCACCCCCATCTTTGAGGGGTGTGGTCCTTCCCCCCTGCTGCCCTCTGTCGCCTCTGCCGCTGCGGCCGACCTCACTGGTTTTGAGTCGGTCGGCGCGGCGTCTGCCCCCAGCGGCAGACGCCGCGCTGGCAAGGGCAAGGGGGGCAAGGGAGCGGGTGGAGCTAGAGGGGGCGGTGGAGGAGGCGGTGGGGGTGGCGGGGGGAGTGGGGGTGGCGGTGGGGGTGGTGGCGGGAGTGGAGGTACTGGTGGCGGCAGTGGAGGCGGAGGTGGCGGCGGAGGTGGTAGCGGAGGAGGCGGTGGGAGCGGTGGGAGCGACGGTCCTGGTGGGGGAGGTGGAGGTGGAGACGGGGGTGGCGGTGGAGGCGGGGGTGGCAGTGGAGGCGGGGGTCGGAGTGGCTCGTCCCAGCGGAGCAGCTCCGGGGGTGGTCAGCGCCAGCAGCAGCAGCAGCAGCAGCCGCAGCAGCAGCCACAGCAGCAGCAGCGCTCTCGCACCGTCCCCGCCCCTCAGCAGCTCCGTGAGTGGTACTCGCAGCGTCAGCGTGGTGGTGCGCTTGGTCCTTGCCCCTACGTTCTCCGCACCGGTGACCGTGCAGGGGAGAGGTGTGGAGGCGCCCACACTGCCCGCCGCTGCTTTGGCCGCCTGACTGACGCCTGGCGTCAGCAGTTTCCGGAGGCAGCTGAGATCCCCCGCTGGGGAGAGCTGTCTAGGGCTGGTGTAGCTATTCATGATCTTGATTTTGATGCTATTCTCTCTGCTATGTATGCTGCGATTGGTAGTGATGAGGATGACTGTTACCGGTGTTTCCCGCCCGACCCGGGCATTGGTACTGCCGCGTCAGGTACTAGTGAGGCTGCTGCTCTAGGTGCCAGTGCGTCTGTGCTCTCAAGTGCTGGTGAGTCTGCCCTCTCAGGTACTGTGTCGGCTTCGGCCTCTCACACCTTCACCCTTGACTCTGGAGCGTCTCGCTCCTTCTTTCGGGACCGCACCACTCTCACGCCGCTGAGTCGGCCGGTTGCGGTGTCCCTGGCTGACCCCTCTGGGGGGCCTGTCCTGTCTCGCTTCTCCACTGTCCTCCCGTGTCCGGCGGCCCCCTCTGGCACCCTGACTGGTCTTTACCTCCCCTCGTTCTCGACGAACTTGGTGAGTGGTGCTGACCTCCAGGATGCGGGTGTCCACCAGTTCACCCCTGCTCGTCAGCGGGTGACCCACTGCACGGAGGCGGATACAGGTCGCCACCTGGCTACGTTTACACGTCGGCCAGGGTCGAGCCTGTACACTCTGACCACTGCTTCTCCTCCAGGTGCTGAGTCTGGTAGGGTCACTTCGTCTGGTCAGGTGTTTGCTGCAGCGTCCAGGTCTGGTCCTGAGTCTGCCCCCTGCTCGTGCCGTCGTCTGTCTCACGAGACCCTCCTCTGGCACCACCGCCTTGGCCACCCCTCTCTGCTTCGGCTCAGAGGCATGGCCTCGCGAGTCCTTGTGTCTGGTCTTCCCCGGTCTCTCCCTCCCCTCCCTCCGGGCCCTGGCCCCACCTGTGTCCCCTGTGTCGAGGGGCGCCAGCGTGCTGCCCCTCACTCCTCCCAGTTTCCTCCGACAGAGGCCCCGTTGCAAACGCTTCACATGGATGTGTGGGGCCCAGCCCGCGTCCGTGGACAGGGTCAGGAGCGCTACTTCCTGCTGGTGGTTGACGACTACTCGCGTTACACCACAGTCTTCCCCTTGCGCAGCAAGGGTGAGGTCACTGCGGTGTTGATCGACTGGATCCGCGCAGCTCGTCTCCAGCTTCGGAGGAGCTTTGGCTCTGACTTCCCTGTTTTGCGTCTGCACTCGGACAGAGGCGGAGAGTTCTCCTCTGGCCTCCTGAGTGCCTACTGTCGTGCGCGAGGCATCCGTCAGACCTTCACGCTTCCGGACTCACCGCAGCAAAATGGGATTGCTGAGCGCCGCATTGGCATGGTCATGGACGTCGCTCGTACGTCCATGATGCATGCGGCTGCTCCCCATTTTCTGTGGCCGTTTGCGGTCAGGTACGCTGCGCACCAGATCAACCTCCACCCCAGGGTCTCTCGACCGGAGACCTCCCCAGCCCTGCTGTGGACGGGGAAGGTTGGCGATGCGTGGGCGTTCCGGGTCTGGGGATCTCGGGCGTTTGTTCGCGACCTGTCTGCGGACAAGCTCTCCCCTCGTGCTTCTCCCTGCGTCTTCCTGGGGTTCCCCCCCGACGCCCCTGGGTGGCAGTTTTACCACCCCACCTCTCGACGTGTTCTGTCCTCCCAGGACGTCACGTTCGACGAGTCGGTACCCTACTACCGCCTCTTCCCCTACCGCACTCCGTCCCTCCCCCCACCCCCGCTCTTCTTGGTACCAGGTCCCCCCCCAGTAGTCCCCCTCCCCCCTCAGGGTCCTGCCCCTTCAGGTGTGTCCCAGGTAGACGCGGTCGAGCCTGTCGAGGTCACTGGTGACTCTGGTGCTGCTGCGGGAGCTGAGCCTGGGGGTGCGGAGTCTGGGGGTGCTGAGCCTGGAGGTGCCGAGTCTGGGGGTGCTGAGCCTGGGGGTGCTGAGCCTGGGGGTGCTGTGCCTGGGGGTGCTGAGCCTGGAGGTGCCGAGTCTGGGGGTGCTGTGCCTTGGGGTGCTGAGCCTGGGGGTGCTGAGCCTGGGGGTGCCGTGCCTGGGGGTGCTGTGTCTAGGGGTGCTGAGCCTGGAGGTGCTGTGCCTTGGGGTGCTTCGTCTCGCCGGGAGCCACTCTCCCCACAGGAGCTGCGTGAGTGGTTTGCCGGGCGCTGGAGGCGTGCTGCTGGTGCTGGTGGTTCTTCGACTGCAGAGGGTACTGCTGCTGCGCGCCCCGCCGGCGCTCGTACTGTGGGTGCTGGAGCTGCTGAGTCTGAGAGTTCTCCTGGAACTGGTCCTGCTGAGGGTGTTGGCGCTGAGCCTGCCGTTGGCGGCCCTACTGACAGTGCTCCTGGTGCTGCGGCTGGAGGTTCTGGAGCTTCTGGTGGTGCTGCTAGAGGTGCTGCTGGAGTGGGTGCTCCTGCCGGGGCTGCTGGTGCTGTTCCTGCTGTTTCTAGCGTCGCCGCGCGGCCCCGACCGTACTTCGTTCCGCTCCTGCAGCAGGTTCTTGGTCTTACACCTCCTCCTCCTCCCTTAGAGGGTCCGCAGCTTGTCCGGTCACAGCCACAGCTACAGCCTGCCTCCCCTTTGCCTGCTCCTTCTCCCTACGCTGGTCCGACTGGAGGTCTTACTGAGCGTCGTGAGCCTGCGTCTCGTCCTGTGTCGCCTGTTCGTACTGAGCGCGCTAGTGGTCGCGGGTCGCGTCAGCGTCCTCCTCCTGTCCCTGGCACGCACCGGATGTCACTGCGTCCGTCCACTGCTCCTCTGCGTGCCCCTTTGCCTTCTCCTCCTGCTTCCTCTCTTCCTGCTCTTGCCGACCCGGAGTCGGACGCTCTTCGTGCTGCCAGTCCTACTGTCACGCGTCTCCTGGCTACTGCTGTCAGTGACCCCTCCTTCGAGTCGTCTGCTGCGTCTGCCCTTGTCACTGAGCTTGTCGACTTTGCTGCGCGCTGTCGTCTAGACTACGCTGCTCGTCTTGTCACTGAGTCTGAGTCCGCCTGTCCTCCGTCCGTCGGGGGTGAGTGTGCCCTTGGCACGGACGTCCTTGAGGACAGGCAGGAGGAGTTCCAGTGTCTGGCCGCCGCTTCACCTCGTCTCGCGTCTGTACTGCTAGCCCCTGAGGGAGACCCGGATGCACCAGACATCCCGACTCCGCGTTCTTACGCGGAGGCGATAGAGGGTCCCTACTCCTCTCAGTGGCAGGCAGCTATGGATGCAGAGATGGCTTCCTGGAAGTCCACAGGCACCTACGTTGACGCTGTTCCCCCTCCTGGGGCGAACATCGTCAGTGGCATGTGGATTTTCAGGGTGAAGCGGCCGCCGGGTTCTCCGCCTGTCTTCAAGGCGCGTTACGTGGCTCGTGGCTTCAGTCAGCGGCAGGGGGTTGACTACTTTCAGACCTTCTCCCCCACCCCGAAGATGACCACTCTTCGGGTTCTGCTACACGTTGCTGCTCACCGCGACTACGAGCTGCACTCTCTCGACTTCAGCACAGCTTTCTTGCAGGGCAGCCTGCACGAGGAGATCTGGCTGCGTCGCCCACCTGGCTTCACTGGGTCTTTCCCTCCTGGTACCCAGTGGAGTCTCCGGCGTCCAGTCTACGGTCTCCGCCAGGCGCCACGTGAGTGGCACGACACACTGAGGACTACGCTCGCGGCACTTGGGTTTGCTCCTTCCACTGCCGACCCGTCGCTGTTTCTGCGCACCGACACCTCTCTGCCGCCGTTCTACATCCTCGTGTACGTCGACGACTTGGTCTTTGCCACAGCTGACACTGCTGGACTCGCCTACGTGAAGTCCGAGCTGCAGAAGAGACACACGTGCACTGACCTGGGTGAACTGCGCAGCTACCTTGGCTTGCAGATCACCCGGGACAGAGCACGCCGCACCATTACCCTGACTCAGTCACACATGGTGCAGCAGGTCCTTCAGCGCTTCGGCTTCACGTACTCCTCGCCTCAGGCCACTCCTCTGCCTACTCGCCAATCGCTCTCAGCTCTGCCTTCGGATGAGTCCGTAGAGTCGAGTGGCCCGTTTGCAGAGCTTGTTGGCTGCCTCATGTACCTGATGACCTGCACACGACCTGACCTCGCATACCCTCTTAGCATTCTCGCACGCTTTGTTGCTCCTGGGAGACACCGACCATAGCACATGGCTGCAGCGAAGAGGGTGTTGCGCTACTTGTGCAGTACGTCGGGCATGGGACTAGTGCTTGGAGGGCGCAGTCCAGTGGTCCTCACTGGGCACGCAGACGCTTCTTGGGCTGACGACCAGGCTACGCAGCGGTCGTCTCAGGGTTACACCTTCAGCCTTGGTTCCGGCTCTGTCTCGTGGCGGGCTACCCGCTCGTCTTCTGTTCTCGGCTCCAGTTGTGAGGCTGAGATCTACGCTGGGGCTATGGCTGCACAGGAGTTACGCTGGCTCACCTACCTGCTGACCGACCTTGGAGAGCAGCCTCGTTCTCCTCCAGTCCTGTACGTAGACAACAAGGCCATGCTGGCCTTGTGTCGAGAGCAGCGAGTGGAGCACAGAACGAAGCACATTGCTCTTCGCTACTTTCTTGCTCGTGAGCTACAGCAGCGTGGACAGCTGCGACTTGCGTACGTGGCCTCTGAGGCCAACACTGCTGATGTCTTCACCAAGGCACTTGCGCCTTGTGATCATCAGCGTTGCTGCACGCAGTTGGGTCTTGTGCCTGTCTTGCCTCACTTGCTCTCCTCTTGACCTTGCTTGTACCTTCACATATATATATACTCTTGCTCTTGTATATCTCTATATATGATCTTGCATGTGAACTGGCCTTGTGGCCTTTGAACTTGTGCTCGGAATGCGTGGTGACTTTGTGATCCACCCTGAGCTTTGCTTTGCTTTGCTTGACTGGTCTTGTGACCCCTTGTTCTCCCCCACTTTGCCTATGGGGGTGTGTCAGAACATATAGCTTACTTGTTTCTGTAGGCTATAGTGGGGTATCCCATAGGGGGTACAACCCAATTAGGGTTTCCTATTTGTACTCACTTCGTTCATAGTCATTCATTCTCGTTCTTTGTTTCCACACTGTCCTCTGGAAGGAAGGAGAGAGAGGTTCCTGTGGGAAGGAAGGAGTGCAGAGAGTTCAAAAGTTAGAGGGAGAAATTGAGGGTGAGACGGCCCAATGGAGAGGGCAAAAGGGAAAGTCGTTATTAGGGAAAGGGCTAGATAGATAAATAGGGAGGGGGAGAGGGAAGAGAGGCAAGAGAGCAAGAAAGGGGAGAGGGAGAGAGGGACAGAGGAATAAATGTAGTTAGCAAGGTAGGGATGGACGGAGGGAGAGCGGAAGAGAGGGGAGAGGGAGGGATGGAGGGAGGAAGAGATGGAGGGTGGACGGAGGTTACCGAAGGGAATCGTATATGGGGGGGATGGAGGCGGGTACGGGGAAGCTTGAGCGAAATCAAGAGGTGGGAGCGACGAGGTGAAGCGCGTGCGAAATATAGAGGCGGGGCCGACGGGGAGAAGCTTGGCCGAACTAAAGAGGCGGGGACGACGAGAAGAAGCGATAGCGAAATATAGAGGCGGGGGCGACGAAGAGGTGCGCGCGCGGGCGACGAGGAGAAGATGCCTTGTCGCGACGTGGAAAAGCACTTGCGGACGACGAGGAGACCCACGTGCATGCGACGAAGAGAAGCGCGGGACGGTGGGAAGCATGGGCGACGAATAGTAGATATCGTGACATGAGAAAGTGTGTGCGACGAGCAGAAACCCTGGGGTCGCTTAAACGCGCCCCGCCCGAGGGTAACCCGCACTCGGCATCCTAAAACCGTTGAGTGTGGCAACTCATGCCATTTACGAGCATGGCACGTGGCGCGCGCTACTACGGATATAACACCTCGCTACCCACTGGGTCAAAACGAGGGTGTTATTTGGCGCAGCGGAATGCCCATTAACACTTAGCCCACAGGCGTTACACTCGTCCCCCCCTGGTGTCAACGTCCCCGTTGACGAACTTCAGGGAGTCGGCCCCCGCAGGGACCTGTTCGCTGTGCTCCAAGCAGCGACTTCGCTGGTGGACCAGGCCAGCGGAGGATCGTTCACTGGGTTCAGTCAGGTTTCCACATTCAAGTTCTCGCCACAGGCGGAAAATGTGGATCAGCCAGGATTTGAACCCTAGGCTCTGATTCCAGTATAACACCTCGCTACCCACTGGGTCAAAACGAGGGTGTTATTTGGCGCAGCGGAATGCCCATTAACACTTAGCCCACAGGCGTTACAACGGACGTAAAGGGTATGGCATACGAAACTGGTACGGTAAGCGAGTGTTTGGCATGAAGTTGTGTTGTTACGCTATTGGCCAGACAGTGTGAGCGACTAGTGTTGGCCGGAAAAAAACGCAACTACCTGAACTAGCTTGTATCGCCCTGCCGCGCGTTTCCTAGTTACGTGAGTGGCCTCACGGACTAGAGGTACTACTTGGTCTTCAAGATATGTGAGAGGTAATCAGGGCAATATTGTGGGCGATGGTCGGATCTCTTATGCGACTGTGCCTTGAAACCAAACAGGAGTGAGATTCGCCCGAGGTTTTCCCTCGGTCGCGAGTTGTGTTTCAAACCAAAGAGGGGGGGACCCTGTTTTTTGCGACTTCAAGTTCAAGAATCTTGAACTTGAAAAATACCATGCTGTACCCGGGCTTTAATATTTTCTTGGCGGCACAACTCATGGACTGCGGAGTTGACCTCAGCACCGACCCCGAGATGCATGACATCCTGCTTCAGTACACCACGCCGAACAAGCCCCGCAAGCAGATCCGAGAACGGAGTCTACATCCTTGATTTCGACATTCCCGACTATAGCGGCGATTCGTAGGAGCTCATCGATCTTGTCCCCCTGCGCTTAGAGCCTATCCACCCCATAGATTGGAAGCATCCTGATGGACGACCATGGGTGCCGCATCACTCGCACCCACGCGAGCTGGCGCTACATAACCCTGACCCTAATGGCATCTGCAGAGATTGCCACACGCCCACATCCTTGACAAGTGCGATTGCCGGCCGAGGCCTTGCCGCCATCGCCGAAGCAGAGCGGGAAGCACCGCCTGAAGAAGGGATGTCAACATTGGAACTCGAAATCGCAACACGCGGCGTCTTCGGAACGGGGGAACATCCCTGTCATAACATATAGCTTTTGCTTATTGTGTAGGCTATAGTGGGGTAGCCCATAAGGGGTACAACCCAATTAGGGTTAGTACTTGTACTCAGTTCATTCATAGTTCATTCATTCTCGTTTCTTCTCATGGTATCGAGCAGGTTCCCTCGTGGGAACTGTGCCTAGGGCCCACCAAGTCGAAATTTTTTTTCCTGCCCGGAGCGCGCTCAGCCTGAGTCGCGCTCCCTTCCTTGACTGAGTCGGGCCGCCTTAGCGGCCCCTGATTCGTCGCTCTAGCGACCCCGTCGCCCTACCTGCGCCCCGGCCCCGTCGCCCTAGCTGCGCCTCGGCCCCGTCCCCTTACCTGTGCCCCGGCCCCGTCGCCCTACCTTCGACACGGCCCCGTCGCCCCACCTACGGCCCGGCCCCAGCCCCGTCGCCCTACCTTCGACCCGGCCCCGTCGCCCTACCTGCGCCCCGGCCCCGGTCCCTTCACCCTACCTGCGCACCGGCCCCGTCGCCCTACCTTCGACCCGGCCCTGTCGCCCTACCTCTGCCCTGGCCCCGGCCCCGTCGACCTACCTACGGCCCGGGCCCGGCCCCGTCGCCCTACCTACGGCCCGGCCCCGGCCCCGTCGCCCTACCTACGGCCCGGCCCCGACCCCGTCGCCCTACCTACGACCCGGCCCCGGCCCCGTTGCCCTACCTACGACCCGGCCCCGGCCCCGTCGTCCTACCTATGGCCCGGCCCCGGCCCCGTCGCCCTACCTACGGCCCCGCCCGAACGCCTACGCTGCCGACCGCCCGCGCCGCTAAGCCGCCCGAGCCGCTTGAGCCGCCCGAGCCGCCCGAGCCACCCGAGCCGCCCGAGCTGCCCGAGCCGCCCGAGCCACCCGAGCCGCCCGAGCCGCTCGAGCCGCCCGAGCCGCCTGAGCAGCTGAGGAGCTGAGCCGCGGGTGCCGCCGAGCCGCAGTTGCTGCCGAGCCGCCCGAGCTGCCCGAACCGCCCTGTCTGGTGAGCGCAGAGCCTCAGTCACCACACTGCCCCTACTCTAAAGTTAGCGCTGCTAGTCTACTGCTGACATGGCTACCCCCAGTGTCCTCACTTTTGACGCTGAGGGTCGGGCCATTGACTTTGACGTCTGGGTAGATGACCTGCAGCTTTTCCTACAGTGCGATAGGGCAGACGGTCTCTCCCTCTTTGACCTCACCTCTGGTGCTTCCCCTGCCCCTGCTGCCGATGCCGACGCCACTGTTCGCTCACCGTGGGCCATTCGCGATGCTGCTGCACGTCTTGCTGTGCGTCGCCACCTCCCTACCTCTGAGCGCGCGCACTTTAGTCAGTACAAGAGTGCTCAGACCTTGTACGACGCTGTAGTTGCGCGCTACTCTTCTCCTACCACTGCTGCACTGAGCCGCCTCATGCTACCGTACCTCTTCCCTGACCTTGCTGCCTTTCCCACAGTCGCTGACCTCATTACGCACCTCCGCACTAGTGACACTCGCTACCGCGCTGCGCTTCCTGCTGACTTCTACGCCAAGAACCCCCCCCCCATGTACATCACTCTCTACTACATAGTCACTCGCCTCTCTGACTCCCTTCGCGTAGTCAGGGACCACTTCCTCTCAGTCTGTCCCACCACCCTCACTGTTGACCTCCTCGAGAAGTCCCTTCTAGCGGCCGAGAAGAGCATAGTCGCTGTAGGGGCCTCTCGTGGTGACCCGCGCACCCCCATCTTTGAGGGGTGTTCCCCCTCTCCCCTTCTGCCCTCCGTTGCCTCTGCTGCTGCGGCCGACCTCCTTGGTCTTGAGTCGGTCGGTGCGGCATCTGCCCCTAGCGGGAGACGCCGCTCTGGCAAGGAAAAGGTGGGCAGAGGCACTGGAGGAGGAAGCGGGGGCGGTGGAGGTGGAGGTGGAGGCAGCGGGAGGAGTGGGGGTGGCGGTGGGAGTGGAGGTGGGGGTGGAGGTGTCGGTGGCGGCAGTGGAGGCGGAGGCGGCGGCGGCGGTGGCGGTGGGAGCGGAGGTGGCGGAGGTGGTGGCGGTGGAGGAGGCGGCGGAGGCGGCGGCGGTAGCGGAGGCGGCGGAGGCGGCGGGGGTGGTGGTGGAGCTGGTCGCGAGTCTACGCAGAGGAGTGGCTCCGGTGGTGGTCTGCGCAAGCAGCAGCAGCGCGGTTGTGAGACCCTATCCCCTCAACAGCTCCGTGAGTAGTACACTGCACGCCAGCGGGGTGGGTTGTTTGGTCCGTGCACCTACGTCCTGCGCACCGGCGACCGTGCGGGTGAGCAGTGTGGGGGCGCGCACCCCACCCAGCGCTGCTTTGGCCGCCTGAAGGACGCGTGGCGTCACGAGTTCCCGGAGGCCACAGAGATCCCTCGCTGGGGCGAGCTGTCTAGGGCGGGCCTTGCCATCTATGATCTTGATTTTGATGCTATCCTTTCTGCCATGTATGTTGTGTCTATTAATGATGAGGGTGACTGTTACCGGTGTTTCCCGCCTGATCCGGGCATTGAGACTGCTGCTCTAGGTACTGGTGAGGCTACTGCTCTAGGTGCCAGTGAGGCGGCTGCTCTAGGTGCCAGTGCGTCTGCGTCCTCAGGTGCTGGTGAGTCTGCGCTCTCACGTACCGCGTCGGCTTCGGCCTCCCTCACCTTCACACTTGACTCAGAGGCTTCTCGCTCCTTCTTTCGAGACCGCACCACACTCACGCCGCTTGGTCGGCCGGTTGCAGTCTCCTTGGCAGACCCCTCTGGGGGTCCTGTCCTTTCTCACTTCTCCACTGTCCTCCCATGTCCGGCTGCCCCCTCTGGCACCTTGTCTGGTCTTTACCTCCCCTCGTTCTCTACGAACTTGGTGAGTAATGCTGACCTACAGGATGCGGGGGTTCACCGGTTTACTCCTGCGAGTCAGAGGGTGACCCACTGCTCGGACGCTCGCACAGGCCGGCACCTGGCCACGTTTACGCGTCGGCCAGGGTCGAGCCTGTACACCCTGACCACTGAGTCTCCTACTGTCACTACGTCTGGTCAGGTAGCTGCGTCGGGTCAGGTGTCTGCTGCAGCGTCCAGGTGTGCTCTTGAGTCTGCCCCCTGCTCGTGTCGCCACCTGTCTCACGAGACTCTCCTCTAGCACCACCGTCTTGGTCACCCCTCCCTGCCTCGTCTCCGAGGCATGGCCTCCCGTGTCCTTGTCTCTGGTCTTCCCCGGTACCTCCCTCCCCTTCCTCCGGGGCCTGGCCCTACCTGCATCCCCTGTGTTGAGGGGCGGCAGCGGGCTGCCCCCCACACCACCCAGTTTCCTCCGACAGAGGCCCCGTTGCAGACGCTTCACATGGACGTGTGGGGCCCAGCACGCGTCCGTGGACAGGGTCACGAGCGCTACTTCCTGCTCGTTGTTGACGACTACTCGCGTTACACCGCAGTCTTCCCCTTGCGCAGCAAGGGTGATGTCACTGAGGTGCTGATCGACTGGATCCGCGCAGCTCGTCTCCAACTCAGGCAGAGCTTTGGCTCAGACTTTCTTGTTCTACGTCTGCACTCGGCCAGAGGCGGAGAGTTTTCTTCTGACCTTCTGAGAGCTTGCTGTCGCGCACGAGGGATTTGTGAGACCTTCACGCTTCCGGACTCCCCGCAGCAAAATGGGATTGCTAAGCGCCGCATTGGCATGGTCATGGACGTCGCTCGTACGTCTATGATGCATGGGGCTGCTCCCCATTTTCAGTGGCCGTTTGCAGTGAGGTATGCGGCGCATCAGCTCAACCTACACCCCAGGGTCTCCAGGCCGGAGACCTCCCCAACCTTGCTGTGGACAGGGAAGGTTGGCGATGCGTCGGCGTTCCGGGTCTGGGGATCTCGGGCGTTTGTCCGCGACTTGTCTGTGGACAAGCTGTCCCCTCGTGCTGCTCCTTGCGTCTTCCAGGGGTTCCCCCCTGACGCGCCTGGGTGGCAGTTCTACCACCCCACCTCTCGCCGTGTTCTGTCCTCCCAGGACATCACGTTTGACATGTCGGTCCCCTACTACCGCCTCTTCCCCTACCGCACTCCGTCCCTCCCCCCGCCGCCGCTCTTCCTGGTACCAGGTCCCCCTCCGGTAGACCCTCTCCCCCCTCTGGGTCCGTCCCCCTCAGGTGTGTCCCAGGTAGATGCAGTCGAGCCTGTCGAGGTCACTGGTGACTCTGGTGCTGCTGGGGGTGCTGACACTGGGGGTGCTGAGCCTGGGGGTACTGAGCCTAGGGGTGCTGAGCCTGGGGGTGCTGAGCCTGGGGTTGCTGTGACTACGGGTGCTGAGCCTGGGGGTGCTGAGCTTGGGGGTGCTGCGCCTGGGGGTGCTTCGCTTGGGGGTGCTGATCATGGGGGTGCTGAGCTTGGGGGTGCTCCGCCTGGAGGTTCGCCGGGTGCTTCGTCTCTGCGGGAGCCACTCTCTCCACGGGAGCTGCGCGGGTGGTTTGCCAGGCGTTGGAGGCGTAGTGCTTTTGCTGGAGGTTCTTCGGCTACTGAGGGTGCTGCTGTCGCGGGTCCCGAAGGTGCTCGTACTGGGGGTACTAGAGTTGCTGGGCCTGCGGGTTTGACTGGAGCTGGTTTTGCTGAGGGTGTTGGAGCTGAGACTACTGCTGGCGGTCCTGCTGCGGGTATTCCTGGTCCTGCTGGAGATTCTGGCGCTGCTGGAGGTGCAGTTGGAGCGGGTGCTCCTGCAGGGGATACTAGTACTGTACCTGCTGTGTCTAGCGTCGCCGCGCGGCCTCGACCGTACTTCGTTCCACTCCTGCAGCAGGTTCTTGGTCTTCCGCCTTCTACTGGTCCTCCTCTTTCTTTAGAGTGTCCACAGCCAGTACTCTCATAGTTACAGTTGCAGCCTACCTCCCCTTTGCCTGCTCCTTCTCCCTACACTGGTCCTATTGGAGGTCTTACTGAGCGTCGTGAGCCTGCGTCTCGCCCTGCGTCGCCTGTCCGTGCTGCTCGTGCTAGTGGTCGTGGTTCGCGTCAGCGTCCTCCTCCTGTCCGTGGCACGCACAGGATGTCTCTGTGTCCGTCCACTGCTCCTCTGCGTGCTCCTTTGCCTTGTCCTCCTGAGTCCTCTCTTCCTGCTTTTGCCGACCCGGAGTCGGACTCTCTTCGTGCTGCCAGTCCTACTGTCACGCGTCTCCTGGCTACTGTCGTCACTGACCCTTCTTGTGAGTCCACTGCTGCGTCTGCCCTAGTTGCTGAGCTCGTCGACTTTGCTGCTCGCTGTCGCCTAGACTATAGTGCCAGTCTTCTCGCTAAGTCTGAGTCTGTCTGTCCTCCGTCCGTCGGGGGTAAGTGTGCCCTTGGCACGGACGTCCTTGAGGACAGGCAGTAGGAGTTCTAGTGCTTGGCAGCTGCTTCACCTCATCTCGTGTCCGTACTGCTTACCCCTGAGGGAGACCCAGATGCACTTGAGAACCCGACTCCGCGCTCTTACGCGGAGGCGATAGAGGGTCCCTGCTCTTCTCAGTGGCAAGCAGCTATGGATGCAGAGATGGCTTCTTGGAAGTCCACAAGCACCTACATTGACGCTGTCCCCCCTCTTGGGGCGAACATCGTCAGTGGCATGTGGATCTTCAAGGTGAAGCGGCCGCCGGGTTCTCCGCCTGTCTTCAAGGCGCGTTACGTGGCTCGTGGCTTCAGTCAGCGGCAGGGAGTTGACTACTTTCAGACCTTCTCTCCCACCCCAAAGATGACCACTCTTCGGGTACTGCTGCACGTTGCTGCTCACCGTGACTACGAGCTGCACTCTCTTGAATTCAGCACAGCTTTCTTGCAGGGCAGCCTGCACGAAGAGATCTGGCTGCACCGCCCACCTGGCTTCACAGGGTCTTTCCCTCCTGGTACCCAGTGGAGTCACCGGCGTCCACTCTACGGTCTCCGCCAGGCGCCACGTGAGTGGCACGACACACTGAGGACTACGCTTGCGACTCTTGAGTTTGCTCCCTCTACTGCCGACCCGTCGCTTTTTCTGCGCACTGACACCTCTCTGCCGCCGTTCTACTTCCTTGTGTACGTCGATGACTTGGTCTTTGCCACAGCTGACACTGCTGGACTCGCCTACGTGAAGTCCGAGCTGCAGAAGAGACACACGTGCACAGACCTGGGTGAACTGCGCAGCTACCTTGGCTTGAAGATCACCCGGGATAGAGCACGCCGCACCATTACCCTGACTTAGTCACACATGGTGCAGCAGGTCCTTCAGCGCTTTGCCTTCACGTACTCCTCGCCTCAGGCCACTTCTCTGCCTACTCGCCACTCGCTCTCAGCTCTGCCTTCGGATGAGTCCATAGAGTCGAGTGGCCCGTATCCAGGGCTTGTGGGCTGCCTCATGTAACTGATGACCTGCACACGACCTGACCTTGCATACCCTCTTAGCATTCTCGCACGCTATGTTGCTCCTGGTAGACACCGACCAGAGCACATGGCTGCAGCGAAGAGGGTATTGCGTTACCTGTGCAGTACGTCGGGCATGGGGCTAGTTCTTGGAGGGCAGAGTCCAGTGGTCCTCACTGGGCACGCGGACGCTTCTTGGGCTGACGACCAGGCTACGCAGCGGTCGTCACAGGGCTACACCTTCAGCCTTGGTTCCGGCTCTGTTTCGTGGTGGGCTACTCGCTCGTCTTCTGTTCTCGGCTCCAGTTGTGAGGCTGAGATCTACGCTGGGGCCATGGCTGCACAGGAGCTTTGCTGGCTCACCTACCTTCTGATCGACCTTGGAGAGTCGCCTCGTTCTCCTCTAGTCCTGTACGTAGACAACAAGGCCATGCTGGCCTTGTGTCGAGAGCAGAGACTGGAGCACAAAACAAAGCACATTGCTCTTCGCTACTTTCTTCCTCGCAAGCTACAGCAGCGTGGTCAGTTGCGGCTTGCGTACGTAGCCTCTGAGGCCAACACTGCTGATGTCTTCACCAAGGCACTTGCGCCTTGTGATCATCAGCGCTTCTGCACGCAGCTGGGTCTTGTGCCTGTCTTGCCTCACTTGCTCACCTCTTGACCTTGCTTGTACTGTTGCATATATATACACCTGCTCTTGCTTGTCTAGTCCTTTATTTATATGTACTCCTGCATGTGAACTGGCCTTGTGGCCTTGAACTTGTGCTCGGAATGTGTGGTGACTTTGTGATCCACCCTGAGCATGCTTTGCTTTGCTTTGCTTGACTGGTCTTGTGACCCCTTGTTCTCCCCCACTTTGCCTATGGTGGTGTGTCAGAACATATAGCTTTTGCTTATTGTGTAGGCTATAGTGGGGTAGCCCATAAGGGGTACAACCCAATTAGGGTTAGTACTTGTACTCAGTTCATTCATTCTCGTTTCTTCTCAATCCCCTCCCCGGCCTAGCATCGCAACATCTCCAAGGCATGCTGCGCGGCACCGGCGTTGGTACCTTCGATGCGCACGGTAACCCACGACCCTACACAGAGGAAAATTCTTGGAAGTCTACTCCCACAGGCGCGACTCTACAAAGTAGCTTATCGTGGCGCAAGAAGAGGAATTGGCGCGACACGAAGCGGAAGAGCTTCACCAACGAAGTCTTGCAGAATCACGCGGTACATTCGCTTGGAGCGGATGGGAAGTAGAGGAGAGCGCCTCCAATGAAGGGCGGTGGGGAACTGCTGGCGGCTGGGGAGCCCCAACTGGCAGTAACACCAGCGGATGGGGCGCCGCATCTGGCAGCAACAACGGTGGCTGGGGTGTCAGAATCCCAACCACTAGACCATTGGGATAAAAGGGCTTGTTTCAGTAGCGGGTCAGTGCGCCCATAACCCCCCAAGCAAACGCACCTAAAACCCCCCCTAGGATCGATCGGGGATCTCACAGTGTAGCTCTACTGACACCCCCCCACACTAGGTGGCCCAGGACTGAGCACAATGGCAACGGCCAACATGTGCATACACCGAGATTCGAACCCAAGACCGCTCTCATACCATGTTAGAATCCCAACCACTTGACCATTGGGATAAAAGGGCTTGTTTCAGTAGCGGGTCAGTGCGCCCATAACCCCCCAGGCAAACGCGCCTGTAACCCCCCCTAGGATCGATTGGGGATCTCACAGTGTAGCTCTACTGACATGGGGCACTTCGTGTGAAGGCTGGGGAGCTTCCCGCGAGGACCAAAGGGGGGAAGAAGAAGAAGAAGCGGAACCTCTTGTTGTTCCTCTTGGTCGCCCTCCGCTCCGCCCTGCACCTGCGCAACCTCCACCTAATATTCCGCCGCACCGCGACCCTTGGGACACCATCGATTGGGGCAACGAGCCCTCTACCCCGCGGCGCACTGTTTTCGAGCCTGACCCCGAGCCACGCGAACCAACCTTCGTCCTTGAAACCATTCTTGGGACCAACATTCCCTACTCCATCATCCTTGACACGGAATTTCTCGCGCTATTGTTGACCACGGCAAATGACGGAGAGGAAGCACCAGAAGAAGCAGCAGCGGAACCTGCCCCAGTACCTGACAAAGACCCCGAAGCAGCACATGCATGGTACGTGCGCATCTCCGATTCCGCGCCGATGATGCTCTCTGGTACCAGCGCCTCGGTCACCCCTCACGCGTAACACTAAAGAACTGCATCGAAGCTGGCGTGTTTGCACCCGGAGCGCTCCTGCGCCCAGATGGCACTAAAGTGAGAGGCGGGACACATCCACGCAACTGCATCGTCTGCCATGAAGCTGCGCTGAGTCACCAACCATTCCCGCTGTCGAAATACTAGGCAAGAATCAGAAACTGTGGAGGCCGAGAAGATGAGAGGCGACGGCTGAAGCTGCAGACACACGAGCAACTGGAGTGCACAGCACTGACGCTACCAGGCTAAACCCGGGCTACACGGCGACAGGCGCAACTGGCTCACTGTGCTCCCAGGAGTGCTCACACTGTGGCTACCGGGCGCAGAGCCCCGGACTACACGGCTACAGGGGGTCGTGGCTCTTTGGACTACCAGGAGTGCTCACACTGTGGCTACCGGGCAGAGAGCCCCGGACTACACGGCCACAGGGGGTCGTGGCTCTCTGGACTTCATGCGCTGCGGACGACAAGTCGGCTACCTCCGGTCAACCTCCCCCAACTGTCCCACACCCCTTCCACACACCCCCTGCTGAACCACTAGCACCGCTCACACGCCACCCCCCTCGTACCACTCCGACGGCTCCACCACATCCACCCCCCTCAGCGGCAGCTGCAGTAGTGGGAGACGGAGGAGGAGGAGGAGGAGCAGGGGACGGCTCAGACACACGGCACCCCCAATACTCTCCACCCCCAAACCCTAATACAGGAGTGCGGTCAGAAGCTCGGGGGACGGCGTGCGGCACTGGGGCAGACGGTACGGGCCGCTCACGCGCAGGCCGGATGAACCGCACGTGGGCTGCCCGAGCCGCGCGCGGGCTTGGCGCAGGCCGTACGGGCCGCGCACGGGCTGTACGGGCCGCGCGCGGGCCGCTACGGGCGACGGGGGGCGACGCGCGGGTCCCCGGGGGAGCTGCGACGGGCGACGGGGGGCGACGCGCGGATCGACGGGGCAGAAGACCGCCGTGCCCCTCAGGGCGCACGGCGGGCAGAAAACCGCCGCGCGCTACGCCGTGCACCCGAGCGCGCGGCAAGCAGAACACGTCGCGCGCCCAGGGCGCGCGATAGGCAGGACAGCACCGGAAGCATTAGGTGGCGGGCCCATCCACAGGATCGACCCAGGAGGGCCGACCTGCTCTGATAGCATGTCGAAATACTAGGCAAGAATCAGAAACAGGAAAGAGAGGTTTTCACTAGCAGCAGTTGAGATACACATAGGAAACCCTAATTGGGTTGTACTTGCTATATAGTACCCCACTGCAAGCTAGACAAACATCGGCATTCTGACACCCACTACTCGAACCTGGAACCAATCGCTACCCCAAACTACACAAGGTGTACATCGATTTCCTCAACATGGGACATTGCGAAATCAACGACGAGCTGTACACGCTCACCTTCGTCGACACTGGAACACGTTACATTTAAATCGTGAATGTGGAGGTGCGCAGCAGAGCATACGAAGTGTTCCGCCTCTGGCTGGCACACGCGCAGCGGCAATCTGGGGGAAAAGTTGAAAATCAGGCAATCTGATGGCGCAGCGGAATTCAGGAGCAAGGATTTGCATGATTACGTGGCGCAGAATGGAATCAAACATCACATCTCCCTTCCCTATGTGCATCAACAGCAAGGCATAGCTGAGCGCACAAACCGTACGCTCATGACGAAGGTGCGGGCGCTAATGAAGCAGTCGAAGCTTCCACCAATCTACTGGACCTACGCAATGCACCATGCCGTGCGGGTGCACAATCTGCTGTCAACCACCGCCATCACCGACAACCTGTGGCCGCATGTGAAGTGGACGGGGACCAAGGGCAACACGTCTATGCTCCGCGTGTGGGGGTGCGTGGTGTAGTACCGCCCACCTACGTCAATTATCGTGAAGTTCGTAAGCCGCGCGCGCTGGGGTATTCACCTTGGCATCAGCCATGAGCACAAGGCATGGCTCGTCCTGGACCTTGTGAGCCCGAAAACCATAAACGCGTGCGAAGTCATCTTCTACGAGCGACTCTTCCTCGAGCAATTTCGTGAAGACGAGCGAACCAACGCGAATCGCGTTTACGCCAACGACGGGCACAACTATGTTACACCTGAGGATGAAACTGCAGCAGCCATTCTAGAGCAGGACACCAAAGGCGAGTTCACAAGAGGCGACCGTAGCAGCAGCGACGACGACGACGATGATTCCCCTGGAGGAGGATCAGGCGCAGCAAGTGGAAGCGGAGGCGGCACAGGCGCAGCACCACCAGCACCTGAACCAGAGAGCGATGATGACGACGTGCAGGACGTTACCTCACAGCATCGCCACAACAACACCGTCACCGGACTACAACTACTCGGGCTCCACACCACCACCTCAACGGCGCCACTTGTCATCGAGCCGAAGAATCCGCATCAAGCTCTCACAGGACCACATAGCAAGGAATGGCGCGAGAAAAAGATGCATGCGGAAATCAAGGCACTCGAATCTCGCGATACCTGGGTGCTCGTCGATCGAGCGGCAATCAAGGGAAGGAGAATTCTTTCCGGAAAATGGGTCTTCCACGTGAAGACCGCAGCTGACGGCACGATTGAACGATTCAAGGCGTGCTGGGTCGCACGCGGATACGATCAGAGGCACAGGATCGACTTCGACCAAACCTTCGCGCCAGTCAGCCGTCACACCTCCGTCAGAATCCTCCTCGCCATCGCCACCGCACGACACCTACCGCTCCGACATATCGATGTAAAGAATGTATTCATGTACGCATTAGTGAACGCGGTGATCTACATGGAGCAGCCGCACACATACGGCGAAGGGGATTCACGTGTTTGCCAACTACAAAAATCCCTTTACGGGATCAAACAGGCGCCAAGGCTCTGGTAGCAGTACCTGCCAACATCCTACTTGAAACTGGGTTCAAGCAGCTGCCTCACGATCCAGGGACGTATCGCCGTGATCTCTACGGCGAATACATCCTCCTCACGGTCTACGTCGACGACCTCCTCTATACAAGGTCAAGCAACGAACTGCTCGAGCAGTTCGAGAAGAATCTCGCAGGGTGCGTCGATATCACATGCAACCATGACGTGAAGCAGTTTCTCGGCTTTAACATCTCTTACTCGCCAGAAGCCATTCACCTCTCAGCAGCCAAGTACGCAGAAGAACTAGGCAAACGCTTCAACATCGCGCCTGCGCCACTCTCCACCCCTTACCGCACTCCAGGACCCAAACACAAGCCTGAAAACAAAGCCCTGTCCCCCACTGGGCTTCAGACTTGCCAGCAGCAGCTGGGATGTCTACTCTTTGCCTCTGTTACCTGCAGGCCCGATCTCTCGTACATCGCGAGCCAGCTGGCTTAGTACTTCCGCAAACCAACGGCTGAGAATCTCCAAGATCTTCAGCGAGCTCTACAGTTCTTCGTCTCCACGCCCAATGTTCGGCTCTACTACTCCACCATCCCAACCGCGTCCTTCTGTCAAACTATATTTTTATAGTTATGTTAGTTCTAGTCTAGGTGTATTCTGTTGTGCTAGGGTTAGGGTTAGCCTTGCATAGATCTTTCCTGTTTTGTTCATTGTTATTCATTCTCATATTCAAACATGGTATAGAGCTAGGTTCCCCCTAGGCGATTTTTCCCATAGGCGATTTTTCCTAGGCGAAATTTCACTCGATAGTCATGGGCCCACCACCCGCGCGCCTCGTACTAACACGTGCCTCGTCATAGCGCACGCCTCGTAGCGCGTCACCTGTCGTTCGTCGCACGTCGACCGTCGCCCGTCACCCGTAGCCCGTCGCGTTCCCGCCGTCACCTGTTCGATCCCCCCCCCCCCCCCCCTCCCGTCCGTTTTTTTTTTTTTTTCTCGAGCGCGGCCGTAGAATGCAAGCCCCGCGGCCCACACTTTAGCAGGCCCTGCGGCGCCTCGCGGCCTTTGCTCGACGGTCCGTGGCCTGCGCTTAGCTGGCCCCGCGGCCGAACGTACGACCGCCGTCACCCGTTAGACCCCCCCCTCCCCCTCCCCGTCCGCTTTATTTTTTCTCTCGCTCGCGACCTTAGAACGCAGGCCCCGCGGCCCACGTGTTAGCAGGCCCTGCGGCCTTCAGTAGCGGGCCCCAAGGCCCTTGCTCGACGGCCCCGTGGCCTGCGTCTAGCTGGCCCCGCGGCCACAACGTACGACCGCCCCACCCCTTAGCCGCCCGTTGCCGCCCGCTGCCGCCCGTTGCCGCCCGTAGCCGCCCGTCCCGCCCGCCAAAACTTACCCTAAACCGCCTCTCAACCGCACTAGACAACTCCTAGCCATGAGAAATCGCCCTTCACCGCATTAAACCACTCCCAACTGCGAGATACCGCTCCCCACCTCACTCAACCTGTCTCAACCGCCGTTCACCGCTCTAGCTAGCACCTGCAACTGCTAGCAACAACAGCAACCGCCCGTGCGCTCGTTACGCCCGTTGACAGCCCACCCGTTTTCCCCCACCGCCCTAGACCGTTCTTCTCCGCTCCTAACCGCACTAAACTGCCCTCCATCGCTCCCAACCGCATTCGACCGCACTGACCCCATCCCACAAGCACCAGAACCGCACTCAACCGCATTCCACTGCACCAGGCCACTCCTAGCACCACCTGACCATCCAACACCGTTCCCTACCGCTCTCAACCCCACCTAACCATTCCCCACCGCACTAGACTACCATCAGCAGTATAGGCTGCCATCATTAGCACCAGCAGCAGCTTCCACAGCCGCCAGCGCACTAGCAGCAGCCTAGACTGCCACCAGTATCACCAGCAGCAGCTTAGGCCACTTTCAGCCGCGCCAGCATGAGCCTAGGCCAACCAACCATTAGTACTGCCGCCTCGACTGACCCCTACCCCCGTACTAGCGTGCCATGTCGATGTGGCGACAGCCGCAACAACAGCAGTGGTCTCAGCAGCAGTAGTGGCAGCGGCAGCAGCACAGGTGGCCGTAGCTGCAGCAGTGGCGGGTTGAGCTGCAGCGCCTGCAGCAACCTCCACAGCAGGGCCCTGACGGACCCGGCCAGTACACACACCGGTACGTGGGAGCTGCAACTGCGATTGAGCCTTGTGTTTCCAGTCTTGGTGCGTGTGTAGTTTCCGGTCCAGGCGCCTCAGAGGTTCTTAGTGTGGGAGCTGCAGCCACCACTAGACTAGTACCAGCCTTTGTCACTGGCTCCGGTGCGACCTCACCGACTGCACGGCTTTCTTTCACCCTAGACTCTGGAGTGTCCAGCTGTTTCTTTCGCAACTGCACCGACCTCACGCCACTGCACACTCCAGACACTGTCGCCTTGGCTGACCCCTCCGTAGGATCTGTAGTTGCCGAGAGCACCACCACTCTCCCGTGTCCAGCGGCTCCCTCTAGGTTTCTCACAGGTTACTACACCCCCTCGCTCTCTAAGAACCTGGTGGGTGTCAGTCACCTCCACGACCTCGGAGTTGTCACCACTTTCCCACTACACGACCCTGTTGCCTCCTGCACAGTCGGTGCCACTGGGGCGCCTCTAACCACTTTCCACAGGGAGCCGGGCTCTGGTCTGTACTCACTGCACACTGGGTCCCACCATACTGGGTCAGGTCAGGTCAGGTAGCTGCCGTGTCGTGCGACTGTCGGTCACTCACCCACCCGTCGGTCCTCTGGCACCACCGTTTTGGTCACCCGTCGTTCCCACGTCTCAGTAGGATGGTACGTCACCGTCTGGTCTCAGGTCTCCCACAGTCGCTTGCCCCGCTTCCTCGCTCGTCTGCGCCGCCGTGCACTCCCTACGTCGAGGGTCGGCAGCGCGCTGCCCCTCACTCCTCCTTGTTCCCCCCCACCACGGCTCCCTTACAGACCCTGCACTTGGACGTCTGGGGCCCCTCCCCGGTCCGTGGCCCACGTCAGGAGCGCTACTACCTGATTGTGGTGGACGACTACTCCCGCTACACCACGGTTTTCCCCTTGCGACGGAAGGCCGACGTGCCTAGCGAGGGGTGGCGTCCAGGGTCTCTGTGGGCTCCGCCTACACTCGGACCGTGGTGGTGAACTTTCTTCCACTCGCCTGGAGACGTTCTGTCAGGGTCGGGGGATCATCCAGTCTTACACGCTACCAGCCTCACCGCAGCAGAACGGGGTAGCCAAGCGACGCATCGGCCTGGTCATGGAGGTTGCCCGGACCTCCATGTGCCATACCGGTGCCCCCCAGTTCTTCAGGCCTCAGGCAGTCCGCTACGCCGCGCACCAGCTGAACCTGTGGCCTAGTGACGCTCGGCCACGGGTGACGCCGATCTTCCTTTGGACAGGTTTTCCGAGCGTAGCAGCTGACTACCGCGTCTGGGATTGTCTGGCTCACGTTCGCGCCCTTGGCACAAACAAGTTGTCTGCGCGCACCCGTGCCTTCGTCTTTCTTGGCTTCCCACTTGACGCCTCAGGCTGGGTGTTCTAGGACCCAATCACCTACCAGTTCTTTGCCTCTCAGAACGTCACTTTCGACGAGTCGGTCAGTTACTACAGGAGTCGCCCCCACCGAGGTTTTGAGGCCTTTCCCCCCCCCCGCTGTTCCTCACCCTTGAGCCCCCCCTAGTCGCCCCGGTAGCCCCACCCCCTTCGCGTCTTGCCCCGTCAGGTGTGTGGCACGTCACTCCGTAGTCTTCCCCCCTACAATGCCCAGTCCCTGTCGTGCCTGGGGGTGCTGGAGGTGCAGCTGCGGAGGGTGAGGGTACTGGGGCTGCTGGGGCCCGTCGAGCCAGATCTGAGGGTGCAGGGGGTGTGAGAGTGGAGACCACTCCTAAGGAGGACACGGCTGTCTCGACTCAGCAGCTTCGCCCCACCTCACCACCTGGCTTCCCGTCTGTTCCGCAGTTCCCTCCTTGTTTGCCTCCGCGGCCGGTCACTGCGGAGCCTGGGGGTGTTCCTGTAGGAGGCACTAGAGTCCGTGGGGGTGTTGTCGGTGGAGGTTCTGGTTCTAGGGGTCCCGGAGCCGGAGACATGAGCACTACGACGCCTACGCCGCGCACTGTACGTTTCCTGACCCGAGTGCAGCGTTTAGACAGGTTGGAGAGGGAGGAGCAGGAGCGGTTTGAGAGGGCACGGCAGCAGCAGCAGTTTCCGTCGGAGCGTCAGGAGAGAGTAGAGGAGGATTCATGGCAGCAGCAGCAGCAGTCTCTGTCTGAGCGTCAGGAGAGAGTAGAGGAGGAGTCACGGCTGCAGCAGTAGTCTCAGTCTGAGCGTTAGGAGAGGGTAGAGGAGGAGTCACGGCAGCAACAGCAGCAGTCTCAGTCGGAGCGTCAGGAGAGAGTAGAGGAGGAGTCACGACAGCAGCAGCAGCAACACCAGTCTCAGTCGGAGCGTCAGGAGAGAGTAGAGGAGGAGTCACGGCAGCAGCAGCAGCAGCAGTAGCAGTCTCAGTCGGAGCGTTAGGAGAGAATAGAGGAAGAGTCATGGCAACAGCAGCAGGAGTCTCAGTCGGAGCGTCAAGCAAGAGTAGAGGAGGAGTTGCGACTGCCGCAGCAGGTGCAGTTGCAGCCACAGCAGGAGAGGGTAGAGCAGGATTCTCGGCCGCAGCAGCAGGTGTTGTTGCAGCCACAGCAGGATAGAGTAGAGGAGGAGCCACGAGAGTAGCAGGGGGGGCAGGTGCCGCAGCAGCATTCGCCAGAGGAGGCAGAGCAGCACCGACTTAGAGACCTGCCCGACTCAGCACCTGCACGCTTTGTTCTTGGTCCCCTACCGTCCCCTCCTGTTCCCCCTGTCGAGTCCCTTTCCTCGTCCCAGGGGACTCGTCGTTCTCCCCTCAGCCGTACTGTGTCTCCAGAGCCTCGCCGGTCCCGTTACCGTGCAGACGGCCCGTTTCACCTTGTGCTTCACTCTCGTGTTCCACCTCCTCCTGTCCTTCCACAGCCTCCTAATTCGTCCCTCACTGTGTTTCACGACCCGTTGTCCGACTACCTCCGTGCCTCTTGTTCTGTCGTCTCTCGTGTTTTGTCTGCGTTGGTCACGCACCCGACTGCACTTCTGTCGTCTGTCTCGGCACTTGTTACCACTATCGCTGACTTTGCCTCTTCCCACCGCCTTGACTACGCCGCTCACTTGGTGAGTGGACTTGCTCGTTCTCCGGTCTCTGGGGGTGCTCCTATTTTTCCCCTTGAGGTCCTCGAGGATAGGTAGTTCGAGCTTGGTTTCCTTGCGGCCGCTGTTCCTCATCTCTGCGCCCTGCTGCTTGCCCCTGGGGGGGATCTAGACGCTCTTGACATCCCGATCCCTCGCAATCACGCTGGGGCGGTCTCGGGACCCTGGGCTTCGTACTGGATAGCAGCTGAGGAGGCAAAGATGGCATCTTATAGGTCCACAGGCACCTACGTTGACGCCGTCCCACCACATGGGGCGAACGTTGTCAGTGGCATGTGGCTCTACAAGGTGAAGCGGCTGCCTGGAGCACCACCCGTGTTCAAGGCGCGATACGTGGCGAGAGGCTTCAGACAGCGAGAGGGGGTAGACTTCTTTCAGACCTTCGCTCCCATCCCAAAGATGAGTACTCTTTGGGTGTTGCTGCATATTGCAGCACAGCGCGACTACGAGTTGCTCTCCTTAGACTTCTCCACTGCGTTCCGTCAGGGGAGCCAGCATGAGCAAATCGGGCTGCGTCGTCCGCCTGGCTTCACTGGCTCTTTCCCTCCTGGGACCCAGTGGCAGCTTCGTCGACCGGTCTACGTCCTGCGCAAGGCTCCCCGCGAGTGGCACGACACGCTACGTACGACTCTTGCAGCGCTTAACTTCTTTTCGTCGTCTGCCGACTCGTCGATGTTCGTCCACCGTGGCTCGACCCCGTTCTTTGTTTTGGTCTACGTTGACGACCTGGTCTTCGCCACTCCCGACCGGCGCGCACTGGCCTCCGTCAAGGAGGAACTACAGAGGAGACACACTTGCACTGACCTTGGAGAGCTGCAGCGCTACCTTGGCCTGCAGATCACCAGGGACAGGGCAGCTCGCACCATTACGCTGACGCAGTCGCATATGGTCGAGCAAATCGTCACGCGGTTTCATTTCCTGTTCTCCAAGGTACAGCCCACCCCTCTTGCTGTGGATCATGGGCTCACAGCTCCACCTTCGGACGAGCCATTTGAGTCCAGCGGTCCATATCCTGAGCTGGTGGGTTGTCTCATGTACCTGATGACCTGTACTCGCTCAGACCTAGCTTACCCTCTTAGCGTCCTTGCGCGCTTTGTTGCGCTTGGGAGACACCGACCTTCCCACTGGTACGCTGCTAAGAGGGTGGCAAAGTATGTGGCAAGTACATCAGGCATGGGACTTGTCCTTGGAGGGAAGCAGCAAGTTACACTTACCGGTTACTCGGACTTGTCGTGGGCCGACGACGCAGAGTCGCTACGGTCTACACAGGGTTACTGCTCCAGTCTTGGGACCGGAGCTGTTTCGTGGAGGTCGACTCTAGTTCCAGCTGTGAGACAGAGGTGTACGCTATGGCCATGGCCGCCCAGGAGCTTCGCTGGCTGTCTTTCCTCCTCACCGACCTTGGTGAGCGGCCTCGCTCTCCCCCAGTCTTGTTCGCCGACAACAGGTTTGCTGTCCTGTTGTGCGAGGAGCCCCGACTGGTTGGGAAGGCGAAGCACATCCAGCTTCGTTACTTCCTTCTACGCGAGTTTCAGCAGCGTGGCCAGTCCCGCATGGTACGTGTGATCTCTGAGGCCAACATTGCAGATATCTTCACCAAGGCGTTGCCGCCTTGTGCCCACCAGCGCTTCTGCACCCAGCTAGGTCTTGTGTCTACAGGCCCTCACTTGCTTGTGTAGAGCTCAATTGTCTTGTACTCTTGCATCTCACTATTTATCCTATATCTGTGCTTGTTGACAGGCCTTGTGGCCCTTTCCTTCTGTAGCGATGCTTGTCATGCATGTTTGTACTCTTGCATCTCACTTATCTGCTATATACTTGCATGTGGACTGGCCTTGTGGCCTCATGCTTATTCTCAGACTGTGTGGTGATCTTGAGATCCACCCCGAGAGTTGTTTTGTTCTTGTGAACTGGTCTTTTGACCGTTGCTTGTTCTTGCTGGCTGGTCCAATGACCCTTGCTCTTGGGTTGTGTGTCGCTCTCCACAGGACAACCGTCACCTAGACTATGGGGGTGTGTCAAACTATATTTTTATAGTTATGTTAGTTCTAGTCTAGGTGTATTCCATTGTGCTAGGGTTAGGGTTAGCCTTGGATATATCTTTCCTATTTTGTTCATTGTTATTCATTCTCATATTCAAACACCTTCAACCTCATCGGCTGCGTGGATGCAGATCATGCCGTTGACCCCGACAATCGACGGTCCAAGATAGGCTTTCTATTCCGCCTCAAGCCCAACGGCCCCATCTCCTGGAACTCACAGAAACAGGAGTTGGTTGCCCTGTCATTCGCGGAAACCGAGTTCATTGCAACAACAGCAGCTGTTCGCGAAGGCCTCTATCTTCAGGAGCTGTTGCAGGAGGCAAAAATTCCAGCTTCATCAAACTTTCGCCTGCACTGCGACAACCAGAGCATGATCAGGATCGTGAACAAATCTGGATTTGTCAACCGCACGAAGCACATCGCATTATGGTACGGTACTTCTTTGTTAAAGAAGAAGTTGACAAGGGCAAGGTTGAATGAACCTACGGTAATGCCCAACGGGTGACATGGCGGCTGATTTTCTCAAGAAAAAAATGCAACGTCAGCAGTACCAGCAATGCTTCGAACTCAGCGGAGTAGTCAGACGGGTTAAGAACTGCTACGGCCATGAGTGAAGGGGGGTGTTACGAATAGTAAAAGATGAAGCATTACTGTGCACTCCTCACCGTAGCAATTGAAGCACGCACTTGTCAGAATAGTAGTTAGAGGCTAGGGTTTGTGAAGAGAGGGTTTGGCCAAAAGAGGGGGTTGAACTATAGAATGCAGTAGGTACAAGTTATACGAAAGGGGAGGAGGTGGTGGAGGGAGGTAGTCCACCTAAGACAAGATAGGTGATACTACACCAACTAACTCAACATGCAGTTTTACAAGAATTACAAATTCTGACAGCACTACCGAGCCGAGGCTGAAGACAAAAAGGCGGAAGTGACGCGAAGGGTCGTATGGTTACGAAAGGATCTGGACCATCGGTTAGACAACTGTTGGGCTGAGTGCCCTTTAGGATCTTTGGTAGAGTTAAAGTCTGAGTAAAGTGATGTAGTAGCGGAAGCGTTTTAAGTAAGGTACTTGAACCACCTTGCGCTAGTATGTGAGGGCAAAGTAAGTTGATTAAAACAAAGAGATACAAGAATATATATATGAATACAGAGAATATGAAGAGACAGTATAACTACTTTACTGTCGCGGTTCGATACAGTGCGACTCGGGCAACTGCTCAATGTCGAGTCAGTTGTGTGTCCTTGCTGTCGCGCTGCATTTGTCAAGTCAAAGGTCGCTGACCTTTGACTTTCGCGTAACCTCCAGCGGTTACATCAACCTCCAAGGGTTGACTCGCTGGTGCCTCGATATGCGCTGCTTCGCTTGTGTCTTGGTGTTCCGACACGACAGAGGCGCTTAAGATTGTTTGTTCCCAACACTCCCCTTCGCTTCTGGAGTGTCGCTGATGGTGACGTGGCTTTGTCCAGTCAGCAGCATGCAGTACTCGAAATTCTGTTTTCCGAGCTTCTTGGTCAAGTAGTTGTCAAACATTATATATGTTGTGTTAGTTTAGGCTACAGTGGGTTAGCCTATAGGGGGTACACAATTCTAGGGTTAGGTACTTGTACTCATTTCACTGCTAGTTCATGCATTCCTGTTCAGTGATTCCAACATGGTATAGAGCAGGTCCTTCCTAGGACCGAAATTTTCCAAGGGCCCACCACTACGTAACTACCTACCTACCTACCCACCTGTGCCCTAGGGCGCCTCGGCGTGTCACGCCCCTAGAGGCCCCTCTTGACGGCCCCGCGCTAGCCCCGTTCAGGCCCCGTCGGCCCCACGCCCGCTCTCCCTAGCGGCCCTGTTCAGGCCCCGTCGGCCCCTTCAAGGCCTCGTTCAGGCCCCGCGCTAGCCCCGTTCAGGCCCCGTCAGCCCCGTTTCAGGCCCCGTCGGCCCCGCGCTAGCCCCTCTCAGGCCCCGTCGGCCCGCACTAGCCCCGTTTCAGGCCCCGTCGGCCCCGTTTCAGGCCCCGTCGGCCCCGCGCTAGCCCCTCTCAGGCCCCGTCGGCCCGCGCTAGCCCCGTTTCAGGCCCTGTTGGCCCCATTTCAGGCCCCGTCGGCCCCGCGCTAGCCCCTCTCAGGCCCCGTCGGCCCGCGCTAGCCCCGTTTCAGGCCCCGTCGGCCCCGCGCTAGCCCCTCTCAGGCCCCGGCGGCCCCGCGCTAGCCCCATTCAGGCCCCGACCGGGCCCGCGCTAGCCCCGTTTCAGGCCCCGTCAGCCCCGTTCAGGCCCCGTCGGCCCCTTGCTAGCCCCGTCAAGGCCCCGTTTGGCCCCGCGCTAGCCCCGCTCAGGCCCCGATCGGCCCCGCGCTCGCCCCTCTAGGGCCCCAACCGGCCCCGTGCCAACCTCGCTGACCCGTGCCCACCACCTAGAGGCCCCGGGCGGCCCGTCCTCGCCGTGACCCGAGCCGCGCGACCCGAGCTGCGCGCCCCGAGCCGAGCAGCGCGCCCCGAGCCGAGCCGCGCGCCCTGAACCGAGCCGCGCCACCAAGCCCAGCCGCGACCCGACCTGAACCGAGCCGCGCCGCCCTCCCCTACCTGGTTCGTCCTACCTGCTTCTCCTACTGCTTCTGCTGCTATTTCTACTGTTCCTATGGCTAGCCCACAGGTTCTCGTGTTCGATGCTGAGGGCCGCCCTGTGAAGTTTGACACCTGGCTCGATGACCTGCACCTCTACCTACAGCTCACAGCCAAGGATGACATCTCATTGTACGATCACGCCGTAGGCCATGTCACTGCCCCTGCTGCTACTGCTGACAGCACTGCTCGCTCACAGTGGCAGACTCGTGATGCCCACGCTCGCTTTGCCATTCGCAACTCCCTGCCGATAGACAAACGCGAGCACTTTGGTCAGCACAAGACTGCACAGGCACTGTACACAGCTGTAGTTGCTCGCTACTCCTCACCTGCCTCTGCCGCACTAGGCCGTCTCTCCCTCCCCTACATGTTTCCTGACCTGGCCTCCTTTCACACAGTCGCTGACCTCATCACGCACCTCCGTACTAGTGAGGCCCGCTTCCGTGCCGCCATGCCTGCTGAGTTCCTTGCCACGCACCCCCCTCCACTCTGGCTTACTCTCTACCACCTAGTCATCCGCCTCCCTGACACACTGCGTGCTGTCAGGGACCACTTCCTAGCTCGTTGCCCCACTGAGCTCACCATTGCCCTCCTCGAGAAGGAGCTACTTGCAGCTGAGACTAGCATAGTCGCTGTAGGTGCCTCTCATGGCGACCCCCGTACCCCGTTCTTTGAGGGGTGTTCTCCTTCCCCCCTTCTTCCCTCTGTCGCCTCTGCTGCTGATGTCGACCTTCTTGGTACTGAGAAGGTCGGCGCTGCGTCTGCCTCGAGCGGACGCCGCAGCGGCAAGGGCAAAGGGGGCAAGGGTGGTGGCGGTGACGGCGGGGGAGGCGGCGGTGGGGGCGGTGGAGGCAGTGGGGGTGGTGGTTCGGCTGGAGGGGCGAGTGGTAGCGGTGGGGGTGGTGGCGGCAGCGGCGGGGGAGGTGGCAGAAGTGGAGGCGGCGGTTGGGGTGGCGGTGGACGAGGCGGCGGCAAGGGTTGGGGTGGTAGAGGAGGTGGCAGCGGTAGTGGTGGCCGTGGAGGCACTGGCGGTGACCAGGGCCAGCAGCACACTCCCTCGCCTCAGGAGGTCCGTGAGTGGTACTCTCAGCACGGGGGTGGGGGTGGTCTTAGCTGCACGTACGTCATTTGCACTGGTGACCGCACTGGTCAGCAGTGTGGACGACTGCACGCCACACAGCGCTGCTTCTCTTGTCTCGACGACGTTTGGCGTGTTCAGTTCCCTGAGGCCACTCAGCTGCCCCGCTGGCTTGATCTCCTGAAGAAGGGGATTGATATCTATGCTCTAGACTTTGATGCTATTCTATCTGCCATGTATGTGATGTCTACTAGTGGAGAGGGTGCTGAGTACTTGTGTGTGCCGCCCGACCCGGGCATTAGGGCCACTGCGTCTGCCGCTCCAGGTACTCGCGTGTCGGCTACCCCAGGTGCTGGTGAGGCTGCTGCTCTAAGTGCTCGTGTGTCTCCCCCCCTTGGTACTGCGTCGACTGCCGCACTGCACACCTTCACAATGGACTCAGGTGCTTCTCGCTGCTTCTTTCGTGACCGCACTGCCCTTGAGCCGCTTGCTCGGCCAGTTGCTGTCTCCCTTGCTGGCCCCTCTGGGGGTCCGGTCATTGCGACCTCTTCCACTGTCCTTCCCTGCTCTGCGCTCCTGTCGGGCACACTGTCAGGTCTCCACCTCCCCTCGTTCTCTACGAACTTGGTGGCAGGATGTGCACTCCAGGACGGGGGTGTTCACCAGTTCACCCCTGCCTACGAGCGCGTGACACACTGCACGTGTGCTCGTACGGGCCGTCACATAGCTACCTTCACTTGGCAGCCGGGGTCGGACCTGTACACACTGACTACTGAGTCCCCTCAGGTTGCTGCGACTACGTCTGCATCCGCGTCAGGTCAGCTGTCCGCCCCCTGCTCGTGTCGCTCTTTGGCACTCGAGACTGTCCTCTGGCACCACCGCCTTGGCCACCCGTCTGTGCAGCGGCTTCGTGCCATGCACTCCCGGTACCTTGTCTCTGGCCTGCCCAGGGTCCTTCCTGCCCTCCCACCCTCGCCTGCTCCTACGTGTCTCCCCTGTGTCGAGGGACGGCAGCGCGCCGCTCCTCACTCCTCCTCGTTCCCCCCGACGACTGCTCCCTTGCAGACACTCCACATGGACGTGTGGGGCCCAACCCGCGTCCGTGGTCAGGGTCAGGAGAGGTACTTCCTGATAGTTGTTGACGACTACTCGCGCTACACCTCGGTCTTCCCCTTGCGCACCAAGGGTGAGGTCCCTGATGCCTTGATCCCTTGGATCCGCAGAGCCCGTCTCCAGCTCAGCGAGCGTTTTCACTCGGACTTTCCTGTCCTGCGCTTGCACTTTGACAGAGGTGGTGAGTTCTCCTCCGACCTCTTGGCAGCCTACTGTGCTGAGCACGGCATTGAGCAGTCGTTCACGCTTCCGGCTTCTCCACAGCAGAATGGGGTTGCGGAGCGCCGCATTGGCCTGGTCATGGAGGTCGCCCGTACCTCCTTGATCCATGCGGCTGCCCCCCACTTTTTGTGGCCGTTTGCGGTCCGGTACGCTGCGCATCAGCTCAACCTCTGGCCCCGTGTCTCCTTGCCGGAGACCTCGCCCACGCTGCAATGGACGGGGGAGGTTGGCAATGCGTCACGTTTCCGGGTCTGGGGGTCTTTAGCTTTTGTCCGTTCTGTTCCCTGCGTCTTCCTCGGCTTTGTCCCGGACGCGTCTGGTTGGCAGTTTTACCACGCCACCTCGCGCCGAGTCTTGCCCTCCCAGGACGTCACTTTTGACGAGTCCGTCCCCTACTACCGCCTCTTCCCCTACCGCACTGCCCCGCTCCCCCCCCCGCCTCTCTTCCTCGCGCCAGGTGCTGCCGTTGCAGACCCCCTCCCCCCTCAGGGTGCCGCTCCCTCAGGTGTGTCTCAGGTAGACCCGGTTGAGCCTGTTGAGGTAGCTGTCGACTCTCGTCCTGCTGGGGGTGCAGAGCCTGGGGGTGCTGAGCCTGGGAATGTGGAGCCTGGGGGTGTGGAGCCTGGAGGTGTGGAGCCTGGGGGTGTGGAGCCTGGGGGTGTGGAGCTTGAGGGTGCTGAGCTTGGGGGTGTGGAGCCTCGTGGTGCTGAGCTGCGGAGTCCGGAGTCTGGGGGTTCTGAGTCTGGAGGTACTAGGCCTGGGAGTCCTGCACCTGGAGGAGCCCTCTCCTCAGATTAGCTGCGTGCGTGGTACTTAGAGTACTGCAGCCTCCGGAGAGGTACCGCTCGAGCCAGACGTACTACTGGGACTGGTGCTAGTGCTTGTTCTCCCGTTCGGGAGCTCCCCTCCCGCGAGCGGATCCGTGAGTGGTACGAGCGGCGCTGCACTCTTCGGAGTGGCGTGCCTCGTGTTATGGACCCCGCTGCTGTTGGAGCTGCTGCTGGTGCTGAGACCCCGGGCGTTGGAGCTGCTGTTGGTACTGAAGACCCGGGCGTTGGAGCTGCTGCTGGTGCTGAGAACCCGGGCGTTGGAGCCGCTGCTGGTGCTGAGGACCCGGGCGTTGGAGCTGCTGCAGGTGCTGAGGACCCAAGCGTTGGAGCTGCCGCTGGTGCTGCGGACCCGGGCGTTGGAGCTGCTACAGGTGCTGAGGACCCAGGCGTTGGAGCTACCGCTGGTGCTGAGGACGTGAGCGCTGGAGCTCCTGGTGGTGCTGCGGACCCTGGTGCGGGTGTCCCTGCTGGCTCTGGTGTCGCTGCTCGGTCTCGGCCGTACTTTGTTCCGCTCCTTCAGCAGGTTCTTGGTCAGCTTCCTCCTCCTTTTCCTCCTCCCTCCTTAGCGTATCCTCCGCCTGTCCAGCTGCAGTCGGCGTTACCGTCCGCCTCCTCTCTTCCTGGTCCTGCTCCTTACACTGGTCCGACTGGAGGTCTTACTGAGCGGCGTGAGCCTGCGTCTCGTCCTGCGTTGCGTGAGTCTCGTCCTGAGTCGCCTGTCCGCACTGCTCTCTCTAGTAGTCGAGTCCAGCGTCAGCGTCTTCCTGCTGTCCCTGGCACTCACCGGATGGCGCTTCGTCCGTCCACTGCTCCATAGCGTGTCCCACTGCCGTCTCCTCCTGCTTCCTCTCTTCCTACTCTTTGTGACCCTGGGTCAGACTCTCTTCGTGCTACCAGTCCTACTGTCACGCGTCTCTTGGCTACTGTTGTCACTGACCCTTCCTTTGAGTCTGCTGCTGCGTCTGCCTTAGTTGCTGAGCTTGTCGCCTTTGCTGCTCGCTGTCGTCTAGACTACGCTGCTAGCCAAGTTGCTGAGTCTGAGTCTTTCTGTCCTCTGTCCGTCGGGGGTGAGTGTGCTCTTCGCACTGACGTCCTTGAGGACAGGCAGGAGGAGTTTGAGTGCTTTGCTGCCACTTTGCCCCATCTCGTGTCCATGCTTGTTGCCCCTGAGGGAGACCCGGATGCACCAGACATCCCGACCCCACGCTCTTACGCAGAGGCGATGGCCGGTCCCTACTCCTCTCAATGGCAGTCAGCCATGGACACAGAGATGGATTCCTGGAAGTCCACAGGCACCTACGTCGACGAGGTTCCCCCACCTGGGGCGAACATCGTCAGTGGCATGTGGATTTTCAGGGTGAAGCGACCGTCGGGCTCTCCGCCTGTCTTCAAGGCGCCTTACGTTGCACGAGGCTTCAGTCACCGAGAGGGAGTTGACTTCTTCCAGACCTTCTCCCCGACCCCAAAGATGACCACTCTTTGGGCTCTGGTGCACGTCGCCGCTCAGCGTGACTACGAGCTCCACTCGCTTGACTTCAGCACTGCTTTCCTGCAGGGCAGCCTGCACGAGGAGATCTGGCTGCGCCGTCCACCTGGCTTCACTGGGTCGTTCCCTCCTGGTACCCAGTGGAGCCTCCGACGGCTAGTCTACGGTCTCCGCCAGACGCCTCGTGAGTGGCACGACACACTGAGGACTACGCTCGCGGCTCTTGGGTTCGCGCCTTCTATTGCTGACTCGTCGCTGTTTCTACGCACCGACACCTCACTGCCGCCGTTCTACATCCTTTTGTACGTCGACGACTTGGTCTTTGCTACTGCTGACACTGTGGCACTCGCCCACGTGAAGTCGGAGCTGCAGAAGAGACACACGTGCACAGACCTGGGTGAACTGCGCAGCTATCTTGGCTTGCGGATCACCCGGGACAGAGCACGGCGCACCATCACCTTGACTCAGTCACACATGGTGCAGCAGGTCCTTCAGCGCTTCCGCTTCACGTACTCCTCGCCTCAGCCCACTCCTCTGCCTACCGGTCACTCGCTCTCAGCTCTGCCTTCGGATGAGTCCGTAGAGCCGAGTGGCCCGTATCCAGAGCTTGTGGGTTGCCTCATGTACCTGATGACCTGCACTCGACCAGACCTTGCATACCCTCTCAGCATTCTTGCACGCTATGTCGCTCCCGGCCGTCACCGGAAGGAGCACATGGATGCAGCTAAGAGGGTGTTGCGCTACTTGTGCAGTACGTCACGCATGGGGCTAGTGCTTGGAGGGCGAGTCCCAGTTGTTCTCACTGGGCACTCAGACGCTTCTTGGGCAGACGACCAGGCTACTCAGCGGTCGTCTCAGCGCTTTTGCACTCTTCTAGGCCTTGTGCCTACTGGACCTCACTTGCTTACTTCTTGAGTCTGTTTGTACTGTGATCTCTATATATGTACCTGCATGTTTACTCTTGTTAGGTTGTGATCATTGTACCTTTTGCTCTATTATAAACCTGCATGTGAACTGGTCTTGTGACCACTTGCTTGTGCTCGGAATTTGTGTGGTATCCTTGAGATCCACCCTGAGCTTGTTATGCCTTGCTTTGCCTTGACTGGTCTTGTGACCCCTATTTCTCCCCCACTTTGCCTCTGGGGGTGTGTCAAACATTATATATGTTGTGTTAGTTTAGGCTACAGTGGGTTAGCCTATAGGGGGTACACAATTCTAGGGTTAGGTACTTGTACTCATTTCACTGCTAGTTCATGCATTCCTGTTCAGTGATTCCAACAGTAGTCAGCTGCCATCTCGGACGTGGGACAGTAGGATAGTTCAAGTTTCCCCTTCTCAATCTCGTCTTTCACGAAGAAATATCGCAGAGCGATATTCTTCGTTCGGTTCGCGAATCCACTTTTGTTGGCGATGCGAATCGCAGATTGGTTGTCGCAGAACAGAGTAAAGTTGGGTAACTCAACTAGCTTCGCTTCTTCCAGCAGCTCGCGAATATAGAGTCCTTCCTTGGTGGCTGAGCAGAGTGCAATATATTCTGCTTCAGCCGACGAGAGAGCGATTAGTTCCTACTTGCTTGATTGCCAGGAGATCGGTCCGATAGGTTCGAGGCGGTAGATGTAGCCAGTGCGGGAGCGCCTATTGTCTGAGTCGCCAGCGTGATCGGCGTCGACGTAGCCGATTAATTTTGTCGGTGTAGTTGTGTTCTTGTAGTAGGTCAGATCGATCGTAGAGGTACTGTCGAAGTAGTGGAGAGCGCGGTCAAGCTCCGCCAAGTGTTCTGCTTAAGGTCTTTTGAGGTAGGTGGCGAGTTGGCTTGCGGAGTAGGATAGATCTGGGCGGCAGGTGACGGCTGCAAAGAGAAGGCAGCCCAGTTTTCTCTGGTAGTCGCGTATCCCGGCGGATTTAAGTAGAGGGGATCCTTCATTGTGGTTTCCTGTCGTGTAGCGGTAGGGCGTAGAAATGGTGGTAGGTGTGAGCGCGAAGCGTTTGGCGATGGTGTCGGCGTACTTAGCGGCGTTGAGGTAGATTGCGCCTTCTTCTTCCCAAATGTTTAAGCCGAGATATTGTGTGACGCTAGAGGAGACCGTGAGTGTGAGGTCCTTCTGTAGCTCCCCTTCGAACCAGGTGGTGATGTCGTCAGTGGAGCCGATGTAGAGTAAGTCGTCTATGTAGACGATCAACAGAATAAAGTCGGTGTCTTTGGTGAGTCGGTACATCCCTTGGTCGTGAGGCAGTTGACGAAATCCGATGCGAGTGAGGCGAGCGTGTAGGTACTGTTGCCATAGCCGCGGAGCTTGCTTGATCCCGTAGAGTGATTTCAGCAGTTGACAGACTTGGTTCGGTTCCCCGTGGGTACCATGTGGGAGCTCGACGAAGATTTCCGCGTCGACAGGTGCATAGAGGAACGCGTTGGCGACATCGATTTGTCGTAGCTTCTTCTTCATAGCGGCGATCGCGAGGACAATTCGAAGTGAGGTATGTCAGCTGACCGGGGCGAATGTCTCGGTGAAGTCCCATCCGTGCTCGTGATCGAATCCACGCACAGCCCAGCGTGCTTTGAATTTCTCAATTGTGTCGTCTGCTTTTGTTTTAATGCGGAAGACCCATTCCCGGTGAGAATGGTCTTATTCCTTGCCACGCTGATGGGGACAACTTTCCAGGTGTTCCGTTCCTCCAGCGCTTTTAACTCTCTGTCCATGGCTTCACGCCATTTTTCCCTGTGTTCCCCCCCCAGAGCCTGCTGAACCGTCGCAGGCTCCTTAGGTAGAGAGGTGCCGTGGACTGCGGTGACGAGGCCGAGAATCTGCAGTCCAGTCTGTGAGTAGCGGGGAAGAGTTGTGTCCTCAGGATAAGCTGCTTCATCTCCCGCTTCTGGGTCGGGTATGAAATTCGGCCCTATCCGTTCTGCTTCGTGGGTGTTGGCTGTTGCAGGTGTTACGTAACCGTTGTCGGCGAAGTGGTAGAAGACTTCGGCGTTGGCGCTTTCGCGAGGGTTGTCTTTGTCCATGGGGACATTGACGGAGCAAAACGAGAGAGGTCCGGCTTCTTCTGATGCGTTGTCCACATTCTGCTCGTCTCAGTCTGCTTCGTCCGCTGCTGAGGCGAAGGCTCGGTCACCACGAAAGCCACCTGTGGGATCTTCATTTTCGTGCAAGTTGGCAAGGTACGTCTGAAGCGTGAGTCGTTCGTAGAAAATTACGTCACGTGCTGCTACTGTTTCCTTGGAGTGGACGTCAAAGATTTTCCACACGTTGTAGTTCTTTTCGATGCAGAGGTGTAGTCCCCACCGTGCGCGTTGTGAAAATCTTCCCGCTCGTGCTTCTGGGGGTCGGTACTGTACCATGCACCCGAAAACTCGTAACATTTTTGTGCTGCCTTGTTTCCCTGTCCACAGCAGATGCGGTGACGCGTTGTTCGGAAGTGAAGACGACGACATCAAGTTGTGCAGCATGACGGCGTGGTCCATTGCTGCAGGCCACTGGTGGTTGGGTAGCCGCATGCCACGTAACAATTTGTGCATGCTGTTCTGCAGAGTCCTGTTCATTCTTTCTGCCACACCTTGCTGCTGATGGGCGTAGGGAAGAGAGAGGAGCTGCTTGATTCCCCTTTCCGCCAGGCACTGCTTGAATCGCTGAGAAGTGTATCCTCCCCCTCCGTCTGACTGGAAGCTTTTCAGTTGTGCGCCCGACTCTCTCTCTGCTACTGGTAGCCAGGCAGCGAAGGCTGTGAGTGCCATGTCGCGGCTGGGTAGGTTTAGGTGCCAGACGTAACGGGTGGCGGCATCGATGAAGGTGATCGTGTAGTTGTATGTAACTTGTCCTGGTTCCCGATTGAAAAGGATATCGCTGTACACCTTCTCGAGTGGTGCGTACGCGGGTGCGCTCGGGTTGTGATGAGGAATGAACGGCCGATGTGGTAAGTCGGCTTCGGGGCAGGTAAGACAAGTTCCTCGTGCTCGTTGAAGTTCTTTGCCGTCGAGTAGTAGTAATGAGTCCTTGTCAAGGACTCCTGCTCTTATTGTGTTGTTTAACACAGTGTTGCTTGGGTGTCCCATGCGTGCGTGCCAGATGTCTTCGGAGGCGCAGTGTCCGGGTGAGCGTTGATACGCGTCGGAGTTGGAGTAGAAGCTGGCGATGAAGTTTGCGCTTCTGTGGACTTCCCATTGAGTCGGATTCAGCTGGTGTGCGGGAGTTGGTGGTGCTTCGTCAACGAGGTCTGGTGTCATTGTTCCTGCTGCTGCCGACGATGTTTCTGCTGCTGCCGATGTTGTCTCTGCTGTTGCTGATGTTGTCTCTGCTGCTGCTGATGTTGCTTCTGCTGCTGCCGATGTTGTCTCTGCTGCTGCCGAATGTTGTATTGTTACTAACGCACGTGTTCGTTCTGCTTCAAGAATGGTATATGAATTCCAGAAGCCTTCCGGACTGAAGTCGGGGTCAAGATCCGGCGGGTGCGTCCAGGATGTGAAGGTGACGATCCCGTCACTGTCTGCGGTGCTTAGGTCTGGGACGAAGTCGAGGACGAAGACATTGTTCTTCAGAATCGCCTTTCCGATGTAGAGGCCGCCCTTCCCGTGGTACAGTTTGAACTCCTGGGTGGTACTGTCGGCTTCCAGATGTATGCCTTTCGCCATCAACTGACTGACGCTCAGTAAGTTGTAACCAAGTCCTTCTGCTATCAGGACTTTTGACATTTGCAGTACGACATTCGTCTCTCGTGACTGAAGTTGCACTACCCCTTGTCGTCGTGTGCGCAGGTTCTGGTTATTGGCGACAGTGATGACCACTTCTCGTTGAAGTTGGTGCTCGCATTGAACGAAACGTCCTGAGGAACACATGTGTTGTCCGCAGCAACTGTCCAAGAACCATGTATCCTTCCCGGACGGCTTGCTTTGGGCGATGGCGGCGTATGTCGGGTTTGGTTGAAGTGACTCGCGGCGAGGCGTACTGTTGTCGAGTTGTTCTTCTGGTGAGTAATATGGTGGTGATTCAGTTGTGCAGGAGTCACTCAGCCTTGCCATGCAGCTGACGATGTTTCTTGTTTCTTTTGCAAGTTGTCCCGTTGATGTTGTTGAGACGTGGACTGAAGTTGTCGGGTTTGCTTGCGTTGAAGTGACTTGACTGCTTGAAGGGCGAAGTTGGCGTTGTCGATTTGGGCAGTGCGTACGAGGATGCCCTGAAGTCTTGCAGAGGTGGCAGAACGGAGGTATGAATTTTGGTCGATTGTTGTTGTTGTAGCGCCGTTGAGTGTGAAACGCGAATTCGGGCATTGACACCTTTCTCCTTTGTCGTTCTTCTTGCAGGTCCATGTCTTGCTATTCGGCATGGATTTCGGCGCAAAGTGCTGCTTCAAAGATTTTCCTGTGGGCTCGTAGTATGGCGCGAGTGGAGCGCCAGTGAGGACCAAGACCGCGGATGACAACCGTGACGAAGGCGTCCTCTGAAATCGTTCCTCCACATCGAAGAAGCTTGTCGCGCAGCTCGCGGCAGCGGCTGATATACGTCATTCCCTTCTCGCCCGATTTCATTTCGATGGTAGTTAGCTGCACCATTAACCGACTTTGGTTTACGCTGTCTGTTGCTTGATACAGGGTCTTCAAGTGATTGTACGCGAGCTCCGCGGAGTTGCCGTAGCCTCGGTAAGACCGAATGTTTTGTTGTTGAGATGGAGTGATGTTCCTCAACAGTATCGTGTACGCCATCATTGATTGATAGGTGTACAGCTGCTTCTCATACTATGTGCCGTTTGTTGGGTATGGCAGGAACCCGTCGAAGAAGCCGAGGATTTGCGCTCCTTCCATCATCAGTTCAAATTCGAATGACCAAGTGAAGAAGTCCTTCCCGTCGAAGGGTTTTGTTGTTTGCAGTTTTAGAACGTGCGCGAACTGCGACTGAACTTGTAGTGCGTCCAAAGTTCCCTCTTGTCCCGGTGCAGGTTGTGGTTGTGGCATGAAGCTGACGGAGCCGCGCTGAGGCTCGTACGGAGCGAAGGTAGGTTGCTGTTGTTGATTCCCGCGTGCGTGGGATGAGCCATCGAGACTCATGGGCGTCACGTTGTTGTTGTTGTTGCTGTTGTTTGATTGCACAGGTCCTACTTGCTGATGTTGCTTGTAGAAGGACATGAAAGAGAATAATTTCTCCATCATGCTTGGATCGAAGCCCACGCCTTGATTTGCGGGTGTTTCAGTAGACCTAGCTGCCGGTCTCGTTGTTGTCCCTTCCTCTGTCTGTAGGCCAGAGGCAGGAGGTGGAGTAGGAGTTGTACCAGGAGAGCCGTTGGAGGAGCTCCTCTCTTTTCTAGTAGACATGTCTCTTGGTATATTAAGTGTGAGGATCTGGGATCGAGCTCAGAAAAGATGATTCAAATTGAATTGAATGATCACCTGGGTACAACACGAGGCTATATATAGGCTCGACACAAGGCCCCGTAACCAGGTGTTACGCGAAGGTTCCGCGGGTCGCGAAGCGTCCCGAACAGATCCTTACCGAATTCGGTAGAAGGCAATTCGGTGGCAACCGAAAAGCCAGAATTCGGTGCACGCAACCTAGCTCGGTGCTATAACTAAAATAAAATATAGGAAAGCACCCAGCCTAGGAAATCAAGCAATTCATGCATGCATATGATTATCCTATGCTAGAAATAGCATGATAAAGTAAAGGCAAGCAGGCATAGCTGGCATAAGCCGTCGTACTCTCACATTAAGTATTGAGGAGAAATGATTAAACTCTAACCTGCTCTCACACCATGTTGGGCTGAGTGCCTTTTAGGATCTTTGGTAGAGTTAAAGTCTGAGTAAAGTGATGTAGTAGCGGAAGCGTTTTAAGTAAGGTACTTGAACCACCCTTGCGCTAGTATGTGAGGGCAAAGTAAGTTGATTAAAACAAAGAGATACAAGAATATATATATGAATACAGAGTGTCGAAAATAGTAGTTGCACGAGGAAAAGTTAAGTTGAAACTAGGGCCTAGGCTTAGGAGCCTAGGCCCGAGATTAGGTGTCGAGCGGGTACTTGCCTAGGGTGAGGTTCGAGTGAGTTGGAAGCGAAGTTGGGAAGAATGGGTTGCACTATAGTTTCGAAGAACATATAGCAAAGGAAACAAGTGAAGAGGTGCACCACCTACAGATTTAAATAACTACACTAACTACAGCTACAGGCAGTTACATAATATAAGTTCTGACACTCCCCCATAACTGCCTGCAACAGGAGTTTGTGTAGAATACAACCTCAGCAGGAGTTTGTGTAGTAACTGCAGGCGAGCTGACACAAGCTGGTCACCCCCTCCATCTTCTCACCCTCCTCCTTCCCCTCCCCCACACTGCTGCAGTAGCAGCAGAGAGGGGGGGAAGAGAGGAGAGGTGGAGGGACGGCTGCTGGTTGCCTCACACCCGCCACCCCGGTGCCACTCCCCCTGCTCCCCCACACCCTCACACCCTCCCCCCAAGCGGTAGCTGCAGCAGTGGGAATGAAAGGAGGAGGGGAAGGGAAGTGAACGACCCAACACCCCAACACCCGCCACCCCCATACCCTCCTCCCCGCGGCTGCAGAGAGACAAAGGAGGAGGGGGTGGGGGTGCCACGGGGCGCACGACGGGTAAGTTTAAGTTTAAGGGCCCGATTGAGTGCCACGGGGCGCACGACGAGCAGGGCACCGTCGCGTGCCACGGGGTGCACGACGGGCAGATTTAGGGCACCGTCGCGTGCCACGGGGCGCGCGACGGGCAGATAAGGAGTCACACGCCCGGGGGCGGGACAATAAAAATTTGCCACGCGCCCTAGGCGCGCGACCGAAAGTGCGTAGCAGCGGAAGCATGGGGCGGGCCCACAGGCCAGGACGAATGTCGCTCTGATACCATGATAAAATTAGAAGAAAGGAAGAGGATTGAACTAGCAGGAATGAGGATACAAATAGCAAACCCTAGAAGGGTTGTGCTCGCTATAGAGCACCCCACTACAGGCTAGAACATAAGATAACAATCTGACACAGAGAATATGAAGAGACATTATAACTATTTTACTGTTGCTGTTCGATACAGTGCGACTCGGGCAACTGCTCAATGTCGAGTCAGTTGTGTGTCCTTGCTGTCAGAACATATATATAGCTTATACTATTGTATAGGCTGTAGTGGGGTATCCCATAGGGGGTACAACCCAGTTGGGGTTTCCTATTTGTACTCACTTTATTCATAGTTCATTCATTCTGTATCGAGCAGGTTCCCCCGCGGGAACTGTGCTTAGGGCCCACCACCTTCAAAACTTTTTTTTTTCTGCCCGGAGCGCGCTCCGGGCCCTTGCTCTCTCCTTTTTGGCCTGCCCTGCGGCCCCCTAGACGCCCGCGCGAGCCGCTTTTTGCCGCCCGCGCCCCGCCCGTCTCGGCACCTAGCCGCCCGCGCCCGCCCGTTCAGGCACCTAGCCGCCCGCGCGCCGCCCGTCCCGGCCCTTAGCCGCCCACACGCCGCCCGTCAGGGCTCCTAGCCGCTCGCGTGCGGCCCGTTCAGGCCCCTAGCCGCCAGCGCGCCCGCCCGTTTAGGCCCCTAGCCGCCAGCGCGCCGCCCGTTCAGGCCTCTAGCCGCCAGCGCGCCCGCCCGTTCTGGCCCCTAGCCGCCCGCGCGCCGCCCGTCAAGGCTCCTAGACGCGCACGCGCCGCCCGTTCAGGCCCACAACCGCCCGCGCGCCGCTCGTCACGGCCCCTCGCCACCTGCGCGCCGCCCGTCCCGGCCTCTAGCCAGCCACGCGCGCCCGTCCCGGCCCCTAGCCGCCCACGCGAACCCGTCCCGGCCCTTAGCCGCCCTCGAGCGCCCGTCCCGGCCCCTAGCCACCCACGCGCGCCCGTCCCGGCCCCTAGCCGCCCACGCGAGCCCGTCCCGGCCCTTCGCCGCCCACGCGCGCCCGTCCCGGCCCCTCACCGCCCGCGCGCCGCCCGACCCGGTCCCGAGCCGCCCTGTGCCGCCCGTCCCGGCCGCGCTCTCCCGTCCCTGCTGCACGACGCTGTCCCGGCCCCCACGCCGCCCGCTAGCCGCCGTGCGACCTGGGCCGCCCGAGCCGTCTCCGCAGCTGAGGAGCCGAGCCGCCCGAGCCGCCTGTGCCGCTGACTGCCCGAGCCGCCCGAGCCGCCCGCGCCGCCCGAGCCGCCCGAGCCGCCAGAGCCGCCCGAGCCGCCCGAGCCGCCCGAGCCGCCTGCACCGCCTGAGGAGCCGAGCCGCTGGTCCTGCGAGGCTGCTGTTGCTACTGAGCCGGTTGAGCTGCTGTGCTGCTGTGCTACTGCGCTGCCCGACCCGTCCTGTCTGGTGAGACCGTCTACTGCTGTCATGGCTACCCCTAGTGTCCTCGCTTTTGACGCTGAGGGTCGCGCCATTGACTTTGAGGACTGGGTCGACGACTTGCAGCTGTTCTTGCAGTGCGATAGAGCAGACGGCCTTTCTCTCTTTGAACTCACTTCTGGCGCCTCTCTTGCCCCTGCTGCTGATGCTGATCCCACTGTGCGCTCTCAGTGGGCTACCCGCGATGCTGCTGCACGTCTTGCTGTGCGTCGCCACCTCCCTACCTCTGAGCGCGCGCACTTTAGTCAGTACAAGAGTGCTCAGACCTTGTACGACGCTGTAGTTGCGCGCTACTCTTCCCCTGCCACTGCTGCACTGAGCCGTCTCATTCTTCCCTACCTATTTCCTGACCTCTCTGCCTTTCCCACTGTCGCTGACCTCATTACGCACCTCCGCACTAGTGACACTTGCTACCGCGCCGCCCTTCCTGCTGAGTTCTGCGCCAAGAACCCCCCCCCCATGTACATCACTCTCTACTACGTAGTCGCGCGCCTCCCTGACTCTCTTCGCGTAGTCAGGGACCACTTTCTCGCAGTCTGTCCCACCACCCTCACTGTCGACATCCTCGAGAAGGCCCTCCTCACGGCGGAGAAGAGCATCGTCGCTGTAGGAGCTTCTCGGGGTGACCCTCGCACCCCCATCTTTGAGGGGTGCTCTCCTTCCCCCCTACTGCCCTCTGTTGCCTTTGCTGCTGCTGCCGACCTGCTTCGTCTTGAGTCGGTCGGCGCGGCGTCTGCCCCTAGTGGGCGACGCCGCTCTGGCAAGGGCAAGGGGGGCAAGGGCGCGGGTGGAGCTGGAGGGGGCGGTGGAGGTGGCGGTGGAGGCGGCGGAGGGAGTGGGGGTGGCGGCGGGAGTGGTGGAGGGGGTGGTGGTGGTAGTGGTGGCAGCGGCGGCGGAGGCGGCGGAGGTGGCGGCAGTGGTGGTGGTGGCGGCAGCGGTGGCGGTGGAGGCGGTGGAGGAGGCGGAGGAGGAGGCGGTGGTGGCGGAGGGGGTGGAGCTGGTCGGGGTGGTACCCAGCAGCGGAGCGGCGGTGGTGGTGGTCAGCGCCCGCAGCAGCAGCAGCACCAGCGTTCGCGGGACATCCCTCCGCCCCAGCAGCTCCGTGAGTGGTACGCTCGGCGTCAGAGGGGTGGGGGTGCCGGTCCGTGTGCCTACGTCCTTCGTTCCGGCGACCGCGCGGGTGAGCAGTGTGGGGGTGCCCACCCCACCCAGCGCTGCTTTGGCCGCCTGACGGACGCTTGGCGTCAGCAGTTCCCCGAGGCTAGTGAGATCCCCCGCTGGGATGAGCTTCTTAGGGCTGGTGTAGCGATCTTTGATCTTGACTTTGATGCTATCCTTGCTGCTATGTATGCTGTGACTATTAGTGAGGAGGGTGACTGTTACCGATGTTTCTCGCCCGACCCGGGCATTGGTACTGCTGCGCTAGGTGCTTGTGAGGCTGCTGCTCTAGGTGCCAGTGCGTCTGCGCCCTCAGGTACTGGTGAGACTGCGCTCTCAGGTACTGCGTCGCCTTCGTCCTCCCTCACTTTCACACTTGACTCCGGGGCTTCTCGCTCCTTCTTTCGAGACCGCACCACCCTCGCGCCGCTTGGCCGGCGGGTTGCGGTCTCCCTGGCTGACCCCTTTGGGGGTCCTGTCCTCTCTCACTTTTCCACTGTCCTCCCGTGTCCGGCTGCCCCCTCGGGCACCGTGTCTGGTCTGTACCTTCCCTCATTCTCGACGAACTTGGTGAGAGGTGCGGACCTACATGATGCGGGGGTTCACCAGTTCACTCCTGCGAGTGAGCGGGTGACCCACTGCACGGACGCACGCACAGGCTGGCACCTGGCCACGTTCTCGCGTCGGCCGGGGTCGAGCCTCTACACCCTGACCACTACGTCTCCTCCTGTCCCTTCGTCTGGTCAGGTAGCTGCGTCAGGTCAGGTGTTTGCTGCTGCGTCCCGGTCTGGCCCACAGTCTGCCCCCTGTTCGTGTCGCCTCCTGTCTCACGAGACCCTCCTGTGGCACCACCGTCTGGGCCACCCCTCCTTACCCCGTCTTCGGAGCATGGCTTCCCGTGTCCTTGTCTCTGGTCTTCCCCAGTCTCTCCCTCCCCTTCCTTCGGGGCCAGGACCTTCCTGTGTCCCCTGTGTCGAGGGGCGCCTTCGGGCTGCTCCTCACTCCTCCCAGTTCCCCCCGGCAGAGGCTCCTCTGCAGACACTTCACATGGACGTGTGGGGCCCAGCCCCCGTCCGTGGGCGGGGTCACGAACGCTACTTCCTGTTGGTTGTTGACGACTACTCGCGTTACACCACAGTCCTCCCCTTGCGCAGCATGGGTGCTGTCACTGAGGTGCTGATCGACTGGATCCGCGAGGCTTGTCTCCAGCTCAGGAGGAGCTTCGGCTCGGACTTTCCTGTTCTGCGTCTGCACTCGGACAGAGGCGGGGAGTTCTCCTCTCGCCTTCTGCGAGACTACTCTCGTGCACGGGGGATCCGCCAGACCTTCACGCTTCCGGACTCTCCACAGCAAAATGGGATTGCTGAGCGCCGCATTGGCATGGTCATGGATGTCGCTCGTACGTCCATGATGCATGCGGCTGCCCCCCATTTTCTGTGGCCGTTTGCGGTTCGGTACGCGGCGCATCAGCTCAACCTTCACCCCAGGGTCTCTCGGCCTGCGATGTCCCCAGTCTTGCTGTGGACGGGGAAGGTTGGCGATGCGTCTGCGTTCCGTGTCTGGGGATCTCGGGCGTTTGTCCGCGACTTGTCTGCGGACAAGCTGTCCCCTCGTGCTGCTCCCTGTGTCTTCCTTGGCTTCCCCCCTGACGCTCCAGGGTGGCAGTTCTACCACCCCTCCTCTCGTCGTGTTCTGTCCTCCCAGGACGTCACGTTCGACGAGTCAGTCCCCTTCTACCGCCTCTTCCCTTACCGCACTCCTTCCCTTCCCCCGCCACCGGACTTCCTTGTGCCGGTTCCCCCCCCGGTAGACACCCTCCCCCCTCAAGTTCCTGCCCCCTCAGGTGTGTCCCAGGTAGACGCAGTTGACCCGGTCGAGGTTACTGGTGACTCTGGTGCTGCTGCGGGTGCTGAGCCTGGGGGTGCTGACTCTGGGGGTGCTGTGTGCGGGGGTGCCGAGCCTGGGGGTACTACTGCGGAGGGTGCTGGGCCTGGGGGTGCTGTGCCGAGGGGTGCTGTGCCTGGAGCTGCTGAGCTTGGGGGTGCTGAGTCTGGGGGTGCTGAGTCTGGAGCTGCTCAGCCTGGGGGTGCTGGGTCTGGAGCTGCTGAGCCTGGGGGTGCTACGTCTGGAGCTGCTGAGCCTGGGGGTGCTGCGTCTGAGGCTGCTGAGCCTGGGGTTTCTCTTGGTGCTGCATCTCGGCGGGAGCCCCTCTCTCCACAGGAGCTGCGCGAGTGGTTTGCTCGCCGCTGGAGGCGTACTGCCGGAGCTGGAGCTTCTTCGACCGTTGAGGGTGCTGTTGCCGCCGGTCCCGGAGCCGCTGGGCCTGCGGGTCCTACTGGAGCTGGAGCTGCTGGAGGTGTTGGTGCTGAGACTCCAGCTGTCTGTCCTGGAGGTGGTTCTGCTGCTGGTGCTGCTGGAGGTCCTGCCGCTGAGGGTGCTGGTGCTGTCCCTGCTGAGCCTGGAGATGCCGAGCGGCCTCGGCCGTACTTCGTTCCGCTCCTGCAGGAGGTTCTTGGTCTTTCTCCTCCGGTAGAGTGTCCACAGCCTGTCCAGTCGCAGTCACTGTTGGAGCCTTCCTCCCCACTGCCTGCTCCCTCTCCTTACACTGGTCCTACTTGAGGTCTTGCTGAGCGTCGTGAGCCTGCGTCTCGTCCCGCGTCGCCTGTTTGTGCTGCTCGCGCTAGTGGTTGCGGTTCGCATCAGCGACCTCCTCCTGTCCCTTGCACGCACCGGATGTCTCTGCGTCCGTCCACTGCTCCTCTGCGTGCCCCTTTGCCCTCTCCTCGTGAGTCCTCTCTTCCTGCGCTTGCCGACCCTGAGTCGGACTCCCTTCGTGCTGCCAGTCCTACTGTCACGCGTCTCCTTGCTACTGTCGTTACTGACCCCTCTTTTGAGTCCACTGCTGCGTCTGCTCTTGTCGCTGAGCTCGTCGACTTTGCTGCTCGCTGTCGTCTAGACTACGCTGCTAGTCTTGTTGCTGAGTCTGCGTCTGTCTGTCCTCCGTCCGTCGGGGGTGAGTGTGCTCTTGGCACGGACGTCCTAGAGGACAGGCAGGAGGAGTTACAGTGTCTGGCTGCTGCTTCACCTCATCTCGCGTCTGTACTGCTTGCTCCTGAGGGAGACCCGGATGCACTAGACATCCCGACTCCGCACTCCTACGCGGAGGCCGTAGAGGGTCCCTACTCCTCTCAGTGGCAGGCAGCTATGGATGCAGAGATGGCTTCCTGGAAGTCCACAGGCACCTACGTTGACGCGGTTCCCCCTCCTGGGGCGAACATCGTCAGTGGCATGTGAATCTTCAGGGTGAAGCGGCCGCCAGGCTCTCCACCTGTCTTCAAGGCGCGGTACGTCGCTCGTGGCTTCAGTCAGCGGTAGGGAGTTGACTACTTTCAGACCTTCTCTCCCACCCCGAAGATGACCACTCTTCGGGTGCTGCTACACATAGCCGCTCAGCGCGACTACGAGCTTCACTCTCTCGACTTCAGCACTGCGTTCCTGCAGGGTAGCCTGCACGAGGAGATCTGGCTGCGCCGTCCACTTGGCTTCACTGGGACTTTCCCTCCTGGCACCCAGTGGAGCCTCCGACGGCTAGTCTATGGTCTCCACCAGGCACCGCGTGAGTGGCACGACACACTGAGGACTACGCTTGCGGCTCTTGGGTTTGCTCCTTCTACTGCTGACCCGTCGCTGTTTCTGCGCACCGACACTTCACTGCCGCCGTTCTACATCCTCGTGTACGTCGACGACTTGGTCTTTGCCACAGCGGACACTGCTGGACTCGCCTACGTGAAGTCCGAGCTGCTGAAGAGACACACGTTCACAGACCTGGGTGAACTGCGCAGTTACCTTGGCTTGCAGATCACTCGGGACAGAGCACACCGCACCATCACCCTGACTCAGTCACACATGGTGCAGCAGGTCCTTCAGCGCTTCGGCTTCACGTACTCCTCGCCTCAGGCCACTCCTCTGTCTACCCGCCACTCGCTCTCAGCTCTGCCTTTGGATGAGTCCGTAGAGTCGAGTGGCCCGTACCCAGAGCTTGTTGGCTGCCTCATGTAACTGATGACCTGCACACGACCTGACCTTGCATACCCTCTGAGCATTCTTGCACGCTATGTTGCTCCTGGGAGACACCGACCAGAGCACATGGCTGCAGCGAAGAGGGTATTGCGCTACCTGTGCAGTACGTTGGGCATGGGGCTAGTGCTTGGAGGGCGGAGTCCAGTGGTCCTTACAGGTCACGCGGACGCTTCTTGGGCTGACGACCAGGCTACGCAGCGGTCGTCACAGGGTTACACCTTCAGCCTTGGTTCCGGCTCTGTCTCGTGGCGGGCTACTCGTTCGTCTTCGGTTCTCAGCTCCAGTTGTGAGGCTGAGATCTACGTAGGGGCCATGGCTGCACAGGAGCTTCGCTGGCTCACCTACCTGGTGACTGACCTTGGAGAGCCGCCTCGTTCTCCTCCAGTGCTGTACGTAGACAACAAGGCCATGCTGGCCTTGTGTCGAGAGCAGCGACTGGAGCACAGAACGAAGCACATTGCTCTTCGCTACTTCCTTGCTCGTGAGCTACAGCAGCGTGGACAGTTGCGGCTTGCGTACGTGGCCTCCGAGGCCAACACTGCTGATGTGTTCACCAAGGCATTTGCGCCTTGTGACCATCAGCGCTTCTGCACGCAGCTGGGTCTTGTGCCTGTCTTGTCTCACTTGCTCTCCTCTTGACTTTACTTGTACTGTGACATATATATACTTGCTCTTGCTTGTCTAGCTTTATATATATGTCTGTACTCTTGCATGTGAACTGGCCTTGTGGCCTTGCTCTTGTGCTCGGACTGTGTGGTGACTTTGTGATCCACCCTGAGCTTTGCTTTGTCTTGCTTGACTGGTCTTGTGACCCGTTGTTCTCCCCCACTTTGCCTATGGGGGTGTGTCAGAACATATATATAGCTTATACTATTGTGTAGGCTGTAGTGGGGTATCCCATAGGGGGTACAACCCAGTTAGGGTTTCCTATTTGTACTCACTTCATTCATAGTTTATTCATTCTCGTTCTATTCTCAACACTTGCAGCCGCGCTGCATTTGTCAGGTCAAAGGTCGCTGAACTTTGACTTTCGCGTAACCTCCAGCGGTTACATCAACCTCCGAGGGTTGACTCACTGGTGCCTCGATATGCGCTGCTTCGCTTGTGTCTTGGTGTTTCGACACGACAGAGGCGCTTAAGATTGTTTGTTCACAACAACAACATCAGGCAGCAGCAGTGGCGAGGATTGTCTGGAGCTGTACGGTTGAGTTTCGCTGTAATAAGGGAATGTACCCCTTAGAGTACATGGCTAGCTAGGTAGCTTCGTATTCCTCCCTGTACTCTTATTTATACCTTCGTATTTGAATGTTGTAATAATCTCAAGCATTTTACATTCACTCTGCTTTTGAGATCAAGGGCCCACCACCACAGAACCAATTGTGTGCGAACCTTCCTGAGGAGATCCTAGGGACGATCAATTTCTGATCGCAGGAAACTGCACTCTCAGATCCTTGTGTTGATTATTATAAGGCACAATACATCCACAATCTGTACAAAATGAATAGACTATCCTACACCCCGGATTAGCACGAAGTCAGAAGTACACAGGCACATGGTCATATCGAACATCATGCGGCACATGGCTTGGGCTTGACGGCACAGAGCAGCAGATGCAATGCTCGCAGCGCGCCGAGCACCACACACCACGCCCTCAATCGCGAGAACCAGCAGCCCACACCAGAAGCCGCCTGCACCGCCGCTCCCACCCAACTCGCACACAAGCCAGGCCACCTATTGATGATCCCCTGCCACATGGCACGCAGCGACAGGTCGACGAGCGAGAGCGGCAGGAAGAGCTGCAGCGACACGACGGCGCGCTCCACCAGCACGCGCCTCTCCCGCCCCTCGCCCTCCCTCCACCGCTGCACGCTTCCCTCGATCTTAACCCCCTCTGGCCCCGCAATCCACGTCATGCCGGCCATTGCCACGTCAGCCAGCGAGGCATACGAGTTGCGAACGCGCCTAGCCTGTCGATTGGTTCGGGGAGATGGAGCCTCACCACCGGTAGACCGACCTTGCCTGGGCAGTTCTGGCCCGACCTTTGTACACCCAGTGCTGGCGCAGCTGCTGCTGGTGGCCCCATCGCTGCTGGGTCGGCAACCGTTGCTGCCACGGCAGCGCGAGGCTTCGCCAGCTTTGTTTTGCTGCGCGTTCGAGGCGGAGTGCGTCGCTGCGCTACTAGCCGCGCGCCCCTCCGCAGGCCTTTTGTTCTCAGCAGGGGCTGATTGCCCCGTCTTCTGGCTCGCGCGGTCGCCGCCGCTCACCTTCTGCTGGCGCGGTTGCGCCGCTCTCTGAGGGAATGGTATAGGGATGTGGAGGGGAAGCGAAGGCGGAAGGGGGTGAGTGATGGCTCACGTTGACTCGGGAAGCACCGAATGTGCAGGTGTGGATGACGTGCGACGTGGACGGATTGTGAAGGACACCCGGCCTGCCTACCAGTGCTACGCCGTTCCGCGCACTCGCGCCTCACCTGCGGAGCCGTGGGCGTCGGAGCCGACGACGGTTGCGCTGGGCCGCCCCGCTGTCTGCCTGTGCCCCTTCCGCTGCCGTCCTTCTCCCCCTTGGCGCTCTCCCTGTGCGCCTCCCTGCCGCACAGCCACGTCTCGAATGCGTCTAGCTCGCCCCTCGCGCGACCAGCGCCCGGCGCGGGTACCTCCGCTTTCCTCGGCGCGCTGCCCTCCTTCCGCACCCGTAGCCGCTCGGCGGTCGCCGCCCCCGCAGGGCTTCTCGTCCCCTTGGCCCGCGCTGTCGCGCCCGCACTCACTGATTGCTGACTCTGGCGACGAGACGAACCCTGGCGAGCTGCATCGCATCGCACGAAAGTCCGTGCGACGATGTGCGACGGCTGTTGATGGGTCTGCGGCCGGAAAAAATCCAGCCAAAGAATGTCATCGTTTTCTGAGGAATAACAGAAAACAAGGCAAAGGTAAGTCATGCAGGATAAAATACTAGTAACAGAACATACAGCAATCAGCTGAGCAAGAACGCAGCCGTGGAATGGGAAGTGCGGAATCGTGCTCACCCTTAGCAAGCCTCAAACATGCGCGTTTAAGAGGATCAGATAACACCCGTTGAGGTGGAGAGTAGACACTGATTGCGCCTTTGAGAAAGGCTGTGCTGCGCGGCGGGCTGCATGCCATGGCCTGGTCCAAGATCTTCGAGAAAGAATCAAACAGCTATTGCGACACCTAGTACCGTTGCGTCAACGAGAGCCTATGTTTTCCGCTAAAATGTTAGTAGCCTAGGATACTGCATGTGTCTTGTTAGTAACCGCCACCCGTAGCAGCACCCTGGTGCGTCATGGCGGTGCCACACGAAACTAGCCCCTACCGCCAAGGGCTGGTACCCCGTGCGATTAAAGTCTAACTCGTTCAGCTAAATACTCGCGTGCTTCTACTTCCTGTCTGTCCGTCGTATCGGAATCACGGCTGACTTTGGGGACAAAAGCCGCCACAGCGCTTCAGGGTGCGAGCTAAGGTGTTTCGCTCGTGTTGGTGAGCGATCCTGTGTTGGGAAGTGGAGAACGTGAGGTGAATGGGGAGGCGGGGAGCACGACAGGCGCTTATGCTGGGTTGGTTGGGTTGACGGTGGTGTCGAGGCGCGAGCAATTTGAAGCTGCGCGCCTCGACAGAAGTTCAGTGTATTTTCGAAGGAGCCGGGAAACTGGGCACTAGCAGGCATGCCGTTGCGAGCGCCGACGTGGAAAATGTTGGTGGTGGTTATGCGCACCTGTTATTGAGGGGTTCGCGATTGTTAATCATTTTTCCACATGCAGTTCCAAGACGGTGGGTACCACCAAATAGTGAACTTTCACCCCACATGAAGTGACATTTCTTCGTTGCTTTTAGGTTTTTGAAGCATCCTTGAAGAACACAAGCAACACGAGTCACTATATATAAGAGACCAGTTCCACGCTATATCGTTTACTCATAGGGTTACATCTCCTTCATTTACACAGCTTGAGCTTCCTCATGTGAGGTGTGACAACGCTCTTGGGGTGTGGAAGAGTGGCGATGCACGTGGGCATGTTCTCAGGCTGCTCCATCCACACACGGTGAGTGATGCCCGCCTCCTGCAGCTTCTTGGACAGATTCAACAGCTGCGTCTCCCCCTTCACCTCTAGTGTCACCTGAGGGGGGAGAGAGGGGAGGGCGGCAACGGGGAAGAAGAAATGTTTGAAGAATCAGTAACAGGACTACAACACTGGATGAGGTGCTGAATGGTTCATGGCCATATGAACGCTGTGCCATTAGAGCTATAAAACTGCCGTCTAAGTCGTAGACTGAAGTGACGTGAGATTGAAGTAGCAAATCTGCCCCGAAGTGCGTGGCGGAAAGAAAGGGAGAATGAAATGAATCAATTGAATGAGGAAAACGTCTGTGTTGTGCTCAAAGGGCGAACGAGAGATGGCTGGCAGTTTCGCGGGGTAGGTATGCGAATATGCAGCAACAGGAAGCATCAGAGAAGAGCGAAAAAAATCATAATTTCTATGAGGATTTCAGAATAAATAATGTAGGTGAGACGTAGGGGGTGAGGGAGGATAAGGGGGGGGGGAAGGGGGGTTGGTGCGGGGGGGAAGAGATGTTGAACATCCACTGAGGGTTGTGAGGGATGATGATAGTGGCTGATACAGATGATGATAGTGGCTGATACCGATGATGATAGTGGCTGATACCGATGATGATAGTGGCTGATACCGATGATGATAGTGGCTGATACCGATGATGATAGTGGCTGATACCGATGATGATAGTGGCTGATACCGATGATGATAGTGGCTGATACCGATGATGACTCTGGGGAACGCAGTTACTACCCAACTGAAAACTCAAGCACCCATGCTTCAAACAAGGTGACGAAAAACCCCAGCTTTCCAGAGTAAAGCCATCAAGTTACCCTCTTTTCGAGCTCAAAACGGCCAATAACATCCATGAGCTCTTTTCTAGCTCGAACCAGATGTTCCTGCGGCTTCACGGATTCAGAATGCTGCGTTGCCGGTAACAGAAGTGCTGCAAACCTCACCCTCCCCTCCCCCCTCTCCCCCTCCGCCCCCACAAGTCAATTCATGCACACCATATGAAGCAATATTGTGAAATCTGAAGCCGCAAGTTCAATCAAGGGTTCAAGGCTCCAAATCTCAAGTTGACTTTTGAGTCGACTCAAAAGTCAACTCGGGTTCAAGGCTCCAAATCTCAAGTTGAGTCGACTCAAAAGTCAACTCGGGTTCAAGGCTCCAAATCTCAAGCCTGAAATCATAAGTTTGAAAAACTGGGTGCCTGGGATCCAGAGATGCGAGTTATTGAGCGCGCTTGTGAGCAGCAATGCCCACACGCAAGGCTAAAAAATACAGTTTTCGTAAAATACAGTCCGATTTTTACGGTGAAAAAAAGAAAGAAAGAAAGATAGAAAGAAAACCAGATCAAATACATTCTTTATAATGCCAACAACCGGACACATGCAAGAAGGGGTTCGTCCCCTTCATCCTGCTGAATTTCTGGTTCAATTTGGTCTCATAAAGTGGCTGTTTTGTCAATAAAACAGAAAACACCTCCTGGAACCGTTTTGAACCGTTTTTTAAGATACCGTTTTTTATGGCCTTATTTTTAACCCTTCCCACACGGCATCACCGCACCCACCTTGCGCATGGAGTCAAGCTGCCCACAGTACTTGAGCACATTGGGGTGGTGGCGGTGCTGCCACAGCACGGCCACAGTGGCATGGCAGCCCTGTGTGATGACGGACCCCAGCGGCCACTGCAGCGCCTCCACCAGGTCGCGCCGGATCACCACGTGCTGCACCAACGCCTCCTCCTCTTCCCCCGCCACTCCCTCCCCCTCCCCCTCCCCCTCGCCCTGCGCCTGCCCCTGCCCCTCCCCGCTCCCCTGCAGTGCCCCATCCCCTGCCCCACTAAACTCCAGCCCGCCTGTGGCGCCTCCCTCTGCTACCCCCTGTGCTGCAGTCCTCTCTACACCCTCCGCACCGCTTGGCCCAGCTGGCTGCTCTGCTGCAGCCCCACCTGCTGCAGAGTCAGCAGCAGTCCCGGCCATACCCCCACCCTGTCGGCTCGTGGCGGCGCAGACGGTGTGCAGTGGAGAGCGGATGGCACTCACTCGCCCCTCGTGTGCTCGGTGGTTGGAAGGGGGCACGCCGGTACCTGATGGTGACGGCGGCACAAAGGCGTGGTTGCTGCTGCGGCACTGCTGTGTGTGCTGCGTGCGAGAGCTTTGCCTGCTGCCCGTGTGCTGGGTGTGCCGGGTGTGCTGATTGTGCCGGGTGTGTGTGCAGGGAAGGCTGGTTACTGAGTGGGCAGTGCGAAATGGCAGGAGGTGCAGAGTGGGAGAGGCACGGGGAGCGAGCGGGAGAGAGACGGCTGCTGTGCAGGTGGCGAGGGGGCGGGGCATGCGGGCTGTATGGCGTGACACAGGAGCGCTGTGTGACACAGGAGCGCTGTGTGACACAATGAGTGTTCTTGCAACGAGGGCCTCTGCAGCACTGCGGATGGGAGGGATGAAGGAAAAAGTGGGTGGAGAACATGGGTAAGAGAGAAGAGGAGGCAAGGTCTATGGGGCTGATGCCATCAGGGCGTGCGCTGCTGGCACGATGCGCGGGTAATGCGCGAGAAGAGGCAAGGTTTATGGGGCTGGGGCATCGGGTAATGCGCGATGAGGGCAGCAGTGCCACCCATGCGTTGGGACGAAGGAGGGAACGAGGAGGCGAGGGAACGAGGAGGCGAGGGAACGAGGAGGCGAGGGAGAGCGGGAGAGAGGGCAGAGTGGTGGGCTCACATGGGGCGGCGCAGCATCGTACAGTGGGGCGCTCGGCGCTGCACGCGCGCGCTGCTGCTGCTCGAGGTCGAGGCGGCAGCCCCCTTCACGCCCCCGAATGTGCCGCCCGATCCGCGCGACCTTCGCGACCCGCGCGATGCGTGGTGCAATCACGTAGGGGAAGCACCACGAAAGAGTGGGAGAGGGAGAGGGAAAGAGGGAGCACGCCCCGTCGCGACGCCTAATGTTCTCCGTTGAGTGCGAAGCAGCGCCCGAGCGAAACGAGGTGCGCAGGGAGGGCGACAAGAATCGCACGCGCGGAAGGAGCGGAAGGGCGAGGAGAAGGGGGGAAAGGGGTTGAAGGCATCCCGCTAAAATTGTTTTGACACTGGCGAGGGGAGGGGAACCAGAACAATCTCACCTTCACGGGGTCACCCAACACAGTTCCCCACAGAACCTCTCGGCACTGGCGACGTAATCGACACTCGCAGAGGTCTTCGCACACCTCGTGACTTGTGCGAATCTTCAATTGTAACTCAGCAGCATCGAAGATGCAGAGGGGACTGAACACACTAGATGAGTTTTCTCAATCACCCCCTCGACGCAAACCATCCACCCACTACACGAACATCACGCCTGAGGTAACTAACAGGAACAGTCCTTGCGCTATTCCAACAACGAAGGCTTGCTTCGGGCTGCAAATGGTAGGAGAATCCTCTTACGCGCTGCTAAGGGCCGTGCCGTCCTTCCTCCAACCCTACCTCTTCCCTCTCCCTAGGACAACCTTCTCTTCCCTCTCCCTAGGACAACCTTCTCTTCCCTCTCCCTAGGACAACCTTCTCTTCCCTCTCCCTAGGACAACCTTCTCTTCCCTCTCCCTAGGACAACCTTCTCTTCCCTCTCTTCCTTCTCTTCCCGCTCGGACAACAGTCGCGCTCACGTCGCTCCCCAGCTGACTATCCAGGTCGCGAGAATCGCGTGTGTTAACGACGAACGACCGTGGGGATTGTAACACGGTTCTCGCACGAAGACCGCGAGAAGCATTCTGCTGTGATGGGAACGGATGGGAGGGGCGGTTGGGCTAGCGCCGACAACCACGACCGGAGATTTGATAGCGCAGGGGGCGGGGAAATAGGTGGAGGCGGGGGGGAATTTGGCGGGGGATTCGACGACGCTGACGGGGCGGCGGAGGGCGACGAGAAGGCAGTGGCGCGCGGGGGAGAGGCGGGCGGAGGGGACGTGAAGGCGGAGGCGCGCGGAGAGGGCCAGGCGCAAGGAGGGGCAAGCGGTGGGGAGAAAGCGGAGGATGTGGGGAAGGAGCAGGCGGCGAGCGGCGCTTATTGCGCGCGGGAAGCGAGCCTGCACGCGGAGGTGGGCTGCAGAGGGAGGAGGGTGGGGGGTGAGGTGGAAGCATGATGGACGGGTGATTAAGGGGGTGAGGGGGGAGAGTAGTGAAAGGGGAGCAATGGAGGGGAAGTGGTCGAATGGGATGGCTGGATGTAACTGCTGCATGGCTGATGGCGCTGCATGGCTGATGGCGCTGCATGGCTGATGGCGCTGCATGGCATGCCAGCCTTCCCGTTTCACACCACTGTATTCATTCCTCCGTCCCTCACCTCTCCTCCGCACTCCATGTCCTCTCTTCATGCCATCATTTGCAACACCTTTCACCCTCCCCCACACATACCTTGTCGCCTTCCCGTCTTCGCTTGTCCTCTCTGCTGCTTGCCGTTTTCCGTCTGCCCCGCGTGCCCCCACCCCACCCCAGCCACCCCACTCCTTCCCCTTGCACACCACCCCACCTCGTCCCACCCTACCCCACCCCACCCCACATCTCCCTGTGGTGGCAGGAGGCGGCTGGCACTCTGAAATTCATATGCTGCCGAAACGATGGGGTGGACGAACACATGATATGGTATGATGCACACACGTGGTCTTGTAAGGCATGGTGATAGGAGGATGCATGGTAACACGCCGAGGCATGGCATGGCATGGCATGGCATGGCATGGCAAGGCATGGCATCTGAGCAAGGTTGGGTAGATAAGGCTGGGTGTGTGTATGGCTGTGATCGCACCGATTGGCGCCTGGCTATGTTGCGAAAGACGCGTCCTGCGTCTAAAACGCTTGCGTCCAGGCGCAGCCTCTTAGACGCAGGACACTTCTTTGGGCCCTGTGAGGCGCTGGAAAAGGCGCATGCTCGGGCAGGGCAAAAAAACGTCCGGGCAGCCAAAAAAACATGCTATATGACATGGGAAGGAGGGGGGGAGAACGACGTACCACACATTTGAGGCAAAATTTTCCCCATCCAACATATTTTCCCCCATAAACAGGTTTCACAAGAGTCACACATGGTCTAGGGTTTTTGAAGGAGAATTGAAGTGAGCTCGAGATTTGGAGGCGAATGAAGTGTTTGTGCTCCTACAAGTACTTGGTGGTGGACCACAATGGTTGGGGGGGTTTTCAAACTTGGTTGGGGGGCGGTTTTTCAAGGTCGACATGGGTGTTTGGGGGGACGAAATTTCGCGAACATGACATTCGCGACGAAAGCGCGAATGTCAGTTTCGCGCTGGGCAATTTTTTTTTTCGGTCAGCCCGAAAAAAAACGGCGTGCGTCCTGCGTCCCTGCGTCTGGACGCAGCGTCCAGACGCAGGACGCACGATGCGCCCAGTGTCTTTTGCAACATAGGCGCCTGGGCGTGTTGACTCGTGCAATGCATGCGTTGGCAATCGATGCTCTGTCAAGGGCCGTGCCGTCCTACCTCCACACCTATCTCTTCCCTCTCCATCTTCGCTCCCACTGTCCTTGCTTTGAATCCATTCCATCCCCTCCTTTCCCTTGTCCTTCCTGGGCATGGGCATGGGCATGGGCATGGGCATGGCTTGCGTGTGTGTGAGTGTGTGAATGCAGGCTGGTGGGGTTGAAGAACATATTCTCACGGCAGCTGCCCAACATGCCTAAAGACTACATCGTGCGCCTGCTGCTCGACCGGTACGTGAGGGGATGCTGCTCGACCGGTACGTGAGGGGATGCTGCTCGACCGGTACGTGAGGGGATGCTGCTCGACCGGTACGTGAGGGGATGCTGCTCCACCTGCTAGGGTAAGAATGCTGGTAGCTGATTCGTGATGTTGCTGCTGAGCCTTCAGTTGTCACTTAAACAAGATTGGGTTGACAAGTGCTGGACGTTAGAGGGCCCCAATGTAAGCCGTGCGAGAGCCACTGGGTGGGTGTCAGCCCTGCCAGAGCCACTGGGTGGGTTCTTCTTGGGACTGGCCGGTAGGTGGACGGCTGGGTGGGAGGGCGTGGGTTCATTCCACTTCCCCTGGTGCTCTTTCCACGCTGTGATGTGCCGTGTGCATACCTCATGCTCGTGTGTTTCTGGCTCATCCCTGCTCCCTCCATGCACGCACACACCCCCCATCAGAACGCACAAGTCAATGATGCTCATCAAGGCTGGCACGGTCGTTGGTGGCATCACATACCGCCCCTACCCCTTGTGAGTGCCCCTACCCCTCGTGAGTGTGTGTTCACTCTGTTGCAATCACATACCAGCATTTGGTGTCTGTATGCATTTTGAATATGTTCAGTATGACCTGCGGCAAGTTGTTGCCATTTGTCCTTGTGCCATGCAAGCTTACAGCCTTTTCATCATTCACGTGGCATCACATGGCATGTCATGGCGTCACATGGCATCACATGGCATCACATGGCATCACATGGCATCACATGGCATCACATGGCATCACATGGCATCACATGGCACCACATGGCATGACATGGCATGACATGGCATGACATGGCACCACTCTGTCGCTGTGCAGGCAGCGGTTTGGGGAGATAGCGTTCTGTGCCATTACTGCCACGGAACAGGTGAGCGGCATGGGGCATGTGAGAGGCATGGGGCATGTGAGAGGCATGGGGCATGTGAGAGGGATGGGGCATGTGAGAGGCATGGGGCATGTGAGAGGCATGGGGCATGTGAGAGGCATGGGGCATGGGGCATGTGAGAGGCATGGGGCATGTGAGCGGCATGGAGCATGTGAGAGGCATGGGGCATGTGAGTGGGATGGGGTATGTGAGAGGGTGGCAGACCAGATTTTTAAGCAAACATTTTAACTAACAAACTTTTTTACAAGTTGAATCAGTCGCAGCCACGTAAAGACATGGCTCCTATCTGGGGCCCCGATGGCAAACCAAGGTGCGTGTGACTGCCACACTTCACTGCACAGTGCGCATGTGTGTGTGTGTGTGTGTGTGTGTGTGTGTGTGTGTGTGTGTGTGTGTGTGTGTGTGTGTGTGCTCTTCAATCCCCAGCAAGCGGCCAGTGCACCATGCTGTGCCCGTGTGTGTGCGGTCAGCTGTACGACTGTGTAGGGATGAGCAAAGGGCGAACACGAACATGTTCGTCTTCGCCCCTTGTCGAACACCCTCTTTTGCCGAACCGAACACTGTTCGGTTCGGCGAACAGTTTAGGAAAAAACAGGTGTTCGCTGTTCGCCTGTGGAGGCGTGTTCGGGCGAACCTCGAACACTGTTCGTGTTCGTCGCGGGCAAATTTCAGCAGCGGCCCGAACAGGAACGTGTTTGCGCGAACATCGAACACTGTTCGGCGAACGATTTGAGCTAAAAAACAAAACCTGTTCGGTTCGCCTCGAACGTGTTCGAGGCGAACCGAACAGGTGTTCGCCACCTTGCTCATCCCTACGACTGTGTGTGTTGAGTGGTGCGGTCAGCTGTACGACCGTGTCAAATGGTGCGTGCATGCTGTGAGCTTTAAGTGGGGGGAAGCGGCACTCACCTGTGGCTGGGCGAGCCCATGACGCTTCCATGAATGCTCATCGTGCTGTGCTGCTGTGTGCTGTTTTCTGTGCCGTGCTGTGCTGTGCTGTGCTGTGCTGTGCTGTGCTGTGCTGTGCTGTGCTGTGCTGTGCTGTGCTGTGCTGTGCGGTGCTGTGCTGTGCTGTGCTGCACGGGGTGCAGGTGAGGGGGTACGGCACGAGGCTGATGAATCACCTCAAGGCGTATGCGAGGGATGAGGACGGGCTGCGCTACTTCCTCACATACGCCGACAACAACGCTGTTGGCTACTTCGTCAAGCAGGTGCTGCCCCATGCTGCCCATGCTGCCCATGCTGCATGCCTGATGGTGGTTGTTGACAGCAATGCCATGCCACTCCTGTTTCTCTGCTTTTCCTTCCAGCTTCTCCCTCCCGTGCCGGTTTTCTGTCTCAATGACTCTTTCCTGGCTAATCAATTCCTGATGCGTGTGTGTGGATGTCTGTGTGTGTGCATGTGTGCATGTGGACATGCAGGGATTCACGAAGGAGATCACCATGCCTAAAGCGCAATGGGAAGGGTACGTTTCATTGCTGGCTCGCACCAATTTTTGCCCACCAAACCAACCCACCAATCCGTGCAATTATTTGTTTGTCTCCATTCATCCACTCATCTGGCTACCCATTAGTCCACAAGCATATGAGCCTTTCCCCTACCCTCTACCTCCTCTCTCCTCTTCCCTCCCCCTTCCCCCGTTCTCCCTCTTCCCTCTTCGCCCCTCACCCCTCGCCACGCGCCCGTCGGCCTGGCAGGTACATAAAGGACTACGACGGGGGCACGCTGATGGAGTGTGTGCTGGAGAAGGGGCTGCCCTACACCTCGCTGCCCGCCGTGCTGCTCAAGCAGCGCCAGGTGGGGGGGGCAGTGGCAGGTGGGGGGAGCAGTGGCAAGTGAGGGGGTAATTTCCCTCGTGCAATTGCCTTGTCTCGTGCAATTGCCTTGCCTCGTGTCATGCAATGGGGAGAGAACAGGTACCACTCTTGTTCTCTTGTGCAAACCGTCTCCCTCCAATCCTGCATCTCTTCACACAGCCTTGCACCTGCACACGGGAAGGCTCAGCTACTCCACGCCACGCCAGGCCATGCCACGCCACGCCACGCCACGCCAGGCCACGCCACGCCACGCCAGGCCACGCCACGCCACGCCACGCCAGGCCAGGCCACGCCACGCCACGCCAGGCCACTCCACACCACGCCACGCCACGCCACGCCACGCCACGCCACGCCACGCCACGCCACGCCACGCCACGCCACGCCACGCCACGCCACGCCAGGCCAGGCCAGGCCAGGCCAGGCCACGCCACGCCACGCCACGCCACGCCACGCCACGCCACGCCACGCCAGGCCACGCCAGGCCACGCCAGGCCACGCCAGGCCACGCCAGGCCACGCCAGGCCACGCCAGGCCACGCCAGGCCACGCCACGCCACGCCACGCCACGCCACGCCACGCCACGCCACGCCACGCCACGCCACACCACGCCACGCCTCGCCACGCCACGCCACGCCAGGCCACGCCACGCCACGCCAGGCCACGCCACGCCACGCCACGCCACGCCACGCCACGCCACGCCACGCCACGCCACGGCATGCCATGCTCGTGTAACCATCTGCCCAGGTGCACATCTCGCTCACCTGCCACCACCCTTCCTTCCACCCCCCCCCTGCCCCCCTCAACTGAACCCGTCCAGGCCATAACGGAGCGCATGAGGCAGGTGGCGCGCAGCCATGTGGTGCACCCGGGGCTGGACTTCCCGCGCGACTCCTGGGGCGTGCCCAGGCGCGCCCTCAGACTCGCCGACATCCCCGGGCTGGCGGAGAGCGGGTGGACGCCCGAGCACAGCGGTGCCAATAAGATCCGATTGGTGCAGGTGGCGCCAGATGGGACAAAGGATGTGAGCCGCGACGGGCCGCCCACCAAGGCCCAGCTGCACAACCTGATGAAGCAGATGCACCGGGTAGGGCGGGCATATGCACCGGGTAGGGTGGGCAGATGCACCAGACCAGGGAGGGCAGATGCACCAGACCAGGGAGGGCAGATGCACCAGACCAGGGAGGGCAGATGCACCAGACCAGGGAGGGCAGATGCACCAGACCAGGGAGGGCAGATGCACCAGACCAGGGAGGGCAGATGCACCAGACCAGGGAGGGCAGATGCACCAGACCAGGGAGGGCAGATGCACCAGACCAGGGAGGGCAGATGCACCAGACCAGGGAGGGCAGATGCACCAGACCAGGGAGGGCAGATGCACCAGACCAGGGAGGGCAGATGCACCAGACCAGGGAGGGCAGATGCACCAGACCAGGGAGGGTCTCGTTATGACCGCGGGCAGAAGCCCAATTCCTGGATGGGGACCATCCTGCATGCATGCAGTCAGCTTTTGCCCGTGCCGCTCTCAACCATCTGCCTCTCTCATCCATCTGCCCCTCTCAACCATCTGCCTCTCTCATCCATCTGCCCCTCTCATCCATCTGCCTCTCTCATCCATCTGCCCCTCTCATCCATCTGCCCCTCTCACCCATCTGCCTCTCTCATCCATCTGCCCCTCTCATCCATCTGCCTCTCTCATCCATCTGCCTCTCTCATCCATCTGCCTCTCTCATCCATCTGCCCCTCTCACCCATCTGCCCCTCTCACCCATCTGCCCCTCTCACCCATCTGCCCCTCTCACCCATCTTCTCCTCACTCCCTGCGCCCTGCCACCCTTTTGTCACTCCCTGCGCCCTGCCACCCTTTTGTCACTCCCTGCGCCCTGCCACCCTTTTGTCACTCCTTGCGCCCTGCCACCCTTTTGTCACTCCCTGCGCCCTGCCACCCTTTTGTCACTCCTTTTGTGTCTCTTCAAAAGTATGTCACCATGCCTTTTTTCTACAGCCGCCAAGCCCCCATGCCGCCATGCCTCCATGCCGCCATAACCCCCATGCCCCCATGCCCCCATGCCCCCTTGCCCCCATGCCTCCATGGCACGGATCGTCATGACGGGGCGGGGCGGAGGGGAGGGCAGGCGGTGATGGAGCATGCGGACTCGTGGCCGTTCAAGGACCCCGTAGACGGCAGCGAGGTGCCCGACTACTATGACATCATCAAGGACCCCATCGGTGCGTGCTGACATCATCAAGGACCCCATCGGTGCGTGCTGACATCATCAAGGACCCCATCGGTGAGCGCTAGTGCTATCAGTGAGGTGCGCTGGTGCGCCACTGCTACTCGCCACTGCTACTCGCCACTGCTACGCGCCACTGCTACTCGCCACTGCTACGCGCCACTGCTACTTGCCACTGCTACTCGCCACTGCTACTCGCCACTGCTACTCGCCACTGCTACGCGCCACTGCTACGCGCCACTGCTACGCGCCACTGCTACTCGCCACTGCTACTCGCCACTGCTACTCGCCACTGCTACTCGCCACTGCTACGCGCCACTGCTACGCGCCACTGCTACTCGCCACTGCTACGCGCCACTGCTACTCGCCACTGCTACTCGCCACTGCTACTCGCCACTGCTACTCGCCACTGCTACTCGCCACTGCTACTCGCCACTGCTACGCGCCACTGCTACTCGCCACTGCTACTCGCCATTGCTACTCGCCACTGCTACTCGCCACTGCTACTCGCCACTGCTACTCGCCACTGCTACTCGCCACTGCTACTCGCCACTGCTACTCGCCACTGCTACTCGCCACTGCTACTCGCCACTGCTACTCGCCACTGCTACTCGCCACTGCTACTCGCCACTGCTACTCGCCACTGCTACTCGCCACTGCTACTCCCCACTGCTACTCGCCACTGCTACTCGCCACTGCTACTCGCCACTGCTACTCACCACTGCTACTCGCCACTGCTACTCGCCACTGCTACGCGCCACTGCTACTCGCCACTGCTACTCGCCATTGCTACTCGCCACTGCTACTCGCCACTGCTACTCGCCACTGCTACTCGCCACTGCTACTCGCCACTGCTACTCGCCACTGCTACTCGCCACTGCTACTCGCCACTGCTACTCGCCACTGCTACTCGCCACTGCTACTCACCACTGCTACTCGCCACTGCTACTCGCCACTGCTACTCGCCACTGCTACTGCTGCCACTTCCATCAGCCCCGCCTAGTGATGACTGCCCTGCCTAGTGATGACTGCCCCGCCTAGTGATGACTGCCCCGCCTAGTGATGACTGCCCCATCATGAAAGTCGCACTCGTGTGTCGTCTGCCGTGTGTGGATGACTGCTCCCACACTCGCATCCTTAAGCATCTCACCCCCTCTGATTTCTATTCGTTGTTCAGAAGGTCGATTGGAGTAGTTGTAGTTTGTGCATGACAAAACGCAATGGATGCCTTGCGCGTGGATGTGCTGTTTCTATGCGCAAGCATCATTTGCGTGTGTTCATCCCCGTTATGCACTTGACTGTTGTGTGTACCCATCCCATTTCGCTCCTCTTCCCCTAGTCCTTCTTCGCTCCTGCTTCTCTGCCTACCGACTTCAGTCTTCGTTTCATCTCCGTCTTCGCCTTGCCGACCCTCCCCTACTCCCCTGCCACCCTGCCCCCCTGCACCCCCGGGGCGTGGCAGATCTGAGGACGATGCAGAAGCGGCTGGAGGCGGAGAGCTTCTATGTGACAATCGACATGTTTGTGGCGGACATGCGCCGCATGACTGCCAATGCCCGCACCTACAACGCCCCTGACACCATCTACTTCAAATGCGCCAACAGGTGAATGTGGAAAGTATGGGTGCTCATCAGGTGAATTTGAGGTGAAGTTTCAGGTGAATTTGAGGTTAAGTTTCAGGTGAATTTGAGGTGAAGTTTCAGGTGAATTTGAGGTGAAGTTTCAGGTGAATTTGAGGTTTCAGGTGAATTTGAGGTGAAGTGTCAGGTGCTCCAACATGTGGTGCGGAAGCAACCTTAGAAAACTTGCGCTATCTCTCCTTCGCCTCATTTTTCACCACTTCCTCTTTGCATTTCTTTCTTTTCCCACTCCCCTACCTCTCTCCCCACCCCACCCTATGCCCAGGCTGGAGAACTTCTTTCTCAACAAGCTCAAAGCCTCCGTGCGCCTGCACCACGGCTGACCCTTTCTGCTTTGTTTCACTCCACTCCACTCCACTCCACTCCACTCCACTCCACTCCACTCCACTGCACTGCACTCCAAGGCATCGCACCATCATCAGCAAGAACTTCCGGAATACGGCTGCACCTGGTTCACAGTGAGGGCTGCCAGATGCTAACAGGGTTGGGTGAAGCAGGATGGTTTGGCTGTGGCTGTTGCTGTTGCTGTGATGGAGCATCGCTGCTCCATTCCCTCACCTGCCAACACTGCCCTGGCTGCACCTGCTCATTCTCGCAGGTGCTCTGCAGTATCACTGTATCTGTGTTAAGGATAAACCTCATAAATGAAATAGAATATATATATATTACAGTGTGACATGACTCAAGGGGCATGAACGGACGTCACACAAGGTCGGGCCAGACAGCATAGTCAGAGCGAGGGTCGTTGGGGTCGTGCAGGCCATCTTGGTAGGCCATCAGGTACGCAGAGCGAGACGTGTCGATGTTCACCACTGCATGCGCGCTCATGGCTGGGCATGCCATCACCGCCACGTCATCCGCTGTCAGAATGACCTCAGCAAAGCCCTTTGCCACGTCACGGTTCTCGTTCTGTGGGGAGGAGTCACAGGGAGCAGTAGGGGGAGGGGATGGGATGGGGAAGAGGGAATGTGTGAAGAGAAGAAGCATTGTCACGGGAAAGTGAGAGATGGGACTGTGATGAGGAAACGGGCACTGACGACGCCAGTCATTCATCCTGTTGGATACTCCACATACACTTGCCATCACAATGACAACACAGTGGCAGCACAGTGCCATCACAGTGGCAGCACAGTGCCAGCACAGTGGCAGCACAGTGCCAGCACAGTGGCAGCACAGTGCCAGCACAGTGGCAGCACAGTGCCATCACAGTGGCAGCATATGCACGTGAGGTGGATCACACATGCAGCAGGCCACCTCTGCCCTCACCACCCCACCACCCCACCACTCCACCACTCCACCACCACACCACGTCTGCCTTGACCATCAACACCCAACCGTTTCAACCACCCTGTAAGCCTCCACCCACCCCTATGGACCCTTCGACCTACCCTCACCTCTCATTCCTCCACTCTCCCTCACCCCTCACCTCTCATTCCTCCACTCTCCCTCACCCCTCACCTCTCATTCCTCCACTCTCCCTCACCCCTCACCTCTCATTCCTCCACTCTCCCTCACCCCTCACCTCTCATTCCTCCACTCTCCCTCACCCCTCACCTCTCATTCCTCCACTCTCCCTCACCCCTCACCTCTCATTCCTCCACTCTCCCTCACCCCTCACCTCTCATTCCTCCACTCTCCCTCACCCCTCACCTCTCATTCCTCCACTCTCCCTCACCCCTCACCTCTCATTCCTCCACTCTCCCTCACCCCTCACCTCTCATTCCTCCACTCTCCCTCACCCCTCACCTCTCATTCCTCCACTCTCCCTCACTCCTCACCTCTCATTCCCCCACTCACACGCACTTCCATTCCCCCACACACCCGCACTTTTTCCCCTCTCCACTCACCCGCACTCTCATCCCCCCTCGCCACTCACCCGCACTCTCATCCCCCCTCTCACTCACCCGCACTATCATCCCCCCTCTCCACTCACCCGCACTCTCATCCCCCTTCTCCACTCACCCGCACTCTCATCCCCCCTCCCCACTCACCCGCACTCTCATCCCCCCTCGCCACTCATCCGCACTCTCATCCCCCCTCTCCACTCACCCGCACTCTCGTCCCCCCCACCGCACCCTCATTCGCCCTCTCCGTGCTCCACTCACCCCCATGAACAATAACAGTCGTGGCTGTGACTCACCCGCACTCTCATTCTCGCCCCCCACAGCACCAACGTCTCGTTGTAGTCATGGTGCCGGTGGTTTCCACGAACCTTCTCAGGTAGCACCTCCCCCACATGCGTCATGAGGCATGACGTGGCACCCCCTGGGAGGAAAGGGGAGGGGCGGCACAGAGGGCACCCGCGGGGGGAAAGGGGCTTGAGATGATTACCTAGAGTTGAGCGAACCAGGTGCTGAGTGTCATCAAGAGTACTAGATGGGTCTCGCACGTAACAGCTCGGAAGCATGAGGGCAGAACGGCATGAGGAGGCAGAGCGTCACCTCCTCTCCCCGCTATCTATCGACTTCACCCTCGTGTTCAACACCTTCCACCCCGCCCTCTCCTCTCCTCTCCTCTCCTCTCCCCACAAGGGCAGACTTCACCCTCGTTTTCAACACCTTCCACCCCGCCCTTCACCTTCCACCCCGCCCTTCACCTTCCACCCCGCCCTTCACCTTCCACCCCGCCCTTCACCTTCCACCCCGCCATTCACCTTTCAGCCCAGCGGCCACCGCTGCGGCAAGCGGGTCAATCATCCACCCGCGCGCGTCCTGCCTCGCATCCGCCCCCTTCCCCTCCCCCCCACCCCCATCTCCCCCCTCCTTCACACCCACGGCTAGCCGCACTACCCTCGCCGCCCCGTCGAACCGCATCGTGCCTCCCGCCTCCTCGTCCCGCCGCGACACGGCCGGGGGGGGCCGGCTGGTGGAGGCGAGGAGCAGCGCGGGCGGGGGGGGTTGCGCGTGGGAGAGAGCGAGGTAGGCGAGGAGGGCGGCGAGGAGGAGCAGCACGGCGAAGGGCGCGAGGAGACGCGACACCACGTCGCACCCGTGCTGCTGCTGCCCGCCCGGCAGCTGCTGCTGCGCTGTGAGCTGACGGTGGTGGCCTGGCTTGTGCGCGCCGGGCGCCATCATGGCAGGTAAGTTGGAGGTAACGCTCAGACTGGCTTGCGCCAACCGTCAAAACGTTTCGACGCTGACGCTTGACATACGATTTTTCGTTTGACGCTTGGTCGAAAAAAATCGGACAGCCCAGAATCGGGACACTACGTGTGTAAGGCTCGCATCACTATTTAGAGTCGAATCTGCAGAAAGGAAATCTCATCTTGTAGAAGCAACTTCGACAGCCCCTCGCAAAGCACTAAGGGCGGGTCATACTTTATTGTTCTGGGCTCGTTCAACGTGGTTGAATACGGTAAACTACGTTTGGGCGCAGTTTTGGTCGTTCACCGCATTAGACCATTGCGCACCAGGATGAACCATTCAAAACGAACCTGGAACAAACAACGTTAAAGCCAGGGTCTCAAGTAGTTCAAGTGCTTTGCAGTCGACGGAAACAGGGGTGTTCTGATTGGCTGACGAATCTGAAACCAAACTGAAGTGCAAACGAGTCTCGCCACCGAACATTCATTTCCCAAGACAAACCAACACGTCAATTTGTGACGACGGATTTGTTGTCGCACGCCTAAACCAGCCCAAGGGTCAACTGTTTTGCACAATTACGAGCGATGCATCTGAGACAACACACTCACCCACCAGCAGTGGACCTAATCAGTACATACGCCGGGGAGACCGTGTGGTGGTGGTAAAGCGACGACGAACAGGCTCGAGTACTGATCGAGGTAAGTGGTGACACCAAGGACAACATACGCTCTTCACAAATAGTAATGGGTTTAGGTCAGCCACCGATGGCTTCAAGCAGCAAGGAGCGATGCAGCACAAATCTTCGTGTGACAAGACGCCATCAGATGCGGAGTGAGCCGGGCTTACGAAATCACATACGACAGTCGCCACGGCTTACAGGAACACGCGCAACGCGATTAGGGATGGGAAGTAGTGTTCATAGGGGAACACAGCGTGATCTATCACAATCCGCGTACGCAACAGGTGACGAGGTAGTGACGCTAACTCGCCCGCACAGTGGCGTCACACAGCAGGCTGCGCAATTAGGGAATCGCATTCCTAACTGCCATTACGGGGCGAAATTGCACCACGCGGCGCAAACCAATCGCACTCCAAGGACGCAGCGGAATGCGTACACTGCTCCCCCCGTCTCATCCAGGCCTCGATCAACCCGCTCCACACTGCTTTCATCACCACATGAATCGCCAAAGGGCATGTATCAACCTCGTTGCCACTGACGGTCGTACCGCTAACGAACAGTTTGCCATCTGCGCACGATCGCATGTGCCTGTGATCGAAATGGGAGAGTCCTCGCACTTCAATGTCCGATTACGTGTTATAAGTGAGACTGTGGTCACCCCCAAGGGAGACGGACAGGGAGGTAACCCCTGTGAATCTCCCACGCTCCCACCTCACGCTGTGAATCTCAGCCCCTCACCTCCCACGCCCCGCTGCTCCCCCGTTGTGCACCACGCTTGCTCCCACGCCCCGCTGCTCCCCCGTTGTGCACCACGCTTGCTCCCACGCCCCGCTGCTCCCCCGTTGTGCACCACGCTTGCTCCCACGCCCCGCTGCTCCCCCGTTGTGCACCACGCTTGCTCCCACGCCCCGCTGCTCCCCCGTTGTGCACCACGCTTGCTCCCACGCCCCGCTGCTCCCCCGTTGTGCACCGCGCTTGCTCCCACGCCCCGCTGCTCCCCCGTTGTGCACCACGCTTGCTCCCACGCCCCGCTGCTCCCCCGTTGTGCACCACGCTTGCTCCCACGCCCCGCTGCTCCCCCGTTGTGCACCACGCTTGCTCCCACGCCCCGCTGCTCCCCCGCTGTGCACCACGCTTGCTCCCACGCCCCGCTGCTCCCCCGTTGTGCACCACGCTTGCTCCCACGCCCCGCTGCTCCCCCGTTGTGCACCACGCTTGCTCCCACGCCCCGCTGCTCCCCCGTTGTGCACCACGCTTGCTCCCACGCCCCACTGCTCCCCCGTTGTGCACCACGCTTGCTCCCACGCCCCGCTGCTCCCCCGTTGTGCACCACGCTTGCTCCCATGCCCCGCTGCTCCCCCGCTCTAACGCTCCCCTGTGCCCTGCCCACGCTCCCACTCCCCCTCCTCTCCGCTACCACTCCCCTTCCCCCACGCTTTCACTCCCCTTCCCCCACCCTTCCATTCCCCCTTCCTTGACCCTTCCACTCCCCGTACCCCACTGTTTCACTCCCCATCCCCCACTGTTTCACGCCCCAACCCCCACTGTTTCACTACCCAACCCCCACTGTTTCACGCCCCAACCCCCACTGTTTCACTCCCCATCCCCCACTGTTTCACGCCCCAACCCCCACTGTTTCACTACCCATCCCCCACTGTTTCACTACCCATGCACCCATGCTCCCCTGCACCCAAACATCCACACCCCTTCCCCCACGCTTCCCCTCCCCTTCCCCCACGCCAAAACTTCCCTTCCCCCACACTTCCACACCCCATCTTCCAATGTTCCACTCCCCATCCCCCACCGTTACACACCCCTTCCCCCTCCTAACTACTCCCCTCCCCCCACGCACGCTTCCACCCCCCATCCCCCACTGTAGACTCCCCATCCCCCGCTGTTACACACCCTTTCCCTCTCGGTTTTACCATGCTTCCCACGGGTTCCACTCCCCATCCCTCACTGTTCCACTCCCCATCCCCCACTGTTCCACTCCCCACCCCCCACCGTTACACTCCCCTTCCCCCACGCTGCCACTCCCCTTCCCCCACGCTGCCACTCCCCTTCCCGCAATCTTCCAGTCCCCTTCCACCACGCTTCCACTTCCCTTCCCCCACGATTCCACTTCCCTTCCCCCACGCTTCCACTTCCCTTCCCCCACGATTCCACTTCCCTTCCCCCACGCTTCCGCTCCCCTTCCCCATTCGGTCCTCTCCCCCCATCTCATTGCGCATCTCCCATCCCCTCTGATCTCACTCCTTACTCCGGTTCCCTCACGCTTCCACTTCCCTTCCCCCACGCTTCCACCCCCCTTCCCCATTCGGAACCACTACCCCTTCACGCTTCCACTCCCCTTCCCCCACACTTCGAAATCGGCAACTTCCACTGATTCGCTCCCCTTCCCCCATTGCTTCACTCCCCTTCCCTCATTGTTTCACTCCCCTTCCCCCACCGTTTCACTCCCCCCCCCCCACTGCTTCACTCCCCTTCCCCCACTGCTTCACTCCCCTTCCCTCACTGTTTCACACCCCTTCCCCCACTGTTACCCAACCCTTCCCCCACTGTTAGACTCCCCTACCCCCACGGCTCTACTCCCCTTCCCCCACGCTTCCACGCCTCTTCCCCCACGCTGCCACTCCCCTTACCCCACGCCAGAACATCCCTTCCCCCACACTTCCACTCCCCATTCTCCACCGTTCCACTCCCCATCCCCCACCATTACACACCTCATCCCCCTCGGCTCAACTCCCCTTCCACCACGCTTCCACTCCACTTCCCCCACTGTTGCACTCCACTTCCCCCGCTGTTTCACTCCCCTTCTCCCACTGTTCACACCCCTTCCCCCACTGCTCACTCCCCTTCCCCCACTGTTTCACAGCTCCGGTGCATCCACGGCTCAGCTTGAAATGTTCGAATTCATTTCCACCCTGTCCTGTCCCCAACTCTCCATTTGCATACCCACCCACTGTGGCTCATCCAGGATGAACAGGGGTCGGAGCACACGACACAGGGGATTGACTCTGGGCACACGGCTCACCGATGAATTGGAGAGTGATCCGGACAGCGACGACCACAGAAAGTCAAGGATGAATCGCCCATTAGTGGGTGGTGGAATGAGGAGAGGGAGAAGGCTAGCAAACCTCCAGCTAGCCCGTAACAGGCCTCTAATGCGACGCTCCCGAATGCCCACGGGCAAACCCCCTGTTTTACTGGATGCGAGCGAAACCTGGTCCCTAGAAGAATTTGCGCGGGCCAATCCCAAGCAGAGTTGTGTCCTCGAGAAGTGGGCTATAGAGGAGTTAGAGCTGGCCCAAGAGAGCCAAGGGGACATGGTCGACAACTCCCGAACGGTGGAAGCTGTTCTACGCATCTGCCACAACTAAGACTTTATTCAATGTAAAACAAGTTACAGACTTGATAATGACTGGAAGTATTAGTATTTTACACAAATTGTGGTAACTAAGAATCGGCTTCATATAGTTCCAGTGGCGTGCCTGTACAATAACAGCCACAAGGATAAGGATTCATCAGGGGGAATTTGAGAGCGCGGAACAGGGGGAATTTGAGAGTGCGGAACAGGGGGAATTTGAGAGTGCGGAAGAGGGGGGAATGTGAGAGTGCGGAACAGGGGGAATGTGAGAGTGCGGAACAGGGGGGAATGGGAGAGTGCGGAACAGGGGGAATGTGAGAGTGCGGAACAGGGGGGTGGGAGTGCGGAACAGGGGGGTATGTAATTGTGCGGAACAGGGGGAATGTGAGTGTGCAGAACAGGGGGAATGTGAGTGTGCGGAAAAGGGGGAATGTGTGAGTGCGGAACAGGGGGAATTTGAGAGTGCGGAACAGGTGGGAATTTGAGAGTGCGGAAGAGGGGGGAATGTGAGAGTGCGGAACAGGGGGAATGTGAGAGTGCGGAACAGGGGGGAATGGGAGAGTGCGGAACAGGGGGAATGTGAGAGTGCGGAACAGGGGGGGAGGGTGGGAGTGCGGAACAGGGGGGTATGTAATTGTGCGGAACAGGGGGAATGTGAGTGTGCAGAACAGGGGGAATGTGAGTGTGCGGAAAAAGGGGAATGTGTGAGTGCGGAACAGGGGGAATTTGAGAGTGCGGAACAGGTGGGAATGTGAGAGTGCGGAACAGGGGGGAATGGGAGAGTGCGGAACAGGGGGAATGTGAGAGTGCGGAACAGGGGGGAGGGTGGGAGTGCGGAACAGGGGGGTATGTGAGAGTGCGGAAGAGGGGGGAATGCGAGAGTGCGGTGCGGTCCAGGCTGGACTGTGAGAGTGCGGAACAGGGGGGAATGTGAGTGCGGGTGAGGGGGTATGTGAGTGGCCAGGAAGGGGTATGCGAGAGTGCGGGACAGGCCTGAATGAGGGAGGGCGGAATAGGAGGGAATGAGAGAGTGCGGGATAGGAGGGAATGAGAGAGTGCGGGATAGGAGGGAATGAGGGAGGGCGGAATAGGAGGGAATGAGAGAGTGCGGGATAGGAGGGAATGAGAGAGTGCGGGATAGGAGGGAATGAGACTGTGCGGGATAGGAGGGAATGAGAGAGTGCGGGATAGGAGGGAATGAGACTGTGCGGGATAGGAGGGAATGAGAGAGTGCGGGAGAAGAGGGGATGAGAGAGTGCGGGATAGGAGGGAATGAGAGAGTGCGGGCGAGGAGGGGATGTGAGAGTGCGGGATAGGAGGTAATGTTAGGGTGCTGGGCCCGTGGGAATGGGAGAGTGCTGGCCACGAGGGAATGTGTGAGTGCCTATGACAGGCAGGTGGGTATGCGAGAGTGAGCGACAGGGAGGAATGTGAGAGTGCGGAACAGGGGGGAATGTGAGAGTGTGGAACAGGGGGGAATGTGAGAGTGCGGAACAGGGGGGTGAGCGAGAGTGCGGGACAGGCGGGAATGTGAGAGTGCGGACCAGGCGGGAATGTGTGAGTGCGGACCAGGCGGGAATGTCCAGATATGCGCGGCGCTGTCCAGATATGCGCGGCGCTGTCCAGATATGCGCGGCGCTGTCCAGATATGCGCGGCGCTGTCCAGATATGCGCGGCGCTGTCCTGATATGCGCGGCGCTGGCCTGGTTTGCGCGGTGCTGGGTCATTTGCGTGATAGGCATTCCCGTCTAGCGTATGCTTTTGTCCGAGATGCTCGGCATCAGCCCTTGTTGTATTGCACTCCCCTTTCGGCGGTCTTTTTTTTATGTCCAGCAATGCATGCTTGGCGCGATATGGGACCTCCTTCCGCTGGAACGCGCACGCTCCTGCGGATGTGCACGATGCTGGTCGCGAACTCGGTCAGGGTTGCGATGGTGTACCCCAGACTTTAGGCTAAGCTTGCCTACTCGTCGTGTCGTTGCCTACCTGCACGTTTTCGGTTTTCGGTCATTGCGCGACTGTGGGCTGCTTCGTGTGCATTGCGCCTACGGCGCCTCCCGTGGCGCATTGTTGATTCCCCGCCTTGGTCTGGGCGAATTTCGATGTGTTTATCGCGCGGGGTAGTGGAAAGGACGTGTGCGCGTCGGGACGGTCGTTAGTAGTTTGTGTGCTTGGGTTGCTACGCTAATCGCCTGGGAGGCGGCGAGTAGGTTTCACACTAGGCGCAGTCATAGTCTCATGTAAAGCAGTGCTTGTTGTGCAGTTGCATTTGAGTGTGTGGTTGAGTGTGCGTGCGACCAGTAGTGTTGGGCGTCAGTCGCTTGGTGTGTTTAGGGTGTCGCAAGGTATGTTTCTGTACTTCCAACCAAACCCCCGCGTCGTTTTGAGTCACAAGGTAACCACTTCAATCAAGTGCTTTTGTTATGAGTTTTACTAGACAGAGTGCGCGGAAGACTTTATAAAGAAGACGTGATTACAGAATGACGAAACAATGAAGAAAGCAAGAATATATAGGGCGAAAACTAGCTAGGCGAGAACCTCTAGATGTGCGTGGCTCGGAAATGTCGCGATTGGTGCGGGGCGACTCGGAATTGGCTCGGTGCGAAAGTGTAGGACGAGCCATCCTGACGCGAAGTGCTCGGGCTGTTCTCGCTAGGAGCAGCCTCTACAGTAATGAATTGCATATTCATTACACTCTCCCACCTTCTAGATAAGGCCCCCTTATACGGAGCCGAGTCTTGCAGTAGCGTGAAAACTGCAGACCTCGGTTGAAACGGATCTGACGGTGTAGACGTCGTTGACTGTGAAATTGACGCGTGGCTGAACGCGTTGACCAGGCGAAATTCAAAGAGTTGGAATGTCAGCCGTTGATACTGCCGATAACGATCGGGCGGTTGAATTCGAATGTCAAGTTGAAAAGCCGTTGATGAATAAGAACCGTCGATGTGGTGGATCTCTGTCGGACGGTCAAGATGAACACGTCGTGGGCGGATATGCTGACGCGTTGTTAGAAGTCGATGAAGCAGGACCCGTCGATGTCGTTGATGTGATCGCGAGCGTCCGTCGTGCTGAATCTGTCAGAAAATAAGTCAGAAAAATCTGACAAGTACAGTGCGAGAGCACTTTCTCCCCCCTCTTGGAAAAGACCGCCACCCAAATATCTCCGCGTGGCAGCACCGAATCACCCTGCTGCCGCATTACCTTCAGTTGTCAGCTGCTGCAGTCCCGAAATTGCTGCCGTTTGTCTTGTTGCAGTGTCGAAAATCCTCTCTGTAGCTTCTCCAGCTGTCAGCGCCCCTGGCAGTCTTGTCCAGAATCGCCGAGGCTTTTGTCGATATTTGTCAAACATTAGATATGTTCTGCTTGTGTAGGCTACAGTGGGTTAGCCTATAGGGGGTACACAATTCTAGGGTTTCCCACTTGTACTCATTTCACTGCTAGTTCATTCATTCCTGTTCGCTTATTCTCACATGGTATAGAGCGGGTCCTTCTACGGACCGTTTTTTCTTGGGCCCACCGAAGCGCCCCCCGAGGCGCGATCTTTTTTTTAGCGACCCCTCGGGTCGCCATTTCCCCTGCGGCCCCGCCGCCTTCACTGACGCGGCCCCGCCCCCCTCTCTGTCGCGGCCCCGCCGCCTGCTCTCACGCGGCCCCGCCCCGGCTCCTTCGCGGCCCCGCCGCCTGCTCTCGCGCGGCCCCGCCCCGGCTTCTACGCGGCCCCGCACCGTCTTTCACGCGGCCCCGCCGACGGCTTTGTCGCGGCCCCGCCCAGGCCCTTACGCGGCTCCGCCGCCTGCTCTCACGCGGCCCCGCCCCGGCTCCTTCGCGGCCCCGCCGCCTGCTCTCGCGCGGCCCCGCCCCGGCTTCTACGCGGCCCCGCACCGGCTTCTACGCGGCCCCGCCCCGGCTTTCACGCGGCCCCGCCGACGGCTCTGTCGCGGCCCCGCCCAGGCCCTTACGCGGCCCCGCCGCCTGCCCCCGTCGCGGCCCGGTCACCTCCTGACGGCCCCGCCGTCCCTTCGTGACGGCCCCGCCGTCCCCTCCTGACGGCTCCTGCCGTCCCCTTCTACCTGCCCCGCAACTGCACCTGCTGGCCCCGCCGCTGCACCTACCGGCCCCCCCCCACCACCCACCCCCCCCCTTTTCCCGTCGCCCGTCGCGGCTCCTTCGGGGGCCGCAAGCGGCCCCCTCAGGTCGCCTCGACAGGCGACGGGAGAGGCCAGCAGAGGGGTGGCAGGTGTGTGGCCTCCCCTGCTTCTCCTCCTCCTTCATCTCCCACTGCAGCAGCCGAGCCGCTCACCTGCAGCAGCCGAGCCGCCCCACCGCCGAGCCGCCCTGCACCCGAGCCGCCCAGCAGCCGAGCCACCCTGCCGCCGAGCCGCCGGGTCGCTGAGCTGCTGAGCTGCAGTTGCTGCCGAGCCGCCCTGCCGCCGAGCCGCCGAGTCACCGAGCTGCTGAGCTGCAGTTGCTGCCGAGCCGCCTTGCCGCCGAGCCGCCCGAGTCGCCCGAGCCGCCGAGCCGCCGAGCTGCCGAGCCGCTGAGTCGCCGAGCCTACTCTTCCCACCACTGGTGAGCTCTTGCCCTGCTAGCACGCTGCGCGTCGCCTGCTTGCCTGCCTGCCTGCCTTTTGGCTTGCCTGGCTGCCTGCCTCCCTGCTGCTAGTCCTGCTCCTGCTTCTACTTGCGGAGCCAAATGCAGCCCCAGCGACGCCGGCGTGACTCCCTCACGCCCCAGCAGCTGCGTGAGTGGTACGCTGGTTGGGGCTGTAGGGGTGGCGACGCTACTCCTACTTCCACTCCTGCTGCTTCTACTCGTGGTGGCGGCCAGATGCAGCTCCCGCGACCCTCTCGCGTGTCTCTCACGCCTCGCCAGCTTCGTGAGTGGTACGCTCAAAGTGGAGGGTCTCTCAGTGCTGTTCGCTGCTCTTACGTGATTCGCACTGGTACTCGGACTGGTCAGCCTTGTGGGACACGTAGTCATACACCGTCCAGCTGCTTCGCCCGTCTGAGCGACGCCTGGCGTACCGTGTTTGGCGACGAGGCTGAGCTTCCCGACTGGGTGGAGTTGCTTAGGCAGAGGGTAGATATATATGCTCTTGACTATGATGCTATTCTCACTGCCATGTATGCATTGCCTACTAGTGCTGACCGTGCCGGTCACCTGTGCGTCCCGCCTGACCCAGGTATAGGACCTGCTGCTCTAGCTACTGGTGAGGCTGCTGCTCTGGGTGCTAGTGAGTCTCCTGCTCCAGGTACAGGTGCGGCTGCTGCTCTAGGTGCTAGTGAGTCTGCTTCCTCAGGTGCGGGTGAGGCTGCGCTCTCAGGTACCGCGTTGGCTTCGGCCTCCCTCACCTTTACACTTGACTCTGGGGCTTCTCGCTCCTTCTTTCGGGACCGCACCACACTCACGCCGCTTGGTCGGCCGGTTGCAGTCTCCCTGGCTGACCCCTCTGGGGGTCCTGTCCTCGCTCACTTCTCCACTGTCCTCCCGTGTCCGGCTGCCCCCTCGGGCACCCTGTCTGGCCTGTACCTCCCCTCGTTCTCGACGAACTTGGTGAGTGGTGCAGACCTACAGGATGCGGGGGTTCACCAGTTCACTCCTGCGAGTCAGCGGGTGACCCACTGCACGGACGCACGCACAGGCCGGCACCTGGCCACGTTCTCGCGTCGGCCGGGGTCGAGCCTCTACACCCTGACCACTGAGTCTCCTCCTGTCCCCGCGTCCGGTCAGGTAGCAGCGTCGGGTCAGGTGTTTGCTGCTGCGTCCAGGTCTGGTCCTGAGTCTGCCCCCTGTTCGTGTCGCCTCCTGTCTCACGAGACTCTTCTGTGGCACCACCGTCTAGGCCACCCCTCCTTGCCCCGTCTTCGGGGCATGGCTTCCCGTGTCCTTGTCTCTGGTCTTCCCCAGTCTCTCCCTCCCCTTCCTTCGGGACCAGGACCTTCCTGTGTCCCCTGTGTCGAGGGGCGCCTCAGGGCTGCTCCTCACTCCTCCCAGTTTCCCCCGACAGAGGCTCCTCTGCAGACGCTTCACATGGACGTGTGGGGCCCGGCCCCCGTCCGTGGGCAGGGTCACGAGCGCTACTTCCTGTTGGTGGTTGACGACTACTCGCGTTACACCTCAGTCTTCCCCTTGCGCAGCAAGGGTGCTGTCACTGAGGTGCTGATCGACTGGATCCGCGAGGCTCGTCTCCAGCTCAGGAGGAGCTTCGGCTCGGACTTTCCTGTTCTGCGTCTGCACTCTGACCGAGGTGGGGAGTTCTCCTCTCGCCTTCTGCGAGACTACTATCGTGCACAGGGGATCCGCCAGACCTTTACGCTTCCGGACTCTCCACAGCAAAATGGGATTGCTGAGCGCCGCATTGGCATGGTCATGGATGTCGCTCGTACGTCCATGATGCATGCGGCTGCCCCCCATTTTCTGTGGCCGTTTGCGGTTCGGTACGCGGCGCATCAGCTCAACCTTCACCCCAGGGTCTCTCGGCCCGCGATGTCCCCAGTGTTACTGTGGACGGGGAAGGTTGGCGATGCGTCTGCGTTCCGTGTCTGGGGATCTCGGGCGTTTGTCCGCGACTTGTCTGCGGACAAGCTGTCCCCCCGTGCTGCTCCCTGTGTCTTCCTTGGCTTCCCCCCTGACGCTCCAGGGTGGCAGTTCTACCACCCCTCCTCTCGTCGTGTTCTGTCCTCCCAGGACGTCACGTTCGACGAGTCAGTCCCCTTCTACCGCCTCTTCCCCTACCGTACTCCTTCCCTTCCCCCCCCACCGGACTTCCTTGTACCAGTTCCCCCCCCGGTAGACCCCCTCCCCCCTCAGGTTCCTGCCCCTTCAGGTGTGTCCCAGGTAGACACGGTCGAGCCAGTCGAGGTTGCTGCTGAGTCTGGTCCTGCTGTGGGTGCTGAGCCTGGGGGTGCTGCTGCTGGGGGTGCTGAGCCTGGGGGTGCTGAGCCTGGGGGTGCGAGGCCGGGGGGTGCTGAGTCTGGGGGTGCTGAGCCGGGGGGTGCTGAGCCGGAGGGTGCTACGTCAGGAGCTGCTGAGCCTGGGGGTGCTGGGCCTGGAGGTGCAGAGCCTGCGCCTGCTGGACCTGGGGGCTCTCCGGTTCTTCCGTCTCGGCGGGAGTCGCTCTCTCCACAGGAGCTGCGGGAGTGGTTTGCTCGCCGCTAGAGGCGTGCTGCTGGAGCTGGAGCTTCTTCGCCTGCTGAGGGTGCTGCCGGTCCCGGAGCTGTTGGGCCTGCGGGTCCTACTGGAGCTGGAGCTACTGAGTCTGGGGGTGCTGAGTCTGGAGCTGCTGAGCCTGGAGGTGCTGAGTCTGGAGCGGCTGTGCCTGGGGGTGCTGAGTCTGGAGCTGCTGAGCCTGGGGTTTCTCCTGCTGCTGCGTCTCGCCGGGAGCCCCTCTCTCCCCAGGAGCTGCGTGAGTGGTTTGCTCGCCGCTGCAGGAGTGCTGCTGGAGCTGGAGCTTCGTCGACCGTCGAGGGTGCTGGTGGTGCCGGTCCCGGAGCTGCTGGGCCTACGGGTCCTACTGGAGCTGGAGCTGCTGAGGGTGTTGGTGCTGAGACTACTGCTGTCTGTCCTGGCGGTGGTTCTGCTGCTGGTGCTGCTGGAGGTCCTGCCGCTGGAGGTGTTGGTGGCGCTGGTGCTGTCGCTGAGGGTGCTGGTGCTGTCCCTGCTGAGTCTGGAGCTGCCACGCGGCCTCGGCCGTACTTCGTTCCGCTCCTACAGCAGGTTCTTGGTCTTTCTCCTTCGGTAGAGTGTCCACAGCGTGTCCAGTCGCAGTCACTGTTGGAGCCTTCCTCTCCTCTGCCTGCTCCCTCTCCTTACACTGGTCCTACTGGAGGTCTTGCTGAGCGTCGTGAGCCTGCGTCTCGTCCCGCGTCGCCTGTTCGTGCTACTCGCGCTAGTGGTCGCGGTTCGCGTCAGCGTCCTCCTCCTGTCCCTGGCACGCACCGGATGTCTCTGCGTCCGTCCACTGCTCCTCTGCGTGCCCCTTTGCCTTCTCCTCCTGAGTCCTCTCTTCCTGCGCTTGCCGACCCTGAGTCGGACTCTCTTCGAGCTGCCAGTCCTACTGTCACGCGTCTGCTTGCTACTGTCGTCACTGGCCCCTCTTTTGAGTCCACTGCTGCGTCTGCTCTAGTCGCTGAGCTCGTTGACTTTGCTGCTCGCTGTCGTCTCGACTACGCTGCTGGTCTTGTTGCTGAGTCTGCGTCTGTCTGTCCTCCGTCCGTCGGGGGTGAGTGTGCTCTTGGCACGGACGTCCTAGAGGACAGACAGGAGGAGTTACAGTGTCTAGCGGCTGCTTCACCTCATCTCGCGTCTGTACTGCTTGCCCCTGAGGGAGACCCGGATGCACTAGACATCCCGACTCCGCGTTCTTACGCGGAGGCCGTAGAGGGTCCCTACTCCTCTCAGTGGCAGGCACCTATGGATGCAGAGATGGCTTCCTGGAAGTCCACAGGCACCTACGTTGACGCAGTTCCCCCTCCTGGGGCGAACATCGTCAGTGGCATGTGGATCTTCCGGGTGAAGCGGCCGCCGGGCTCTCCACCTGTCTTCAAGGCGCGGTACGTTGCTCGTGGCTTCAGTCAGCGGCAGGGAGTTGACTACTTTCAGACCTTCTCTCCCACCCCGAAGATGACCACTCTTCGGGTGCTGCTGCACATAGCCGCTCAGCGCGACTACGAGCTTCACTCTCTCGACTTCAGCACTGCGTTCCTGCAGGGTAGCCTGCACGAGGAGATCTGGCTGCGCCGTCCACCTGGCTTCACTGGGACTTTCCCTCCTGGCACCCAGTGGAGCCTCCGACGGCCAGTCTATGGTCTCCGCCAGGCACCGCGTGAGTGGCACGACACACTGAGGACTACGCTGGCGGCACTTGGGTTGGCTCCTTCTACTGCTGACCCGTCGCTGTTTCTGCGCACCGACACTTCACTGCCGCCGTTCTACATCCTCGTGTACGTCGACGACTTGGTCTTTGCCACAGCGGACACTGCTGGACTCGCCTACGTGAAGTCCGAGCTGCTGAAGAGACACACGTGCACAGACCTGGGTGAACTGCGCAGCTACCTTGGCTTGCAGATCACTCGGGACAGAGCACGCCGCACCATTACCTTGACTCAGTCACACATGGTGCAGCAGGTCCTTCAGCGCTTCGGCTTCACGTACTCCTCGCCTCAGGCCACTCCTCTGCCTACTCGCCACTCACTCTCAGCTCTGCCTTCGGATGAGTCCGTAGAGTCGAGTGGTCCGTATGCAGAGCTTGTTGGCTGCCTCATGTACCTGATGACCTGCACACGACCTGACCTTGCATACCCTCTGAGCATTCTTGCACGCTATGTTGCTCCTGGGAGACACAGACCAGAGCACATGGCTGCAGCGAAGAGGGTATTGCGCTACCTGTGCAGTACGTCGGGCATGGGGCTTGTGCTTGGAGGGCGGAGTCCAGTGGTCCTTACCGGCCACGCGGACGCTTCTTGGGCTGACGACCAGGCTACGCAGCGGTCGTCACAGGGTTACACCTTCAGCCTTGGTTCCGGCTCTGTCTCGTGGCGGTCTACTCGCTCGTCTTCGGTTCTCGGCTCCAGTTGTGAGGCTGAGATCTACGCCGGGGCCATGGCTGCACAGGAGCTTCGCTGGCTCACCTACCTGCTGACTGACCTTGGAGAGCCGCCTCGTTCTCCTCCAGTGCTGTACGTAGACAACAAGGCCATGCTGGCCTTGTGTCGAGAGCAGCGCTTGGAGCACAGAACGAAGCACATTGCTCTCCGCTACTTCCTTGCTCGTGAGCTGCAGCAGCGTGGTCAATTGCGACTTGCGTACGTGGCCTCTGAGGCCAACACTGCTGATGTGTTCACCAAGGCACTCGCGCCTTGTGACCATCAGCGCTTTTGCACCCAGCTGGGTCTTGTGCCTGTCTTGCCTCACTTGCTCTCCTCTTGACTTCACTTGTACTGTGACATATATATATACCTGCTCTTGCTTGTCTAGTTTTATATATATGTCTGTACTCCTGCATGTGAACTGGCCTCTGGCCCTGCTCTTGTGCTCGGACTGTGTGGTGACTTTGTGATCCACCCTGAGCTTGCTTTGCTTTGCTTGACTGGTCTTGTGACCCCTTGTTCTCCCCCACTTTGCCTATGGGGGTGTGTCAAACATTAGATATGTTCTGCTTGTGTAGGCTACAGTGGGTTAGCCTATAGGGGGTACACAATTCTAGGGTTTCCCACTTGTACTCATTTCACTGCTAGTTCATTCATTCCTGTTCGCTTATTCTCACAATATTCGCTGAGAAGTACCGGGCAGAGGCGAAAAATAGTTGCTGCTCTCCCCCCTGACCTCGCAAATATGTTTTCAAAGTTGAACTCGAACTGTCGATGACGTCAGCTGCATTGTCGGTGTTGTCGTGACTCGCCGAAAACCTCCGGGCAGGGGCGAAAACAGCTGTCGCCTTCTCCCTCCACCTGTTGCAAAATTTTCCCTCGTGTTGCGGCTAGTACCCCCGAGCAGCTTCCGATTTGTACGGCTACACATTTGACGATGAGTGCCTCCACGCGCTTAATCAAGCGACGCTGCAATCAGCCGTCGGCACGGATACTGTCAGCGACCCCGCTGACTCCGTTAAAAACTCTTTTCGGAACTGCTCGTTGCGCCCGTAAATGTCGGAAATTTCCAACCCACGTAAAATCTTGGTCGCCTGCAGGTTGTCCCCCGAAAGAACCGGCGTTTCTATCGCGCCCACCCGGTCACCATTTTTTTCGTGCGGTTAACCACCCAAGCGACCCACCAACAGGAGGTGCTTTTTTGGCGTGGAACCCAGTACTTATGGGTCTCCCGAGACCGATTTTCACGGACCCTAGCGCGCATCAACGCCGCAGATCTCGCAGCAAAACTCCCCCAGACTGCTTCGAAGTACACCGAGGAACGCTTAAACAGCTGGCGAGCAGACGTTCACCCGTCTCCCACCGTCGAAGTTGCACCCGAAAATCATGGTTGAGGGATCAAGCCCCGAAGTATTTTCTGCCTTGTAGCCCCGACATTTCCGCCGTTAACCCTGGTGCTCCGACGTTCACCCATCTTCGCACCTGTCGGGAATACTTAGCAAATCTCAGGCATCCTTGGCATACACCCCTCGTCGCGCCTCCATGTAACGATATCAAACCCTTTCGGAGGTCTACCGAATAGACTCCGAAATTCGCGGTGGAGTGGTGTACGGGCTCCGCCTATCACTCAAGTAGCTTGAAACGACACCCACAACTTTCCCTCCTTTTTTGTTTTGCTTTCGCCCCCCGACAATTTCGCACGACGCCGTTCACCCAGCGTCTGCTTTTGTCGGATGAGACATTCTTCGTGTTGACCCGCGATTTTTCTGGCGTTCGATGAAGGCGCGAACACAATCGTAGTCGGGGTGAGTTTATCGTATCAAACGCCCGCCCGGCCGCTTCGCTGCCCACCGTGCCTATCGCACTTAAAACTCCACAGCTTCGGGAACTCCCTTCGCTGCTACACTGCCGTTGGGTAGACCGTTGAATCAGGAGAAACACCGCCAGCTGCCACAATTTCTTCCGTCTCGACCGTTTCGGCAGGGGAAACGTTGCCGATGGTCCGGTTTTGTCGGTGCTGAACAGTGTCGCAATCTTGAAAAAAATTGTACGCCCAGCTGTCGAACTGGCGCAATACCCGCGCTTTTGAGCCAGCACAGGGCTAAACACAGGGCCCCACCTTTGGATCCAGTGGCTCTTTGGTCTTACAACTTGCCTTCGAGGCCTTCTGGGCGTGGGGTATGCGAAACGTCGGTAGACTTGGCCGGTAGGAAGCTCCTTCTGCTACCGCCGCTAAGCCGTGAGACTCGGCCTCAGCAAAAGTCGTCGCAGTAGGTCGTTTTTCTCGCCTCCTGAAGTCGGAACCCGTTTCTCTCGCCGGACCCGTATTTGTCGCAACTCCGTTTATTGTAGCCGGTAGAACCCCCGAAAATTCGCGGGTCTAAACGCTGCGCCGAATCGTTGTTCCGTGGTGTACTGGGCTGTCTGCAAACACAGGTACCTCTGGCCGGAGGGAACTGTGCCGCGTGTAGTGCAGAATCGGCTGCCACTGTTGCTCCGAAATTTTCGCCGATAAACATTGTGCCAGAAACAGTAGTCATCCAAGCCGGAACAGTCTCGTCGTAGGCGGCCTTTCCCGAACTTTTCGGTGGTTTGAAAAACGACTTCCGTCCCACACTGTGCCGCTCTGCCGAAAAACACCCACGACGCACCCTTTTGCAGCAACACCTGCTGCACCCGGGCGGGACGACGGTAGACCCCCGCTTTCTTCGGGCAATCGCCACGCCGCCTCTCCTCGCCGTCGGTTTTCCCGACGCAAATCACACATTGCGCCTGGTTGCTCGACCAGCAGTCGTTTCACACGTGAAGCCACCCGAAATCTTCGCGCACTGTGACGACGATCACCACGTGCCGAAGACTCCGAATTTCTCGTGCGCAATGTGACGAAATCGCCCGACGCCACTTGCCGCACGCATTAACTCCCGATTTTGTCGCGCGTTGGTGCCGACCACGTGCCGACGCAACTCGCGCAAGTCTTTTTTTCCGAAAATGTCGCGCGCAGTTGTCGACCACGTGCCGACGCCACCCGTCAATCTCAGGCGTGCAGTGACGACGCTTCCTTCGACGTCAGCTGCCACACAGTGTTAACTCGGAAATTGACGAAAATGCCATGCAACTAACTTACGCCATAAATGCGACGACAGCAAAAGCTGTCCGCCACCCGGGGGGAGGGAGGCCACGGTCCATCTCGACCGTCGAGGGCAAGGATCCGTCGGTGCCGCAGGAGCGCCTTGAAATTCATGGCCGCTAGTAGCAACTACCCGTTCTCCTGGCCAGCTCTTGCGGTGCTCCTATCACCACGGCATCCTTCCCTGTCCCCCCCCAGAGGGGTATTACACTCTTAAAAACGGGGAAGCTAGGAAAGTAGCTCTGATACCAAGTGTTATGAGTTTTACTAGAGAAAGTGCGCGGAAGACTTCATAAAGAAGACGTGATTACAGAATGACGAAACAATGAAGAAAGCGAGAATATATAGGGCGAAAACTAGCTAGGCGAGAACCTCTAGATGTGCGTGGCTCGGAAATGTCGCGATTGGTGCGGGGCGACTCGGAATTGGCTCGGTGCGAAAGTGTAGGACGAGCCATCCTGACGCGAAGTGCTCGGGCTGTTCTCACTAGGAGCAGCCTCTACAGTAATGAATTGCATATTCATTACAGCTTTGCAATTGTTGCCCAAAGTTTTACATGAGTGTGAAACAAGTGAACAGGGATGGAATGACTAAGGAAAGATTGGGTACATATACAACCCTAGAAACCCTGTACCCCATATGTGCTACCCCACTATAGCCTACAGCAACTATGTCATATAAATCTGACACACCCCCATAGGCAAAGTGGGGGAGAACAAGGGGTCACAAGACCAGTCAAGTAAAGCAAAGCAGAGCAAGCTCAAGGTGGATCACAACGTCACCACATAGTCCGAGCACAAGAGCAGGGCCAGATGCCAGTTCACATGCAGGAGTACAGACATATATATATAAAACTAGACAAGCAAGAGCAGATATATATATGTCACAGTACAAGTAAAGTCAAGAGGAGAGCAAGTGAGGCAAGACAGGCACAAGATCCAGCTGGGTGCAGAGGCGCTGATGGTCACAAGGCGCGAGTGCCTTGGTGAACACATCAGCAGTGTTGGCCTCAGAGGCCACGTACGCAAGCCGCAACTGTCCACGCAACTGCAGCTCACGAGCAAGGAAGTAGCGAAGAGCAATGTGCTTCGTTCTGTGCTCCAGTCGCTGCTCTCGACACAAGGCCAGCATGGCCTTGTTGTCTACGTACAGCACTGGAGGAGAACGAGGCGGCTCTCCAAGGTCAGTCAGCAGGTAGGTGAGCCAGCGAAGCTCCTGTGCAGCCATGGCCCCAGCGTAGATCTCAGCCTCACAACTGGAGCAGAGAACCGAAGACGAGCGAGTAGCCCGCCAGGAGACAGAGCCGGAACCAAGACTGAAGGTGTAACCCTGTGACGACCGCTGCGTAGCCTGGTCGTCAGCCCAAGAAGCGTCCGCGTGCCCTGTGAGGACCACTGGACTCCGCCCTCCAAGCACTAGCCCCATGCCTGACGTACTGCACAGGTAGCGCAACACCCTCTTCGCTGCAGCCATGTGCTCTGGTCGGTGTCTCCCAGGAGCAACATAGCGTGCAAGAATGCTGAGAGGGTATGCAAGGTCAGGTCGTGTGCAGGTCATCAGGTACATGAGGCAGCCAACAAGCTCTGGATACGGGCCACTCGACTCTACGGACTCATCCGAAGGCAGAGCTGAGAGCGAGTGGCGAGTAGGCAGAGGAGTGGCCTGAAGCGAGGAGTACGTGTAGCCGAAGCGCTGAAGGACCTGCTGCACCATGTGTGACTGAGTCAAGGTAATGGTGCGGCGTGCTCTGTCTCGAGTGATCTGTAAGCCAAGGTAGCTGCGCAGTTCACCCAGGTCTGTGCACGTGTGTCTCTTCAGCAGCTCGGACTTCACGTAGGCGAGTCCAGCAGTGTCCGCTGTGGCAAAGACCAAGTCGTCGACGTACACGAGGATATAGAACGGCGGCAGAGAAGTGTCGGTGCGCAGAAACAGCGACGGGTCGGCAGTAGAAGGAGCAAACCCAAGAGCCGCAAGCGTAGTCCTCAGTGTGTCGTGCCACTCACGCGGTGCCTGGCGGAGACCGTAGACTGGCCGATGGAGGCTCCACTGGGTGCCAGGAGGGAAAGTCCCAGTGAAGCCAGGTGGACGGCGCAGCCAGATCTCCTCGTGCAGGCTACCCTGCAGGAACGCAGTGCTGAAGTCGAGAGAGTGAATCTCGTAGTCGCGCTGAGCGGCTATGTGCAGCAGCACCCGAAGAGTGGTCATCTTCGGGGTGGGAGAGAAGGTCTGAAAGTAGTCAACTCCCTGCCGCTGACTGAAGCCACGAGCAACGTACCGCGCCTTGAAGACAGGTGGAGAGCCCGGCGGCTGCTTCACCCTGAAGATCCACATGCCACTGACGATGTTCGCCCCAGGAGGGGGAACTGCGTCAACGTAGGTGCCTGTGGACTTCCAGGAAGCCATCTCTGCATCCATAGCTGCCTGCCACTGAGACAAGTAGGGACCCTCTACGGCCTCCGCGTAAGAGCGCGGAGTCGGGATGTCTAGTGCATCCGGGTCTCCCTCAGGAGCAAGCAGTACAGACGCGAGATGAGGTGAAGCAGCCGCCAGACACTGTAACTCCTCCTGCCTGTCCTCTAGGACGTCCGTGCTAAGAGCACAGTCACCCCCGACGGACGGAGGACAGTGAGACGCTGACTTAGCAACAAGACTAGCAGCGTAGTCTAGACGACAGCGAGCAGCAAAGTCGACGAGCTCATCGACAAGGGCAGACGCAGCAGTGGACTCAAACGAGGGGTCAGTGACGACAGTAGCAAGGAGACGCGTGACAGTAGGACTGGCAGCACGAAGAGAGTCCGACTCAGGGTCGGCAAGCGCAGGAAGAGAGGACTCAGGAGGAGAAGGCAAAGGGGCACGCAGAGGAGCAATGGACGGACGCAGAGACATCCGGTGCGTGCCAGGGACAGGAGGAGGACGCTGACGCGAACCGCGACCACTAGTGCGAGCAGCACGAACAGGCGATGCAGGACGAGACGCAGGCTCACGACGCTCAGCAAGACCTCTAGTAGGACCAGTGTAAGGAGAGGGAGCAGGCAGTGGAGAGGAAGGCTCCAACAGGGACTGCGACTGGACAGGCTGTGGACACTCTACCGGAGGAGAAAGACCAAGAACCTGCTGCAGGAGCGGAACGTAGTACGGCCGAGGCCGCGCGGCAACTCCAGACTCAGCAGGTACAGCACCAGCACACTCAGCGACAGCACCAGCGCCACCAGCACCTCCAGCAGCAGGACCTCCAGTAGCACCAGCAGCAGAACCACCGCCAGGACAGACAGCAGCTGTCTCAGCACCAACACCCTCAGTGGCTCCAGCTCTAGTAGGACCCGTAGGACCAGCAGCTCCGGGACCGGCAGGACCAGCACCCTCGACAGTCGAAGAAGCTCCAGCTCCAGCAGCATGCCTCCAGCGGCGAGCAAACCACTCGCGCAGCTCGTGTGGAGAGAGGGGCTCCCGGCGAGACGCAGCAGCCGGAGAAACCCCAGGCCCAGCAGCTCCAGACGCAGCACCCCCAGGCGCAGCAGCTCCAGACTCAGCACCCCCAGGCTCAGCAGCTCCTGACACAGCACCCCCCGGCTCAGCACCCCAAGGCGTAACACCTCCAGTCTCAGCACCCTCAGGCTCAGCACCCTCCGCAGTAGCACCCTCAGGCCCAGCACCCCCAGGCTCAGCACCCCCAGTAGAAGCACCTCCAGTCCCGGCACCCCCGCGCACAGCACCCCCAGAGGCAGCACCCCCAGGCCCAGCACCCGCAGCAGCACCAGAGTCACCAGTAACCTCGACCGGGTCAACGGCGTCTACCTGGGACACACCTGAGGGAGCAGGAACATGAGGGGGGAGGGCGTCTATCGGGGGGGGAACCGGCACAAGGAAGTCCGGTGGAGGGGGGAGGGAAGGAGTGCGGTAGGGGAAGAGGCGGTATAAGGGGACTGACTCGTCGAACGTGACGTCCTGGGAGGACAGAACACGACGAGAGGAGGGGTGGTAGAACTGCCACCCTGGGGCGTCAGGGGGGAAGCCAAGGAAGACACAGGGAGCAGCACGAGGGGACAGCTTGTCCGCAGACAAGTCGCGGACAAACGCCCGAGATCCCCAGACACGGAACGCCGACGCATCGCCAACCTTCCCCGTCCACATCAAGACTGGGGACATCGCGGGCCGAGAGACCCTGGGGTGAAGGTTGATCTGATGCGCGGCGTACCGAACCGCAAACGGCCACAGAAAATGGGGGGCAGCCGCATGCACCATGGACGTACGGGCGACGTCCATGACAATGCCGATGCGGCGCTCAGCAATCCCATTCTGCTGTGGAGAGTCCGGAAGCGTGAAGGTCTGGCGGATGCCTCGTGCCCGACAGTAGGCTCGCAGAAGGCCGGAGGAGAACTCTCCGCCTCTGTCTGAGTGCAGGCGGAAAACAGGAAAGTCTGAGCCGAAGCTCTTCATGAGCTGGAGACGAGCTGCGCGGATCCAGTTGATCAACACCTCAGTGACCTCACCCTTGCTGCGCAAGGGGAAAACTGAGGTGTAACGCGTGTAGTCGTCAACCACCAGCAGGAAGTAGCGCTCGTGACCCTGTCCACGGACGCGGGCTGGGCCCCACACGTCCATGTAAAGCGTCTGCATCGGGGCCTCCGTCGGAGGGAACGGCGAGGAGTGAGGGGTAGCCCGCAGGCGACCCTCGACACAGGGGACACAGGGAGGGCCAGGCCCCGGAGGAAGGGGAGGGAGGGACCGGGGAAGGCCAGAGACAAGAAGGCGAGAGGCCATGCCCCGGAGACGAGGCATGGAGGGGTGACCCATCCTGTGGTGCCACAGGAGGGTCTCGTGGGACAAGAGACGACACGAGCAGGGGGCAGACTCAGGACCAGACCTGGACGCTGCAGCAAACACTCGACCCGACGCAGCTACCTGACCAGACGCAGGAGAAGGAGACGGAACAGTGAGTGTGTACAGGCTCGACCCTGGACCACGTGTGAATGTGGTCAGGTGTCGACCCATGTCCGCGTCCGTGCAGTGGGTGACTCGTCGGCGCGCAGGGGTGAACTGGTCAACCCCTGCATCCTGTAGGTCAGCACACGCCACCAAGTTCGTAGAGAACGAGGGGAGGTAGAGACCGGACAGGGCGCCAGACGGGACCGCAGGGCACGGCAGGACAGTGGAGTAGCGAGCCAGAACAGGACCCCCAGAGGGGTCTGCCAAGGAGACTGCCACTGGCCGACTAAGCGGCGTGAGTGTGGTGCGGTCTCGAAAGAAGGAGCGAGACGCCCCGGAGTCAAGAGTGAAAGTGAGAGAGGGTGAAGTCGACACAGTACCTGATAGAGCAGACTCACCAGCACCTGAGGACTCAGACTCACTGGCACCTAGAGCAACAGCCTCACCAGCACCTGGAGCAGCAGCCTCAACAGCACCTAGAGCCGCAGTACCAATGCCCGGGCCGGGCGGGAAACACCGGTAACAGTCACCCTCCTCACTAATAGTCACAGCATACATTGCAGCAAGAATAGCATCAAAGTCAAGATCAAAGATAGCTACTCCAGCCCTAGACAGCTGGTCCCAGCGAGGGATCTCAGAGGCGTCAGGAAACTGGCGGCGCCAAGCGTCAGTCAGGCGGCCGAAGCAACGCTGGGGGGAGTGTGGACCACCACACTGCTCACCCGCACGGTCGCCAGTGCGCAGGACGTAAGTGCACGGACCAGTACCCCCACCCCGGTGACGCGCAGAGTACCACTCACGGAGCTGCTGCGGGGAGAGGGTCTCCTGACCACGCTGATGCTGCTGGCGCTGACCACCACCGGAGCCACTCCTCCTCGGCGCGCCACGACCTCCGCCGCCTCATCCGCCGCCGCCGCCACCACCTCCACCGCCACCGCCACTCCCACCGTCGTCGCCGCCACCGCCGCCTCCGCCTCCACCCCCACTACCACCGCCGCTGCCGCCCCCGCCTCCACTGCCTCCGCCGACACCTCCATTCCCGCCACTACTCCCGCTACCACCCTCACCTCCGCCGCTGCCTCTACCTCCGCCTCCACCGCCCCCGCCGACTCCACCACCGCCCCTGCCCCCCTTGCTCTTGCCAGAGCGACGTCTCCCGCTGGGGGCAGACGCCGCTCCGACCGACTCAAAACCAACAAGGTCGGCCGTAGCAGCAGAGGCGACAGAGGGCAGGAGGGGGGAGGGGGAACACCCCTCAAAGATGGGGGTGCGCGGGTCACCACGAGAGGCCCCTACAGCGAGAATGCTCTTCTCGGCTGCGAGGAGGGACTTCTCGAGGATCTCGACAGTGAGAGTGGTGGGGCAGACTGCGAGTAGGTCGTCCCTGACTCCGCGAAGGGAGTCAGGGAGGCGGGTGACAATGTAGTAGAGAGTGAAGTACTGGGGGGGGGGTTCTTGGCGCAGAACTCAGCAGGAAGTGCAGCGCGGAAGCGAGCGTCACTAGTGCGCAGGTGGGTAATGAGGTCGGCGACTGTGGCAAAAGCAGCAAGGTCGGGAAAGAGGTACGGTAGCATGAGGCGGCTCGGTGCAGCAGTGGCAGGGGTGGAGTAGCGTGCGATAACGGCGTCGTACAAGGTCTTAGAACTCTTGTACGACCCAAAGTGCGCACGCTTAGTGGGGGGGAGGTGGCGACGCACAGCAAGACGTGCAGTAGCATCGCGTGTGGCCCACTGTGAGCGAACAGTGGCATCCTCAGTAGCAGCAGGGGCGGGAGAGGCACCAGAAGTGAGATCAAAGAGAGAGAGTCCGTCAGCTCTGTCGCACTGTAGGAAAAGCAGTAGGTCGTCTACCCACACGTCAAAGTCAATGGCTCTGCCCTCAGCGTCAAAGGCGAGGACACTGGGGGTAGCCATGACAGCAGTAGAGAGAGGGCAGTGCGCAGAGTAAAGCTCAATGCTCACCAGACAGGGCAGTGCAGGGAGGGCTCGGGCGGCTCGGGCGGCTCGACTGCTGGGCGGCTCGGGCGACTCGGCGGCTCGGGCGGCTCGGGCGGCACTGCAGCTGGGGCGGCTCGGCTGCTGGGGCGGCTCGGCTGCTAGGGCGGCTCGGCGGCTGGGGCGGCTCGGCTGCTGGGGCGGCTCTGCTGCTGGGGCGGCTCGGCCGGGAGATGCAGGGGCGGGGCCGTCAGGTGCAGCGGCGGGCCGGCAGGTGCAGCGGCGGGTCGACCGGTGCAGCGGCGGGCCGGCAGGTGCAGCGGCGGGGCTGTAGGGTGCAGCGGCGGGCCGGTAGGTGCAGCGGCGGGGCCGTCAGGTGAGGCGGCGGGCCGCTGGGTGCAGCGGCGGGCCGTGGGGTGTAGCGGCGGGCCGACAGGTGCAGTGGCGGGCCGTAGGGTGCAGCGGCGGGCCGGCAGGTGCAGCGGCTGGGCCGTCAGGTGAAGCGGCGGGCCGCTGGGTGCAGCGGCGGGCCGTAGGGTGCAGCGGCGGGCCGGCAGGCGCAGCGGCGGGGCCGTCAGGTGAGGCGGCGGGCCGTAGGGTGCAGCGGCGGGCCGTAGGGTGCAGCGGCGGGCCGGCAGGTGCAGCGGCGGGGCCGTCAGGTGCAGCGGCGGGCCGGCAGGGCCGCGTCAGAGCCGGCGGCGGGGCCGCGTCAGTGGAGGCGGCGGGGCCGCGTCAAGCAGGCGGCGGGGCCGCGACGTAGCGGGCGGCAGGGCCGCGTCAGAGCCGGCGGCGGGGCCGCGTCAGTGGAGGCGGCGGGGCCGCGTCAAGCAGGCGGCGGGGCCGCGATCAGGAGGGGCAGCGGGGCCGCGAGGGAAATGGCGACCCGAGGAGTCGCTAAAAAAAATGCGCGCCTCGGGGCGCGCTTCGGTGGGCCCTAAAAAAAACGGTCCTTAGGAAGGACCCGCTCTATACCATGTGAAACAAGTGAACAGGGATGGAATGACTAAGGAAAGATTGGGTACAAATACAACCCTAGAAACCCTGTACCCCATATGTGCTACCCCACTATAGCCTACAGCAACTATGTCATATAAATCTGACAATGAGACCCTGGCCTTAACGTCGGAAGGGTTGCGTAGACGTTACATTCATATATTACAAAACATATATTAAGAAATATTACAAGCTCATCAGTTCTTGATTATGGAATAACGTGACTATTCGTCTCATTGTGAAATGGGTGAAATCTCAAAACATTGATTTTGTGTATTAATTAATGTGAACAACTAAGATTGATATCTTCAATGTGATATATTGTAACATTGAACCATCAGGTTCTTGCTCTAGCAAAAGTGTGGAAAAATGTATTGGTTCAAAATGAGTTGTTTTCCAAGTCACACAAATTTCATGTGATCATGCGTGTGTTTTCACGTGGCACCAGCGTTTTGGTTTTGGTTTAAGTTTCCAAGTGCCAAAGTTCTGTTCTGGCTTTCGGATTGCCCCATCGTTTTCGGGTTTCAATATACAAAGTTTTCACGCTTGGTCTTTCTGGAAAGTGTGAAAATTCTGTGAAGTGTTTTCGTTTTGCCCCATCGTCTTTTTCGTGTTGTGTTTCATGCGTCCTCCCCCCTCCCCAGTTCGGTTAGTGCAGTTTCTTGTTTGGCACTCCCACCTTGTCGTCGCTTCTCCTCCCCCACCACCTGTTGCCGCACCCTCCCGCCCACCTTGTCATTGCCTCCCTCCCACCCACCTCGTCATCGCCTCTCCCTCCCACCTTTCCATCGCTTCTCCCTCCCACCCCGCCATCCACTCTCCATCCCACCCCGCCATCCCCTCTCCCTCCTCCCCGCCGTCGCCTCTCCCTCCTCCCCGCCGTCGCATCTCCCTCCTCCCCGCCGTCGCCTCTCCCTCCTCCCCGCCGTCGCCTCTCCCTCCTCCCCGCCGCCGCCTCTCCCTCCTCCCCGCCGTCGCCTCTCCCTCCTCCCCTCCGTCGCCTCTCCCTCCTCCCCGCCGTCGCCTCTCCCTCCTCCCCGCCGTCGCCTCTCCCTCCTCCCCGCCGTCGCCTCTCCCTCCTCCCCGCCGTCGCCTCTCCCTCCTCCCCGCCGTCGCCTCTCCCTCCTCCCTGTTGTCGCCTCTCCCTCCTCCCTGTTGTCGCCTCCGGCGACAGGTGCCCGGAGCGCAAGTGCGAATTGGAGCGCGAGCGCGGGTTGGAGCGCGAGTGCGGGTTGGTGCGCGAGCGCGGGTTGGTGCGCCAGCGCGGATTGTTTGCTCAGGCACCGTGGTTATCAGGTGCGTCCCGGTCCTTTCATCCTCCCTCCCCCCGCTGAAATTTCCTAATCCTTCTGCTCTCCTCGTAAATTTACTGTGTCAATTGGTCTCCTCTTGCATTGCACTTTCATTTTAAGGGGAGATACGGAACGCGAGGGAGAGCGTGAGAGATTGCGTGAGGGAGAGCGTGAGAGAGCGCCTAAGAGTGCGCGCGCGAGATTGTGCGTGAGATCGCGCGTGATAGAGCGCGTGAGAGTGCGCGTGATAGAGCGCGTGAGAGTGCGCGTGATAGAGCGCGTGAGAGTGCGCGTGCGCTTGAGAGAGCGCGTGATAGAGCGCGTGATAGAGCGCGTGAGAGTGCGTGTGCGCGTGAGAGAGCGCGTGAGAGAGCGCGTGATAGAGCGCGTGAGAGTGCGCGTGAGAGTGCGCGCGTGAGAGTGCGCGTGAGAGAGAGCGTGAGAGTGCGCGTGAGAGTGCGCACGTGAGGGGGCGCGTGAGAGAGCGCGTGAGGGAGCGCGTGAGGGAGGGCATGAGAGTGCGCATGAGAGAGCGCACGTGAGAGAGCGCGTGAGAGTGCGCGCGAGAGCGCGCGTGAGAGAGCGCGTGACGGAGCTTGTGAGAGTGCGCCTGAGAGTGCGCGTGAGAGAGCGCGTGAGAGAGCGCGTGAGAGAGCGCGTAAGAGTGCGCGTGAGAGTGCGTGTGCACGTGAGAGAGCGCGCGTGAGAGTGCGCGTGAGAGTGCGCGTGAGAGTGCGCGTGAGAGAGCGCGTGAGAGTGCGCGTGAGAGAGCGCGTGAGGGAGCGCGTGAGAGTGCGTGTGCGCGTGAGAGAGCGCGTGAGAGTGCGCATGAGAGCGCGTGACAGAGCGCGTGAGAGTGCGTGTGCGCGTGAGAGAGCGCGTGAGAGTGCGCATGAGAGGCCACGTACGAGGCCACGTGAGAGGGCAGGTGAGAGAGCACGTGAGAGAGCGCGTAGCGCATGAGAGAGCGCGTGAGAGTGCGCGTGAGAGACGTGTGAGGGAGAGTGTGAGGGAGCGCGTGCGTGAGAGTGCGCGTGAGAGTGCGCGTTAAAGAGCGCGTGGGAGAGGGCGTGAGAGTGTGCGTAAGGGTGCGCGTGAGAGTGCGTGTGAGAGGCCGCGTGTGAGGGCATGTGAGAGAGCGCGTGAAAGTGCGCGTGAGAGTGCGCGTGAGAGTGCGCATGTGAGAGAGCGCGTGAGGGTGCGAGTGAGAGTGCACGTGAGAGTGCACGTGAGAGTGCGCGTGAGAGTGCGCGTGAGAATGCGCATGTGAGAGTGCACGCGTAGAGTGCGCGTGAGAGAGCGCATGAGTGTGCGCGTGAGAGCACGCGTGAGTGAGCGCCTGAGAGAGCGCGTGAGAGTGCGCGTGAATGTGTGCGTCAAGGTTAAAAAAAACGACCGTATTTTTGAAAATTTGCCGTAAAAAACGGTACCGTAAAAAACGGCTGTAAAAAACGGTTCCAAAAGGTGATTTTCGTCTAAAGAAAAAATCAGCCATAATATGGGACCAAATTGATGGGAAAAACCACCAGGATGAAGAGGACGATCCCCTCTTTGCTTGTGTGCATGCGTAAGCATGATCGAAAATGTATTCGACCTTGTTTTTGCCTTTTTTTTCTTGGTGATAAGAGTTCTCTAACAAAAAAACGGCCGTATTTTTGAAAATTTACCGTAAAAAACGGACCGTAATTTACGATTACCGTATTTTTGAACCTTGGTGTGCGTGTAAGAGAGCGTGTAAGAGTGCGCACGTGTAGAGAGTGTGAGAGCGCGTGAGAGTGTGCGTGAGTGCGCGTGAGAGAGCGCGAGAGAGTGCATGTGCACGTGAGAGAGCGTGTGAGAGGCCGCGTGAGAGGGCAGGTGAGGGAGCGCGTGAGAGTGCGCGTGAGAGTGCGTGTGAGAGTGCGCATGTGAGAGTGCACGCGTAGAGTGCGCGTGAGAGAGCGCGTGAGTGTGCGCGTGAGAGCGCGCGTGAGTGAGCGCGTGAGAGAGCGTGTGATAGTGTGCGTGAGTGCGCGTGAGAGTGCGTGTGAGAGGGTGTGTGAGAGAGCGCGCGAGAAAGCGCATGAGGGAGCGCGTGAGACAGCGCATGAGAGAGCGCGTTAGAGAGCGCGTGAGAGAGCCCGTGAGTGGGTGTGAGAGAGCTTGTGAAAGCGCGCCGTGAGAGAGCGAGTGAGAGAGCGCGTTAGAGTGCGCGTGAGAGCGCGTGAGACAGCGTGTGAGAGAGCGTGTGAGAGACGCGTGGGGAGCGTGTGAGAGAGCGCGTGAGAGTGCGCGTGAGAGTGCTCGCGAGAGTGCGCGTGAGAGAGCGCGTGAGAGTGCGCATGAGAGTGCGCGTGAGAGTGTGCGAGAGAGTGCGCGTGAGAGAGCGCGTGGGAGAGCGTGTAGGTTTGTGTGTTTGTTTTTGAGAGAGTGTCTAAGAAAGTTGAGAGTATTTGTGTGTCTGTGTGAGTGGGTGCAAGATTGAGTATAAGAGTGAGTGCGAGCGTGAGTGTGAAGTTGAACGTGAGGGTGGTTGCAAGGTATTGCCTCATGTTGGCGTAGTACTGTGTTGCCACACCATTTTACCTCTGTGAGTTGACAAATTCCCATTGCTTGTCTTTGATTGATCTATGCGTTTTTCAACAACTTTTTTATACTCTTGTTATTTCGTTTCAAGTGCATGTGTGAGCTGCATTCTCTTTGTTTTTGCTTTATGCGGGTGAGTTGCGTTTCCTGCTTGGCCTCCTCGTAGGGAAGCATTATATGTTTAATTGATTTCTTTGTACAGTGTATGAACATTCTTGGATTTTGCCTTTTTCTTGTGCAGGGCGCGTGCTTTGTGTTCTCTGTTTTTGCTCTGTGCAGGGCGCGTGAGCTGCATTCTTTGCTTTTGTTTGGCAGAGAAGGGAGATGAGGGAGGGGGTGGGAGGGAGATGAGGGATGGAGGGAAGGAGGGGTGTAGGGAGGGTAAAGGGGGATAGGCTAGCGATGGTGAATGAATTCTTGTTTGCGCCTTTATTATCTGTATGTATTTGTGCTTGTTTGTATGTGTGCCAGTGTGTGCGTGTGTGTCAGTGTGTGTGTTTGTGTGCCTGTGTGTGTGATATGTACAGTCGTTTGTTTGTACAAAGTCACGTGTGCTTGTTGAAGTAGTGTGATGTTAAAGTGTGCCCGGTCTGCATTTGAGATGGGGATCGTTGTTGGGGCAACGTTGCTTGCCTTAGCATACCATAACCAACTCTTTTGTAGCACCGATGCATTTCAGCATTCACTCATACTACGTGTTGTCACACCTTATGACTGTTGATATGTGTCATCGTTTATCGTCTGTTGTTTGTGTAATTTCGTTGTGATGCTAGATTGGGTCGGGTCTGCATTTGAGATGGGGATCGTTGTTGGGGCAGCGTTGCTTACTTCAGCATACCAGAACCATCTCTTTTGTAGCACCGATCCATTTTAGCATTCACTCATACTAGTGTTTTCACACCGTATCACTGTTGATATGTGTCATTGTTTATTGTTTGCCGTTTTGTGTAATTATGTTGTGTTGTGTGATGTTAGATTGGGTCGGGTTTGCATTTGAGATGGGGATCGTTGTTGGGGCAGCGTTGCTTGCCTTAGCACACCAAAACCATCTTTTCTGTAGCACTGATCAGGCCCTCAGATTCGTTTTTGGCCTGTCTGATTCGTCAGACTAGTACACAATTTTAGTCTGAAAATCTCAGAGCTGGTTTTAAAAAAAGGCTGAAATTTCAGAGTGTCCTAAAAAAAAGTCTGATCATTCATAAACAATGTATTTAATGTTTCATCGGAATGTAATCAATGCTTCATTCATCTGCTACCGAAACACACAACACTAAGGGGATTTCCGATAAAACATGCTCTGACAGGGCGAATATATGTGTCAGGGCGAATCTTGTGGTGCGAAAGAGCGAATCTGCAATGTCAGGGCGAGTTTTCTGTGATTGGCCGAAAATTGTTGTGCTCTGACAGCGCAAATCTGTTGTGTCAGGGCGATTTTGCTATGATTGGGCGAAAGTCTTGTGCTGTAAGGCTCAGATTTGCTGTGTCAAGGTGATTTTGCGTTGACATTGCGAATCTGTTGTGACCTGTAAGTCCGAATCACCAGTCAAGGACGCGTTTGTACTCTGAATGATCAGAGTACACTCTCAGAAAACTCTGAACTCTCAGAGTTAGCCTTAAAAAAAGTCTGAAAATTACTGAGTTTGGGCCGAAAAAAGTCTGATTCTAACAGAGTACATTGGAAAAAAAATCTGAAATATCAGAGTTTTTTTGTGCAAATCAGAGAAAAAAGTCCGACTTCGTAGGGCCTGGCACTGATCCATTTTAGCATTCACTCAAAGTACTGGGTATGCGTTCTTTTCCACGTGTTGGGTTGGGTGGGTGTTGTCTCGTCAATTGTGTTGGGTGTTGTTGGGCTGAGGATTTCAGCCTTAGGATCTTTGCAGAGAATAGGCTAGTAGGTGCAAGAGTAGCACAGCGGAAGACTTGAGTGAATGTACTTGTGCTGGTATGTGAGAACAAGTAATTGATTAAAGCAAAGAGCATACAGGAATATATAGAAAAGATAGATTACAGGAAGCAGTTATGTTTATCGAGACGCGTAACGCTTCGACTATTGAGGCGGTTACTCTTCACTGAAGCGTTGCCTGCTGTTGCGTAACCTCCAGGCGGTTACGGCTCGCAACTTCCAGTTGCGGTTTGATGTGGTACGCGCCTTTTCGACTTCATACTCCTTTTGTTGTGCTTCAGTATCGGGTGAGGTTCGATACTACAGAAACGCACCAAGTCATGCGTTTATATTCCCAACACTCCCCTTCGTTTCTGGAGTGTCGACGTGGTCAGCTTCGGTGACGTGGCTCAATTCGGTGAGCAGCATGCAGTACTTGAATTTCCCCTTTGGTAGCTTCTTGGTGAGATAATCCGCTGCCATCTCGGTGGTCGGGCAGTAGTCCAGCTGGAGTTTTCCCTTCTCAATTTCGTCTTTCACGAAGAAGTATCGCAGTGCGATATGCTTGGTTCTGTTGGCGAAGCCATTCTTGTTCGCGATTCGTATCGCGGACTGGTTGTCGCAGAAAAGCGAGAAGCTGGGTACTTTCACAATTTTCGCTTCTTCCAGCAGTTCGCGCAGGTACAGACCTTCCTTGGTAGCGGTGCAGAGAGCAATATGCTCTGCTTCAGCAGATGATAGTGCGACGAGTTCCTGCTTACTTGATTGCCAGGAGATAGTTCCGACGGGCTCGAGACGGTAGATGTAGCCGGTGCGAGAGCGACGATCGACACGATCAGCAGCGTGATCAGCGTCGACGTAGCCGAGTAGTTTTAGGTCGGTCGTCGTGCTCTTGTGATACGTTAAGCCAACTGTTGGTGTCAAGATGAAGTAGAGAAGGGCACGGTTGAGTTCCTTGAGGTGACGTTGTTCTGGGCGCTTGAGGTAGGTCGCTAGTTGACTGGCGCTGTAGGATAAGTCCGGTCGGCACGTAACGGCGGCAAAGAGTAGGCAGCCCAGTTTCTGTTGATATTCCTGGATTCCAGCAGACGGCAATGGGTTGGTTTCTTCGGTTGGATCGAGCGATAGGTGACTGTAGGGTGTTGCGACGTGCGTCGGTGTGATGCAGAAGCGTTCGGCGATAGTGCTTGCGTATTTTGAGGCGCTGAGACGAATGGAGTTGTCTTCGTCAAGGATGTTGAGCCCTAGGTACTGCGAGACGTTGGGTGAGACTGTGAGGGAGAGATCTGTCTGAAGCTCCCTTTCGAACCAGGTGACGATGGTGGTAGTTGACCCGATGTAAAGCAAATCGTCGACGTAGACGATTAGCAGGACGTAGTCGTTGTCGTGAGTGAGGCAATACATGCCCTGGTCATGGGGCAGTTGGTTGAATCCGATGCGTTTAAGTCGTGCGTGCAGGTACTGCTGCCAGAGTCGCGGTGCCTGCTTAATTCCGTATAGTGATTTGAGTAGTTGGCAGACGAGGGAAGAGTCGTCGACGAACCCGTGGGGCTGTTGACGAAGATTTCAGCGTCGACTGGGGCGTACAAAAAAGCGTTGGCGACGTTGATTTGTCGGAGTGGGCGGCGACGTGAGGCGGCGATGGCGAGGAGTATACGCAAGGAAGTATGTCGACTGACTGGTGCAAAAGTTTCAGTGAAGTCGCGACCATACTCTTGGTCGAATCCGCGGACAACCCATCGAGCTTTAAATCGTTCGATGGTTCCGTCGGAGTTGGTTTTGATCCGGAATACCCATTTTCCGGAGAGAATGGGTCTGTCTTGTGCGAGTGATGCAGGGACGATCTTCCAGGTGTTGCGGTCTGAAAGCGCTTTTAACTCCTTTTCCATGGCTTCGCGCCATTTTTCTTTGTGTTCCCCCCCCAGAGCCTGCTTGACAGAGCGAGGCTCTTCAGGTGGCGACGAAGGCCCGTGCACTGCAGCGACGAGTCCCAGGTTTTGGAGTCCGCTGGGGGTGTGACGGTTCAGCAAGGGATCCTCAGGATATACTGCTTCGTCTCCCGATTCAGGGTCAGGTGCGAATCCGGGGCCGTATCGTTCAGAGATGTCGGTGTTGACGGGTTGGGGTGTTACGTAACCAGTGTCGGCGAAATGGTAGTAGACGTCGGCATTGTTGCTGTCGCGAGGATTTTCCTCGTCCATGGGGATTGGGACGGAGCAGTAGGGAAGGGGTCCAGCAGCTTCGGAGGCGCCGTCCACGTTTTCTTCTTCCCAGTCAGCAGCGTGGGAGGGTGAAGCGAAGGCTCGAGAACCAGAAAATTCGCCGGTGGGGTCGACGTGGCGTGCGATGTTGTCCAGGTAATGGTTGAGGGTGAGTCGCTCGTAGAAGATAACGTCACGTGCTGCTACTGTTTCCTTTGTGTGAACGTCGAAGATGCGCCAGGCTTCGTAATGTTTTGCCAGCCCGAGGTGTAGACCCCACTGTGCACGTTGCAAAAATCTCCCTGCGCGTGCAGTGTGTGGGCGGTACTGTACCATACACCAAAAAACTCTTAACATTTTTGTGTTGCCCAGCTTCCCAGTCCACAACAGGTGCGGAGATGCGTTGTTGGGCAGTGAAGACGAGGACAGCAAGTTGTGCAGGAGGACAGCGTGGTCCATCGCTGCTGGCCATTCTGAGTTGGGCAGTCGAGTTCCACGTAGCAGCTTTCGCATGGTTGTCTGCAGGGTCCTGTTCATCCTTTCTGCCACACCCTGCTGTTGGTGAGCGTAAGGAAGAGAGATGAGACGTTTGATGCCTCTTTCTGCCAAGAACTGCATGAAGTGGTTTGACTGGTACTCCTTTGCGCCATCTGACTAAAAACTCTTCAGTTTCGCTCCCGACTCTCTTTCAGCAACAGGTTGCCAGGCTGTGAAGGCTTCTAGAGCCATGTCTCGTGACGGTAAGTTGACGTGCCAGACATATCACGTTGCGACGTCGATGGAGGTGATGACGTAGTTCAGATCTTCACGTCCTTCAGTTCGAGGTATGTAGAGGATGTCGCTGTAGACTTTCTCGAGTGGTTGATAAACGGGGGCACTCGGGTTGTGATGTGACGGGAATGGTTGGTGAGGCAGATCTGCTTCTGGGCAGATGAAGCAAGTGCCGCGTGGTCGTTCGAGTTCACGCCCGTTGGGAAGAAGTAGGGCGTTCTTGTCTAACACTCCGGCTCGTATTGTATTGTGAAGTGTTTTGTTTCCAGGATGTCCAAGACGTTGATGCCAGATGTCTTCGGAGGCGCTGTGACCGACGGAGCGTTGATAGAAGTCTGCGTTAGCGAAAAAGGCGGCGTGTGTTGCTGCACTTCGATGAACGGCGCGTGGTGCTGGCGTTAACTGTTGGGCGGCTGTCGGTGGCGTGTCGATGATGAGAGGTGGTGGTGCGACGGAGGGACCGGGCTGTGGAGTTTCGGAAGGTTGTTCCGCGACGACGGTTGGTTCTTCAACTGCAGGTTCGGTGGTTGTTGGTGCTGTGACGGGTGCAGTTGTTGTTTCGATGACGGGTGCTGACTCAGGTGTTGTTGCTTGTGTTTGCAGGACGGCAAGCGCGTTGGTGCGTTCAGCTTCGGGAATGGTACGAGAGTACCAGAAGCCTTCAGGACTGAAGTTCGGGTCGAGGTCTGGCGGATGCGTCCAAGGTGCGAGAGCGACTATGCCGTCGCTGTCCGCGGTGCCTTTGTCGGGGACGAAATCGAGGACGAACACGTCATCTTGTTGGATTGCGCAATTGTCTGGTTCGGTGGGTGCACTGTTTGCGATGGCGGCGTACGTTGGATTCACGTTGAGGGACGACGGTGGTGGTGACGGTTGCTCATCAGGACTATAAGTCGGTGGTGAGCCGGTAATACACGAGTCGATGTTGGACTCTGTTGTTCGTGTCATGGCGAAGATTCTTGATGTCTGTGCAGGTCCCGAAGTGGAAGTTGACGGTCGCGTTGAAGTAGTCGTTGAGGCGGTAGCGGGTCGTTGTTGAGTTGACGCGATGTGGGGAGGCGCGGGTCGCAGAGGACGAGAGAATGGTGCTGGTTGTCGTTGTTGCTGAGGACAGTTGAAGCGTGTGTGTCCTGAAGTCCGACACAGATGACAATAAGGAAGTACGTGTCCTCGGTTTTGGTAACGTGGCTGTCGTCGATTGGTGTAAAGAACAACTGGTTGATGATGCCTTTTGTTGTTGCTGCTCGGCGTGAAGTTCGGCGCAGAGATGCATTTCAGAGAGTCGACCGTGAGCGCGAAGAAGTGAACGGGTGGTGCGCCATTGAGGTCCAAGGCCGGCAAGAACGACGGTTACGAAAGCTTCTTCAGATAAGTTTCCTCCGCAACGAATAAGTCTGTCGCGTAGTCCTTGACAGCGACTGATGTAAGGCATGGCCTTTTCTCCAGGTTGCATTTGAACTGTTGTCAGTTGTGCCATGAGTCGGCTTTGTGTAACGCTGTCGGATGCTTGATGAATGCTTCGCAGATGTTGATAGGCGAGTTCCGCGGAGTTTGCGTAGTTCCGGTAGACGCGGATGCTTTGTTGTTCGTTCGGCGACAGGTTTCGGAGAAGAACGGTGTAAGCCATCAGGGAGTGATACGTATAATTTTCTTTGTCTTTGTCTTCGCCGTTGTGTGGATATGGCCAGGTACCGTTGAAGAATCCAAGAAGATTCGCGCCTTCCATCAGGAGTTCAAACTCGAAGCTCCAAGAGTAGAAGTCCTTCCCGTTGAATGGTGTGGATGTGTGCAGACGCAGGATGTTGTTGAACTGTGCTTGTACTTGCAGGACTTCTTCGGTGTCTCGTTTGATGGCGGGAAGAGGGGTCGCTGGATGGCGAGGCGGCATGAACGTGAAGGAACCATGTGAGACCGAATTTGGTGTTTGTTGATTATGTCGTCCGAACGATGAGTTGTCAATACTCATTGGTGCCGCTCTATTGTTTACGCTGTTGCTGTTTGTAGGTTGTGAGGACTGCTGCTGCGACATGAAGTTGAAGAACTCCTCCATAAAGCTTGGGTTGAAGATTGTTGGCGGCGCTACTGGCGCTTGAGTAGAACGTTCCGTCGCTTCCGGCGTTAATCCGGACGTTGTTCCTCCTTCGGTCTGCAACTCGGAGACCGGGGGTAGAGTAGATCTCGTAGATGATCTTCTTTCTTTGCCACTTGCCATGTCTTGCCTTTCTTGAATGAAGATTGAACTTCTTGGTTGCTTGCAGATCGGTAGCCTGGAAGAGGCTTAGTGACGAGAGCCTTTGTTCTCTGACGGCTCTCGTACCATGTTGGGCTGAGGATTTCAGCCTTAGGATCTTTGCGGAGAATAGGCTAGTAGGTGCTAGAGTAGCACAGTGGAAGACTTGAGTGAATGTACTTGTGCTGGTATGTGAGAACAAGTAATTGATTAAAGCAAAGAGCATACAGGAATATATAGAAAAGATAGATTACAGGAAGCGGTTATGTTTATCGAGACGCGTAACGCTTCGACTATCGAGGCGGTTACTGTTCACTGAAGCGTTGCCTGCTGTTGCGTAACCTCCAGGCGGTTACGGCTCGCAACTTCCAGTTGCGGTTTGATGTGGTACGCGCCTTTTCGACTCCATACTCCTTTTGTTGTGCTTCAGTATCGGGTGAGGTTCGATACTACAAAAACACACTAAGTCATGCGTTTATATTCCCAACAGGTGTCATATGTGACGACCAATTGTTCCATTCACCGTATTTATCTACGATTATGGGATGATTGGTTACATTTGGTTGCACTTGTTTTGGAGGCTCTTATGTATCAGTGTCGTCATCTCCACGTCTCTGAGCAATATGTATTTTTTGGTAACATTGATGTGTCAAAACATATTGTTATGTTCATTTCACTCTAGGTTGTGTAGGGTTCTTTCCTTAGAGGGTACAACATTTCAGTATCGGTAGTCTTGTATCCCTCTCCCTTACCTAATCGACATCCTCACCTAGCTACTAGTTCTAACATGGTATTAAGAGCAAAATGCTCCTTAGTGTCAGAACATTATAGCTTATACATTTGTGTAGGCTGTAGTGGGGTAGCCCATAAGGGGTACAACCCAATTAGGGTTAGTACTTGTACCCAACTGTTTCATAGTTCATTCATTCCATTCTCACTTCTCATCATGGTATCGAGCAGGTTCCCGAGTGGGAATACTGCCTAGGGCCCACCACGAACTTTTTTTTTCCTTCCCTGCCCGGAGCGCGCCTAGCTCCTAACCCGAGTAGCGCCTCGAGCCGCCTTAGTGGCCCCTTTTGGCCGCCCTTACTGCCCCTCAAGCCGCCCTCTATGGCCTCGCTTAGGCCCCGCTACGGCCCTGCTTAGGCCCCGTCGGCCCCGCTACGGACCCGCTTAGGCCCCGCTACGGCCCCGTCGGCCCCGCTACGGCCCCGCTACGGCCCCGTTGGCCCCGCTTAGGCCCCGCTACGGCCCCGCTACGGCCCCGTCGGCCCCGTCGGCCTTGCTACGGCCCCGCTTAGGCCTCGTCGGCCCCGCTACGGCCCCGCTTAGGCCCCGCTACGGCCCCGCTACGGCCCCGTCGGCCCCGCTTAGGCCCCGCTACGGCCCCGCTTAGGCCCCGCTACGGCCCCGACGGCCCCGCTTAGGCCCCACTACGAAGCCCCGCTGCGGCCTCGCTACGGCCCCACTTCGGCCCCGTCGGCCCCTCTACGGCCCCACTTAGGCCCCACTTCGGCCCTGTCGCCACCGCGGCCCCGCCCACCCTTGCGGCCCGCCGCCACGTGCGACCTCGCCACCACCTGCGACCCCGCCTCCCAGCGCCTGCAACGCCGAGCAGCCGAACCGCCGGCCACCTGAGCCGCCCGACCTCCCGAGCCGCCCAGCAGCCGAGCCGCCCGACAGCCGAGCCGCCCAGCACCGTGCAGTCGAGCCGCCCAGCAGCCGAGCCGCCCAGCAGCCGAGCCGCCCGACAGCCGAGCCGCCCCGCACCAGCAGCCGAGCCGCCCAGCAGCAGAGCCGCCCAGCAGCCGAGCCGCCCTGCAGCCGAGTAGCCCGACAGCCGAGCCGCCGAGCAGCCCGATCGCTCCACCTACCTGGTAAGAGCACAGTCTCTGCCACTGCACTGCCCTGCCTTGGGCTGTTATGGCTTCCCCTAGCGTTCTCACCTTTGACGCTGAGGGTCGGGCAGTGGACTTTGAGGTCTGGGTAGATGATCTGCAGCTTTTCCAGCAGTGCGATAGGGCAGACGACCTCTCCCTGTTTGACCTCACTTCTGGTGCCTCCCCTGCCCCTGCTGCTGATGTTGACGCCACTGTTCGCTCACAGTGGGCCACACGTGACGCTGCTGCTCGCCTTGCTGTGCGCCGCCACTTACCGACCACTGAGCATGCACACTTTAGCCAGTACAAGAGTGCTCAGACCTTGTACGACGCTGTAGTTGCACGCTACTCTTCCCCTGCCACTGCTGCATTGAGCCGCCTCATGCTACCGTACCTCTTCCCTGACCTTACTGCCTTTCCCACTGTTGCTGACCTCATTACACACCTCCGCACTAGTGACACTCGCTACCGCGCTGCGCTTCCTGCTGAGTTCTGTGCCAAGAACCCCCCCCCCCCCCAATGTACATCACCCTCTACTACATAGTCACCCGTCTCCCTGACTCTCTCCGTGTAGTAAGGGACCACTTCCTCTGTGTTTGCCCCACCACTCTCACCGTTGACCTCCTCGAGAAGGCCCTCCTAGCAATAGAGAAGAGCATACTCGCTGTAGGAGCCTCTTGTGGTGACCCTCGCACCCCCGTCTTTGAGGGGTGTTCCCCCTCCCCCCTCTTGCCCTCTGTTGCCTCTGCTGCTGCGGCCGACCTCGTTGGTTTCGAGTCGGTCGGCGCTGCGTGTGCCACGAGCGGGAGACGCCGCACCGGCAAGGGCAAAGGGGGCAAGGGCACTGGAGGAGGTGGAGGGGGCGGTGGAGGTGGTGGTGGAGGCGGTGGAGGGAGTGGGGGTGGCGGTGGGAGTGGTGCTGGGGGTGATGGCGGCGGCGGCAGCAGTGGAGGCGGCGGAGGCGGTGGAGGTGGCGGAGGGAGCGGAGGCGGCGGAGGTAGCGGAGGCGGCGGAGGTAGTGGAGGAGGCAGAGGTGGAGGAGGCGGCGGAGGCGGCGGCAGCGGCGGAGGCGGCGGTGGTGGAGCGAGTCGCGACTCAGCGTCGAGGAGTGGCGCCGGTGGTGGTCAGCGCCAGCAGCAGCAGCGGAGTGGTGTGACCTTGTCCCCTCAGCAGCTTCGTGAGTGGTAGACTCCACGCCAGCGCGGTGGGGGTTTTGGTCCCTGCTCTTATGTTCTCCGTACCGGCGACCGCACCGGTGAGCAGTGCGGGGGTCCGCACTCCACCCAGCGCTGCTTTGGTCGCCTGACGGATGCGTGGCGTTGCCAGTTCCCTAAGGCGTCAGAGATCCCTCGCTGGGGAGATCTGGCTAAGGCCGGGGTTGCTATCTTTGATCTTGACTTTGATGCTATTCTTGCTGCCATGTATGCTTTTGCTAATAGTGTTGAGGTTGCCTGTTACCTGTGTGTACCGCCTGACCCGAGCATTTAGGCTGCTGCGCTAGGTGCTGGTGAGACTGATGCTCTAGGTGCCAGTGCGTCTGCCGCCCCAGGTGCTGTGAGTCTGCTCTCTCAGGTACTACGTCGGCTCAGGCCTTCCACACCTTCACCCTGGACTCGGGTGCGTCCCGCTCCTTCTTTCGAGACCGCACCACTCTTACGCCGCTTAGTCGGCCGGTTGCAGTCTCCCTAGCAGACCCCTCTGGGGGTCCTGTCCTTGCTAGCTTCTCCACTGTCCTTCCGTGCCCTGCAGCCCCCTCTCGCACCCTGTCTGGTCTCTACCTCCCCTTGTTCTCTACGAACTTGGTGAGTGGAGCGGACCTACAGGATCGAGGGGTTGACCAGTTCACTCCTGCGAGTCAACGAGTGACCCACTGCAGGTGTGCTCTGACACGCCGACACTTGGCCACGTTCACCCGTCGGCCAGGGTCGAGCCTGTACACCCTTACTGCTGAGTCTCCTCCTACTACCGAGTCTGCCCAGGTAGCTGCGTCGAGTCAGGTGTTTGCTGCGGCGTCCAGGTCTGATCCTGAGTCTGCCCCCAGCTCGTTTCGTCTGCTGTCCCACCAGACTCTCCTTTGGCACCACCGCCTTGGTCACCCCTCCTTGCCTCGTCTCCAAGGCATGGCCTCCCGTGTCTTTGTCTCTTGTCTTCCTCGGTCTCTCCCTCCCCTTCCTCCGGGGCCTGGCCCTACCTGCGTCCCCTGCGTCGAGGGGCGACAGCGCGCCGCCCCTCACTTCTCCGAGTTTCCTCCGACAGAGGCTCCGCTGCAGACTCTACACATGGACGTGTGGGGCCCAGCCCGCGTCAGTCGGCAGGGGAGAGAGCGGTACTTTCTGCTGGTCGTTGATGACTACTCGCGTTACACCACAGTCTTCCCCTTGCGCAACAAGGGTGACGTCACTGAGGTGTTGATCAACTGGATCCGCGCAGCTCGTCTCCAGCTCAGAGAGAGTTTTGGCTCGGACTTTCCTATTTTGCATCTGCACTCGGACAGAGGAGGGGAGTTTTCCTCTGCCTGTCTGGGAGCCTTCTGTCGGGCACAGGGCATCCGCCAGACCTTCACGCTTCCGGCCTCTCCACAACAAAATGGGATTGCTGAGCGCCGCATTGGCATGGTCATGGACGTCGCGCGTACGTCCATGATGCATACATGTGGCCGTTTGCGGTTCAGTACGCAGCGCATCAGCTCAACCTTCAGCCCCAGGTCTACTTGCTAGAGACCTCCCCCACCTTGCGGTGGACGGGGAAGGTTGGCGATGCATCTGCGTTTCGGGTCTGGGGATCTCAGGCGTTTGTCCGCGACTTGTCTGCGGATAAGCTGTCCCCCCGTGCTGTTCCTTGCGTATTCCTTGGCTTCCCTCCTAACGCGCCTGGGTGGCAGTTTTACCACCCCATCCGCGCCGTATTCTGTCCTCCCAGGACATCACCTTTGACGAGTTGGTGCCCCTCCCCTCGCCGCCGCTCTTCCTTGCGCCAGGTGCTACTCAGGTAGACCCCCTCCCTCCTCAGGGTCCTGCCCCTTCAGGTGTGTCCCAGGTAGACGCAGTCGAGCCTGTCGAGGTAGCTGTAGACTCTTGTGCTGCTAGAGGTGCTGAGCCTGCGGGTGCCGGGTCTGGGGGTGCTGAGTCTGGGGGTGCTGAGACTGGAGGTGCAGAGCCTGGGGGTGCTGAGTCTGGGGGTGCGGAGCGTGGGGGTGCTGGGTCTGCTCGTGTGGCCGCCGGCGTTACTTCGTCGAGGCGGGAGCCGCTCCCTCCACAGGAGTTGCGCGTGTGGTTGGCCCGCCGCTGGAGACGTGCTGCTGAGTCTAGGGTTGTTGGCGATGGTGTTTCTACTGGTGCTGGTCCGTCTAGGGGTGCTGCTGAGGCAGCTGGTGCTGACGGTCCTACTGGAGTTGGTGCTGCTGGAACTGGAGCTGCTGGGGGTGTTGGCGCTGGTGTTTCTACTGGTGCTGGTGCGTTTGGGGGTGCTGCTGAGGCAGCTGGTGCTGACGGTCCTACTGGAGTTGGTGCTGCTGGAGCTGGAGCTACTGAGGGTGTTGACGCTGGTGTTTCTACTGGTGCTGGTGCGTCTGGGGGTGCTGCTGAGGCAGCTGGTGCTGACGGTCCTACTAGAGTTGGTGCTGCTGGAGCTGGAGCTGCTGGGGGTGTTGGCGCTGGTGTTTCTACTAGTGCCGACGGTCCTACCGGAGCTGGTGCTGCTGGAGCTGGAGCTACTGAGGGTGTTGGCGCTGGCGGTGCTGCTGGCGCTTGTGCTTCTGAGGGTACTGGAGTTGGCGCTGTTAAAACTGGAGGTTCTGCTGGCGCTGGTGCTGCCGCTGGGGGTACTGGTGCCGTACTTGCAAGTTCTAGAGGCGCTGCGCGGCCGAGGCCGTACTTCGTTCCGCTCCTGGAGCAGGTTCTTGGTCTCCCGCCCTCTACTGGTCTTGCTCCTCCCCTAGAGTGTCCACCGCTTGCCATTCGCGGTCACAGTTACCGCCCGCCTCCCCTCAACCTGCTCCTTCTCCCTACACTGGTCCTACTGGAGGTCTTGGTGAGCGTCGTGAGCCTGCGTCTCGTCCCGCGTCACCTGTTCGTGCTGCTCGCACTAGTGATCGTACTCCGCGTCCGCGTCCTCCTGCGGTCCCCGGCACACACCAGATGGCACTGCGTCCTTCCACTGGTCCTCTGCGTGTCCCGTTGCCGTCTCCTCCAGAGTCCTCTCTTCCTTCTCTTGCTGACACGGAGTCTGACTCCCATTGTGCTGCTAGTCATTCGGTCACGCGCCTTCTTGCTACTGTCGTCTCTGACCCTTCCTTTGAGCCTGCTGCTGCGTCCGCTCTTGTTGCTAAGCTTGTCGACTTCGCTGCTCGCTGTCGCCTAGACTACGCTGCCAGTCTTGTTGCTGAGTCTGAGTCTGTCTGTCCTCCGTACGTTGGGGGTGAGTGTGCTCTTAGTACGGACGTCCTTGAGGACAGGCACGAGGAGTTCCAGTGCTTTGCGGCTGCTTTGCCTCATCTCGTGTCCACGCTGATTGCCCCTGAGGGAGACCCGGATGCACCAGACATCCCGACTCCTCGATCGTACGCTGAGGCGATCAAGGGTTCCTACTCCTCTCAGTGGAAGTCGGCCATGGATGCAGAGATGGCTTCCTGGAAGTCCACAGGCACCTACGTCGACGAGGTTCCCCCACCTAGGGCAAAAATCGTCAGTGGGATGTGGATCTTCAAGGTGAAGCGGCCGCCAGGCTCTTCGCCTGTCTTCAAGGCGCGTTACGTGGCTCGAGGCTTCAGTCAGCGGCAGGGAGTTGACTACTTTCAGACCTTCTCTCCCACCCTGAAGATGACCACTCTTTGGGTGCTGCTGCACATAGCCGCTCAGCGCGACTACGAGCTTCACTCTCTTGACTTCAGCACTGCTTTCCTGCAGGGCAGCCTGCACGAGGAGATCTGGCTGCGCCGCCCTCCTGGCTTCACTTGGTCGTTTCCTCCTGGCACCCAGTGGAGCCTCCGGCGGCCAGTCTTCGGTCTCCGCCAGGCGCCCCGTGAGTGGCACGACACACTGAGGACTACACTTGCCGCGTGAGTGGCTCCTTCTACAGCCGACCCGTCGCTGTTTCTACGCACCGACACCTCTTTGCCGCCGTTCTACATCCTCGTGCACGTCGACGACCTGGTCTTTGCCACTGCTGACATTGCTGGACTCGCCCACGTGAAGTCCGAGCTGCAGAAGAGACACACGTGCACAGACCTGGGTGAACTGCGCAGCTACCTTGGCTTGCAAATCACCCGGGACAGAGCACGCTGCACCATTACCCTGACTCAGTCACACATGGTGCAGCAGGTCCTTCAGTGGTTCAACTTTACGTACTCCTCACCTCAGCCACTCCTCTGTCTACTCGCCACTCACTCTCAGCTCTGCCTTCAGATGAGTCTGTAGAGCCGAGTGGCCCGTACCCAGAGCTTGTTGGCTGCCTCATGTACCTGATGACCTGCACACGACCTGACCTTGCATACCCTCTTAGTATCTTGGCACGCTATGTTGCTCCTGGGAGACACCGACCAGAGCACATGGCTGCAGAGAAGAGGGTGTTGCGCTACGTGTGCAGTGCGTCGGGCATGGGGCTAGTGCTTGGAGGGCGACGTCAAGTAGTCCTCACAGGTCACGCTGACGCTTCTTGGGCTGACGACAAGGCTACGCAGCGGTCGTCACAGGGTTACACCTTCAGCCTTGGCTCCGGCTCTGTTTCGTGGCGGTCTACCCGCTCGTCCTCTGTTCTCGGCTCCAGCTGTGAGGCTGAGATCTACGCAGGGGCCATGGCTGCACAGGAGCTACGCTGGCTCACCTACCTGCTGACTGACCTAGGAGAGCCGCCTCGTTCTCCTCCAGTTCTGTACGTAGACAACAAGGCCATGTTGGCCTTGTGTCGGGAGCACAGACTAGAGCACAGAACGAAGCACATTGCTCTCCGCTACTTCTTGTCTCGTGAGCTGCAGCAGCGTGGTCAGCTCCGCCTCACCTACGTGGCCTCTGAGGCCAACAATGCTGATATCTTCACCAAGGCCCTTCCGCCTTGTGATCATCAGCGCTTCTTTACTGTGCTAGGTCTTGTGCCTACCTGGCGTCACTTGCTCACTTCTTGATCTTGTTTGTATTGTCTTCTTTCTATTCCTGCCCTTGCTTGTTTTACCTTTATATATATGACCTTGCATGTGAACTGGCCTTGTGGCCTTACTCTTGTGCTTGGACTGTGTGGTGACTTTGTGATCCACCCTGAGCTTGCTTTGCTTTGCTTGACTGGTCTTGTGACCACTTGTTCTCCCCCACTTTGTCTATGGGGGTGTGTCAGAACATTATAGCTTATACATTTGTGTAGGCTGTAGTGGGGTAGCCCATAAGGGGTACAACTCAATTAGGGTTAGTACTTGTACCCAAGTGATTCATAGTTCATTCATTCCATTCTCACTTCTCGTCACTTAGGACCGAATTTTTCAGCAGGCCCACCACTCATATTTCGATCTGCTGTCCAAGTCACGCCCCTAGGAGAAACACGAAATGCGAAAACGCGCTGTAGGCGAGACGGTTTTTTTCTGCCCTAGGCGTGATTCTTCAGCCTAGTCAAGTGCGACCCCCCTTGACCGCGCCCTAGCTGCCCCGTGTGCCACTCGCACGGCCCATTAGCCCCTACGCCCGGTCCCCCCTCGTTCCTGCTGTTGCGCGCGCCACTCACGTTGCCCGCCAACCCCTAGCATGCACCTGCTGCGGGCCCTTTTTTTGAGCTGCTCCGTGCTCACTTGTTGCGTGCCCTTGGTTTGCTAGCTCACAGCCCGCACGCGCCTACTGCAACTGTGCGCCTGCTGCTTCTGCTACGTGCCGCTGCTGCTCTGCCACTGTGTCCGAGCCGTGCCGCCCAGCCCGCATTGCTAGTGCTACTTCACCTACAGCTGCTACAGCTAATGATACTGCTGGTGCTGCTACTACTGCACTTGCTACAGCTGCTACTGCTCCCACTGCTACTGCAACTACTGCTACTACAGCTAGTGCTACTGCTGTTGCTGCTGCTACTGCACTTGCTACAGCTGCTACTGCTGCCACTGCTACTGCTGCTATGGCTAACTTGTCAGTTCTTACGTTCGATGCTGAGGGCCGCGCTATTACCTTTTATGCCTGGCTCGACGATCTCCAGCTGTTCCTGTAGAGCGAGTCTAAGGATGGTCTTTCCTTGTCTTTACACACTAAGGAAAAGCTCCCAGCCCTTGCTGCCGACGCTGTAGAGGATCTGTCCAAGTGGCTCATGCGTGATGCAGCTGCCCGCCTTGCTGTCTGCAACCACCTGCCCGTCACTGAGCGCGCGCACTTTAGCTGGCAGAAAACGGCCAAGGATCTCTATGACGCTGTAGTTTCTTGCTACTCCTCCCCAGCTACTGCTGCTGTAGGCCGTCTCATGCTGCCGTCTCATGCTTCATCCCAATCTAGTTGAGTTCCGCACTGTCTCTGACCTCTTTACCTACCTCTGCTCTAGTGAGGACCACTTCCGTGCCGCTCTCAAGCCGGCCTTTCTCGCCAAGAACCCCCCCTGCAGTACTTCACCCTGTACTTTCTTATCACTCGCCTCCCTGACTCCCTTCGCACTGTTAGGAACCAGTTCCTAGCCATGGACCCCACTGAGCTCACACTTGACTCGCTTGAAAAGGCCCTTCTCGAGGTTGAGAAGAGCACTGTCGCTGTCGCTGCCTCTTGTGGCACCCCCCGCTCCCCCTTCTTTGAAGGGTGTACTCCCTCCCCTCTCCTCCCCTCAGTTGCTACCGCTGCTGCAGTCGACCTTCTTGGTGCTGAGGACGTTGGCGCTGCGTCTGCTCCCAATGGAAGGTGCAACAACAGCAAGGGCAGAGGGGGCAGGGGTGGTGGTAGTGGCAGCAGCGGAGGGGGTGGCGGGGGTGGTGGTGGGGGTGGTGGTGGGGGTGGTGGAGGCTCTGGGGGTGGCTCTGTGGGTGGCGGCAGTGGAGGAGGAGGATAGGGTGGAGGAGGCGGCGGTGGTGGGGGAGGCGGTTGGGGTAGCGGGGGAGGCGGAGGAGGTCGGGGTGGGTCTGGCAGGGGTGGTGACGCTCGTGGACCCTCCCGTGGCTACAGGAGTGGTCAGCAGCTGCCGCGCCTCCCGGACAACCCCACCGACCAGCAGCTCCGTGAGTGGGTTCTCCAGCGTGGGGGCTCTGGGGGCTCTGGTCGCTGCCCTTATGTCCGGCGCACGGGGCTTCTGAAGGGCACAATCTGCGGGAAGCCGCACACTGAGTACAAGTGCTTCGGCCGTCTTGAGGATGCCTAGGTGACTGAGAACAGCGAGGACCAGCAGGTGCCGAACTGGCTGCAGCTGATGGGGAAGGGGGTAGATGTGTTTGCTCTTGACTTTGCTAAGATCAATGCTGCTCTCTATGCTATGTATGTTGCTGATTATAGTGTTGAGGGTGCGTGTTAATCGTGTGTGCCATGCGATGCCGGTAGTGATACTGCTCCCTCAGGTGCTAGTGAGTCTGCTGCCGTCCTAGGTGCTAGTATCGCTACTGCCCCATGTGCTAGTGAGTCTGCTGCTACTGCTGAGGTCTTGCACACTTTCACCCTTGACTCTGGTGCGTCACGTTGCTTCTTTCGCGACTGCACCACTGTCACCCCACTCACTACACCAGTCCCAGTCTCACTGGTGGACTCCTCTAGAGGCCTCGTGGTTGCACGCCACTCCACTGTCCTCCCGTGCCCAACTGTCCCCTCTGGCTCTCTGTCCGGTCTCCACCTCCCCTCGTTCTCGACGAACCTGGTGAGCAGCGCCATCCTCCAGGATGTATGGGTTGACACATTTACTCTTGGAGGTCAGCGTGTGGCAATCTGCACATGCGCCAAGACAGGCCGTCACCTGGCTACGTTCACACGGTAGCCGGGGTCGAACCTGTACACACTCACCACAGCGTCTGCACAGGTAGCTACGTCTGGTCAGGTGGCTGCGTCCGGTCAGCTCGCTGCGTCCTGCTCGTGTCGCCTCCTCCCCCACCCTGCGCAGCTTTGGCACCACTGTCTTGGCCACCTGTCGCAGCTGCGTCTGCGCGGTATGCACTCCCGGCTCCTGGTCTTTGGCCTCCCTGCGACCCTGCCACCCCTCCCGCGCTCGCTTGCACCGCCGTGCCTTCCTTGCGTTGAGGGGCGGCAGCGCGCCGCTCCTCACTCCTCCAAGTTTCCTCCGACCACTGCTCCTCTGCAGACTCTCCACCTGGACGTGTGGGGCCCGGCCCCTGTCGGTGGAACGGACCAGGAGCGCTACTTCCTCCTGGTGGTTGACGACTACACACGCTACACCACAGTCTTCCCCTTGCGGCGCAAGGTGGATATCAGTGGTGTCTTGATCCCCTGGATCCGTGCTACTCGTCACCAGCTGCGCGAGCGGTTTCGGCGGGACTTTCCAGTCCTACGTCTGCACTCTGACAGGGGTGGTGAGTTCTCCTCTGGCGTCCTTGAGACGTTCTGCCAGGATGAGGGCATCGCCCAGTCATTCACGCTTCTGGCCTCTCCGCAACAAAATGGGATTGCTGAGCGTCGCATTGGCCTGATCATGGAGGTCGCTCGTACCTCCATGATCCATGCGGTTGCTCCCCATTTCTTGTGGCCGTTTGCGGTCCAATACGCCGCACATCAGCTCAACCTCTGGCCCCGTGTCTCTGCTCCAGAGACCTCGCCCACACTTCGTCGGACAGGACAGCCTGGTGATGCGTCGTCGTTTCTGGTCTGGGGCGCGCTCTCCCTTGTTCGCGATACCAAAGCGAGCAAGCTCTCCTCTCGCACTCTCCGCTGTGTCTTCCTGGGCTTCCCCACCAACGCTCCACCGTGGCAGTTCTACCACCTTGCCTCGCGTCGTGTTCTGTCCTCTCAGGACGTCACCTTCGACGAGTCGGTGTGTTACTATCGACTTCACCCGCACGCGTCCCACCCGGTCCCCCTCGCACCTCTCTTCCTGGTACCAGTCCCCCCCCCGGTAGACCCCCTTCCCCCTCAGGGTCCTGCTCCCTCAGGTGTGTCTCAGGTAGACCCACCCCCCGTGGATGAGCCAGTTGAGATCTCTTCTGACTCCTCTAACTCACCTGAGGGGGGTGACGCCGTCGCCGACGACACGGCGACCACTCGCCGCACTCCTCGCTTGGAGACCCCCCCAGGTTTCCCGCCACGGCCGTCTTCTCTGCCTCCGCAGCCTGCTGCTGCGGACACTGAAGCGTAGACTGAGGGTACTGAGCCTGGGGGTGCTGGGACTGAGGGTACTGAGCCTGGGGGTGCTCGGACTGAGGGTACCAAGCCTGAGGGTGCTGGGACTGAGGGTACAGAGCCTGATGGTGCTGAGAGTGAGGGTACTGAGCCTGAGAGTGCTGGGACTGAAGGTACTGAGCCTGAGAGTGCAGAGACCGAGAGTTCTGACTCTGGGGGTGCTGCGAGTTTGGGTGCTGACTCTGGGGGTGCTGCGAGTCCTGTTGGTGTTGGTGTCGTCGGAGCTCCTACCGGAGGACTTGGAGCTACTGGTGCTGGAGGTACTGGAGGTGCTACTGGTGCTGGAGGTCGTGGAGCTGTTGGTGCTGAAGGTGCTGGAGTTGCTAGGGGTACTGGAGCTGCTGGTGCTGCTGGTGCAGGAGGTGCTAGAGGTCCTGGAGGTGCTGCAGGTGCTGGAGGCCGTGGAGCTGTTGGTGCTGGAGGTGCTGAAGGTGCTGCTGGTACTGGAGGTGCTAGGGGTACTGGAGCTGCTGGTGCTTCTGGTGCTGGAGGTGCTGGAGGTGCTGGAGATCCTGGTGGAGCTACTAGTGCCCTTCGCCACCTTCTCAGTCTTCAGCCAGGTGCTATTGGTTTCCTTGTGGCAGGTACTACTCTTCCGTTGCTGTGTCCAGCGGCGGACCAGTCACAGCCGCCACTGCTACCACACTCCCCACTGCCTGCTCCTTACACTGCGGTGTCGGAGTCCCTGACTGAGCGTCGAGAGCCTGAGACTCGTGCTTCCACCCCTGAGCGTCGAGAGCCTGAGTCTAGCTTTAACCTTGAGCCTGTGCCACAGTCGAACCAACCAGATGGCCTCGTGAAGGCTACCCTGTAAGAAAGCCCTGTGGACGGTTCGACCCACAGTAAGATTACCAGCCCCTAGAACTCAAGTATTTTCGTTGCAAATCTTCCTGTAAATCGCCAAATGGAGGAAAATGGAGTTACACACCAGCTTGGACCCAACGCGAGTGGCACTCCAGCAAATAGAGGAGCTTCTCGCGAACCAGTCAGTAGCCGCCACGGCAACAGCGAACGCAGCGGCGAATGCAGCAGCAACGTCTCTAACAGCAGCGGTGACACCGACGCTTCACCCAACAGCAGCGGCAGCGGCTACAGTGAATCTTGAGGCGGCACGTCCTAGGCTACCGGAGACGTTCAATATGAATGCAAGAGACACCGACGTCCGTCGATTCATTGCGACCCTCGAAATTTACTTCGAGGCCGTTGGCTGTACGACCCCAACACACGATGCAATGCGGATTCGGCTCGCAGCAACACTATAACGAGGCCCGGCGCTTGAGTGGATTTACAACAGCAATAAGATCCGAGGCGAGGGGTCATGGACGCAGTTTCGGGAAGCTTTAATTCAACGTTTCGAACCAATCAACTCCAGATACATGGCGCGGCAGCAGATTCATCGGCATAAACAGTTCGGCAGTGTAACACAGTACATGCCAAAATTAGAAGGAAGAAAGAGGATTGAACTAGCAGAAATGGGGATACAAATAGCAAACCCTAGAAGGGTTGTACTCGCTATAGAGCACCCCACTACAGGCTAGAACATAAGAATAATATTCTGACACACCCCCATAGCCAAAGTGGGGCGTAATCAGCAGAGTAGGCAAAGCAAAACAAGCTCAGGGTGGATCACAATGTCACCACACATTCTGAGCACAAGTTCAAGAAGAAATAGTTTAGAGTTTACAATTATAAGCAAAGCTAGTGGTGGTCACAACGGGCAAGTGAGGAGGAGGAGTGAGAGCGAGAGGAGTTGGGAGGCGACAGCTGAAGCTGCAGACACACGGGCAACAGGAGGCACACTGGCACAGCGGCTACCGGGCGAAGCCCCCGGACTACTGGAGTAACTGGCCCCGCGGCTAAAGTAGCGGCAGACGAGCAACGGACCCACGGGCGGCTGGCACAGCTGGCTACGACTGGGCTACCGGGCGAAGCCCCCGGAATACAGGTGTTGCTGACGACAAACTGGCAACCTCCGCTCATCCTCCCGCACACAGTCCCACCCCTCTCATACACACCCACTGCTACACCGCTAGCTCTACTCCCACGCACCCCCCGTAAACCCTAAACCCGAGTCTCCCACACAACCACCCCCCTCAGCGACAGCTGCAGCAGAGGGAGACGAAGGAGGAGGAGGAGCAAGGGAGGAAGGCACACCGGCCACCCCCATACCCGCCACCCCACAGCTCGCCCCTCCCGTCGTCCTGTCGAGGCGACCTGAGGGGGCCGCAAGCGGCCCCCTCAGGTCGCCTCGACAGGACGACGGGAAATGGGGGGAGGGGGGGGGTGCGGAGGAAAGGGCCCACCACGGACCTGATCGGAGGGCGGGGCCGCGATAAGGGGCGGGACCGCGACGAGGGGCGGGGCCGCGACGTAGGGTTGGGCCGCTTCGAGGGGCGGGGCCGCGACGCAGGGCGGGGCCGCATCGTAGGGCGGGGCCGCGACAAGGGGCGGGGCCGCGACGTAGGGCGGGGCCGCGACAGGTCGGCGGCGGGGCCGCGACGTAGGGCGGGACCGCGACAGGTAGGGCGGGGCCGAGCCGGGGAGGCGCACGGGCGGCAAAAGGCCGGGGCGGGGCCGCGACGAAAGGCGGGGCCGAGCCGGGCAGGCGCACGGGCGGCGACGGGCCGGGGCGGGGCCGCGACGTAGAGCGGGGCCGCGTCAAGGGGCGGGGCCGCGACGGTCGGGGCGGGGCCGCGACGTAGGGCAGAAGCCCGCCGCGCGCCTCGGGGCGCACAGCGGACAAAGAACCGCCGCGCGCCTCGGGGCGCACGGCGGGCAGAAAACCGCCGCGCGCCTCGGGGCGCACGGCGGGAGGAAAGAGTAGCAGCGGAAGCGAGGTGGTAACCCACCCACAGGATCGATCCAAGGGGGATCGACCTGCTTTGATAGCATGTCAAAATTAGAAGGAAGAAAGAGGATTGAACTAGCAGAAATGGGGATACAAATAGCAAACCCTAGAAGGGTTGTACTCGCTATAGAGCACCCCACTACAGGCTAGAACATAAGAATAATATTCTGACAGTACACGCGGCAGATGGAGAGCCTCTTCAACCGAATTACCGACCTGCAAGAAGGAGAAAAAATCCAAGCGTATACTGAGGGGCTAAACACGGAAGTCCGCCGACAGGCGATTGCCGCAAACTACAACAACTACCGCGACATGGTGTGTGCAGCAGAGAGATTCGATGCGCTGATGCAAGATCAACCTGAAACACGATGACGTGTGCCGAGCAGTTGATTCGGGACAGAGCGATTGGCACCACCCATGACTGCGGACCCGATGGATATTGACAAGATCGACGCAAAGCAGCGGCCGACAAAATATGAGAAGTGCGAATTTTGCGGTGCAGCAAGACATCGATGCTTGGCGTGTTGGAAAATGAAGAAGGCACGAGCGGAGCTGTAGGGCAACAACAGTGCGACATCCATGATGGCGAAAAAAGGAGGACACGATGGCGCGAATTTAAAACGCCACGACCGTCCGGCAACAGGGGGAATCGCCGAGACAAATGGAGGCTCCGCGAAACAAGACTATGCACCGACTGGGAAACTCCAGCCGAACACCCCAGAGAGTAAGAATATTCCCTCTCGAGGTTTTCAAGCCTTTAAAAAATCCAGGGGAGATTTCGAGGCCTAGGAAAAGCCTTCAAACATTATTCAGGTACCTGAGAAGTTGGGCAAACCATTCCGGAGCGCTGAAAAGGGTCGTGCGTTCCAAGGAGTTAATATTCTCTCCCTGCAGCATAGCATAAAGGCTCCCCAGTGCCCACAGGTGAAGCCTACACAGCTGCAAAGGCTTAGGAGATGGTTCCAGGCCAAGACAAAGCTGAATCGTCCTCGGATAAATCCTTCTAGCCCTACTCAGCTGAAAACTGATATGGAATCAGCAGCTTCGAGCGCGGGACCTATGGGAGATATCTTCGACGTACCCTATGATCCTATAAGCGAGACCATCTACGGTTACTCGGAGCGGCAACAACCACTAGTACTCAAGGTGATCTTCAACGGGCGACGCCTCCAGGCACTGGTGGACAGCGGTGCGTCTCACTCGGTGTGCGACCGCGGGACATTGGAGAAAATTGGAGAACCTTCGGAGGAGACCAAGTTCACGGCAACGATGTTGGACGGTACGAAACTTCCCATCAATGGCGAAGCATCACTGCAGCTGCACATATGGGTGCTGAGGTGGAAGCCGACATTGCTGATCACGAACATAAAGGGATTAGATTTCATCTTGGGGCGAGATTTCTTGAAGCGGGAAACGAGTGGCACTACGAAGCTGGACGGATACAGGGAACATTCCTGAAATGGCACTGGCTCGGTTTGAACAGACGATGAACGAGAATAACACGGGATACCTAGAACTGGTTATGGCTGCAGCAGAGGAGGAGAAGCCGAACACAGAACTACTTGCAGCACTGAAGGAGGTCTTGGAGCAGTACAAGGATATAATGCCCGACGACCTACCTGCACACGTACCCCTTGCACGCACCCACGAGCACGAGATCGTGGAGGAACCAGGTGCAAAACTCGTCTCATGTGCACCATACCGGCTGAGTCCGGCCGAGCTGACAGACATGAAAAAACAGATCGAGTATTTACTCGACAGAAAATTGATCCGCCCATCCACCTCTCCCTACGGTGCACCAGTTCTCTTCACTCCAAAACCAGACGGCAGTTTACTGATGTGCATCGACTACCGCGCACTAAACAAAAGACATTTCAAAACAAATATCCCATACCGCGCATAGAGGACCTACTAGACCAACTGCGTGGTGCAGCAGTCTTTTCGAAGCTGGACCTACAATCGGGTTACTGGCAGATTGAGATGGCAGACAACTTGGTCCACAAGACGGCGTTCCGTACCAGATACGGCTCCTACGAATAGTTCAGACTCTGCAACGCACCAGCAACGTTTCAAGCCGAGATGAATCACATCTTACGGCCCCTGCTGGACGAGTGCGTAGTGGTGTACCTAGACGACATTCTTATCCACTTCAAGAACATGAAGGAGCACGTGGAGCATCTACGGAAGGTGTTCGAAATCTTGCGGAAAAACAAGGTCTATGTGAAGCTGTCGATGAGCGACTTCGCTCTGAAGAAGGTGCAGTTTCTCGGGCACATGGTGAGTGCTGAGGGAGAACACATGGACCCGCGGAAGATCGAAGCCATTAAGAAGTGGAAAGTGCCGGAGAACGTGAAGGAATTTCAGCAGTTCATAGGCTTCGCCAACTACTACAATAGGTTCGTGCCACAGTACGCTAAGATAGCAGCGCCACGGACCGACCTACTGAAAAAGGATACGCCCTACAAGTGAGATATTCCTCATCATCAAGCCATGGAGCAGCTACAAACAACACTGACTACAGCGCCAGTACTTATCCTACTCGACCCCGAGAAAAAGTACATAGTTGAAGCAGACGGAGCAGTTTCGATGCAAGATTATGGAAACGGTTTACAACCTATCGCCTACCTCAGTAAAACGCTACACGGAGCAGAACTGAACTACCCCATACACGACAACGAAGCCTTAGCCATCGTCATAGCCTTCAAGGCGTGGAGGTGTTACCTAGAGGGAGCCAAGACTACAGTCTATACTGACCACTGCAATCTCAAATACCTGAAGTCACAGCCGACGCTCTCGCGGCGACAGGTGCGGTGGATGGACTTCCTAGAAACTCACTTCCACTAGGACATCGTCAACAAGCGCGGGCTACACAACAAGGCAGACGCGTTGAGCCGCCCCGGTCCTGTAGCAGGCATCCAGCTCGACGGGATGAACCCTCTGCTCAAGGGTTTTTTTTCAACATGGGTACTCCGTGGACGCAGAAAACGCTACAGCACAGACGAAGAAGCTGTTACAGTGGGAGAAAGACTTAGCTGTAAGGAAGGGTTCAGGGAAGATTTAGGTACCAAATTACGCCCCGCTACGGCAGATCCTATTGGAGGAGTTTCACGACGTACCTTACGCGGGACATTTCGGGATCAACAAGACATTAGCAGGGATAGCAAAGTACTACTACTAGCTCGGGATGGCAGCAGACGTGCAGCAGTTTGTCACCTCTTGCGACACGTGCCAGCGGATGAAGAGCAGCAAACAGAAAAAAGCAGGGTTACTTCAGCCTCTACCCGTACCGGAGCAGCCATGGCAGGTCGTTAGCCTCGTCTTCATCACAGGACTCCCTTCGACCTCACGGAGACATGATTCCATCCTCGTGGTGATCGATAAGTTCTCCAAAATGGGTCACTTCATACCGACCAACGCCACAACTACACGGTGTGTACAGTGGCGTGCTGGATCACGCCCCGAGGGCGATGTCCATAGTAGGACCCCGTTCTTGGACGATGCAAAATGTCGATTTTCTTGGCGAGCGCGAGGATCTCATTGAAATTAGAGAGCTCGCATAGCATGATTTTGTGCGAGATGTCCCGCTTCAGCCCTCTGACGTAACGGTCCACCCGCTTTGCTTCGTGCATATAGCCGACTTGCTCGTACAATGCGAGAAAACCGCTCGTGTAGTCTTGAACTAATCCGAGCTGCCGCCAAGTACGCAATCTTTGACGCGCCAAAATAGAAGCCGCGATTGGCTTGAAGCGCGTCCGAAGCCCTGCACACCACGCAACCTACGTGTTGTACTGGGCGGTTTTGCAAAATGAACTCCAGGTGACGGCTGGATCCGTGGGCCCTTCCTCTTGCGACGGCGGCTTGTAGGCGCGTGGCGACATCACGATGACTTGCCACTAGTCCATGGCAGGGCCCCTCAGCAGCGAAACAGCGTAACGAATCTTCGCTGCATCTGAATCGACGTAATTCGCATCGAAGAAGACGTTCATCGTGAAGAGCCACGATTGAACCGTGGGATCTCTATGATGGCTTGGGTCGAAACAGGGCGGGCGCTGTGGCTTGAGTGGCATTGGTGCCATGATGGCGTAGTCGCCACTCGTCGCTGCAAACTGCACGTGCCGACGGGCTTTGCGAGGCTCCCGCTGGCTTGGTGCGGCCCTGTTCTTATCCATGCCAGGCATTGATTTTTCGGCGCCATCTTTGGCTGTGCCCGAGCGCTGTCCACGCTGTCGTTTTGTGTCAGTGTGCTTGATGAGTTGACGATTGGCTCCTCCGACTGTGCAGGTGCATTTTCAGGCGTGTGTGGTGGTGCTGGAGCATTCACCGTGGATTGTTGAATGAGTGGAGTCGCGTTCTGCCGTGAGTGTAGCAATTTCAAGCGCCGAATCTTCGATTTGGCGCATGAGACGGCCGAGTTGCTCATGTGTCAGTGTCAGAGTGAATTCGGCCATGGTGGGGGTGTCGGGCAAGCTCAGCGAGAGCCTCTGTCGTGGCCGTGCGTGCTTACGAGAGAGCACTTCGAGCGGCGGTGCTTGTTTTGTTGAGAGACGTCTACCCCCCCCCCCAAAAAAGTTGGGAAATGGTAATGGGTGTTGGAAACAAAGTGACTTAAACACTTCTGATATGTCGAAACACTAAGTCGTAAACGAAGCGAAGCGCAACGAAACATCGGCGAATCAACCATCGGAGGTTGAGGCGAAAAGTAACTGCTTGAGGTTACGCGAAAGTCAAAGGTCAGCGACCTTTGACCGGACAAATACAGCGCGACACCAAGGACAAACAACTGACTCGATACTGAGCAGTTGCCCGAGTCGTCACTGTATCGAACTGCAACAGCAACAGTAAAACAATAATTAGTCGTACCCTTTCATATTCCTTGTATTCTTATAAGAACTGTCAGAACATTATAGCTTGCTTATTTTGTGTAGGCTATAGTGGGGTATCCCATAGGGGGTACAACCCAATTAGGGTTTCCTATTTGTACTCACTTCGTTCATAGTCATCTCATTCTCGTTCTATTTTTCTCATGGTATCGAGCAGGTTCCTTTGTGGGAACTGTGCTTAGGGCCCACCACTACTTCAAACTTTTTTTTTTACCCGGAGCGCGCTCCGGGCTCTCTCTCTTACCTCTGTCACCGGCCCTTAGCCGCCCGCGCGCCGCTCGTTCAGGCCTCACGCCGCCAGCGCGCCGCCCTAGACGCTAGCGCGCCGCCCGTCCAGGCCCCGTGCAGCCCGCGCGCCGTTCCTAGCAGCCCGCGCGCCGTCCTTAGCAGCCCGCGCGCCGCCCTAAGCAGCCCGCGCGCCGCCCTAAGCAGACGGCGCGCCGCCCTAAGTAGCCCGCGCGCCGCCCTAAGCAGCCCGCGCGCCGTTCGCCAGGCCCCAAGCCACCCACGCGCCGTCCGCGCGCCGCTCGCCAGGCCTCAGACCGCCCACGCTCCGCCCGCGCGCCGCCCTTAACCGCCCACGTGCCGCCCGTGACCCGCCCGAAGCGCCGCCCGTGAGCCGCCCGTGAGCCGTCCGTCCCGGCCCCGAGCCACCCGTGAACCGCCCGTGAGCCGCCTGTGCGCCGCCCGTGAGCCGCCCGTCCCGGCCCCGAGCCACCCGTGAGCCGCCCACCCCGGTCCCGCTCCCAGCCGCCCTCGCGCTACGCTGTCCCGGCCCTTCGACGCCCGAGCCGCCCGTGCCACCCGCGTCACCCGAGCCGCCCAAGCCGCCTACGTAGCTGAGGAGCCGAGCCGCCCGAGCCACCTTTGCCGCCCGAGCCGCCCGAGCCGCCTGTACCGCCGAGCGCCCGAGCCGCCCGAGCCGCCCGTGCCGCCTGAGCCGCCCGAGCCGCCCGAGCCGCCCGAGCCGCCTGAGGAGCCGAGCTGCTGGTCCTGTGGGGCTGCTGTTGCTACTGGGCCGGCAGAGCTGCTGTGTTGCCGTGTTGCTGTACTGCTGAGCTGCCCGACCCGTCCTGTCTGGTGAGCACAGCTCCACTGCTACTGCGTGCCCCTTCCCGCACTGCTTGCACTGCTAGTCTGTCGTCATGGCTACCCCTACTGTCCTAGCTTTTGACGCTGAGGGTCGCGCCATTGACTTTGAGGTCTCGGTCGACGACCTGCAGCTGTTCTTACAGTGCGATAGGGCAGACGGTCTTTCTCTCTTTGACCTCACCTCTGGCGCCGTCCCTGCCCCTGCTGCTGATGCTGACGCCAGTGTTTGCTCACAGTGGGCCACGCGCGATGCTGCTGCACGTCTTGCTGTGCGTCGCCACCTGCCTACCGCTGAGCGCGCGCACTTTAGCCAGTACAAGAGTGCCCAAACCTTGTACGACGCTGTAGTTGCGCGCTACTCCTCCCCTGCCACTGCTGCACTGAGCCGCCTCATGCTCCCCTTCCTCTTCCCTGACCTTGCCGCCTTTCCCACTATCGCTGATCTCATCACGCACCTCCGCACTAGTGACACTCGCTACCGCGCTGAGCGTCCTGCTGACTTCTCCGCCAAGAACCCCCCCCCATGTACATCACTCTCTACTTTTTAGTCACTCGCCTCCCTGACTCCCTTCGTGTAGTCCGGGACCACTTCCTCGCGGTCTGTCCCACCACCCTCACAGTCGACAGCCTCGAGAAGGCCCTCCTAGCGGCGGAGAAGAGCATAGTTGCTGTAGGAGCCTCTCGAGGTGACCCCCGCGCCCCCATCTTTGAGGGGTGTTCTCCTTCCCCTCTCCTGCCCTCTGTCGCCTCTGCCGCCGCGGCCGACCTCGTTGGTCTTGAGTCGGTCGGTGCGGCGTCTGCCCCTAGCGGGAGACGCCGCTCTGGCAAGGGCAAGGGGGCAAGGGAGCGGGTGGGGCCAGCGGGGGCGGTGGAGGTGGAGGTGGAGGCGGCGGAGGGAGTGGGGGTGGCGGTGGAGGTGGTGGCGGGGGTGGGGGTGCTAGTGGCGGCAGTGGAGGCGGGGGTAGCGGCGGCGGTGGTGGTGGGAGCGGAGGTGGCGGAGGAGGCGGCGATGGAGGCGGAGGCGGGGGCGGTGGAGGCGGAAGCGGGGGTGGCGGTGGTGGAGGTGGTTGGAGTGGCACTTCGCAGCGGAGCAGCACTGGGGGTGGTCAGCGCCAGCAGCACCAGCAGCAGCAGCAGCATTCTCGCGACGTCCCCACCCCTCAGCAGCTCCGTGAGTGGTACACGCAGCGTCAGCGTGGTTGGGGTTTTGGTCCCTGCACCTACGTTCTTCGCACTGGCGACCGCGCTGGAGAGCAGTGTGGGGGTACCCACACCGCCCAGCGCTGCTTTGGCCGCCTCACGGACGCTTGGCGCCAACAGTTCCCCGAGGCCGCGGAGATCCCCCGCTAGGGAGAGCTGTCTAGGGCCGGTGTAGCTATCTTTGATCTTGACTTTGATGCTATCCTTGCTGCCATGTATGCTGTGACCATTAGTGATAAGGGTGACTGTTACCGGTGTTTCCAGCCCAACCCGGGCATTGGTACTGCTGCTCTAGGTGCCAGCGAGGCTTCTGCTCTAGGTGCCAGTGCGTCTGTGCTCTCAGGTACTGGTGAGGCTACTCTCTCAGGTACTAGTGAGTCTGCGCTCTCAGGTACTGCGTCGGCTTCGGCCTCCCACACCTTCACCCTTGACTCTGGAGCGTCTCGCTCCTTCTTTCGGGACCGCACCACACTCACGTCGCTTAGTCGGCCGGTTGCGGTGTCACTGGCTGACCCCTCTGGGGGTCCTGTTCTGTCTCGCTTCTCGACAGTCCTCCCGTGTCCGGCGGCTCCCTCTGGCACCCTGTCTGGTCTCTACCTCCCCTCGTTCTCTACGAACTTGGTGAGTGGTGCTGACCTACAGGATGCGGGAGTCCACCAGTTCACCCCTGCTCGTCAGCGAGTGACGCACTGCACAGAGGCCAGCACAGGTCGTCACCTGGCTACGTTTACACGTCAGCCAGGGTTGAGCCTGTACATACGGACCACTGCTTCTTCTCCAGTTCCTGAGTCTGGTAGGGTCCCCTCGTCAGGTCAGGTGTTTGCTGCAGCGTCCAGGTCTGGTCCTGAGTCTGCCCCCTGTTCGTGTCGTCGCCTGTCTCACGAGACTCTCCTCTGGCACCACCGCCTGGGTCACCCCTCTCTGCTTCGGCTCAGAGGCATGGCCTCCCGTCTTCTTGTGTCTGGTCCTCCCCGGTCCCTCCCTCCCCTTCCTCGGGGCCCTGGCCCTGCCTTTGTCCCCTGTATCAAGGGGCGCCAGCGTGCTGCCCCTCACTCCTCCCAGTTTCCTCCGACAGAGGCTCCGTTGCAGACGCTTCACATGGACGTGTGGGGCCCTGCGCGCGTCCGTGGACTCGGTCACAAGCGCTACTTCCTGTTGGTGGTTGACGATTACTCGCGTTACACCACAGTCTTCCCCTTGCGCAGCAAGAGTGATGTCACTGAGGTGCTGATCGACTGGATCCGTGCAGCTCGTCTCCACCTTAGGCAGAGCTTTGGCTCAGACTTTCCTGTGTTGCGTCTGCACTCGGACAGGGGCGGAGAGTTCTCCTCTGGCCTTCTGCGTGCCTACTGTCGTGCGCGAGGCATCCGCCAGACCTTCATGCTTCCGGACTCACCACAACAAAATGGGATTGCACAGCGCCGCATTGGCATGGTCATGGACGTCGCTCGTACGTCCATGATGCATGCGGCTGCCCCCCATTTTCTGTGGCCGTTTGCGGTCAGGTGGGCGGCGCATCAGATCAACCTCCACCCAAGGGTCTCCAAGCCGGAGACCTCCCCAGCCCTGCTGTGGACGGGGAAGGTTGGCGATGCGTCCGCGTTCAGGGTCTAGGGATCTCGGGCGTTTGTCCGCGACTTGTCTGCGGACAAGCTGTCCCCTCGCGCTGCTCCCTGCGTCTTCTTGGGGTTCCCCCCCGACGCCCCTGGGTAGCAGTTCTACCACCCCACCTCTCCCCATGTTCTGTCCTCCCAGGACGTCACGTTCGATGAGTCGGTACCCTACTACCGCCTCTTCCCCTACCGCACTCCGTCCCTCCCCCCACCCCCGCTCTTCTTGGTACCAGGTCCCCCCTCGGTCGACCCCCTTCCCCCTCAGGGTCCTGCCCCTTCAGGTGTGTCCCAGGTAGACGCGGTCAAGCCTGTCGAGGTCACTGGTGACTCTGGCGCTGCTGTGGGTGCTGAGCCTAGGGGTGCTGTGACTGGGGGTGCTGTCCCTGGGGGTGCTAAGTCTGGGGGTGCTGAGCTTGGGGGTGTTGAGCCTGGGGGTGCTGAGCCTAGGGGTGCTGAGCCAGGGGGTGCTGAGCCTGGGGGTGCTGAGCCTGGGGGTGCTGAGCCTGGAGGTGCTGAGCCTGGGGGTACTGAGACTGGAGGTTCTACGCCTGGACGTGCTTTGCCTGAGGGTTCTTCGCCTGGACGTTCTCCGGGTGCTTCGTCTCGCCGAGAGCCACTCTCCCCGCAGGAGTTGCGTGAGTGGTTTGCCCGGCGCTGGCGCGTTGCTGCTGGTGCTGGAGGTTCTTCGGCTGCTGAGGGTGCTGCTGCCGCGCGTCCCGGAGGTGCTCGTACTGGGAGTACTGGAGCTGCTGGGCCTGCGGGATCTACTGGAGCTGGTGCTGCTGAGCGTGTTGGCGCTGAGACTACTGCTGGCGGTCCGGCTGGCAATGCTCCTGGTGCTGCTGAAGGTTCTGGTGCTGCTGGGGGTTCTGGAGCTACTGGAGGTGCTACTGGAGGTGTCGTTGGAGGTGCTACTGGGGGTTCTAAAGCTACTTGAGGTGCTGCTGGAGGTGCTACTGGAGCGGGTACTCCTGCTGGGGGTACTGGTGCTGTCCCTGCTGTTTCTGGCGTCGCCTCGCGGCCCAGACCGTACTTCGTTCCCCTCCTGCAGCAGGTTCTGTTGGGTGCAAATTCACATTGCACGACATCCTGCCGTCTGTTTGTACGAGTATGCGTGTGCGAATGCATTTGCGTGTGAATGGTATGTTTGTGTGTTTGTTTGCTTTCGCAATTTTCGCTTGAAGCATTTGCAGGTACTCGCAAAATGTGCGCTTCGGCATAACATTGTACGCGCTATGAACAGTACAAGCAGAAAGGACGAGCTCGCAAAGGAACCCAAGATGGAAGCTTTGCGGTTCAACTTACATGATTGCGCAGATTCAGTTCTATCCAACTCGAAATTGTACTGTTTTGTTTGGTTGACTATAGTGTAGCAGGGCAGGCACTATAGGGGTACAATTTAGGTGAAGGTTGGATGTTGTTTGTCTGTATCTGCATGCTACAGGGCCAGGGGAAACCAGCGGAACCAGCACTTGGCTGGTTGGGCAAAGACAAAACAGGTTCTGTTTTTAGGACCTGAACCTGGTTGTTGTTTTCCCAGGTTGGTAAAACAGAACCAGAGGTTGTTCACCAACCTATCACCTGCTATTTTGTCCAGCCAGGTTGGTTCTGTTGCTTGGAATTATTTGGGATCATCCCTGGTTGTTCCCAGGTTGATTCCCAAGGTCCTTGCTAGCTAGAGCTATTTATTCCTTCTCTGTTTGTACCTGAATATAGTGAAATTGATTCAAGCGAATTCCTTCCTTGCTGGAATTTCGTTTCTACGCGATGCGACGGCGGAATGCTACCCAAGTCAACGCTAGTATGCTAGCACTCCAACGCTAGGCTAACGCTGTCCGAGCCATAACTTCGTAATGGCAGAACTTTTCGCGAGGCAACTTGGCTTATTTTAAAGCTCTTAGAGTGAGCTTCGATATAGCAAATTCTTAGCTTAATCCGGTCGACGGTCTGCACGATACGCTGCGCGACGTTCAAGGTACTCTTGCTGTTTTGACTAAGTCCCTCTTGATCCCTCTCTCTACAAACTCGGACCCGAGGATAGGGGCTGGTCTTGTACCAGGCACCCAAGGACCCTTGGAGGTGACCCCGAGGAGAGGTTTTAAGTTTGATAAAGTCTTAATAGCTTGAGTTTATTAGGCCCTTACACCAACAAGCTGGTATCAGAGCTGCGTTATAGTGATCCTCGATATAGGTAGCTATGGCGGGCAACACCTCGGCGGTAGCTGGTGAATCTTCAGCCCAAGATCGTAGCGGCAGCCATGATTCTGGTGTTTCTGCGCCAAGGGGAGCGCGAACAAGCCAGGGCTCGCTGATCAAGGAGGTGCTGAAAAACTTCACCGTCGAGAAGTTCAATGGTGAGGGCTATGATGATTGGGCCTGGAAAATGCAACTTTATTTCCGTCAAATCGGATTGCTGAAACTAATGATTGGGGAGGAGCCTAGACCGAGTGACCCCGCTCTTCAGGAAGATTGGGACGAGCGCGCCTCGGCTGGCTACTACTTGATGTCGCAGAGTTTGGAGCTGAACCAGCGTCACCACGTCATGCACCTGCTGCCGGAGGTTGAGTGCGGTCCGAAGGCGTGGACCGTGTTGAAGGAGCTGCACGCCCCGACCTCCGTTGTTGCAACATTGATGCTGGAGAGGGAGCTGTCCGCGTTGCGCCTGAGCGAGGGAGAGCCGGTGCAACCTGTCCTTGACAAATTGCGCGACCTCTACGCAAAGTTGGCGACCGCAGGAATCACCTACCCGGAACAAACAAAGTGCTTGAAGATGCTCTCGCTGCTGCCGGAATCGTGGCTTCAATTTACGAGCGGATTGAGCCTGCCGCAGAACCAGAGCTTGTGGACGCTCGAGTGGGTGCGGACGAAGATTCTGGAGGAGGACTTCCGTCGCCGCCAACTGAGGGGTGGAGACGACGGCAGCAGCGGCTACGGGATGCAAGGGAGCCGACGTGGCAAAGGACGTGGCTTCGGTGGTGCTGGACGCGGTGCAAAGAAAGACGACGACTCCAACGACCAACAAGGAGGTACCGGTTGGGGTCGCGGTGCAAAATCTGGACGTGGGGGCAAGTCGGGTGCTGGTGGCAAAATGAAAGGGAGTTGCTGGTATTGTGAGAAGGAAGGGCACCCCTGGTTTTTGTGCTATAGGAAACCCGATGGATGGACCCCCCAGAATCGTCACCAGGATGGCGGCGCGCAGAGGAACCAGAAAAACGGCGCCAACATGGTCGCTGATTCGTCCGACAACAACCCGAAGGGCAACGGCGGTGCGGAGAAGAAGAAGGAGCGCACCGCGGGCCAATTCTTCCATATGGGAGACAAGGGGGAGCAAGGAGACGCATCTGCTAAGGCTGGAGCAGAGCTGCACCCCCTGGACTATTGGGTGTTGGACACAGGCGCTGCTTGGACAATGACGCCGCGCAAGGACCTGCTGGACGACGTACGCGCTGCACCGATTAATGAGGTGTGCTCTGCCTCTGGACACATGTTGAAGGTGGCTGGTGCGGGACGAGCTGCATTTAAGGGAGCGGATGGCAAGCCGGTGGTGCTGCACGACGTTCTCCTCGTCCCCGACCTGAAGGCCAACCTCATCTCCCTCCGTAAGCTTGGCAAGGCTGGGGTGAACACCAACACGGATGGGGCTCGCACTTATAAGGGGAAGCTGGGCAATCGGGTGCTTTGGGATCTGCACGAGAGCAAGGACGTGTACAGATCTATGTGGCAGCTGCCGGCGCTGGCGTGGCACGGTGGGGGGCAGGCTGGAGAGGGGTCCGCATCCCAGGGGGAGTGCAACGCCGTTGGAGGGGTTGGTGTGAAAGTGTCGGCCAGATCTGGGGAGACAGATTGGGCAACTGCACACCGACGTTTGGGGCATGTGGCAATGCCTTTGCTGAAGCAGCTGGAGAAGGATGGAGCCGTTAAGGGCTTAAAGCTGAACGGACAACCACCCGATGATAACTGTGAAATTTGCCTCCTTTCAAAGTTCACCCGTTTCCCCTTCCATAGTGTGGCTGGCAGGAGCAAAAAGCCGTTGGAGCTGGTCCACATGGACTTGGTGGGGCCGCTGCCGGTGCAAGGGCACAAGGGGGAGCGGTACTTCCTAACCATAGTGGATGACTGGAGCAGGCTAATGTGGGCGTATCCGCTGAAGCAGAAAGATCACGCCGCCTCCACGATTCGGGACGATTGGCTGCCGTTCGTGGAGAAGCAAGCGGAGTGTGTGGTGAAGCGGATTAGGACAGATCGGGGTGGTGAGTTCCTTGGAGCTGAGATGACGGCCTGGCTCAAGAAGCAGGGCATCCAGAGGGAGCTGACCACGGCTTACACCCCACAGTCCAACGGTGTAGCAGAACGGGCGAACCGGACAATTTTGGAGACAGCTAGGGCGCTGCTCATAGAATCTGGGCTGGGCAACTTGATGTGGCCCCATGCTGTTCGGCACGCTACCGTCGCTAGGAACAGGGTACTCACAAAGGTTGGGGATGACTCGTGGGTGCCGTTGGAGAGGTGGCTTGGGAGGAAGCCGCCGGTGGACATGCTGAGGGTGTTCGGTTGCATGGCAGTCGCCCACGTTCCCAAGACCTACCGCAGTAAGTTGGGGGCGAGTGCAATCTGGTGTGTGCATTTGGGGCTGGCTGCTGAGAGCAAGGGATGGCTGCTGTGGGAGCCTTCCAAGGGTGTGTTGTTTGACAGCAGGGATGTGAAGTTTGTTGAGGGCATGATGTATGGGAGCTGGGAGAAACAGCCGGAGGCCAGGGTGTCCCAGCAGATGGAGCAGATTACCATGCAGCTGGACCTGACTCCTAGTGTGTGGGAGGAGGGAGAGGAGGCAGCTGCAGAGGGTGGTGATAAAGAGAAGGTGCAGGAGGCACCTGCTGGTGGAGGTGATGGTGTGGAGATTAGCGGTAGCACTAGTGGAGCTGCTGGATCCGAGGGAGGAGAGCAGCAGCAGGGGAAAACTAAGAAGCCGAAGGGTGTTATTATGAAGGGATGGGAGACACCCGTCTCCAGGCCAGGACGTACCCGTATGGCTACTAAGAAGCTGACTGCAGGAGCTGATATAGCGGAGCAGCAGCTTGGGACCGAGGAGGCATTGCTGATTCTACCGCATGGCTATGACCCGGATGAGGAGGATCAACCTGCGTACTGTTTTCTTGCCCCTGCACCAGAGGAACCAGCTAGCATGGAGGAGGCATTAGCTGGACCAGATAGGGACAAATGGCTAGCTTCCAGGGATGTTGAGTACCAGAGCCTGCTGGAGAATGGGACTTGGGAACTAGTGGTGCTGCCTGAGGGAAAGAAAGCGGTACAATGCAAGTGGGTGCTAAGGATCAAGACTGACGACAAGGGGCAGGTCACCATCTACAAGAGTAGGTTGGTGGCTAAGGGGTTTATGCAGAAGGAGAAGCGGGACTTCAATGAGATCTTTGCTCCCACTGCCAAACCCCCTACCCTTCGTGTCTTGTTGGCAGATGCAGCCGTTAGTAGGAAGTTCATTATCCAGATGGACATATCAACGGCATTTCTCAACGGGATTTTAGAGGAGGAGGTGTTCATGACGCAGCCACCTGGGTATGAGGATGGTACGGGCAGGGTGTGCAAGCTGAAAAAGTCCATCTACGGCTTGAAGCAGGCGCCACGCTGCTGGTACCAGAAGTTGGCAGCTGTTTTAGAGGAGATGGGATTCAGGACCAGCAGCTGTGATGAGAGCCTCTTTCTCAAGGGGGAGGGGGAGAAGCTGGTGCTGTTTGTGGTCTATGTGGACGACATTCTTCTCTTTAGCAGCAGCATGAAGGAGATCGAGAAGGTGCAGCAGCAGCTGATGGAGAACTTCAAGTGCAAGAACCTTGGGGAGGTAAAGTACTACCTCGGGATGCACGTGGAGAAGGATCTGGATCACAGGTGGTTGAAGCTGCACCAGGAGAAGTTCATCAAGGAGCTTGGGGAGAAGTACGGAATTGAGAATGAGCGCAAGGTTGCAACTCCCCTGCCAGCAGAATTCAAGCTTGTGAAAGCTGCAGAGGATGAAGGGGTTGAAGCCGAGGAGCAGCAGCAATTTCAGTCCTTGGTGGGCAGCCTCTTGTATGCAGCACTTCACACGAGACCCGACATCTCTTTCTCGGTTGGGCAGCTGGCTAGGGTAGTGCAGAATCCATCAGAGGAGCAGGTGGATGCAGCTGAGCGTGTGGTGAAGTATCTGAACTCTCACCCAAGCATTGGAGTTCAATACTCCGCATCTGCACAGGTGAAGCAGAAAGGGGTTGAGGTGCTGAAAGAGAAGAGGGAGAGGCATGGAGAAGGCAAGCTCTTTCTTACTTGCTTTACCGATGCTACGTGGGCTTCTGAAAAGGAGGAATCTTCATCTGTGGGAGGATACATCTGCGTAGTTGGGGGAGGACCGGTTAGTTGGAGGTCAAAGAAGCAGACGGAGACAGCACTCTCTTCCGTGGAATCAGAGTACATGGCGATGTTCCATGGGGTGAAGGAGGTGATTTGGCTGAGGAGGCTGTTGGAGGAGATTGGCCAGGAGCAAAAGGTTGCTACGCCGCTGTTTTGTGATAGCAAGGGAGCTCTTGGGATGGCCAGGAACGCTGTGCTTCATGGGCTCAATAAGCACATGCGTATCAAGTGGCACTGGCTGCGTAAGGAGGTGAAGAGGGGGACGGTGAATCCGATCTACATCAAGACTCACCAGCAGCCAGCAGACTTCCTCACCAAGAGGCTTGCGGATGAGTCTCATTAGCGCTGAGGGGGAGTGTGTTGGGTGCAAATTCACATTGCACGACATCCTGCCGTCTGTTTGTACGAGTATGCGTGTGCGAATGCATTTGCGTGTGAATGGTATGTTTGTGTGTTTGTTTGCTTTCGCAATTTTCGCTTGAAGCATTTGCAGGTACTCGCAAAATGTGCGCTTCGGCATAACATTGTACGCGCTATGAACAGTACAAGCAGAAAGGACGAGCTCGCAAAGGAACCCAAGATGGAAGCTTTGCGGTTCAACTTACATGATTGCGCAGATTCAGTTCTATCCAACTCGAAATTGTACTGTTTTGTTTGGTTGACTATAGTGTAGCAGGGCAGGCACTATAGGGGTACAATTTAGGTGAAGGTTGGATGTTGTTTGTCTGTATCTGCATGCTACAGGGCCAGGGGAAACCAGCGGAACCAGCACTTGGCTGGTTGGGCAAAGACAAAACAGGTTCTGTTTTTAGGACCTGAACCTGGTTGTTGTTTTCCCAGGTTGGAAAAACAGAACCAGAGGTTGTTCACCAACCTATCACCTGCTATTTTTTCCAGCCAGGTTGGTTCTGTTGCTTGGAATTATTTGGGATCATCCCTGGTTGTTCCCAGGTTGATTCCCAAGGTCCTTGCTAGCTAGAGCTATTTATTCCTTCTCTGTTTGTACCTGAATATAGTGAAATTGATTCAAGCGAATTCCTTCCTTGCTGGAATTTCGTTTCTACGCGATGCGACGGCGGAATGCTACCCAAGTCAACGCTAGTATGCTAGCACTCCAACGCTAGGCTAACGCTGTCCGAGCCATAACTTCGTAATGGCAGAACTTTTCGCGAGGCAACTTGGCTTATTTTAAAGCTCCTAGAGTGAGCTTCGATATAGCAAATTCTCAGCTTAATCCGGTCGACGGTCTGCACGATACGCTGCGCGACGTTCAAGGTACTCTTGCTGTTTTGACTAAGTCCCTCTTGATCCCTCTCTCTACAAACTCGGACCCGAGGATAGGGGCTGGTCTTGTACCAGGCACCCAAGGACCCTTGGAGGTGACCCCGAGGAGAGGTTTTAAGTTTGATAAAGTCTTAATAGCTTGAGTTTATTAGGCCCTTACACCAACAGGTTCTCGGTCTTACACCTTCTCCTGGTCCTTCTCCTCCTCCCTTAGAGGGTCCACAGCCTGTCCAGTCATAGTCACAGCTACAGCCTGCCTCCCCTTTGCCTGCTCCTTCTCCCTACGCTGGTCCGACTGGAGGTCTTACTGAGCGTCGTGAGCCTGCGTCTCGTCCTGCGTCGCCTGTTCGTACTACGTGCACTAGTGGTCGCGGTTCGCATCAGCGTCCTCCTCGTGTCCCTGGCACGCACCGGATGTCTCTGCGTCCGTCTACTGCTCCTCTGCGTGCCCCTTTGCCTTCTCCTCCTTCTTCCTCTCTTCCTGCTCTTGCCGACCTGGAGTTGGACTCTCTTCGTGCTGCCAGTCCTACTGTCACGCGTCTCCTTGCTACTGCCGTCACTGACCCTTCTTTCGAGTCTTCTGCTGCGTCTGCCCTTGTCACTGAGCTCGTTGACTTTGCTGCGCGCTGTCGTCTAGAATACGCTGCTAGTCTTGTCGCTGAGTCTGAGTCTACCTGTCCTCCGTCCGTCGGGGGTGAGTGTGCCCTTGGCACAGACGTCCTTGAGGACAGGCAAGAGAAGTTCCAGTGTCTGGCCGCCGCTTCACCTCATCTCGCGTCTGTATTGCTCGCCCCTGAGGGAGACCCGGATGCACTAGACATCCCAACTCCGCGCTCTTACGCGGAGGCGGTAGAGGGTCCCTACTCCTCTCAGTGACAGGCACCTATGGATGCAGAGATGGCTTCCTGGAAGTCCACAGGCACCTACATTGATGCTGTTTCCCCTCCTACGGCGAACATAGTCAGTGGCATGTGGATCTTCAGGATGAAGCGGCCGCCGGGTTCTCCGCCTGTCTTAAAGGCGCGTTTCGTGGCTCGTGGCTTCAGTCAACGGCAGGGAGTTGACTACTTTCAGACCTTCTCTCCCACCCCGAAGATGACCACTCTTCGGGTACTGCTGCACGTTGCTGCTCACCGTGACTACGAGCTCCACTCTCTCGACTTCAGCACTGCTTTCTTGCAGGGCAGCCTGCACGAGGAGATCTGGCTGCATCGCCCACCTGTCTTCACTGGGTCTTTCCCTCCTGGTACCCAGTGGAGTCTCCGGCGTCCAGTCTACGGTCTCTGCCAGGCGCCACGTGAGTGGCACGATACACTAAGGACTACGCTGGCGGCACTTGGGTTTGCTCCTTCTACTGCCGACCCGTCGCTGTTTCTGCGCACCGACACCTCTCTGCCGCAGTTCTACATCCTCGTGTACGTCGACGACTTGGTCTTTGCCACAGCTGACACTGCTGGACTCGCCTACGTGAAGTCTGAGCTGCAGAAGAGACACACGTGCAATGACCTGGGTGAACTGTGCAGCTACCTTGGCTTGCAGATCACCCGGGACAGAGCACGCTGCACCATTACCCTGACTCAGTCACACATGGTGCAGCAGGTCCTTCAGCGCTTCGGCTACACGTACTCCTCGCCTCAGGCCACTCCTTTGCCTACTTGCCACTCGCTCTCAGCTCTGCCTTCGGATGAGTCCGTATTGTCGAGTGGCCCGTATGCAGAGCTTGTTGGGTGCCTCATGTACCTGATGACCTGCACACGACCTGACCTTGCATACCCTCTTAGCATTCTTGCACGCTATGTTGCTCCTGGGAGACACCGACCAGAGCACATGGCTGCAGCGAAGAGGGTGTTGCGCTACTTGTGCAGTACGTCGGGCATGGGGCTAGTGCTTGGAGGGCACAGTCCAGTGGTCCTCAGTAGGCACGCGGACGCTTCTGTTGGGTGCAAATTCACATTGCACGACATCCTGCCGTCTGTTTGTACGAGTATGCGTGTGCGAATGCATTTGCGTGTGAATGGTATGTTTGTGTGTTTGTTTGCTTTCGCAAATTTCGCTTGAAGCATTTGCAGGTACTCGCAAAATGTGCGCTTCGGCATAACATTGTACGCGCTATGAACAGTACAAGCAGAAAGGACGAGCTCGCAAAGGAACCCAAGATGGAAGCTTTGCGGTTCAACTTACTTGATTGCGCAGATTCAGTTCTATCCAACTCGAAATTGTACTGTTTTGTTTGGTTGACTATAGTGTAGCAGGGCAGGCACTATAGGGGTACAATTTAGGTGAAGGTTGGATGTTGTTTGTCTGTATCTGCATGCTACAGGGCCAGGGGAAACCAGCGGAACCAGCATTTGGCTGGTTGGGCAAAGACAAAACAGGTTCTGTTTTTAGGACCTGAACCTGGTTGTTGTTTTCCCAGGTTGGAAAAACAGAACCAGAGGTTGTTCACCAACCTATCACCTGCTATTTTGTCCAGCCAGGTTGGTTCTGTTGCTTGGAATTACTTGGGATCATCCCTGGTTGTTCCCAGGTTGATTCCCAAGGTCCTTGCTAGCTAGAGCTATTTATTCCTTCTCTGTTTGTACCTGAATATAGTGAAATTGATTCAGGCGAATTCCTTCCTTGCTGGAATTTCTTTTCTACGCGGTGCGACGGCGGAATGCTACCCGAGTCAACGCTAGTACGCTAGCACTCCAACGCTAGGCTAACGCTGTCCGAGCCATAACTTCGTAATGGCAGAACTTTTTGCGAGGCAACTTGGCTTATTTTAAAGCTCTTAGAGTGAGCTTCGATATAGGAAATTCTCAGCTTAATCCAATCGACGGTCTGCACGATACGCTGCGCGACGTTCAAGGTACTCTTGCTGTTTTGACCAAGTCCCTCTTGATCCCTCTCTCTACAAACTCGGACCCGAGGATAGGGGCTGGTCTTGTACCAGGCACCCAAGGACCCTTGGAGGTGACCCCGAGGAGAGGTTTTAAGTGTGATAAAGTCTTAATAGCTTAAGTTTATTAGGCCCTTACACCAACAAGCTGGTATCAGAGCTGCGTTATAGTGATCCTCGATATAGGTAGCTATGGCGGGCAACACCTCGGCGGTAGCTGGTGAATCTTCAGCCCAAGATCGTAGCGGCAGCCATGATTCTGGTGTTTCTGCGCCAAGGGGAGCGCGAACAAGCCAGGGCTCGCTGATCAAGGAGGTGCTGAAAAACTTCACCGTCGAGAAGTTCAATGGTGAGGGCTATGATGATTGGGCCTGGAAAATGCAACTTTATTTCCGTCAAATCGGATTGCTGAAACTAATGATTGGGGAGGAGCCTAGACCGAGTGACCCCGCCCTTCAGGAAGATTGGGACGAGCGCGCCTCGGCTGGCTACTACTTGATGTCGCAGAGTTTGGAGCTGAACCAGCGTCACCACGTCATCCACCTGCTGCCGGAGGTTGAGTGCGGTCCGAAGGCGTGGACGGTGTTGAAGGAGCTGCACGCCCCGACCTCCGTTGTTGCAACATTGATGCTAGAGAGGGAGTTGTCCGCGTTGCGCCTGAGCGAGGGAGAGCCGGTGCAACCTGTCCTGGACAAATTGCGCGACCTCTACGCGAAGTTGGCGACCGCGGGAATCACCTACCCGGAGCAAACAAAGTGCTTGAAGATGCTCTCGCTGCTGCCGGAATCGTGGCTTCAATTTACGAGCGGATTGAGCCTGCCGCAGAACCAGAGCTTGTGGACGCTCGAGTGGGTGCGGACGAAGATTCTGGAGGAGGACTTCCGTCGCCGCCAACTGAGGGGTGGAGACGACGGCAGCAACGGATACGGGATGCAAGGGAGCCGACGTGGCAAAGGACGTGGCTTCGGTGGTGCTGGACGCGGTGCAAAGAAAGACGACGACTCCAACGACCAACAAGGAGGTACCGGTTGGGGTCGCGGTGCGAAATCTGGACGTGGGGGCAAGTCGGGTGCTGGTGGCAAAATGAAAGGGAGTTGCTGGTATTGTGAGAAGGAAGGGCACCCCTGGTTTTTGTGCTATAAGAAACCCGATGGATGGACCCCCCAGAATCGTCACCAGGATGGCGGCGCGCGGAGGAACCAGAAAAACGGCGCCAATATGGTCGCTGATTCGTCCGACAACAACCCGAAGGGCAACGGCGGTGCGGAGAAGAAGAAGGAGCGCACCGCGGGCCAATTCTTCCATATGGGAGACAAGGGGGAGCAAGGAGACGCATCTGCTAAGGCTGGAGCAGAGCTGCACCCCCTGGACTATTGGGTGTTGGACACAGGCGCTGCTTGGACAATGACGCCGCGCAAGGACCTGCTGGACGACGTACGCGCTGCACCGATTAATGAGGTGTGCTCTGCCTCTGGACACATGTTGAAGGTGGCTGGTGCGGGACGAGCTGCATTTAAGGGAGCGGATGGCAAGCCGGTGGTGCTGCACGACGTTCTCCTCGTCCCCGACCTGAAGGCCAACCTCATCTCCCTCCGTAAGCTTGGCAAGGCTGGGGTGAACACCAACACGGATGGGGCTCGCACTTATAAGGGGAAGCTGGGCAATCGGGTGCTTTGGGATCTGCACGAGAGCAAGGACGTGTACAGATCTATGTGGCAGCTGCCGGCGCTGGCGTGGCACGGTGGGGGGCAGGCTGGAGAGGGGTCTGCATCCCAGGGGGAGTGCAACGCCGTTGGAGGGGTTGGTGTGAAAGTGTCGGCCAGATCTGGGGAGACAGATTGGGCAACTGCACACCGACGTTTGGGGCATATGGCAATGCCTTTGCTGAAGCAGCTGGAGAAGGATGGAGCCGTTAAGGGCTTAAAGCTGAACGGACAACCACCCGATGATAACTGTGAAATTTGCCTCCTTTCAAAGTTCACTCGTTTCCCCTTCCATAGTGTGGCTGGCAGGAGCAAAAAGCCGTTGGAGCTGGTCCACATGGACTTGGTGGGGCCGCTGCCGGTGCAAGGGCACAAGGGGGAGCGGTACTTCCTAACCATAGTGGATGACTGGAGCAGGCTAATGTGGGCGTATCCGCTGAAGCAGAAAGATCACGCCGCCTCCACGATTCGGGACGATTGGCTGCCGTTCGTGGAGAAGCAAGCGGAGTGTGTGGTGAAGCGGATTAGGACAGATCGGGGTGGTGAGTTCCTTGGAGCTGAGATGACGGCCTGGCTCAAGAAGCAGGGCATCCAGAGGGAGCTGACCACGGCTTACACCCCACAGTCCAACGGTGTAGCAGAACGGGCGAACCGGACAATTCTGGAGACAGCTAGGGCGCTGCTCATAGAATCTGGGCTGGGCAACTTGATGTGGCCCCATGCTGTTCGGCACGCTACCGTCGCTAGGAACAGGGTACTCACAAAGGTTGGGGATAACTCGTGGGTGCCGTTGGAGAGATGGCTTGGGAGGAAGCCGCCGGTGGACATGCTGAGAGTGTTCGGTTGCATGGCAGTCGCCCACGTTCCCAAGACCTACCGCAGTAAGTTGGGGGCGAGTGCATTTGGGGCTGGCTGCTGAGAGCAAGGGATGGCTGCTGTGGGAGCCTTCCAACGGTGTGTTGTTTGACAGCAGGGATGTGAAGTTTGTTGAGAGCATGATGTATGGGAGCTGGGAGAAACAGCCGGAGGCCAGGGTGTCCCAGCAGATGGAGCAGATTACCATGCAGCTGGACCTGACTCCTAGTGTGTGGGAGGAGGGAGAGGAGGCAGCTGCAGAGGGTGGTGATAAAGAGAAGGTGCAGGAGGCACCTGCTGGTGGAGGTGATGGTGTGGAGATTAGCGGTAGCACTAGTGGAGCTGCTGGATCCGAGGGAGGAGAGCAGCAGCAGGGGAAAACTAAGAAGCCGAAGGGTGTTATTATGAAGGGATGGGAGACACCCGTCTCCAGGCCAGGACGTACCCGTATGGCTACTAAGAAGCTGACTGCAGGAGCTGATGTAGCGGAGCAGCAGCTTGGGACCGAGGAGGCATTGCTGATTCTACCGCATGGCTATGACCCGGATGAGGAGGATCAACCTGCGTACTGTTTTCTTGCCCCTGCACCAGAGGAACCAGCTAGCATGGAGGAGGCATTAGCTGGACCAGATAGGGACAAATGGCTAGCTTCCAGGGATGCTGAGTACCAGAGCCTGCTGGAGAATGGGACTTGGGAACTAGTGGTGCTGCCTGAGGGAAAGAAAGCGGTACAATGCAAGTGGGTGCTAAGGATCAAGACTGACGACAAGGGGCAGGTCACCATCTACAAGAGTAGGTTGGTGGCTAAGGGGTTTATGCAGAAGGAGAAGCGGGACTTCAATGAGATCTTTGCTCCCACTGCCAAACCCCCTACCCTTCGTGTCTTGTTGGCAGATGCAGCCGTTAGTGGGAAGTTCATTATCCAGATGGACATATCAACGGCATTTCTCAACGGGATTTTAGAGGAGGAGGTGTTCATGACGCAGCCACCTGGGTATGAGGATGGTACGGGCAGGGTGTGCAAGCTGAAAAAGTCCATCTACGGCTTGAAGCAGGCGCCACGCTGCTGGTACCAGAAGTTGGCAGCTGTTTTAGAGGAGATGGGATTCAGGACCAGCAGCTGTGATGAGAGCCTCTTTCTCAAGGGGGAGGGGGAGAAGCTGGTGCTGTTTCTGGTCTATGTGGACGACATTCTTCTCTTTAGCAGCAGCATGAAGGAGATCCAGAAGGTGCAGCAGCAACTGATGGAGAACTTCAAGTGCAAGAACCTTGGGGAGGTAAAGTACTACCTCGGGATGCACGTGGAGAGGGATCTGGATCACAGGTGGTTGAAGCTGCACCAGGAGAAGTTCATCAAGGAGCTTGGGGAGAAGTACGGAATTGAGAATGAGCGCAAGGTTGCAACTCCCCTGCCAGCAGAATTCAAGCTTGTGAAAGCTGCAGAGGATGAAGGGGTTCAAGCCGAGGAGCAGCAGCAATTTCAGTCCTTGGTGGGCAGCCTCTTGTATGCAGCAGTTCACACGAGACCCGACATCTCTTTCTCGGTTGGGCAGCTGGCTAGGGTAGTGCAGAATCCATCAGAGGAGCAGGTGGATGCAGCTGAGCGTGTGGTGAAGTATCTGAACTCTCACCCAAGCATTGGAGTTCAATACTCCGCATCTGCACAGGTGAAGCAGAAAGGGGTTGAGGTGCTGAAAGAGAAGGGGGAGAGGCTTGGAGAAGGCAAGCTTTTTCTCACTTGCTTTACTGATGCTACGTGGGCCTCTGAGAAGGAGGATTCCTCATCAATGGGAGGATACATCTGCGTAGTTGGGGGAGGACCGGTTAGTTGGAGGTCAAAGAAGCAGACGGAGACAGCACTCTCTTCCGTGGAATCAGAGTACATGGCGATGTTCCATGGGGTGAAGAAGGTGATTTGGCTGAGGAGGCTGTTGGAGGAGATTGGCCAGGAGCAAAAGGTTGCTACGCCGCTGTTTTGTGATAGCAAGGGAGCTCTTGGGATGGCCAGGAACGCTGTGCTTCATGGGCTGAATAAGCACATGCGTATCAAGTGGCACTGGCTGCGTAAGGAGGTGAAGAGGGGGACGGTGAATCCGATCTACATCAAGACTCACCAGCAGCCAGCAGAATTCCTCACCAAGAGGCTTGCGGATGAGTCTCATTGGCGTTGTGTGCGCATGAGTGGAATGAGCATGAACTAGTATGGAATGATGGGGATGCAGCCGGCAGGCTGAGGGGGAGTGTGTTGGGTGCAAATTCACATTGCACGACATCCTGCCGTCTGTTTGTACGAGTATGCGTGTGCGAATGCATTTGCGTGTGAATGGTATGTTTGTGTGTTTGTTTGCTTTCGCAATTTTCGCTTGAAGCATTTGCAGGTACTCGCAAAATGTGCGCTTCGGCATAACATTGTACGCGCTATGAACAGTACAAGCAGAAAGGACGAGCTCGCAAAGGAACCCAAGATGGAAGCTTTGCGGTTCAACTTACTTGATTGCGCAGATTCAGTTCTATCCAACTCGAAATTGTACTGTTTTGTTTGGTTGACTATAGTGTAGCAGGGCAGGCACTATAGGGGTACAATTTAGGTGAAGGTTGGATGTTGTTTGTCTGTATCTGCATGCTACAGGGCCAGGGGAAACCAGCGGAACCAGCATTTGGCTGGTTGGGCAAAGACAAAACAGGTTCTGTTTTTAGGACCTGAACCTGGTTGTTGTTTCCCCAGGTTGGAAAAACAGAACTAGAGGTTGTTTTCCAACCTACCACCTGCTATTTTGGTCCAGCCAGGTTGGTTCTGTTGCTTGGAATTATTTGGGATCATCCCTGGTTGTTCCCAGGTTGATTCCCAAGGTCCTTGCTAGCTAGAGCTATTTATTCCTTCTCTGTTTATACCTGAATATAGTGAAATTGATTCAAGCGAATTCCTTCCTTGCTGGAATTTCTTTTCTACGCGGTGCGACGGCGGAATGCTACCCGAGTCAACGCTAGTACGCTAGCACTCCAACGCTGGGCTAACGCTGTCCGAGCCATAACTTCGTAATGGCAGAACTTTTCGCGAGGCAACTTGGCTTATTTTAAAGCTCTTAGAGTGAGCTTCGATATAGGAAATTCTCAGCTTAATCCGATCGACGGTCTGCACGATATGCTGCGCGACGTTCAAGGTACTCTTGCTGTTTTGACTAAGTCCCTCTTGATCCCTCTCTCTACAAACTCGGACCCGAGGATAGGGGCTGGTCTTGTACCAGGCACCCAAGGACCCTTGGAGGTGACCCGGAGGAGAGGTTTTAAGTATGATAAAGTCTTAATAGCTTGAGTTTATTAGGCCCTTACACCAACACCAGGTCCTTCAGCGCTTCCGCTTCACGTACTCCTTACCACAGCCCACTCCTGTGGCTACTAGCCACTTGCTCTCAACTCCACCTTCGGACGAGTCCGTAGAGCCGAGTGGTCCTTACCCAGAGCTTGTGGGCTGCCTCATGTACCTAATGACGTGCACACGATTTGACCTCGCGTACCCTCTCAGCCTTCTGGCTCGCTATGTGGCACCCGGTAGATACCGAAATGTGCACTTTGATGCTGGGAAGAGGGTACTGCGTTACTTGTGCAGCACGTCGGGCATGGGGCTCATGCTTGGAGGGCGGGGTTCGGTGGTCCTTCTTGAGCCGACGACCAGACGACTGAGCGTTTGTCATAGGCTTATACTTTTAGTCTTGGCTCTGGTTCTATCTCGTGGAGGTCCACTTGTTCTTCTTCTGTGCTTGGTTCCAGCTGTGAGGCCGAGATCTACGCTGGGGCCATGGCTGTACAGGAGCTCCGCTGGCTGACCTACCTGCTGACCGACTTGGGGGAGCGGCCTCGTTCTCCTCCAGTTCTGTACGTGGACAACATGGCAATGCTTGCCTTGCGTCGCGAGCAGAGACTGGAGCACAGAACGAAGCACATTGCTCTGTGCTACTTCCTTGCGCGTGATCTGCAGCAACGTGGTCAGCTGTGCCTTGCTTTCGTGGCCTCTTGGGCTAACACTGGTGATGTCTTAACCAAGGCCCTTGGGGCTGGTGATCATCAGCGTTTCTGCACTGCTTTTGGGCTTGTGCCCACTCTGCCTCACCTGCTGGTTGCTTGACTTGCTCTTGTTGTACACTGCTATATATCTTTATACCTGCATGTTTACTCTTGCTAGGTTGTGATCTGTGTACTGCCTTGCTATTATAAATCTGCATGTGAATTGGCCTTGTGGCCGCCTGCTTGTGCTCAGATTGTGTGGTGTCCTTGAGATCCACCCTGGGCTTTGCCTTGCTTGTTCTCTTGCTTAACTGGTCCTGTGACCACTGTTAGGTTTGGCTATCCCCTACTTCACCTATGGGGGTGTGTCAAAACATATTGTTATGTGTCAAACTCATATCATATAGCTTGTCTAGGCTATATTGGGGTAGACACTATGGGGTACAGTTTCCTAGGGTTTCCTACTTGTACCCAACCTTGTGCTAGTTCATTCATTCCTTGTTCTTTCACATGGTATAGAGCAGGTTCCCTACTGGGAACGCTTCCTTGGGCCCACCACTGAAACTTTTTTCTGACCGCAGCGCGAGTCGCTCCTGCCCGAGACGCGCCTTGTGGGCCGCCCTTCTGACGAGCTCTCTTAGAGGCCCCTCTCACGGCCCCTCGCGCCACCCTTAGCGGCCCCGTCGCCGCCCCTAGCGGCCCCGTACCCGCCCTTCCAGGCCCCTCGTGGCCCCTAGCGGCCCCGTCGCCGCCCTTCCAGGCCCCTCGCGGCCCCTAGCAGCCTCGTCGCCGCCCCTACGCGGCCCCGTCGCCGCCCCTAGCGGCCCTGTCGCTGCCCCTAGCGGCCCCGTCGCCGCCTCCCTCCCTACGCGGCCCCGTAGCCGCCCCTACGCGGCCCCGTCGCCGCCCCGTCGCCGCCTCCCTCCCTACGCGGCCCCGTTGCCGCCCCTACGCGGCCCCGTTGCCGCCCCTGGCGGCCCCGTTGCCGCCTCCCTCCCTACACGGCCCCGTCGCCGCCCCTAAACGGCCCCGTCGCCACCCCTAGTGGCCCAGTCGCGGCCCCTACGCGGCCCCGTCGCCGCCCCTAGCGGCCCCGTCGCCGCTCCCCTCCCTACGCGGCCCCGTCGCCGCCCCTACGCGGCCCCGTCGCCGCCCCTAGCGGCCCCATTGCCGCTCCCCTCCCTACGCGGCCACGTCGCCGCCCCTACGCGGCCCCGTTACAGCCCCTAGCGGCCCCGTCGCCGCCCCTACGCGGCCCCATCGCCGCCCCTAACGGGCCCTTTGCCGCCTCCCTCCCTACGCGGCCCCGTCACCGCCCCTTTGCAGCCTCGTAGCTGCCCCTACGCGGCCCTGTTGCCGCCCCTAGCGGCCCCGTAGCCGCTCCCCTCCCTACGCGGCCCCGTCGCCGCCCCTACCGGCCCCGTCGCCGCCCCTACCCGGCCCTGTTGCCGACCCTAGCGAGCAGCCGAGTCGCCGAGCCGCCCAGCACCTAAGCCGCCGAGCCGCCCAGTAGCCGAGCCGCCCAGCAGCCGAGCCGCCTCTGCAGCAGCCGACCCTGGAGCAGCCGCCCCTGGAGGAGCCGCCAGTGCAGCAGCCGCCCGTGAAGCAGCCGCCCCTGCAGCAGCCGCCCCTACAGCTGCCGCCACTGCAGCAGCCGCCCCTGGAGCAGCCGCCACTACAGCAGCCGCCCCTACAGTAGACGCCCCTGGAGCAGCCGCCCCTGGAGCAGCCACCCCTACAGCTGCCGCGGAGCTCTCGCCGTACAGTGGTAGCGGCCTCGCCGTTGCTGCCGTCGTATGCCTGCCCTTCTCGCCACTGGTGAGCACTGCCCTGCCCGTACTGCTGTTACTGCTGCTCTTGCTGCTCCTGCTCTTTCTACTGCTACTGCTGCTCCTAGCGTGGCCAGATGCAGCTCCAGCGTCGCCCGCGTGAGTCCCTCACCCCCCAGCAGCTTCGTGAGTGGTACGCTAGTTGGGGTTGTCGGGGTGGCCGCAGTGCAAGTCGTTCTGGAGTGAGTAGTTCCGCAGCTACTTGTAGTGGCCGGATGCAGCTCCAGCGTCGCCCGCGTGAGTCCCTCACCCCCCAACAGCTTCGTGAGTGGTACGCCGGTTGGGGTTGTCTGGGTGGCAGTAGTGGGAGTCGTCCTGGAGTGGGTAGTTCGGGAGTTTCTTGTAGTGGCCCGGTGCAGCAGCAGCGTTGTCCGCGCGAGACTCTTTCACCCCAGTAGCTTCGTGAGTGGTACGCTCAGAGTGGAGGGTCGCTGAGTACTGCTCGCTGCCCGTACGTTATTAGCACGGGTGTCCAGACTGGTCAGACTTGCGGGACGTGTGGTCACACAGAGTCCCGCTGCTTTGCCCGTCTGAGCGACGCTTGGCGTACAGAGTTTGGCGACGACGCTGAGCTCCCCGACTGGGTGGAGCTTCTTAGGCAGAGGGTAGAAATATTTGCTCTTGACTATGATGCTATTCTCATTGTAATGCATGCATTGTGTACTAGTGCCGAGGGAGTCTGTCACCTTTGTGTGCCGCCTGACCCCAGTATCCAGTTTGCTGCTCTAGGTGCTGGTGAGGCTGCTGCTCTAGGTGCTAGTGCGTCTGCTGCCCCAGGTGCTGGTGAGTCTGCTCTCTCAGGTACCACGTCGGCTCAAGCCTTACACACCTTCACCCTTGACTCGGGTGCTTCCCGCTCCTTCTTTTGAGACCGCACCACGCTTACGCCGCTTAGTCGGTCGGTTGCGGTCTCCCTGGTGGACCCCTCTGGGGAACCTGTCCTTGCTAGCTTCTCCACTGTCTTACCGTGCCCGGCAGCCCCCTGTGGCACCCTGTCAGGTCTCTACCTCCCCTCGTTCTCTATGAACTTGGTGAGTGGAGCTGATCTACAGGATAGGGGGGTTGACCAGCTCACTCTTGCGAGTCAGCGGGTGACCCACTGCACGTGTGCTCGGACAGGCCGACACTTGGCCACGTTCACCCGTCGGCCGCGGACGAGCCTATACACACTTCCTACTGAGTCTCCTCCGACTGCTGAGTCTGGCCAGGCTGCTACGTCGAGTCAGGTGTTTGCTGCAGCGTCCAGGTCTGGTGCTGAGTCTGCTCCCTGCTCGTGTCGTCTCCTGTCCCACCAGACTCTCCTTTGGCACCACCGCCTTGGTCACCCCTCCCTGCCTCGTCTCCGAGGCATGGCCTCCCGTGTCCTTGTCTCTGGTCTCCCCCGGTCCCTCCCTCCCCTACCTCCGGGGCCTGCCCCTATCTGCGTCCCCTGCGTCGAAGGGCGACAGCGCGCCGCCCCTCACTCCTCCGAGTTTCCTCCGACAGAGGCTCCGTTGCAGACTCCTCACATGGACGTGTGGGGCCCCGCCCGCGTCCGTGGACAGGGGCACGAGCGTTACTTCCTGTTGGTGGTTGACGACTACTCGCATTACACCACAATCTTCCCCTTGCGCAGCAAGGGTGACGTCATTGAGGTGTTGATCGACTGGATCCGCGCAGCTCGTCTCCAGCTCAGAGAGAGTTTCGGCTCGGACTTTCCTGTTCTGCGTCTGCACTCTGACAGAGGCGGGGAGTTTTCCTCTGCCCGTCTAGGAGCCTTTTGTCGTGCACAGGGCATCCGTCAGACCTTCACGCTTCCGACCTCTCCACAGAAAAATGGGATTGCTGAGTGCCGCATTGGCATGGTCATGGACATCGCTCGTACGTCCATGATCCATGCGGCTGCGCCCCAATTTCTGTGGCCGTTTGCGATTCAGTACGCAGCGCATCAGCTCAAGTTTCAGCCCCGGGTCTCCTTGCCAGAGACCTCCCCCACCTTGCGGTGGACGGGGAAGGTTGGCGATGCGTCTGCCTTTCGGGTCTGGGGATCTCGGGCGCTTGTCCGCGACTTGTCTGCGGACAAGCTGTCCCCTCGTGCTGTTCCCTGCGTCTTCCTTGGCTTCCCCCCTGACGCGCCTAGTTGGCAGTTTTACCACCCCACCTCGCGCCGTGTTTTGTCCTCCCAGAACGTCACCTTTGACGAGTCGGTGCCTTACTACCGTCTCTTCCCCTACCGCACTGCGCCCCTCCCCCCGGCGCCGCTCTTTTTTACGCCAGGTCCTCCCCCGGTAGACCCCCTCCCCCCTCAGGGTCCTGCCCCGTCAGGTGTGTCCCAGGTAGACGCAGTCGAGCCTAAAGGTAGCTGTTGACACTGGTGGTGCTAGAGGTGCTGTGCCTGCGGGTGCCAGATCTGGGGGTGCGATTCCTGGGGGTGCTGAGTCCAGGGGTGCGGAGCCTAGGGGTGCTGAGTCTGGGGGTGCTGAGCCTGGGGGTGCTAAGTTTGGGGGTGCTGAGCGTGGGGGTTCTGAGCCTGGGGGTGCAAAGCCTGGGGGTGGTGGGTCTGCTCGTGTGACCTCTCGTGGTGCTTCGTCGAGGCGGGAGCCACTCTCTCCGCAGGAGCTGCACGAGTGGTTTGCCTGGCGCTGGAGCCGTGCTACTAGAGCTGGAGGTACTATTGTTGCTGCTGGTCCCGGAGGTGCTCGTGCTGGCGGTACTAGAGCTGCCGGGGCTGGGGGTGCTGCTGGAGGTACTGCTGGAGCTGCTGGCAGTACTGGAGCTGCCGGTCCTTCTCGATTTAGTGCTGCTGGAGCTGCGGGAGCTACTGGAGCTGGAGCTGCTGGGGGTGTCGGCGCTAGTGGTTCTGCTGGCGGTTGTGGTTCTGCTGGCGCTGGTGCGTCTGAGGGTGCTGGAGTTGGCGCTGTTGGCGCTGGCGGTGTTGCTGGCACTGGTGCTGCCGCAAGGGGTACTGGTGCTGTCCCTGCTGGTTCTAGAGGCGCTGCGCGACCGCGGCCGTACTTCGTTCCGCGCCTTGAGCAGGTTCTTGGTCTCCCGCCCTCTACTAGTCCTGCTCCTCCCTTAGAGTGTCCACAACCTGTTCAGTCGCAGTCCCAGTTACAGCCTGCCTCCCCCCTGCCTGCTCCTTCTCCCTACACAGGTCCTACTAGAGGTCTTGCTGAGCGTCGTGAGCCTGCGTCTCGTCCTGAGTCGCCTATTCGTGCTACTCGCACTAGCCGTCGTGCTCCGCGTCCGCGTTCTCCTGCGGTCCCAGGCACACACCAGATGGCACTGCATCCGTCCACTGCTCCTCTGCGTGTCCCGTTGCCGTCTCCTCCAAAGTCTGAGAAGAAGTGAACGAGAATGGAATGACTATGAACGAAGTGAGTACAAATAGGAAACCCTAATTGGGTTGTACCCCTTATAGGATACCCCACTATAGCCTACACAAATATATAAGCTATATGTTCTGACACACCCCCATAGGCAAAGTGGGGGAGAAAAAGGGGTCACAAGACCAGTCAAGCAAAGCAAAGCAAAGCTCAGGGTGGATCACAAAGTCACCACACATTTCGAGCACAAGTGCAAAGGCCAAAAGGCCAGTTCACATGCAAGATCACATATAGAGATATACAAGAGTCAAGCAAGCAAGAGCAAGAGTATATATAGGTGAAGGTACAGGCAAGGTCAAGAAGTGAGCAAGTGAGGCAAGACAGGCACAAGACCCAGCTGCGTGCAGCAACGCTGATGGTCACAAGGCGCAAGTGCCTTGGTGAAGACATCAGCAGTGTTGGCCTCAGAGGCCACTACGCAAGTCGCAACTGTCCACGCTGCTGTAGCTCACGAGCAAGAAAGTAGCGGAGAGCAATGTGCTTTGTCCTGTGCTCCAGACGCTGCTCTCGACACAAGGCCAGCATGGCCTTGTTGTCTACGTACAGGACTGGAGGAGAACGCGGCGGCTCTCTAAGGTCGGTCAGCAGGTAGGTGAGCCAGCGAAGCTCCTGGGCAGCCATAGCCCCCGCGTAGATCTCAGCCTCACAACTAGAGCCGAGAACAGAAGACGAGCGGGTAGCCCGCCACGAGACAGAGCCGGAACCAAGGCTGAATGTGTAGCCCTGTGACGACCGCTGCGTAGCCTGGTCGTCAGCCCAAGAAGCGTCCGCGTGCCCAGTGAGGACCACTGGACTGCGCCCTCCAAGCACTAGCCCCATGCCCGACGTGCTGCACAAGTAGCGCAACACCCTCTTCGCTGCAGCCATGTGCTCTGGTCGGTGTCTCCCAGGAGCAACATAGCGCGCGAGAATGCTGAGAGGGTATGCAAGGTCAGGTCGTGTGCAGGTCATCAGGTACATGAGGCAGCCAACAAGCTCTGCATACGGGCCACTCGACTCTACGGACTCATCCGAAGGCAGAGCTGAGAGCGAGTGGCGAGTAGGCAGAGGAGTGGCCTGAGGCGAGGAGTACGTGAAGCTGAAGCGCTGAAGAACCTGCTGCACCATGTGTGACTGAGTCAGGGTAATGGTGCGGCGTGCTCTGTCCCGGGTGATCTGCAAGCCAAGGTAGCTGCGCAGTTCACCCAGGTCAGTACACGTGTGTCTCTTCTGCAGCTCGGACTTCACGTAGGCGAGTCCAGCAGTGTAAGCTGTGGCAAAGACCAAGTCGTCGACGTACACGAGGATGTAGAGCGGCGGCAGAAAGGTGTCGGTGCGCAGAAAGAGTGACGGGTCGGCAGTAGAAGGAGCAAACCCAAGTGCCGCAAGTGTAGTTCTCAGTGTGTCGTGCCACTCACGTGGCGCCTGGCGGAGACCGTAGACTGGACGCCGGAGACTCCACTGGGTACCAGGAGGGAAAGACCCAGTGAAGCCAGGTGGGCGACGCAGCCAGATCTCCTCGTGCAGGCTGCCCCGCAAGAAAGCAGTGCTGAAGTCGAGAGAGTGCAGCTCGTAGTCACGGTGAGCAGCAACGTGCAGCAGTACCCAAAGAATGGTCATCTTCGGGGTGGGGGAGAAGATCTGAAAGTAGTCAACTCCCTGCCGCTGACTGAAGCCACGAGCCATGTAACGCGCCTTGAAGACAGGCGGAGAACCCGGCGGCCGCTTCACCCTGAAGATCCACATGCCACTGACTATGTTCGCCCCAGGAGGGGGAACAGCGTCAACGTAGGTGCGTGTGGACTTCCAGGAAGCCATCTCTGCATCCATAGCTGCCTGCCACTGAGAGGAGTAGGGACCCTCTATCGCCTCCGCGTAAGAGCGCGGAGTCGGGATGTCAAGTGCATCCGGGTCTCCCTCAGGGGCTAGCAGTACAGACGCTAGATGAGGTGAAGCGACGACCAGACACTGTAACTCCTCCTGCCTGTCCTCAAGTACGTCCGTGCCAAGGGCACACTCACCCCCCACGGACGGAGGACAGACAGACTCAGACTCAGCGACAAGACTAGTAGCGTAGTCTAGACGAGAGCGCGCAGCAAAGTCGACGAGCTCAGTGACAAGAGCAGACGCAGGAGAAGACTCGAAGGAAGGGTCAGTGACAGCAGTAGCAAGGAGACGCGTGACAGTAGGACTGGCAGCACGAAGAGAGTCCGACTCTGGGTCTGTAAGAGCAGGAAGAGAGGAAGAAGGAGGAGAAGGCAAAGGGGCACGCAGAGGAGCAGTGGACGGACGCAGAGACATCCGGTGCGTGCCAGGGACAGGAGGAGGACGCTGACGCGAACCGTGACCACTAGTGCGCGCAGTACGAACAGGCGACGTAGGACGAGACGCAGGGTCACGACGCTCAGTAAGACCTCCAGTCGGACCAGCGTAGGGAGAAGGAGCAGGCAAAGGGGAGGCAGGCTGTAGCTATGACTGGACATGCTGTGGACCCTCTAAGGGAGGAGGAGGAGGACTAGGGGAAGGTGTAAGACCAAGAACCTGCTGCAGGAGCGGAACGAAGTACGGTCGGGGCCGCGAGGCAACTCCAGAAACAGCAGGGACAACACCATTACCCCCAGCAGGAGTATCCGCTCCAGCAGCACCTCCAGCAGCACCTCCAGTAGCTTCAAAACCCCCAGCAGCACCTCGAGAAGCCTTGGAACCCCGAGCAGCACCAGGAGCACTGCCAGCTGGACCGCGAGCGGTAGTCTCAGCGCCAACACCCTCAGTAGTACCAGCTTCAGAAGAACTCTCAGGTCCAGCAGCTCCAGTACCCCCAGTACGAGCACCTCCAGGACGCGCGGCAGCAGTACCCTCCGCAGCCGAAGAACCTCCAGCACCAGCAGCACGCCTCCAGCGCCGAGCAAACCACTCACACAGCTCCTGTGGGGAGAGTGGCTCTCGGCGAGACGAAGCACCTCCAGGCGGAGAACCTCCAGGCGAAGAACCTCCAGGCTCAGCACCCCCAGGCCCAGCACCCCCAGGCTCAGCACCCCCAGGCCCAGCACCCCCAGGCTCAGCACCCCCAGACTCAGTACCCCCAGGCTCAGCACCCCTAGGCTCAGTACCCCCAGGCTCAGCACCCTCAGACTCCGCACCCCCAGTCTCAACACCCCCAGGCGTAGCACCTTCAGTCCCAGCACCCCCAGGCTCAGCTCCCGCAGCAGCACCAGAGTCACTAGTGACCTCGACAGGCTCAACCGCGTCTACCTGGGACACACCTGAAGGGGCAGGACCCTGAGGGGGGAGGGGCTCGACCGGGGGGGGACCAGGTACCAAGAAGAGCGGGGGCGGGGGGAGGGACGGAGTGCGGTAGGGGAAGAGGCGGTAGTAGGGTACCGACTCGTCGAACGTGACGTCCTGAGAGGACAGAACACGTCGAGAGGTGGGGTGGTAGAACTGCCACCCAGGGGCATCGGGGGGGAACCCCAGGAAGACGCAGGGAGCAGCGCGAGGGGACAGCTTGTCCGCAGACAAGTCGCGGACAAACGCCCGAGATCCCCAGACCCGGAACGCCGACGCATCGCCAACCTTCCCCGTCCACAGCAGGGCTGGGGAGGTCTCCGGCCTAGAGACCCTGGGGTGGAGGTTGATCTGATGCGCCGCGTACCTGACCGCAAACGGCCACAGAAAATGGGGGGCAGCCGCATGCATCATAGACGTACGAGCAACGTCCATGACCATGCCAATGCGGCGCTCAGCAATCCCATTTTGCTGCGGTGAGTCCGGAAGCGTGAAGGTCTGACGGATGCCTCGCGCACGACAGTAGGCACGCAGAAGGGCAGAGGAGAACTCTCCGCCTCTGTCCAAGTGCAGACGCAACACAGGAAAGTCCGAGCCAAAGCTCTGCCTGAGCTGGAGACGAGCTGCGCGGATCCAGTCGATCAGCACCTCAGTGACATCACTCTTGCTGCGCAAGGGGAAGACTGTGGTGTAACGCGAGTAGTCGTCAACCACCAACAGGAAGTAGCGCTCGTGACCGAGTCCACGGACGCGGGCAGGGCCCCACACGTCCATGTGAAGCGTCTGCAACGGAGCCTCTGTCGGAGGAAACTGGGAGGAGTGAGGGGCACAGGGGACACAGGCAGGGCCAGGGCCCTGAGGAAGGGGAGGGAGGGACCGGGGGAGACCAGACACAAGAAGACGGGAGGCCATGCCTCTGAGCCGAAGCAGAGAGGGGTGGCCAAGGCGGTGGTGCCAGAGGAGGGTCTCGTGAGACAGAGTGCGACACAAACAGGGGGCAGACTCAGGACCAGACCTAGACGCTGCAGCAAACACCTGACCAGACGAAGAGACCCTACCAGACTCAGCACCTGGAGGAGAAGCAGTGGTCTGTGTGTACAGGCTCGACCCTGGCTGACATGTGAACGTAGCCAGGTGGTGACCTGTGCTAGCCTCTGTGCAGTGTGTCACCCGCTGACGAGAAGGAGTGAACTGGTGGACACCCGCATCCTGTAGGTCAGCACCACTCGCTAGGTGTTGGTGTAAGGGCCTAATAAACTCAAGCTATTAAGACTTTATCAAACTTAAAACCTCTCCTCGGGGTCACCTCCAAGGGTCCTTGGGTGCCTGGTACAAGACCAGCCCCTATCCTCGGGTCCGAGTTTCTAGAGAGAGGGATCAAGAGGGACTTAGTCAAAACAGCAAGAGTACCTTGAACGTCGCGCAGCGTATCGTGCAGACCGTCGACCGGATTAAGCTGAGAATTTGCTATATCGAAGCTCACTCTAAGAGCTTTAAAATAAGCCAAGTTGCCTCGCGAAAAGTTCTGCCATTACGAAGTTATGGCTTGGACAGCGTTAGCCTAGCGTTGGAGTGCTAGCATACTAGCGTTGACTTGGGTAGCATTCCGCCGTCGCATCGCGTAGAAACTGTTGGGTGCAAATTCACATTGCACGACATCCTGCCGTCTGTTTGTACGAGTATGCGTGTGCGAATGCATTTGCGTGTGAATGGTATGTTCGTGTGTTTGTTTGCTTTCGCAATTTTCGCTTGAAGCATTTGCAGGTACTCGCAAAATGTGCGCTGCGGCATAACATTGTACGCGCTATGAACAGTACAAGCAGAAAGGACGAGCTCGCAAAGGAACCCAAGATGGAAGCTTTGCGGTTCAACTTACATGATTGCGCAGATTCAGTTCTATCCAACTCGAAATTGTACTGTTTTGTTTGGTTGACTATAGTGTAGCAGGGCAGGCACTATAGGGGTACAATTTAGGTGAAGGTTGGATGTTGTTTGTCTGTATCTGCATGCTACAGGGCCAGGGGAAACCAGCGGAACCAGCATTTGGCTGGTTGGGCAAAGACAAAACAGGTTCTGTTTTTAGGACCTGAACCTGGTTGTTGTTTTCCCAGGTTGGAAAAACAGAACCAGAGGTTGTTCACCAACCTATCACCTGCTATTTTGTCCAGCCAGGTTGGTTCTGTTGCTTGGAATTATTTGGGATCATCCCTGGTTGTTCCCAGGTTGATTCCCAAGGTCCTTGCTAGCTAGAGCTATTTATTCCTTCTCTGTTTGTACCTGAATATAGTGAAATTGATTCAAGCGAATTCCTTCCTTGCTGGAATTTCTTTTCTACGCGGTGCGACGGCGGAATGCTACCCGAGTCAACGCTAGTACGCTAGCACTCCAACGCTAGGCTAACGCTGTCCGAGCCATAACTTCGTAATGGCAGAACTTTTCGCGAGGCAACTTGGCTTATTTTAAAGCTCCTAGAGTGAGCTTCGATATAGGAAATTCTCAGCTTAATCCGATCGACGGTCTGCACAATACGCTGCGCGACGTTCAAGGTACTCTTGCTGTTTTGACTAAGTCTCTCTTGATCCCTCTCTCTACAAACTCGGACCCGAGGATAGGGGCTGGTCTTGTACCAGGCACCCAAGGACCCTTGGAGGTGACCCCGAGGAGAGGTTTTAAGTGTGATAAAGTCTTAATAGCTTGAGTTTATTAGGCCCTTACACCAACAAGCTGGTATCAGAGCTGCGTTATAGTGATCCTCGATATAGGTAGCTATGGCGGGCAACACCTCGGCAGTAGCTGGTGAATCTTCAGCCCAAGATCGTAGCGGCAGCCATGATTCTGGTGTTTCTGCGCCAAGGGGAGCGCGAACAAGCCAGGGCTCGCTGATCAAGGAGGTGCTGAAAAACTTCACCGTCGAGAAGTTCAATGGTGAGGGCTATGATGATTGGGCCTGGAAAATGCAACTTTATTTCCGTCAAATCGGATTGCTGAAACTAATGATTGGGGAGGAGCCTAGACCGAATGACCCCGCCCTTCAGGAAGATTGGGACGAGCGCGCCTCGGCTGGCTACTACTTGATGTCGCAGAGTTTGGAGCTGAACCAGCGTCACCACGTCATGCACCTGCTGCCGGAGGTTGAGTGCGGTCCGAACGCGTGGACCGTGTTGAAGGAGCTGCACGCCCCGACCTCCGTTGTTGCAACATTGATGCTGGAGAGGGAGCTGTCCGCGTTGCGCCTGAGCGCGGGAGAGCCGGTGCAACCTGTCCTGGACAAATTGCGCGACCTCTACGCGAAGTTGGCGACCGCAGGAATCACCTACCCGGAGCAAACAAAGTGCTTGAAGATGCTCTCGCTGCTGCCGGAATCGTGGCTTCAATTTACGAGCGGATTGAGCCTGCCGCAGAACCAGAGCTTGTGGACGCTCGAGTGGGTGCGGAAGAAGATTCTGGAGGAGGACTTCCGTCGCCGCCAACTGAGGGGTGGAGACGACGGCAGCAGCGGCTACGGGATGCAAGGGAGCCGACGTGGCAAAGGACGTGGCTTCGGTGGTGCTGGACGCGGTGCAAAGAAAGACGACGACTCCAACGACCAACAAGGAGGTACCGGTTGGGGTCGCGGTGCGAAATCTGGACGTGGGGGCAAGTCGGGTGCTGGTGGCAAAATGAAAGGGAGTTGCTGGTATTGTGAGAAGGAAGGGCACCCCTGGTTTTTGTGCTATAAGAAACCCGATGGATGGACCCCCCAGAATCGTCACCAGGATGGCGGCGCGCGGAGGAACCAGAAAAACGGCGCCAACATGGTCGCTGATTCGTCCGACAACAACCCGAAGGGCAACGGCGGTGCGGAGAAGAAGAAGGAGCGCACCGCGGGCCAATTCTTCCATATGGGAGACAAGGGGGAGCAAGGAGACGCCTCTGCCAAGGTTGGAGCAGAGCTGCACCCCCTGGATTATTGGGTGTTGGACACGGGCGCTGCTTGGACGATGACGCCACGCAAGGACCTGCTGGACCACGTACGCGCTGCACCGATCAACGAGGTGTGCTCCGCCTCTGGACACGCGCTGAAGGTGGCTGGTGCGGGACGAGCTGCGTTTAAGGGGGCGGATGGCAAGCCGGTGGTGCTGCACGACGTTCTCCTCGTCCCCGACCTGAAGGCCAACCTCATCTCCCTCCGTAAGCTTGGCAAGGCTGGGGTGAGCACTAGCACGGATGGGGCACGCACTTACAAGGGGCAGCTGGGCAATCGGGTGCTTTGGGATCTGCACGAGAGCAAGGACGTGTACAGATCCATGTGGCAGCTGCCGGCGCTGGCGTGGCACGGTGGGGGGCAGGCTGGAGAGGGGTCTGCATCCCAGGGGGAGTGCAACGCCGTTGGAGGGGTTGGTGTGAAAGTGTCGGCCAGATCTGGGGAGACAGATTGGGCAACTGCACACCGACGTTTGGGGCATGTGGCAATGCCTTTGCTGAAGCAGCTGGAGAAGGATGGAGCCGTTAAGGGCTTAAAGCTGAACGGACAACCACCCGATGATAACTGTGAAATTTGCCTCCTTTCAAAGTTCACCCGTTTCCCCTTCCATAGTGTGGCTGGCAGGAGCAAAAAGCCGTTGGAGCTGGTCCACATGGACTTGGTGGGGCCGCTGCCGGTGCAAGGGCACAAGGGGGAGCGGTACTTCCTAACCATAGTGGATGACTGGAGCAGGCTAATGTGGGCGTATCCGCTGAAGCAGAAAGATCACGCCGCCTCCACGATTCGGGACGATTGGCTGCCGTTCGTGGAGAAGCAAGCGGAGTGTGTGGTGAAGCGGATTAGGACAGATCGGGGTGGTGAGTTCCTTGGAGCTGAGATGACGGCCTGGCTCAAGAAGCAGGGCATCCAGAGGGAGCTGACCACGGCTTACACCCCACAGTCCAACGGTGTAGCAGAACGGGCGAACCGGACAATTCTGGAGACAGCTAGGGCGCTGCTCATAGAATCTGGGCTGGGCAACTTGATGTGGCCCCATGCTGTTCGGCACGCTACCGTCGCTAGGAACAGGGTACTCACAAAGGTTGGGGATGACTCGTGGGTGCCGTTGGAGAGGTGGCTTGGGAGGAAGCCGCCGGTGGACATGCTGAGGGTGTTCGGTTGCATGGCAGTCGCCCACGTTCCCAAGACCTACCGCAGTAAGTTGGGGGCGAGTGCAATCTGGTGTGTGCATTTGGGGCTGGCTGCTGAGAGCAAGGGATGGCTGCTGTGGGAGCCTTCCAAGGGTGTGTTGTTTGACAGCAGGGATGTGAAGTTTGTTGAGGGCATGATGTATGGGAGCTGGGAGAAACAGCCGGAGGCCAGGGTGTCCCAGCAGATGGAGCAGATTACCATGCAGCTGGACCTGACTCCTAGTGTGTGGGAGGAGGGAGAGGAGGCAGCTGCAGAGGGTGGTGATAAAGAGAAGGTGCAGGAGGCACCTGCTGGTGGAGGTGATGGTGTGGAGATTAGCGGTAGCACTAGTGGAGCTGCTGGATCCGAGGGAGGAGAGCAGCAGCAGGGGAAAACTAAGAAGCCGAAGGGTGTTATTATGAAGGGATGGGAGACACCCGTCTCCAGGCCAGGACGTACCCGTATGGCTACTAAGAAGCTGACTGCAGGAGCTGATGTAGCGGAGCAGCAGCTTGGGACCGAGGAGGCATTGCTGATTCTACCGCATGGCTATGACCCGGATGAGGAGGATCAACCTGCGTACTGTTTTCTTGCCCCTGCACCAGAGGAACCAGCTAGCATGGAGGAGGCATTAGCTGGACTAGATAGGGACAAATGGCTAGCTTCCAGGGATGCTGAGTACCAGAGCCTGCTGGAGAATGGGACTTGGGAACTAGTGGTGCTGCCTGAGGGAAAGAAAGCGGTACAATGCAAGTGGGTGCTAAGGATCAAGACTGACGACAAGGGGCAGGTCACCATCTACAAGAGTAGGTTGGTGGCTAAGGGGTTTATGCAGAAGGAGAAGCGGGACTTCAATGAGATCTTTGCTCCCACTGCCAAACCCCCTACCCTTCGTGTCTTGTTGGCAGATGCAGCCGTTAGCGGGAAGTTCATTATCCAGATGGACATATCAACGGCATTTCTCAACGGGATTTTAGAGGAGGAGGTGTTCATGACGCAGCCACCTGGGTATGAGGATGGTACGGGCAGGGTGTGCAAGCTGAAAAAGTCCATCTACGGTTTGAAGCAGGCGCCACGCTGCTGGTACCAGAAGTTGGAAGCTGTTTTAGAGGAGATGGGATTCAGGACCAGCAGCTGTGATGAGAGCCTCTTTCTCAAGGGGGAGGGGGAGAAGCTGGTGCTGTTTCTGGTCTATGTGGACGACATTCTTCTCTTTAGAAGCAGCATGAAGGAGATCCAGAAGGTGCAGCAGCAGCTGATGGAGAACTTCAAGTGCAAGAACCTTGGGGAGGTAAAGTACTACCTCGGGATGCACGTGGAGAGGGATCTGGATCACAGGTGGTTGAAGCTGCACCAGGAGAAGTTCATCAAGGAGCTTGGGGAGAAGTACGGAATTGAGAATGAGCGCAAGGTTGCAACTCCCCTGCCAGCAGAATTCAAGCTTGTGAAAGCTGCAGAGGATGAAGGGGTTGAAGCCGAGGAGCAGCAGAAATTTCAGTCCTTGGTGGGCAGCCTCTTGTATGCAGCAGTTCACACGAGGCCCGATATCTCATTCCCGGTTGGGCAGCTGGCTAGGGTGGTGCAGAATCCATCAGAGGAGCAGGTGGATGCAGCTGAGCGTGTGGTGAAGTATCTGAACTCTCACCCAAGCATTGGAGTTCAATACTCCGCATCTGCACAGGTGAAGCAGAAAGGGGTTGAGGTGCTGAAAGAGAAGGGGGAGAGGCTTGGAGAAGGCAAGCTTTTTCTCACTTGCTTTACTGATGCTACGTGGGCCTCTGAGAATGAGGATTCCTCATCTGTGGGAGGATACATCTGCGTAGTTGGGGGAGGACCGGTTAGTTGGAGGTCAAAGAAGCAGACGGAGACAGCACTCTCTTCCGTGGAATCAGAGTACATGGCGATGTTCCATGGGGTGAAGGAGGTGATTTGGCTGAGGAGGCTGTTGGAGGAGATTGGCCAGGAGCAAAAGGTTGCTACGCCACTGTTTTGTGATAGCAAGGGAGCTCTTGGGATGGCCAGGAACGCTGTGCTTCATGGGCTCAATAAGCACATGCGTATCAAGTGGCACTGGCTGCGTAAGGAGGTGAAGAGGGGGACGGTGAATCCGATCTACATCAAGACTCACCAGCAGCCAGCAGACTTCCTCACCAAGAGGCTTGCGGATGAGTCTCATTGGCGTTGTGTGCGCATGAGTGGAATGAGCATGAACTAGTATGGAATGATGGGGATGCAGCCGGCAGGCTGAGGGGGAGTGTGTTGGGTGCAAATTCACATTGCACGACATCCTGCCGTCTGTTTGTACGAGTATGCGTGTGCGAATGCATTTGCGTGTGAATGGTATGTTCGTGTGTTTGTTTGCTTTCGCAATTTTCGCTTGAAGCATTTGCAGGTACTCGCAAAATGTGCGCTGCGGCATAACATTGTACGCGCTATGAACAGTACAAGCAGAAAGGACGAGCTCACTCTAAGATCGTGCAGACCGTAGATCGGATAAAGCTGAGAATTTCCTTTATCGAAGCTCACTCTAAGAGCTTTGAAATAAGCCAAGTTGCCTCGCGAAAAGTTCTGCCATTACGAAGTTATGGCTCGGACAGCGTTAGCCTAGCATTGGAGTGCTAGCGTACTAGCGTTGACTCGGGTAGCATTCCGCCGTCGCACCGCGTAGAAAAGAAATTCCAGCAAGGAAGGAATTCGCTTGAATCAATTTCACTATATTCAGGTACAAACAGAGAAGGAATAAATAGCTCTAGCTAGCAAGGACCTTGGGAATCAACCTGGGAACAACCAGGGATGATCCTAAATAATTCCAAGCAACAGAACCAACCTGGCTGGACAAAATAGCAGGTGATAGGTTGGTGAACAACCTCTGGTTCTGTTTTTCCAACCTGGGAAAACAACAACCAGGTTCAGGTCCTAAAAACAGAACCTGTTTTGTCTTTGCCCAACCAGCCAAATGCTAGTTCCGCTGGTTTCCCCTGGCCCTGTAGCATGCAGATACAGACAAACAACATCCAATCTTCACCTAAATTGTACCCCTATAGTGCCTGCCCTGCTACACTATAGTCAACCAAACAAAACAGTACAATTTCGAGTTGGATAGAACTGAATCTGCGCAATCATGTAAGTTGAACCGCAAAGCTTCCATCTTGGGTTCCTTTGCGAGCTCGTCCTTTCTGCTTGTACTGTTCATAGCGCGTACAATGTTATGCCGAAGCGCACATTTTGCGAGTACCTGCAAATGCTTCAAGCGAAAATTGCGAAAGCAAACAAACACACAAACATACCATTCACACGCAAATGCATTCGCACACGCATACTCGTACAAACAGACGGCAGGATGTCGTGCAATGTGAATTTGCACCCAACACACTCCCCCTCAGCCTGCCGGCTGCATCCCCATCATTCCATACTAGTTCATGCTCATTCCACTCATGCGCACACAACGCCAATGAGACTCATCCGCAAGCCTCTTGGTGAGGAAGTCTGCTGGCTGCTGGTGAGTCTTGATGTAGATCGGATTCACCGTCCCCCTCTTCACCTCCTTACGCAGCCAGTGCCACTTGATACGCATGTGCTTATTGAGCCCATGAAGCACAGCGTTCCTGGCCATCCCAAGAGCTCCCTTGCTATCACAAAACAGCGGCGTAGCAACCTTTTGCTCCTGGCCAATCTCCTCCAACAGCCTCCTCAGCCAAATCACCTCCTTCACCCCATGGAACATCGCCATGTACTCTGATTCCACGGAAGAGAGTGCTGTCTCCGTCTGCTTCTTTGACCTCCAACTAACCGGTCCTCCCCCAACTACGCAGATGTATCCTCCCACAGATGAGGAATCCTCCTTCTCAGAGGCCCACGTAGCATCAGTAAAGCAAGTGAGAAAAAGCTTGCCTTCTCCAAGCCTCTCCCCCTTCTCTTTCAGCACCTCAACCCCTTTCTGCTTCACCTGTGCAGATGCGGAGTATTGAACTCCAATGCTTGGGTGAGAGTTCAGATACTTCACCACACGGTCAGTTGCATCCACCTGCTCCTCTGATGGATTCTGCACTACCCTAGCCAGCTGCCCAACCGAGAAAGAGATGTCGGGTCTCGTGTGAAGTGCTGCATACAAGAGGCTGCCCACCAAGGACTGAAATTGCTGCTGCTCCTCGGCTTCAACCCCTTCATCCTCTGCAGCTTTCACAAGCTTGAATTCTGCTGGCAGGGGAGTTGCAACCTTGCGCTCATTCTCAATTCCGTACTTCTCCCCAAGCTCCTTGATAAACTTCTCCTGGTGCAGCTTCAACCACCTGTGATCCAGATCCCTCTCCACGTGCATCCCGAGGTAGTACTTTACCTCCTCAAGGTTCTTGCACTTGAAGTTCTCCATCAGCTGCTGCTGCACCTTCTGGATCTCCTTCATGCTGCTGCTAAAGAGAAGAATGTCGTCCACATAGACCAGAAACAACACCAGCTTCTCCCCCTCCCCCTTGAGAAAGAGGCTCTCATCACAGCTGCTGGTCCTGAATCCCATCTCCTCTAAAACAGCTGCCAACTTCTGGTACCAGCAGCGTGGCGCCTGCTTCAAGCCGTAGATGGACTTTTTCAGCTTGCACACCCTGCCCGTACCATCCTCATACCCAGGTGGCTGGTCATGAACACCTCCTCCTCTAAAATCCCGTTGAGAAATGCCGTTGATATGTCCATCTGGATAATGAACTTCCCACTAACGGCTGCATCTGCCAACAAGACACGAAGGGTAGGGGGTTTGGCAGTGGGAGCAAAGATCTCATTGAAGTCCCGCTTCTCCTTCTGCATAAACCCCTTAGCCACCAACCTACTCTTGTAGATGGTGACCTGCCCCTTGTCGTCAGTCTTGATCCTTAGCACCCACTTGCATTGTACCGCTTTCTTTCCCTCAGGCAGCACCACTAGTTCCCAAGTCCCATTCTCCAGCAGGCTCTGGTACTCAGCATCCCTGGAAGCTAGCCATTTGTCCCTATCTAGTCCAGCTAATGCCTCCTCCATGCTAGCTGGTTCCTCTGGTGCAGGGGCAAGAAAACAGTACGCAGGTTGATCCTCCTCATCCGGGTCATAGCCATGCGGTAGAATCAGCAATGCCTCCTCGGTCCCAAGCTGCTGCTCCGCTACATCAGCTCCTGCAGTCAGCTTCTTAGTAGCCATACGGGTACGTCCTGGCCTGGAGACGGGTGTCTCCCATCCCTTCATAATAACACCCTTCGGCTTCTTAGTTTTCCCCTGCTGCTGCTCTCCTCCCTCGGATCCAGCAGCTCCACTAGTGCTACCGCTAATCTCCACACCATCACCTCCACCAGCAGGTGCCTCCTGCACCTTCTCTTTATCACCACCCTCTGCAGCTGCCTCCTCTCCCTCCTCCCACACACTAGGAGTCAGGTCCAGCTGCATGGTAATCTGCTCCATCTGCTGGGACACCCTGGCCTCCGGCTGTTTCTCCCAGCTCCCATACATCATGCCCTCAACAAACTTCACATCCCTGCTGTCAAACAACACACCCTTGGAAGGCTCCCACAGCAGCCATCCCTTGCTCTCAGCAGCCAGCCCCAAATGCACACACCAGATTGCACTCGCCCCCAACTTACTGCGGTAGGTCTTGGGAACGTGGGCGACTGCCATGCAACCGAACACCCTCAGCATGTCCACCGGCGGCTTCCTCCCAAGCCACCTCTCCAACGGCACCCACGAGTCATCCCCAACCTTTGTGAGTACCCTGTTCCTAGCGACGGTAGCGTGCCGAACAGCATGGGGCCACATCAAGTTGCCCAGCCCAGATTCTATGAGCAGCGCCCTAGCTGTCTCCAGAATTGTCCGGTTCGCCCGTTCTGCTACACCGTTGGACTGTGGGGTGTAAGCCGTGGTCAGCTCCCTCTGGATGCCCTGCTTCTTGAGCCAGGCCGTCATCTCAGCTCCAAGGAACTCACCACCCCGATCTGTCCTAATCCGCTTCACCACACACTCCGCTTGCTTCTCCACGAACGGCAGCCAATCGTCCCGAATCGTGGAGGCGGCGTGATCTTTCTGCTTCAGCGGATACGCCCACATTAGCCTGCTCCAGTCATCCACTATGGTTAGGAAGTACCGCTCCCCCTTGTGCCCTTGCACCGGCAGCGGCCCCACCAAGTCCATGTGGACCAGCTCCAACGGCTTTTTGCTCCTGCCAGCCACACTATGGAAGGGGAAACGGGTGAACTTTGAAAGGAGGCAAATTTCACAGTTATCATCGGGTGGTTGTCCGTTCAGCTTTAAGCCCTTAACGGCTCCATCCTTCTCCAGCTGCTTCAGCAAAGGCATTGCCACATGCCCCAAACGTCGGTGTGCAGTTGCCCAATCTGTCTCCCCAGATCTGGCCGACACTTTCACACCAACCCCTCCAACGGCGTTGCACTCCCCCTGGGATGCAGACCCCTCTCCAGCCTGCCCCCCACCGTGCCACGCCAGCGCCGGCAGCTGCCACATGGATCTGTACACGTCCTTGCTCTCGTGCAGATCCCAAAGCACCCGATTGCCCAGCTTCCCCTTATAAGTGCGAGCCCCATCCGTGTTGGTGTTCACCCCAGCCTTGCCAAGCTTACGGAGGGAGATGAGGTTGGCCTTCAGGTCGGGGACGAGGAGAACGTCGTGCAGCACCACCGGCTTGCCATCCGCTCCCTTAAATGCAGCTCGTCCCGCACCAGCCACCTTCAACATGTGTCCAGAGGCAGAGCACACCTCATTAATCGGTGCAGTGCGTACGTCGTCCAGCAGGTCCTTGCGCGGCGTCATTGTCCAAGCAGCGCCTGTGTCCAACACCCAATAGTCCAGGGGGTGCAGCTCTGCTCCAGCCTTAGCAGATGCGTCTCCTTGCTCCCCCTTGTCTCCCATATGGAAGAATTGGCCCGCGGTGCGCTCCTTCTTCTTCTCCGCACCGCAGTTGCTCTTCGGGTTGTTGTCGGACGAATCAGCGACCATGTTGGCGCCGTTTTTCTGGTTCCTCCGCGCGCCGCCATCCTGGTGACGATTCTGGGGGGTCCATCCATCGGGTTTCTTATAGCACAAAAACCAGGGGTGCCCTTCCTTCTCACAATACCAGCAACTCCCTTTCATTTTGCCACCAGCACCCGACTTGCCCCCACGTCCAGATTTTGCACCGCGACCCCAACCGGTACCTCCTTGTTGGTCGTTGGAGTCGTCGTCTTTCTTTGCACCGCGTCCAGCACCACCGAAGCCACGTCCTTTGCCACGTCGGCTCCCTTGCATCCCGTAGCCGCTGCTGCCGTCGTCTCCACCCCTCAGTTGGCGGCGACGGAAGTCCTCCTCCAGAATCTTCGTCCGCACCCACTCGAGCGTCCACAAGCTCTGGTTCTGCGGCAGGCTCAATCCGCTCGTAAATTGAAGCCACGATTCCAGCAGCAGCGAGAGCATCTTCAAGCATTTTGTTTGTTCCGGGTAGGTGATTCCTGCGGTCGCCAACTTCGCGTAGAGGTCGCGCAATTTGTCCAGGACAGGTTGCACCGGCTCTCCCTCGCTCAGGCGCAACGCGGACAGCTCCCTCTCCAGCATCAATGTTGCAACAACGGAGGTCGGGGCGTGCAGCTCCTTCAACACGATCCACGCGTTCGGACCGCACTCAACCTCCGGCAGCAGGTGCATGACGTGGTGACGCTGGTTCAGCTCCAAACTCTGCGACATCAAGTAGTAGCCAGCCGGGGCGCGCTCGTCCCAATCTTCCTGAAGGGCGGGGTCACTCGGTCTAGGCTCCTCCCCAATCATTAGTTTCAGCAATCCGATTTGACGGAAATAAAGTTGCATTTTCCAGGCCCAATCATCATAGCCCTCACCATTGAACTTCTCGACGGTGAAGTTTTTCAGCACCTCCTTGATCAGCGAGCCCTTGCTTGTTCGCGCTCCCCTTGGCGCAGAAACACCAGAATCATGGCTGCCGCTACGATCTTGGGCTGAAGATTCACCAGCTACCGCCGAGGTGTTGCCCGCCATAGCTACCTATATCGAGGATCACTATAACGCAGCTCTGATACCAGCTTGTTGGTGTAAGGGCCTAATAAACTCAAGCTATTAAGACTTTATCAAACTTAAAACCTCTCCTCGGGGTCACCTCCAAGGGTCCTTGGGTGCCTGGTACAAGACCAGCCCCTATCCTCGGGTCCGAGTTTGTAGAGAGAGGGATCAAGAGGGACTTAGTCAAAACAGCAAGAGTACCTTGAACGTCGCGCAGCGTATTGTGCACACCGTCGACCGGATTAAGCTGAGAATTTGCTATATCGAAGCTCACTCTAAGAGCTTTAAAATAAGCCAAGTTGCCTCGCGAAAAGTTCTGCCATTACGAAGTTATGGCTCGGACAGCGTTAGCCTAGCGTTGGAGTGCTAGCATACTAGCGTTGACTTGGGTAGCATTCCGCCGTCGCATCGCGTAGAAACGAAATTCCAGCAAGGAAGGAATTCGCTTGAATCAATTTCACTATATTCAGGTACAAACAGAGAAGGAATAAATAGCTCTAGCTAGCAAGGACCTTGGGAATCAACCTGGGAACAACCAGGGATGATCCCAAATAATTCCAAGCAACAGAACCAACCTGGCTGGACAAAATAGCAGGTGATAGGTTGGTGAACAACCTCTGGTTCTGTTTTTCCAACCTGGGAAAACAACAACCAGGTTCAGGTCCTAAAAACAGAACCTGTTTTGTCTTTGCCCAACCAGCCAAGTGCTGGTTCCGCTGGTTTCCCCTGGCCCTGTAGCATGCAGATACAGACAAACAACATCCAACCTTCACCTAAATTGTACCCCTATAGTGCCTGCCCTGCTACACTATAGTCAACCAAACAAAACAGTACAATTTCGAGTTGGATAGAACTGAATCTGCGCAATCAAGTAAGTTGAACCGCAAAGCTTCCATCTTGGGTTCCTTTGCAAGCTCGTCCTTTCTGCTTGTACTGTTCATAGCGCGTACAATGTTATGCCGAAGCGCACATTTTGCGAGTACCTGCAAATGCTTCAAGCGAAAATTGCGAAAGCAAACAAACACACAAACATACCATTCACACGCAAATGCATTCGCACACGCATACTCGTACAAACAGACGGCAGGATGTCGTGCAATGTGAATTTGCACCCAACACTAGGTTCGTAGAGAACGAGGGGAGGTAGAGACCAGACAGGGTGCTAGAGGGAGCCGCCGGAAACGGGAGGAGTGTGGAGAAATGAGACAGGACAGGACCCCCAGAGGGGTCAGCCAGGGACACCGCAACCGGCCGACTAAGCGGCGTGAGAGTGGTGCAGTCCCGAAAGAAGGAGCAAGACGCCCCAGAGTCAAGGGTGAAGGTGTGAGAGGCCGAAGCCGACACAGTACCTAAGAGTGCAGACTCACCAGTACCTGAGCGCACAGACGCACTGGCACCTAGAGCAGCAGCCTTACTGGCACCTGACGCAGCAGTACCAATGCCCGGGTCGGGCGGGAAACACCGGTAACAGTCACCCTCATCACTAACAGTCACAGCATACATGGCAGCAAGGATAGCATCAAAGTCCAGATCAAAGATAGCTACACCAGCCCTAGACAACTCTCCCCAGCGGGGGATCTCAGAGGCCTCCGGAAACTGCTGGCGCCAAGCGTCGGTCAGGTGGGCAAAGCAGCGGCGGGCGGTGTGGGTGCCCCCACACTACACACCCGCATGGTCGCCAGTGCGAAGGACGTAGGTGCAGGGACCGAACGCCCCACCACGCTGACGCTGCAAGTACCACTCACGGAGCTGCTGAGGGGCAGGGACGTCGCGAGAGCGCTGCTGCTGCTGCTGCTGCTGCTGGTGCTGCTGCTGGCGCTGACCACCCCCAGTGCTGCTCCGCTGGGACGAGCCACTCCGACCACCTCCACCACCGCCACCCCCGCCTCCGCCGCCACCGCCGCCATCGCCACCCTCGCCCCCGCTGCTCCCACCGCCACCTCCACCGCCACTTCCGCCGCCACCTCCGCCTCCACTGCCGCCACTAGTACCTCCACCCCCGCCCCCACCTCCACCGCCACCCCCACCCCCTGTGAAACAGTGAGAAGAGGAATGAATTGACTAAGTCAAGAATGAGTACAAATAGGAAACCTAATTGTGTTGTACCCCTTATGGGATACCCCACTGTAGCCTACACAAACAGGTAAGCTATATGTTCTGACACACCCCCATAGGCAAAGTGGGGAGAACAAGAGGTCACAAGACCAGTCAAGCAAAGCAAAGCAAGCTCGGGGTGGATCACAAAGTCACCACACAGTCCGAGCACAAGAGCAAGGCCAAAGGCCAGTTCACATGCAAGAGTACAGACATATATATAAAGCAAGACAAGCAAGAGCAGGTATATATATGTCACAGTACAAGTAAAGTCAAGAAGAGAGCAAGTGAGGCAAGACAGGCACAAGACCCAGCTGGGTACAAAAGCGCTGATGGTCACAAGGCGCCAGTGCCTTGGTGAACACATCAGCAGTGTTGGCCTCAGAGGCCACGTACGCAAGTCGCAACTGACCACGCTGCTGCAGCTCACGAGCAAGGAAGTAGCGGAGAGCAATGTGCTTCGTTCTGTGCTCCAAGCGCTGCTCTCGACACAAGGCCAGCATGGCCTTGTTGTCTACGTACAGCACTGGAGGAGAACGAGGCGGCTCTCCAAGGTCAGTCAGCAGGTAGGTGAGCCAGCGAAGCTCCTGTGCAGCCATGGCCCCGGCGTAGATCTCAGCCTCACAACTGGAGCCGAGAACCGAAGACGAGCGAGTAGACCGCCACGAGACAGACCCGGAACCAAGGCTGAAGGTGTAACCCTGTGACGACCGCTGCGTAGCCTGGTCGTCAGCCCAAGAAGCGTCCGCGTGGCCTGTAAGGACCACTGGACTGCGCCCTCCAAGCACTAGCCCCATGCCTGACGTACTGCACAGGTAGCGCAATACCCTCTTCGCTGCAGCCATGTGCTCTGGTCGGTGTCTCCCAGGAGCAACATAGCGTGCAAGGGTATGCGAGGTCGGGTCGTGTGCAGGTCATCAGGTACATGAGGCAGCCAACAAGCTCTGCATACGGACCACTCGACTCTACGGACTCATCCGAAGGCAGAGCTGAGAGTGAGTGGCGAGTAGGCAGAGGAGTGGCCTGAGGCGAGGAGTACGTGAAGCCAAAGCGCTGAAGGACCTGCTGCACCATGTGTGACTGAGTCAAGGTGATGGTGCGGCGTGCTCTGTCCCGAGTGATCTGCAAGCCAAGGTAGCTGCGCAGTTCACCCAGGTCTGTGCACGTGTGTCTCTTCAGCAGCTCGGACTTCACGTAGGCGAGTCCAGCAGTGTCCGCTGTGGCAAAGACCAAGTCGTCGACGTACACGAGGATGTAGAACGGCGGCAGGGAAGCGTCGGTGCGAAGAAACAGCGACGGGTCAGCAGTAGAAGGAGCAAACCCAAGAGCCGCAAGCGTAGTCCTCAGTGTGTCGTGCCACTCACGCGGTGCCTGGCGGAGACCGTAGACTGGCCGTCGGAGGCTCCACTGGGTGCCAGGAGGGAAAGTCCCAGTGAAGCCAGGCGGACGGCGCAGCCAGATCTCCTCGTGCAGGCTACCCTGCAGGAACGCAGTGCTGAAGTCGAGAGAGTGAAGCTCGTAGTCGCGCTGAGCGGCTATGTGCAGCAGCACCCGAAGAGTGGTCATCTTCGGGGTGGGAGAGAAGGTCTGAAAGTAGTCAACTCCCTGCCGCTGAGTGAAGCCACGAGCAACGTACCGTGCCTTGAAGACAGGTGGAGAGCCCGGCGGTCGCTTCACCCTGAAGATCCACATGCCACTGACGATGTTCGCCCCAGGAGGGGGAACTGCGTCAACGTAGGTGCCTGTGGACTTCCAGGAAGCCATCTCTGCATCCATAGCTGCCTGCCACTGAGAGGAGTAGGGACCCTCTACGGCCTCCGCGTAAGAACGCGGAGTCGGGATGTCTAGTGCATCCGGGTCTCCCTCAGGGGCAAGCAGTACAGACGCGAGATGAGGTGAAGCAGCCGCTAGACACTGTAACTCCTCCTGCCTGTCCTCTAGGACGTCCGTGCCAAGAGCACACTCACCCTCGACGGACGGAGGACAGCCAGACACAGACTCAGCAACAAGACTAGCAGCGTAGTCGAGACGACAGCGAGCAGCAAAGTCAACGAGCTCAGCGACAAGAGCAGACGCAGCAGTGGACTCAAACGAGGGGTCAGTGACGACAGTAGCAAGCAGACGCGTGACAGTAGGACTGGCAGCGCGAAGAGAGTCCGACTCAGGGTCGGCAAGCGCAGGAAGAGAGGACTCAGGAGGAGAAGGCAAAGGGGCACGCAGAGGAGCAGTGGACGGACGCAGAGACATCCGGTGCGTGCCAGGGACAGGAGGAGGACGCTGACGCGAACTGCGACCACTAGCGCGAGCAGCACGAACAGGCGACGCGGGACGAGACGCAGGCTCACGACGCTCAGCAAGACCTCCAGTAGGACCAGTGTAAGGAGAGGGAGCAGGCAGCGGAGAGGAAGGCTCCAGTAGGGACTGCGACTGGACAGGCGGTGGACCCTCTACTGGAGGAGAAAGACCAAGAACCTGCTGCAGGAGCGGAACGAAGTACGGCCGAGGCCGCGCGGCAGCTCCAGACTCAGCAGGGACAGCACCAGCACCCTCAGCGACAGCACCAGCGCCACCCACACCTCCAGCGGCAGGTCCAACAGCAGCAGGCTCAGCACCAACGCCCTCAGCAGCTCCCAGCTCAGTGCCCTCAGGCTCAGCAGCTCCCGACTCAGCACCCCCAGACTCAGCACCTCCAGGTACAGCACCCCCCGGCTCAGTACCCCCAGGCTCCGCACCCACCGCAGTAGCACCCCCAGGCCCAGCACCCCCAGCAGTAGCACCCCCAGGCCCCGCACCCTCAGGGTCAGCACCCCCAGAGTCAGCACCCCCAGGCTCAGCACCCCCAGGCTCAGCACCCGCAGCAGCACCAGAGTCACCAGTAACCTCGACCGGGTCAACGGCGTCTACCTGGGACACACCTGAGGGGGCAGGAACCTGAGGGGGGAGGGGGTCGACCGGGGGGGGAACCGGCACAAGGAAGTCCGGGGGAGGGGGGAGGGAAGGAGTGCGGTAGGGGAAGAGACGGTAGAAGGGGACTGACTCGTCGAACGTGACGTCCTGGGAGGACAGAACACGACGAGAGGAGGGGTGGTAAAACTGCCACCCTGGGGCGTCAGTGGGGAAGCCAAGGAAGACACAGGGAGCAGCACGGGGGGACAGCTTGTCCGCAGACAAGTCGCGGACAAACGCCCGAGATCCCCAGACACGGAACACAGACGCATCGCCAACCTTCCCTGTCCACAGCAAGACTGGGGACATCGCAGGCCGAGAGACCCGGGGGTGAAGGTTGAGCTGATGCGCCGCGTACCTCACAGCAAACGGCCACAGAAAATGGGGGGCAGCCGCATGCATCATGGACGTACGAGCGACATCCATGACCATGCCAATGCGGCGCTCAGCAATCCCATTTTGCTGTGGTGAGTCCGGAAGCGTGAAGGTCTGGCGGATCCCCCGTGCACGACAGTAGTCTCGCAGAAGGCTAGAAGAGAACTCTCCGCCTCTGTCAGAGTGCAGACGCAGAACAGGAAAGTCTGAGCCGAAGCTCTTCCTGAGCTGGAGACGAGCCTCGCGGATCCAGTCGATCAGCACCTCAGTGACCGCACCCTTGCTGCGCAAGGGGAGGACTGTGGTGTAACGCGAGTAGTCGTCAACCACCAACAGGAAGTAGCGCTCGTAACCCTGCCCACGGACGGGGGCTGGGCCCCACACATCCATGTGAAGCGTCTGCAGGGGAGCCTCTGTCGGGGGGAAGTGGGAGGAGTGAGGAGTAGCCCGGAGGCGACCCTCGACACAGGGGACACAGGAAGGTCCTGGCCCGGAGGGGAGAGGAGGGAGAGACTGGGGAAGACCAGAGACAAGGACACGGGAAGCCATGCTCCGAAGACGGGGCAAGGAGGGGTGGCCAAGACGGTGGTGCCACAGGAGAGTCTCGTGAGACAGGAGGCGACAAGAACAGGGGGCAGACTCAGGACCTGACCGGGAAGCAGCAGCAAACACCTGACCTGACGCAGCTACCCGACCAGACTCAGGGACAGGAGGAGACGAAGTGGTCAGGGTGTAGAGACTCGACCCCGGCCGACGCGAAAAGGTGGCCAGGTGTCGGCCTGTGTCTGCGCCGTGCAGTGGGTCACCCGTCGCCTCGCAGGAGTGAACTGGTGAACCCCCGCATCCTGTAGGTCCGCACCACTCACCAAGTTCGTAGAGAACGAGGGAAGGTACAGACCAGACAGGGTGCCCGAAGGGGCAGCCGGACACGGGAGGACAGTGGAGAAGTGAGACAGGACAGGACCCCCAGAGGGGTCAGCAAGGGAGACCGCAACCGGCCGGCCAAGAGGCGTAAGGGTAGTGCGGTCTCGAAAGAAGGAGCGAGAAGCCCCAGAGTCAAGTGTGAAAGTGAGGGAGGACGAGGGCGACGCAGTACCTGAGAGCGCAGTCTCACCAGCACCTGAGAGCGCAGTCTCACTAGTACCTGAGAGCGCAGACGCACTGGCACCTAGAGCAGCAGCCTCACAAGTACCTAGCGCAGCAGTACCAATGCCCGGGTCGGGCTGGAAACACCGGTAACCCTCATTCTCCTCACTATAAGTCACAGCATACATAGCAGAAAGGATAGCATCAAAATCAAGATCAAAGATCGCTACACCAGCCCTAAGGAGCTCATCCCAGCGAGGGATCTCACTAGCCCCGGGGAACTGCTGACGCCAAGCGTCCGTCAGGCGGCCAAAGCAGCGCTGGGTGGAGTGGGCACCCCCACACTGCTCACCCGCGCGGTCGCCGGAGCGAAGAACGTAGGCGCAGGGACCAGTACCCCCACCCCTCTGACGCGCAGCGTACCACTCACGAAGCTGCTGAGGCGGAGGGATGTCCCGCGAACGCTGCTGCTGCTGCCGCTGCGAGCGCTGGGCACCACCACCGCCGCTCCGCTGCTGGGTACCCCCACGACTAGCTCCACCTCCTCCACCACTACCGCCTCCACCGCCGGCGCCTCCACCGCCTCCACCTCCACCGCCTCCTCCCCCGCCGCTGCCTCCACCACCACCGCTGCCACCACCACCACCGTCTCCGCCGCTGCTGCCACCACCACCACCACCACCACCACTACTCCCGCCGCCACCCCCACTCCCTCCGCCGCCTCCGCCGCCACCGCCACCGCCCCCTCCAGCTCCGCCCGTGCCCTTGCCCCCCTTGCCCTTGCTAGAGCGACGTCTCCCACTAGGGGCGGACGCCGCGCCGACAGACTCAAGACCAAGCAGGTCGGCCGCAGCAGCAGAGGCAACAGAGGGCAGCAAGGGGGGAGGAGAGCACCCCTCAAAGATGGGGGTGCGAGGGTCACCACGAGAGGCACCTACAGCGACTATGCTCTTCTCCGCTGCGAGGAGGGCCTTCTCGAGGAGGTCGACGGTGAGAGTGGTGGGACAGACTGCGAGAAAGTGGTCCGTGACTACACGGAGGGAGTCAGGGAGGCGCGCGACTACGTAGTAGAGAGTGATGTACATGGGGGGGGGGTTCTTAGCGCAGAACTCAGCAGGAAGGGCGGCGCGGTAGCGAGTGTCACTAGTGCGGAGGTGCGTAATGAGGTCAGCGACAGTGGGAAAGGCAGAGAGGTCAGGAAAGAGGTAGGGAAGCATGAGACGGCTCAGTGCAGCAGTGGCAGGGGAGGAGTAGCGCGCAACTACAGCGTCGTACAAGGTCTGAGCACTCTTGTACTGACTAAAGTGTGCACGCTCAGAGGTAGGGAGGTGGCGACGCACAGCAAGACGTGCAGCAGCATCGCGGGTGGCCCACTGAGAGCGGACAGTGGGATCAGCATCGGCAGCAGGAGCAGGAGAGGCGCCAGAGGTGAGGTCAAAGAGAGAAAGGCTGTCAGCTCTGTCGCACTGTAAGAAAAGCTGCAGGTCGTCCAGCCAGACCTCAAAATCAATGGCGCGACCCTCGGCGTCAAAGGCTAGGACACTAGGGGTGGCCATGACGACTACAGTGAAGCAGTGCAAGCAGTAGGGAAAGAGGGCGCAGTGACAGACGGACTGTGCTCACCAGGCAGGGCAGGCCGTGCAGCTCGACAGACAAGCAGAACGGCGACCGGGCGGCTCGTGTGTACAGCGGCTCGGCTCCCGGGCGGCTCGGCGGCAGGGCGGCTCGGGTGCAGGGCGGCTCGGCTCCCGGGCGGCTCGGCTGCAGGGCGGCTCGGGTGCAGGGCGGCTCGGCTCCTGGGCGGCTCGGCGGCTCTGCTGCCCGACTGCTGCAGGTGAGGCGGCGGGGTCGCGTGAGAGAACCAGGGCGGGGCCGCGTTAGGGCCGGCGTAGGAGCCGGGGCAGGGCCGGGTTGGAGCCGGCTGCAGGGCCGCGTAGGAGCCGGCGCAGGGCCGCGTTGGAGTCGGCGGCCGAGCCGCGTAGGGGCCGGCGCAGGGCCGAGTAGAAGCCGGCGGCAGGGCCGCGTCGGAGCAGGGGCGGGGCCGCGATGGAGCCGGCGGCGAGGCCGCGTAAGGGCCGGCGCGGGGCCGAGTAGGAGCCGGCGGCGGGGCCGCGTAGGAGCCTGCGGCGGGGCCGCGTAAGGGGCTGGGGACGGGGCCGCGTAGAAGCCGGGGCAGGGCCGCGATGGAGCCGGCGGCGAGGCCGCGTAAGGGCAGGCGCGGGGCCGAGTAGGAGCCGGGGACGGGGCCGCGTAGGAGCCGGGACGGGGCCTCGTAGAAGCCAGCTGCGGGGCCGCGTGAGAGCCGGCGGTGTGGCCGCGTAAGGGCCGCGTAAGGGGCCGGCGCGGGGTCGCGTAAGGGCCGCGTAGGAGCCGGCGCGGGGCCGCGTAAGGGCCGGGGGCGGGGCCGCGTAAGGAGCAGGCGGCGTGGCCGCGTAAGGGTCAGGGCGGGGCCGCGACAGAGTGGGCGGGGAGGCCGCAGGGGAGAGGGCGACTCGAGGGGTCGCTAAAAAAATCGCGCCTCTGGGCGCGCTTCGGTGGGCCCAAAAAAAATCGGTCCTGGAGGGACCTAGCTCTATACCATGTGAAACAGTGAGAAGAGGAATGAATTGACTAAGTCAAGAATGAGTACAAATAGGAAACCTAATTGTGTTGTACCCCTTATGGGATACCCCACTGTAGCCTACACAAACAGGTAAGCTATATGTTCTGACACCCCCCCCGCCGCCCCCACCTCCTACGCCACCGCCCCCGCTAGCTCCACCCGCTCCCTTGCCCCCCTTGCCCTTGCCAGAGCGGCGCCTACCGCTGGGGGCAGACGCCGCACCGACCGACTCTAAACCAGCCAGATCGGCTGCAGCAGCAGAGGCGACAGAGGGTAACAGGGGGGAAGGAGAACACCCCTCAAAGATGGGGGTGCGGGGGTCACCACGAGAGGCCCTTACAGCGACTATGCTCTTCACGGCCGCTAACAGGGACTTCTCGAGGAGGTCGACAGTGAGGGTGGTGGGACAGACAGAGAGAAACTGGTCCCTAACAGCACGAAGGGACTCAGGGAGACGGGTGACTAGAAAGTAGAGGGTGATGTACATGGGAGGGGGGTTTTCGGCGCAGAAGGCAGCAGGAAGCGCAGCTCGGTAGCGAGTGTCACTAGCGCGAAGGTGGGTAAAGAGGTCAGCGACTGTAGGAAAGGCAGCAAGGTCAGAGAAGAGGTAAGGTAGCATGAGGCGGCTCAGTGTAGCAGTGGAAGGGGAGGAGTAGCGCGCAACTACAGCGTCGTACAAGGCCTGAGCGGTCTTGCACTGACTAAAGTGTGCACGCTCAGAGGAAGGGAGGTGGCGACGCACAGCAAGACGTGCAGCAGCATCGCGTGTGGCCCACTTGGAGCGAACAGTGGGGTCAGCATCAGCAGGAGGGGCAGGGACAGCGCCAGAGGCAAAGTCAAAGAGAGAGATGTCATCTACTAAATCGCACTGCAAGTACAGCTGCAAGTCCTCGACCCAGACCGCAAAGTCAATGGCGCGACCCTCAGCGTCAAAGGCCAGGACAGTAGGGGTGGCCATGATAACAGCCGACAGTCTCACTAGAGAGGAAGGGTCGAGCAGCTCAGTAGGACAGCAACACGGCAGCTCAGCAACTCCGCCGGCCTAGGAGTAGCAGTAGCCTCACAGGACCCGGCGCTCGGCACCGTAGGCGGCTCGGGCGGCTCGGGCGGCTCGGGCGGCTCGGGCGGCTCGGGCGGTTCGGGCGGCTCGGGCGTTCAGCGGCACGGGCGACTCGGGCGGCTCTCTGCTCGGGCGGCGCTCGCGGCTCGGGTGACACGGGCGGCTCGGGCGTCGTGACGGGCTGCCCACGGGCGGCTCACGGGCGGCTTCACGGGCGGCTGCACGGGCGGCTGAGCGGGCGGCTGAGGGCGGCTGCACGGGCGGCTGAACGGGCGGCTGAGGGCGGCAGCACGCTGGGCGACTGCACGGGCGGCTGCACAGGCAGCTGCACGGGCGGGTGCGCGGGCGGTTGCATGGGCGGGTGCGCGGGCGGCTGCACGGGCTGCGCACGGGCGGCGCGCCGGGCAGCTAGCGGGCGCGCGGGCGCTAGGGCGACGACGGGCGGCGTGTCGGGCGTCGGGCGCGCGGGCGCTAGGGCGGCGACGGGCGGCGCTCAGGCTCTAGGGCGGGCGGCCGTCAGGCTCTAGAGCGAGCCGCGCGCGGGCGCTAGGTCGGGCGGCGCTATGGCGCTAGGGCGGGCGGCGCTCAGGCTCGAGGGGCTGTTAGGGCAGATCGAAAAAAAGGAGAAAGGGCCCGGAGGACGCTCGGGGCAGAAAAAAAAGTTACGAGGTAGTGGTGGTGGGCCCTAAGCACAGTTCCCACAGGGGAACCTGCTCGATACCAGGAGAAGAAGTGAACGAGAATGGAATGACTAGGAACGAAGTGAGTACAAATAGGAAACCCTAATTGGGTTGTACCTCTTATGGGATACCCCACTATAGCCTACACAAATATATAAGCTATATGTTCTGATAGAGTCCTCTCTTCCTGTCCTCACTGACCCTTCCTTTGAGTCCACTGCTGCGTTTGCCTTAGTTGGTGAGTTTGTCGACTTCGCTGCTCGCTGTCGTCTAGACTACGCTGCTAGTCTCGTTGCTGAGTCTGAGTCTGTCTGTCCTCCGTCTGTCAGGGGTGAGTGTGCTCTTAGCACGGACGTCCTTGAGGACAGGCAGGAGGAGTTCGAGTGTTTTGCTGCTGCTTTGCCTCATCTCGTGTCCACGCTGATTGCCTCTGAGGGAGACCCGGATGCACCAGACATCCTGACTCCTCGATCGTACGCTTAGGCGATCAAGGGTCCCTACTCCTCTCAGTGGAAGTCGGCCATGGATGCAGAGATGGCTTCCTGGAAGTCCACAGGCACCTACGTCGACGAGGTTGCCCCACCTGGGGCGAATATCGTCAGTGGCATGTGGATTTTCAGGGTGAAGCGGCCGCCGGGTTCTCTGCCTGTTTTCAAGGCGCGTTACGTGGCTCGAGGCTTCAGACAGCTGTAGGGAGTTGACTACTTTCAGACCTTCTCTCCCACCCCGAAGATGACCACTCTTCGGGTGCTGCTGCACATAGCAGCTCAGCGCGACTACGAGCTTCACTCTCTTGACTTCAGCACTGCTTTCTTGCAGGGCAGCCTGCACGAGGAGATCTGGCTGCTCCGCCCTCCTGGCTTCACTGGGTCGTTTCCTCCTGGTACCCAGTGGAGCCTTCGGCGGCCAGTCTACGGTCTCCGCCAAGCACCCCGTGAGTGGCACGAAACACCGAGGACTACACTTGCGGCTCTTGGGTTTGCTCCTTCTACTGCTGACCCGTCGCTGTTTCTCCGCACCGACACCTCTTTGCCGCCGTTCTACATCCTCGTGTACGTGGACGACTTGGTCTTTGCTACTGCTGACACTGCTGGACTCGCCCACGTGAAGTCGGAGCTGCAGAAGAGACACACGTGCACAGACCTGGGTGAACTGCGCAGCTACCTTGGCTTGCGGATCACCCGGGACAGAGCACGCCGCACCATTTCCCTGACTCAGTCACACATGGTGCAGCAGGTCCTTCAGTGCTTCGACTTCATGTTCTCCTCACCTCAGGCCAGTCCTCTGCCTACTCGCCACTCGCTCTCAGCTCTGCCTTTGGATGAGTCCGTAGAGCCGAGTGGCCCGTATCCAGAGCTTGTTGGCTGCCTCATGTACCTGATGACCTGCACACGACCTGACCTTGCATACCCTCTTAGCATCTTGGCACGCTATGTTGCTCCTGGGAGACACCGACCAGAGCACATGGTTGCAGCGAAGAGGGTGTTGCGCTACTTGTGCAGTACGTTGGGCATGGGGCTAGTGCTTGGAGGGCGACGTCGAGTGGTCCTCACAGGTCACGCAGACGCTTCTTGGGCTGTTGACCAGGCTACGCAGCGGTCGTCAAAGGGTTACACCTTCAGCCTTGGCTCCGGCTCTGTTTCGTGGCGGTCTACCCGCTCGTCTTCTGTTCTCGGCTCCAGCTGTGAGGCCGAGATCTACGCGGGGGCCATGGCTGCACAGGAGCTACGCTGGCTCACCTACCTGCTGACTGATCTAGGAGAGGTGCCTTGTTCTCCTCCAATTCTGTTCGTAGACAACAAGGCCATGCTGGCCTTGTGTCGGGAGCACAGACTGGAGCACAGAACGAAGCACATTGCTCTTCGCTACTTCCTTGCTCGTGAGCTGCAGCAGCGTAGTCAGCTGCACTTTGCTTACGTGGCCTCTGAGGCCAACACTGCTGTTTTCTTTACCAAGGCACTTCCGCCTGGTGATCATCAGCGTTTTTGTACGATGCTAGGTCTTGTGCCTACTTGGCCTCACTTGCTCACTTCTTGACCTTGCTTGTACTGTGATCTTTCTATACCTACACTTGCTTGTTTCCCTTTATATATGATCTTGCATGTGAACTGGCCTTTTGGCCTTGCTCTTATGCTCGGATTGTGTGGTGTGACGTTGTGATCCTCCCTGAGCTTGCTTTGCTTTGCTTGACTGGTCTTGTGACCTCTTGTTTTCCCCCACTTTGCCTATGGGGGTGTGTCAAACTCATATCATATAGCTTGTCTAGGCTATAGTGGGGTAGACACTATGGGGTACAGTTTTCTAGGGTTTCCTACTTGTACCCAACCTTGTGCTAGTTCATTCATTCCTCGTTCTTTCACATTATGTTCATTTCACTCTAGGTTGTGTAGGGTTCTTAGAGGGCACAACATTTCACTCTCGACAGTCTTGTATCCCTCTCCCTTTCCTAATCGGCATCCTCACCTAGCTACTAGTTCCAACATGATGGATCAGTGTAACTTGAAGTTTTTTAAACTTTACCTAGAGGCATTAGTGTAGGTATATTTTTTACCCTTGATTGTACTGTAGGTGCTAGTTGCAACCTAGCTCGAGGCCCAAATTGCGCAAGATTACTAATCATGCGTAAGGTGGGCACTGGTGGGTGGGGGTTTTGTGAAAGTCGAGTGCAGTGGCTTGTCTGGTTTTGAAGGCAAGAAGGAATTTGGCTAGGATGAATTAGAGGGCTTTGAAGTTGGTGGAAGGGACGTTATGGTACTCTTTCTCGCAGCGGAAGTTCCCTATGGCTTTGGTAGTAGCTCCTAAGAGTAAGCACCACGGGGCTATTTCATCGGCTTTGAAGTGGAGGGGAAAAAGAGAGTGTGCAGATTCGATAGGTAGGCCTTAGGTGGCGGTTATTGACTGAGCGAAGCGCCCTGTTGACAGCGGATGCAACGCCGCACTCGAAGAAAATATGAAATATAGTCATCGTACCTCCTGTGTCGTATCACGGGCAAACGCTGCGATCATTCGCATACGGGTAGCGAGATCCAGATGGTAGAGAATGGATGTAGAGGCGGAAAAGAATGTCGCGCTGGAGGTTTGGCTGCTCGCGGAGGAAGTCGCGTGACAAGTTACGGAAGAAGGAATGAGGAGGCCTAGGGAGGAGTGGTGTTTAGCGTGAATCATGGTCGAGGGGCTGTCTGCTTTAGCGCAACAGGTGGATGGCTGCTAGGGACGGAGGTCCGTCCTGTAGCAGCTCAATCCGTGCTCCTAACCCGGCACCTGTATGGAATGGCTATGCCAGCCATCTACCCTAAACGTGGACTGGCACGAGTAGCCGGAGCTCGAGGAGGCGGAAGTTCAGAAGTTGTTTGGATATGATGGAGTTACGAGCGATTGAGAAGGCGTTGGCAACCAACGTGCCAGGTGGGTAGAAGTAAAGGGTTTTGAAGGTAACGAGAGGGGGATCCACGTTGTTCTCGGCGAGGGTGAACCAGCAGCGTGAGCTGGCATCCATTTTATCGGGATAGCGTCCCAAATCTCCCCGAAGATTCGTCTTCTACAGGGACAAGCCAAACACAGAGGGGGAGACCCAAAATGCGCAAGTAAAATCCCGCTTTGGGACACCATGCATGAACTCCCTTTTTCCTTGATTGGCGAAACTTTTTGCTAAAAAAGTGTTCGCATCAAGTAGCAAGCCACCACCCTACGAATCAGACCGTAGCATCGAAAAAAGTGTAGGTGTATCATGCCGAAACTGTTGTGTAGTCCCCCTTCCCGCAATTTAGTTGCCTTTGTCGCATCTAGAATGGCGCGGGAAAGTAGCTTGTTAACGGGAATGGAGTGTTGGCCCTGCCCTCGCTTAGGCGACGCCAACATCCTGGTCGGATGGATGGGAGAAGCAGGCAAATGTACACAGTGGGGGAGCTGCTCGACGAGCTTCGTCGAGCTGCAGAAGATCGCTGCGGTAAAGCCGTCGACCAGGGAAGCTCGACGGCCTTCTTCTGCGGGGCACGTCGACGTGGTTGTCTTCGACCTGCACATGACTGTCGCAAGGCTGGGGCCGTCGACCAGGGGGAGCTCGACGGATGCAATTGACCGGGCTGGTCGATAGACGGGCTATCGACCAGGAGGGGCAGTTCGACAGGCTGCGGGTGACCGATGCGTGTCGAGAAACGCTAGCAGAAAGTTAGAAACAGAAAGGGGGGTTGCACATATTGTGGGGTATGATCAGCACAGCAAGCAGTCGCATAAGAAGTTCACAAGCACAAACAAAGCTAGAGGCAGTCACAAAGGGCAAGTGAGGAGGAGGAGGGACTGTGCGAGGAGTGGAGATAGGAAGCGACGGGTGAAGCCGCAAACACACGGGCAACAAGAGCGGCGCGCACAGTGGCTACCGGAGTAAGGGCCCCGGACTACAGGAGTAACTTGCTTCGCGGCTAAGACGAGCGGCAGGAGCAGCGGACCCACGGGCGACTGGTGCAGCAGGCTCGCTGGGCTACCGGAGCAAGGGCCCCGGACTATTGGCGCTGCTGACGTCACGACGGTACCTCTGCTCAACCTCCCCCAACTGTCCCACACCCCTTGCTGCACCCCTAGCTCCACTCCCACGACACCCCCCTAGCGCCACTCCCTCGGCTCCCACACACCCACCCCCCTCAGCGGCAGCTGCAGCAATGGGAGACGGAGGAGGAGAAGTAGGGGACGGCTCACACACCCGCCACCCCCATACCCGCCACCCCCATACCCCGAACGCAGGCGGCGCGCGTGCGGCGTAGGGCAGATACGCGGGCAGCAGCTGGGGCGGCGTGCGAGAGGAAGCGGGGCGGCGCGCGGGTCCCTAGGGCGCTGCGACGGGCGACGGGCAGGGCGGCGCGCGGGCCCCTAGGGCACCACGACGGGCGACGGGAGGGAGCGACGCGCGGCCCCCCTGGACGCCGCGACGGGCGACGAAACCGCCGCACGCGCCCAGGGCGCGCGGCGAGCAGGCGCGTGGCGGGAAGAAAAAACGCCGCGCGCGCCGGGCGCGCGGCAGGCAGAAAACGTTCGCGCTCCCGGGGCGCGCGACACGCAGGACAGCAGCGGAAGCAGGTGGGCCCACAGGCCAGGAGCGTTCTCGCTCTGATAGCATGTCAGAATCCCAGCCACTAAAAACTGGGATAAAAGGGCTTGTTTGTGTAGCGGGTGAGTGCGTCCATAACTCTCCAGGCCGACGTGCCTGTAACCCTTCCCTAGGATCAATCAGGGATCCCCAGTGGACCTCTGACAATGAGCAGCTGTTGAGGACAAGAGCTCGACAGGTGTAGCTGTTCGTGCTGATCAACGAGACGGTCGAGCAGTGTAGTTTGATGGGGGGTCGACGGAGCAGTCCGTTGACCTGCGTAGGACATGTGAGCGTCAGTCGACGAGGGGAGCTCAGCGACAGCAGCTGCAGTTCTAGTCGATGGAGGGGTCTGTAGACCAGGGGTTCCTCGACGGGAGCTGTGGTCAACGAGGGAGGCGTCAACAAGAGCATTGGGTGGTCGACCAGGTAACCTGCTCGGTGAGTTATGCGGAGGCACGCGAACGTCGTCGAGGTCGCGGTGACGAAAAAGACTTTGGGCTGGTATCCCGAAGTCGATGTGGCTCGTCAGGAGCAGACCACAGCCGTCAGATGCATAACAGTGCAAGTCGGGCCAATTGTCAGCAGGCACTTGCATACGTGCGCACTGTTGTCTTCTTCGGGTGCAATGCTGGACAACCGCTGTGTTGCAGCATGTTAGAAATATATGTATAGCATGCTAAATATAAAAGGGGTTGGGGCTACACCCAAATTTGGGTGTAACTTGCTTTCTAGGCCTACACCCAACTTTGGGGTGTCGACTTGCAAGTTGGGGTGCCAATCCAACCCACAAGTGTTGGAGCCCCCAAGTGCAAGTTGGGTACCCCCTCTTTGCAACCCACAAGCTGGGTGCCCCCTCCTTGCAACCCACATGGTCCTTGTTGCAAGTTGGGTGCCCCTCCTTGCAAGTTGCCAGAGGGACTTGCCAACCACCCAACTCCCTCCCTTCTCTTCCAAGCTTCTCTTGCATTCAATCTTTCTACTCCATGTGTCCTCCCTTGTGACCTAATGAAACTAATCCTTCAGTTTACAAGTTTCACATGGTATAGACCTAGCTTTTTCCAAGGCCTTACCTTCCCCCTCCATTTTGTTTTTCCCTCAAGGGCCCACCATACGTTTCCCTCGCACCGCGACCCTCACGTCACCGCCATCCCCCCTTCCCACCGCGACATCACCGTGGCCGCCGTCCCCCCTTCCCGCCGTGACCTTACCATCACCGCCGTCCCCTAGCCCTTCGGCGCGTTCCCGCCGCGGCCTCTTTGCCGCCGCCCGTGCATTTCCGCCGCCAGTGCCTTTCCACCGCCCGTGCCTTTCCGCCGCGCCCCCCCTCTCTGCAATTTCTGCCACCGCAATTACGCCGTCGCCCGCGAATTTCGCCGCCGCGACCGCCACGTCGCCGCCCACTGATCCTGCCGCCGCGACCTCTCCGTCGCCGCCTGCCCTCCCAACAGCCGCGACCTTTCCGTCACCGCCTGCCCTTCCTGCCGCTGCGACCACGCCCTCGCCGCCTGGCCTTTCCGCTGCCGCGAATTTATCGTCGCCGCCTGCCCTTCCCGCCGTCGCGAATACCTCATCCGCAAGGTCAACCATGAGGTTGCTGTGCACAACTACGAGTTCGCAACGTCAGAACATGCCACTCGTGTGGAGTTACTTGCTGATTATAACACGGCTATGGCAAACCACATCCCCAGCAGCATAGCATGCGCCACTGCTGACAACCGCGCCTGCACCATCCTTCTCGGTGCGCTCCCCGACACCCTCATGCGCCACTTCCAAGCCGGCGAAATGCGAGCCTTCCTCATTTGGGCCGAGCTCCAGTCGATGTTTGAGCGTCTTGACGTCACCTCTGTCGGCGTTCTCTTCCAGGAATATTTCTCCATTGCCCTCGTCACTTGTGACAGCGCAGTCGACTACGTGGGCCGCATGCAGGAGGTCGCTGATCATCTTGCGGTGCATCAGGCTACCCTCCCTTGCACCGTCTCCTCTTCAACCTCACCCCGGACTACGAGTCCCGCCTGCACGCCTTCACGGAGGCAAACTGTATGGCTGGCCTCGACGAGGTGGTCCAGTGGATCATTGACACGGAGGTCAAGCTCCGCACCCCCATTGTCAACCTCACCACCCCTCAGTCCTCCTCCTCCACCTCCCTCAATGCCACGCAGCCGCGCAACCAGGGTGGTCGCAACGGCAACAGCCGAGGTCGTGGAGGGGCAAGATGTGGTGGTGGTGGTTGGGGCGGTGGTGATGGTGGCCAAGGTGGCTGTGGTGGAGGAGGTGGTGGTACCACTCCTGGAGGTCCTGCTGGTGCCAGTGGTGCTGTGAGTCATGGAGGTCGCCCGGGCACTCTCCCACCCTGCACCTATGTCCGCCGGCATGGTCCTCACGCCGGCACGCCTTGTGGTCAGACCAACCACCCCCTTGCCACGTGCTTCAAGGCGCTTGATGACGCCTAATTTGATCGCGGCAATACTGGTACCCCTCCTTGTTGGAACATTGTTACCCCTCGCCCCTCCCTCGTAGACATCCACACCCTCCCTCCTTCTTCCCTGCTCACTTCCGCCTGCTCACCTTCTCCCCCCCTTCCCAGGTGCTGCAGTTTCAGCAGCACCAGCAGTAGCAGTAATACTTCCCGCAACAGCAGCAGCCGCAGTTTCTCCAGCCGCAGCAGCTATAGTTTCTCCAGCCACAACAGCAATCGCAGCAGCAGTTCTTCCGCCAGCAGCAGCCGCCGCAGTACCTTCAGTAGTAGTGGCAGCAGTAGCCGATGACCTTCGGCACAGCGGCCATGGCCGCTCATGCCTCCCTTGCTCCCCCCCTTGGGGTTCCATCCCCTCTGCCCCCCCCCAGTGTCCCTGACTCTCAGGGCAGTTTCCTTGGTCATATTGCTGTTGCACCATCCGTCGCTTCTATGCATCCCTCTGCTATCAATGAGACGTCTTTCCAGCACCCCGTCTCACCTCCCCCTCCTTCCTCCCCCACTCTGGACTTTGTCCTTGACAGTGGGGCCACAGAAACTGCACTCAAAGACGCTGGCACCCTCACCCCCCTTCCACTCCAACTTTTCCATCCCATGCACTCACCTCTCCAACCTCCCTTGCACCGCTTTCCCATCCGGTAAGGTCACAGGTCTCCACATCCCTACCCTTTGCAACAACCGCTTCTCTTACCGAGAGCTCCAAGGTGTTGGTATTACCGCCATTTACCCTGGTTTTGCTACCTACTGTGATCTCTACCACACAACCTCTGATTGCTTCTTTTTGCGCATTCCCCCTTGCCCTTGCACTCGCCTTTACACGCTCCGCACAGCCCGCCCCTCTTTCTGTCATGTTACCACTCGTGCTGGTACTTCCACCGGTCCCCCTCCCCCTCAGGTATCCTCCTTTCCCACTTCGCCCCCGTCCTCCTCCCTCCCCACCTCTTCCCCCACCCCATCCCCCTCCTCCTCTACTGCCCTCTCCCACCCAGCAGTCATCTTGCATTACAGACTCGGCCATCCCAGCTTCGCCGCACTTCGCACCACCGTCACCTCTCGCCTCCTTAACAGCCTTCCTCTCGTGTTACCTCCCCTCCCCTCCTCCCTTGCTCCCCCATCCCATCATGAATTCATGGTAAGCTCAAACATTCCCCCCATCACAACCATCCCACCTTTACTGCCGCTCCCAATGACCTTGTTCACATGGATCTCTAGGGTCTCTATCCCATCCGCTCCCGTCAGGGGCACCGGTACATGCTCGTCCTCGTCGACAACCATAGTCGGTACTCCACTGTCTTTTTCCTTCACACCAAGGACCAGGTGCCGGCTGTGGTCATCAACAAGGCTAAGCAGTGTCGCACTCACTTCAAACGCCCCATTGGCTGCCTACACTCTAACGGTGGGGGTAAGTTCATCAACAACACCATCGCCACCTTTTGCAAAGCACATGACATTTAGCAGACCTCCACCCTCCCCCACTCCCCTCAACAAAATGGCATTGCCAAGAGTCGTTTTTTTGGAATCACCAAAATTGCACGCTGCTTCATTGCTCACGCCTCCACCCCTCCCTCCCTTTGGAGCTATGCCTTCCTTCATGCCGCCCTCTTCCTCAATCTCCGCTCCCACCCTCAACATCCCTCCTCCTCCCCCACAGAACTCTGGTCTAAGGCCAAGCCTGACGCTGCCAGCCTTCGCGTTTGGGGCTGCAAGTCGTTCGTCCTCATCCCACCGGCCAAACGCTCCCGCCCTGCTGGCAAGCTCGCCCCTCGTGCCCTGGAGTGTGTCTACCTTGAGCACAATCGCGACTCCCCAGGCTACCTGTTCCTCCACCCTCCCACCAACCACCTCATCCGTAGCATTGACGTCGTCTTCGACGAGTCCATTCCCTACTACTCCACTCTTCCTCCTGACCCTCTCCCTCCTCCCTCTCGCCCCCTCGCCTGGATAGACACTGTCCTCCCACCTCTCCTCCCTCCCGCTCCTCTCCTCCTCCCTGTCACCGCTCCACTCCCTCCTTCCTCCTCTGCCGACGTCTACAATCCCGCCGCACCCGCCTCCCCGGCCCACTCAGCTGCGCCCCCTTCCCTTTCCTCCTCCTCTCACTCTCCCCCTTCTCTGTAGTAGCCGCAGCAGCAGGGGCAGCCGCAGCAGTCGGAGCAGCAGCAGCAGGAGCAACAGCCGGGTCAGCAGCAGCAGCAGCAACAGCAATAGCAGCAGCAGCATCAGGGGCACTAGTAGGGGCAGCAGCAGCACCAGGGGCAGCAGCAGCAGCAGCAGTAGGGGCATCGGCAGCAGCAGCAACAGCAGCACTGGGCAACTTCCTGCTCCTCCCCTTTCCTCCTCCCTCGCATGCATACCGGCTCCCTAGACAGACTCGTTGGAGCCCCTCCTCCAGCCTCCATTCAGCTCCTTGAGGACTCCCATGAGGAGTTCCTCAACATTCAGCACCACACTCCTTCCTTGCCTCCCTCTACCTTGACTTCCTTGGCGCCACCTCCACCCCCACCACCTTCACTCCCTCCACCTTCCAAGAGGTCATCACCTGCCATGCCGCGGAAAAGTGTGAGACATTCATTCAAAACGACTCCTTCGTTGATGTCCCCCTCCGAGCCGACGCCAACCTTGTCGAGGGCAAGTGGGTCTTTCGGGTAAATCAGCTACCGGTCTACAACGCCTGCTACTGCGCTAAGAGTTTCACCCAGACTTGGGCGGAAGATTACTAGTTCACCTTCGCCCCCACCGCCAAGCCGCCCACCCTTCGCACCCTCGTCAACATTGGTGCGCGTGACGACATGGAGATCTGCTCCATGGACGTCTCCAACGCCTTCCTGCACCGCGACCTGCACAAGCGCATCTTCCTTCGGCGCCCCCCCGGGTTCCACGCCGCCTTTCCAGAGAACAATGTATGGCAGGTGCGTCGACCTGTCTACGGGTTAAAGTAGGCGCCAAGGGAGTGGCATGCGAAGCTGTCTACCACCCTGGGGTCCCTCGGCTTCTCTGCCTTGCATTCTAACGCCGGTCTCTTCCTTCGCTCCTCCCCTCGCCGCTTCTTCATTCTGGTGTATGCGGATGACATGACCCTGCTTGCTAACTCCAAAGCTGACATGGAGCAGATGAAGCAGCAGTTGCAGCTGTGCCTCAAGTGCAAGGACCTGGGTGACCTCACCCACTACCTAGGCATGGCTATCACGCGCGACCGTTCTGCTCACACCATCACCCTCTCCCAGTTCAACTACATCAGCCAAGACTTGGAGAAGTTCGAGATGGCGCAGGCCAGTCCCATGGCCACCCCCCTCCTTTTTGGCCACCAGCGTGCCCCACCCACTTCTCCCTCCTCCTCCCCTCACGCCTATGCTGAGCTCGTTGGGTCGCTGATGTACGCTATGATGTGCATTCGCCCCGACCTTGCCTACCCCATCAGCGTGCTCGCTCACTCTGTTGGCACTAGTCGCCACACCGAGGTGCACTAGAAAGCTGCTAAGAGGGTCCTCCGCTACCTTCGCGACACCAAGGACCATGCCCTCACTCATGGTGGCCCCTCTGCTCCCCTGATTTTGGGCTTCAGTGACTCCTCTTGGGCTAATCCGTAGCCGCACCGTCGCTCCTCTCAAGGCTATGGCTTCACCCTTGGTAGCAGCCTTGTCAGCTGGTGCACCACGCACTCCTCTGCTGTTTCCCTCTCCACCTGCGAGGCCGAGCTCCACGCAGAAACCATGGCCGCTCAGGAATCTCGCTGGCTCTGCTTTCTTCTTGCTAAGCTTGGCGCCCCTCAGCCCTGCTCCACCCTCTGGTGTGATAATGCCAGCACCATCCATCTCGCTCACGACCCTGTCTACCATGCCCACTCCAAGCACATCGAGCTGCGTTATTTCGTTATCTGCGAGCTCGTCCAACACGGGCTTCTTGCAGTTCAGAAGATTACTGCCGATGCTAATTTGGCCAACGTCTTCACCAAGGCCCTCCTTAGCCCTGCGCACTCTGCTCTACTCCGCCTCATCGACCTTCCTCACCCGGGCGCCCCTTGATTCAGGGGTTGTCCCCTTCTTCTCTTAGCATGCTAAGGGATTGTGTTAGAAATCTATGTATAGCATGCTAAGTATAAAAGGGGTTGGGGCTACACCCAACTTTGGATGTAGCTTGCTTTGTAGGCCTACACCCAATTTTGGGGTATAGACTTGCAAGTTGGAGTGCCAATCCAATCCACAAGTGTTGGAGCCCCCAAGTGCAAATTGGGTAGCCCCTCTTTGCAACCCACAAGTTGGGTGCCCCTTCCTTGCAGCCCACATGGTCCTTGTTGCAAGTTGGGTGCCCCCTCCTTGCAAGTTGCCATAGGGATTTGCCAACCACCCAACTCCCTCCCTTCTCTTCCAAGCTTCTCTTGCATCCAGTTTTTCTACTCTATGTATCCTCCATTGTGACCTAATCATGCTGTTTACAACATTCACATGGTATGGATCTAACTTTTTCCAAGGCCTTACCTCCTCCCTCCAGTTTTTTTTTCCCTCAAGGGCCCACCATATGTTTCCCTCGCACCGCGACCCTTACGTCGCCGCCATCCCCCCTTCCCGCCGCGACATCACCGTGGCCGCCGTCCCCCCTTCCCACCGCGACCTTACCATGGACACCGTCCCCTTCCCCTTTTGCGCTTTCCCGCCGCGACCTCTCCGCCGCCGCCCGTGCGTTTCCGCCACGCCTCCCCTTCCCCCCCCCTCCCTTCCCCCCCCCCCCCCCCCCCCATCTGCAATTTCCGCCGCTGCGATTATGCTATCGCCCGCGGATTTTGCCGCCGCGACCGCCACAACGCCGCCCACTGATTCCGCCGCCACGACCTCTCCGTCGCCGCCTGCCCTCCCAACCACCGTGACCTTTCCGTCGCCGCCTGCCCTTCCTGCCGCCGCGACCACGCCGTAGCCGCCTGGCCTTTCTGCCGCCGCGAATGTCTCGTCGCCACCTGTCCGTCCCGCCGCCGTGAATACGTCGTCGCAACATGCTCTACCAGCTGCCACGCCTGCACATCGTCGCGTGCCTGTCCTGCCGCCGCGACTGCATGTCGCCGCGTGCCCATCCAACCGCCGCGACTGCCCCATCATCGCCTGCGCGTCCCGCCGCCGCGACTGCACTGCCGTCGCCCGCAATTTTTGCCGCCGCGACTGCACCGTCACCGCGTACAATTCCTGTCGCTGCGAATGCGCATTGTCGCCTGCCTATCCCGCCACCGCAACCACGTCGTGCCCACCCACGCGTCCTGTTGGGTGCAAATTCACATTGCACGACATCCTGCCGTCTGTTTGTACGAGTATGCGTGTGCGAATGCATTTGCGTGTGAATGGTATGTTTGTGTGTTTGTTTGCTTTCGCAATTTTCGCTTGAAGCATTTGCAGGTACTCGCAAAATGTGCGCTTCGGAATAACATTGTACGCGCTATGAACAGTACAAGCAGAAAGAACGAGCTCGCAAAGGAACCCAAGATGGAAGCTTTGCGATTCAACTTACATGATTGCGCAGATTCAGTTCTATCCAACTCGAAATTGTACTGTTTTGTTTGGTTGACTATAGTGTAGCAGGGCAGGCACTATAGGGGTACAATTTAGGTGAAGGTTGGATGTTGTTTGTCTGTATCTGCATGCTACAGGGCCAGGGGAAACCAGCGGAACCAGTATTTGGCTGGTTGGGCAAAGACAAAACAGGTTCTGTTTTTAGGACCTGAACCTGGTTGTTGTTTTCCCAGGTTGGAAAAACAGAACCAGAGGTTGTTCACCAACCTATCACCTGCTATTTTGTCCAGCCAGGTTGGTTCTGTTGCTTGGAATTATTTGGGATCATCCCTGGTTGTTCCCAGGTTGATTCCCAAGGTCCTTGCTAGCTAGAGCTATTTATTCCTTCTCTGTTTGTACCTGAATATAGTGAAATTGATTCAAGCGAATTCTTTCCTTGCTGGAATTTCTTTCTACGCGGTGCGACGGCGGAATGCTACCCGAGTCAACGCTAGTACGCTAGCACTCCAACGCTAGGCTAACGCTGTCCGAGCCATAACTTCGTAATGGCAGAACTTTTCGCGAGGCAACTTGGCTTATTTTAAAGCTCCTAGAGTGAGCTTCGATATAGCAAATTCTCAGCTTAATCCGGTCGACGGTCTGCACGATACGCTGCGCGACGTTCAAGGTACTCTTGCTGTTTTGACTAAGTCCCTCTTGATCCCTCTCTCTACAAACTCGGACCCGAGGATAGGGGCTGGTCTTGTACCTGGCACCCAAGGACCCTTGGAGGTGACCCCGAGGAGAGGTTTTAAGTGTGATAAAGTCTTAATAGCTTGAGTTTATTAGGCCCTTACACCAACACGTCCCGCCGCCATGACTGCCCCATCGCCCCGTGCAGATTCCGCCGCCACTACACCCTCATTCCCCCCCCTCCCCCCCCCCCCCCCCTCCCTCCTCTCCCTCGCTTCCTCCTCCCCCCCCCCTCCCCCCCCCCTTCTGCCAGCGCAGCATCCAACCCAGCAGTAACAAAAGCGGCAGCGGAAGCAGCAGCGGCAGCAGCAGCTCCAACAGTAGCCGCACATGCACCCTCCCTCCCCCCCCCCCCCTACCCCCTCTCCCTCTTCCCCCTCTCCCCCTCCTCAGCAGCTCCGTTAACTGCAATGCGCAGGGGAGTTTTGCAGCAGCAGCAGCGGCAGTAGTGGCAGCAGCAATAGTAGCGGCAGCAGCGGCAGTAGCAGCAGCAGCGGCAGCAGCGGCAACAGTGACAATAGTGGCAGCAGCGGCAGCAGCGACAGCAGCGGCACTAGCGGCAGCAGCATCAACAATGACTGCACCCTCATTTCCCCTCCCCCTCTCCCTCCTCCTCTCCCTCTCCCCCCTCCTCAGTAGTAACGGCAGTAGTGATAGCAGCAGCATCAGCAGCAACCGGTGGGGTGCAACGGCAGCAGCAGCGGACGAAGGGGTCTAGTAGCAGCACCAGCCGGAGGACTGCAACAGCTTCAGCAGCAACACCCTCCCCCTGGCCGCTGCGGGTCCACCCACCGTCGCCTCCCCCTTGACCGACGCAGGTCCACCAGCCGTCATCTCCCCCTTGGCCGCCGCGGGTCCACCTGTCACCGCCCCTCATGTCTGCCACCCCTCCTGCCCCTCTACCCCCTCCCATCGACGTCTCCTCGGTCGACAAGCTGCAGCTCGCTGCAGATCGCTCGGCCATCAACTGGCACTCGTTTGTCGGCAGCATTCGCCCCATCCTCCAGGACTATTTTGTCAGTCCTTGCGTGGACTGCCCCATATATTACCTTCAGATAGGAGACAACTTTTGCACCTACTAAGTGGTTCATAGGCCGATAGCCGTTTTAGTCGCCATGGCTGACCCCGTAGTTGATGCGGGTGTAGCGGACACCTTGGAGGCACGGTTGGCTGATATGAAGAAACGCCGCGCGGATGATGAGTATGGGACGATCCCCTTCACAACCGCTGAGTTGGGTATCCGGGCCCAGTGGGCGACGGAGCATCCTTCTTGTCTTGCTTCTGCTCGACCGGCGCAAAACGAAGGTGGCGTCAATGACGAGGTCGACGGCGGTGCACGAGTCAGCAGCAACAAAGGAGCGAAGTAGAGAGGGGTGATCAAGGTCGAAGGTGGCGTCAAAAGGAGCTAGGTGCGAGTGCAGCGGACGACGACGGCTGCAGGCAGCTCGTGTGCCAACGTCGATGGTCAGCGTTGTGTTGGTGTAAGGGCCTAATAAACTCAAGCTATTAAGACTTTATCACACTTAAAACCTCTCCTCGGGGTCACCTCCAAGGGTCCTTGGGTGCCTGGTACAAGACCAGCCCCTATCCTCGGGTCCGAGTTTGTAGAGAGAGGGATCAAGAGGGACTTAGTCAAAACAGCAAGACTACCTTGAACGTCGCGCAGCGTATCGTGCAGACCGTCGATCGGATTAAGCTGAGAATTTCCTATATCGAAGCTCACTCTAAGAGCTTTAAAATAAGCCAAGTTGCCTCGCGAAAAGTTCTGCCATTACGAAGTTATGGCTCGGACAGCGTTAGCCTAGCGTTGGAGTGCTAGCGTACTAGCGTTGACTCGGGTAGCATTCCGCCGTCGCACCGCGTAGAAAAGAAATTCCAGCAAGGAAGGAATTCGCTTGAATCAATTTCACTATATTCAGGTACAAACAGAGAAGGAATAAATAGCTCTAGCTAGCAAGGACCTTGGGAATCAACCTGGGAACAACCAGGGATGATCCCAAATAATTCCAAGCAACAGAACCAACCTGGCTGGACAAAATAGCAGGTGATAGGTTGGTGAACAACCTCTGGTTCTGTTTTTCCAACCTGGGAAAACAACAACCAAGTTCAGGTCCTAAAAACAGAACCTGTTTTGTCTTTGCCCAACCAGCCAAGTGCTGGTTCCGCTGGTTTCCCCTGGCCCTGTAGCATGCAGATACAGACAAACAACATCCAACCTTCACCTAAATTGTACCCCTATAGTGCCTGCCCTGCTACACTATAGTCAACCAAACAAAACAGTACAATTTCGAGTTGGATAGAACTGAATCTGCGCAATCAAGTAAGTTGAACCGCAAAGCTTCCATCTTGGGTTCCTTTGCGAGCTCGTCCTTTCTGCTTGTACTGTTCATAGCGCGTACAATGTTATGCCGAAGCGCACATTTTGCGAGTACCTGCAAATGCTTCAAGCGAAAATTGCGAAAGCAAACAAACACACAAACATACCATTCACACGCAAATGCATTCGCACACGCATACTCGTACAAACAGACGGCAGGATGTCGTGCAATGTGAATTTGCACCCAACACGTTGTTGGTGTAAGGGCCTAATAAACTCAAGCTATTAAGACTTTATCACACTTAAAACCTCTCCTCGGGGTCACCTCCAAGGGTCCTTGGGTGCCTGGTACAAGACCAGCCCCTATCCTCGGGTCCGAGTTTGTAGAGAGAGGGATCAAGAGGGACTTAGTCAAAACAGCAAGACTACCTTGAACGTCGCGCAGCGTATCGTGCAGACCGTCGATCGGATTAAGCTGAGAATTTCCTATATCGAAGCTCACTCTAAGAGCTTTAAAATAAGCAAAGTTGCCTCGCGAAAAGTTCTGCCATTACAAAGTTATGGCTCGGACAGCGTTAGCCTAGCGTTGGAGTGCTAGCGTACTAGCGTTGATTCGGGTAGCATTCCGCCGTCGCACCGCGTAGAAAAGAAATTCCAGCAAGGAAGGAATTCGCTTGAATCAATTTCACTATATTCAGGTACAAACAGAGAAGGAATAAATAGCTCTAGCTAGCAAGGACCTTGGGAATCAACCTGGGAACAACCAGGGATGATCCCAAATAATTCCAAGCAACAGAACCAACCTGGCTGGACAAAATAGCAGGTGATAGGTTGGTGAACAACCTCTGGTTCTGTTTTTCCAACCTGGGAAAACAACAACCAGGTTCAGGTCCTAAAAACAGAACCTGTTTTGTCTTTGCCCAACCAGCCAAATGCTGGTTCCGCTGGTTTCCCCTGGCCCTGTAGCATGCAGATACAGACAAACAACATCCAACCTTCACCTAAATTGTACCCCTATAGTGCCTGCCCTGCTACACTATAGTCAACCAAACAAAACAGTACAATTTCGAGTTGGATAGAACTAAATCTGCGCAATCAAGTAAGTTGAACCGCAAAGCTTCCATCTTGGGTTCCTTTGCGAGCTCGTCCTTTCTGCTTGTACTGTTCATAGCACGTACAATGTTATGCCGAAGCGCACATTTTGCGAGTACCTGCAAATGCTTCAAGCGAAAATTGCGAAAGCAAACAAACACACAAACATACCATTCACACGCAAATGCATTCGCACACGCATACTCGTACAAACAGACGGCAGGATGTCGTGCAATGTGAATTTGCACCCAACACGTTGTTGGTGTAAGGGCCTAATAAACTCAAGCTATTAAGACTTTATCACACTTAAAACCTCTCCTCGGGGTCACCTCCAAGGGTCCTTGGGTGCCTGGTACAAGACCAGCCCCTATTCTCGGGTCCGAGTTTGTAGAGAGAGGGATCAAGAGGGACTTAGTCAAAACAGCAAGAGTACCTTGAACGTCGCGCAGCGTATCGTGCAGACCGTCGATCGGATTAAGCTGAGAATTTCCTATATCGAAGCTCACTCTAAGAGCTTTAAAATAAGCCAAGTTGCCTCGCGAAAAGTTCTGCCATTACGAAGTTATGGCTCGGACAGCGTTAGCCTAGCGTTGGAGTGCTAGCGTACTAGCGTTGACTCGGGTAGCATTCCGCTGTCGCACCGCGTAGAAAAGAAATTCCAGCAAGGAAGGAATTCGCTTGAATCAATTTCACTATATTCAGGTACAAACAGAGAAGGAATAAATAGCTCTAGCTAGCAAGGACCTTGGGAATCAACCTGGGAACAACCAGGGATGATCCCAAATAATTCCAAGCAACAGAACCAACCTGGCTGGACAAAATAGCAGGTGATAGGTTGGTGAACAACCTCTGGTTCTGTTTTTCCAACCTGGGAAAACAACAACCAGGTTCAGGTCCTAAAAACAGAACCTGTTTTGTCTTTGCCCAACCAGCCAAATGCTGGTTCCGCTGGTTTCCCCTGGCCCTGTAGCATGCAGATACAGACAAACAACATCCAACCTTCACCTAAATTGTACCCCTATAGTGCCTGCCCTGCTACACTATAGTCAACCAAACAAAACAGTACAATTTCGAGTTGGATAGAACTAAATCTGCGCAATCAAGTAAGTTGAACCGCAAAGCTTCCATCTTGGGTTCCTTTGCGAGCTCGTCCTTTCTGCTTGTACTGTTCATAGCACGTACAATGTTATGCCGAAGCGCACATTTTGCGAGTACCTGCAAATGCTTCAAGCGAAAATTGCGAAAGCAAACAAACACACAAACATACCATTCACACGCAAATGCATTCGCACACGCATACTCGTACAAACAGACGGCAGGATGTCGTGCAATGTGAATTTGCACCCAACACGTTGTTGGTGTAAGGGCCTAATAAACTCAAGCTATTAAGACTTTATCACACTTAAAACCTCTCCTCGGGGTCACCTCCAAGGGTCCTTGGGTGCCTGGTACAAGACCAGCCCCTATTCTCGGGTCCGAGTTTGTAGAGAGAGGGATCAAGAGGGACTTAGTCAAAACAGCAAGAGTACCTTGAACGTCGCGCAGCGTATCGTGCAGACCGTCGATCGGATTAAGCTGAGAATTTCCTATATCGAAGCTCACTCTAAGAGCTTTAAAATAAGCCAAGTTGCCTCGCGAAAAGTACTGCCATTACGAAGTTATGGCTCGGACAGCGTTAGCCTAGCGTTGGAGTGCTAGCGTACTAGCGTTGACTCGGGTAGCATTCCGCTGTCGCACCGCGTAGAAAAGAAATTCCAGCAAGGAAGGAATTCGCTTGAATCAATTTCACTATATTCAGGTACAAACAGAGAAGGAATAAATAGCTCTAGCTAGCAAGGACCTTGGGAATCAACCTGGGAACAACCAGGGATGATCCCAAATAATTCCAAGCAACAGAACCAACCTGGCTGGACAAAATAGCAGGTGATAGGTTGGTGAACAACCTCTGGTTCTGTTTTTCCAACCTGGGGAAACAACAACCAGGTTCAGGTCATAAAAACAGAACCTGTTTTGTCTTTGCCCAACCAGCCAAATGCTGGTTCCGCTGGTTTCCCCTGGCCCTGTAGCATGCAGATACAGACAAACAACATCCAAACTTCACCTAAATTGTACCCCTATAGTGCCTGCCCTGCTACACTATAGTCAACCAAACAAAACAGTACAATTTCGAGTTGGATAGAACTGAATCTGCGCAATCAAGTAAGTTGAACCGCAAAGCTTCCATCTTGGGTTCCTTTGCGAGCTCGTCCTTTCTGCTTGTACTGTTCATAGCGCGTACAATGTTATGCCGAAGCGCACATTGTGCGAGTACCTGCAAATGCTTCAAGCGAAAATTGCGAAAGCAAACAAACACACAAACATACCATTCACACGCAAATGCATTCGCACACGCATACTCGTACAAACAGACGGCAGGATGTCGTGCAATGTGAATTTGCACCCAACACACTCCCCCTCAGCCTGCCTGCTGCATCCCCATCATTCCATACTAGTTCATGCTCATTCCACTCATGCGCACACAACGCCAATGAGACTCATCCGCAAGCCTCTTGGTGAGGAAGTCTGCTGGCTGCTGGTGAGTCTTGATGTAGATCGGATTCACCGTCCCCCTCTTCACCTCCTTACGCAGCCAGTGCCACTTGATACGCATGTGCTTATTGAGCCCATGAAGCACAGCGTTCCTGGCCATCCCAAGAGCTCCCTTGCTATCACAAAACAGCGGCGTAGCAACCTTTTACTCCTGGCCAATCTCCTCCAACAGCCTCCTCAGCCAAATCACCTCCTTCACCCCATGGAACATCGCCATGTACTCTGATTCCACGGAAGAGAGTGCTGTCTCCGTCTGCTTCTTTGACCTCCAACTAACCGGTCCTCCCCCAACTACGCAGATGTATCCTCCCACAGATGAGGAATCCTCCTTCTCAGAGGCCCACGTAGCATCAGTAAAACAAGTGAGAAAAAGCTTGCCTTCTCCAAGCCTCTCCCCCTTCTCTTTCAGCACCTCAACCCCTTTCTGCTTCACCTGTGCAGATGCGGAGTATTGAACTCCAATGCTTGGGTGAGAGTTCAGATACTTCACCACACGCTCAGCTGCATCCACCTGCTCGTCTGATGGATTCTGCACTACCCTAGCCAGCTGCCCAACCGAGAAAGAGATGTCGGGTCTCGTGTGAAGTGCTGCATACAAGAGGCTGCCCACCAAGGACTGAAATTGCTGCTGCTCCTCGGCTTCAACCCCTTCATCCTCTGCAGCTTTCACAAGCTTGAATTCTGCTGGCAGGGGAGTTGCAACCTTGCGCTCATTCTCAATTCCGTACTTCTCCCCAAGCTCCTTGATAAACTTCTCCTAGTGCAGCTTCAACCACCTGTGATCCAGATCCCTTTCCACGTGCATCCCGAGGTAGTACTTTACCTCCCCAAGGTTCTTGCACTTGAAGTTCTCCATCAGCTGCTGCTGCACCTTCTGGATCTCCTTCATGCTGCTGCTAAAGAGAAGAATGTCGTCCACATAGACCAGAAACAGCACCAGCTTCTCCCCCTCCCCCTTGAGAAAGAGGCTCTCATCACAGCTGCTGGTCCTGAATCCCATCTCCTCTAAAACAGCTGCCAACTTCTGGTACCAGCAGCGTGGCGCCTGCTTCAAGCCGTAGATGGACTTTTTCAGCTTGCACACCCTGCCCGTACCATCCTCATACCCAGGTGGCTGCGTCATGAACACCTCCTCCTCTAAAATCCCGTTGAGAAATGCCGTTGATATGTCCATCTGGATAATGAACTTCCCACTAACGGCTGCATCTGCCAACAAGACACGAAGGGTAGGGGGTTTGGCAGTGGGAGCAAAGATCTCATTGAAGTCCCGCTTCTCCTTCTGCATAAACCCCTTAGCCACCAACCTACTCTTGTAGATGGTGACCTGCCCCTTGTCGTCAGTCTTGATCCTTAGCACCCACTTGCATTGTACCGCTTTCTTTCCCTCTGGCAGCACCACTTGTTCCCAAGTTCCATTCTCCAGCAGGCTCTGGTACTAAGCATCCCTGGAAGCTAGCCATTTGTCCCTATCTGGTCCAGCTAATGCCTCCTCCATGCTAGCTGGTTCCTCTGGTGCAGGGGCAAGAAAACAGTACGCAGGTTGATCCTCCTCATCCGGGTCATAGCCATGCGGTAGAATCAGCAATGCCTCCTCAGTCCCAAGCTGCTGCTCCGCTACATCAGCTCCTGCAGTCAGCTTCTTAGTAGCCATACGGGTACGTCCTGGCCTGGAGACGGGTGTCTCCCATCCCTTCATAATAACACCCTTCGGCTTCTTAGTTTTCCCCTGCTGCTGCTCTCCTCCCTCGGATCCAGCAGCTCCACTAGTGCTACCGCTAATCTCCACACCATCACCTCCACCAGCAGGTGCCTCCTGCACCTTCTCTTTATCACCACCCTCTGCAGCTGCCTCCTCTCCCTCCTCCCACACACTAGGAGTCAGGTCCAGCTGCATGGTAATCTGCTCCATCTGCTGGGACACCCTGGCCTCCGGCTGTTTCTCCCAGCTCCCATACATCATGCCCTCAACAAACTTCACATCCCTGCTGTCAAACAACACACCCTTGGAAGGCTCCCACAGCAGCCATCCCTTGCTCTCAGCAGCCAGCCCCAAATGCACACACCAGATTGCACTCGCCCCCAACTTACTGCGGTAGGTCTTGGGAACGTGGGCGACTGCCATGCAACCGAACACCCTCAGCATGTCCACCGGCGGCTTCCTCCCAAGCCACCTCTCCAACGGCACCCACGAGTCATCCCCAACCTTTGTGAGTACCCTGTTCCTAGCGACGGTAGCGTGCCGAACAGCATGGGGCCACATCAAGTTGCCCAGCCCAGATTCTATGAGCAGCGCCTCCCTCCTCCCACACACTAGGAGTCAGGTCCAGCTGCATGGTAATCTGCTCCATCTGCTGGGACACCCTGGCCTCCGGCTGTTTCTCCCAGCTCCCATACATCATGCCCTCAACAAACTTCACATCCCTGCTGTCAAATAACACACCCTTGGAAGGCTCCCACAGCAGCCATCCCTTGCTTTCAGCTGCTAGCCCCAAATGCACACACCAGATTGCACTCGCCCCCAACTTACTGCGGTAGGTCTTGGGAACGTGGGCGACTGCCATGCAACTGAACACTCTCAGCATGTCCACCGGCGGCTTCCTCCCAAGCCACCTCTCCAACGGCACCCACGAGTCATCCCCAACCTTTGTGAGTACCCTGTTCCTAGCGACGGTAGCGTGCCGAACAGCATGGGGCCATATCAAGTTGCCCAGCCCAGATTCTATGAGCAGCGCCCTAGCTGTCTCCAGAATTGTCCGGTTCGCCCGTTCTGCTACACCGTTGGACTGTGGGGTGTAAGCCGTGGTCAGCTCCCTCTGGATGCCCTGCTTCTTGAGCCAGGCCGTCATCTCAGCTCCAAGGAACTCACCACCCCGATCTGTCCTAATCCGCTTCACCACACACTCCGCTTGCTTCTCCACGAACGGCAGCCAATCGTCCCGAATCATGGAGGCGGCGTGATCTTTCTGCTTCAGCGGATACGCCCACATTAGCCTGCTCCAGTCATCCACTATGGTTAGGAATTACCGCTCCCCCTTGTGCCCTTGCACCGGCAGCGGCCCCACCAAGTCCATGTGGACCAGCTCCAACGGCTTTTTGCTCCTGCCAGCCACACTATAGAAGGGGAAACGGGTGAACTTTGAAAGGAGGCAAATTTCACAGTTATCATCGGGTGGTTGTCCGTTCAGCTTTAAGCCCTTAACGGCTCCATCCTTCTCCAGCTGCTTCAGCAAAGGCATTGCCACATGCCCCAAACGTCGGTGTGCAGTTGCCCAATCTGTCTCCCCAGATCCGGCCGACACTTTCACACCAACCCCTCCAACGGCGTTGCACTCCCCCTGGGATGCAGACCCCTCTCCAGCCTGCCCCCCACCGTGCCACGCCAGCGCCGGCAGCTGCCACATAGATCTGTACACGTCCTTGCTCTCGTGCAGATCCCAAAGCACCCGATTGCCCAGCTTCCCCTTATAAGTGCGAGCCATATCCGTGTTGGTGTTCACCCCAGCCTTGCCAAGCTTACGGAGGGAGATGAGGTTGGCCTTCAGGTCGGGGACGAGGAGAACGTCGTGCAGCACCACCGGCTTGCCATCCGCTCCCTTAAATGCAGCTCGTCCCGCACCAGCCACCTTCAACATGTGTCCAGAGGCAGAGCACACCTCATTAATCGGTGCAGCGCGTACGTCATCCAGCAGGTCCTTGCGCGGCGTCATTGTCCAAGCAGCGCCTGTGTCCAACACCCAATAGTCCAGGGGGTGCAGCTCTGCTCCAGCTTTAGCAGATGCGTCTCCTTGCTCCCCCTTGTCTCCCATATGGAAGAATTGGCCCGCGGTGCGCTCCTTCTTCTTCTCCGCACCGCCGTTGCCCTTCGGGTTGTTGTCGGACGAATCAGCGACCATGTTGGCGCCGTTTTTCTGGTTCCTCCGCGCGCCGCCATCCTGGTGACGATTCTGGGGGGTCCATCCATCGGGTTTCTTATAGCACAAAAACCAGGGGTGCCCTTCCTTCTCACAATACCAGCAACTCCCTTTCATTTTGCCACCAGCACCCGACTTGCCCCCACGTCCAGATTTCGCACCGCGACCCCAACCGGTACCTCCTTGTTGGTCGTTGGAGTCGTCGTCTTTCTTTGCACCGCGTCCAGCACCACCGAAGCCACGTCCTTTGCCACGTCGGCTCCCTTGCATCCCGTAGCCGCTGCTGCCGTCGTCTCCACCCCTCAGTTGGCGGCGACGAAAGTCCTCCTCCAGAATCTTCGTCCGCACCCACTCGAGCGTCCACAAGCTCTGGTTCTGCGGCAGGCTCAATCCGCTCGTAAATTGAAGCCACGATTCCGGCAGCAGCGAGAGCATCTTCAAGCACTTTGTTTGCTCCGGGTAGGTGATTCCCGCGGTCGCCAACTTCGCGTAGAGGTCGCGCAATTTGTCCAGGACAGGTTGCACCGGCTCTCCCTCGCTCAGGCGCAACGCGGACAGCTCCCTCTCCAGCATCAATGTTGCAACAACGGAGGTCGGGGCGTGCAGCTCCTTCAACACCGTCCACGCCTTCGGACCGCACTCAACCTCCGGCAGCAGGTGCATGACGTGGTGACGCTGGTTCAGCTCCAAACTCTGCGACATCAAGTAGTAGCCAGCCGAGGCACGCTCGTCCCAATCTTCTTGAAGGGCGGGGTCACTCGGTCTAGGCTCCTCCCCAATCATTAGTTTCAGCAATCCGATTTGACGGAAATAAAGTTGCATTTTCCAGGCCCAATCATCATAGCCCTCACCATTGAACTTCTCGACGGTGAAGTTTTTCAGCACCTCCTTGATCAGCGAGCCCTGGCTTGTTCGCGCTCCCCTTGGCGCACAAACACCAGAATCATGGCTGCCGCTACAATCTTGGGCTGAAGATTCACCAGCTACCGCCGAGGTGTTGCCCGCCATAGCTACCTATATCGAGGATCACTATAACGCAGCTCTGATACCAGCTTGTTGGTGTAAGGGCCTAATAAACTCAAGCTATTAAGACTTTATCACACTTAAAACCTCTCCTCGGGGTCACCTCCAAGGGTCCTTGGGTGCCTGGTACAAGACCAGCCCCTATCCTCGGGTCCGAGTTTGTAGAGAGAGGGATCAAGAGGGACTTAGTCAAAACAGCAAGAGTACCTTGAACGTCGCGCAGCGTATCGTGCAGACCGTCGATCGGATTAAGCTGAGAATTTCCTATATCGAAGCTCACTCTAAGAGCTTTAAAATAAGCCAAGTTGCCTCGCGAAAAGTTTTGCCATTACGAAGTTATGGCTCGGACAGCGTTAGCCTAGCGTTGGAGTGCTAGCGTACTAGCGTTGACTCGGGTAGCATTCCGCCGTCGCACCGCGTAGAAAGGAAACTCCAGCAAGGAAGGAATTCGCTTGAATCAATTTCACTATATTCAGGTACAAACAGAGAAGGAATAAATAGCTCTAGCTAGCAAGGACCTTGGGAATCAACCTGGGAACAACCAGGGATGATCCCAAATAATTCCAAGCAACAGAACCAACCTGGCTGGACAAAATAGCAGGTGATAGGTTGGTGAACAACCTCTGGTTCTGTTTTTCCAACCTGGGAAAACAACAACCAGGTTCAGGTCCTAAAACAGAACCTGTTTTGTCTTTGCCCAACCAGCCAAATGCTGGTTCCGCTGGTTTCCCCTGGCCCTGTAGCATGCAGATACAGACAAACAACATCCAACCTTCACCTAAATTGTACCCCTATAGTGCCTGCCCTGCTACACTATAGTCAACCAAACAAAACAGTACAATTTCGAGTTGGATAGAACTGAATCTGCGCAATCAAGTAAGTTGAACCGCAAAGCTTCCATCTTGGGTTCCTTTGCGAGCTCGTCCTTTCTGCTTGTACTGTTCATAGCGCGTACAATGTTATGCCGAAGCGCACATTGTGCGAGTACCTGCAAATGCTTCAAGCGAAAAATGCGAAAGCAAACAAACACACAAACATACCATTCACACGCAAATGCATTCACACACGCATACTCGTACAAACAGACGGCAGGATGTCGTGCAATGTGAATTTGCACCCAACACTAGCTAGCAAGGACCTCGGAAATAAACCTGGGAACAACCAAGCATGATCCCAAATCATTCCAGGCATCAGAACCAGCCTGGACGGACAAAACAGCAGGTGGTAGGCTGGTAAACAACCTCTGGTTCTGTTTCTCCAACCTGGGAAAACAACAACCAGGTTCAGGTCCTAAAAAACAGAACCTGTTTTGTCTTTGTCCAACCTGTTTTGTCAATACTGGTTCCGCTGGTTTAACCTAGCCCTGTAGCATACACATACAGATAAATAATATCCTACCTTCACCTAAATTGTACCCCTATAGTGCCTGCCCCGCTACACTATAGTCAACCAAACAAAACAGTACAATTTTGAGTTGGATAGAACTGAATCTGCGCAATCAATTCAACCGAACTACAAAGCTTCCATCTTGGGCTCCTTTGCGAGTTCGTCCTTTCTGCTTGTACTGTTCATAGCGCGTATAATGTTATGCCAAAGCGCACATTGCGCAAGTACCTGCAAATACATCAAGCGAAAATCGCGAAAGCATACAAACATACAAACATTCCACTCATACGCAAATGCATTCGGACACGCATACTCGTACAAACAGACGGCAGGATACCATGCAATGCGAATTTGCACCCAACACACTCCTTCTCAGCGTGCCGGCTGCATCCCCATCATTTCATGCTAGTTCATGCTCATTCCACTGATGCGCACACAACGCCAATGAGGCTCATCCACAAGCCTCTTGGTGAGGAAGTCTGCTGGCTTCTGGGGAGTCTTAATAAAGATCAGATTCACCGTCCCCCTCTTCACCTCCTTACGCAGCTAGTGCCACTTGATACCCATGTGCTTGTTCAGCCCATGAAGCACAGCGTTCCTGGCCATCCCAACAGCTCCTTTGCTATCACAAAACAGCGGCGTAGCAACTTTCTGCTCCTGGCCAATCTCTTCTAACAGCCTCCTTAGCTAAATCACCTCCATCACCCCGTCATACATTGCCATGTACTCTGACTCCACGGAGGAGAGTTCCGTTCTGTCTGCTTTTTTGACCTCCAACTAACAGGTCCTCCCCCAACTACACAGATGTATCCTCCCACAGATGAAGATTCCTCCTTTTCAGAAGCCCACGTAGCATCGGTAAAGCAAGTAAGAAAGAGCTTGCCTTCTCCATGCCTCTCCCTCTTCTCTTTCAGCACCTCAACCCCTTTCTGCTTCACCTGTGCAGATGCGGAGTATTGAATTCCAATGCTTGGGTGAGAGCTCATATACTTCACCACTCACTCAGCTGCATCCACCTGCTCCTCTGATGGATTTTGCACCACCCTAGCCAGCTGCCCAACCGGGAAAGAGATGTCGGGCCTTGTGTAAACTGCTGCATACAAGAGGCTGCCCACCAAGGACTGAAATTGCTGCTGCTCCTCGGCTTCAACCCCTTCATCCTCTGCAGCTTTCACGAGCTTGAATTCTGCTGGCAGGGGAGTTGCAACTTTGCGCTCTTTCTCAATCCCATACTTCTCCCCCAGCTCCTTGATGAACTTCTCCTAGTGCAGCTTCAACCACATGTGATCCAGATGCCTCTCCACGTGCATCTTGAGGTACTACTTTACCTCCCCAAGGTTCTTGCACTTGAAGTTCTCCATCAGCTGCTACTGCACATTCTGGATCTCCTTCATGCTGCTGCTAAAGAGAAGAATGTCATCCACGTGGACCAGAAACAGCACCAGCTTCTCCCCCTCTTCCTTGAGAAAGAGGCTCTCATCAGAGCTGCTGGTCCTGAATCCCATCTCCTCTAAAACAGCTGCTAACTTCTGGTACCAGCAGCATGGCGCCTGCTTCAAGCCGTAGATGGACTTTTTCAGCTTGCACACCCTGCCCGTACCATCCTCATACCCAGGCGGCTGCCTCCTCTAAAATCCCATAGATGAATGCCGTTGATATACCCATCTGAATACTGAATTTCCCACTAACAGCTGCATCTGCCAACAAGACATGGAGGGTAGGGGGTTTGGCAGTGGGAGCAAACATCTCATTGAAGTCCTGCTTCTCCTTCTGCATAAACCCCTTAGCCACCAGCCTACTCTTGTAGATAGTGACATGTCCCTTGTCATCGGTCTTGATCCTTAGCACCCACATGCACTGTACGGCCTTCTTCCCCTCAGGCAGCACCACCAGCTCCCATGTCCCATTGTCCAGCAGGCTCTGGTACTCAGCATCCATGGAAACCAGCCACTTCTCCCTATCTGGTCCAGCTAATGCCTCCTCCATGCTAGCTGGTTCATCTGGTGCAGGGGCAAGAAAACAGTAGGCAGCTTCATCCTCCTCATCCCGGTCATAGCCATGCGGTAGAATCAGCAATGCCTCCTCGGTCCCAAGCTGCTGCTCTGCTACATCAGCTCCTGCAGTCAGCTTCCTAGTAGCCATACGGATACGTCCTGGCCTGGAGACGGGTGTTTCCTATCCCCTCATAACGACACCCTTCGGCTTCTTAGTTTTCCCCTGTTGCTGCTCTGCCCCCTCGGATCCAGCGGCTCCACTAGTGCTAGTCTCCACGTCATTTTCTCCACCATTAGGTGCCTCCGCGCCATTTTTCTGGTTCCTCCGCGCGCCGCCATCCTGGTGACGATTCTGGGGGGTCCATCCATCGAGTTTCTTATAGCGCAAAAACCAGGGGTGCCCCTCCGTCTCACAATACCAGCAACTACCTTTGATTTTGCCACCAGCACCCGACTTGCCCCCACGTCCAGATTTCGCACCGCGACCCCAACCGGTACCTCCTTGTCGGTCATTGGAGATGACGTCCTTCTTTGCACCGCGTCGAGCACCACCGAAGCCACGTCTTCTGCCACGTCGGTTCCCTTGCATCCCGTAGCCGCTGCTGCCGTCGTCTCCACCCCTCAGTTGGCGGCGACGGAAGTCCTCCTCCATAATCTTTGTCCGCACCCACTCGAGTGTCCTCAAGCTCTGGTTCTGCGGCAGGCTAAATCCGCTCGTGAATTGAAGCTACGATTCTGGCAGCAGGGAGAGCATCTTCAAACATTTGGTCTGCTCCGGGTAGGTGATTCTCGTGGCCGCCAACTTCGCGTAGAGGTTATGCATCTTGTCCAGGACAGGTTGCACAGGCTCTCCCTCGCTCTGGCGCAACGCGGACAGCTCCCTCTCCAGCATCAACATTGCAACAATGGAGGTCGAGGACTGCAGCTCCTTCAAGACGGTCCACGTCTTCTGAGCACAGTCAACCTTCGGCAGCAGGTGCATGACGTGGTGACGCTGGTTCAGCTCCAAACTCTGCGACATCAAATAATAGCCAGCCGAGGAGCGTCCGTCCCAATCTTCCTGCAGCGTGGGGTCACTAGGTCTAAGCTCCTCCCCAATCATTAGTTTTAGCAATCCAATCTGACGGAAATAGAGTTGCATTTTCCAGGCCCAATCATCATAGCCCTCACAATTGAACTTCTCAACGGTGAAATTCTTGAGGACCTCCTTGACCAGCGAACCCTGGTTTGTTCGCGCTCCCCTTGGCGGTGAAACACCAGAATCATAGCTGCCGCTACGATCTTGGGCTGAGGATTCACCAGCTCCTGTCGAGATGTTGCCCGCTATTGCTACCTAAAACGAGAATCACTATAACGCAGCTCTGATACCAGCTTGTTGGTGTAAGGGCCTTATAAGCTCCAACTATTAAGACTTAATCAAACTTAAATCCTGTCCTTGGGGTCACCTCCAAGGGTCCTTGGGTGCCTGGTACAAGACCAGCCCCTATTTTCGGGTCTGAGTTTGTAGAGAGAGGAGTCAAGAATGACTTGGCCAAAATAACAAGAATACCTTGAACGTCGCGCATCGTGTCATGCAGATTCTCAATCAGATTGTCAATCAGATTAAGCTGTGACTTTGCTATATTGAAGCTTGCTCCAAGACCTTTTAAATAAGCCAAGTTGCATTGCGAAAATTTTTGCCATTACGAAGTTATGGATCGGAAAGCGTTTGCCTAACGTTAGAGAGCTAGCGTACTAGCGTTCACTCGGGTTGCATTCCGCCGTCGTACCGCGTAGAAACGAAATTCCAGCAAGGGAGGAATTCCCTTGAATCAAATTGACTATATCCAGGTACAAACAGAGAAGGAATAAATAGTTTTAGCTAGCAAGGTGCTTGGGAATCAATCTGGGAACAACCAAGGATGATCCCAAACAATTTTAAGCAACAAAACTAGCCTGGCTGGACAAAACAGCAGATGGTAGGCTGGTTAACAACCTCTAGTTCTGTTTTTCCAACATGGGAAAACAACAACCAGGTTCAGGTCCTAAAAACAGAACCTGTTTTGTCTTTACCCAACCAGCCAAATGCTGGTTCCGCTGGTTTCCCCTGGCTCTGTAGCATGCAGATACAGACAAATAACATCCAACCTTCACCTAAATTGTTCCCGAATAGTGCCTGCCTTGCTACACTATAGTCAACCAAAGAAAAAATTACAATTTCGAGTTGGATAGAACTGAATCTGCGCAATCAAGTAAGCCGAACCGCAAAGCTTCTATCTTGGGTTCCTTTGCGAGCTCTTCCTTTCTGCTTAAACTGTTCATAGCGCATACAATATTGTGCCGAAGCGCACAATGCGCGAGTACCTGCAAATGCTTTAAGCAAAAATTGGGAAGCAAACAAACACACGAATATACCGTTCATACGCAAATGCATTCGCACACGCATAGTCGTACAAACAGACGACCGAATGTCGTGCAATGTGAATTTGCACCCAACAAGGATGATGTGGTTTCGGTTGGGAAGGTTGTGATGCAACTTCTTATCAGTGGGTGATATATTCAGGTTACACAAGTTACATGACCCCACGGGCAAAGATTTGCTTGATGAGGTGAAGCCACCATGGAAGATCAAGTTTGTGGTTGCTGCATTATGTGCTTTCCTCCTTGCGATTGATGTTGGGAATGCCGAGCTGATGGGAGTCAACGGAAAGCCTGTGGGGCTTGGGAACGTGCTGCTGCTAACCTTCTTTCTGTGCGCCGGCTGCAACCAACTGAAGTTACCGTGTCCCCACAGAAGACAGCAAGTCTGGAGTTACCTTCGTCCCAGCCAGCTGCTGTGCGAAGCTTGGGAAGCTGTTGTTGTGGAACCTGGAGGAAAAGGTCAGCTGCATCAAGGACCAGTGGAAGCTGCTTATTATCTCTTGAAATGGGAAACCAGCAGCAATAGCAATGGTAGCAGCAGCGGCTAAGGAAACTTCGGGAGGAGAAGAGATTGCATAAACTGTTGAGACCTTGTATGCAGTCAATAAAATGTAGGAGATACAGCAGCCACATGGCGGGGTGCTTGCTGGTATGGATGGGACAGCTCAGTGGGCAAAGGCTTTATCTTTGAGTGGTGAGTCTGATTGTGAGATATGGTGCGAAATGTTGTGTCATGCAAACTTCCATATGCTGCAGAAGTTGGTGAAGGATGGAAGCTTGGAGGAGCTACAGGTAAAGGGGGCAGCGAAGGAGATTGGGAGCTGCCCTGAATGCCTTGAGACTAAGTTCACCAATGTCCCTTTCAGGAGCGGCATAGGATTAATAAAGGCACCACTCGTGCATTTGCATATGGATGTGGTGGGCCCTACAAAGGTCCCTTCTCTCTCCGGTAGCCGCTACTTCTTAACCATTGTGGATGACCACATGCACGCGGTGTCGGTGTATCCTGGGTGGACTAAGCGGGAGGTGGCAGCAGCTGTTCTTAAGAAGTGGATGCAGATAGCACTAAGGGAGAACGGAGACAATGTGAAAGTGAACTGCTCTGACAATGGGGGAGCGTTCATTCGCGCTGATTTTAAGGGGGAGCTGAAGCGGAAGGGGATCCAGCATCAGCTCACAGTGCTTTACAACCCTCAGTAGAACAGCGTGGCTGAGCGGTTCAATCGGACCATGCAAGAAGGTGCATGCACTCCCCTTGGGCGTGCATGGCTGTCGGATCCATTTTGGGTGACTGCAATGCGGCAGATTGCTCTTGCGAATAGCAAGGTGCAAGAGACAGTTGGAGACAAGCACTGGGTCCCCTACACCAAGTGATATAGGAGTGCACCAGTATTCAACATGTTGAGAGCCTATGGCCTGCATTCCGATGTTTCATGTGTTGGGTGCAAATTCACATTGCACGACATCCTGCCGTCTGTTTGTACGAGTATGCGTGTGCGAATGCATTTGCGTGTGAATGGTATGTTCGTGTGTTTGTTTGCTTTCGCAATTTTCGCTTGAAGCATTTGCAGGTACTCGCACAATGTGCGCTTCGGCATAACATTGTACGCGCTATGAACAGTACAAGCAGAAAGGATGAGTTCGCAAAGGAACCCAGGATGGAAGCTTTGTGGTTCGGCTTACTTGATTGCGCAGATTCAGTTCTATCCAACTCGAAATTGTACTGTTTTGTTTGGTTGACTATAGTGTAGCAGGGCAGGCACTATAGGGGTACAATTTAGATGAAGGTTGGATGTTGTTTGTCTGTATCTGCATGCTACAGGGCTAAGGGAAACCAGCGGAACCAGCATTTGGCTGGTTGGGCAAAGACAAAACAGGTTCTGTTTTTAGGACCTGAACCTGGTTGTTGTTTTCCCAGGTTGGAAAAACAGAACCAGAGGTTGTTCACCAACCTACCACCTGCTATTTTGTCCAGCCAGGTTGGTTCTGTTGCTTGGAATTCTTTGGGATCATCCTGGTTGTTCCCAGGTTGATTCCCAAGGTCCTTGCTAGCTAGAGCTATTTATTCCTTCTCTATTTCTACTTGAATATAGTAAAAATTGATTCAAGCGAATTCCTTCCTTGCTGGAATTTCGTTTCTACGCGGTGCGACGGCGGAATGCTACCCGAGTCAGCGCTAGTACGCTAGCACTCCAACGCTAGGCTAACGCTGTCCGAGCCATAACTTCGTAATGGCAAAACTTTTTGCGAGGCAATTTGGCGTGTTTTAAAGCACTTAGAGTGAGCTTCGATATAATAAACTCTCAGCTTAGTCCGATCTACGGTCTGCACGATAAGCTGCGCGACGTTCAAGGTACTCTTGCTGTTTTGACTAAGTCCCTCTTGATCCCTCTCTCTACAAACTCGGACCCGAGGATAGGGGCTGGTCTTGTACGAGGCACCCAAGAACCTTTGGAGGTGACCCCGAGGACAGGTTTTAAGTGTGATAAAGTCTTAATAGCTTGAGTTTATTAGGCCCTTACACCAACATCATGTGCCTAAGGAGAAGAGGGAGAAGTTGGAGCCTTTGGGTAAATAGGGTGTGGATTTGGGGATTAAAAAGGACCACGAGGGTTGGCTCCTATATAACTTGACGAGCCAGAGGTTGACTGTATCAAGGGATATGAAGTTGCTTGAGTCCTTGTGCTACGGGGAGTGGAAGCAGTAACAGCAGAAGCTTCCTACCACATCACTCATTGTTGAGGCCAATGAGGTGCAGCGGACTTCGAGGCAAGTGGAGTTTTCTGAATCTGAGAAGGAAATCTCTGGGGTAACTGAAAATGGGAAAAAATCTGAAGTAGATGAGCAGCAGTAGTAACTGCAGTAGCCACAGCAGCAGCAAGGTGCTCCACCACGTTCCCAACTCCCATTTGAGCAAAAGGGATTCAGCAAACAAAGAGGAAGGATCTTGATGTTGTATTTGCTCTTGTTGGGAAAAGGACATCTTTAAGGGTGATAGAGTTGATGACTCCAAACCAAAGATGGAAGATTAAGCAGATGGATATCACAACTGCTCCTGGAGGAGTTTTACATCCTGCAGCCTGCGGGGGTTGGATGATGGGAGTGGCAGGGTATGCAGGCTGAAGAAGGCCATATATGGCCTCAAGCACGCTATTAATGTATGGGACCACAAGCTAGAGGAGACACTGCTGATCGGGAGATCCAGGAAGACTGAATGTGACCACAGATTTTTTCTACTGCAGGAGAAAGATCAATTCGTGATGCTTTTGGTGTATGTGGACGATATCCTTCTCTTTTTAGAGTCATCTGTTATGAGATTGTGGAGGAGATGCTAGAGGTGCAGTTCAAGTGTTCCAAGATGGGGGACATAAAATAAAACCTTAGCATGGAGGGGGACCTTGACAAGCAAGAGTTGAGGTTGAACCACAGGAAGTAATGCGAGGGGCTGGCCAAAAAATACGGGCTGCAAGATGGAGGAAAGCCAGCAACCCCACTTCCTTCGGGGTTTAGTATGGAGCCTAGCATGAGGAACAGGTGCTAATGGGGAGATAATGGGTGAGAGCAACATGTAGCTGTTTCACTCCATGCTTTGGGCACTCAACTATGCGGCGAACCTCACATGGCCTGGCATTGGGTTCGCTACATGAAGGCTTGCTAGTGTGGTCTCATGCCCCAGCCAGGAGCAGCTGGAAGCGGCAAAGAGGTTGGTCCACTATGAGACTGTGTACATGGCTCTGAGGCGTTTGTTGGAGGAGATTTGAGTGCGCCAGAAGGAGCCGACTGTCATATTCTATGACAACGAAGCAGCTGTGGAGCTGGCCAAGAATGTCTGTCTTCATGGGCTGACAAAGCACATCAGGCCCAACTGGCATTGGTTGAGGAGGCTCCTGAATAAGGAGGTGCGGCTGGAGATAGTGAAGACCCAGCAGCAGGCGGTTGATATTTCCACCAAGCGCTTGACTGAACATGAGCATTGGAAGGAGTGAGTTGCATTGAGGTTGCATACATGAGCTTTGCCTAACCAGATTGGCAAGTTTGGGAATGTTGGGGAGAGGTAGATGACATGGGCTGGAAAATGACAAATGTCAAAGTTGGGTTCCTATAAAGAGGGGAATCGTGTGCTTTTGGGGTTTGCTTGGTTAGGGACTCCCTTGAGACCTTCAATTTCGTCATCCTCATCCTCTCCTACCTGGATTCTAGAAATTCAAATTCAGCGTATGGTTCATGGTTGAACTATTGTGGTTAAGTTTAAGCTCCATCATACCCCCTAGTGCGCCGAAATTAATAACTCATAATTTGCTTTACAGTTGATGCGATTCAAATTGGGAATTCTAGCCACGGTCTATAGCAACAATATTTCTGAAATCGTTGAAGTTTAAAAAATGAACCTTTTGTTGACGGAGTTTCTTCTGAAGTTGGCTTTCCTGTCCATAATTATGGTCCAGTGATTTTGAGTTATTTCGGCCCTCAATCTTCTGACACTCCGTCCTTAAGCCTTTCACTACCCGTCCAATCGACGTGTTGGACCAACTTGCATAGTGGATCAATAGACCGGTTGGACCAACTGGCTCACTAGCTCGTTGAACTCGTCGTTCCTACTAGCCGGTTGGTCGTATGAAACGGTTTAACCAACTGGCCTATTGGTCTGGTAGACAGGTTGGACCAACTACCAGCTGGCCTAGCTGACGAAATGGAAAGTTGGTCCTATAGACCGGTTGGATCAACTGGCCAGTTGGCACAATGGACGAAATGGAAAGTTGGTCTAGCGGAGCAGTTGGACCAATTCGCCTGTAGGTTCACTGGACTGGTTGGTCCAATTGGTCCGTTGGCCCAAATGACTGATTGGACCAATTGCAAATTGGCCCGATGGACTGGTTGGACCAAGTCAAAAGTTGGTCCAGTGAAACGGTCGGCCCAATTGGTGTTAGGTGCAAATTCACATTGCACGACATCCTGTCATCTTTTTGTATGAGTATGCCTGTACGAATGCATTTGCATATGAATGGTGTATTTGTATGTTTGCTTGCTTTCGCAATTTTTGCTTGAAGCATTTGCAGGTACTCGCACATTGTGCGCTTCGGCACAACATTGTATGCGCTATGAAGAGTAGAAGCAGAAAGGCTGAGCTCGCCAAGGAACCCAAGATGGAAGCTTTGCGGTTCGGCTTACTTGATTGCGCAGATTCAGTTCTATCCAACTTGAAATTGTACTGTTTTGTTTGGTTGACTATAGTGTAGCAGGGCAGGCACTATAGGGGTACAATTTAGGTGAAGTTTGGATGTTATTTGCCTATATCTGCATGCTGCAGGGCCAGGGGAAAACCAGTGGAACCAGCATTTGGCTGGTTGGGCAAAGACAAAACAGGTTCTGTGTTTCTTAGGTTGGAAAAACAAAACCAGAGGTTGTTTACCAACCTACCACCTCCTGTTGTGTCCAGCTAGGCTGGTTCTTTGGAATTATTTGGGATCATCCTTGGATGTTCCCAGGTTGATTCCCAAGGTCATTGCTAGCTAGCACTATTGATTCCTTCTTTGTTTGTTCCGGGATCTAGTCAATTTGATTCAAGCGAGTTCTTCCCTTGTTGCGATTTCGTTTCTACGCGCTACGACGGCGGAATGCAACCCGAGTCGATGCTATTACGCTAGCACTACGCCGTTAGGCCTACGCTGGCCGAGCCATAACTCCGTATTGGCAGAACTTTTCGCAATGCAACTTGGTTCATTTTAAAGCTCTTGGAGCGAGCTTCAATATAAGAAATTCTCAGCTTAATCCGATCAATGGTCTGCAAAATACGCTACGAGACGTTCAAGTTACTCTTGTTATTTTGGCTAAGACATTCTTGACTCCTCTCTCTACATACTCGGACCCGAGGATAGGGGCTGGTTTTGTACCAGGCACCCAAGGACCCTTGGAGGTGACCCCGAGGAGAGGTTTTTTCGCTTGATTAAGTCTTAGTAGCTTGAGTTTATTAGGCCCTTACACCAACAATTGTTTCATTGGTCCTATGGACCGGTCAGACCAACGAGCCAGTTGACTCATTGGACTGGTTGGACCAACAGGCTCATTTGCCTTATGGACCGGTTTGACCACTTGGCTTGTTGGTTTCAATGGACCGGTTGGACCAACTGGCTTGTTGAAATAATGGACTGGTTGGACCAATTTGCCAATCATTCCTATGGAGAGGCGGGACAAACTAGCAAGTTGGTCAAGTGAACCTGGTTGGACCAACTGTCCTATTGACCGGTTGAAACAGCTGGCTTGTTGGTCATGTGAATCGATTGGACCAACTAGCCTGTTGGTCCTTGGACTGGTTGGACCAACTAGGATTTTCACTAAGAGAACCAGTCGTTCCCACTAGCAGGTTGGTCTTATTGACTCGTTGGATCAACTATCAAGTTGGTCCTATGGACTGGTTGGACCCTATGATCTTATAATCGAGACCATCTATGGCTACTCGGAGCCGCAGTAGCCACTACTCCTTGAGGTGCTCTGCAAAGGGCAACGCCTCAACGTATTGGTGGACAGTATTGTGTCCCACTCTGTGTGCGACTGCCGGACATTGGAGAAAATTGTGGATTTGTCAGAAGGGGACAATTTTACAGGAACGATAATTCTCTTTCACGTCGACTAAACACTGCATCTGTAGATAGGTGCATTGAGATGGAAGACGTCGTTGTCAATCACGAACAAAGAATTAGACTGGGTCAACCCCGAGATAGACTGGGTCAACCGGAAGGCGTGCATCTAAAATAATGGGAGACGTTAAGAGCTGCGCAGCTGGTCGGATACAGGTGAAATGGAACTTGGACGGTTCGAACAGACAATGAACGAGAATAACATTGGTTACTTAGCATTGGTGATGGCGGTAGGAGAGGAGGAGAATCCGAGTTCGAAGCTACCTGCTGCAGCAGTGGTGACGGCAGTAATAGTTGAATACTGGGATATGGCAATGAGGTCAAAAGAACAATAGCTTTGCTGCCTAGTGTACTGGGGTCACTGGCTCTGAACTGAAACTTAGCCATTTTGAACTTGGAAAGAACTGCGTATATTGTACACCCTAGCTTGTTTCCCAAACGTTCAATTTATTCAAGGGGAGTTAGCGGAATGCACGGACATCATGCCGGATGACCTGCCTGCAGCACTGCCTCCAGCGCGAACTCATGAGTACGAGACTGTGGAGGAACCAGATGCGGAAACTGTTTCTCATGCATCATACCGCCTTAGTTTGACCAAAGTGACAGAAATGAAGAAACAGATAGAATACCTACTGATATAGCCTTGTGTTGTACCCAGGTGATTATGTTATACTTTTTGAACCAGTACCGCACACGGTTGGACAAACTGGCCTGTCAGTCCGATAGAACAACTGGGCCAACTAGACTGTTGTCTCAATGGACCGGTTGAACCAATTGACATGTTGGTCCAATAGACAAGATGGACGGTTCAATAGAACCGATGAACCAACTGGCCTGTTGGCCCAATCGACCGATTGGACCAACTGGCCTGTTATCCCAATCGACCGGATGAACCAATTCGACCAACTTGTTGTATGATGCAATTATTTGCATTCACGTCTATCTGCCTCCAATCATATGTTCGTACGATGCATGCGTGTCTGAGCGTATACAATAAATTGTTTTTGGTATGGTTTGGATATTGAGAGTATCTGATTATATAATTTTCCTTTAGCAGATATTTGAAATAACTTCTCTGCTCAAAGCTCTCGAAGAACCAAGAATCGCCGCGATCACAGCACGATCGAGAAAGTTGCAAACGTTGGAAATTCGTATGCTTTTCATATCTGGTTGCCGCGACTATCGCAAGTCGTCGGGTGACTCTGTATGGGGTATAGACCATTGGGGGTATGAAAAATCGTCAAACCTACTATAGTTGATGCCTAGTCGTTCGGAGAAGCCAAACCAGGTTGGCAAGTGTGGCCAATTTGGTGAGATGTACGACACGAGTCAGGAAAGTGACAAATGTCAAAGTTGGATTGCTATGGAGGGGATTGGATGTTCTTATGGGATTTGAACATCTTGGGTGCAAATTCATATTGTACGATCCTGCCGTCTGTTTCTATGAGTATGCGTGTGCGAATGCATTTGGGTATGAAAGGAATCTTCGTACATTTGTTTTATTTTGCAGCTTTTGCTTCAAGCATTTGCAGGTACTCGAGCTCGCAAAGAAACCCAAAATGGAAGCTTTGCGGTTCGGTTGAATTGATTGCGCAGATTCAGTTCTATCCAACTCGAAATTGTACTTATTTGTTTGGTTGAACCAGAGGTTGTTAGTAAACCTACCACGGGCTGTTTTGTCCAGCGAGGTTGGTTCTATTGCTTGGAATTATTTAGGATCATGCCTGGTTGTTCCCAGGTTGATTCCCAAGGTCCTTGCTAGCTAAAACTATATATTCCTTCTCTGTTTATACCTGGATATAGTCAATTTGATTCAAGCCAATTCCTCCTTTCCTGGAATTTTGTTTCTAGACGGTACGACGACGGAATGCCACCAAATCATCACTAGTACGCTAGCACTACGACGCTAAGCTAACGCCGTCCGAGCGATAACTTTGAAAGCTCTTTGAGCGAGCTTCGATGTAGGAAATTCTCAGCTTAATCCGATCAACGGTCAGCACGATACGCTGCGTGATGATAAAGATGCTCTGGCTATTTTGGGTAAGTCATTCTTGATCCCCCTCTCTCTACAAACTCGGACCCAAGGATAGGGGCTGGTCTTATACTAGGCACCCAAGGACCCTTGAAGGTGACCTCGAGGTGATGTTTTAAGTTTGAGTAAGTCCTAGTAGCTTGAGTTTATTAGGCTCTTAAACCAACAAGCTGGTATCTGCGCAGCGTTGTAGCGTTCCTTGTTTTAGGTAGCTATGGCGGAAAACTCTTCGGCGGGAGCTGGTGAATCTTCAGCCAAAGATCATAGCGGCAGCCAAGATTCTGGTGTTTCAGCACCAAGGGGAGCGCGAACAAACCAGGGCTCGCTGACCAAGGAGGTGCTGAAAAACTTCATCGTCCAGAACTTCAATAGTGAGGGCTATAATGATTGGGCCTGGAAAATGCAACTCTATTTCCGTCAAATTTGATTGCTGAAACTAATGGTTAAGGAGGAGCCTAGACCAAGTGAACCCACGCTGCTGGAAGATTGGGACGAGCACCTGAGCTCGTGGACGCTCGAGTGGGTGCGGACAAAGATTCTGGAGGAAGACTTCCATCATCGCCAACTGAGGGGTGGAGACGACGGCACCAGTGACTGCAGGATGCAAGAGAGCCGACGTGGCAGAGGACGTCGCTTTGGTGGTGCTGGACGTGGTGCAAAGAAGGACGACGACTCCAACGACCAACAAGGAGGTGCCGGTTTGGGTCCCGGTGCGAAATCTGGACGTGGAAGCAAGTCGGGTGCTCGTGGCAAAATGAAAAAGAGTTGCTGGTATTGTGAGAAGGAAGGGCACCCCTGGTTTTTGAGCTATAAGAAACCCGACGGATGGACCCCCCAGAAAAACGGCGCGAACATGGTTGCCGATTCATTCGACAACAACCCGAAAAGCAACGGCGTTGCGGAGAAGAAGAAGGAGCGCACCATGGGCCAGTTTTTCCATATTGGAGAGCGGGGGGAGCAAGGAGATGCCTCTGCCAAGGTTGGAGCAGAGCCGCACCCCCTGGACTATTGGATGTTGGACACAGGCGCTGCTTGGACGATGGCGCCGCGCAAGATCCTGTTGGACGACGTACGCACTGCACTGACCAACAAGGTGTGCTCCGCCTCTGGACACGCCCTGAAGGTTGCTGGTGCAGGATGAGCTGCGTCTAAGGGAGCGGATCGCAAGCCGTTGGAGGGGTTCGTGTGAAAGTGTCGGCCAGATCTGGGAAGACGGATTGGGCAACGGCACACTGACGCTTGGGGCATGTGGCAATGCCCTTATTGAAGCAGTTGGAGAAGGATGGAACCGTTAAGGGTCTGAAGCTGAACGGACAGCCACCTGATGATGACCATGAAATATGTTTGCTTTAAAATTTTACTCGTTTTCCCTTCCGTAGTGTGCTAGGCAGGAGCAAAAGCCTTTGGAGATAATTCATATGGACTTGGTGGTGCTATCGAGAGTGGAGTGTTGGCCCCGCCCTCGCTTGGGCAATGCCGACGAGTCGGTCAGATGTACGGGAGAAGCAGCCGACTGTTCGCAATGAACGAGCTGCTCAACGGACTTCATCGAGCTGAAGGGGATCGTTGTGGTGTTGCCGTCAACTAGGAGTGCTTGACGGCCTTCTTCAGCGGGGCAGGTCAACGAAATGGCTGTCGACCTACACGGGCTGGAGCCGGCGATTAGGGAGCGTGACAGCTACAGCTAACTGGGCTGGGCGACGGGTGGGCCATCGACCTAGAAGAGCAGTTCGACCAGAAGGTCGACGGAGCAGTCCGCCAACCTGATATGTGAGCAGTGGTTGACAAAGGGAGTTCGGCGACAACAGCTGACAATGCTGGTCGACGGAGGGGTCAGTCAACCCGGGGTTAGCTCAACGGAGATTATGGTCGACTAGAGGTACCTGGTGGTCGACCAGAGGCACTGGTGGTCAACCAAGTCGACCAGGTAACCTGCTCGGCTAGTTCTGGAAAGACACGCGAACGTTGTCAAGGGCGTACTGACGAACGACTACAGGCTGGTATCCCGAAGTCGATATGGCTTGTCAGGCACAGACAACCGCCAACAGATGCATAACAAAGCATGTTGGGCCAATCGCCTGCGCGCACCTGTGAGAGTGCGCAGTGCTGTTTTTTACGGGGCAATGCTAGACAGCCGCTTTGCTCGAGCATTGGCACGCCGTTGACTTGTAGTGCTGGCAGCTCACCTTTCTGCGGTGCTGGCGCGGCCCCGCTAGGCAGCGCTGGCAGGTGTCGGAGAACCTTCTTCCTCTCAGCCGCCGCTCTTCTTAATGCACCTCCTCTTCACCCTCCACCTGCTCTTCTTCTTGCAGACTCTCCTGTTCCTCCTTCTCCATGTTGCACAGCCTCACTTACCCACTGCCCCTCCTGTGCTCGTGCTCTAGCTGCCTGAGCCCGAGTCACAGGACCCGCTTGGTGAGGCTCGCTCCCCCTCACCATAGCCGTGTTGCTCTGGTGCTCCTTCAGGAGTGCCCTTGTGTCATTTTCCAGAACCAACACCCCTGAGGGACGGACCTCCTTCACCCTCCACCTTTCCGTGCCCACCCCAACATCCAGCGTGTCTTGCTTTGCCCGCTTCAAGTACACTTCCTGCCCCTGACTCACTCCCTTCCTGGGTCTGCCCCCCGCCCCTTGCTGTTGCCTCTGCTCATATCTCCGAACATCCCGCAGCTGTGCGGTGTAAAGATTCTCCAATGCCGCTTGCATCATCACTCGTAGGTATCTTGCCCTGGTCTCGGACAGCGCCACCCAGTTCTCTATCGTCCCTACACTCACAGTGTCTGTGAGGACCCGGGTTGCTCCCACCGGCAGCAGCGGCTCACACCCTTATAGGAGATTATAAGGGGAGTGATCTCTCAGCGCCACCTGCTTCCCAAACATGTACCCTGCTGCTATCCAATGCATCTCCTCGTCCCAGTCCCGCTTCCTCTTTTCCCCGTACGCTCGCAGTCCCCGCTTCAAGGTCTGGACCAGTCGCTCAGTCAGCCCATCGCTCTGTGGGTGGTACCGCGAAGTGCGCCTGTGGGTGATCCCAGTCTCCTCCAGCAGCCCCTTAAACCCCCCCTGGAACTCTGTCCCTTGATCTGTTAGGACCTCTGCACATGCCCCGAACCTGCACAACACTTGTTCCTTGAACACTGCTGCCACGTGTCTGGAGCTCTTGCTCGGGATCGCTCTTACCTCCAGCCACTTGATCACATGTTCGACCATGAGCACTATGTACTGCTTCCCCGTACGGCTCAGTGGCAGCTCCCCCGCCAGGTCTAAGGACCATCGGAAGCCGAGATGTTGGATGGGCAGCGACTGCAACTCCGCCTTGGCTTGGGTGAGGTTTGCCCTGCTCCTTTGGCATGCCTCACAGCCCTCCACCCACCCCTTTACTTGCCTTCGCATCCCCTCCCACCACCACCCTGTCTTCAACAGCTGCACTGTCCTCTCGTGCCCAAAGTGCCCTAGCTTGGTGTGGACTTCCTTAATCACTGCTTCTCTCTCACCTGGAGCCGGCACCAGCTTCCATCCGTCCTCTGTCTGCACCTGCAAGTGCTGCTGATGTTGGTGTAAGGGCCTAATAAACTCAAGCTATTAAGACTTTATCAAACTTAAAACCTCTCCTCGGGGTCACCTCCAAGGGTCCTTGGGTGCCAGGTACAAGACCAGCCCCTATCCTCGGGTCCGAGTTTGTAGAGAGAGGGATCAAGAGGGACTTAGTCAAAACAGCAAGAGTACCTAAAACGTCGCGCAGCGTATCGTGCAGACCGTTGATCGGATTAAGCTGAGAATTTGCTATATCGAAGCTCGCTCTAAGAGCTTTAAAATAAGCCAAGTTGCCTCGCGAAAAGTTCTGCCATTACGAAGTTATGGCTCGGACAGCGTTAGCCTAGCGTTGGAGTGCTAGCGTACTAGCGTTGACTCGGGTAGCATTCCGCCGTCGCACCGCGTAGAAACGAAATTCCAGCAAGGAAGGAATTCGCTTGAATCAATTTCACTATATTCAGGTACAAACAGAGAAGGAATAAATAGCTCTAGCTAGCAAGGACCTTGGGAATCAACCTGGGAACAACCAGGGATGATCCCAAATAATTCCAAGCAACAAAACCAACCTGGCTGGACAAAATAGCAGGTGGTAGGTTGGTGAAGAACCTCTGGTTCTGTTTTTCCAACCTGGGAAAACAACAACCAGGTTCAGGTCCTAAAAACAGAACCTGTTTTGTCTTTGCCCAACCAGCCAAATGCTGGTTCCGCTGGTTTCCCCTGGCCCTGTAGCATGCAGATACAGACAAACAACATCCAACCTTCACCTAAATTGTACCCCTATAGTGCCTGCCCTGCTACACTATAGTTAACCAAACAAAACAGTACAATTTCGAGTTGGATAGAACTGAATTTGCGCAATGAAGTAAGCCGGACCGCAAAGCTTCCATCTTGGGTTCCTTTGCAAGCTCGTCCTTTCTTCTTGTACTGTTCATAGCGCGTACAATGTTATGCCGAAGCGCACATTGTGCGAGTACCTGCAAATGCTTCAAGCGAAAATTGCGAAAGCAAACAAACACACAAACATACCATTCACACGCAAATGCATTCGCACACGCGTACTCGTACAAACAGACGACAGGATGTCGTGCAATGTGAATTTGCACCCAAGATTATTGAGCCCATGAAGCACAGCGTTCCTCGCCATCCCAAGAGCTTCCTTGCTATCACAAAACAGCGGCGTAGCAACCTTTTGCTCTTGGCCAATCTCCTCTAACAGCCTCCTCAGCCAAATCACCTCCTTCACCCCATGGAACATCGCCATGTACTCTGATTCCACAGAAGAGGGTGCTGTCTCCGTCTGCTTCTTTGACCTCCAACTAACAGGTCCTCCCCCAACTACGCAGATGTATCCTCCCACAGATGAGAAATCCTCCTTCTGAGAGGCCCACGTAGCATCGGTAAAGCAAGTGAGGAAAAGCTTGCCTTTTCCAAGCCTCTCCCCCTTCTCTTTCAGCACCTCAACCCCTTTCTGCTTCACCTGTGCAGATGCGGAGTATTGAACTCCAATGCTTGGGTGAGAGTTCAGATACTTCACCACACGCTCAGCTGCATCCACCTGCTCCTCTGATGGATTCTGCACTACCCTGGCCAGCTGCCCAACCGAGAAAGAGATGTCGGGCCTCGTGTGAACTGCTGCATACAAGAGGCTGCCCACCAAGGACTGAAATTGGTGCTGCTCCTCGGCTTCAACCCCTTCATCCTCTGCAGTTTTCACAAGCTTGAATTCTGCTGGCAAGGGAGTTGCAACCTTGCGCTCATTCTCAATTCCGTACTTCTCCCCAAGCTCCTTGATGAACTTCTCCTGGTGCAGCTTCAACCACCTGTGATCCAGATCCCTCTCCACGTGCATCCCGAGGTAGTACTTTACCTCCCCAAGGTTCTTGCACTTGAAGTTCTCCATCAGCTGCTGCTGCACCTTCTGGATCTCCTTCACGCTGCTGCTAAAGAGAAGAATGTCGTCCACATAGACCACAAACAGCACCAGCTTCTCCCCCTCCCCCTTGAGAAAGAGGCTCTCATCACAGCTGCTGGTCCTGAATCCCATCTCCTCTAAAACAGCTGCCAACTTCTGGTACCAGCAGCGTGGCGCCTGCTTCAAGCCGTAGATGGACTTTTTCAGCTTGCACACCCTGCCCGTACCATCCTCATACCCAGGTGGCTGCGTCATGAACACCTCCTCCTCTAAAATCCCGATGAGAAATGTTGTTGATATGTCCTTCTGGATAATGAACTTCCCACTAACGGCTGCATCTGCCAACAAGACACGAAGGGTAGGGGGTTTGGCAGTGGGAGCAAAGATCTCATTGAAGTCCCGCTTCTCCTTCTGCATAAACCCCTTAGCCACCAACCTACTCTTGTAGATGGTGACCTGCCCCTTGTCGTCAGTCTTGATCCTTAGCACCCATTTGCATTGTACCGCTTTCTTTCCCTCAGGCAGCACCACTAGTTCCCAAGTCCCATTCTCCAGCAGGCTCTGGTACTCAGCATCCCTAGAAGCTAGCCATTTGTCCCTATCTGGTCCAGCTAATGCCTCCTCCATGCTAGCTGGTTCCTCTGGTGCAGGGGCAAGAAAAGAGTACGCAGGTTCATCCTCCTCATCCGGGTCATAGCCATGCGGTAGAATCAGCAATGCCTCCTCAGTCCCAAGCTGCTGCTCCGCTACATCAGCTCCTGCAGTCAGCTTCTTAGTAGCCATACGGGTACGTCCTGGCCTGGAGACGGGTGTCTCCCATCCCTTCATAACGACACCCTTCGGCTTCTTAGTTTTTCCCTGCTGCTGCTCACCTCCCTCGGATCCAGCAGCTCCACTAGTGCTACCGCTAATCTCCACACCATCACCTTCACCAGCAGGTGCCTCCTGCACCTTCTCTTTATCACCACCCTCTGCAGCTGCCTCCTCTCCCTCCTCCCACACACTAGGAGTCAGGTCCAGCTGCATGGTGATCTGCTCCATCTGCTGGGACACCCTGGCCTCCGGCTGTTTCTCCCAGCTCCGATACATCATGCCCTCAACAAACTTCACATTCCTGCTGTCAAACAACACACCCTTGGAAGGCTCCCACAGCAGCCCTCCCTTGCTCTCAGCAGCCAGCCCCAAATGCACACACCAGATTGCACTCGCCCCCAACTTACTGCGGTATGTCTTGGGGACGTGGGCGACTGCCATGCAACCGAACACCCTCAGCATGTCCACCGGCGGCTTCCTCCCAAGCCACCTCTCCAACGGCACCCACGAGTCATCCCCAACCTTTGTGAGTACCCTGTTCCTAGCGACAGTAGCGTGCCGAACAGCATGGGGCCACATCAAGTTGCCCAGCCCAGATTCTATGAGCAGCGCCCTAGCTGTCTCCAGAAATGTCCGGTTCGCCCGTTCTGCTACACCATTGGACTGTGGGGTGTAAGCCGTGGTCAGCTCCCTCTGGATGCCTTGCTTCTTGAGCCAGGCCGTCATCTCAGCTCCAAGGAACTCACCACCCCGATCTGTCCTAATCCGCTTCACCACACACTCCGCTTGCTTCTCCACGAACAGCAGCCAATCGTCCCGAATCGTGGAGGCGGCGTGATCTTTCTGCTTCAGCGGATACGCCCACATTAGCCTCCTCCAGTCATCCACTATAGTTGGGAAGTACCGCTCCCCCTTGTGCCCTTGCACCGGCAGCGGCCCCACCAAGTCCATGTGGACCAGCTCCAACGGCTTTTTGCTCCTGCCAGCCACACTATGGGAGGGGAAACGGGTGAACTTTGAAAGGAGGCAAATTTCACAGTTATCATCGGGTGGTTGTACGTTCAGCTTCAAGCCTTTAACGGCTCCATCCTTCTCCAGCTGCTTCAGCAAAGGCATTGCCACATGCCCCAAACGTCGGTGTGCAGTTGCCCAATCTGTCTCCCCAGATCTGGCCGACACTTTCACACCAACCCCTCCAACGGCGTTGCACTCCCCCTGGGATGCAGACCCCTCTCCAGCCTGCCCCCCACCGTGCCACGCCAGCGCCGGCAGCTGCCACATAGATCTGTACACGTCCTTGCTCTCGTGCAGATCCCAAAGCACCCGATTGCCCAGCTTCCCCTTATAAGTGCGTGCCTCATCCGTGCTAGTGCTCACTCCAGACTTGCCAAGCTTACGGAGGGAGATGAGGTTGGCCTTGAGTTCAGGAACAAGAAGAACGTCGTGCAGCACCACCGGCTTGCCATCCGCTCCCTTAAACGCAGCTCGTCCCACACCAGCCACCTTCAGCGCGTGTCCAGAGGCGGAGCACACCTCGTTGATCGGAGCAGCTCGTACGTCGTCCAGCAGGTCCTTGCGCGGCGTCATTGTCCAAGCAGCGCCTATGTCCAACATCCAATAATGCTCTGCTCTAGCCTTAGCAGATGCTTCTCCTTGCTCCCCCTTGTCTCCCATATGGAAGAACTGGCCCGCGGTGCGATCCTTCTTCTTTTCCGCACCGCCGTTGCCCTTCGGGTTTTTGTCGGACGAATCAGCGACCATGTTGGCGCCGTTTTTCTGGTTCCTCCGCGCGCCGCCATCCTGGTGACGATTCTGGGGGGTCCATCCATCGGGTTTCTTATAGCACAAAAACCAGGGGTGCCCTTCCTTCTCACAATACCAGCAACTCCCTTTCATTTTGCCACCAGCACCCGACTTGCCCCCACGTCCAGATTTCGCACCGCGACCCCAACCGGTACCTCCTTGTTGGTCGTTGGAGTCGTCGTTTTTCTTTGCACCGCGTCCAGCACCACCGAAGCCACGTCCTCTGCCACGTCGGCTCCCTTGCATCCCGTAGCCGCTGCTGCCGTCGTCTCCACCCCTCAGTTGGCGGCGACGGAAGTCCTCCTCCAGAATCTTCGTCCGCACCCACTCGAGCGTCCACAAGCTGTAGTTCTGCGGCAGGCTTAATCCGCTCGTGAATTGAAGCTACGATTCCGGGAGCAGCGAGAGCATCTTCAGGCACTTGGTCTGCTCCGGGTATGTGATTCCCACAGTCGCCAACTTCGCGTAGAGATCACGCATCTTGTCCAGGATAGGTTGCACCGGCTCTCCCTCGCTTAGGCGCAACGCGGACAGCTCCCTCTCCATCATGAGCGTCGCAACGACGGAGGTAGGGGCGTGCAGCTCCTTCAACACCGTCCACGCCTTCGGACCGCACTCAACCTCCGGCAGCAGGTGCATGACGTGGTGACACTGGTTCAGCTCCAAACTCTGCGACATCAAGTAGTAGCCAGCCGAGGCGCGCTCGTCCCAATCTTCCTGAAGGGCGGGGTCAATCGGTCTAGGCTCCTCCCCAATCATTAGTTTCAGCAAACCGATCTGACGGAAATAAAGTTGCATTTTCCAGGCCCAATCATCATAGCCCTCACCATTGAACTTCTCGACGGTGAAGTTTTTCAGCACCTCCTTGATCAGCGAGCCCTGGCTTGTTCGCGCTCCCCTTGGCGCAGAAACACCAGAATCATGGCTGCCGCTACGATCTTGGGCTGAAGATTCACCAGCTACCGCCGAGGTGTTCCCCGCCATAGCTACCTATATCGAGGATCACTATAACGCAGCTCTGATACCAGCTTGTTGGTGTAATGGCCTAATAAACTCAAGCTATTAAGACTTTATCAAACTTAAAACCTCTCCTCGGGGTCACCTCCAAGGGTCCTTGGGTGCCTGGTACAAGACCAGCCCCTATCCTCGGGTCCGAGTTTGTAGAGAGAGAGATCAAGAGGGACTTTGTCCAAACAGCAAGAGTACCTAAAACGTCGCGCAGCGTATTGTTCAGACCGTTGATCGGATTAAGCTGAGAATTTCCTATATCGAAGCTCACTCTAAGAGCTTTAAAATAAGCCAAGTTGCCTCGCGAAAAGTTCTGCCATTACAAAGTTATGGCTCGGACAGCGTTAGCCTAGCATTGGAGCGCTAGCGTACTAGCGTTGACTCGGGTAGCCTTCCGCCGTCGCACCGCGTAGAAACGAGATTCCAGCAAGGAAGGAATTCGCTTGAATCAATTTCACTATATTCAGGTACAAACAGAGAAGGAATAAATAGCTCTAGCTAGCAAGGACCTTGGGAATCAACCTGGGAACAACCAGGGATGATCCCAAATAATTCCAAGCAACAGAACCAACCTGGCTGGACAAAATAGCAGGTGGTAGGTTGGTGAACAACCTCTGGTTCTGTTTTTCCAACCTGGGAAAACAACAACCAGGTTCAGGTCCTAAAAACAGAACCTGTTTTGTCTTTGCCCAACCAGCCAAATGCTGGTTCCGCTGGTTTCCCCTGGCCCTGTAGCATGCAGATACAGACAAACAACATCCAACCTTCACCTAAATTGTACCCCTATAGTGCCTGCCCTGCTACACTATAGTCAACCAAACAAAACAGTACAATTTCGAGTTGGATAGAACTGAATCTGCGCAATCAAGTAAGCCGAACCACAAAGCTTCCATCTTGGGTTCCGTTGCGAGCTCGTCCTTTCTGCTTGTACTGTTCATAGCGCGTACAATGTTATGCCGAAGCGCACATTGTGCGAGTACCTGCAAATGCTTCAAGCGAAAATTGCGAAAGCAAACAAACACACGAACATACCATTCACACGCAAATGCATTCGCGCACGCATATTCGTACAAACAGACGGCAGGATGTCGTGCAATGTGAATTTGCACCGAACAAGCTTCCTCTAGATGCCCTGCTTCTTGAGCCAGGCCGTCATCTCAGCTCCAAGGAACTCACCACCCCGATCTGTCCTAATCCGCTTCACCACACACTCCGCTTTTCTTCTCCGCGAATGGCAGCCAATCGTCCCGAATCGTGGAGGCGGCGTGATCTTTTTGCTTCAGCGGATACGCCCACATTAGCCTGCTCCAGTCATCCACTATGGTTAGGAAGTACCGCTCCCCCTTATGCCCTTGCACCGGCAGCGGCCCCACCAAGTCCATGTGGACCAGCTCCAACGGCTTTTTGCTCCTGCTAGCCACACTATGGAAGGGGAAACGGGTGAACTTTGAAAGGAGGCAAATTTCACAGTTATCATCGGGTGGTTGTCCGTTCAGCTTCAAGCCCTTAACGGCTCCATCCTTCTCCAGCTGCTTCAGCAACGGTATTGCCACATGCCCCAAACGTCGGTGTGCAGTTGCCCAATCCGTCTCCCCAGATCTGGCCGACACTTTCACACCAACCCCTCCAACGGCGTTGCACTCCCCCTGGGATGCAGACCCCTCTCCAGCCTGCCCCCCACCGTGCCACGCCAGCGCCGGCAGTTGCCACATAGATCTGTACACGTCCTTGCTCTCATGCAGATCCCAAAGCACCCGATTGCCCAGCTTCCCCTTATAAGTGCGAGCCCCATCCGTGTTGGTGTTCACCCCAGCCTTGCCAAGCTTACAAAGAGATGAGGTTGGCCTTCAGGTCGGGGACGAGGAGAACGTCGTGCAGCACCACCGGCTTGCCATCCGCTCCCTTAAACGCAGCCCGTCCCGCACCAGCCACCTTCAACATGTGTCCAGAGGCAGAGCACACCTCATTAATCGGTGCAGCGTGTACGTCGTCCTGCAGGTCCTTGCGCGGCGTCATTGTCCAAGCAGCGCCTGTGTCCAACACCCAATAGTCCAGGGGGTGCAGCTCTGCTCCAACCTTACCAGATGCGTCTTCTTGCTCCCCCTTGTCTCCCATATGGAAGAATTGGCCCGCGGTGCGCTCCTTCTTCTTCTCCGCACCGCCGTTGCCCTTCGGGTTGTTGTCGGACGAATAAGCGACCATGTTGGCGCCGTTTTTCTTGTTCCTCCGCGCGCCGCCATCGTGGTGACGATTCTGGGGGGTCCATCCATCGGGTTTCTTATAGCACAAAAACCAGGGGTGACCTTCCTTCTTACAATACCAGCAACTCCCTTTCATTTTGCCACCAGCACCCGACTTGCCCCCACGTCCAGATTTCGCACCGCGACCCCAACCGGTACCTCCTTGTTGGTCGTTGGAGTCGTCGTCTTTCTTTGCACCGCGTCCAGCACCACCGAAGCCACGTGCTCTGCCACGTCGGCTCCCTTGCATCCCGTAGCCGCTGCTGCCGTCGTCTCCACCCCTCAGTTGACGGCGACGGAAGTCCTCCTCTAGAATCTTTGTCCGCACCCACTTGAGTGTCCACGAGCTCTGGTTCTGCGGCAGGCTCAATCCGCTCGTGAATTGAAGCCACGATTCCGGCAGCAGCGAGAGCATCTTCAGGCACTTGGTCTGCTCCGGGTAGGTGATTCCCGCGGTCGCCAACTTCGCGTAGAGGTCGCGCAATTTGTCCAGGACAGGTTGCACCAGCTCTCCCTCGCTCAGGTGCAACGCGGACAGCTCCCTCTCCAGCATCAATGTTGCAACAACGGAGGTCGGGGCGTGCAGCTCCTTCAACACTGTCCACGCTTTCGGACCGCACTCAACCTCCGGCAGCAGGTGCATGACGTGGTGACGCTGGTTCAGCTCCAAACTCTGCGACATCAAGTAGTAGCCAGCCGAGGCGCGCTCGTCCCAATCTTCCTGAAGGGCGGGGTCAGTCGGTCTAGGCTCCTCCCCAATCATTAGTTTCAGCAAACCGATCTGACGGAAATATAGTTGCATTTTCCAGGCCCTATCATCATAACCCTCACCATTGAACTTCTCGACGGTAAAGTTTTTCAGCACCTCCTTGATCAGCGAGCCCTGGCTTGTTCGCGCTCCCCTTGGCGTAGAAACACCAGAATCTTCGCTGCCGCTACGATCTTGGGCTGAAGATTCACCCGCTACCGCCGAGGTGTTCCCCGCCATAGCTACCTATATCGAGGATCACTATAATGCAGCTCTGATACCAGATTGTTGGTGTAAGGGCCTAATGAACTCAAGCTATTAAGACTTTATCAAACTTAAAACCTCTCCTTGGGGTCACCTCCAAGGGTCCTTGGGTGCCTGGTACAAGACCAGCCCCTATTCTCCGGTCCGAGTTTGTAGAGAGAGGGATCAAGAGAGACTTTGTCAAAACAGCAAGAGTACCTTGAACGTCGCGCAGCGTATCGTGCAGACCGTCGACCGGATTAAGCTGAGAATTTCCTATATCGAAGCTCACTCTAAGAGCTTTAAAATAAGCCAAGTTGCCTCGCGAAAAGTTTTGACATGACGAAGTTATGGCTCGGACAGCGTTAGCCTAGCGTTGGAGTGCTAGCGTACTACCGTTGACTCGGGTAGCATTCCGCCGTCGTACCGCGTAGAAAGGAAATTCCAGCAAGGAAGGAATTTGCCTTAATCAATTTCACTATTTTCAGGTACAAACAGAGAAGAAATAAATAGCTCTAGCTTGCAAGGACCTTGGGAATCAACCTGGGAACAACCAGGAATGATCCCAAATAATTCCAAGCAATAGAACCAACCTGGCTGGACAAAATAGCAGGTGGTAGGTTGGTGAACAACCTCTGGTTCTGTTTTTCCAACCTGGGAAAACAACAACCAGGTTCAGGTCCTAAAAACAGAACCTGTTTTGTCTTTGCCCAACCAGCCAAATGCTGGTTCCGCTGGTTTCCCCTGGCCCTGTAGCATGCAGATACAGATAAACAACATCCAACCTTCACCTAAATTGTACCCCTATAGTGCCTGCCCTGCTACACTATAGTCAACCAAACAAAACAGTACAATTTCGAGTTGGATAGAACTGAATCTGCGCAATCAAGTAAGTTGAATCGCAAAGCTTCCATCTTGGGTTCCTTTGCGAGCTCGTCCTTTCTGCTTGTACTGTTCATAGCGCGTACAATGTTATGCCGAAGCGCACATTGTGCGAGTACCTGCAAATGCTTCAAGCGAAAATTGCGAAAGCAAACAAACACACGAACATACCATTCACGCGCAAATGCATTCGCACACGCATACTCGTACAAACAGACGGCAGGATGTCGTGCAATGTGAATTTGCACCCAACAGCTGGTACCACCGGTAGTGCTGTTCCCTTGCCCTTACCCGTGCCGGTAGCGCTTCATCCTCTCCCGTCCCTCCCTTTACCCATCGCAGGGCCGGCACGTCCTCCCATATGTTTGCTGGCCCCTTCCCCTCCTTGGCCCCGTTCTGCTCCACTAATCTGGCCAGCAGTGTCAAGGTTACAGCGGGCTCAAGCGGTGGGGGGTTCCGTGAGAGGCCATCTACGTGTTGCAGTGTTTTTCCTGGCCTATGCCTGATCTTGAAGTCATACTCCTGCAGCTTCATCGCCCATCTTGCATTCCTGCCCGTCAGTCTCGGGGTTGACATCAGCCACGTCAGGGGCTGGTGGTCTGTTACTAAGGTGAATTCCCTCCCCTGCAGATACACCCTGAAATGCCCTACTGCCCATACGGCTGCCAACCCTTCTCCGATGTAGGAGCTGTACTGCGCCTGTGCCGAGTTGCAGCTCCGGCTCGCATATGCCACTACCTTCTCCTCTCTTTCTACCTCCTGGCAGAGAATCCCCCCCATCCCTTGGCTGCTCCAATCGGTGTAAAGCGTGAACGGCTGATCAGCGGCGGGCAGCTTGAGCACCGTCGCGGTCTTCACTGCTGCCATCAGGTCTTGCAGCGCCCCTTTCTGTGCTTCCCCCCACTCCCACGCCTGGTCCTCCCGCAATAGCACATTCAACACCGCTGCTCGCTTGCTGAAGTTGGGCACAAACCGCCTGTAGTAGCTCAAGAAGCCCAGCACTGCTCTCAGCCCTGACTTGTCCCTCGGCTCCCTCAGTCTGTCCAGGACTTCCACCTTGGCCTGTTGGATCCCTATCTGTCCCCCTTTCACCTCATACCCTAGGTACTGCACCGTCTGTTCCCCCCATCTGCACTTCTTCGGATGGCAGGTGAGTCCCGCCGCTTCAATCGCCGCCAGGGTCCGCTCCACATCCTGCAGGTGCTGCCGCTCTGTGGTGCTGAAGATCACCACATCATTAATGTAGCAGGCTGCGCACTCCACTTCCCGCAGCACGCTATCCATGACCCTCTGGAATACTGCTGATGCGTTCCTCAGTCCAAACGGCATGTACAACCACTCGTACAGCCCGTCTGGCCCATGAAAGGCCGTCTTCCTAACGTCCTCCTTTCTGATTTTGATCTGGTTGAACCCCTGCCGTAGATCCAGCGTAGTGAAGAACACCCCCTCTGCCAGTTTGTCAAAGATCTCCTCCGCCATCGGCATCGGGTACCTGTCTGCTACGGTGATTTTGTTGAATGCCTTGTAGTTTCCACACATTCTCCTGCTCAGCACCTGCTCTGTCAGGTCTCTCCTGGCTGCCACCACTGTGGGTGTGGCATACTTGGACTCTGATCTCCTAATCAGTCCTGCTTCCAGCAGCTCCTTGATCTTCTCCTTGTAGGTCTCCTCATCCCCAGGCGGCATCTTCCTCCTGCACTGGAACACTGGTTCTGTGCTGCTCAGCTTTAGCTCCATCTCCTTCACCTTGCACCTTCCCAGTTCCTGCATGGTGAAGGCAAAACACTTCGTGTGCCTGGCGAGCAGCTCCTGCATGGCCTCCTTTCCCTCCTTGCTCATCCCTTCCCCCACCACCCAGCTCTCCTCCTCCTTCTCTAGGCAGCTCCATGCACCCCGTGGCTCCGCCTCCATCCTTCCTCTCTCTTCCGCCTGCCCCAGCTCACGACTGTCTCCCGCCACATCCGCTGAATCAGCCACCTCATCACGTGGCCATCCACTGTATTCCCCAGAGCCCTCCTCCTGTCCGCTTCACTTGCCCCAGGCGCTGGTGTTGCATCTTCCCCGTATCCCATAGCCAGCTCCCGCTCCAGTACCGTAGGTGTTGGTGTAAGGGCCTAATGAACTCAAGCTATTAAGACTTTATAAAACTTAAAACCTCTCCTCGGGGTCACCTCCAAGGGTCCTTGGGTGCCTGGTACAAGACCAGCCCCTATCCTCGGGTCCGAGTTTGTAGAGAGAGGGATCAAGAGGGACTTAGTCAAAACAGCAAGAGTACCTTGAACGTCGCGCAGCGTATCGTGCAGACCGTCGACCGGATTAAGCTGAGAATTTCCTATATCGAAGCTCACTCTAAGAGCTTTAAAATAAGCCAAGTTGCCTCGCGAAAAGTTCTGCCATTACGAAGTTATGGCTCGGACAGCGTTAGCCTAGCGTTGGAGTGCTAGCATACTAGCGTTGACTCGGGTAGCATTCCGCCGTCGCATCGCGTAGAAACGAAATTCCAGCAAGGAAGGAATTCGCTTGAATCAATTTCACTATATTCAGGTACAAACAGAGAAGGAATAAATAGCTCTAGCTAGCAAGGACCTTGGGAATCAACCTGGGAACAACCAGGGATGATCCCAAATAATTCCAAGCAACAGAACCAACCTGGCTGGACAAAATAGCAGGTGGTAGGTTGGTGAACAACCTCTGGTTCTATTTTTCCAACCTGGGAAAACAACAACCAGGTTCAGGTCCTAAAAACAGAACCTGTTTTGTCTTTGCCCAACCAGCCAAATGCTGGTTCCGCTGGTTTCCCCTGGCCCTGTAGCATGCAGATACAGACAAACAACATCCAACCTTCACCTAAATTGTACCCCTATAGTGCCTGCCCTGCTACACTATAGTCAACCAAACAAAACAGTACAATTTCGAGTTGGATAGAACTGAATCTGCGCAATCAAGTAAGCCGAACCACAAAGCTTCCATCTTGGGTTCCGTTGCGAGCTCGTCCTTTCTGCTTGTACTGTTCATAGCGCGTACAATGTTATGCCGAAGCGCACATTGTGCGAGTACCTGCAAATGCTTCAAGCGAAAATTGCGAAAGCAAACAAACACACGAACATACCATTCACGCGCAAATGCATTCGCACACGCATACTCGTACAAACAGACGGCAGGATGTCGTGCAATGTGAATTTGCACCCAACAGCTGGTACCACCGGTAGTGCTGTTCCCTTGCCCTTACCCGTGCCGGTAGCGCTTCATCCTCTCCCGTCCCTCCCTTTACCCATCGCAGGGCCGGCACGTCCTCCCATATGTTTGCTGGCCCCTTCCCCTCCTTGGCCCCGTTCTGCTCCACTAATCTGGCCAGCAGTGTCAAGGTTACAGCGGGCTCAAGCGGTGGGGGGTTCCGTGAGAGGCCATCTACGTGTTGCAGTGTTTTTCCTGGCCTATGCCTGATCTTGAAGTCATACTCCTGCAGCTTCATCGCCCATCTTGCATTCCTGCCCGTCAGTCTCGGGGTTGACATCAGCCACGTCAGGGGCTGGTGGTCTGTTACTAAGGTGAATTCCCTCCCCTGCAGATACACCCTGAAATGCCCTACTGCCCATACGGCTGCCAACCCTTCTCCGATGTAGGAGCTGTACTGCGCCTGTGCCGAGTTGCAGCTCCGGCTCGCATATGCCACTACCTTCTCCTCTCTTTCTACCTCCTGGCAGAGAATCCCCCCCATCCCTTGGCTGCTCCAATCGGTGTAAAGCGTGAACGGCTGATCAGCGGCGGGCAGCTTGAGCACCGTCGCGGTCTTCACTGCTGCCATCAGGTCTTGCAGCGCCCCTTTCTGTGCTTCCCCCCACTCCCACGCCTGGTCCTCCCGCAATAGCACATTCAACACCGCTGCTCGCTTGCTGAAGTTGGGCACAAACCGCCTGTAGTAGCTCAAGAAGCCCAGCACTGCTCTCAGCCCTGACTTGTCCCTCGGCTCCCTCAGTCTGTCCAGGACTTCCACCTTGGCCTGTTGGATCCCTATCTGTCCCCCTTTCACCTCATACCCTAGGTACTGCACCGTCTGTTCCCCCCATCTGCACTTCTTCGGATGGCAGGTGAGTCCCGCCGCTTCAATCGCCGCCAGGGTCCGCTCCACATCCTGCAGGTGCTGCCGCTCTGTGGTGCTGAAGATCACCACATCATTAATGTAGCAGGCTGCGCACTCCACTTCCCGCAGCACGCTATCCATGACCCTCTGGAATACTGCTGATGCGTTCCTCAGTCCAAACGGCATGTACAACCACTCGTACAGCCCGTCTGGCCCATGAAAGGCCGTCTTCCTAACGTCCTCCTTTCTGATTTTGATCTGGTTGAACCCCTGCCGTAGATCCAGCGTAGTGAAGAACACCCCCTCTGCCAGTTTGTCAAAGATCTCCTCCGCCATCGGCATCGGGTACCTGTCTGCTACGGTGATTTTGTTGAATGCCTTGTAGTTTCCACACATTCTCCTGCTCAGCACCTGCTCTGTCAGGTCTCTCCTGGCTGCCACCACTGTGGGTGTGGCATACTTGGACTCTGATCTCCTAATCAGTCCTGCTTCCAGCAGCTCCTTGATCTTCTCCTTGTAGGTCTCCTCATCCCCAGGCGGCATCTTCCTCCTGCACTGGAACACTGGTTCTGTGCTGCTCAGCTTTAGCTCCATCTCCTTCACCTTGCACCTTCCCAGTTCCTGCATGGTGAAGGCAAAACACTTCGTGTGCCTGGCGAGCAGCTCCTGCATGGCCTCCTTTCCCTCCTTGCTCATCCCTTCCCCCACCACCCAGCTCTCCTCCTCCTTCTCTAGGCAGCTCCATGCACCCCGTGGCTCCGCCTCCATCCTTCCTCTCTCTTCCGCCTGCCCCAGCTCACGACTGTCTCCCGCCACATCCGCTGAATCAGCCACCTCATCACGTGGCCATCCACTGTATTCCCCAGAGCCCTCCTCCTGTCCGCTTCACTTGCCCCAGGCGCTGGTGTTGCATCTTCCCCGTATCCCATAGCCAGCTCCCGCTCCAGTACCGTAGGTGTTGGTGTAAGGGCCTAATGAACTCAAGCTATTAAGACTTTATAAAACTTAAAACCTCTCCTCGGGGTCACCTCCAAGGGTCCTTGGGTGCCTCGTACAAGACCAGCCCCTATCCTCGGGTCCGAGTTTGTAGAGAGAGGGATCAAGAGGGACTTAGTCAAAACAGCAAGAGTACCTTGAACGTCGCGCAGCGTATCGTGCAGACCGTCGACCGGATTAAGCTGAGAATTTCCTATATCGAAGCTCACTCTAAGAGCTTTAAAATAAGCCAAGTTGCCTCGCGAAAAGTTCTGCCATTACGAAGTTATGGCTCGGACAGCGTTAGCCTAGCGTTGGAGTGCTAGCATACTAGCGTTGACTCGGGTAGCATTCCGCCGTCGCATCGCGTAGAAACGAAATTCCAGCAAGGAAGGAATTCGCTTGAATCAATTTCACTATATTCAGGTACAAACAGAGAAGGAATAAATAGCTCTAGCTAGCAAGGACCTTGGGAATCAACCTGGGAACAACCAGGGATGATCCCAAATAATTCCAAGCAACAGAACCAACCTGGCTGGACAAAATAGCAGGTGGTAGGTTGGTGAACAACCTCTGGTTCTATTTTTCCAACCTGGGAAAACAACAACCAGGTTCAGGTCCTAAAAACAGAACCTGTTTGTCTTTGCCCAACCAGCCAAATGCTGGTTCCACTGGTTTCCCCTGGCCCTGTAGCATGCAGATACAGACAAACAACATCCAACCTTCACCTAAATTGTACCCCTATAGTGCCTGCCCTGCTACACTATAGTCAACCAAACAAAACAGTACAATTTCGAGTTGGATAGAACTGAATCTGCGCAATCAAGTAAGCCGAACCACAAAGCTTCCATCTTGGGTTCCTTTGCGAGCTCGTCCTTTCTGCTTGTACTGTTTATAGCGCGTACAATGTTATGCCGAAGCGAACATTGTGCGAGTACCTGCAAATGCTTCAGGCGAAAATTGCGAAAGCAATCAAACACACGAACATACCATTCACACGCAAATGCATTCGCACACGCATACTCGTACAAACAGACGGCAGGATGTCGTGCAATGTGAATTTGCACCCAACAGTGGGCTCCTCCCATCTCCCCTTCTTGTGGTCATACACCATTCCTGGCCCCGGCTTCCCTGCTTCCCACTTGTACCCTGCTGCCCCGACATACGCCACCAGCGTGAGCAGAGCCCTCCTCTCCTGCCCCACTTGGTTATACTGTTCGTGCCTGCTGTAGCTCTTGCGATACACTGGTGCTGGGGTCCGCCCTGGTTCCAGGATATCCTTCACCTTCCTTTCTGCTGCTCGCCTTACCCCCTCCATCTCTGCCTGCAGTTGCTCGGCAGGGACCACATTCTGCCTGTACATTCTGAGCCGGTGTGCGTAGGACCCCATTCTGGCCGCATCACAGCTCACCCCTTCTCCCTGTTGTCCCCTGATCCTGTCCCTCACCAGTCGGATTGGCTCTCTGCTATCCCCCTCCAGGTCCAGGTTCTCTAGCAAGTATGCCACCCTGCTTTGCCTCTCCTGCATCCACTCCATGATTCGGAACAGATCCTCCAGCAGCCCCGCCCTATGATCTCCTCCCTTGCCCCTGCCTGCCCAAGACACCCCTTGGCATTCCCACCCTGCCACCAGCAGATCCACCTGCCCCCAGCTCACTACTTCGGCCTCACCTATGTCTTTCACATCATGAATCGTCCCCCCCGTCGCCTTGCTGATCACCTCCTCACTCAGCAGGTCCGCGAATTCCGCTTGCAGCTTCCTGGCATGGTGCTCCGCCATCCTCACCCCGGGTTCCTTCTCCACATATGTCCATCTCTTCACTGCTATCCCATTCCTCACCACTGCTTGTTGGGTGCAAATTCACATTGCACGACATCCTGCCGTCTGTTTGTACGAGTATGCGTGTGCGAATGCATTTGCGTGTGAATGGTATGTTTGTGTGTTTGTTTGCTTTCGCAATTTTCGCTTGAAGCATTTGCAGGTACTCGCAAAATGTGCGCTTCGGCATAACATTGTACGCGCTATGAACAGTACAAGCAGAAAGAACGAGCTCGCAAAGGAACCCAAGATGGAAGCTTTGCGGTTCAACTTACTTGATTGCGCAGATTCAGTTCTATCCAACTCGAAATTGTACTGTTTTGTTTGGTTGACTATAGTGTAGCAGGGCAGGCACTATAGGGGTACAATTTAGGTGAAGTTTGGATGTTGTTTGTCTGTATCTGCATGCTACAGGGCCAGGGGAAACCAGTGGAACCAGCATTTGGCTGGTTGGGCAAAGACAAAACAGGTTCTGTTTTTAGGACCTGAACCTGGTTGTTGTTTTCCCAGGTTGGAAAAACAGAACCAGAGGTTGTTCACCAACCTATCACCTGCTATTTTGTCCAGCCAGGTTGGTTCTGTTGCTTGGAATTATTTGGGATCATCCCTGGTTGTTCCCAGGTTGATTCCCAAGGTCCTTGCTAGCTAGAGCTATTTATTCCTTCTCTGTTTGTACCTGAATATAGTGAAATTGATTCAAGCGAATTCCTTCCTTGCTGGAATTTCGTTTCTACGCGGTGCGACGGCGGAATGCTACCCGAGTCAACGCTAGTACGCTAGCACTCCAACGCTAGGCTAACGCTGTCCGAGCCATAACTTCGTAATGGCAGAACTTTTCGCGAGGCAACTTGGCTTATTTTAAAGCTCTTAGAGTGAGCTTCGATATAGAAAATTCTCAGCTTAATCCGATCGACGGTCTGCACGATACGCTGCGCGACGTTCAATGTACTCTTGCTGTTTTGACTAAGTCCCTCTTGATCCCTCTCTCTACAAACTCGGACCCGAGGATAGGGGCTGGTCTTGTACCAGGCACCCAAGGACCCTTGGAGGTGACCCCGAGGAGAGGTTTTAAGTGTGATAAAGTCTTAATAGCTTGAGTTTATTAGGCCCTTACACCAACACTGCTGACAGCCCAGCCCCTATCCCCCCAAATAACTCCACCAGGTGGATGGGCTGCTGCCAATCACTCTGTTGCTGCAGCTTGTCCATCCCTTTCATTCTAGGCGCCCCTCCCCTCCCTGGCAGCCCTCCCTGCTCCCCTAGCAGCCGCTCCCCCACGGCCTGTTATGCTCTCTTCGGCTCCACTTTCACGAATCGCACTGGCAGTTCTCCTAGCGGCCCCTTGCTTTTCCAGTATCTGGTCCTAAAATCCACCCTCTCCTTCCAAGTACAGATGGTCATTCCTACCGCATACACCAGCTCGGTGCCCACCAGCACATCGAAGTCTTCCGACTCAGAAATCCCACACTTCATGCGGATTTTGGTTTCATGTGTCCCCCCTGGCAGCAGTGTCACTTATATGGGCGTCCGTGTGCATGGCATCCATTTCGGCTCCCCCCCTTCCACTGTCATCACCAGCATCCCCTTGGCCACGTGTCTCTCCGGAGCCAGCAGTCCCAGCCTCTTAGCCGTCCCTCTGCCCAACATCACGCTCTGTGCCCCCGTATCTATGATAGCTGTCGTTACCTTCACTCCCTCCACTTCCATGGCTCCCTTTTCAAGCAGCAGCACCGAGGTCTGGCATGCCAGCCTCTCTTAAGGGTGGCGTGCGGGGGCTGGCTCTTGGGCTGGCTCGGATGGCGCTTCTCTCTTCACCTCCTCCTTCCTTGCTCTCGCCTGCCATCTCTTCCCCCGCTTCTCAGCCCCATCTCCTCTCTCCCCTTCGATGCCATGAGAGCACACTGCACGTCCTGCTCCACCTCCTCTCCCCCCCCTTCTCCCGCGTACATTCCTGCCTCTGCCTCCCCCTTCAGCCCTGTTGCCCTCAGCTGTGCCTGCAACCTGTTAATCTGCCGCTGCAGTTCCTCTGGATGCCTCCTGCTCCCCCCTTCCCTCTGGTAGCAATCCTTCGCCTCATGTCCCTGCCTTTTGCAGATTTTACACCGGGCTGCATCCGGGCATTCCCGCTTCCTATGCCCCGGCTTCCCGCACCCATCACAGTTTTTGCAGTCTCTGATTGCTGCCAGTCGTTCACCCGTAGCCTGACGAACTACCCCTCCTAGACAGCCCGTCCGTCAACCAGCCCGTCAACTGCAGCCGTCGAGCCCCCCCTGGTCGACGGCTTCAGCTCCGTGAAAGTCCTGTCCAGGTTGACAAAAACCACGTCGATGTGCCCCGCAGAATAAGGCCGTCGGGCTCCCCTAGTCGATGGCTCTACCGCAGCGATATCCTGCAGCTCGACAATGCTCGTCGAGCTGCTCCCTCACTGCGTACGGTCGGCTGCTTCTTCCGTACATCCGACAAGTACGTCAACGTCGCCCAAGCGAGGGTGGGACCAACACTCCATTCCCGTTAACACTTCCCTGCCTCGCTCATGCTTGGGCCCCCAACCTACACGGTAGTACTACACGGAGAAAACTCGTCTTTGGCGTGCACCCTGCTATAGTCACAGTAGGCTTCAATGTACCTAAAACGAAAGATAGAATTCACAGTCGGATTTCTGCACAGCGGCTTTAAACGTTCATAGCGTTCTGGTCACAGCTTTAAATGACCTGATTCAACTTAAACTCCGGTTCCTCCATGCGTTCTGGCCCCTCCGATGATCTGGAGCGTTTTAACGTCGCCTACATTAGGCAATTTAAATCGCACGATTTCACCAAGTATTGACAAGACAGCGTTGGTTTGAACGAACGGCACTATGGCAGCCACTATAGTCTAAGAACACAAGATAGGAAGAGTTAGGAAGAGTTACGAGTTGGGAATGACTTCCAGCTCCTACAAACCCCAAGAGCCGAGGTACAGTGATGTGGAACAGTGCCACACTGTCCCCAACCACGAAGCATCTCGAAACTACCCTTCACTAGGGCCTACACCAAGTAAAATGTTACACTACACAAAGTAATGTAACTATCTTCAATTTCTTGAGGTGTACCCTTGTGGCGAGCTTCACGATCACTTGAATGTTGACACCAGGGCTCGAGTTCTTCATCACAAACTCATCATTGAGTTCTTGATGGGTCTGCTGCACACACCTGCGACACGCTGAACGTTCGACAAGCGACGAAACCGCGCACGACAAAAAAAGAAACTGCGCGGGACGCACAAAATGACCACGTTACATGTGACTAGCGATAATTCGCTATTGACTTGACACACACACTCGACATCATGACCCATCATTCACACACTATTATAAGCATGAAATATATATTTATTTTATGCACTCATTCCATTCCATGCACACACGTATGCACGCACACGGACAACAAGCCGACTGCAAACCGTAGGGTTGCACCAACACACCCCACATACAGCAAGACGTCACCGCACCAGCCGTGCAGAAGGGCACGCCACCTACTGCTACACCTCATCGTCACTGTGATGGCTGACGTGTTGTCCATCGGGAGGAAAGACTGCTTTCTAGCATCCAGCTGCTGAAACTCCGCATAGAGGAACCGGAGTCGGCATCCCTCCTTGCCAGCGTTGGTTGCCGCCACGTACTCCGATTCGGTCGACGACAATGTCTCACACTTGATGCGCGAGCTCGACCATGCGATACCGGCCCCTCTGTAAACAAACATGTAGCCACCGGTGCTTGTCCGTTTCTGCTTGTCGCCCACGTCGTCAGCGTCTACGTAGCCGACCAGCTCTAGTGACTCTAGTCTACCGCCAAACTCGCGCGAGGTAGGCAAGATAACGGTCGACCTCGCGCCAGTGCTGGTCGCTCCTCACCGTGAGGCCGCTCCCCAACTTGCTGCAGGCGAAGGCGATGTTTGGCCTCGTCGTTGTCACTGCAAACTGCAGCGAGCCGACCTTCTGCCGGTACTCCTCCTCCTCGCGCTCCTGTGCCTCCTCGTCGTCAAATGTCAGCTCGGCATAGGCGTCGACTCAGACCGGCGTCTTCGAGATCCAACCGCCCTTCTTCTTATCGATGAAGCGCCTATGCAACTTGTCGGCGTAGCCCTGCTGGTGCGGCCATAGCTACCTTGCTGGCATGTCGCGCACGATCTCCTACCCAAGGTACTTGACGACCGGCGAGTTCTCTTACAGCTCGAAGGTGGCCTCCAGCAGCTCCTTCAGCATTGCGGTGCTGCTGCTGGCGGCGAGCAGGTTGTCAAGGTAGAACAGCACCCAGAAGGTTACTCGGTCATTGTCGACCTTGAAGAAAAACGCCGTGTCCACATGGCTCTTCTTCCAGCCAGCGCCCTGCAGCACGCCGTTGAGAGCCCTGTACCACAGCAGTGGCATCTCATTCATCCCGTAGAGTCTCTTCAGCAGCTTGCACACCCGGCCGGTCCCATCGTCAAAATAGTCTGCCTTGTACATGTATAGCACCCCTCGAGCTTACGCTGCAGGATAGCGCTCTTCATGTCGAGTGTTATAGTCACAGTAGGCTCCAATGTACCTAAAACGAAAGATAGAGTGCAAGTCGGATTTCTGCACAGCGGCTTCAAACATTCATAGCGTTCTGATCACAACATCAAATGACTTGATTCAACTTGGATCTGGAGGGTCTTATTCTTGCCTACACTAGGCAATTTAGATCGCACGATTTGACCAAGTATTGACGACACAGCATCGGTTTGAACGAACAGCACTATGGCAGCATCATAGTCTTAGAACACAAGATAGGAAGAGTTAGGAAGAGTTACGAGTTGGGAATGACTTCCAGCTCCTACAAACCACAAGAGCCGAGGTACAGTGATGTGGAACAGTGCCACACTGTCCCCAACCACGAAGGGTCTCGAAACTAACCTTCACTAGGGCCTACACCGAGTGAAATGTTACACTACACAAAGTAATGTAACTGTTATGAGTTTTACTAGACAGAGTGCGCGGAAGACTTTATAAAGAAGACGTGATTACACAATGACGAAACAATGAAGAAAGAGAGAATATATAGGGCGAAAACTAGCTAGGCGAGAACCTCTAGATGTGCGTGGCTCGGAAATGTCGCGATTGGTGCGGGGCGACTCGGAATTGGCTCGGTGCGAAAGTGTAGGCCGAGCCATCCTGACGCGAAGTGCTCGGGCTGTCCTCGCTAGGAGCAGCCTCTACAGTAATGAATTGCATATTCATTACACTCTCCCACCTTCTAGATAAGGCCCCCTTATACGGAGCCGAGTCTTGCAATAGCGTGAAAACTGCAGACCTCGGTTGAAACGGAGCTGACGGTGTAGACGTCGTTGACTGTCAAGTTGACGCGTGGCTGAACGCATTGACCATGTGAAATTCAAAAAGTTGGAATGTCAGCCGTTGATACTGCCGATAGCGATCGGGCGGTTGAATTCGAATGTCGAGTTGAAAAGTCGTTAATGAATGAGAGCCGTCGATGTGGTGGATCTCTGTCGGACGTTCAAGATGAACACGTCGTGGGCGGGAATGCTGACGCGTTGTCAGAAGTCGATGAAGCAGGACCCGTCGATGTCGTTGATGTGATCGCGAGCGTCCGTCGTGCTGAATCTGTCAGACGAAAAGTCAGAAAAAACTGACAAGTACAGTGCGAGAGCACTTTCTCCCCCCTCTTGGAAAAGACCGCCACCCAAATATCTCCGCGTGGCAGCACCGAATCACCCTGCTGCCGCAGTATCTTCAGTTGTCAGCTGCTGCAGTCTCGAAATTGCTGCCGTTTGTCTTGTTGCAGTGTCGAAAATCCTCTCTGTAGCTTCTCCAGCTGTCAGCGCCCCTGGCAGTCTTGTCCAGACTCGCCGAGGTTTTTGTCAATATTCGCCAAGAAGTACCGGGCAGAGGCGAAAAACAGCTGCTGCTCTTCCCCCTGTCCCATCGAAAATATTTTTTTCAAACTCGAACATGAACTGTTGATGACGTCAGCTACCTCGGCGATGTTGTCGTGACTCGCCGAAAACCTCCGGGCAGTGGTGAAAAACTGTCGTCGCCTCTCCCCCCTTTTGTAGCAATACTTCTAAATTGTTGTGGCTGGTACCCCCGAGCAGCTTCCGATTTGTACAGCTACACATGTGACGACGAGTGCCTTCGCGCGCTTAATCAAGCACCGCTGCAACTCCGCCGCCGGCACGGATACTGTCAGCGACCCCACTGACTCCGTTAAGACTCATTCTCGGAACTGCTGGGTCCATCCGCAAATGTCGGAAATAACCATACTACGTAAAGTCTTGGTCGCCTGCAGGTTGTCTCCCGAAAGAACCGGTGTTTCTATCGCGCCCACTCGGTCACCATTTGTTTCGTGCGGTTAACCACCCAAGCGACCCACCAACAGGAGGTGCTTTTATTGCGTGGAACCCAGTACTTATGGGTCTTCCGAGACCGATTTTCACGGACCCTAGCGCGCATCGACGCCGCAGATCTCGCAGCAAAACTTCCCCAGACTGCTTCGAAGTACACCGAGAAACGCTTAAAAAAGCTGGCGAGCAGACGTTCACCCGTCTCCCACCGTCGAAGTTGCACCCGAAAATCATGGTTGAGGAATCAAGCCCCGAAGTATTTTCTGCCTTGTAGCCCCGACATTTCTGCCGTTAACCCTGGTGCTCCGACGTTCACCCATCTTCGCACCTGTCGAAAATACTTAGCAAATCCCAGGCATCCTTGGCATACACCCCTCGCCGCGCCTCCATGTAACGATATCAAACCCTTTCGGAGGTCTACCGAATAGACTCCGAAATTCGCGGTGGAGTGGTGTACGGGCTCCGCCTATCACTCAAGTAGCTTGAAACGGCACCCACAACTTTCCCTCCTTTTTTGTTTTGCTTTCGCCCCCCGACAATTTCGCACGACGCCGTTCACCCAGCGTCCGCTTTTGTCGGATGAGACATTCTTCGTGTTGACCCGCGATTTTTCTGGCGTTCGATGAAGGCGCGAACACAATCGTAGCCGGGGTGAGTTTATCGTATCAAACGCCCGCCCGGCCGCTTCGCTGCCCACTGTGCCTATCGCACTTAAAACTCCACAGCTTCGGGAACTCCCTTCGCTGCTACACCGCCGTTGGGTAGACCGTTGAATCAGGAGAAACACCGCCAGCTGCCACAATTTCTTCCGTCTCGACCTTTTCGGCAGGGGAAACGTTGCCGATGGTCCGGTTTTGTCGGTGCTGAACAGTGTCGCAATCTTGAAAAAAATTGTACGCCCAGCTGTCGAACTGGCGCAATACCCGCGCTTTTGAGCCAGCACAGGGCAAAACACAGGGCCCCACCTTTGGATCCAGTGGCTCTTTGGTCTTACAACTTGCCTTCGAGGCCTTCTGGGCGTGGGGTATGAGAAATGTCGGTAGACTTGGCCGGTAGGGAGCTCCTTCTGCTACCGCCGCTAAGCCGTGAGACTCGGCCTCAGCAAAAGTCGTCGCTGTAGGTCGTTTTTCTCGCCTCCTGAAGTCGGAACCCGTTTCTCTCGCCGGACCCGTATTAGTCGCAACTCCGTTTATTGTAGCCGGTAGAACCCCCGAAAATTCGCGGGTCTAAACGCTGCGCCGAATCGTTGTTCCGTTGTGTACTGGGCTGTCTGCAAACACAGGTACCTCTGGCCGGAGGGAACTGTGCCGCGTGAAGTGCAGAATCGGCTGCCACTGTTGCTCCGAAATTTTCGCCGATAAACATTGTGCCAGAAACAGTAGTCATCCAAGCCGGAACAGTCTCGTCGTAGGCGGCCTTTCTCGAACTTTTCGGTGGTTTAAAAAACGACTTCCGTCCCACACTGTGCCGCTCTGCCGAAAAACACCCACGACGCACCCTTTTGCAGCAACACCTGCTGCACCCGGGCGGGACGACAGTAGACCCCCGCTTTCTTCGGGCAATCGCCACGCCGCCTCTCCTTGCCGTCGATTTTTCCAACGCAAATCACACATTGCGCCTGGCTGCTCGACCAGCAGTCGTTTCACACGTGAAGCCACCCGAAATCTTCGCGCACAGTGACGACGATCACCACGTGCCGAAGACTCCGAATTTCTCGTGCGCAATGTGACGAAATCGCCCGACGCCACTTGCCGCACGCATTAACTCCCGATTTTGTCGCGCGTTGGTGCCGACCACGTGCCGACGCAACTCGCGCAAGTCTTTTTTCCGAAAATGTCGCGCGCAGTTGTCGACCACGTGCCGACGCCACCCGTCTCCCTCAGGCGTGCAGTGACGACGCTTCCTTCAACGTCAGCTGCCACACAGTGTTAACTCGGAAATTGACGAAAATGCCATGCAACTAACTTACGCCATAAATGCGACGACACCAAAAGCTGTCCGCCACCCGGGGGGAGGGAGGCCACGGTCCATCTCGACCGTCGAGGGCAAGGATCCGTCGGTGCCGCAGGAGCGCCTTGAAATTCATGGCCGCTAGTAGCAACTACCCGTTCTCCTGGCCAGCTCTTGCGGTGCTCCTGTCACCACGGCATCCTTCCCTGTCCCCCCCCCGAGGGGTATTACACTCTTAAAAACGGGGAAGCTAGGAAAGTAGCTCTGATACCAAGTGTTATGAGTTTTACTAGACAGAGTGCGCGGAAGACTTTATAAAGAAGACGTGATTACAGAATGACGAAACAATGAAGAAAGCAAGAATATATAGGGCGAAAACTAGCTAGGCGAGAACCTCTAGATGTGCGTGGCTCGGAAATGTCGCGATTGGTGCGGGGCGACTCGGAATAGGCTCGGTGCGAAAGTGTAGGCCGAGCCATCCTGACGCGAAGTGCTCGGGCTGTACTCGCTAGGAGCAGCCTCTACAGTAATGAATTGCATATTCATTACAGTAACTATCTTCAATATCTTGAGGTGTACCCTTTTGGCGAGCTTCGAAATCATTTGAGGCTTGACACCAAGGCTCGGGCTCTTCATCACAAACTCATCCTTGAGTTCTTGATGGGTCTGCTGCACACACCTGCGACACACCGAACGTTCGACATAGGACAAAATAGAAACCGCGCACGACAAAAATAAAAACCGCGCCCGAGACACAAACGACCGCGTAACACGCGTCTAGCGATAATTCGCTATTGACTCGACACACACACTCGACATCATGACTCAACATTCACACACAATTATATGCATGAAATATATATTATCCCATGCCCTCATACCATTCCATACACACACACATGCACGAACACGGACAACAAGCCGAGTGCAAACCGTAGGGTTGCACCAACATCGAGTTGCATCAAGTTGAGGTCGAGGACGGCGACGATTCTGAGGAAGATCCATTAGCGTGGCGTAGCTACTCACCGGTGAGTATGTCTCGTCGTAGTCAGCGCCGTACACCTGCGTGAAACCCTTCACGACTAGCCTCGCCTTTTCTCGCTTGACGGTGTCATTGATGCGGTACTTGGTGGTCACCACCCACCGGTTCTTCATGATGTTCTTTCGCGTGGGCATTCGACCAGCTCCCAGATGCCCATGCCGATGAGGCTGCGGATCCCCTTGTCCATGGCAACCTTCACCGCCTCACCCTTCCAGCTCGCCAGCGCCTCCTTCACCAACATCATTGCGATGTCCCAGCGGTGTTCAGGGTCGGCATGCACGTCGGGGTCAAGCTGCGGCATGTTGATATCACCTTCAGCGTCATCGTACAGCAGGTCATCGTCGGCGTCGTCATACACCGTGGTGAAGGCAGCCGCTGGCAGGCAGGCGTGGTAGCTCAGCCACTTTGGTGGCCTCCGTGTTTGACCTGCATGTCGCATCTCAGGCTTCTCGACCAGAACCTCCACCACGTCGCTGTCGGTGGACTCTTCTCCTGCCAACAGTCCCCATTATCGACCATCTGCTTCGCCAGCGTTGTAGTTTCGAGCGGCTGCTCCCCTCTCAACTATCCCGTTTGCTGCTCCCCTGTCAACTGCTGCTGCCTCCTGTTCGACCGGCTCCTCTATCTAATGCTCCCGTGTTGTCGATGGCTTCACGAGCTTGCCGCCTTATGGGCCGCTAGCGATGCCATGGTGAAGTTCATGGTTCCCGAGCAACAGCGCGGTGGGAAGCTGGCGCCGAACGCTCGCTGGGGGCTTCACCTGGATGTGTCACCGGAGAGCAAGGGATGGGAGGTGCTGGACTTGACTCACAACAAGGTGGTCACGTCGTTCGAGGTGATCTTCTACGAGACGCTGTCTCTAGAGGTGTGGAAGTCAAAGTATGGACCAGCGTTGGGGCGGACGCAGGCACACTCGCCGACAGACACCTCGACAGCGACGGTCCCACTACTTGCCGAGTTCAACAAGCCTGCTGATGAGGATGTCAAGGAGGTTCTTCCTCCTCCTCCTAACTTGCTCCTTTCACCCCTTCGTCAAGTAACGATAAGGAGAGCCTTGAGGCGTCACCTGTACGTGTAAGGCGTCGTCTCCGGCAGTGTCGTCAACCGCTCCAAGAAAATGCGCACCCAGACGGCCTGACGTAGGCCGAGGTGCCACCAGTGATGCTGCACGTCCATGTGCAGCACCATCGTCCGCACAGACTTGACGACCATGCGCATCTCCCACTCAGTCATGCCATTCTGCAGCAAAGTGTAAGGGCACGTCAGTTCACCAACCCATTGACGTTGTTGGTGAACTCCTTCCCAAATAACTTCCCAGCTCGGTCCGAGCAGAGCATCAGCACCGACTTTTCCAGCTGCTGCTCTACCAGCACCAGCCACTGCTGAAACTCCCGCAGCACGCCACTCTTCTTAGTGACCAGTATTGCCCACACGAACCGAGTGTGGCGATCTTTCAGCAGGATGATGTATAAGCGGCCATCCTTGAGAGCCAACCAAAATGGCCCGCACAAGTCGATGTGCACGACAGCCAGTGCCTCCTCGGTGCCTGAACCCTTGTTGGGAAAGGTGTGCTGCGCCAGCTTTCCTCCGATGCACGAGACACACGGCAGGTCCACTCCGGTCGACCGCTTAATGTCGAGCACAGTAGCAATTTCATGCTTTGCCGAGCTCTTGATCGTGTCGACGCCGATGTGCGCGAGCCTCTCGTGTCACCAGTCGGGGGTCGATTTTGTTGCCTAGACGATCGTCCGCACAGCCACCACATCGGTCGACGGCAACCGTGTCGAGCAGGGGCGAAGGTGGGTGCAGAGGACTCGTCCAGTGTGGCGTGCTCGACCGAGCACTTCCCCGGTCACGGCGATGAGCAGCATCTCGACGCCGTCGCCCTGTAGCTGCACTTCGCTCTCCTTCAGTTGGCCAGCTGACAGCAGGTTCGTCTATACTCCCGGAACGTAGAGAACGTCTAGGATGAGGACCTGCTTCCCGTCTTCTTTTTGAAGAACGACGGTTCCGCGACCCACGATGGGCTGCAACGCCCCATTGAATCCACGCACGTGCTTTACACTGCCGCTCAGTGCCATGTCGACGACGACTGCCTTTGTCCCCATCAGGTGGTGGGAGCAACCGCTGTCAAGGAGCACCGGTCTTTGGGTTAGCTTGCACAGCTGCCGCCACCGCCTGAAAATCCTCACCAGCCTCCGGCGCCAGCGAGATTGTTGGCTCCACCACGCCGACCATCGAGCATGACGCCTCCCTGTCGCCTCGACCGTTGCCGCTGAAGTTGTCAAAGTCCTTCGCCGACGATGTCTTCTTTGAAGTCTGCTTCTCCTTGCGCCGCTTCGCATCTCAACGGAGGCGACGACTAGTCGACCGACCGCGGCCTCTCTTGTTGTCGTCCTCGTCGCTGTCATCGCGGTCAGGGCACTCATAGGAGAGATGGTCGGGGTCGTGGCAGATCCAGCACTCCCACCGTCGACCACCACCTCCACGACCCTTGTCCCGCGTTGACCTCTTCTCGTCGTCATCCTTTGTCAACCGCCCACCTCCACTACCACCTCCGCCTGGCTTCCCGCGCTGCCCCTGCTGATGATTCTTCTTTGTCGGTGCAGCATAGCTAGCCTGCGGAAGGAGCTCTATTGGTTGTTGAGCCTCCTGTAGAGCCTCGTCTTGAATGACGTAGCTGGTGAGGGAGCCCTCGTCGAGGGACTCACGTGTGCCGGGCACCATCATCATCATCTTCATGAGGTTGTAGTTGCGCGGCAGACCCTTGACAACATGGTGATATAGGACGCCGTTGAGTATTCGACGCGCGACATCCGCATCTCAGCTAGGATTTGTCGAGCACGGTTGCAGTAGTCCGTCGCCGACTCCTGCTCTCCCATCCGGAGGTGTGTTATCTGCTCCTCTAGCTGTCCGATGTACAGGTCCTCCTTCGCCTGGTACGTCGACAGGATGAAGTGCCATGCTTGGTGACAAGCATACAGTCGCTCTGGACATGACCTGAGCCCTAGCTGCACCACCGGCGAGCAGCAACTCGAAAAGACCATTAAGGTGAGCAGGTGAGCAGCACAAAACTCCACACGCAGCTTGACCTTGTCTTCGGGCGGAGTTGGCAAGGTGCCGTCGGCAAAGCCCTTCATTCCGGAGACCTCCAGCTGAGATTCTTACGCCTCCCTCTAGGTGATGAGGTCCCGTCGACCTTGCAGCGATGTGACGGTGATCCTATCGGTAGCCATACGACGGTGCTCCCAACCGCCATTACGTGCGTGGTCACCGAGAACCCTCGACCTCTTCTTAGAGGAGAGCGACGCGTGTTGGGTGCAAATTCACATTGCACGACATCCTGCCGTCTGTTTGTACGAGTATGCGTGTGCGAATGCATTTGCGTGTGAATGGTATGTTTGTGTGTTTGTTTGCTTTCGCAATTTTCGCTTGAAGCATTTGCAGGTACTCGCACAATGTGAGCTTCGGCATAACATTGTACGCGCTATGAACAGTACAAGCAGAAAGGACGAGCTCGCAAAGGAACCCAAGATGGAAGCTTTGCGGTTCAACTTACTTGATTGTGCAGATTCAGTTCTATCCAACTCGAAATTGTACTGTTTTGTTTGGTTGACTATAGTGTAGCAGGGCAGGCACTATAGGGGTACAATTTAGGTGAAGTTTGGATGTTGTTTGTCTGTATCTGCATGCTACAGGGCCAGGGGAAACCAGCGGAACCAGCATTTGGCTGGTTGGGCAAAGACAAAACAGGTTCTGTTTTTAGGACCTGAACCTGGTTGTTGTTTCCCCAGGTTGGAAAAACAGAACCAGAGGTTGTTCACCAACCTATCACCTGCTATTTTGTCCAGCCAGGTTGGTTCTGTTGCTTGGAATTATTTGGGATCATCCCTGGTTGTTCCCAGGTTGATTCCCAAGGTCCTTGCTAGCTAGTGCTATTTATTCCTTCTCTGTTTGTACCTGAATATAGTGAAATTGATTCAAGCGAATTCCTTCCTTGCTGGAATTTCTTTTCTACGCGGTGCGACGGCGGAATGCTACCCGAGTCAACGCTAGTACGCTAGCACTCCAACGCTAGGCTAACGCTGTCCGAGCCATAACTTCGTAATGGCAGAACTTTTCGCGAGGCAACTTGGCTTATTTTAAAGCTCTTAGAGTGAGCTTCGATATAGGAAATTCTCAGCTTAATCCGATCGACGGTCTGCACGATACGCTGCGCGACGTTCAAGGTACTCTTGCTGTTTTGACTAAGTCCCTCTTGATCCCTCTCTCTACAAACTCGGACCCGAGGATAGGGGCTGGTCTTGTACCAGGCACCCAAGGACCCTTGGAGGTGACCCCGAGGAGAGGTTTTAAGTGTGATAAAGTCTTAATAGCTTGAGTTTATTAGGCCCTTACACCAACAAGCTGGTATCAGAGCTGCGTTATAGTGATCCTCGATATAGGTAGCTATGGCGGGCAACACCTCGGCAGTAGCTGGTGAATCTTCAGCCCAAGATCGTAGCGGCAGCCATGATTCTGGTGTTTCTGCGCCAAGGGGAGCGCGAACAAGCCAGGGCTCGCTGATCAAGGAGGTGCTGAAAAACTTCACCGTCGAGAAGTTCAATGGTGAGGGCTATGATGATTGGGCCTGGAAAATGCAACTTTATTTCCGTCAAATCGGATTGCTGAAACTAATGATTGGGGAGGAGCCTAGACCGAGTGACCCCGCCCTTCAGGAAGATTGGGATGAGCGCGCCTCGGCTGGCTACTATTTGATGTCGCAGAGTTTGGAGCTGAACCAGCGTCACCACGTCATGCACCTGCTGCCGGAGGTTGAGTGCGGTCCGAAGGCGTGGACGGTGTTGAAGGAGCTGCACGCCCCGACCTCCGTTGTTGCAACATTGATGCTGGAGAGGGAGCTGTCCGCGTTGCGCCTGAGCGAGGGAGAGCCGGTGCAACCTGTCCTGGACAAATTGCGCGACCTCTACGCGAAGTTGGCGACCGCAGGAATCACCTACCCGGAGCAAACAAAGTGCTTGAAGATGCTCTCGCTGCTGCCGGAATCGTGGCTTCAATTTACGAGCGGATTGAGCCTGCCGCAGAACCAGAGCTTGTGGACGCTCGAGTGGGTGCGGACGAAGATTCTGGAGGAGGACTTCCGTCGCCGCCAACTGAGGGGTGGAGACGACGGCAGCAGCGGCTACGGGATGCAAGGGAGCCGACGTGGCAAAGGACGTGGCTTCGGTGGTGCTGGACGCGGTGCAAAGAAAGACGACGACTCCAACGACCAACAAGGAGGTACCGGTTGGGGTCGCGGTGCGAAATCTGGACGTGGGGGCAAGTCGGGTGCTGGTGGCAAAATGAAAGGGAGTTGCTGGTATTGTGAGAAGGAAGGGCACCCCTGGTTTTTGTGCTATAAGAAACCCGATGGATGGACCCCCCAGAATCGTCACCAGGATGGCGGCGCGTGGAGGAACCAGAAAAACGGCGCCAACATGGTCGCTGATTCGTCCGACAACAACCCGAAGGGCAACGGCGGTGCGGAGAAGAAGAAGGAGCGCACCGCGGGCCAATTCTTCCATATGGGAGACAAGGGGGAGCAAAGAGACGCATCTGCCAAGGCTGGAGCAGAGCTGCACCCCCTGGACTATTGGGTGTTCTCCACCGCAGCTGCGCGAGTGGTTTGCTTGGCGTTGGAGTCTTCAGAATGCCGGTGATGGGGCTGGGGGGCCTTCCGATGGAGGTCCTGGAGCTGTAGGCCTTGGACCTGCTGGTCCTCGAGGTGCTGGAGGTATTGGAGCTGCTGGTTATGGAGGTGCTCGTACTGGAGGTACTAGAGCTGCTGGACCTGGTGGTGCTGTAGGTGCTGGAGCTACTGGAGCTAGAGCTACTTGAGGCACTGGAGCTGGAGCTGCTGGAGGTGCTGGAGCCAATAGTTTTGGAGGTGCTCGGACTGGAAGTACTAGAGCTGGTAGAGCTTGAGGTGCTGCAAGCGTTGGCGCTGGAGGAGCTTAAGTTGCTGCTGCTGGAACTACTGGAGCTGCTGGTCCCGCAGGTGCTCGTACTGGAGGTACTGGAGCTGCTGGAGCTGGAGGTGCTTTAGGCGTTGGAGCCGGAAGCACTGGAGCTGGTGCTGGAGGTGCTGGCCCTGGGGGTACTGGTGCTTTGGGTGCTGGTTCTGGAGGCACTGTGCGACCGCACCCGTACTTTGTTCCACTCCTTCAGCAGGTCCTTGGTCTACCGCCTTCTACTGGCCTTCCTCCTCCCTTACCGTGTCCTCCGCCTGACCAGTTGCAGTCGCTATTACAGCCAGCCTCCCCACTGCCTGCTCCTTCTCATTATACTGGGCCAACGGGAGGTCTTGCGAGGCGTCGTGAGCCTACGTCTCGTCCTTCGTTGCCTGTTCGCGCTGTTCGCACTGGTCGCCGTGTTCTGCGTCCACGTCCTCCTCCTGTCCCCGGCACGCACCAGTCAGCACTCCATCCTTCCTCTGTCCCACAGCGTGTCCCTGTGCCGTCTCCTCCTGCGTCCTCTCTTCCTGGCGTTGCTGACCTCCCGTCAGACACTGCTCGTACTGCAAGTCGTACTGTCACACGTCTTATAGCCAGTGTTATCACTGACCCTTCATTTGAGTCCTCCGCAGCGTCTGCCCTAGTTGCCGAGCTAATTGACTTTGCTGCCGCGTGTCGCCTCAACTACGCCGCCAGTCTTGTTGTTGAGTCTGAGTCTATCTGTCCTCTGTCCGTTGGGGGTGAGTGTGCTCTTGGCACGAACGTCCTTGAAGACAGGCAGGAGGATTTTGAGTGTTTTGCAGATTGCACCTGAGGGAGACCCGGATGCACCAGACATCCCAACCCCGCGCTCTTACGCAGAGGCGATTGAGGGTCCTCACTCCTCTCAGTGGCAGACAGCCATGGACGAAGGGATGGTGTGAGGATCTGGGATCGAGCTCAGAAAAGATGATTCAAATTGATTTGAATGTCCACCTGGGTACAACACGAGGCTATATATAGGCTCGACACAAGGCCCCGTAACCAGGTGTTACGCGAAGGTTCCGCGGGTCGCGAAGCGTCCCGAACAGATCCTTACCGAATTCGGTACAAGGCAATGTCAGAATATTATCTTATTGTTCTAGCCTGTAGTGGGGTGCTCTATAGCGAGTATAACCCTTCTAGGGTTTGCTATTTGTATCCTCATTCTTGCTAGTTCAATCCCATTTCTTTCCTTCTAACTTTGTCAGGTAATTCGGTGGCAACCGAAAAGCCAGAATTCGGTGCACGCAACCTAGCTCGGTGCTATAACTACAATAAAATATAGGAAAGCACCTAGCCTAGGAAATCAAGCAATTCATGCATGCATATGATTATCCTATGCTAGAAAAAGCATGATTAAGTAGAGGCAAGCAACCATAGCTAGCATAAGCCGTCGTACTCTCACACGTCCCGCCCTGAAAGCCGGGTGGCGTGAGATACACCCTGCTTGACAATATAGTCCTTGAGAGCATGGCGTGCGTTGCCCATATCAGCTTCTGCAACCCAACTGTCCTCAGTGGGGACGAATCCCTTCCAGCGTATCAGGAACTCGAGAGTCTTGCCACCGCGGCGCCGATGAGAGAGATCGCGCTCGATCTCGTACTCGGGCTCATCCTGTATGAGAACAGGTGGTGGTGGCGGTAGTTGCCGTCCGTGGAACTGTTGGTTGGGGTCCTTGTAGGGCTTCAGTAGCTGGACATGGAAAACGTTGTGAAGCTTTTTATGTATCTTGTAAGCGCAAGGGGAACGTAACTGGTGTCACCTGTGCCTGAATGAGAAAAGGACCACAGAAGCGAGGCCGGAGTTTGGATGGAAGGTGAGACAGGTTCAAGTTGCGCGTGTCAAGAAGCACCTGATCTCCGACTGCTACTGAGTGATCACGTCGCTCACGATCGGCATACTGCTTCTGGGAGTTCTGCATCGTCGTGAGACGTCGCTGAGTCTTCTCCCATAGCTGGTGCATGGTGGTGACGAAGTCATGTGCGGCTTGGACATGTGCCGGTGTAGTTGGCTGCTGTGGTGTGAGTGGTTCCCGTCCGTAACACAGGAAGAAAGGAGTTTTCCCTGTGGCCGCATGTGATGCGGTGTTGTAAGCAAACTCTAGGGTTGGTACCTGTGTGTCCCAGTGGCTGACGTCGTCCTTGCAAGCTCTGCGCAGTAACTGTTCAACCACTTGATTGAGTTGATCTGTCTATTCGTCAGTCGGGGGGTGGTATGCTGAAGACATTGCAAGCTTTGTCCCCAACAGTCCCATGAGCTCCTTCCAGAACTTACTCGTGAATTTGGGGTCTCTGTCTGAGATGAGTGTAGCGGGGATGCCGTGGATGGTGATGATGCGGTCGAAGAAGAGTCGAGGAGTTGCTTTAGCTGTAGCTGTGGCATTGGTCGGTATGAAGTGACCCATTTTGGAGAACTTATCAATCACCACAAGGATGGAATCATGTCCCCGTGAGGTCGAAGGAAGTCCTGTGATGAAGTCGAGGCTCACGACCTGCCATGGCTGCTCCGGTACGGGTAGAGGCTGAAGTAACTCTGCTTTTATCTGCTTGCTGCTCTTTATCCGGTGGCACGTGTTGCAAGAGGTGACGAACTGCTGCACGTCTGCTGCCATCCCGGGCCAGTAGTAATACTTCGCTATCCCTGCTAACGTCTTGTTGCTCCCAAAATGTCCCGCGTAAGGTACGTCGTGAAACTCCTCCAATAGGATGTGCCGTAGCGGGGCATAATTCGGTACCCAAATCTTTCCTGAACCCTTCCTTACAGCTAAGTCCTTCTTCCACTGTAATAGCTTCTTACTGAGGTAGGCAATGGGCTGCAAATTGCGTTCGTGATGGTGCATCAGTACTGCTCAACTGCTTGGTCACTAGCGTCTGCTTCCACCACGTAGTCTCTGTCTGGATCCGGTAGGATGAGTAGTGGCGCTGTAGTTAGTGCTGTCTGTAGCTGCTCCATGGCTTGCTGATGAAGGGTATCCCATTTGTAGGGCGTATCCTTTTTCAGTAGGTCGGTCCGTGGCGCTGCTATCTCAGCGTACTGCGGCACGAACCTGTTGTAGTAGTTGGCGAAGCCTAGGAACTGCTGTAACTCCTTCACGTTCTCCGGTACTTTCCACTTCTTGACGGCTTCGATCTTTCGTGGGTCCACGTGTACGCCCTCCGCACTCACCATGTGCTCGAGAAACTGCACCTTCTTCAGGGCGAAGTCGCTCTTTGACAGCTTCACGTAGAACTTGTTTTTCCGTAGGATCTCGAACACCTTCCGCAGATGCTCCACGTGCTCCTTCATGTTCTTGGAGTAGATGAGAATGTCGTCCAGGTACACCGCCACGCATTCGTCCAGCAGGGGTCGTAAGATGTGATTCATCTCCGCCTGAAACGGTGTTGGTGCGTTGCAGAGTCCGAACGGCATCACCAAGTACTCGTAGGAGCCGTATCTGGTACGGAACGCTGTCTTGTGGACGGAGTTGTCTGCCATCTTGATCTGCCAGTAGCCCAATCGTAGGTCCAGCTTCGAAAATACTGTTGCTCCACGTAGTGATCGAGTAGGTCGTCTATGCGCGGTATGGGATATTTGTTTTTGACTGTCTGTTTATTCAGTGCGCGGTAGTCGATGCACATCCGTAGACTGCCGTCTGGTTTTGGAGTGAAGAGAACTGGTGCGCCGTAGGGAGAGGTGGATGGGCGGATCAGTTGTCTGTCTAGTAGATACTCTATCTGTTTTTTCATGTCTGTCAGTTCAGTCGGACTCAGTCGGTATGGTGCACGTGAGACGGGTTTCGCACCTGGTTCCTCCACGATCTCGTGCTTTTGGGTGCGTGCTGGAGGTACGCCTGCAGGTAGGTCGTCGGGCATTATATCCTTGTACTGCTCCAAGACCTCTTTCATTGCTGCAAGTAGCTCGAAACTCGGCTTCTCCTCCTCTGCTGCTGCCATAACCAGTGCTAGGTAACCCGTGTTACTCTTGTTCACCGTCTGTTCGAACCGTGCCAGTGTCATTTCAGGTACGTCCCCTGTATCCGTCCAGCTTCGCAGTGCTATCCGCTTCCCATTGTTCTAGATGCACACCTTGCTGTTGACCCAATCGATCTCGGGGTTGAGCCGCTTCAGGAAATCTCGCCCCAAGATAAAATATAATCCTTTGATGTTGGTGACTGGTAGCTTCGGCTTCCACCTCAACGCACCTATATGCAGTTGCAGTGATGCTTTGCCGTGGATAGGAAGCTTCGTACTGTCCACCATGGTCGCTGAAAACTGGGTCTCTTCCGCCTTCTCTCCAATTTTCTCCAATGCTCCGCGGTCACACACAGAGTGAGATGCACCGCTGTCCACAAGTGCCTGGAGGCGTCGCCCATTGCATAACACCTCGAGGAGTAGTGGTTTCTGCTGTGCTGAGTAGCCAAAGAGGGTCTCGTTTATAGGATCATAGGGTATATCAAACTTAATACCGTCCCTTTTTCCTATACCTGACTCAGCGCTTTCCAACTTCACCTGGGGGGTAGGAGGATTTTTCCGAGGCTTGTATAATTTTTCCTGAGCCTGGATGTCTCCTCTAAGCCTTGGCAGCTGTGTAGGCTTCATCTGTGGGTGACGGGGAGCCTTAACACTATGCTGCCGGGAGAGAATATTAATTCCACAGAACGCAGGACCCTTCTCTACGCTCCGTAGTATTTTGCCCAACTTCTCAGGTACCTGAATAATTTCTAAAGGCTTTTTCTTGGCCTCTAGACCTTCCCTGAATTTTTTGAAGGCTTGTAAACCACGAGAAGCAATATTCTTCGTAAGAGCATCTTTATCGGATACTTTTAACGAATTCTTACTTTCGTGGGTGTTCGGCTGGAGTTTCCCGGTCGGTGCAGAGTCTTTTTTTCGCGGAGCCTCCATTCGCCTCGGCGATTTCCTCTGATGCCGGCCGGTCGTGACGTTTTAAATTCGCGCTACATTTTCTCCTTTTTTCACCCGCTCCGAAGTCGCCACGTCGTCGCCTTTTCCTGCTTTTCGGATCTTTACGCGATCGCCAGGTCGATCTGCGGCTACTGGCGATTCCCGTTTTTTGACTTCGGGGGTGCTCCACTGTTTCCGTCCCGGAGTGCCGCACGTGCTTTCTTCATTTTGTAGCACGACAAAAACTGATGTCCTGCTGCGCCGCAAAATTCGCATTTTGTGGGCATCTGCTTTGCGTCGTATTTGTCGATATCCATCGGTTCGGTGAACGTGGGGGGTGCCGATTGCTCCGTGCCGAATGTACGGTCCGGCGTGAAGCGTCGTGTTTCGGGTTGACTTCGAGTCAGCGCGTTGTATCGCTCGGCAGCACGCACGATGTCTCTGTAGCTCTTGTAATTCGCCGCAATCACCTGCGACCGAATCTCCATTTTTAATCCTTTGGTGTACGCCTGGATTTTTTCGCCATCGGTCTGGAGTGATGCGGTTGAACAGTAACTCCATCTGCTGCGTGTACTGTGTTACACTACTGTATTGCTTGTGTCGGTGTATCTGCTGCCGAGCCATGTAGGCTGTATTAATTGGTTCGAAACACTCAATTAAATCTGCCCGAAACTGCTGCCACGTTTTCTCCCTGCGGGCTACGTCGGTGTAGTAAATCCATTCGAGAGCCGGTCCACGTAACAGTGTCGCTGCGAGCCAAATCCTTGTTGCGTTGTGTTGCGGGGTCGAACAGCCAATGGCCTTGAAGTAAATTTCGAGGGTGGCCATGAATCGCCGGACGTCTGATCCCTTCGCGCTAGGATCGAACGCCTCCGTGAGCCTCGGTCGTGCTGCTTCGAGGTTCAGCGACAGTGGTGCCATTGGTCCATGAAATGTTGGTGTGGCCACTGCTGCTGGAGTTGCCAACACGCGGTGGCGAACCCTGGTTGGCTTGTCAGAAAAGCCTCGAGTCGACGAAGCGTCGCCTGCGTCTGCTCCATGTCGGTGCGGAGGCTCGCAATGTCGCTCGTAGTCGCGTAGTTGTCGCCTTGGCCCTCCATTTGGTGATTTACAGGAAGATGCGCGACGAAAATAATCGAATTCTAAGTGCTGGTCGACTTACTGCGAGTCAAATTGACTGTAGAATCGACGAGCGCGAATTCTGTAGGCGAAATTCGCGTCCAATCTTGGCCGTTGAGGAGAAAATTGATCCGACGCTCCAAATTCCAACATTTTTGCGCGAAATTCTCTGGGCCGTTGAGATGAAACTCGATCGAACGGTCGAAACTCCAACCTTTCCACCTGTAAATCTAAGGGGTGTTCGAAAACCGAATCGAGGGGGACTTAGAAAAATTGCGCGGAACTGGTTTTACATACCCGTATTGGCGCTTTCGTCGTCGCCCCCGCGGTTTTTAAAGGCCGGAACTAAGCGGTTGAAGACCTCGCGTGTAAACCCGCTCTGATTACCAAGTGTGAGGATCTAGGATCGAGCTCCGAAAAGATTATTCAAATTGAATTGAATGTCCACCTGGGTACAACACGAGGCTATATATAGGCTCGACACAAGGCCCCGTAACCAGGTGTTACGCGAAGGTTCCGCGGGTCGCGAAGCGTCCCGAACAGATCCTTACCAAATTTGGTAGAAGGCAATTCGGTGGCAACCGAAAAGCCAGAATTCGGAGCACGCAACCTAGCTCAGTGCTATAACTAAAATAAAATATAGGAAAGCACCTAGCCTAGGAAATCAAGCAATTCATGCATGCATATGATCATCCTATGCTAGAAATAGCATGATAAAGTAGAGGCAAGCAAGCATAGCTGGCATAAGCCGTCGTACTCTCACAGATGGCTTCTTGGAAGTCCACAGGCACCTACGTCGGCGAGGTTCCCTCACCTGGGGCGCACATTGTTAGTGGCATGCGGATTTTAAGGGTGAAGCGAACATCGGTTTTTTCGCGTATCTCCAATGCGCGTTACGTTGCACGAGACTTCAGTCAGCGACACGCAGTGGACTTCTTTCAGACCTTCTCCCCTACTCCAAAGATGACTATTCTTTGGGTACTATTGCACGTCGCTGCTCAGCGTGGCTACGAGCTTCACTCTCTTGACTTTAGCACAACCTTCTTACAGGGCAGCTTGCATAAGGAGATCTGGCTGCGCCGCCCACCTGGCATCACTGGGTCGTTTTCTGTAGGTAACCAGTGGAGCCTCCGGCAACCAGTCTATAGTCTCCGCCAGGCGCCTCCCCAGGCACGACACACTGAGGACGACGCTTGCGGCTCTTAGGTTTGGTCCTTCCACTGCTGACCCATTGCTGTTTCTACGCACTGACACTTTTCTGCCGCCATTCTACACCCTCGTGTATGTCGACAAATTGGTCTTTGCCACTGCTGACACTGAGGGACTCGCCCACATGAAGTCGGAGCTTCAAAAGAGATACACGTCCACAGACTTGGGTGAGCTTGTAGATCACCCGGGACACGGCACAGTGCACCATTACCTTGACTGAGTCATACATGGTGCAGTAGGTCCTTCAGCGCTTCCGCTTCACGTACTCCTCGCCACAGTCCAGTCCTCTGCCTACCGGTAACTCGCTCTTAGCTCTACATTTGGATGAGTTCGTAGAGCCGAGTGGCCCGTATCCAGAGCTTGTGGGCTTCCTCATGTACCTGATGACCTGCACCTAGCCTGACCTTGCTTACCCTCTTAGCATTCTGGAACGCAGCGGTCGACCTCGCGTGAGTGCTGGTTGCTCTTCACTGTGAGGCCGCTCCCCACCTTGCTGCAGGCAAAGGCGATATTGGGCCTTGTCGTCGTCGCCGCAAACTGCAGCAAGCAAACCTTCTGCCGGTACTCCTCTTCCTGAGGCTCCTGTGCCTCCTCGTCGTGGAAGGTGAGCTCGGCGTAGGCGACGACCGAGACCGGCGTCTTCGGGGTGCGCCCGGTCTGCTCCTCGTCGATGAAGCGCCTACGCAGCTTGTCGGCGTAGCCCTGCTGGTGCAGCAACAGCTTCTCGGCGACCTTTCGCAGACGATCTCCAGCCTGAGGTACTTCTGCACTGGCAAGATTTCACGCAGCTCGAAGGCGGCCTCTAGCAGCTCCTTCAGCATTGAGGGGCTGCGGCTTGGGCGAGCAAGTCGACGACGTATACCAGCACCCAGCAGGCCACTCCGTCGTCGCCGACCTTGAAGTAGAGAGCCTAGTCGACCAGGCTCTTCTTCCACCCGGCGCCGACCAGCACGTCGTTGAGCACCAAGTACCACAGCAGTGGCGACTGCTACAAGCTCTTTTGCAGCTTGCACACCCGGCCGGTTCCGTCATTGAAGTATTCCGACTGGGTTCATGTAGAGCACCCGGTCCAGCTTGCTTTGCAGGAAGGCGTTCTTCATGTCGAGCTGCATGAGGTTGAGGTTGAGGACGGCGACGATGATGAGGAAGATTCTTAGTGTGATGTAGCTGCCTACCGGCGCAAACGTCTCATCGTAGTCAGCTCCATACACCTGGGTGAAGCCCTTCAGGACCAACGTCGCCTTCTCGCGCTCAACGGTGTCATCGACGTGGTACTTTGTCGTCAACACCCACCGGTTCTTCATGATGTTGACCCACGGCGGGCGTTCAACCAGCTCCCAAGTGCCCATATTGATGAGGCTGTGGATCTCCTCCTCCATGGCGGCCTTCACCGCCGGGCCCTTCCAGCTCGCCAACGCCTCCTTCACCGTCATCGTCAAGATATCCCAACGGTGTTCAGGGTTGGCCAGTATGTTAGGGTCGAGCTCCGAAAACTCCTCATCCTCCTCAGCGTCATCGTACAGCAGGTCGTCGTGATCCTCCGCGTCGTACATCGTGGTGAAGGCAGCGGGGACGAAGAAGTCCGGTGGCCTCCGAACTCTCCTGACTTTCAGGGTTCCGGCCGAACCTCCACCACGTCACTTTCGGTGGACTTCTCCCCTTCGTCACCGGCTTTGCTGCCCTCGTCGGCCTGCTGCACCTTGGTCGACTTCCTGGTCGACCTCTCCCCTGTAGTCGGCTCCTCTGCCGACTGCGTGGTTGCCGACTGCTCCGTGGTTGGCGTCACCGCTGCCTGCTCCCCTAGCGGCTGCTGACTTGCTGGTGCTCTCTTCGTCGACTTCACCCAAGTTGGCTGCTCCTCCTCGACGTGCACCCCCTAGTCAACTTGTCGTTTGACATGTCGGCCACCGGCAATGCCCTTCGCAGGCACCAAAGGTGACGTCCCACTACTCCCCTCATCGCCGAAGGCCGACATAGGAGTCAGCTGGAGCAGGTCGGCTACGAAGGGAGGGGCAGGGGTCGTAAGGGGGGGCAGGGGTCGTAGGGGGAGGAAAACGAACGACCTCGACGTCCTCACCAGTAAGCTCACCAACCTCGGCGAGCAGAGGCATTGTCTCCGTCGAGGTATCGGTCAACGGGGCAGGTGGCGTCGGACTGGGCACCGGCCCATGCTCCGACTTGCACACCTCCAGTGACACATCCTCGTAGAATACCACGTTCGACGTGGTGACCACCCAGTTGGCGTCGATGTCGAGAAACTCCCAGCACTTGCTCTCCGTCAACACGCCAAGGTGAAGGCCCCACCTGGCCTTCGGCTTCAGCTTCCCACCACACTGCTGCTCGGGGACAAGGAACTGCGCCATGGAGCCCCACACCCGCGCCAGCGACAAGTCGGGATTCTGCCCGGTCGGCAGCTCGTACGGCGCCGTCCCCGGCGGCAATGTCAACCGCTCAAGGCATTTGCAGAGAGGTGCAGCTGGTTGCTCTGCCGCAAAGAAAGGTGCCACCAGTGGTGCTGCACGCCCATCTGCAGTAGCATCGTCCACACCGACTCCACCACAGTCGTCATCTCCAGCTCCGCCATGCCGTTTTGCTGCGGGGTGTACGGGCAAGTAAGGTCGTCGACGATCCCCTTTGTTGGTAAAAGGGCCTAATAAACTCAAGCTTTTAAGACTTTATCAAACTTAAAACCTCTCCTTTGGGTCACCTCCAAGGGTTCTTGGGTGCCTGGTACAAGACCAGCCCCTATCCTCGGGTCCGAGTTTGTAGAGAGAGGGATCAAGAGGGACTTAGTCAAAACAGCAAGAGTACCTTGAACGCCGCGCAGCGTATCGTGCAGACCGTCGATCAAATTAAGCTGAGAATTTCCTATATCGAAGCTCGCTCCAAGAGCTTTAAAATTAACCAAGTTGCCTCGCAAAAAGTTCTGCCATTACGAAGTTATGGCTTGGACAGCGTTTGCCTAGTCTTGGAGTGCTAGCATTCTAGCTTTGACTCAGGTAGCATTCCGCTGTCGCACCGCGTATAAACGAGATTCCAGGAAGGGAGGAATTCGCTTGAATCAAATTGAATATATCCAGGTACAAACAGAGAAGCAATCAACAGTTCTAGGTCGCAAGGACCTAGGATAAACTTAGGAACAACCAGGGATGATCCCAAATAATTTCAAGGAACAAAACCAACCTGGCTGGATCAAAACAGCAGGTGGTAGGTTAATAAAAAACCTCTGGTTCTGTTTTTCCAACCTGGGAAAATAACAACCAGGTTCAGGTCCTAAAAAACAGAACCTGATTTGTCTTTGCCCAACCAGCCAAATGCTGGTTCCGCTGGTTTCCCCTGGCCCTGTAGCATGCACATACAGACAAACAACATCCAACCTTCACCTAAATTGTACCCCTATAGTTCTTGCCCTGCTACACAATCATCAACCAAACAAAACAGTGCAATTTTGAGTTGGATAAAACTGAATCTGCACATTGAACTCAACCGAACCGCAAAGCTTCCATCTTGGGTTCCTTTGCGAGCTCGTCCTTTCTGCTTGTACTGTTTATAGCGCGTACAATTTTGTGTCGAAGCGCACAATGCGTGAGTACCTGCAAATGCTTCAAGCAAAAATTGCGAAAGCAAACAAACACACGAACATTCCATTCACACCCAAATGCATTCGCACACGCATACTCGAACAAACAGACGGTAGGATGTCGTGCAATGTGAATTTGCACCCAACACACTCCCCTTCAGCCTGCCGGCTGCATCCCCATCATTCCATGCTAGTTCATGCTCATTCCACTCATGCGCATACAATGCCAATGAGGCTCATCCGCAAGCCTCTTGGTCAGGTAGTCTGCTGGCTGCTAGTGAGTCTTGATGTAGATCGGATTCACCGTCCCCCTCTTTGCCTCCTTACGCAGCCAGTGCCACTTGATACGCATGTGCTTGTTGAGCCCATGAAGCACAGCGTTCCTGGCCATCCCAACAGCTCCATTGCTATTACAAAACAGCGGCGTAGCAACCTTTTGCTCCTAGCCAATCTCCTCTAATAGCCTCCTCAGCCAAATCTTCTCCTTCACCCCATAGAACATCGCCATGTACTCTGATTCAATGGAAGAGAGTGCCGTCTCTGTCTGCTTCTTTGACCTCCAACTAATAGGTCCTCTCCCTACTACGCACATTTATCCTCCCACATATGAGGAATCCTCCTTCTCAGAGGCCCACGTAGCATCGGTAAAGCAAGTGAGAAAGAGCTTGCCTTCTCCAAGCGACTCCCCCTTCTCTTTCAAAATCTCAACCCCTTTCTGCTTCACCTGTGCTGATGCGGAATATTGATCTCCAATGCTTAGGTGAGCGTTCAGATACTTCAGCACACGCTGAGCTGCATCCACCTGCTCCTCTGATGGATTCTGCACCAACCTAGCCAGCTGCCCAACCGTAGCCAGCTGCCCAAGCGAGAAAGAGATGTCAGGCCTTGTGTGAACTGCTACATACAAGAGGCTGCCCACCAAGGACTGAAATTGCTGCTGCTCCTCGGCTTCAACCCCTTCATCCTCTGCAGCCTTCATAAGCTTGAATTCTGCTGGCAGGGGAGTTGCAACTTTGCGCTCATTCTCAATCTTGTACTTCTCCCCCAGCTCCTTGATGAACTTCTCCTGATGGAGCCTCAACCACCTGTGATCCAGATTCCTCTCCACGTGCATCCTGAGGTTCTACTTTACCTCCCCAAGGTTCTTGCACTTGATGCTCTCCATCAGCTGCTGCTGCACCTTCTGGATCTTCTTCATGCTGCTGCTCAAGAGAAGAATGTCGTCCACATAGACCAGAAATAGCACCAGCTTCTCCCCCTCCCCCTTGAGAAAAAGGCTCTCACCACAGCTGCTAGTCCTCAATCCCTTCTCCTCTAAAACAGCTGCCAACTGCCGGTAACAGCAGCTTGGTGCCTGCTTCAAGCTATAGATAGACATTTTCAGCTTGAACACCCTGCCCGTACCATCCTCATACCCAGGCGGCTGCGTCATGTACACATCCTCCTGTAAAATCCCATTGAGGATTGCCGTTGATATATCCATCTGAATGATGAATTTCCCACTAACGGCTGAATCTGCCAACAAGACATGGAGGGAAGGGGGTTTGGCAGTGGGAGCAAAGATCTGATTGAAGTCCTGCTTCTCCTTCTGCATGAACCCCTTAGCCACCAGCCTACTCTTGTAGATGGTGACATGTCCCTTGTCATCGGTCTTTATCCTTAGCACCCACTTGCACTGTACGGCTTTCTTCCCCTCAGGCAGCACCACCAGCTCCCATGTCCCCTTCACTAGCAGGCTCTGGTACTCAGCATCCCTAGAAACCAGCCACTTCTCCCTATCTGGTCCAGCAAATGCCTCCTCCATGCTAGCAGGTTCCTCTGGTGCAGAGGCAAGAAAAGAGTAGGCAGGTTCATCCTCGTCATCTGGATCATAGCCATGCGGTAGAATCAGCAATGCCTCCTCGGTCCCAAGCTGCTTCTCTGCAACATCAAATCCTGCAGTCAGCTTCTTAGTAGCCATACGGGTACGTCCTGGTCTAGAGACGGGTGTCTCCCATCCCCTCATAACAACACCCTTCAGCTTCTTAGTTTTTCCCTGCTGCTGCTCTCCTCCCTCGGATCCATCAGCTCCACTAGTGCTACCGCTAGTCTCCACACCATCATTTTCTCCACCTGCAGGTGCCTCCTGTACCTTCTTTCCATCACCACCTTCTGCAGCTGCCTCCTCTCCTTCCTCCCACACACTAGGAGTCAGGTCCTGCTGCATGGTGATATGCTCCATTTGCTGGGACACCCTGGCCTCCGGCTGTTTCTCCTAGCTCCCATACATCATGCCCTCAAATGGATCACAATACACCCTTGGAAGGGTGCTAGGCACGTGTGCTTGTGTAATCTTTGCGTTCGTTCACTTAGTCATTTCCTTGTGTTTACGCTTCTTGCTAGTTCACAGGGAGAATTGGCAAGAGTTTCACTAGGAAAACATGACAACAATGATACAATGAAGTTGGCAATGCAAGACTATATCAGAGCTAGCATTCAGGTCGGCCAACTGCCAGCGCAGCTTGGTCGACCGCGTTCCAGCACGACTTGGTCGACCGCACTCCAGCAAGGCTAGGTCGACGGCGTGCCAACATCGCAGGTTGATGGCGTGCCAGCATTGCTCACGCAGGACAGCAGTGCACCCGCTTTGCAGGTGCGCACAGATGATTGGTGTGCTGAGTATCGTCACCTGCACAGAGCACACACCGCGTCAACCTCGACCTGACAACAACCTGTGATCCGCCTCGAGGACCTCGGGATACCACCACCGAGGTTGGTCTCCCCAACTTCGCTTGGGCGACCCTCGCACTCCTCCGCAGCACTTCCTCACCCAGGTAACCTGGTCGACCGAGCAACCACGTCGACCATCAGCTCCCGTACGTGCCCGTCGACCTCCCAAGTCGACGACCACCTCCATGTCGACCTCACCACGACAACCACGCCCCTTGGTCGACCTCCTCTAGGTCGATGTCCCTTCTGGTCGACCAGCTCCACGTCGACCAGCACTAAGTCGGCCAGCGCAGTTGTCGGCCGACCACCCATGTTGGCCACCCGAAGTCGGCGTCACGAAGCTGACGCCCCGCTACCCGACGCCCAACTGCTCGGCGTCCTGAGTCGAGGTCGACGTCGGCCCCTCCTTCGTCGACCACCAGGTCCAGTCGACCACCCGCAAGTCGACCAGCAGTCCATCAGCCGACCACCGAAGTCGGCTTCCCCAAGTTGACGTCACCAAGTTGACGTCCTCCGCAAGTCGACTCCTAAGTCGACCTCCCCGAAGTTGGCGCCACCCTGTAGTCGGCGCCCGTGCAGTGGTCCCTATGCAGGTCGACCTCCTCGTCAACCAGCTCGCCCACTGCTGCAGTTCGGCTGCTCCCCTCACACCTGACCACAATGTCGGCTCCGCCCAAGGGAGGCCGGGGCCAACACACAACTCCCGTTGACACTCCCCTACCGCGTTCACGCTTGGGCACCCAGCCCACACGGCAGTACAGCTCCGAGAATAGCACGTCGGTGTGCACCCAACACATCGCACGCCATTCACCACACCAGCCATGCAAGAGGGCATGGCATGTACTGATGCACGTCGTTATCGACGTCGCCCACGTCAGCCAAGCGCACCTGGCCGATTGCGACGGAGCACCGGTTGAAGGCCGGATAGTGCAGCGCCTTCGTCAGGAAGTCGGCTGGCTGCTCAGCGGTCGGAATGTACTGCAGCAAGAACTTCCCGCGCTTCACCATGTGCTGCAGCCAGGCTTGTCGCCGCTCCATGTACTTGAGGTTGTCTGTCAACCCCATGCCCTCGGCGACTGTGATTGCCGACTTGTTGTCCACTCACAGGACAGTCGACTTCCTGGCGTCTAGCTGCCGGAACTCCGCAAGAAGGAAGCAAAGGCGGCGTCCCTCCTTGCCAGCTTCAGTGACCGCAACGTACTCCGACTCGGTCGACGATAGCGTCGCGCACTTGATGCGCTGGCTCGACCAGGAGACCGCGGCCCCACCGTAGACGAACACGTAGCCACCCGTGCTCGTCCTATTCTGCTTGTCACCGGCATCATCGGCGTCCACGTAGCCGACCAGCTCCAGCGACTCAGGTCCACTGCCAAACTCCAGGGCGGTGTCGCGTGTGTTGGTGAGGTAGGCGAGGCAGCAGTCGACCTCGCGCCAATGCTTGTCGCTCCTCACCGTGAGGCCGCTCCCCAGCTTGCTGCAGGCAAAGGCGATGTCCCGCCTCGTCCTTGTCGCCGCGAACTGCAACGAGCCGACCTTCTGCTGGTACTCCTCTTCCTGGCGTTCTTGCGCCTCCTCGTCGTTGAAGTTGAGCTTAGCGTAGGCGTCGACCCACACTGGCGTCTTTGGGGTGCGCCCGCTCTGCTCCTCGTCGATCAAGCGCCTACGCAGCTTGTCAGTGTAGCCCTGCTGGTGCAGCCATAACTTCCCCGCCGACCTGTCGCGCACGATCTCCAGCCCGAGGTACTTCTGCGCCGGCGAGATCTCGCGCAGCTCGAAGGCGGCTTCGAGCAGCTCCTTGAGCTCCTTCAGCATCGCGGCGCTACTGCTGGCGGCAAGTAGGTCGTCGACGTAGACCATCACCCAGCAGGCCACTCCATCCTTTCCGACCTTGAAGTAAAGAGCCTCGTCAACCTGGCTCTTCTTCCACCCGGCGCCGACCAGCAGATCGTTGAGCGCCAAGTACCACAACAGCGGCGACTGCTTCAGCCCGTACACGCTCTTTAGCAGCTTGCACACCCGACCGGATCCGTCGTTGAAGTAGTCCGGCTGGGACATGTACAGCACCCGATTGAGCTTGCTCTGAAGGAAGGTGTTCTTCATGTCGAGCTACATCAGGTTAAGGTCGAGGATGGCGACAATGCTGAGGAAGATCCTCAGCGTGACGTAGCTGCCCACCGGCGCGAACGTCTCGTCGTATTCGGCGCCGTACATGTGTGTGAAGCCCTTCACGACCAGCCTCGCCTTCTCGCGCTTGAACGGTGTCGTCGACGTGGTACTTCGTCGTCAACACCCACCGGTTCTTCATGACGTTCACTCCCAGCGGGCGTTCAACCAGCTCCCACGTTTCCATATTGAGGAGGCTGCAAATCTCCTCCTCCATGGCGGCCTTCACCGCCGGGCCCTTCCAGCTCGCCAACGCCTCCTTCACCGTCATCGTCGAGATGTCCCAATGGTGCTCGAGGTTGGCTAGCATGTCGGGGTCGAGCTCTGGAAACTCCTCATCCTCCGCGGCGTCGTCGTACAGCAGGTCGACGGCGTCATCGTCCACGTCGTACACCGTGGTGAAGGCAGCTGGGACGAAGAAGTCAGGCGGCCTCCAAAGTCGGCCTGAACGCCGTGGTCCTCGCTGGACCTCCTCGGCGTCCTCTCCATCGTCGCTGTTGTCGCTGCCCTCGGCGTCCTGCTGATCCTCACCCGGCGTCCCAGCCGACTTCTCCCCTTTGGTCGGCGTCCCAGCCGACTTCTCCCCTATGGTCGGCTCCCCTGCTGACTGTCCGTTCGCCGACTGCTCCTTGGTCGGCGTCACTGCTGCCTGCTTCTTTGTCGGCCGCTGGTCCTTGACCTGCTTCTTGACCTGCTCCTCCCCTGTCGACGTTGACTGCAATCCCACGTCGACCTGTCGCTCGTCACGTCGGCCACCGGCAATGCACTTGGCCATAGGCAACGTCCCACTACTCCCCTCATCGCTGGAGGCCGATACCGAGGTCAGCCCACGCAGGTCGGCCACGAGGGGAGGGGCAGGGGTCGGAGGGGGAGGGGTAGGGGGGCGGACGTCCTCGACGTCCTCAATAGCAAGCTCACCAACCTCGGCAAGCAGTGGCAGCGTCGCAGACGAGGTGTCTGAGGGCGGGGTGGGCGACGAGCGGCCGGACACTGACCCGTGCTCCGTCTTCCACTCGGCCAGCGTCATCTCCTCGTAGAACACCACGTCCGACGTGGTGACCACCTGGTTGGTGTCGACGTGGAGGAGCTCCCAGCCCTTGCTCTCCTCCGACACGCCGAGGTGAAGGCCCCACCGAGCCTTCAGCTGCAGCTTCCCACCACGCTGCTGCTCGGGGACTAAGAACTGCGCCATGCAGCCCCACACCCGCACCAGCAACAAGTCGGGCTTCTTCCCAGTCAGCAGCTGGTACGGCGTCGTCCTTGGCGGCAGCGCCGACCTCTCAAGACAGATGCGGACCCAGACGGCCTGCCGGAGAGCGAGGTGCCACCAGTGGTGCTGCACGCCCATGTGCAGCAGCATCGTCCGCACCGACTCCACCACCGTCCTCATTTCCCGCACTGCCATGCCGTTCTGCTGCGGGGTGTATGGGCTGGTCAGGTCGTGGACGATGCCCTTGCCGTTCACGAAGTCGGTGAACTGCTTCTCGAGGAACTCCCCTCCCCAGTCAGAGCGCAGCATCAACACCGACTTCTTCGTCTGCCGCTCAGCCACCGCCAGCCACTACACGAACACTGGCAACGCATCTCACTTCTTGGCGACCGGCTTTACCCACACGTAGCGGGTCTTGCGGTCCTTCAGCAGCAAGAAGTACAGGCTGCCATCCTTGGCAGCCACATGGAACGGCCCGCACAGGTTGATGTGCACGACGGCCAGCACATCGTCGGCGTCGGAGCCTTGGTCGGGGAAGGTGTGCCGCGCCAGCTTCCCGCCGACGCACGAGACACACGGTGAGTCGGCGCCCGTCGCCGACTTGAGGTCTTGCCCAATGGCGACCTCGTTCTTTGCCGAGCTTCTGATGGTGTCCATATCTGCGTGCGCAAGTCTAGCATGCATCCTGTCCGGCGCCGCCTTCGTTCTCAAGACGATCGCCCGCAGGGCCACAACCTCCGTCGTGGGCGACGTCGACCGCGTTAAGCAGGGACGCAGGCAAGTGCAGAGGACACGCGCGGAGTATGTCGCCCGACCGAGCACCGTTCCGGCTGCAGAGACGAGCATCATTCCATCTCCGTCTTCCTGCAACTTCACGCCGTGCTCCTTCAGCTGGCCGGACGACAGCAGGCTGGCCGGCACACCCGGGACATACAGTACGTCGGGGATGAGTACCTGCTTCCTGGCCTCCCCTTGTAGGGCGACGGTGCCACGGCCCTGGACGTCCTGCAGCGCCCCATTGAAGCCACGCACATGCCTGATGGCGCCGCTTGGCTGCAGGTCGACGAAGGCTTCCTTCGTCCCCATCAGGTGGTGAGAGCATTCGATGTCGAGCAAGACCACTCCCGGGTTTGCCTGCACAGCTGCTGCCACCGCCTGGAAGTTCTCTCCGGCCTCCGGCGCCAGCGAGACGGTCGGCTCCACGACGCCGACCAGTGAGCACCACGCCGTCTTGTCGTCCCGCGCCTTGCCGCCAGCAGGGGAGTCGGCGTCCTTCGCCCAAGTCGACATCTTGGTGGACTGCTTCTCCTTGCGTGGCTGGTTTCCTCCACGACGAGGACGACGGCTGCCAGACCTCCCACGTTCTCCCTTAGCGTCGTTGTCGTCGGAGTCACTGCAGTTGGGACACTCGAAGGAGAGATGGTCGGGGTCGCCGCACAGCCAGCACTCCCGACGTCGACCTCCTTCTCCCCGACCACTGTCCTTGGTCGACTTCTTCTTGTCGACCTCCTTGGCCGGCTTCCAGCCACTGCTCCCGCCGCCACCAGACTGTCCGCGCTGTCCCGATCGACCCCTTGCTTCGCCGGGGCGACGAAGCTGGCCTGCGCCAAGAGTTCGTGTGACCGCTCAGCATCCTGCATCGCCTCGTTATGCAGGATGTCAAGGTCAGGTTGTCCTCGTTGAGCGTCGCCCTTGTACTCGGCGCCATAGATAGCCGCTTCAAGAGGTTATAGCTCCTAGAAAGTCCCTGCATGACATGGGTGATGTACGACGCCATGGAGTACTGCGTGCCGGCCATCCTGATAGTGGCGAGAACTCGCCGGGCTCGGTTGCAGTAGTCAGTCGCTGTCTCCTCGTCACCCATTCGCAGGTGCGTCAGCTTTCCCTCCAGCTGGGCAATGAACAGGTCGTCGGTGACCTGGTACGTCGACTCAATGAAGTGCCACGCCCGGTGGCCGGCGTCGATGTACTCCCGGCACCACTTCAAGGTGATCTGCACGCCCGGCGAGCAGCACCGTGAGATGACCGTGAAGGTCAACAGCAGCACGGCGAGAAACTCCGCACGCAGGTCGAGATGGTGCTCCCGCGGCGTCGCCACGGTCCCTCGGGCGAAGCCAATCAGCCCGACCATCTCAAGCTGAGGCTCGATAGCTTCCTTCCAGGTGAGAATGTAGGGTCGACCGACCAGTGGAGGGGTGACCGAGATCCTGTCCGGCGTAAACTTGAAGTAGCCGTAGCTCGGCGCAATCCCACCTGCCGTCACCTGGGACGCCAACATCGGCGACAGCCCACTCCGTCGACCTCCGACGTCACCTTGCGAAGAGCCTACAGCCGCCGACAACTGCATCCCTTGCGCCTGAATGCCACCGACTTCACCGGCGTGTATCACACCTCGCTGCCTCGGCGTGCTTCCCGCACTGCTGCCGACCTAACCTCCACCGGCGTTGACGCCCACGTCGATGCCGCCATCGTTGTTCACCGGTCGAGGAGAGGCAGGTCGAGAAGGGGATTGCTCCGCCGCCCACACGGAGCGGAGTCCGACTTCGACGACTGCCCAGGGTATCGCCCTATACTCCTGGGCCTCATGGCGTCTCCTCGCATCCTGCATCTGTCCCTGTAGGGTGTCCATCACCTTGGCATCGCCAACGTGCACGCTAGTAACTGCACGGCTGCCGGTCTACGAACACGATCGGTATGTGCAAAGTCGGCTAGACTGAACTACGTCGCGTTGTTCGGTCCTCGCTCACTGCACCATGCGGAGATAATTGCTCCAACGAGAGCTAGACTACAGGCTAGGCACGTGTGCTCGTGTGATCTTTGCGACCGTTCATTTAGTCATTTCCTTGTGTTTACGCTTCTTTCTAGTTCACGGGGAGAATTGGCAAGAGTTTCACTAGAAAAACATGACGACAATGAGACAATGAAGTTGGCAATGCAAGACTACATCAGAGCTAGCATTCAGGTCGGACAACTGCCAGCACAGCTTGGTCGACCGCATTCCAGCACGACTTGGTCGACCGCACTCCAGCAAGGCAAGGTCGACGGCGTGCCAATGTCGCAGGTTGATGGCGTGCCAGCATTGCTCACGCAGGACAGCAGTGCACCCGCTTCGCAGGTGCGCGCTGATGATTGGCGTGCAGAGTCTCGTCACCTGCACAGCGCACACACAACGTCAACCTCGAGCTAACGAATGCCTCTGATCCGCCTCGAGGACCTCGGAATACCACCACCAAGGTCGGTCTCGCCAACTTCGCATGGGCGACTGTCGCACTCCTCCACAGCACTTCCTCACCCAGGTAACCTGGTCGACCGGGCAATCACGTCGACCAGCAGCTCCCGTACGTGCCCATTGACCTCCCAAGTCGACGACCACCTCCATGTTGACCTCACCAGGACGACCACGCCCCTCGGTCGACCTCCTCTAGGTCGACGTCCCTTCTGGTCGACCAGCTCCACGTCGACCAGCACTAAGTCGGCCAGCGCAATTGACGGCCGACCACCCACGTCGGCCACCCGAAGTCGGGGTCACGAAGTTGACACCCCGCTACTCGACGCCCAACTGCTCGCCGTCCTAAGTCAAGGTCAACGTCGGCCCCTCCTTCGTCGACCACCAGGTCCACTCGACCACCCGCAAGGTCCACCAGCAGTCCAACAGCCAACCACCGAAGTCGGCTTCCCCAAGTTGACGTCACCAAGTTGACTTCCTCCGCATGTCGACTCCTAAGTCGACCTCCCCGAAGTTGGCGCCACCCTCAAGTCGGCGCCCGTGTAGTGGTCCCCGTGCAGGTCGACCTCCTCGTCAACCAGCTCGCCCACTGCTGCAGATCGGCCGCTCCCCTCACACCCGACCACGATCTCGACTCCGCCCAAGCGAGGAGGGAGCCAACACACAACTCCCGTTGACACCAACGGCACCCACAAGTCATCCCCAACCTTTGTGAGTACCCTGTTCCTAGCGACAGTAGTGTGCCGAACAGCATGGGGCCACATCAAGTTGCGAGCCCAGATTCTATGAGCAGCGCCCTAGCTGTCTCCAGAATTGTCCGGTTAGCCCGTTCTGCTACACCGTTAGACTGTGGGGCGTACACCGTGCTCAGCTCCCTCTGGATGCCCCGCTTTTGAAGCTAGGCCGTCATCTCAGCTCCAAGGAACTCACCACCCTGATCTGTCCTAATCCGCTTCACCACACACTCCGCTTGCTTCTCCACGAATGGCAGCCAATCTTCCCGTATCGTAGAGGCGGCATGGTCCTTCTGCTTCAGCGGATACGCCCAAATAAGCCTACTCCAATCATCCACTAAGGTCAGAAAGTACCGCTCCCCTTTGTGTCCTTGAACTGGCAGCGCCCCACCAAGTCCATGTGGACCAGCTCCAATGGCTTCTTGCTCCTGCCAGTTACACTAGTGCGTGCCCCATCCGTGCTAGTGCCCACCCCAGTCTTGCCAAGCTTACGGAGGGAGAAGAGGTTGGCCTTGAGTTCAGGAACGAGGAGAACGTCGTGCAGCACCACCGGCTTGCCATCCGCTCCCTTAAACGCAGCTCGTCCCGCACCAGCCACCTTCAGCGGGTCTCTAGAGGCGGAGCACACCTCGTTGATTGGTGCAACGCGTACGTGGTCTAGCAGGTCCTTGCGCGGCGTCATCGTCCAAGCAGCGCTAGTGTCCAACACCCGATAGTCCAGGGGGTGCAGCTCTGCTCCAACCTTGGCAGATGAGTCTCCTTGCTCCTCCTGCTCTCCAATATGGAGGAACTGGCCCGCGGTGCGCTCCTTCTTCTTTTCCGCACCGCCGTTGCTCTTTGGGTTGTTGTCAAACGAATCCGCAACCATGCTCGCGCTGTTTTTCTAGTTCTTCCACGCGCCGCCATCCTGGTGACAATTCTGGGGGGTCCATCCATCGGGTTTCTTATAGCACAAAAACATGGGGTGCCCCTCCTTCTCACAATACCAGCAACTCCCTTTCATTTTGCCACCAGCACCCGACTTGCCCCCACGTCCAGATTTCGCACCGCGACATCGACCGGTACCTCCTTGTTGGTCGTTGGAGTCGTCGTCCTTCTTTGCACCGTGTCCAGCACCACCAAAGCCACGTCCTCTGCCACTTTGGCTCCCTTGCATCCTGTAGCCGCTGCTGCTGTCGTCTCCACCCCTCAGTTGGCGGCGACGAATGTCCTCCTCCAAAATCTTTGTTCGCACCCACTCGAGTGTCCACGAGCTCTGGTTCTGCGGCAAACTCAATCCGCTTGTGAATCGAAGCCACGATTCCAGCAGCAAGGAGAGAATCTTCAAACACTTGGTCTGCTCCGAGTAGGTGATTCTTGCGGTCGCCAACTTCGCGTAGAGGTCGCGCATCTTGTCCAGGACAGGTTGCACCAGCTTTCTCTTGCTCAAACGCAACACGGACAGCTCCCTCTCCAGCATCAACGTTTCAACAACAGAGGTCGAGGCGTGCAGCTCCTTCAACACGGTCCACGCCTTCGGACCACACTCAACCTCTGGCAGCAAATGCATGACGTGGTGACGCTGGTTCAGCTCCAAACTCTAGGATAACAAATACTAGCCAGCAGAGGAGCGCTCGTCCCAGTCTTCCTGCAGCGCGGGGTCACTCGGTCTAGGCTTCTCCCCAATCATTAGTTCCAGCAATCCAATCTGACGGAAATAGAGTTGCATTTTCCAGGCCCAATCATCATAGCCCTCACCATTGAACTTCTCGACAGTGAAATTCTTCAGCACCTCCTTGACCAGCGAGCCCTGGTTTGTTCGCGCTCCTCTTGGCGCTGAAACACCAGAATCTTGGCTGCCGCTACGATCTTGGGCTGAAGATTCACCAGCTCCTAACGAGGTGTTGCCCGCCATAGCTACCTATAACGAGGATCACTATAACGCAGCTCTGATACGAGCTTGTTGGTGTAACGGCCTAATAAAATCAAGCTATTAAGACTTAATCAAACTTAAAACCTCTTATCAGGGTCACCTCCAAGGGTCCTTGGGTGCCTGGTACAAGACCAGCCACTATCCTCGGGTCCGAGTTTGTAGAGAAAGGGATCAAGAGGGACTTAGTCAGAACAGCAAGAGTACCTTGAACGTCGCGCAGCGTATCGTGCACACCGTCGATCGGATTAAGCTGAGAATTGTTGGGTGCAAATTCAGATTGCACGACATCTTGCCGTCTGTTTGTACGAGTATGCGTGTGCGAATGCATTTGGGTATGAATAGAATGTTCGTTTGTTTGTTTGCTTTCGCAATTTTTGCTTGAAGCATTTGCAGGTGCTCACGCATTGTGCCTTTCGGCATAACATTGTACGCGCTATGAACAGTACAAGCAGAAAGGATGAGCTCGCAAAGGAACCCAAGATGGAAGCTTTGCAGTTCGGCTTACTTGATCGCGCAGATTCAGTTCTATCCAACTCGAAATTGTACTGTTTTGTTTGGTTGACTATAGTGTAGCAGGGCAGGCACTATAGGGGTACAATTTAGGTGAAGGTTGGATGTTGTTTGTCTGTATCTACATGCTAGAGGGCCAGGGGAAACCAGCGGAACCAGCATTTGGCTGGATGGGCAAAGACAAAACAGGTTCTGTTTTTAGGACCCGAACCTATTTGTTGTTTTCCGAGGTTGGAAAAACAGAACCAGAGGTTGTTTATCAACCTACCACCTGTTATTTTTTCCAGCCAGGTTGGTTCTGTTGCTTGGAATTATTTGGGATCATCCTTGGTTGTTCCCAGGTTTATTCACAAGGTCCATGCTAGCTAGAACTATATATTCCTTCTCTGTTTGTACCTGAATATAGTCAATTTGAATCAAGCGAATTCCTCCCTTCCTGGAATTTCGTTTCTACGCGGTGCGACGGCGGAATGCTACCCGAGTCAAGGCTCATACACTAGCACTTGAACGCTAGGCAAACGCTGTCTGAGCCAAAACTTCGTAATGGCTGAACTTTTCCCGAGGCAACGTGGCTTATTTTAAAGCTCTTGGAGCGAGCTTCGATATAGGAAATTCTCAGCTTAGTCCGGTTGACGGTCTGCACGATACGCTGCGCGACGTTCAAGGTACTCTTGCTGTTTTGACTAAGTCCCTCTTGATCCCTCTCTCTACAAACTCGGACCCGAGGATAGGGGCTGGTCTTATACCAGGCACCCAAGGACCCTTGGAGGTGACCCCGAGGAGAGGTTTTAAGTGTGATAAAGTCATATTAGCTTGAGTTTATTAGGCCCTAACACCAACAAGCTGGTATCAGAGCTGCGTTATAATGATCCTCGATATACGTAGCTATGGGGGGCAACACCTCGACAGGAGCTCGTGAATCTTCAGCCCAAGAGCATAGCGGCAGCCATGATTCTAGTGTTTCAGCGCCAAGGGGAGCGCGAACAAACCAGGGCTCGCTGGTCAAGGAGGTGCCGAAGAAATTCACCGTCGAGAAGTTCTATGGTGAGGGCTATGATGATTGGGCCTGGAAAATGCAACTCTATTTCTGTCAGATTGGATTATTATTTGATGTCACGGAGTTTGGAGCTAAACCAGCGTCACCACGTTATGCACCTGCTGCCGTAGGTTGAGTGCGGTCCGAAGGCGTGGACCGTGTTGAAGGAGCTGCATGACCCGACCTCCGTTGTTGCAACATTAATGCTGGAGAGGGAGCTGTCCGCGTTGCGCCTGAGCGAGGGAGAGCCGGTGCAACCTGTCCTGGACAAATTGGCGACCGTGGGAATCACCTACCCGGAGCAGACCAAGTGCCTGAAGATGCTTTCGCTGCTGCCCGAATCGTGGCTTCAATTCACGGATGGATTGAGCCTGCCGCAGAACCAGAGCTTGTGGACGCTCGAGTGGGTGCGGACAAAGTTTCTGGAGGAGGACTTCCGTCGCCGCCAACTGAGGGGTGGAGACGACGGCAGCAGCGGCTATGGGATGCAAGGAAGCCGACGTGGCAGAGGACGTGGCTTCGGTGGTGCAGGACGCGGTGCAAAGAAGGACGACGACTCCAATGACCAACAAGGAGGTACCGGTAGGGGTCGCGGTGCGATATCTGGACGTGGGCTTAAGTCGGGTGCAGGTGGCAAAATGAAAGGGAGTTGCTGGTATTGTGAGAAGGAGAGGCACCCCTGGTTTTTGTGCTTTAAGAAACCCGATGGATGGACCCGCCAGAATCGTCACCAAGATGGCGGCGCGCGGAGGAACCAGAAAAACGGCGCGAGCATGGTTGCCGATTTGTCCAACAACAACCCGAAGAGCAACGGTGGTGCTGAAAAGAAGGAGCGCACCGCGGGCCAGTTCTTCCATATAGGAGAGCAGGGGGAGCAAGGGGAGCAAGAAGACGCCTCTGCCAAGGTTGGAGCACAGCTGCACCCCTTGGACTATTGGGTGTTGGACACGGGCGCTGCTTGGACAATGACCCCGCAAGAATATCTGCTGGACCACGTATGAGCTGCACCAATCAACGAGGTGTGCTCCGCCTCTGGACACGTGCTGAAGGTGGCTGGTGCAGGACGAGCTGCGTTTAAAGGAGCGGATGGCAAGCCGGTGGTGCTGCACGACGTTCTTCTCGTTCTTGAACTCAAGGCCAACCTCATCTCCCTCCGTAAGCTTGGCAAGTCTGGGGTGAGCACTAGCACGGATGGGGCACGCACTTACAAGGGGCAGCTGGGCAATCGGGTGCTTTGGGATCTGCATGAGAGCAAGGACGTGTACAGATCCATGTGGCAGCTGCCGGCGTTGGCGTGGCATGGTGGGGGGCAGGCTGGAGAGGGGTCTGCATCCCAGGGTTAGTGCAACGCCGTTGGAGGGGTTGGTGTGAAAGTGTTGGCCAGATCTGGGGAGACGGATTGGGCAACGGCACACCGACGCTTGGGGCATGTGGCAATGCCCTTGTTGAAGCAGTAGGAGAAAAATGGAGCCGTTAGGGGTCTGAAGCTGAATGGAAAGCCACCTTATTAGAATTGTGAAATCTGTTTGCTCTCAAAGTTTACCTGTTTCCCCTTCCATAGTGTGGCTGGTAGGAGCAAGAAGCCATTGGAGCTGGTCCACATGGACTTGGTGGGGCCCCTGCCGGTTCAGGGGCACAAGGGGGAGCGGTTGTTTCTGACCATAGTGGATGATTGGAGCAAGCTTATGTGGGCGTATCCGCTGAAGCAAAAGGACCATGCCGCCTCTACAATACGGGAAGATTGGCTGCCATTCATGGAGAAGCAAGCGGAGTGTGTGGTGAAGCGGATTAGGACACATCGAGGTGGTGAGTTCCTTGGAGCTGAGATGACGGCCTAGCTCAAGAAGCAGGGCATCTAGAGGGAGCTGACCACGGCTTACACCCCACAATCTAACAGTGTAGCAGAACGGGCGAACCGGACAATTCTGGAGACAGCTAGGGCGCTGCTCATAGAATCTGGGCTGGGCAACATGAAGGGGGCCCATGCTGTTCGGCACGCTACCGTCGCTAGGAACAGGGTACTCAGAAAGGTTGGGGATGACTCGTGGGTGCCGTTGGAGAGGTGGCTTGGGAGGAAGCCGCCAGTGGACATGCTGAGGGTGTTCGGTTGCATGGCAGTCGCCCACGTCCCCAAGATCTACCGCAGTAAGTTGGGGGCGAGTGCAATCTGGTGTGTGCATTTGGGGCTGGCTGCTGAGAGCAAGGGATGGCTGCTGTGGGAGCCTTCCAAGGGTGTGTTGTTTGAAAGCAAGGATGTGAAGTTTGTTGAGGGCATGATGTATGGGAGTTGGGAGAAACAGCCGGAGGCCAGGGTGTCCCAGCAAATGGAGCATATCACCATGCAGCTGGACCTGACTCCTAGTGTGTGGGAGGAAGGAGAGGAGGCAGCTGCAGAGGGTGGTGATGGAAAGAAGGTACAGGAGGCACCTGCTGGTGGAGAAAATGATGGTGTGGAGACCACCGGTAGCACTAGTGGAGCTGCTGGATCCGGGGAAGGAGAGCAGCAGCACGGGAAAACTAAGAAGCCGAAGGGTGTCGTTATGAAGGGATGGGAGACACCCGTCTCTAGGCCAGGACGTACCCGTATGGCTACTAACAAGCTGACTGCAGGAGCTGATGTAGTGGAGCAGCAGCTTGGGACCGAGGAGGCATTGCGGATTCTACCGCATGGCTATGATTCGGATGAGGAGAATGAACATGCCTACTGTTTTCTTGCCCCTGCACCAGAGGAACCAGCTAGCATGGAGGAGGCATTAGCTGGACCAGATAGGGAGAAGTGGATGGTTTCCAGGGATGCTGAGTACCAGAGCCTGCTAGAGAATGGGACTTGGGAGCTGGTGGTGCTGCCTGAGGGGAAGAAAGCCGTACAGTGCAAGTGGGTCCTAAGGATCAAGACTGATGACAAGGGACAGGTCACCATCTACAAAAGTAGGCTGGTGGCTAAGGGGTTTATGCAGAAGGAGAAGCAGGACTTCAATGAGATCTTTGCTCCTACTGCCAAACCCCCTACTCTCCGTGTCTTGTTGGCAGTTGCAACCTTTAGTGGGAAATTCATCATTCAGATGGATATATCAACGGCATTCCTCAATGGGATTTTAGAGGAGGATGTGTACATGACGCAGCCGTCTGGGTATGAAGATGGTACGGGCAGGGTGTGCAAGCTGAAAATGTCCATCTATGGCTTGAAGCAGGCGCCACACTGCTGGTACCAGAAGTTGGCAGCTGTTTTAGAGGAGATGGGATTCAGGACCAGCAGCTGTGATGAGAGCCTCTTTCTCAAGGGGGAGGGGGAGAAGCTGGTGCTGTTTCTGGTCTATGTGGATGACATTCTTCTCTTTAGCAGCGGCTGAATGTGCAACAACAGCTGATGGAGAACTTCAAGTGCAAGAACCTTGGGGAGGAAACGTACTACCTCGGGATGCACATGGAGAGGGATCTGGATCGCAGGTGGTTGAAGCTGCACCAAAAGAAGTTCATCAAGAAGGTGGGGGAGAAGTACGGGATTGAGAATGAGCGCAAGGTTGCAACTCCCGTGGCATCTGAATTCAAGCTTGTGAAATTTGCAGAGGATGAAGGGGTTGAAGCCGAGGAGCAGCAGCAATTTCAGTACTTGGTGGGCAGCCTCTTGTATGCAGCAGTTCACACAAGGCCCGACATCTCTTTCTCGGTTGGGCAGCTAGCTAGGGTGGTGCAGAATCCATCAGAGGAGCAGGTGGATGCAGCTTATCGTGTGGTAAAGTATCTGAACTCTCACCCAAGCATTGGAGTTCAATACTCCGCATCTGCACAGGTGAAGCAGAAAGGCGTTGAGGTACTGAAAGAGAAGGGGGAGAGGCTTGGAGAAGGCAAGCTCTTTCTCACTTGCTTTACCAATACTACGTGGGCCTCTAAGAACGAGGATTCCTCATCCGTGAGAGGATACATCTGCGTAGTTGGGGGAGGACCGGTTAGTTGGAGGTGAAAGAAGCAGACAGAGATAGCACTCTCTTCCGTGGAATCAGAGTACATGGCGATGTTCCATGGGGTGAAGGAGGTGATTTGGCTGAGGAGGCTGTTAGAGGAGATTGGCCAGGAGCAGAAGGTTGCTACGCCACTATTTTGTGATAGCAAGGGAGCTCTTGGGATGGCAAGGAACGCTGTGCTTCATGGGCTGAACAAGCACATGCGTATCAAGTGGCACTGGCTGCGTAAGGAGGTGAAGAGGGGGACGGTGAATCCGATCTACATCAAGACTCACCAACAGCCAGCATACTTCCTCATCAAGAGGCTTGCGGATTAGCCTCATTGGCGTTGTGTGCGCATGAGTGGAATAAGCATGAACTAGTATGGAATGATGGGGATGCAGCCGTCAGGCTGAGGGGGAGTGTGTTGGGTGCAAATTCACATTGCACGACATCCTGCCGTCTGTTTGTACGAGTATGCGTGTGAGAATGCATTTGGGTATGAATGGAATGTTCGTTTGTTTATTGGCTTTCGCGATTTTTGCTTGAAGCATTTGCAGGTACTCACACATTGTGCGCTTCGGCATAACATTGTACGCGCTATGAACAGTACAAGCAGAAAGGACGAGCTCGCAACGGAACCCAAAATAGAAGCTTTGCGGTTCGGCTTACTTGATTGCGCAGATTCAGTTCTATCCAACTCGAAATTGTACTGTTTTGTTTGGTTGACTATAGTGTAGCAGGGCAGGCACTATAGGGGTACAACTTAGGTGAAGAATGGATGTTGTTTGTCTGTATCTGCATGCTACAGGGCCAGGGGAAACCCGCGGAACCAGCATTTGGCTGGTTGGGCAAAGACAAAACAGTAATTGTTTTTAGGACCTGAACCTGGTTGTTGTTTTCCCAGGTTGGAAAAACAGAACCAGAGGTTGTTTACCAACCTACCACCTGCTGTTTTGTCCAGCCAGGTTGATTCTGTTGCTTGGAATTATTTAGGATCATCTCTTGTTGTTCCCAGGTTTATTCCCAAGATCCTTGCTAGCTAGAACTATATATTCCTTCTCTGTTTGTACCTGAATATAGTCAATTAGATTCAAGCGAATTCCTCCCTTCCTGGAATTTCATTTCTACGCGGTGCGATAGCGGATAAAATTGTACAAATAAACAACATCCAACCCTCACCTAAATTGTACCCCTATAGTGCCTGCCTTGCTACACTATAGTCAACCAAACAAAACAGTACATTTTTGAGTTGGATAGAACTGAATATGCACAATCATTTCAACCGAACTGCAAAGCTTCCATCATGGGTTCGTTTGCGAGCTCGTCCTTTTTGCTTGTACTGTTCATAGCGCGTACAATATTGTGCCGAAGCGCACAATGCGCGAGTACCTGCAAATGCTTCAAGCGAAAATTGCTAGAGCAAACAAACATACGAACATTCCATTCACACCCAAATGCATTTGCACACGCATACTCGTACAAATAGACGGCAGGATGTCGTGCAACGTGAATTTGCTCCCAACACTACTTGCGTGTTTCCAGCGAAATTTGGCAAGAGTTTCACTAGCAACAGTTCATAAGAATGGTAGAAACATCTGTTCGAGACTGAGGTCGGAGTCTACGAATATTAGTTGTCTAAATTTCTCAAAATCGCTGGCTTAGAATTGTCCACAGAAACATCGCGCTTTCAAGAAATGCCATTGATGAAACACGCATCGTCAAATCTTCACTAGTTTTAGATATGATGTAGCTTTAGAGCGCAGGTACAATTCCCAATTTGAATCGTATCAAACGGTGAAGTATTTCTTGACTTTTCAATTTCGGCGCACCGAGGGGTATGCTGCCATAGGAGCTTAACTCAATCACAAATAGTCTCACAAGTTCAACACAAGATCGTTAGAGTAGCAATTGTACCAGGTTGGAGAGAAGAGGAGGACAAGAGGGAAGGTCCCCAAGGAGCCCCAACCAAGAAAACCCCATTAGCACAAAGATTCCCTCCCTATGGGCACCCCAACTTTGACCTTTGTCACTTTCCCAACCCATGCCATCCACCTCACCCAACTTGGCCACACTTGCCAACCTGGTTTGGCTCCTCCCAACCACTTGGCAGTATCTACAGTGATATTGACGAATTTCCAAACCCCCAAAGTCTATACCCCTTATGGAGTCAACCCCACAACTTCCCATAGTCACCACAACCAAATATCAAAAGCATACGAACTTTTGACGTTTGTAACTTTCTTGTTCGTGCTCCGATTGAAGTGATACTTGGTTCGTCGGAAAGCTCTTGAGCAGAGAAGTCAAGTCAGATATCTGCTCAAGCCAAATAAAATTCACTCACACTCATAAATACCAAACCACATCAAACAAAAATTATTGCACATGCTCACACGACGTATGCAACGCACGAACATGTGATGGGAGGCTGTCAGACGTGAATGCATCACATAACAACAATATTGGTAGTCAAGACTACATCAGACGCATGACAAGTCAACCTCCAGCGCAGTATGGTCGGCCTCGTTCCAGCGCAGCATGGTCGACCGCCTTCCAGCAAAGCAAAGACCGCACTGCTCCAGCGCTACAAGGGTCGGCCTGCCAACGCACCAGGTCGACGGCGTGCTAACGCTGCAGCACGGCTTTGCAGTATTGCACCTGTAGGTGATGGCAGCGCACCTACTTCCCATGTGCTTGTGGTTGGTTGGTGCAACGTGCACCATCACATGCACGGCGTAGGTGCCTAAGCAGCCACCTTGACCTCAGGATACGACACCGAGGTCGGCTTCGCCACTAACGCCTGGGCGATTGTCACAATCCCCCGCAAAACCCCGTCACCTGGGTAACCCGGTTGACCGGGCAACCCCCTCGGCGACCAACAGCTTCTTGCTTGGCAACCACCCAGATCGACGACCACCTCCAGTCAACCACACCCGTTGTCGACCAGCTCCAGGTCGACCAGTTCAGATATCAGCTGATAACACCAAATCGGCTGCCCCAAGTCGGCGTCACCAGGTTGACGCCCTCCAAAGGTCGACCTTTCAAGTTAGCGCCCTTTCGAAGTCGGCGCCCTTGCAGTGGCCCCCGTGCAGGTCGACCAGCCCTGTCGACCAGCTTACCCACTGCTGCAGGTTGGCTACACCTCACGTACAGCCGACCACGGGGTCGGCTCTGCCCAAGCGAGGATGGGGCCAACCACAACTCCCGTTGACACGTATGTCGTCGAATAAGTCCTTGCGTGGCGTCACCATCCAAGTAGCTCTCGTGTCCAATACCCAAATGTCCAATGGATGTAGCTCCACTAGAACCTTTGCAGAGCCATCTCCTTGCTCCCCCTTGTCTCCAGCATTAAAGAACTGGCCCAAGGCGGGTTATAGTCACAGTACGCTCCAATATGCCTAACAACGAAGGATAGAGTGCACAGTTGGATTTCTGCACAGCGGCTAGAAACGTTTGTTGCGTTCTGTTCACAGATTCAAATTACCTGATTTAACTTGGATCTGGAGCGTCTTAATGTCTCCTACAATAGGCAATTTAGATCGCACAATTTCACCAAGTATTGACGACACAGCGTTGGTTTGAACGAATGGCACTATGGCAGCCACTATGGACGTAGAACACAAATTATGAAGAGTTACGAGTTGGGAATGACTCCCAGCTCCTACAAACCCCAAGAGCCGAGGTATAGTGATGTGGAACAGTGCAACACTATCCCCAACCACGAAGGGTTCTGAAACTACCATTCACAAGGGCCTACACCAAGTGAAATATTACACCACAAGTTATGTAACTATTCTCAATATCTTGAGGTGTACCCCTTTCGCGGGCTTCGCGATCACTTGAGTCTTGAAACCAAGGCTCGGGTTCTTCATCATAAACTCATCCTCTGGTTATTGAAACACGCCGAACGTTCAACATACGACAAAATAAAAACCGTGCAACAAGCACAAACGACAAAATAGAAACCGCGCGAGACACATAAACGACGATATATACACGCGGCTAGCGATGATTCGCTATTGACTCAACGCACACACATTTGACAGCATGACTTAATAGTCACACACTATTATAAGCATGAAATATATATTATCTCATGCCCTCCTTCCACTCCACCCACACACGCACACGGATTACAAGGTGAGTGCAAACCGAGGGTTGCACCAACCAACTCCCCCTCGGATTGTTGGCCTTAGGATCTGCTCCTCTCAGTTCAGGGCCATTCCAACCAGCGTGCAACACTTCCAATGCTTCTGGTCCATCAGCCTCTTGCTCATCATGTCTGCCGGCTGCCCCATCGTCTTCACATAGTGCAGCTCAACTTCACCCGCGGTCACCATGCTCCTTGTCCAATGCCACTTCACCCTCATGTGGTTCGTGAGGCCATGCAACACAGGGTTCTTAACAAGAGCAAGGGCACCCTGGCTGTCACAGTAGAGTGGAGTAGGTCCTTGCTGCTCCTCCTCCAATTCAGCCAACAAACGCCGCTGTTACACAATCTCTTGTACGGCACGGAAGAGTGCCATGTACTCAGACTCCACCGAGCTCAATGCTTGATTACTCTGCTTCTTTCTCTCCCATGCAGTTGGGCCTCCACCAAGCATGAACAAGGAGTGATCGGCCATTGAGGGAGTGAAGCCGATCTCCTCCAAAACTTCTCGTAGGATCAAGTACCACTTCCTAGGGGCCTGCTTCAGCCCATAGAGGGCCTTCTTTAGCTTCAAAACTCTTCCACTACCATCATCAAACCCCTCTGGCTGCGCCAAGAAAATCTCTTCTTCGAGGATGCCGTTTAAGAACGCGATTGTCACGTCCATCTGCTTCACCACTCATCCTTTGATGTCAGATCCTACGAGTAGGGTCTGCAGCGTTGTTGGCTTCATCACAGGAGCAAGCAGCTCCTTAAATCCACCTTCTCCTTCTGCTGGTACCCCTTGGCCACAAGCCTAGACTTGTAGCGCTCGAACTTGCCGTCGGCGTCGGACTTGACCTTGAACAGCCACTTAGACGTTATCGCATTACGTCCCTCTGGTAGCTCCACCATTTTCCATGTGTCATTCTCCTCAAAGCTCTTCGGCTCACTCTCCATGGCCTACTTGCACTCCTCAGCATCAATACTCTCCAAGGCTCCCTTGAGAGTTGCTGGTTCTCCCAGCATCTTCACAAGAGAGAAGAACACAAATGCGCATTCCTCGTACTCACTTTCCTTATCATCTTCGACCGTCATTACCGCTCCGGCCAGGGCTGACTTGCCCTGCATTCTTGGTGCATCATAGGTCAGCCTATTTGGGGCTTGAACTTTTCTCTTGCCCCTTCTTTCCTCCTCAGCTGCAGGGACTTGAAGGACTTGGCATTGCTGCGGGGTGACTCGAATCCGTGGAGCACTCCTAGTGCGAGAAGGAAGTGTCGGTGCACGCTCGCTTACTTGCTGCACCTCCTCCTCCTCTTCCTCTGCATCCTTTGCCTCCTCTTTGCCATTCAAAAGGGAATATTGCCTTGTAATGGTGCTGCCACTGCTCAGCTCCAAAGGCAGCTCCACATGCTCCAAGCCAGACATGTTCACCTCCCCAAACCGCACGCGTATCTTCGCCTTATTATCCACCTTCCAATCCTTATACATTAGGTTCTCCATGAACTTGCAGTCCCTGATCACCAAGATATTCTTGGTGAATGTGTTTCAAAGAAGCCACCCCTTGCTGTTTTGAGCCATGCCCAAGTGAATAATCCCTATCGCCTTGGCACCGAGCTTGTTGTGCCGAAGATGCTTAGGTACGAGCGCCATGCACATGCACCCGAACACCCGAAGCATATCCACCTTTCGCTTCCTACTGACCCACTCCACATAGGGCTCCCACATGAGTCAAGGCTCTGTTCTTGGCAACACATGAACTCCGCACCGCATTAGGCCAGAAGTAGTCGGGTAGCCCGGCTTCAATGAGCAACCGGCGTGCCGTCTCCAAGATTGTCCGGTTTGATCACTCGGTGATGCCGTTCATTGCAAGGAAGTATGGCATGGTAAAGGAATGCCTTATCCCATTCTCCTCCAGCCACAATCCAAACTCATTGCTCAGGAGTTCACCCCCTCGAACAGTGCGGATTGACTTGACTAGCCGGTCTTGTGGCCGCTCCACCATCAACAACCAATCGGTCTTCATTGTTTCAGTCACGTCGCTCTTCTTGGACAGCAGGTACATCCAAGTCATGCTGGTGAAGACATCAGCTATGGTGAGGAAGTACCCTGCTCCAGCAGCTCGAAGCTTCAAGGGGCCCACCACGTCCATCACCACCTCATCAAGTGGTGCCTTAGCTGTTGCCTCCAAACTAGAGAACAGGAAACGGGTGAACTTGGCTTGCATGCACGTCGGGCAGCCAAGTACCTCATCGGGCTCCCCCTTCTCACATATGCCAGCAACAATCTCATTCTTCACTAGCTGCTGCAAGATTGGCAGGGCCACATGCCCCATGCGCCGCATGCCCCATGCGCCGATGCAAGGTCAACCAATCACACTCCCCTGTAGCCGAAGTCGGATTGGAGAACGCCGCACTCGCAATAAAGCCCCATATGCTCTCTCCATAGTCCTCCTCCGCTGCTGCCTCGAGGTTCTCCTCACCCTTGTGCTGCTCCTTTGCTGCTGCACCATTCTCCTTAGGATCACCGAGCTTGCTGGTCCCTTCAGGTTTGCTCTTCTTGGACTCAAACTCCTTAGCACGACTGTTCGCGCCGTCGCCGCTACCAACCGCTTCTCCCTTGGTGCTGGCGCTTGCTGCCATTTGCCTCTCCTTAGGCATAGGGACCACTGGGATCTTCCACATCTCGTTGTAGACATCTCTATCCTCATGAAGGTCCGAAGGAATCCGCTCGCCAATCTCTGCGGTGCAGGTCTTCGCTGCCGCCTATTGCAACAGCCGCACGGAAATCAGGTTGGTTGCAAGTTTGGGCACTCAGCGCTTGTTCTTCAAGCCCACCATCTTCCTATCAGCACCCTTCAACATGGCCTTGCCCATGCCTTTCACCCCTGCTCGCTGCCCCAAAAAAGGTGTGACATGCTTCACCGGTGACGGTTTGTTCGGTGAGCAAGTCAGCGCGAGGAGTCATGCTATAGGTAGCGCCGCTATCGATCACCCAATAGTCCAGGGAGTGTAGGGTCACCTTCCCCACAATTGCTGGCTCAAAGTCTTTATTCTTCTCTGGTCCAGCCAGTGCTTGCATCGACATGAAGAAGAATTGGTACGAAAAGCGATCGTCGCTCGGGTCCTTGTCATAATCACAGCCATTCATGTTTGCAGCACCACCTTTGCGACCGCCACAGCCTTCACGGCCTCTTGATCAGGGGTCCATCCAGCAAGGAGTTTGTAGCAATTGCGTTACATGTGTCCGCTTTTGTGGCAATAGTGGCACTCGCCGTCGAATCCGCCGCGACCGCGTGCGTATCTCTTTTCGTTGCTGCTGTAACCACCCCTCCCGCGGCCACCATTGAAGTTGCTGCTACCAAATCTGCCTCCCCCTCGTCATCTGCCCCTTCTAGAGCCGTATCCTTGGCCGATGCTTGTCAACAGGAATTGTGTGTTGGCCTCGTCCTCGCTTGGGCGGAGCCGACTTCGTGGTCAGGTGTGAGGGGAGCAGCCGACTTGCAGCACTGGGCGAGCTGGTTGACGAGGAGGTCGACCTGCACGGGGACCACTGCATGGGCGCCGACCTCAGGGTGGCGCCGACTTCAGGGAGGTCGACCTGGGAAGTCGACCTGTGGAGGGTGTCAACTTGGTGACGCCAACTTGCGGGCAGCCGACTTGGGTGGTCGGCTGATTGGACTGCTGGTCGACGTGGCGGTTGGTCGACCAGACCTGCTAGTCGGCCTGGCGGCTGGTCGACTGGGCCTACTGGTCGACTTGCTAGTGGTCGACTTGACCTGGTGGTCAACGAAGGAGGGGCCAACGTCGACCTCGTCTCAAGACGCCTAGCAGTTGGGCGTCGAGTAGCTGGGCGTCAACTTGGTGACGCCGATTTCGGGTAGCCGGACAGCGTTAGCCTAGCGTTGGAGTGCTAGCGTACTAGCGTTGACTCGGGTAGCATTCCGCCGTCGCACCGCGTAGAAAAGAAATTCCAGCAAGGAAGGAATTCGCTTGAATCAATTTCACTATATTCAGGTACAAACAGAGAAGGAATAAATAGCTCTAGCTAGCAAGGACCTTGGGAATCAACCTGGGAACAACCAGGGATGATCCCAAATAATTCCAAGCAACAGAACCAACCTGGCTGAACAAAATAGCAGGTGATAGGTTGGTGAACAACCTCTGGTTCTGTTTTTCCAACCTGGGAAAACAACAACCAGGTTCAGGTCCTAAAAACAGAACCTGTTTTGTCTTTGCCCAACCAGCCAAATGCTGGTTCCGCTGGTTTCCCCTGGCCCTGTAGCATGCAGATACAGACAAACAACATCCAACCTTCACCTAAATTGTACCCCTATAGTGCCTGCCCTGCTACACTATAGTCAACCAAACAAAACAGTACAATTTCGAGTTGGATAGAACTGAATCTGCGCAATCAAGTAAGCCGAACCGCAAAGCTTCCATCTTGGGTTCCTTTGCGAGCTCGTCCTTTCTGCTTGTACTGTTCATAGCGCGTACAATGTTATGCCGAAGCGCACATTTTGCGAGTACCTGCAAATGCTTCAAGCGAAAATTGCGAAAGCAAACAAACACACAAACATACCATTCACACGCAAATGCATTCGCACACGCATACTCGTACAAACAGACGGCAGGATGTCGTGCAATGTGAATTTGCACCCAACACTCACAAGCGCCAGAGGACAAGGAGGACTTCCATGCTATGGCCGCCGCTGTGCAGGCGAACCCAGCGGTCGTCTTGCTCGATAGCGGCTGCTCCGATCACTTGATGGCACGAAGGAAGTCTTCCTCGACCTGCAGCCAAACGGCCCCATCAAGCACGTGCGCGGCTTCAATGGGGCGCTGCACGACGTCCAGGGCCGCGGCACCGTCGCCTGCAAAGGGAGGCCGAAAAGCACGTGCTCATCCCTGACGTGCTGAACGTCCTCGGTGTGCGGGCCGACCTGCTGTCAGCCGGCCAACTGAAGGAGCACGGTGTGAAGCTGTAGGAGGACGGCGACGGAATGCTGCTCGTCTTGGCAGCAGGAGAGGTGCTCGGTCGGACCACGTAATCCGGGCTTGTACTCTGCACCGATCTGCATCCTAGCTCAACGAGGTCGACGCCGCCCACGAAGGAGATTGTGGCCCTACGGGCGATCGTCTCCAAGACAAAGTCGACAACGAACAGGATACACGGGCAACTTGCGCACGTCGGCATGGAAACCATACAGAGCTCGGCAAAGAACGATGTCGCCATTGGGCTGGACCTCAAGTCGAACACGGGGGTCGACTCACCGTGTGTCTTGTGCGTCAGTGGGAAGCTGGCGCGGTACACCTTCCCCGACCAAGGCACCAATGCCGACGACGTGCTGGCCGTCGTGCACATCGACCTGTACGGGCCGTTCCACGTGGCTGCCAAGGATGGCAGCTTGTACTTCTTGCTGCTTAAGGACCGCAAGACTCGCTTCGTGTACGTAAGGCCAGTCGCCTAGAGGTCGGATGTGCTGCTGGAGTTCAAGAAGTGGCTGGTCTTGGTGGAGAGGTAGACGAAGAAGTCGGTGCTGATGCTTCGCTTTGACCAAGGAGGGGAGTTTATCAGGAAGAAGTTCACAGACTTCGTGGACAGCAAGGGTGTTCGATGCAAATTAACATTGTACGACATCCTGCCGTCTATTTATACGAGTATGCATGTACGAATGCATTTGGGTGTGAATGGAATGTTCGTGTGTTTGTTTGCTTTCGCAATTTTCGATTGAAGCATTTGCAGGTACTCGCGCATTGTGCACTTCGGCACAACATTGTACGCGCTATGAACAGTACAAGCAGAAAGGACCCAAGATGGAAGCTTTGCAGTTCGGTTGAATTTATTGTGCAGATTGAGTTCTATCGAACTCGAGAATGTAGTGTTTTATTTGGTTGACTATAGTGTAGTAGGGCAGGCACTATAAGGGTACAATTTAGGTGAAGGTTGGATGTTGTTTGTCTGTATCTGCTTGGTACAGGGCCAAGGGAAACGGAACCAGCATTTGGCTGGTTGGGCAAAGACAAAAGAGGTGTTTTTAGGACCTGAACCTGGTTGTTGTTTTCCCGGGTTGGAAAAACAGAACCAAAGGCTGTTTACCAACCTACCACCTGCTATTTTGTCCAGCCAGGTTGGTTCTGTTGCTTGGAATTATTTGGGATCATCCCTGGTTGTTCCCACGTATATTCCCAAGGTCCTTGCTAGCTAGAACTATTTATTCCTTCTCTGTTTGTACCTTGATATAGTCAATTTGATTCAAGCGAATTCCTCCCTTCCTGGAATTTCGTTTCTACGCAGTGCAACGGCGGAATGCTACCCGAGTCGACGCTAGTACGCTAGCACTCCAACACTAGGCAAACGCTGTCCGAACCATAACTTCGTAATGGCGGAACTTTTCGCAAGGCAACTTGGTTCATTTAAAAGCTCTTGGAGCAAGCTTCGATATAGGAAATTCTCAGCTTTATCCAATGAATGGTCTGCATCATACGCTGCACGACGTTCAAGGTACTCTTGCTGTTCTGACTAAGTCCCTCTTGATCTCTCTCTCTACAGACTCGGACCCGAGGATAGGGGCTGGTCTTGTACCAGGCACCCAAGGACCCTTGGAGGTGACCCTGAGGAGAGGTTTTAAGTTTGAAAAAGTCTTAATAGCTTGAGTTTATTCGGCCCACACACCAACAAGCTAGTATCAGAGCTGCATTATAGTGAACCTCGTTATAGGTAGCTATGGCGGGCAACACCTTGACAGGAGCTGGTGAATCTTCAGCCCAAGATCCTAGCGACAGCCAAGATTCCGATTTTTCAGCGCCAAAGGGAGCGCGAATTAACCAGGGCTCGCTGGTCAAGGAGGTGCTGAAGAATTTCACCGTCAAGAAGTTCAATGGTGAGGGCTATGATGATTGGGCCTGGAAAATGCAATTGTATTTCCGTCAGATCGGTTTGCTGAAACTAATGATTGGAGAGGAGTCTAGACCAAGTGACCCCGCGCTGCAGGAAGATTGGGACAAGCACTCCTCGGCTGGCTACTATTTGGTGTCGCAGAGTTTGGAGCTGAACCAGCGTCACAACGTCATGCATCTGCTGCCAGAGGATGAGTGCAGTCTGAAGGCTTGGACCGTGTTGAAGGAGCTGCACGCCCCGACCTCCGTTGTTGCAACGTTGATGCTGGTGAGGGAGCTGTTTGCGTTGTGCCTGAGTGTGGGAGAGCCAGTGCAACTTGTCTTGGACAAGATGCGCGACCTCTATGCAAAGTTGGCGACCGCGGGAATCACCTACCCGGAGCAGACCAAGTGTTTGAAGATGCTCTCACTGCTGCCAGAATCGTGGCTTCAATGCACAAGCGGATTGAGCCTGCCGCAGAACCAGAGCTCGTGGACACTAGAGTGGGTGCGGACAAAGATTCTGAAGGAGGACTTTTGTTGCCGCCAACAAAGGGGTGGAGACGACGGCAGCAGCGGCTACACGATGCAAGGGAGTCGACGTGGCAGAGGACGTGGCTTCGGTGGTGCTGGACGCTGTGCAAAGAAGGACGACGACTCCAATGACCAACAAGGACGTACCGGTTGGGGTCGCGGAGCGAAATCTGGACGTGTGGGCAAATCGGGTGTTGGTGGCAAAATGAAAGGGAGTTGCTGGTATTGTGAGAAGGAAGGGCACCCCTGGTTTCTGTGCTATAAGAAACCCGATAGATGGACCCCCCAAAATAGTCACCAGGATAACGGCGCGCGGAGGAACCAGAAATACGGTGCGAACATGGTCGTCGATTCGTCCAACAACGACCAGAAGAGCAACGGCGGTGCGGAAAAGAAGGAGTGCACCGTGGCCCAGTTCTTCTGTATTGGAGAGCAGGGGGAGCAAGGAGACGCCTCTGCCAAGGTTGGAGCAGAGCTGCACCCCGTGGACTATTGGGTGTTGGACACGGGTGCTGCGCAAGGACCTGCTGGACCATGTACGCATTGCACCAATCAACGAGGTGTGCTCCGCCTCTGGACATGCGCTGAAGGTGGCTGGTGCGGGACGAGCTTCGTTTAAGGGAGCGGATGGCAAGCCGGTGGTGCTGCACGACGTTCTCCTCGTTCTTGAACTCAAGGCCAACCTCATCTCCCTCCGTAAGCTTGGCAAGGCTGGGGTGAGCACTAGCACGGATGGGGCACGCACTTACAAGGGGCAGCTGGGCAATCGGGTGCTTTGGGATCTGCACCAGAGCACGGACGTGTACAGATCTATGTGGCAGCTGCCGGCGTTGGCGTGGCATAGTGAGGGGCAGGCTGGAGAGGGGTCTGTATCCCAGGGGGAGTGCAACGCCATTGGAGGGGTTGGTGTGAAAGTGTCGGCCAGATCTGGGGAGACGGATTGGGCAACGGCACACCGATGCTTGAGGCATGTGGCAATGCCCTTGTTGAAGCAGTTGGAGAAAGATGGAGCCGGTAAGGGTCTGAAGCTGAACGGATAGCCACCTGATGAGAATTGTGAAATTTGTTTGCTCTCAAAGTTTACCCGTTTCCCCTTCCATAGTGTGGCTGGCAGGAGGAAGAAGCCATTGGAGCTGGTCCACATGGACTTGGTGGGGTCGCTCCCGGTTCAAGGGCACAAGAGGGAGCGGTACTTTCTGACCATAGTGGATGATTGGAGCATGCTTATGTGGGCGTATCCGCTGAAGCAAAAGAACCACGCTTCCTCTACGATTCAGGGTGATTGGCTACCACTCGTGGAGGAGCAAGCGGAGTGTGTGGTGAAGCGGATTAGGACAGATCGGGGTGGTGAGTTCCTTGGAACTGAGATGACGGCCTGGCTTAAGAAGCACGGTATCCCGAGGGAGCTGACCACGGCTTACACCCCACAGTCCAATGGTGTAGCAAAATGGGCGAACCGGACAATTCTGGAGACAGCTAGGGCGCTGCTCATAGAATCTGGGCTTGGCAACTGGATGTGGCCCCATGCTGTTCGGCACGTTACACTCGCTAGGAACAGGGTACTCACCAAGGTTGGGGATGAGTCGTGGGTGCCGTTGGAGAGGTGGCTTGGGAGGAAGCCGCCGGTGGACATGCTGAGGGTGTTCGGTTGCATGGCAGTCGCCCACGTCCCCAAGACCTACCGCAGTAAGTTGGGGGCGAGTGCGATCTGGTGTGTGCATTTGGGGCTGGCTGCTGAGAGCAAGGCATGGCTGCTGTAGGAGCCTTCCAAGGGTGTGTTGTTTGACAGCAGGGATGTGAAGTTTGTTGAGGGCATGATGTATGGGAGCAGGTAGAAACATCCGGAGGCTAGGGTGTCCCAGCAGATGGAACTGATCACCATGCAGCTGGACCTGACTCCTAGTGTGTGGGAGGAGGGAGAGCAGGTAGCTGCATAGGGTGGTGATGAAAAGAAGGTACAAGAGGCACCTGCTGGTGGAGAAAATGATGTGGAGACTAGCACTAGTGGAGCTGCTGGATTTGAGGGGGGAAGACAACGACTGGGGAAAACTAAGAAGCCAAAGGGTGTTGTTATAAAGGGATGGGAGACACCTCTCTCCAGGCCAGGAGATACCCGTATGGCTACTAAGAAGCTGACTGCAGGAGCTGGTGTAGCAGAGCAGCAACTTGGAACCGAGGAGGCATTGCTGATTCTAATGCATGGCTATGATCCGGATGAGGAGGATAAACTTGCCTACTGTTTTCTTGCCCCTGCACCGGAGGAACCAACTAGCATGGAGGAGGCATTAGCTGGACCAGATAGGGAGAAGTGGCTGGTTTCTAGGGATGCTGAGTACCAGAGCCTGCTAGAGAATGGGACATGGGAGCTAGTGCTGCTACCTCAGGGGAAGAAAGTTTTACAGTGCAAGTGGGTGCTAAAGATCAAGACCGATGACAAGGGACATGTCACCATCTACAAGAGTAGGCTGGTGGCTAAGGGGTTTATGCAGAAGGAGAAGCAGGACTTCAATGAGATCTTTGCTCCCACTGCCAAACCCCCTACCCTCCGTGTCTTGTTGGCAGATTCAGCCATTAGTGGGAAATTCATCATTCAGATGGATATATCAACGGCATTCCTCAATGGGATTTTAGAGGAGGATGTGTACATGACGCAGCCGCCTGGGTATGAGGATGGTACGGGCAGGGTGTGCAAGCTGAAAAAGTCCATCTACTGCTTGAAGCAGGCGCCATGTTGCTGGTACCAGAAGTTGGCAGCTGTTTTAGAGGAGATGGGATTCAGGACCAGCAGCTGTGATGAGAGCCTCTTTCTCAAGGAAGAGGGGGAGAAGCTGGTGCGTTTTCTGGTCTATGTGGACGACATTCTTCTCTTTAGCAGCAGCATGAAGGAGATCCAGAATGTGCAACAGCAGCTGATGGAGAAATTCAACTGCAAGAACCTTGGGGAGGTCAAGTACTACCTCGAGATGCACGTGGAGAGGGATCTGGATCACAGGTGGTTGAAGCTGCACCAAGAAAAGTTCATAAAGGAGCTAGGGGAGAAGTACGGGATTGAGAATGAGGGCAAAGTTGCAACTACCTTGCTAGCAGAATTCAAGCTTGTGAAAGATGCAGAAGATGAAGGGGTTGAAGCCGAGGAGCAGCAGCAATTTCAGTCCTTGGTGGGCAGCCTCTTGTATGCAGCAGTTCACACAAGGCCCGGCATCTCTTTCTCAGTTGGGCAGCTGGCTAGGGTGGTGCAGAATCCATCATAGGAGCAGGTGGATGCAGCTGAGTGTGTGGTGAAGTAGAAAGGGATTGAGGTTCTGAAAGAGAAGGGGGAGCGGCTTGGAGAAGGCAAGCTCTTTCTCACTTGCTTTACCGATGCTACTTGGGCCTCTGAGAAGGAGAATTCCTCATCTGTGGGAGAATACATCTGCGTAGTTGGGGGAGGACCTGTTAGTTGGAGGTCAAAGAAGCAGACGGAGACGGCACCCTCTTCCGTGGAATCAGAGTACATGGCGATGTTCCATGGGGTGAAGGAGGTGATTTGGCTGAGGAGGCTGTTAGAGGAGATTGGCTAGGAGCAAAAGGTTACTACGCCCATGTTTTGTGGTAGGAAGGGAGATCTTGGGATGGCCAGGAATGCTGTGCTTCATGGGCTGAACAAGCACATGCGTATCAAGTGGCACTGGCGGCGTAAAGAGGTGAAGATGGGGACGGTGAATCCGATCTACATCAAGACTCACCAGCAGCCAGCAGACTTCCCCACCAAGTGGCTTGCGGATGAGCCTCATTGGCGTTGTGTGCACATGAGTGGAATGAGCATGAACTAGTATGGAGTGATGGGGATGCAGCCAGCAAGCTGAGGGGGAGTGTGTTGGGTGCAAATTCACATTGGACGACATCTTGCCGTCTGTTTCTACGAGTATGCGTGTGCGAATGCATTTGGGTGTGAATGTAATGTTCGTGTGTTTGTTTGCTTTCGCAATTTTTGCTTGAAGCATTTGCAGGTACTAGTACATTGTGCACTTTGGCACAATATTGTACGGACTATGAATAGTAGAAGCAAAAAGGACGAGCTCGCAAAGGAACCCAAGATGGAAGCTTGGCGGTTCAACTTACTTGATTGTGCAGATTCAGTTGTATCCAACTCAAAATTGTACTGTTTTGTTTGGTTGACTATAGTGTGGAAGGGAAAGCACTATAGGGGTACAATTTAGGTGAAGGTTGGATGTTGTTTGTCTGTACCTGCATGCTACATGGCCAGGGGAAACCAGCGGAACCAGCATTTGGCTTGTTGGGCAAAGACAAAACATGTTCTGTTTTTAGGACCTGAACCTGGTTGTTGTTTTCCTAGGTTGGAAAAACAGAACCAGAGGTTGTTTACCAGCCTACCACCTGCTGTTTTGTCCAGCAAGGTTGGTTCTGTTGCTTGGAATTATTTGGGATCATCCCTGGTAGTTCCCAGGTTTATTCCCAAGGTCCTTGCTAGCTAGAACTTTTTATTCCTTCGTTGTTTGTACCTAGATATAGTCAATTTGATTCAAGCGAATTCCTCCCTTCCTGGAATCTCGTTTCTACGCGGTGCGACGGCAGAATGCTACCCGAGTCTATGCTAGTACGCTAGCACTCCAACACTAGGCAAACGCTGTCTGAGCCATAACTTCGTAATGGCAGAACTTTTCGCGAGGCAACTTGGTTTATTTTAAAGCTCTTGGAGCGCGCTTCGATGTAGGAAATTCTCAGCTTAATCCGGTTGATGGTCTGCACGATAGGCTGCGCGACGTTCAAGGTACTCTTGTTGTTTTGACCAAGTCCCTCTTGATCCCTCTCTCTACAAACTTGGACCCGAGGATAGGGGCTGGTCTTGTACCAGGCACCCAAGGACCCTTGGAGGTGACCCTTAGGAGAGGTTTTAAGTTTGATAAAGTCTTAAAAGCTTCAATTTATCAGGCCCTTACACCAACACGTACGACGACGTTGAGGATGACGTCGACCTGCCGGAGCTCGACCCTGACATGCACGCCGACCTTGAGACCGTGGGGACATTGTGACGATGGTGGTGAAGGTCGCCATGGACGAGGAGATCCATAGCCTCATCGGTATGGGGATTTGGGAGCTGGTTGAACATCCGCAGGGGCTCAATATCATGAAGAACCTTAGGGTGCTGATGACCAAGTACCACATCGATTACACGCTCGCCCAGGAGAAGGCGAGGCTGGTTGTGAAGGGCTTCACGTAGGTGTATGGCGTTAACTACAACGAGACATACGCACCGGTAAGCAGCTACGTCACGTTGAAGATCTTCCTCAGCATCGGTTGCGTCCTCCACCTCAACCTGATGCAGCTCGAATTGAAGAACGCCTTTCTGCAGAGCAAGCTGGGTTTGATGCTGTACATGTACAAGCCAGACTACTTCAACAACGGGACCGGCCAGGTGTGCAAGCTGTTGAAGAGCCTGTACGGGCTGAAGCAGTCGCCGCTGCTGTGGTACAAGGCGCTCAACGATGTGCTGATCGGCACCAGCTAGAAGAAGAACCAGGTGGATGAGGCTTTGTACTTCAAGGTCGGCGGCGACAGAATGACCTACTAGGTGCTGGTCTACGTCAATGTTCTGCTTGCCGCCAGGATCAGCACCGCGATGCTGAAGGAGCTGCTGGAGGGTGCCTTCAAGCTGCACGAGATCTCGCTGGTTGAAAGGTACCTCGGGCTGGAGATCGTACCTGGCAGGCCGGCAAGGAAGCTGTAGCCGCACAGCAGGGCTATGCTAACAAGCTGCGCAGGCGGCTCATCGACGAGGAGCAGAACGGCCACACCCCAAAGTCGCCGGTATCCGTCAACGCCTACGCCGAGCTGACGTTCGACGACGATGAGGCATAAGAGCGCCAGGAGGAGGAATACCGGCAGAAGGTTGGCTTCATGCAGTTTGCCGCAACGAGGACGACCAGCACTGGAGTGAGGTCGAGCGCTGCCTCGCCAACCTCGCCAACACCCGCAACAAAGCCCTAAAGTTCGGCGGTGGACCAGAATCGCTGAAGCTGGTCAGCTACGTGGACGCCGACGACCCCGGCAACAAGCAGAAATGGACGAGCACGGGCGGCTACGTGTTGGTCTATGGAGGGGCCGCAGTCTCGTGGTCGAGCCAGCGCATCAAGTGCGTGACGCTGTCGTTGACCGAGTCGGAGTAAGTGGTGGCCACCGAGGCTGGCAAGGAGGGACGTTGCCTTCGCTTCCTCCTAGCAGAGTTCCGGCAGCTGGACACCAGGACACCGACTCTCCTTTTGGTGGACAACAAGTTGGCCATCACGGTTGCTGAGGGCATGGGGTTTACATGCAACCTCAAGCACATGGAGCAACGCTACGCCTGGAGCGCGGGAAGTTCACTCTGAAGTACAGCCCGACCACCAAGCAGCCAGCCGATTTCCTGACGAAGGCGCTATACTATCCAGCCTTTAATCGGTACTCCGTGTCTAAGGTCCACTCGAGATCCCCGATTGATCCTAGGGAAGGGTTACATGAACGTTGGCCTAGAGGCTTATGGGCGCACTGACCCACTACTTAACAAGCCCTTTTATCCCAATGGTCTAGTGGTTGGGATTCTCACATGGTATGAGAGCGAAGGTTTCGGGTTCGAATCCCAGTGTGTGCACCTCGGGCATCTCAGTGAGGGGGGGTGTCAGAGGTCCACTGGAGATCCCCGATTGATCCTAGGGAAGGGTTACAGGAACGTTGGCCTGGGGGGTTATGGGCGCACTGACTCGCTACTTAACAAGCCCTTTTATCCCAATGGTCTAGTGGTTGGGATTCTCACACCCCGTCATAATCGGCCAAGTGCGACCGGCCAACATGGGCGTCGGTGATCACAACGTACAGCAGTAGGTGCCATGTTCTCTTGCATTGTGTTCATATAGAGAACATTAGGCCATCGTCGCTTCTCCTGAAAAAATCCTTCCCCAAGTTCTTAAATTGCATACAAGTTTCAGGACATCCAAGATGGCATCATAAGATCAAAACAGGTGGAAGCCAAGGCTTGAAATACAAGTACACGAGGAATGCTCATTATAACGTCTTCAGAATGTCGGCCTTTGCTGCCATTCGACATCAACATTTTGAAGTTGAAGCTACACGGAATCATGCGACGACTTCTTATATTACTAAATTCAATCTTATTTCCAAAACGTCCCCGGATCTGAAGCTCTCTACTCATCATGGCGGTTTAATACGGAGCGTTCTTTCTCTCCCAGATCATAGTTGTGTTTGAAGAATACAACAGCATTTGCATTTTTAGACTACAAAGATCTACTAGTTTTCAGCGCGGCTACAACAACTGAAAGAGCAGCGTCTTATAAGTTTGATCCCGATGGCTGGAAGGAAGGGGAGGTTGTTGTTGCAGGCATGATTAAAGGTGGATTGATCAACACGGCAGATCCTACAGCTGAAAACCCTCAAGAAGTCTTTTTAACAGTTGTTGATACTGATCTATGGTGTGACGCCATAGAATCTGATCGTGCTAGGGAGCCATAAAAGAAATTTCAAGGCTTTGACAGAGCGGTACCGGGTGCATTTTTCCTAAGTCATTTGGAGCAGCATTTGTCAGGCAATTCAAGCGAAGGTTGTGGGTACATCAGAAGGCATGTGTGATTGACACCGCTCTACACCGTTCAAAAAGTTGTGGTGTGGTGGTCAGAGCAGGTGCAGCAGGTGCTGCAATTTTCATTCGAGGTCGGCGTCAAGAGAAGTTGGGTACAACCAGATCGATCTTCCAATAGTTCCGATTTCACCCAAGCACCATTGCAGCAGAAATCACTCTACACCTCATTCAAAACAAGGCAGGATTGGATCCAACCAAGCCTCACGCTCGGCAGGTCAAGTCCCAATCAAAATTGAAGCAACGTAAAAGGCAAGAAAGCATCAACAATCTTCTACCTGATCTCAAGGGTGGCAACTATGCAAAGGTAGCCCCAAAGTGTTTAAGCACTTGAATTATAAACCTCCATAGGAATCTGGGAGGGTACGGTAGACACTTACGCTACCTATGCCCTCTAGTTACGATTACGACCAACGGCGTTTTTGCGTTGTACGTTGTAAAATGCACTTTCAGCTACCTAAAAAAAAAAAGGGCTGGTGCGGTGACCGGCGTGCTGTGTGTTGTTTGCACGTGTATGCAACCGTGTATGCTGGGGGGGCACAAGCGTGAACGTGGCAAGGGGGTGTCAACGGGAGTTGTGGTTGGTCCTGTCCTCGCTTGGGCGGAGCCAACCTTGTGGCCGGCTGTGCAGGAGGAGCAGCCGACATGCAGCTGTGGGCGAGCTGGTCGACAGGGCTGGTCGACCTACACGTGGGGCACTGCAAGGGCGCCGACTTCGGAAGGGCGCCGACTTGGGAGGTCAATATATGGAGGGCGTCAACCTGGTGACGCCGACTCGGTGTGGTCGGCTGATAACTGAGCTGGTCGACCTGGAGCTGGTCAACTAAAGGTTTGTTCGACTTGGTGTGGTCGTCCGGTGGTGGTCATCGATCCGGGTGGTCGCCGAGCACGAAGCTGTTGGTCGCCGGGGGGGTTGCCTGGTCGACCAGGTTACGCAGGCGATGAGTATCTGTGAAGGATTGTGACAATCGCTCAGGCATGATGGGAGGAGGGGGGGGGGGGGGGGGGGGGGTGGGGTTCTCCTAGGCTCCAGGTAAGTGGCGAAGCCGACCTCGGTGTGGTATCTTGAGGAAGACATGCCGCTAAGGCACAGCCAATGGCATGTGATCAACCTGGCACGTGCACCGTGCATGTGACAGTGTACGTAGCACCAATTGACTACAAGCACCTGCAAAGTATGTGCACGAAAGCAAGGATGTGTACAGATTTGCACGAGAGCAAGGATGTGTACAGATCTATGTGGCAGCTTCCGGTTTTGCCGTGGCATGATGGGGGGCAGGCTAGAGACGGGTGTGCATCCCAGGGGGAGTGCAACGCCATCGGAGGGGTTGGTGTGAAATTGTCAGCCAGATCTGGAGAGACGGATTTGGAAACGCCACACCGACGCTTTGGGCATGGGGCAATACATTTGTTGAAGCAGATAGAGAAGGATGGAGCTGTTAAAGGTCTGAAGCTGAACAAATAGCTGCCTGATAAAAAGTGTGAAATCTGTCTGCTCTCAAAATCTACCCGTTTCCCCTTTCCATAGTGTGGCTGGCAGGAGCAAAAAGAAGTTGGAGCTAGTCCATATAGACTTGGTGTGGCCGCTTTCTGTGCAAGGGTACAAGGGAGAGTGGTATTTCTTCACGATTGTGGATGATAAGAGCAGGCTTTTGTGAGCATATCCGCTGAAGTAGAAGGACTGCGCCGCCTCCACGATATGGGATGATGTGCTGCCATTTGTGGAGAAGCAAGTCAAATGTGTGGTGAAGTGGTGAGCGGCCGAGGTGGTGAGTTCCTTGGAGCTGAGATGACGGAACGACTTAGGAAGTAGGGCGTCTATAGGGAGCTGACTACTGCTTACATTTCACGGTCCAACGGTGTAGCACAACGAGTGAACCGGACAATTCGGGTTGGAGAATGTCTTTCACGCTACCTTCGCTAGGAACAGGGTAGTCACAAAGGTTGGTGATGAATCGTGGGTGCCGTTGGAGATGTGGCTTGGAAGGAAGCCGCCGGTGGACATGCTGAGGGTGTTCGGATGCATGGCAGTCGCCCACGTCCCAAGGAAATACCGAAGTATGTTGAGGGCGAGTACAATTTGATGTCTGCATTCGTGGCTGGCTGCAAAGAGCAAGAGATGGCTGTCGTGGGAACCATCTAAAGGTGTGTTGTTTAACGAGTGTAAGAAGGAGAAGCAAGAACTTCACCAATATCTTTGCTCCCATTGCCAAACTCCCTGCCTTCCGTGTATTATTGGCAGATGCAGCCGTTAAAAATCAGATGGATATAACAATGTCCTTCCTCTATGGGATTTTAGTGGAGGTATATATGACGCAGCCGCTTGGGTATGAGGATGGGACAGCCAAGGTGTGCATGTCAAACTCATATGATATAGTCTGTGTAGGCTGTAGTGGGGTCGACAATATGGGGTACAACATTTCCAGGTTTTCTACTTGTACCCACATCTCACCTAGTCAATTCATTCCTCATTTCTTCACATGGTATAGAGCAGGTTCCCTAGTGGGAACGCTTCCTAGGGCCCACCACTGGAAAATCAATATTTTGTTTTTCAGACCAGAGCACGAGTCGCCCCTGCCCAAGGCGCGCCCCGTGGGCCGCCCTCTCGTCGCGTCCCCTGCCCTAAGCGGCCCGTCGCGCCCTCCTAGAAGCCCCTCTTACAGCCCCTCGCGCCACCCCTAGCGGCCCCGTCGCCGCCCCTATCGGCCCCGTCGCCGCCCTTCGCGGCCCAATCCCCACCCCTATCGGCCCCGTCGCCGCCCTTCGCGGCCCCGTCGCTGTCCCTAGCGGCCCCGTCCCCGCCCTTCTTGGCCCCTCGCGGCCCCTTCGCGGCCCCGTCGCCGCCCCTAGCGGCCTCGACGCCGCCCGTAGCGGCCCCGACGCTGCCCTTCGAGGCTCCTCGCGGCCCCTTCTCGGCTCCTCCGCCACCAGCAGCAGCCGCCGCCAGCAGCAGCCGCCGCCGGCCGCTAGCAGATGCCGCAAACAGCAGCGGCGGGCGCCACCAGCAGCAGCCGTTGCTGCCGACAGCTGCGACTGCCGCCACCACTGACAGCTGGAGCTGCCGCTGCGATTGCGGCTCTGTCCCTGCCGATGCGCCTCGGCCCTGCCCAACCGCTTGCCGGCCCCTGCCTACCAGCCCTGGTGAGAGCACTGCCGAGCCACGCCTGCTACTGCTGCCCCTAGCCTGCTGCCACTGCTGGCATGGCTACCCCTAGCGTTCTAGTCTTTGATGCCAAGGGTCGGGCTGTTCACTTTGAGGTCTGGGTCGACGATCTACAGCTTTCCTACAGTGCGATAAGAAGGACGGTCTCTCACTGTTTGATCTCACGTCTGGCGCCTCTACTGCCCCTGCTGCCAATGCTAACAGCACTCTTCGCTCACAGTGGGCCACACGCAATGCTGCTGCCCGTCTTGCTGTGCGTAGTGTCTTGCCGTCTACTGCGCACGCGCACTTTAGTCAGTACAAGAGTGCTAAGACTTTGTACGACGCTGTAGTTGCACGCTACTCTTCCCCTCCCATTGCTGCCCTTCGCCGCCTCACGCTCCCGTACGTGTTTCTTGACCTCGTTGCCTTTCCCACAATCGCTGACCTCATTACGCACCTTCGCACTAGTGACACCCACTACCACGGTGCGCTTCCTGCTGAGTTTTGCGCCAAGAACCACCCCCCCCCCCTATGTACATCACCCTCTACTACATAGTCACCCGGCACCCTGACTCCCTTCGCTCCTACAGGGACCACTTCCTCTCTATTAGCCCCACCATACTCACCATTAACCTCCTCAAGGAGCGCCTCCTGGCAGCTGAGAAGAGTATGGTCGCCGTAGGAGCCTCTCGTGGTGACCCTCGTGCCCCCTTCTTTGAGGGGTGCTCCCCTTCCCCCCTTTTGCCCTCTGTTGCCTCTGCTGCTGCCGTTGACTTCGTTAGCACCGAGTCGGTCGGCGCTGCGTCTGCCTCTAGCAGGAGACGCCGCACCGGCAAGGGCAAGGGGGGCAAGGGCGCTAGAGAGGCTGGCGGGGGCGGTGGAGGTGGCGATGGAGGCGGGGGAGGGAGTGGGGGTGGCGGTGGGAGTGGTGGCAGGGGTGGGGGCTTTGGTGGCGGCGCTGGAGGAGGAGGCGGTGGCGGCGGTGGCAGAGGTGGAGGCGGAGGAGGTGGAGCTGGTCAGGGTGGCTCTGCGCAGCGAGGCGGCTTCGGTGGTGGTCAGCGCCAGCAGCAGCAGCGCACTCGTGAGACCCCGCCCCCCCAGCAGCTTCGTGAGTGGTACGCTGCGCGTCAGTGGGGTGGGGGTGCTGGTCCCTCTGCCTACGTCTTGCGTACCGGCGACCACACAGGTGAGCTGTGCGGTGGCCCACCCACCATCCAGCGCTGCTTCGGCCGCCTGACGGACGCTTGGTGTCTCCAGTTCCCTCACGCCACTGAGATCCCCCGCTGGGGCGAGCTGCTTAGGTCGAGGGTTGCTATCTTTGATCTAGATTATGATGCCATTTTTGCTGCTAAATATGTTGTGTCTACTAATGATAAGGGTGACTGTTACCCGTGTGTTTCGCCTGACCCGGGCATTGAGGCTGCTGCTCTAGGTGCTGGTGGGGCTGCTGCTCTAGGTGCTAGTGCGTTTGCTGCCCCAGGTGCTGGTGAGTCTGCTCTCTCAAGTACCACGTCGGCTCAGGCCTTACACACCTTCACCCTTGACTCGGGTGCTTCCCGCTCCTTCTTTCGAGACCGCACCACCCTTACGCCGCTTAGTCGGCCAGTTGCGGTCTCCTTGGCGGACCCCTCTGGGGGTCCTGTCCTTGCCCACTTCTCCACTTTCTTACCGTGTCTGGCGGCCCCCTCTGGCACCCTATCAGGTCTCTACCTCCCCTCGTTCTCTACGAACTTGGTGAGTGGTGCTGATCTACAGGATGGGGGGGTTGACCAGTTCACCCATGCGAGTCACCGGGTGACCCACTATACGTGTGCTCGGACGGGCCGACACTTGGCCACGCTTACCCGTCAGCCGGGGTCGAGCCTGTACACACTGACTACTGAGTCTCCTCCGGTTGCAGAGTCTGGTCAGGTAGCTGCATCAGGTCAGGTGTTTACTGCAGCGTCCAGGTCTTGTCCTAAGTCTGCTCCCTGCTCGTGTCGTTTCCTGACCCACCAGACTCTCCTCTGGCACCACCGCCTTGGTCACCCCTCCCTGCCTCGTCTCTCAGGCATGGCCTCCCGTTACCTTGTCTCAAGTCTCCCCTGGTCCCTCCCTCCCCTCCCTCTGGGGCTTGCCCCTACTTGCGTTCCCTGCGTCGAGGGGCGGCAGTGCGCCGCCCCTCACTCCTCCGAGTTTCCTCCGACAGAGGCTCCGCTGCAGACTCTTCACATAGACGTGTGGGGCCCCGCCCGCGTCCATGGCCAGGGTCACGAGCGACAATCCCTGTTGGTGGTTGACGACTACTCGCGTTTCACCACGGTGTTTCCTTGCGCAGCAAGGGTGACGTCATTGCGGTGTTGATCGACTGGATCCGCGCAGCTCGTCTCCAGCTCAGAGAGAGTTTCGGCTCGGACTTTCCTGTTCTCCGTCTGCACTCTGACTGAGGCGGGGAGTTTTCCTCTGCCCTTCTGGGAGCCTTCTGTCGTACACAGGGCATCCGCCAGACCTTCACGCTTCCGGCCTCTCCACTGCAAAATGGGATTGCTGAGCGCCGCATTGGCATTGTCGTACGTCCATGATCCATGCGGCTGCCCCCCATTTTCTGTGGCCATTTGTGGTTCAGTACGCAGCGCATCAGATCAACCTTCAGCCTCGGGTCTCCTTGCCAGAGACCTCCCCCACCTTGCGGTGGACGGGGAAGGTTGGCGATGCGTCTGCGTTTCGTGTCTGGGGATCTTGGGCGTTTGTCCGCGACTTGTCTGCGGACAAGCTGTCCCCTCGTGCTGTTCCCTGCGTCTTCCTTGGCTTCCCCCCTGACGCGCCTAGTTGGCAGTCTTACCACCCCACCTCGCGCCGTGTTCTGATCTCCCAGGACGTCACCTTTGACGAGTCGGTGCCTTACTACCGTCTCTTCCCCTACCGCACTGCGCCCCTCCCTCCGCCGCCGCTCTTCCTTGCGTTAGGTCCCCCCCTGGTAGACCCTCTCCCCACTCAGGGTCCTGCCCCGTCAGGTGTGTCCCAGGTAGACGCAGTCGAGCCTGTCGAGGTAGCTATTGACTCTGGTACTGCTAGGGGTGCTGAGCCTGGGGGTACAGAGTTTGGGGGTGCTGAGCCCGGGGGTGCTGAGTCTGAGGGTGCGGAGCCTTGGGGTGCGGAGCGTGGGGGTGCTGAGCCTGGGGGTGCGGAGCCTGGGGGTACGGAGCCGGGGGGTGCTGAGCCAGGGGGTGCGAAGCATGGGGTTGCTGGGTCTGCTCGTGTGGCCTCTGGCGATGGTGGGTTTGGGGGCCCTTCGAGTGCTTCGTCGAGGCGGAAGCTACCCTCTCCACAAGAACTGCGCGAGTGGTTTGCCCAGCGCTGGAGCCGTGCTACTGGAGTAGGAGGTGCTACTGTTGCTGCTGACCCTGGGGTTGGCACTGGAGTTACTGGAGCCACTTGTCCTGGAGGTGCTCGTACTAGCGGTACTGAAGCTGTTGGGACTGGGGGTGCTGCTAAGGCAGCTGGAGTTGGTCCTGCTGGAGGTACTGCTGGAGCTGGTGGCGGTACTGGACCTAGCGGTCCTGCTGGGGTTGGTGCTGCTGGAGCAGCTAGAGCTAGAGCTGCTGCTGCTGCTGGAGCTAGAGCTACTGGGGGTGTTGGTGCTGGAGGTGCTGCTGGCGCTGGTGCTTCTTAGGGTGCTAGAGTTGGTGATGTTGGAGCTGGAGGTGCTGCTGGCGCTGGTGCTGCCGCTGGGGGTACTGGTGCTGTCCCTGCTGGTTCTGGAGGCGCTGCACGGCCGCGGCCGTACTTCGTTCCGCTCCTTGAGCAGGTTCTTGGTCTCCCGCCCTCTACTGGTCCTGCTCCTCCCTTAGAGTGTCCACACCCTGTCCAGTGACAGTCATAGTTACAGCCCGCCTCCCCCCTGCCTGCTCCTTCTCCCTACACTGGTCTGACTGGTGGTCTTGCTGAGCGTCGTGAGCATGCGTCTCATCATGCGTCGCCTATTCGTGCTGCTCCCACTAGTGGTCGTGGTTTGCGTCCGCGTCGTCCTGCAGTCCCAGGCATACTCCAGATGGCACAGCGTTTCACATCTCGTATTCGTGTCCTGTTGCGGTCTCCTCTAGAGTCCTCTCTTCCTGTTCTTGCTGACCCTGAGTCCGACTCCCTTCCTGCTGCCAGTCCTACTCTCACGCGTCTCCTGGCTACTGTTGTCACTACGCCTTCCTTTGAGTCCACTGCTGCGTCTGCCTTGGTTGCTGAGCTTGTTGACTTTGCTGCTGAGTGTCGTCTAGACCACGCCGCTAGTCTTGTTACTGAGTCTGAGTCTGTGTGTCCTCCGTCCGTAAGGGGTGAGTGTGCTCTAAGCACGGACATCCTTGATGGCAGGCAGGAGGAGTTAGAGTGTTTTGCTGCTGCTTTGCCTTATCTCTTGTCCATGCTGATTGCCCCTGAGGGAGACCCGGATGCACTAGACATCCTGACTCCTCAATCGTACCCTGACGCGATCGAGGGTCCCTACTCATCACATTGGCAGTCAGCTATGGACAGAGAGATGGCTTCGTGGAAGTCCACAGGCACCTACGTCGACGAGGTTCCCCCTCCTAGGGCGAACATCGTCAGTGGCATGTGGATTTTCAAGATGAAGCGGCCGTCACGTTCTCCGCCCGTCTTCAAGGCGCGTTACATGGCTCGACGCTTCAGTCAGCGGCAAGGAGTTGACTACTTTCAGACCTTCTCTCCCACCCCGAAGATGACCACTCTTTGGGTGCTGCTACACATAGCCGCTCAGCGCGACTACAAGCTTCACTCTCTTGACTTCAGCACTGCTTTCCTATAAGGCAGCTTGCACGAGGAGATCTGGCTGCGCCGCCCACCTGGCTTCACTGGGTCGTTTCCTCCTGGTACCCAGTGGAGCCTCCGGCAGCCAGTCTACGGTCTCCGGCAGGCGCCCCGTGAGTGGCATGACACACTGAGGACTACGCTAGAGGCTCTTGGATTTGCTCCTTCTTCTGCTAACCTGTCGCTGATTCTGTGCACTGACACTTTGCTGCCAGCGTTCTACATCCTCGTGTACATTGACGACTTGGTCTTTGCCACTGCTGACACTGCTGGACTCGCCCACGTGAAGTCCGAGCTGCAGAAGAGACACACGTGCACAGACCTGGGTGAATTGCGCAGCTACCTTGGTTTGGAGATCACCCGGGACAGAGCACAGCGCACCATGACCCTGACTCAGTCACACATGGTGCAGCAGGTCCTTCAGCGCTTCGACTTCACGTACTCCTCGCCTCAGGCCACTCCTCTGTCTACTCGCCACTCGCTCTCAGCTCTGCCTTCGGATGAGTCCGTAGAGCCGAGTGGCCTGTACCCGGAGCTTGTTGGCTGCCTCATGTACCTGATGACCTGCACGCGACCTGACCTTGCATACCCTCTTAGCATCTTGGCACGCTATGTTCCTCCTGGGAGACGTTGATCAGAGCACATGGCTGCAGCGAAGAGGGTGTTGCGCTACTTGTGCAGTACGTCGGGCATGGGGCTTGTGCTTGGAGGGCGGCGTTCAATAGTCCTCACAAGTCATGCAGACGCTTCTTGGGCTGACAACCAGGCTACGCAGCGCTCGTCACAGGGTTACACCTTCAGCCTTGGTCCCGGCTCTGTTTCGTGGCGGTCTACCCGCTCATCTTGTGTTCTTGGCTCCAGTTTTCAGGCTGAGATCTATGTAGGGGCCATAGCTGCACAAGAGCTACGCTAGCTCACCTACCTGCCGACTGACCTAGGAGAGCCCCCTCGTTCTCCTCCACTTCTGTATGTAGACAACAAGGCCATGCTGGCCTTGTGTTGGGAGCACAGACTGGAGCACAGAACGAAGCACATTGCTCTTCGCTACTTCCTTGCTCGTGAGCTGCAGCAGCGTGGTCAGCTGCGCCTTGCTTACGTGGCCTCTGAGGCCAACACTGCTGATATCTTTACCAAGGCACTTTGGCCTTGTGATCATCAGCGCTGCTGTACGATGCTAGGTCTTGTGCCTAATTGGCCTCACTTGCTCACTTCTTGACTTTGCTTGTACTGTGATCTTTCTATACCTGCAGTTGCTTGTTTATCTTTATATATGTTCTTGCATGTGAACTGGCCTTGTGGCCTTGAACTTGTGCTCGAAATGTGTGGTGACGTTGTGATCCACCCTGAGCTTGCTTTGCTTTGCTTGACTGGTCTTGTGACCTCTTGTTCTCCCCCACTTTGCCTATGGGGGTGTATCAAACTCATATGCTATAGTCTGTGTAGGCTGTAGTGGGGTAGACAATATGGGGTATAACATTTTTAGGTTGTCTACTTGTACCCACATCTCACCTAGACAATTCATTCCTCATTTCTTCACAGTGCAAGCTCAAGTAGTCCATCTACAGCTTGAAGCATGCGCCACGCTGCTGGTACCAGAAGTTGGCAGTTGCTTTGGAGGAGATGGAATTCAATACGAGCAGCAGTGATGATAACCTCTCTCTTAAGGGAGAAAGGGAGAAGTTGGTGATGTTTCTGGTCTACAACATTCTTTTGTGATAGCAAGCGGGCTCTAGGATGGTCATGAATGCTGTGCTTCATTGTCTGAACAAGCACATGCGTATCAAGTGAAATTAGATGTAAGGAGGTGAAGTGGGGGACCGTAAATCCAATCTACATGAAGACTCACCAGCAGCCAGCATACTTCTTCACCAAGAGGCTTGCAGATGAGCCTCATTGGCATTGTGTGCACATGAGTAGAATAAGCATGGAATGATTGGGATGCGGCCAATAGACTGAGGTTGAGTGTGTTGGGCGCAAATTCATTTCGCACGACGTCTGCCGTCTATTTGTACGAGGATGCAGGTGTGAATGCATTTGCGTGTAAATGGAGTGTTCATGTATTTGTTTGCTTTTGCAATGCTCTTTTGCAGGTAGTCGCACAATGTGCGCTTTGAACCAACATTGGACGGTCTATAAACAATGCAAGGAGAAAGGACGAGCTCGATAAGGAACCCAAGATCGAAGCTTTATAGTTCTGTTGATTTAGATGCACAAATTTATATATATCCGATTTGAAATGGTATTGTTTTGTTTGGTCAACCATAGTGTAGCAGGGCGGGCACTACAGGGTTACAGTTAGGTGAAGTTTGGATGTTTTTTGTCTGTATTTGCATTCTACAGGGCCACAAGAAACCAGCAGAACTACAATTTTGCTGGTTGGGCAAAGACAAAACAGGTTTTGGTTTTAGGACCTGAACTGGGTTGTTGTTTTCCCAGGGTGGAAACACAAAACCAGATGTCATTCACCAACCTACCACCTGATGTTTTGTCCAGCTAGGTTGGTTCTATTGCGTGGAATCATTTGGGATCAACCTTGGTTGTTCCATGGTTGATTCCGAAGGTCCTTGATAGCTAGAGTTGTTTATTCCTACTCTGTTTGTACTCTGGGTATGTCAAGTTGATTCAAGCAAATTCCTTCCTTGCTAGTAATTTCTTTCTACACGGTTCGATGGCGGAATGCTACTCGAGTCAACGCTAGAACACTAGCACTTCAATAATAGGCAATTATCATCCAAGCCATAATTTTGTAAAGTCCAAACGTTTCGCGAGGCAAATTGGCTTTATTATAAGGCTCTTGGAGTGAGCTCCGATATAGAACATTTGCAGCTTCATCTGATCGATGGTCTGCATGGCACGCTATGCGACGTTGAAGGTACTCTTGCTATTCGATTGTGTTGTTTTTATCCCTCTCACTACAAACTCAGACTCGAGGATAGGGGCTGGTCTTGTACCAGACACCCAAGGGCCCTTGGAGTTTAACCCGAGGAGAGGTTTGAATTTGATTAGTGTCTTAGTAGCTTGAGTTTGTAAGGCCCGTACTCCAACATTACTTACCCATATGGTTGGTACCTGGAGTAAGTGCGTTACTTCCCCAATTGGCTGGTATCAAAAGTAAGTGCAATACTTACCCATATGGTTGTAATAGTCACAGTAGGCTTCAATGTTCCTAAAACGAAAGATAGAGTGCACAATCTGATTTCTGCACAGCGGCATTAAACGTTTTTAGCGTTCTTATCACAGCTTTCAATGACCTGATTCAACTTGGATCTGGAGCGAATTAATGTCGCCTACAATAGGCATTTTAGATTGCACGATTTCACCGAGTATTGACGACACAGCGTCGGTTTAAACGAAGGGCACTATGGCAGCCACTATAGTGTTAGAACACAAGATAGGAAGAGTTACGAGCTAGGAATGACTCCCAGCTCCTACAAACCCCAAGAGCCAATTTACAGTGATGTGGAACAGTGCCACACTGTCCCCAGCCACAAAGGGTCTCGAAACTACCTTTCACTAGGGCCTACACCAAGTGAAATGTTACACTATACAAAGTAATGTAACAATCTTCAATATATTGAGGTGTACCCTTTTCGCGGGCTTCGCGATCACTTGAATCTTGACACCAAGGCTCTGGTTCTTCACCACAACTCATCCTTGAGTTCTTGATGGGTCTGCTGCACACACCTGCGACACGCTGAACGTTCCACACACACAACAATATAGAAGCGCGCGAGACACACAAGCGACAAAATAGAAACCGCGCGGGACACGTCTCGCGATAACTCGCTATTGACTCGACACACACATTTGACATCATGACTCAACATTCACACACTATTATATGCATGAAATATATATTATCCCATGCCCTCATTCCATTCCATGCACACACGCATGCACGCACACGGACAACAAGCGGAGTGCAAACTGTAGGTTGCACCAACAATGGTTGGTACTCAGAGTTTGTGCGTTACATACCCATAAGGGTGGTACCAGAAACGAGTGTGCCACCTACCCATTTGGTTGGTACTAAGAATAAGTGCGTTACTTACCCCTATGGTTGGTAGTAACAGTAAGTGCGTCACATAACCATATAGATGGTAACAAAAGTAAGTCCGTTAGTTACCTATATGGTTGGTACTAAGAGTAAGTGTATTAGATACCCATGTGATTGGTACCATAAATAAGTGCGTCACTTACCCATATGGTTGGTACTTAGTGCAAGTGCGTTACTTCCCCACATAGTTGGTACCACAAAAAAGAGCGCTACCTAACCATATGGTTGGTACTAAGAGTAAGTACATTACATACCAATGTGGTTGGTTACTTATGATTGGTACAAAAAGTAAGTGCGTTATTTACTTATGTGGTTGGTGCTAAGTGTAAGTGCATTACTCACCCATTTGGTTGGTACTAAGTGTAAGAGTATGTGCATTACATACCCCAGTGCTTGGTAAAAAAAAGTGTGCGTCACTTTCCTATATGGTTGGTACCAAGAGTAAGTGCGTCACTTACCCATATGGTTGGTACCAAGAGAAGGTATGATACTTCCCCATACAGTTGGTACTAAGAATAGGTCCGTCACATACCCATGTGGTTGTGCTAAGAGTAAGTGCTATACTTCCCCATATGGTTGGTAGCAAAAGTAGGTGCGTTATTTACCTATATGGTTGGTACTAAGAGTAAGTGCATTGTTTACCATATGGTTGGTACTAAGAGTTAGTCCATTACATACCCATGTGGTTGGAAAAAAAAGTGTGTCACATTCCCATATGGTTGGTACCAAGAGTAGGTGCGTCACTTACTTGTATGGTCGGTACCAAGAGTAATGCTTTACTTCCACATATGGTTGGTACCAAAAGTAAGTACGTTATTTACCCATATGGTTGGCATCAAGATTAAGTGCATTACATACCCATATGGCTGGTACCAAAAGTAAGTGCGTTACTTACCCATATGGTTGGTACAAAGAGTAAGTGCATTACTTACCATATGGTTGGTACTAAGAGTAAGTGCATTGCATACCCATGTGATTGGTACCAAGGTTAAGTGCGTTACTTACCCATATGGTTGGTACTATGTGTATATGCGTTACTTACCCATATGGTTGGTACCTCATCGTAGTTGGTGCCATACACCTGTGGTTGGTACTCGACCAGCCTCGCCTTCTCGCACTCGGCAGTGTCGTCGATGTGGTAATTCGTCATCAGCACCCAGCGGTACTTCACGGTGTTTACCCCGAGCGGCCGCTCGACCAGCACCCACGTGCCGTTGGCAATGAGGCTGCGGATTTCCTCATCCATGGCGGCCTTCACCGCTTTGCCCTTCCAGCTCGCCAATGCCTCCTTCATTGTCGTTGCGGCAATTTCCCAGTAGTGTTCGGGGATCGTTATGCATTTTGAGGTCGAGTTCCAGCAAGTTGACGTCAGGGTCAGCGCCATTGTACAAGGTGGTGAGCGCAGCTCGCGGCACGCACACGTGGTAGGTCAGCCACTCCGGCGGCCTCCAAAGTTGGCCAGAACACCGTGGTCCAGGTTGGTCGATCTTGACTTCCACCACATCGCTGTCGGTGGACTCCTCCCCCGCCGACAGCTCCCCTTCGTCGCCGCTATCTTTGCTGTCCTCGTCAAACTGCTGCACCCAAGTCGGCGTCGCTGCTGACCTCTCTCCCGTAGTCGGCTCTCTTGCGGACTGTCTGGCCGCCAACAGCTTCTCGGTCGGCTTCACTACTGGCTGCTCCCCTTTCAGCGGCTTACCTGTCGGCACCTCATTTGCGGACTTCTCTTTTGCCGACGCTGGCTCCGCCACCTAATGCTCCCCTGCCTTCGTCGGCTCTGTTTCCACGCCGACTTACTGGACGTCACCTCGGTCACCGGCGATGCTACTGGTCGGAGCCACAGGCGAGGCCCCACTTCTCCCCTCATTGCTGGAGGCCGACACTGTCGTCAGCTGCTGCAAGGCGGCAATGTGGGATGGGACACCAGTAACAATGGGTGGAGAAGACTGTACGTCATCGGCGTTCTCATCAGCAGGCTCGCCAACCTTGGCGAGTAGTGGAAGTGTTGTTTTCGAGGTGTCCCTCAATGGGTTGACCTGCGTCCACCTTAACACCAGCCCGTGCTCCGACTTTCACACCTCTAGTAACGTCGTCTCGTAGAACACTACGTCTGACGTAGTGACCTCCTTGATGTCAGTGAGGTCGAGGTGTTGTTCAGGATCCGTCTTTTTTAGGACTTACAACGAACTCATTTCTCAACTAAACATGAATCCGCTCGGTGGAATTATGCGCCTTACGCTGAGCTACCATCTCCAACTTGAATCACTTAAAAATATGGTCTAGTGAGTGATAACCAAATAAAACTGTCCAGCAGCCGCATCACTAGAATGGTGGAGGAAGTACAAATATTGAGGCATGGAAAGTTGGAGTTGGGGCCTCCAAGAGAACCATGAGAGGGAAGGGGTTCTCCAAGAGCTAGGGAAGGATGATATGAACCTTCCTAGCAGCAAGGATGCAACCCTCATCATGAGGTCCTTGAGGTGTCACATGCAAAATCCAATCTAGTTAGATTTTGCCTAGGTGTTGCAACATTTGCGACCCATGCTAGAAACTTCTAGCCACCCCAATCCAAAAGTCAAAGTTGCCTTCCCTAACCACTCAACCAAATAGCTCTTTATACCAAAATAGCCACCCAGCACTTGCTCTCCTCCAACACATCGGGGTGAAGGCCCTACCTGGCCTTCGGTGCCAGCTTTGTGCAACCATGCTGCTCGGGGACCATGAAGAGCACCATGCATCCCCACACGTGCGCCAGCGTCAAGTTGGGCTTCTTGCCGGTCAGCAGCTGGTACGTCGCCGTCCTTGGTGGCAACATAGACCTCTCCAAGCAGTTGCGCACCCAGACGGCTTGCCGTAGGGCGCCACTGGTGATGCTGCAAGCCCACCGCCCGCATCTCCTGCTCCGCAATGCTTTTCTGCTGCGGGGTATATGAGCAGGTCAGATCGTGGACGATGCCCTTGCCATCGACGAAGGCGATAAACTCCTTCCCAAGGAACTCCCCTCCACGGTCAGAGCGGAGCACCAGCACTGACTTCTTTGACTACCGCTCAGCCACCAGCAGCCTTTACTCGAACTCCTACAGCACATCAGACTTCTTGACGACCAGCCTCACCCACACGTAGCAAGTCTTGCGGTCCTTTAGCAGCAAGAAGTAGAGGTTGCCATCCTTGGCGGCCACTTGGAACGGCTCGTGTAGGTCAATGTGCACGATGGCCCGGGTATTGTCCACGTCTGAGCCCTTGTTGGGGAAGGTGTGCCGCGCCAGCTTCCCGTCGACGCATGAGACACATGGTCAGTTGGTGCCGACCGACCGCTTGATGTCCAGGCCGGTGGCGACCGTATGTTTTGCCGACGTGAGCAAGCCTCACGTGCCACCTGGCCAGCCTCAACTTTGTCGCTGTAGTGATGGTCTGCAAGGCCACCGTCGGTGTTGGAGCTGTCGTCGACATCGCCGTGCACGGATGCAAGTCAGTGCAGAGGACTTGGCTGGTGTACTTCGCCCGTCCAAGAACATCTCCCGCCGCTGAGACGAGTTGCTGCTCGTCGCCCTCGTCTTGCAGTCGCACACCGCTCTCTTGCAGCTGTCCGATAGACAGCAGGTTTGCTTGCACACCTGGGACGTAGAGGACATCAAGGACGAGCACCTACTTCCCGGCCTCTCGTTCAGGGGTGGCAGTGCCACGGCCTTAGACGAGCCGCAGCACCACGTTGAAGCTGCGCACGTGCTTGACGTCACCAATCGGTCTCAAGTCGACAAACGCCTCCTTCATCCCTTCATATGGTGTGGGCATCCACTGTCGAGTAGTACCACCGCTGAGTTCGCCTGCATGGCTGCCGCCACCGCCTGGAAGTCCTTGCTGGCCTCTATCGTCAGTGAGACGGTCAGCTTCATGATGCCGACTAGCGAGCATGACGCCTTCCTGCCGCCTCAACCCTTGCTGCCAGAGGAGGTGTCGGCGTCCTTCGCCAGCATTGATTTGGTCCACTGTTTCTCCTTGCGCGGATTGCACTCTCAACGTGGGCGATGACCGGCCGACCTCTCGTGACCTCCCTTGGTGTCATCGTAATCGGAGTACTCGTGGTCAGGATGCTCAAAGGAGAGGTGGGGGGCTAACAGCGTGCTGTGTGTTGTTTGCACGTGTATGCAACCGTGTATGCTGGGGGGGCACAAGCGTGAACGTGGCAAGGGGGTGTCAACGGGAGTTGTGGTTGGTCCTGTCCTCGCTTGGGCGGAGCCAACCTTGTGGCCGGCTGTGCGGGAGGAGCAGCCGACATGCAGCTGTAGGCGAGCTGGTCGACAGAGCTGGTCGACCTACACGTGGGGCACTGCAAGGGCGCCGACTTCGGAAGGGCGCCGACTTGGGAGGTCAATATATGGAGGGCGTCAACCTGGTGACGCCGACTCGGTGTGGTCGGCTGATAACTGAGCTGGTCGACCTGGAGCTGGTCAACTAAAGGTTTGTTCGACTTGGTGTGGTCGTCCGGTGGTGGTCATCGATCCGGGTGGTCGCCGAGCACGAAGCTGTTGGTCGCCGGGGGGGTTGCCTGGTCGACCAGGTTACGCGGGCGATGAGTATCTGTGAAGGATTGTGACAATCGCTCAGGCATGATGGGAGGAGGGGGGGGGGGGGGGGGTGGGGTTCTCCTAGGCTCCAGGTAAGTGGCGAAGCCGACCTCGGTGAGGTATCTTGAGGCAGACATGCCGCTAAGGCACAGCCAATGGCATGTGATCAACCTGGCACGTGCACCGTGCATGTGACAGTGTACGTAGCACCAATTGACTACAAGCACCTGCAAAGTATGTGCACGAAAGCAAGGATGTGTACAGATTTGCACGAGAGCAAGGATGTGTACAGATCTATGTGGCAGCTTCCGGTTTTGCCGTGGCATGATGGGGGGCAGGCTAGAGACGGGTGTGCATCCCAGGGGGAGTGCAACGCCATCGGAGGGGTTGGTGTGAAATTGTCAGCCAGATCTGGAGAGACGGATTTGGAAACGCCACACCGACGCTTTGGGCATGGGGCAATGCATTTGTTGAAGCAGATAGAGAAGGATGGAGCTGTTAAAGGTCTGAAGCTGAACAAATAGCTGCCTGATAAAAAGTGTGAAATCTGTCTGCTCTCAAAATCTACGCGTTCCCCTTTCCATAGTGTGGCTGGCAGGAGCAAAAAGAAGTTGGAGCTAGTCCATATAGACTTGGTGTGGCTGCTTTCTGTGCAAGGGTACAAGGGAGAGTGGTATTTCTTCACGATTGTGGATGATAAGAGCAGGCTTTTGTGAGCATATCCGCTGAAGTAGAAGGACTGCGCCGCCTCCACGATATGGGATGATGTGCTGCCATTTGTGGAGAAGCAAGTCAAATGTGTGGTGCAGTGGTGAGCGGCCGAGGTGGTGAGTTCCTTGGAGCTGAGATGACGGAACGACTTAGAAAGTAGGGCGTCTATAGGGAGCTGACTACTGCTTACATTTCACGGTCCAACGGTGTAGCACAACGAGTGAACCGGACAATTCGGGTTGGAGAATGTCTTTCACGCTACCTTCGCTAGGAACAGGGTAGTCACAAAGGTTGGTGATGAATCGTGGGTGCCGTTGGAGATGTGGCTTGGAAGGAAGCCGCCGGTGGACATGCTGAGGTTGTTCGGATGCATGGCAGTCGCCCACGTCCCAAGGAAATACCGAAGTATGTTGGGGGCGAGTACATTTTGATGTCTGCATTCGTGGCTGGCTGCAAAGAGCAAGAGATGGCTGTCGTGGGAACCATCTAAAGGTGTGTTGTTTAACGAGTGTAAGAAGGAGAAGCAAGAACTTCACCAATATCTTTGCTCCCATTGCCAAACTCCCTGCCTTCCGTGTATTATTGGCAGATGCAGCCGTTAAAAATCAGATGGATATAACAATGTCCTTCCTCTATGGGATTTTAGTGGAGGTATATATGACGCAGCCGGTTGCATGCTGCTGCCCTTCATCTAGCGCACGTCAGTCCCCACCATGAAGGGCAGCAGCATCGCGTGTGGCTCAGTGTGAGCGAACAGTGCTGTTAGCATCGGCAGCAGGAGCAGTAGAGGCGCTAGATGTGAGATCAAACAGTGAGAGACCGTCTTTCCTATCGCACTGCAGGAAAAGCTGCAGATCATCAACCCAGACCTCAAAGTCGACAGCCCGACCCTTAGCATCAAAGGTGAGAACACTAGAAGTAGCCATGACAGCAGCAGTAGCAGGCTAGCAATAGCAGTGGCAGGCTAGGAGAAGCTCAGTAGCAGAGGCGCGGCTTGGCGGTGCTCTTACCAGGGCGGGTGGGTAGAGGTCCGCAAGTGGTGGGGCAGGACCGGGCCGCGACAAGGCGGAAGAGGAGACCTGCGCCTCAGCTGCAGGGCAGGGTCGCGACGGCGGCGGCGGCAGCTGTCACGGCAGCGGCGGCGGCAGCTGCTGATGTTGGCGGCGGCGGCGGCTGCGGCTGTCCATGGCGGCGGCGGATGCGGCCTCGACAGCAGCGGCTGCGGTTGTCACAGCAGCGGCGGCAGCGGCGGCGGCTGCGGCCCCGGCAGCGACAGCGGCGGCTGTCACGGCACGATGGTAGCTGCTGCTGGGGCGGCGACGGCGGGGCGGCAGGGCCGTGAAGAGCCAAGGAGGGGCCGTGAAGGGGCCGCAACGAGGCGTGAAGGAGCCGCGGAAGGGCCGTGAAGGAGCCGCAAAGGGGCCGCTAAGGGCGGCGAAGGGGCCAAGAAGGGGCCGCGAAGGGCCGTAAAAGGGCCGCGAAGGGTGGCCATGGGGCCGAAAAGGACCGCGATGAGCCGCAAAGAGCAGCGACGGGGCCGAGAAGGGGCCGCGAGGGGCCGCGAAGAGCGGCAAAGGGGCCGGGGGGGGGGGGGTCGCGAGGGGCCACGAAGGGCCGTGAGAGGGGGCCACGAAGGGCCGCGGAGGTGGCCGCGAGGTAGCCACAAAGGGCCGTGAGAGGGGCCGCGAAAGGAGCCTCTGTAGCATCACTAAAGCAAGTGAGAAACAGCTTGCCTTCTCCAAGCCGCTCCCCCTTCTCTTTCAGAACCTCAACCCCTTTCTGCTTCACGTGTAGAGATGCGGAGTATTGAACTCAAATGCTTGCGTGAGAGTTCAGATACTTAACCACACGCTCAGCTGCATCCACCTACTTCCTTGAGAATGAGTCTCTCATCACAGCTGCTGGTCCTGAATCCCATCTCCTCTAAAACAGCTGCCAACTTCTGGTACCAGCAGCGTGGTGCCTGCTTCAAGTCGTAGATGGACTTTTTCAGCTTGCACACCCTGCCCGTACCATCCTCATACCCAAGCGGCTGCGTCATGTACACATCCTCCTCTAAAATCCCATTGAGGAATGCCGTTGATATATCCATCTGAATGATGAATTTTCCACTAATGGCTGAATCTGCCAACAAGACACGGAGGGTAGGGGGTTTGGCAGTGGGAGCAAACATCTCATTGAAGTCTTGCTCCTCCTTCTGCATAAACCCCTTAGCCACCAGCCTACTCTTGTAGATGGTGACTTGTCCCTTAGCATTAGTCTTGATCCTTAGCACCCACTTGCACTGTAGGGCTTTCTTTCCCTTAGGCAGCACCACCAGCTCCCATGTCCCATTCTCTAGCAGGCTTTGGTACTCAGCATCCCTAGAAACCAGCCACTTCTCCCTATCTGGTCCAGCTAATGCCTCCTCCATGCTAGCTGGTTCCTCTGGTGCAAGGGCAAGAAAACTAGAGGCAAGTTCATCCTCCTCATCCGGATCATAGTCATGCGGCAGAATCAGCAATGCCTCATCGGTCCCAAGCTGCTGCTCTGCAACATCAGCTCCTGCAGTCAGCTTCTTAGTAGCCATACGAGTACGTCCTAGCCTTGAGACAAGTGTTTCCCATCCCCTCATAATGACACTCTTCGGCTTCTTAGCTTTCCCTTGCTGCTGCTCTCCTCCCTCGGATCCAGCAGCTCCACTAGTGCTAGTCTCTATATCATTTTCTCTACTAGCAGTTGCCTCTTGTACCTTCTCTCAATCACCACCCTCTGCAGCTACCTCCTCTCCCCTGGACACACTAGGAGTCAGGTCCAGCTGCATGGTGATCTGCTCCATGTGCTGGGACACCTTGGCCTTCGGCTGTTTCTCCCAGCTCCCATACATTATGCCCTCAACAAACTTCACATCCCTGCTGTCAAACAACACACCCTTGGAAGGTTCCCACAGCAGCCATCCCTTGCTCTCAGCAGCCAGCCCCAAATGCACACACCAGATTGCACTCAGCATGTCCACCAGCGGCTTCCTCCCAAGCCACCTCTCCAACGGCACCCATGAGTCATCCCCAACCTTTGTGAGTACCCTGTTCCTAGCGACGATAGCTTGCCGAACAGCATGGGGCCACATCAAGTTGCACAGCCCGGATTCTATGAGCAGCGCCCTAGCTGTCTCCAGAATTGTCCGGTTCGCCCGTTCTGCTACACCGTTAGACTGTGGGGTGTAAGCCGTGGTCAGCTCCCTCTGGATGCCCTGCTTCTTGAGTCAGGCCGTCATCTGAGCTCCAAGGAACTCACCACCCTGATCTGTCCTAATCCGCTTCCCCACACACTCCGCTTGCTTCTCCACGAATGGCAGCCAATCTTCGCGTATAGTAGAGGCGGCGTGGTCCTTCTGCTTCAGCGCATATGCCCACATAAGCCTGCTTCAATCATCTACTATGGTCAGAAAGTACCGCTCCCCCTTTTGCCCCTGAACCGCCAGTGGCCCCACCAAGTCCATGTGGACCAGCTCCAATGGCTTCTTGCTCCTGCCAGCCACACTACGGAAGGGTAAACGGGTAAAGTTTGAGAGCAAACCGATTTCACAATTCTCATCAAGTGGCTGTCCGTTCAGCTTTAGACCCTTAACGGCTCTATCTTTCTCCAAGTGCTTCAACAACGGCATTGCCACATGCCACTAAGCGTCGGTGTGCCGTTGCCCAATCCGTCTCCCCAGATCTGGCCGACACTTTCACACCAACCCCTCCAATGGCGTTGCACTCCCCCTGGGATGCAGACCCCTCTCCAACCTGCCCCCCACCATGCCATGCCAACGCCGGCAGCTGCCACATAGATCTGTACACGTCCGTTCTCTCGTGCAGATCCCAAAGCACCCGTTTGCCCAGCTGCCCCTTGTAAAAGCGTGCCCCATAACTGCTAGTGCTCACCCCAGCCTTGCCAATCTTACGGAGGGAGATGAGGTTGGCCTTGAGTTGAGGAACAAGGAGAACGTCGTGCAGCACCACCGGCTTGCCATCCGCTCCCTTAAACGCAGTTCGTCCCGCACCAGCCCCCTTCAGCGCGTGTCCAGAGGCGGAGCAAACCTCGTTGATCAGTGCAGCGCGTACGTGGTCCAATAGGTCCTCACGCGGCGTCATTGCCAAGCAGCGCCCGTGTCCAAAACCCAATAATCCAGGGGGTGCAACTCTGCTCCAACCTTGGCAGAGGTGTCTCCTTGCTCCCCCTACTCTCTAATATGGAAGAACTGTCCCGCGGTGGGCTACTTCTTCTTTTCCGCACCGCCATTGCTCTTCGGGTTATTGTCGGACGAATCGGCGACCATGTTCGCGCCGTTTTTCTGGTTCCTCCGCGCGCCGCCATCCTGGTGACGATTCTGGGGGGTCCATCCATCGGGTTTCTTATAGCACAAAAACCAGGGGTGCCCTTCCTTCTCACAATACCAGCAACTCCCTTTCATTTTGCCACCAGCACCCGACTTGCCCCCACGTCTAGATTTCGCACCGCGACCCCAGCCGGTACCTCCTTGTTGGTCGTTGGAGTCGTCGTCCTTCTTTGCACCGCGTCCAGCACCACCGAAGCCACGTCCTCTACCACGTCGGCTCCCTTGCATCCTGTAGCCGCTGCTACCGTCGTCTCCAACCCTCAGTTGGCGGCGACGGAAGTCCTTCTCCAGAATCTTTGTCCGCTCCCACTCGAGTGTCCACGAGCTCTAATTCTGCGGCAGGCTCATTCCGCTCGTGAAGTGAAGACTCGATTCTGGCAGCAGCGAGAGCATCTTCAAACACTTGGTCTGCTCCGGGAAGGTGATTCTCGCGGTCGCCAACTTCGCATAGAGGTCGTGTATCTTGTCGAGGACAGGTTGCACCAGCTCTCCCATGCTCAGGCGCAACGCGGACAGCTCCCTCTCTAGCATCAACGTTTTAACAACGGAGGCCGGGGCGTGCAGCTCCTTTAATACGGTCCATGACTTCGGACCGCACTCAACCTCCGGCAGCAGGTGCATGACGTGGTGACGCTGGTTCAGCTCCAAACTCTGGGACATCAAATAGTAGCCAGCCGAGGAGCGCTTGTCCCATTCTTCCTGCAGCATGGGCTCACTCAATCTAGGCTCCTCCCCAATCATTAGTTTCGGCAATCCAATCTGACGGAAATATAGGTGCATTTTCCAGGCCCAATCATCATGGCCCTCACCATTGAACTTCTCAACAGTGAAGTTTTTCAGCACCTCCTTGACCAGCGAGCCCTGGTCTGTTCGCGTTCCCCTTGGCGCTAAAACACAAAAATCTTGGCTGCCGATACGATCTTGGGCTGAGGATTCACCAGCTCCGGTCAAGGTGTTGCCTGCCATAGCTACCTATATCAAGGATCACTAGAACGTAGCTCTGATACCAGCTTGTTGGGGTGCGGGCCTAATAAACTCAAGCTATTAAGACTTTATTAAACTTAAAACCTCTCATCGGGGTCACCTCCAAGGGTCCTTCGGTGCCTGGTACAAGACCAGCCCCTATCCTCGGGTCGGAGTTTGTAGAGAGAGGGATCAAGAGGGACTTCGTCAAAACAGCAAGAGTACCTTGAACGTCGCGCAGCCTATCGTGCAGACCTTCGATCGGATTAAGCTGAGAATTTCCTACATCAAAGCTCGCTCCAAGAGCTTTTAAATGAACCAAGTTGCCTTGCGAAAAGTTCTGCCATTACGAAGTTATGGCTCGGACAGCGTTTGCCTAGCGTTAAAGTGCTAGCGTAATAGCGTTGACTCGGGTAGCACTCCGCCGTTGCACCGCGTAGAAACAAAATTTCAGGAAGGGGGGAACTTTCTTGAATCAAATTGACTTTGTCTAGGTACAAACAGGGAAGGAATAAATAGTTCTAGCTAGCAAAGACCTTCGGAATAAACCTGGGAACAACCAAGGATGTTTCCAAATAATTCCAAGCAAGAGAACCAACATGGCTGGACAAAACAGCAGGTGGTAGGTTGGTAAACAACCCTTGGTTCTGTTTTTCCAACCTGGGAAAACAACAACCAGATTCAGGTCCTCAATAACAGAACCTGTTTTGTCTTTGCCCAACCAGCCAAATGCTGGTTCCGCTGGTTTCCCCTGGCCCTGTAGCATGCAGATACAGACAAACAACATCCAACCTTCACCTAAATTGTACCCCTATAGTGCCTGCCCTACTACACTATAGTCATCCAAACAAAACAGTACAATTTCGAGTTAGAGAGAACTAAATCTGCGCAATCAATTCAACCGAACCGCAAAGCTTCTATCTTGGGTTCCTTTGCGAGCTCGTCCTTTCTACTTGTACTGTTTATAGCGCGTACAATGTTGTGCCAAGCGGACAATGCGCGAGTACCTGCAAATGCTTCAAGCCAAAATGCGAAAGCAAACAAACACACGAACATTCCAATCACACCCAAATGCATTCGCACACGCATTCTCAAACAAACAGACGGCAGGATATCGTGCAATGTCAATTTGCACCCAATAGCCACTAGTCCATGACGGGACCCCGTAGCAGCAAACGACATGTCGTAGCTTCCTTGCATCCAAAGTGACGTAGTTAGCGTCGAAGAAGTTGTTCATCGTGAAGACCCACGATTGAACCATCGGACATTTGCGTTGGCTTGGATCGAAACAGGGTAGGCTGTGCAGTTTGAGCGGCATTGGTGCGCTGATGTCATCGTTGCCGATCGTCACTGCAAGTTTGACGTGATGACGGGCTTTGTGAGGCTCATTTGTGCTTGCTGCGGCCCTATTCTTCTCCATGCCAGGCATCGATTGGGCAGCGCCATCTCTGGCTACGCCTGAGCACTATCAAACATTGTCATAATGTGATGGTGTGCTTTATGAAATGAGAATTAGTTCATTCACTTGCGCAGGTGCATCCGCTGGTGCTTCTGTTGGTGCTGGTGCATTTGCTTTTGAATGATGGTGGGTGGAATGGCGTTCCACCATGAGTGCCATGATTTGGAGTGCCAAATCTTCAAGTTGGTGCACGAGCCGGTCGAGCTGCTCCTGCGTCAATGTTGCAAGATTGGGTCTGGCCATGGCGAGGGCGTCAGGCAAGCTCAGCGAGAGCATTAATCGTGGCCGTGCGTGCTTTCGAAAGAGCACTTTGAGTGTTTGTCCTTGGGCGCTGAGAGACGTCTACCCCATCCAAAAATTGAGATCGTTGGGTATGTAACGCACTTACTCCTAGGACCAACCATATGGGTAAATATGGCATTTACTCCTATTACCGACTATATGAGTAAGTAAAGCACTTACTCTTGGAACCAACCATATGGGTAAATAATGTACTTTCCCTTAGTACCAACCATTTGGGTAAGTATTATACTTACTTTTGGTACCAACCATATGGGCTAGTGTCGCACTTACTATTGGTACCAACCATATGGGTAAATAACGTATTTACGCACTTACTCTTAGTGCCAAGTATATGGGTAAGTACCGACCATATGGATAAATAACGCACTTACGCACTTACTCTTAGTGACAACCCTATGGGTAAATAACGCACTTATTTTTGGTACCAATCATATGGGCTAGTCACGCACTTACTTTTGGTCCCAACTATATGGGCATGTAACGCACTTACTCCTGGTACCAACCATATGGGTAAGTAACGTACATACTTTTGGTACCAACCATAGGCGTATGTGATGCACTTTCTCCTTGTACCAACCATATGGGTAAATAACGCACTTACTCTTAGTACCAGGTATATAGGCAAGTAACGCATTTACTCTTCGTACCAACCATATGGATAAATAACGCAATTACTCTCATACCAATGGTTTGGGTATATATCACACTTTCTTTTGGTTCCAAAGATATGGATATGTAATGCGCTTACGCTTGGTATCAACCATATAGGTAAGTAACGCAGTTACTCTTAGTACCAAGTATATGGGTAAGTGACGCACTTTCTCTTGGTACCAACCATATGGGTAAATAACGCACGTATTTTTAGTAACAACCGTTTGGTTAAGTAACTCACTTACTCTTCATACCAACCTTATGGGTAAGTAACGCACTTACTCTTGGTACCTATCATATGGGTAAGTAACACACTTGTTCTTGGTACCAACCAGATGGGTATGTAACGCACTTGCTCTTAGTACCAACCATATGGGTAAATAACATGGGTAAGTAACGCACTTATATGTGGCACCATCGACTTGGGCATAGCACGCATTTATTCTTAGTACCAATCATATGGGTAACTAACGCACATACTTTTGGTACGAACCGTATAGGCATGTAACACACTTACTACAGGTACCAACCATATACGTAGGTAACGCACATACTTTTGGTACCAACCATATTGGTATGTAACGCACTTACTCCTGGAACCAACCATATGGGTAAATAAGGCACTTAATCTTAGTACCAACTATATGGGTAAGTAACGCACTTACTCTTGGTACCAACCCTTAGGGTAGATAACGCACTTACTCTTAGTACCAACCGTTTTGGTAAGTAACGCACTTACTTTTGGTACCAACCATAGAGGAAGTATGAGGAGGAGGAGTACCGGCAGAAGGTTGGCTTGCTGCAGTTCGCGGCGACGACTGTCGACAAGAATTGTGGTTGCCCCCCTTCTCGCTTGGGCGGAGCCGACTTCGTGGTCGCGTGTGCGGGGAGTGCAGCCGACCTACAGCACTGGGCAAGCTAGTCGACCTTCATGGGGGCTACTGCAAAGGCGCCGACTTTGCGAGGGCGCCAACTTTGGGTGGTCGACCTAGCGAGCTCGACATCGGAGAAGTCGACTTGGTGACGCCGTCTGGTGTGGTTGGCTGACAGGTGTGCTGGTCAACTTGGAGCTGGTCGACCAGGAGTGTTATCGCGTGAAGCTGGTCAACCAAGGGTGTGGTCGACTTGGTGAGGTCGACTAGAGGTGGTCGTAAACTTGGGTGGTCAACGTGGTTGTGTGGTCGACCAGGTTACTCGGGCGACGGGGTTCTGCAAAGAACTGCAACGATTGCCCAGATGTTGGTGGCAAGGCCGACCTCGATGTGGTATCCCAAGGTCGACGTGGCTTGAGGATGATTTGGTGTATGCGCTGTGCAGGTGGTAAAACACGCCAATCCAATCATCTGCGGGCACCTGCGAAGTGGGTGTGCTCCTGTCCTGCGGGTGCAACGCTGTGCAGCCGCTTTGCTGCAATGTTGGCACGCTGTTGACTTGCAGCGCTGGCAAGCCATGACTTTGTACTTCTAGAACGCGGTTGGCCGTGCTGTGCTGGCAGTCGACCAACTTACATGCGAGCTCTGATGTAGTCAGTCTTCCTAACCTTCTTGCTATCATTCTGAAATTTCGTTTTGTGAACTCTTGCTAGTGAAACTATTGCTGAATTTCCCCGTGAATGCGCAAGTAGTGTGAGCACGAGTTAATGACAAAGGAACAAACGAACGCAGATACCACCCGAGCATCCGTGCCTACCCCGTAGTCTAGCTCCCGTTGCTAAAGTTATCTCCGCATGGTGTGGTGAGCGTGGACGGCACTGCGTCGTAGTTTTTTGTCTAGTCGATTTAGTCGCACATACCTAAGATATTTGTAGGACGGTAGCTCTACGTTAGTCACCACCATGGTTGGCCTAGGTGACACTGGTGTTGTATACACCTTAGAGGCATAGCTGGAGGATTCGAGGAGACACCATGAGGCTCGCGACTACGGGGACATCCTCTGGGCGGTCGTTGAGGCTGGCATCCACGCCGTGTGTCCGACGGAGCACACTTCTCGGCCTGCTTCTCCTCGACCGGTGAACAACAAATGCGGCGTCGACGTGGGTGTCAACGCTGGTGACCAAGTCGGCAGTAGTGCGGGAGCACGACGAGCCATTGATGTGTGATCAACTCTGATGTAGACGCGGCGTTCAGGCGCGAGGGATGCGGTCGTCGACGGGTGCAGGCTCCTCGCAAGTCGATGTCGGAGGTCGATGAAGCGGATCGGCGCTGTCATTGGTGACTCATGTGACATCGGGTGGGATAGCGCCGAGCTACGGCTACTTCAAGTTTACGTCGGACAGGATCTCTGTCAACCCCCTGCTGGTCAGACGACCAGACATCCTCACCTCGAAGGAAGCCATCGAGCGTGAGCTGGAGATGGCCGGGCTGATGGGCTTCGCCGCCGGCACCGTGACGACGCCGTCAAAGAACTATCCCAACCCGTGTGCGGAGTTTCACATTGTGCAGATGCTGACCTTCACAATCAGCTCGCGGTGCTGCTTACCGATGTGCAGATCGCCCTGAACCTGTGCAAGGACTACCAAGACGCCGGCCACCAAGCGTGGCACTTCATCGAGTTGACATACCAGGTCACTGACGACCTGTACATCGGACAGCTCAAGGAGCACATGACACATCTGCAGATGGGCGACCATGAAACGGCAACCGACTTTTGCAACTGGGCTCAGTGACTTCTTGCCACTATGAGGATGGCCAGCGTGCAGTACTAAGCAGCGTCATATGTCACGCATGTGTTAAAGAGGCTCCCAAGCAGCTACAACCTGCTGAAGCGACTGTCGGTGGTATCGAGCATGCGGGCGAGGCTCAACGAGAACTCCCTAACCTCGTACATTATGCAGGACGAGGCGATGCAAGAGGCCGACCGCTCCATGGAGGCCGCTCCATGGAGCGGTCCCGGCGAAGCAAGGTAGCCAACTGGGACAGCGTGGGCAGTCTAGCAATGGCAGTAGCAGAGGTGGCAGGACGGCCAAGGACGCCGACAAGAGGAAGTCACCCCAGGATGGCGGTCGAGGGGGACGAGGTCAACGTCGGGAACGCTGGACCTCAAGCCGGCATCCGTTGCCGACTCACCGTGCATTTTGTGCGTCGGCGGGAAGCTGGCATGGCACACCTTCTCTGACCAGGGCTCCGATGCAGATGACGTGCTGGTTGTCGTGCACGTCGACCTATGCAGGCAGTTCCGCATGACTGCCAAGGACGGCAGCCTATACTTCTTGCTCCTGAAGGAATGCAAGACCCACTACGTATGGGTGAGGTCGGTCGCTAAGAAGTCAGACGTGCTGCAGGAGTTTGTGCAGTGGCTAGCGGTGGCTGAGCGGCAGACAAAGAAGTCGGTGCTGATGCTGTGTTTTGACTGGGGAGGGGAGTTCCTCGGGAAAGACCTCCCCGCCTTCGTGGACGGCAAGGGGATCGTCCACGACCTGACCTGCCGTACACCTTGCAGCAGAACGGCATGGCAGAGTGGGAGATGAGGACGGCATGGCAGAGTGGAGTCGGTGCGGACGATGCTGCTACACGAGGGTGTGCAGCACCATTGGTGGCACCTCGCTCTGCGGTAGGCCGTCAGGGTCCGCAACTGCCTTGAGAGGTTGACGCTGTCGCCGAGGACGACGCCGTACCAGCTGCTCACTGGGAAGAAGTCCGACTTGTTGTAGGCCCGCGTGTGAGGCTGTATAGCGCAGTTCTTGGTTCCCCTTCCCCTGCCCCCCCTGCCCCTCCTCTTGTAGCCGACCTAGGTGGGATGACTCCGGTGTTGGCCGCCGGCAATGAGGGGAGCAGTGGGATGTCAATAGTGGTGCCAGTCAAGAGCATTGCCGGTGGTCAATGTGATGTTCGGCAAGTCAACAAAAGAGTGAAGTCGACCCCGACGGGGGAGGAGCAGGCTAAGGCGGTGCAGTCGACTTTGGTGAAAATGGCGAAAGAGGCATCGGCAGGGCAGCAGCCGATAAGAGAGCAGGCAGCAGTGGAGCCGACCGCAGGAGAGAAATAAGTAAGGACGCCGATTGTGGAGCAGCAGGATGCTCAGAGCAGCATCGGCGGTCACGAAGGAGGGGACGCCAAGGAGTCCACAAACAGCGACGTGGTGGATGTCCAGCATGGACCACGGCGTACAAGCCAACTTCGGAAGCCGCCCGATTTCTTCATACCAGCTGCCTTCACCACAGTGTACGATGAGGTCGACGACGACCTTCTGTACGATGACGCCAAAGAGGATGAAGAACTGCCGGAGCTCGACCCCGACATGCACGTTGATCCAGAGCACCGTTGGGACATCTCGACGACGACGGTGAAGGAAGCGCTCGAAAGCTAGAAGGGTAAGGCAGTGAAGGCCACCATAGAGGAGGAGATTTGCAGCCTCGTCGGCATGGGAACCTGGGAGGTGGTCGAACACCCACCTGGGGTGAACAAAATGAAGAACCGGTAGATGCTGATGACGAAGTATCACATCGACGACATCGTCGACCGCGAGAGGGCGAGGCTGGTCGTGAAGGGTAAAGCGGTGAAGGCCGCCATGGATGAGGAAATCCGCAGCCTCATTGCCAATGGCACGTGGGTACTGGTCGAGTGGTTGCTCAGGGTGAACACTGTGAAGAACTACTGGGTACTGATCACGAAGTACCACATCGACGGCTGTCAAGTGTGAGAAGGCAAGGCTGGTCGTCGAGGGCTTCACACAGGTGTATGGCGCTGACTACGACAAGACGTACGTGCCGGTGAGGATTTTCTTCTGCATTGCCGCCATCCTCGACCTCAACCAGATGCAGCTTAACATAAAGAATGCCTTCCTGTAGAGCAAGCTCGACCGGGTACTGTACATGAACCAGCCGGACTACTTCAATGACGGGACTAGCCGGATGTGCAAGCCGCTGAAGAGCCTCTATGGGCTGAAGCACTCGCCGCTTCTGTGGTACAGGGCTCTTGATGGCGTGCTGCTGGGCGCTGGCTGGGAGAAGGACCGGATTGATACGATGCTCTACTTCATGGTCGGTGACAATGGTGTGGCCTGCTCGGTGCTAGTCTACGTCGACGAATTGCTTGCCGCCAGCAGCAGCACCGAGATGCTGAAGGAACTAAAGGAGCTGCTGGAGGCCGTCTTTGAGCTACGCGAGATCTCGCCGGAGCAGCAATACCTTGGGCTGGAGATCGTGCGCGACAGGCCGGCAAGGAAGCTGTGGCTCTACCAACACGGCTACGCCAACAAGCTGGGAAGGCAGTTTCTCGACGGGGAGCAGACCGGGCGTACCTCGAAGACGCCGGTCTCGGGCAACGCCTACGCCGAGCTCACCTTCCATGACAAGGAGGCGCAAGAGCGCTAGGAGGAGTACCAGCAGAATGTCCGCTTGCTACTGTACGCAGCGACCACGACGAGGCCAAACATTGCCTTCACCTGCAGCAAGCTATGGAGCGGCCTCACGGTGAGGAGCAACCAGCAGTGGCGCGAGGTCGACCGCTGCCTCGCCTACCTCGCCAACACCCGTGACACCACCCAGGAGTTTGGCGATGGACCTAAGTCGAAAAAGCTGGTCGGCTACGTGTGTCACCTAAGACATCCCGACAGAGGGTGTAGCAAAGGGCGAAAGCGGAAATCCTGTACATTTGTATATAAACGAAGCAACCAATGGCGGGGAGCGACTAGGCAGGATGCGACACTTGACAAGGGGGTTGGTACCAAAGGATTGAATTCAGAACTGGGTGGCAGCAGTGCGGAAGGGGTGTGTTGGCAGGGTTTACAACAGAATGACGTGGATGTGGGGGTGCGAGTGTGTTATGTGTGGTATGCATGTATGTGCTTTGGGTTTCTTCTTGCATACACCGAGTCCAGGACAGAGCTGGAAGGCAGCAACGCCAGCTGGAGACGGGTGAGAAGGCAGGGTGGATGGCAAGCTAGGCAGCCCATTGGTGTTACATTGTTAGGCTAGCCTTGCTAGGGTTAGAGTAGGGAAGCCTAACGCAGGGTCCTGGGCCATGCGACTGCCACTTCGTGTTTGTTTTCGTGAATTACTGCAACAATTTCAACAACGCAGTGTGCAACGGAGCCACAACAAGCAGTCAGGATGAGTTAGGAATGGGAGTACCTTACAAACACGCAGTCTGAGTTCATGGAGTTACGTTCGGGTAGACTCGTAGCAGTGCCGACGGTTGATTGAGCGCAAAGCCAACAGATGGCGGATGAGACGGAGAATGATCTCACCACAAAGAGGTTGCAAGAGACGGGCAGGACGGAAGGGCAAGGTGGGCCCAGTGAGGGAGCAAGCGGACCGCAAGGTGGCGCAGGCGTAGCTCCAGGGGATGGCGGGAATAACACATCCAGAGGATCAGGGGCGCGGAAGCACGAGCATGCGCCGCCGCGTTTGCAGGAACGGGGGCCGAGTGGTTATCAGCGGAGCGCCTCGTGACAGGGTACGGAAGATGAGGTGGGTGTGCAGCACTGGAAGTATACGCAGCTGCCGAAGATCGAGGTGCCCGAGCGATTCTCGAGGGATAGCAAGCGTGGCCCGAGCTTGAAGAACTACATCATACAGCTAGAGAATCTGCAGGCGCGCTGGGCAAAGGACCGGCTGGATCTGGAAGAATTCTTTCGAGGGCTGGCGAATACCTTGTCGGGAGAAGCGGAGACCTACTATCGAATTTCACGGAGGGAGTTGCTTGAGTGTTCGGCCGAGAGGGCACCATGGGAACAAGATCCCACCTCAAGGTTTGTGGCGATGATACGGGAGAAGTTTCCACTGCAAATGGCAAAGAGAGTCGTGGAGTTCCGAGCTTTTCGACGAAGGGAAGGAGAGTCCCTGCTGGCCTACTACGGGCGGCTGGTGGAGCTGGGAGAAGACATGAACTGCATAGATCAGGGAAGATTGATCGAGAAATTTGTAAATGGATTAAATCAACCTCTGCAGTAGGATGTGCAGGTGCGAGTGTTCGAGATGGGGCCAGAGGCTACGCTGAGGGAGGCATACGAGATTGTCAAGCGTGTGGAAACCGGTCGACGGTTGTACGAGGTGGAGCAAACGGTGGAAAGAGGACCAGAGCGGAGACGACCGGCATGGGCGGCGACATCAGCTTACCCAGAGCCGGAGGAGCGAGGGAGAGAGGAGCCGCGACGCTGTCACAATTGTGGCCTGACGGGGCACCTACGGCGGGACTGTCGAAATCCAGCGGCGTACTCACTATGCGGAAGTCGGGAGCATAAGAGAAGGGATTGCTCAGGAGCGCCCACCTGTGCGCGCTGCGGCTGAAGGGGTCATCAAGAGCAGATTGCTACACGGGGTGGCGCGACCACCGAGCAATAGCAGCCAGCTATGGTTGCACACAAGGAAGAGGAACCGGATGAGCCATAATTCATGCTGATGGCGCAGCCGGCGTGCGAGAGGGACAAGCTGGGTTTACGAAGGGCGGTGCGCAGGCAGGAATTCCTTGAGGACGTGCAGCGAGAGGACGGTCCGAGGCGGCGGGCGAGCGACAGCACTGATGCAGCTGGAGCAGCCTATAGGCATCCGCAGGAGAGGATGACATGCCAAGCCACAGTGCTGACGATAGCAGCCGGGGTGATCACGATCGGCGGGTTCACGGTGCAGTGGGTAATCGTCGACATAGGAGCCGTGCACGTGCTCATTGGCAGACGACTCACAGACAAACTGCAGCTGAACAAGCCGAGGAGACTGATTGCGGAAGGATACCTATTAATGATGGCAGACGATGGGGAGGCGAAGTGGATGCCGAAGACCACGCAGTCGATGGCCCTAATGCTGAACCCCGGCACCTCGGAAGAGTGCGCGCTGCGAGTGTACTGTGGGGTGTTGGAATCAGAAGACTTCGACCTCTTGATAGGGGTGGAATACTTGTTCGGCATCGGAGCTACCATCTGTATGTGGGAAGAGAAGGTGCTGTATCGGGTCTGCTACTGGGAAGATAACGGACCCATTGGCATGCTACCGGTGCACTCCGTGCAAAGGGAGCCTAGGGAAGCCTACCAGAGCTCTGAGGCTGAGGTACGCGAGGAGCTGGGCATCCCCAGCTGGCAGCAGATCACGCGAACACCAGCAGGACAGCAGGCACAGAATGAAGGGGAGGCAAACTTAAAGGCGCTGTGCACCAACACGAGAAGGCTCCTGGGACCTACGGTGGTGCTGGACCTCTTTGGGGGCATAGGAACAGGGCTGGCGGCCGCACTAAAGGCAGGGAGAAGCGTAGAGAAGTGGATCCTGGTAGAAAATGACATGGGAGCGGCGAAGATGGCAGTGTGTCACGCGCATAAGCTCCATGAGCGGTACCCGCACCAATTCTGCACGGCCACGCTGGATTGAAGCCTGCTATGTGGGGCATGTAGCATACAAAGCATAGACGAACAACAGTTGAAGCGATGGGGGAGGATAGACGTGGTCATTGCGGGATGGGAGTGCCAAGATTTCTTGCGCGCGGGAGCTGGAAGGGGCATGAGAGATGAGAGAAGTAGCTTGTTTCGGGAGCTGAAGCGGGTGCTGGAGCTGATAAAGCGAATTCAAGGTGACGTACTCTACATCGTCAAAAACGTCGACATGGAAGGGGACATTAGGGAACAGGTGCAAGTGGCACACGAAGAAGTAACGGCGGCTCTCGGGCCAGGCGTAGGAGCAGATGGGGCACAATCGGGGAGCAGGACGCACCGGATCCGCCGCTACTAGACAAACGGGATGAGCAAGGCGGCGCTGCAGTACCGGCTATCATTAATGGAATGGCCAGTACCCCTGCTAGTGGAAGACATACTAGAGCCGAGGAGGATGCCTGTACCCGTGGAGCGACCAGACCACCCGACAAAATGTTCCTGCAATGAAGTGGGAAAGCCAAGACAGGCATGACCAACGTTCGTCTCGCACAACGAAGCCCCAGCTTTCCGGATGCATGATGGCGTGCCAGGTCCAGGGATGGTATACAAATGCATGGCGTGGGAGTGGCAGGCGTCAATAGCGGCTGAAAGGGAGCTGG